>OZ007586.1:496749271-498134271 GCA_963931845.1 Maratus michaelseni
TTCTGTATTAAAAAATACCTTCTTTACGGTTGTTCTAAATTTAAGCAAAAACTTAAAATCTATGAAAAATTGATGTCTGATTATAGAATGTAAACCCAGAAATTGACGCTAGGCATAAAAATAAACATGAAGTACAATTTAAGAACGAACCTAAACCCGTAAAGTCTAAATTCGTTGTTTCAATCATGGTGATAAAAATCATAAAGGTATTAATTGTATGTAAAAAATTTCCAACCCTTTTCCGTTTCGTAAAAGATAAATTTCCTTTACGATACGGAAAACAACCGATAAAATATTTTTTCCGAATCACAACAGAAAGTTTTCCTACAGTCATAAAAATAATCTTTTTATATCGTATTAGTTTCCGAAATGATGGAAAATAACTTCACCGGACTTACTGCGCAGTCTCGCTCTCTGCTGACGTATGAAAGGCGTGGCGTCACGTGATTGATAACAGAAACAGAACAGAATCGAGATTTTCGATGAAGAAGATGTCCGCCATGTTGTTAAATATTGGACAATTGTACTACGTAGTTCTCTTCGCAATGGTAAGTACTAAAATTTATGTGATTTTTAATATTTGGGATTTGATATGTCCATATATTTACAGTGCATGATTATCAAACCGAATAACATGTTTAAGGAGCTGCGTAGCCTGAAATAAAATGCATATTATCTTATTTCTCGCTCAGTTTATTTTTTATGAGAAAAATATCCCCAATCAAAAAAATATTTTGATGTGCCAGAAATTTCTAACTTAGATATTATCTTAATGAAAACTCAATTTTTGTAGACTGCTTTTTAAGTAGTTTTTAACTTATTCTAAATTCAGGTACTTGTTTATTTGTTTAATTCTGTAAGGCATCCAGTGTTGAATTCAGGAGATAGCCGGGGGAGGGTGGGGGGGGAACATTCCTCTCTCCCGGAGCATTGAAATGGCCACCCCCTCTGAAGATTTCGGATTTTATGATTTAATGGTCAAAAAGTGCAATTCCCCCCCCCCCCCCGGAACTCTATAATATGCCCCAGGAGCCACAGAAATCCCTCTCGGAGAAAAATGCCTGAATTCAACACTGAAGATATCAATAACATACCTATGATCTTAAAATAAATTCATGAGATTTTTCTGTATTCGATGCCATATCAGAATCATATATTGTCTTTTTTTTTCAGGTACTACATTATTATAGAATCAATTTAACATTTTATTATTTGTAGTGTATTAAAATTCAATTAAAAAGGAATGTCCATTAAATTCTATAATGTTGATTAAAAAATTGAGAAATGTATGTCAGGGTGCTATAACGAAATTTATAATGGTATATGGTAAAATAAATTTCAGTAGTCTTTTAATATCAGACAATATTTTAGTTGTGAAAAACGTAAAGTAGAATATGCTTAATACCTTGAGGTTGATTTTACCTATATTCATGCTGTAAAAGCTTGCATGCAGAAGCTTTCAACTGCCCCACCCTGTATATTCAAATTTAATTGATTAAATTTTATTTTTCTCACATTATTTTCAAAATAAAAAATGACTTTTAATCTTTTCTAATAATTTAAAATAAACAGAATAAAAAAAAGCAAACAGGGAATTTTTGTCAGTAGAGGTGCGGGGGGGGGGGGGGGGGATTTATTTTAAAAATATAAAGCTTCAATTCTTCATTTAAAAATAAAAAAAAAAGAAAGAAAAAGAAAACCTGTAATAGCTTTTGTTACATTTCTGTATTGTTTTTCATCCTAATTTATATAAAAATTATCTTGTATGTGGGTTTCTAACAAAAAAAAAATATCTAATTTGATTTTATTTCATATTTGTGCTTTCCTTTAACTAAATCTTGTCATGTATTTAAATGCACGTGTTAATACTGTGCAAATTTCAAGAAATAAAAAAAATTTCAAATGAGTCATAATGTCAACATATAAATCATAAATGTTCTGAAAATTCTGCTATTTTTGGAGTTCACAGAACCCGAAATATCATTGTAATAGAATTTTTTTTAGCTCACAGGTTATCAAAGCCGGACCCCCCCCCCCCCCCCCCCCCGCTTAATTTACATAAATAGGTTTTTCATGCAGAATTATCAGATTTTAAATTTTCAAATTTTATATATATGTTCATTCTGATAATCCGATTCCTTGATTAGTTTTGGGGGTTAAATTGCTAAGTATAAAAGGGGGAGGGGAGACGGGGGCTGATCCACACTTAATTTATATAAATGGGTTTTTCATGCAGAATTATCCGTTTTGTTTCAAATTTTATACATAGGTTCACTCTGATAAGGCGCTTCCCTGATCAGTTTTGGTGGTTCATTTGTTAAGTTTACATGAGGGAACTGGGGGCTAATCCCCCCCCCCCTTAATTTAGATAATGTGTTTTTCATGCAGAAATATCCGATTTGTTTCAAATTTTGTATATAGGTTCATTCCAATAAGGCGCTTCTCTGATCAGCTTTAGGGGTTCAATGGTTAAATATAAAGGGGGAACAGGGGCGAATCCCCTCCCTAAATTAAATAAATCGGGTTTTCATGCAGAATTACACAATTTGCTTCAAATTTTGTATATAGCTTCATTGTGATAAGGCGTTTCCTTCATTAGTTTTGGGGTTTCATTGGTTAAGTATAAAGAGGGCAACGGTCATTAATCCCCCCCCACCCCCTTAATTTAGGTAAATGGGTTTTTCATGCAGAATTATCCGATTTGTTTCAAATATTCTATATATGTTCTTTCTGATAAGGTGCTTCCCTGATCAGTTTTGGTGGTTCATTTGTTAAGTTTACAGGAGGGAACTGGGGGCTAATCCCCCCCCCCTTAATTTAGATAATGTGTTTTTCATGCAGAAATATCCGATTTGTTTCAAATTTTGTATATAGGTTCATTCCAATAAGGCGCTTCTCTGATCAGCTTTAGGGGTTCAATGGTTAAATATAAAGAGGGAACAGGGGCGAATCCCCTCCCTAAATTAAATAAATCGGGTTTTCATGCAGAATTACACAATTTGCTTCAAATTTTGTATATAGCTTCATTGTGTTAAGGCGTTTCCTTCATTAGTTTTGGGGTTTCATTGGTTAAGTATAAAGAGGGCAACGGTCATTAATCCCCCCCACCCCCTTAATTTAGGTAAATGGGTTTTTCATGCAGAATTATCCGATTTGTTTCAAATATTCTATATATGTTCTTTCTGATAAGGTGCTTCCCTGATCAGTTTTGGTGGTTCATTTGTTAAGTTTACAGGAGGGAACTGGGGGCTAATCCCCCCCCCCCCTTAATTTAGATAATGTGTTTTTCATGCAGAAATATCCGATTTGTTTCAAATTTTATACATAGGTTCATTCTGATAAGGCGCTTCCCTGATCAGTTTTGGGGGTTCATTTGTTAAGTTTACATGAGGGAACTGGGGGCTAATCCCCCCCCTTAATTTAGATAATGTGTTTTTCATGCAGAAATATCCGATTTGTTTCAAATTTTGTATATAGGTTCATTCCAATAAGGCGCTTCTCTGATCAGCTTTAGGGGTTCAATGGTTAAATATAAAGGGGGAACAGGGGCGAATCCCTTCCCTAAATTAAATAAATCGGGTTTTCATGCAGAATTACACAATTTGCTTCAAATTTTGTATATAGCTTCATTGTGATAAGGCGTTTCCTTCATTAGTTTTGGGGTTTCATTGGTTAAGTATAAAGAGGGCAACGGTCATTAATCCCCCCCCACCCCCTTAATTTAGGTAAATGGGTTTTTCATGCAGAATTATCCGATTTGTTTCAAATATTCTATATATGTTCTTTCTGATAAGGTGCTTCCCTGATCAGTTTTGGTGGTTCATTTGTTAAGTTTACAGGAGGGAACTGGGGGCTAATCCCCCCCCCCCCTTAATTTAGATAATGTGTTTTTCATGCAGAAATATCCGATTTGTTTCAAATTTTGTATATAGGTTCATTCCAATAAGGCGCTTCTTTGATCAGCTTTGGGGGTTCAATGGTTAAATATAAAGGGGGAACAGGGGCGAATCCCCTCCCTAAATTAAATAAATGGGGTTTTCATGCAGGATTACACAATTTGCTTCTAATTTTGTATATATCTTCATTGTGATAAGGCGTTTCCTTAATTAGTTTTGGGGGTTCATTGGTTAAGTATAAAGAGGGCAACGGTCATTAATCCCCCCACCCCCTTAATTTAGGTAAATGGGTTTTTCATGCAGAATTATCCGATTTGTTTCAAATATTGCATATAGGTTCATTCTGATAAGGCGCTTCCCTGATTATCTTTGGAGGTTAATTGATTAAGTATACAGGGCGGAACTGGGGGCTAATCCCCTTAATTTAGATAATGGGTTTTTCATGCAGAATTATCCGATTTGTTTCAAATATTCTATATAGGTTTATTCTGATAAGGCGCTTCCCTGATCAGTTTTGGGGGTTCATTTGTTAAGTTTACAGGAGGGAACTGGGGGCTAATCCCCCCCCCCTTAATTTAGATAATGTGTTTTTCATGCAGAAATATCCGATTTGTTTCAAATTTTGTATATAGGTTCATTCCGATAAGGCGCTTCCCTGATCAGTTTTGGGGGTTCAATGGTTAAATATAAAAGAGGAACAGGGGCTAATCTCCCCCTAAATTAAATAAATGGGTTTTTCATGCAGAAATATCCGATTTGTTTCAAATTTTGTATATAGGTTCATTCCAATAAGGCGCTTCTTTGATCAGCTTTGGGGGTTCAATGGTTAAATATAAAGGGGGAACAGGGGCGAATCCCATCCCTAAATTAAATAAATGGGGTTTTCCTGCAGAATTACACAATTTGCTTCTAATTTTGTATATAGCTTCATTGTGATAAGGCGTTTCCTTCATTAGTTTTGGGGGTTCATTGGTATAAAGAGGGCAACGGTCATTAATCCTCCCACCCCCTTAATTTAGGTAAATGGGTTTTTCATGCAGAATTATCCGATTTGTTTCAAATATTGTATATAGGTTCATTCTGATAAGGCGCTTCCCTGATTATCTTTGGAGGTTAATTGATTAAGTATACAGGGCGGAACTGGGGGCTAATCCCCCTTAATTTAGATAATGGGTTTTTCATGCAGAATTATCCGATTTGTTTCAAATATTCTATATAGGTTCATTCTGATAAGGCGCTTCCCTGATCAGTTTTGGGGGTTCATTTGTTAAGTTTACAGGAGGGAACTGGGGGCTAATCCCCCCCCCCTTAATTTAGATAATGTGTTTTTCATGCAGAAATATCCGATTTGTTTCAAATTTTGTATATAGGTTCATTCCGATAAGGCGCTTCCCTGATCAGTTTTGGGGGTTCAATGGTTAAATATAAAAGAGGAACAGGGGCTAATCTCCCCCTAAATTAAATAAATGGGTTTTTCATGCAAAATTTCCCAATTTTCTTCATATTTTTTATAGATCTACATTGTGATAAGGCGCTTCCTTTATTAGTTTTGGGGGTTCATTGGTTAAGTATAAAGAGGGGAACGGTGATTATTCCTCCCCCTTAATTTAGATAAATAAGTTTTTTATGCAGAATTATCCGATTTGCTTCAAATTTTGTATATAGGTTCATTGTGATAAGGCGCTTCCCTGGATCAGTTTTGGGGGTTCAATGGTTAAATATAAAGGGGGAACAGGGGCTAATCCCCCCATCTAAAATAAAGAAATGGTTTTTTCATGTAAAATTACCCAATTTGCTTCGTATTTTGTACATAAGTTCATTGTGATAAGTCGCTTCCCTGATTAGTTTTGGGAGTTCAATGGTAAAGTATAAACGAGGGGAACGGGTGCCAATCCTACCCTTAATTTAGATAAAACGGTTTTTCATGCAGAATTATCTAACTTGCTTCAAATTTTGTATGTAGGTACATTGGTGAAGTATAAAGGGGAGAACAGGGACTAATTCCCCCCCCCCCTCTCAATTGAGAAAAATGATTTTTTAAAGCAGAATTATCCAATTGTTTCAAATTTTTTTTATAAAAGGTTCATTCTGATAAGGTGCTTCCTTGATTAGTTTTGGGGGTTCAATGGTAAAGTATAAAGGGAGCGAAATGAGACTAATCCCCCCTTAATTTATGTAATGGGTTTTTCATGCAGAATTATCCGATTTGCTTAAAATTTTGTATTAGGTTGTTTCTGATAAGGCGCTTCCCTGATCAGTTTTGAGGGTTCAATGGTTAAATATAAAGGGGGAACCGGGGCTAGTCCCCCTAAATTAAATAAGTGGGTTTTACATGCAAAATTACCCAATTTTCTTCATATTTTGTACATAAGTTCATTGTGATAAGTCGTTTCCCTGATTAGTTTTGGGAGTTCAATGGTAAAGTATAAAGAGGGGAACAGTGATTCTTCCTCCCCCCCTCAGAACTCTATAATATGAGCCAGGAGCCACAGAAATCCCTCTCGGAGAAAAATGCCTGAATTCAACACTGAAGATATCAATAACATACCTATGATCTTAAAATAAATTCATGAGATTTTTCTGTATTCGATGCCATATCAGAATCATATATTGTCCTTTTTTTTTCAGGTACTACATTATTATAGAATCAATTTAACATTTTATTATTTGTAGTGTATTAAAATTCAATTAAAAAGGAATGTCCATTAAATTCTATAATGTTGATTAAAAAATTGAGAAATGTATGTCAGGGTGCTATAACGAAATTTATAATGGTATATGGTAAAATAAATTTCAGTAGTCTTTTAATATCAGACAATATTTTAGTTGTGAAAAACGTAAAGTAGAATATGCTTAATACCTTGAGGTTGATTTTACCTATAATCATGCTGTAAAAGCTTGCATGCAGAAGCTTTCAACTGCCCCACCCTGTATATTCAAATTTAATTGATTAAATTTTATTTTTCTCACATTATTTTGAAAATAAAAAATGACTTTTAATCTTTTCTAATAATTTAAAATAAACAGAATAAAAAAAAGCAAACAGGGAATTTTTGTCAGTAGAGGTGCGGGGGGGGGGATTTATTTTAAAAATATAAAGCTTCAATTCTTCATTTAAAAATAAAAAAAAGAAAGAAAAAGAAAACCTGTAATAGCTTTTGTTACATTTCTGTATTGTTTTTCATCCTAATTTATATAAAAATTATCTTGTATGTGGGTTTCTAACAAAAAAAAAAATATCTAATTTGATTTTATTTCATATTTGTGCTTTCCTTTAACTAAATCTTGTCATGTATTTAAATGCACGTGTTAATACTGTGCAAATTTCAAGAAATAAAAAAATGTTCAAATGAGTCATAATGTCAACATATAAATCATAAATGTTCTGAAAATTCTGCTATTTTTGGAGTTCACAGAACCCGAAATATCATTGTAATAGAATTTTTTTTAGCTCACAGGTTATCAAAGCCGGACACCCCCCCCCCCGCTTAATTTACATAAATAGGTTTTTCATGCAGAATTATCCGATTTTAAATTTTCAAATTTTATATATATGTTCATTCTAATAATCCGATTCCTTGATTAGTTTTGGGGGTTAAATTGCTATGTATAAAAGGGGGAGGGGGAACGGGGGCTGATCCCCACTTAATTTATATAAATGGGTTTTTCATGCAGAATTATCCGTTTTGTTTCAAATTTTATACATAGGTTCACTCTGATAAGGCGCTTCCCTGATCAGTTTTGGTGGTTCATTTGTTAAGTTTACATGAGGGAACTGGGGGCTAATCCCCCCCCCCCTTAATTTAGATAATGTGTTTTTCATGCAGAAATATCTGATTTGTTTCCAATTTTGTATATAGGTTCATTCCGATAAGGCGCTTCCCTGATCAGTTTTGGGGGTTCAATGGTTAAATATAAAAGAGGAACAGGGGCTAATCTCCCCCTAAATTAAATAAATGGGTTTTTCATGCAAAATTTCCCAATTTTCTTCATATTTTTTATAGAGCTACATTGTGATAAGGCGCTTCCTTTATTAGTTTTGGGGGTTCATTGGTTAAGTATAAAGAGGGGAACGGTGATTATTCCTCCCCCTTAATTTAGATAAATAAGTTTTTTATGCAAAATTATCCGATTTGCTTCAAATTTTGTATGTAGGTTCATTGTGATAAGGCGCTTCCCTGGATCAGTTTTGGGGGTTCAATGGTTAAATATAAAGGGGGAACAGGGGCTAATCCCCCCCTCTAAAATAAAGAAATGGTTTTTTCATGTAAAATTACCCAATTTGCCTCGTATTTTGTACATAAGTTCATTGTGATAAATCGCTTCCCTGATTAGTTTTGGGAGTTCAATGGTAAAGTATAAACGAGGGGAACGGGGGCCAATCCTACCCTTAATTTAGATAAAACGGTTTTTCATGCAGAATTATCTAACTTGCTTCAAATTTTGTATGTAGGTAAATTGGTAAATTTCAAATTTTTTTTTATAAAAGGTTCATTCTGATAAGGTGCTTCCTTGATTAGTTTTGGGGGTTCAATGGTAAAGTATAAAGGGAGCGAAATGGGACTAATCCCCCCTTAATTTATGTAATGGGTTTTTCATGCAGAATTATCCGATTTGCTTAAAATTTTGTATTAGGTTGTTTCTGATAAGGCGCTTCCCTGATCAGTTTTGGGGGTTCAATGGTTAACATAATATTCAATGGCTAAAATATAAAGGGGGAACCGGGGCTAGTCCCCCTAAATTAAATAAGTGGGTTTTACATGCAAAATTACCCAATTTTCTTCATATTTTGTCACATAAGTTCATTGTGATAAGTCGTTTCCCTGATTAGTTTTGGGAGTTCAATGGTAAAGTATAAAGAGGGGAACAGTGATTCTTCCTCCCCCCCTTAATTTACATAAATGGGTTTTTCATGCAGAATTATCCGATTTGCTTAAAATTTTGTATATAGATTTTTTCTGATAAGACGCTTCCCTGATCAGTTTTGGGGGTTCAATGGTTAAATATATAGGCGGGACAAGGGCTAATCCCCCTAAATTAAATAAATGGGTTTTTCATGCAAAATTACCCAATTTCCTTCAAATTTTGTATATAACACATGGGCTGATAAGTTCCCGGTCTGGCACACAGATGGCGTTGCAATTGCCGAACCGATGTTTTTATTTAGTAAATACGAACCTTTAAAAGGTAGCAGAAAAGATGTCATGATGATTCGCCGTGTGGATAAAACGTTAGAGTGGTTTTATTTGAACAACTTTGTTGATAAACAAAAAAAAATGGATAAACAAGAATTTCAAGAATTGTATTTTGATGGGAAAAAACACCGTTCAAACAAAAGCTTGGCTTGATAAGCATTATCCGGACATTGCACCAGGTAAATCAAACATTATTGACTGGTTTGCTGAATTTAAACATGGTCGTACGGACACCAGTGATGCACCACGCAAAAGAGGTGGTTACTCCGGAAAACATAAAAATAGTCCAAAAAATCGTTTTGGGGAACCATAAAGTGAAGTTGCAGGCGATAGCTCAGACTCTGAAGATATCCAAGAAACGTGTAGGTTTTATTTTGAATGAGCATTTGTCTATGAAAAAGCTGTTGTCAAAGTGGCTGCCGCGCGTGTTGACTTTTGACCAAAAACAACAACGAGTCAATGATTTAGAACACTGTTTGGAGCTTTTTCGTTATAAAATTATGTTATTTATTATTAAACTATTATTATTATTTATTTATTAAATTATTATTATTAAATTATTATTATTTATTATTAAAGTTATAAAAGTCATAATGTTTTGTTAAAAAGTTGTGTTTTCTTTATTAGACCGGGAACTTATCAGCCCATGTGTTAGCTTCATTGTGATAAGGCGCTTCCTTCATTAGTTTTGGTTGTTCATTGGTTAAGTATAAAGAGGGGGACGGTGATTAATCCCCCCCTTACTTTAGATAAATGACTTTTTTATTCAGAATTATCAGATTTGTTTCAATTTTTATATATAGGTTCGATGTGATAAGGCGCTTCCCCGGATCAGTTTTGGGGGTTCATTGGTTAAATATAAAGGGGGGAACGTGGTCCAATCCCCCGTAATTTGGATAAATTGATTTTTCATGCTGAATTATACAATTTGCTTCAAATTTTGCATATAGGTTCATTGTGATAAGGCGCTTCCCTGATTAGTTTTGGGGGTCCAATTGCTAAGTATAAAAGGGGTGGAACGGGGGCTGATCCCCCCTTAATTTAGATAAATGTGTTTTTCATGCAGAACTATCCAATTTGCTTCAAATTTTGAATATAGGTTCATTCTGATAAGGCGCTTCCCTGATTAGTTTTGGGGGTTCATTGGTTAAGTATGAAGGGGGAATGGAGGCTAATCCCTCCTAACTTAGATAAATGGTTTTTTCATGCAGAATTATCGAATTTTCTTCAGATATTGTATGAGGTTCATTGTGATAAGTCTCTTTCCTGATTAGTTTTGAGGGTTCATCGGTTAAGTATAAAGGGGGGGGGGAACTGGAGGCTAATCCCCCCTCCTTAATTTAGATAAATAGGTTTTTCATGCAGAATTATCCGATTTGCTTCAAATTTGGTATATAAGTTCATTCTGATTAGGCGCTTCCCTGATTAGCTTTGGGGTTCTTTGGTTAAGTATAAAAGGGGGAAAAGGGGTTAATGCTCCCCCTAATTTAAATAAATGGGTTTTTCGTGCAGAATTATCCGATTTTCTTCAAATTTGGTATATATTTTCATTGTGATAAGGCACTTCCCTGATTAATTTTGGGGGTTTATTGGTTAAGATTAAAGGATGGAACGAGGGGCTAATCCACCTTAAGTTAGATAAATGGGTTTTTTATGCAAAATTATCTAGTTTGCTTCAAATTTTGTATATTGATTCATTGTGATCAGGCGTTTCCCGCATTAGTTTTGGGGGTTCATTTGTTAAGTATAAAGGAGGGAACGGGGACGAATTCCCTCCCCTTAATTTAGATAAATGGGTTTTTCCTGCAGAATTAACCGATTTGCTTCAAATTTTTTATATAGGTTTATTCTGATAAGATGCTTCCCTGATTCTTTTTTTTTTTTTTTTTTTTTTTTTTTTTTTTTTTTTTTGGGGGGGGGGGGGTCATTTTGTTAAGTAAAAAGGGGGAACAGGGACTAATTGTCCATTTTAATTTAAATAAATAGTTTTTTCATGCCGAATTATCCAATTTGATGCAAATGTTGTATACCGGTTTATTTTGATAAGGCGCTTCCCTGATTAGATTTGGACGTTTGGTTAAGTATAAAGGACGTAAATAGGGGAGCTAATGACCCCCCCCCCTTCTAATTTATATAAATGTGTTTTTTCTTTGAAATAAGAGTATAATATGCAAATAATGTGAATAGCCTGTGAGCTCAATGCCATCAGTTTGACTGAGCACTTTTATTTTTATTATTTTATTTCCAATTTAATATATATAAATTTTTTTAATTAATATACCTTTTAAAAAGTTAGTATCCAGCCGAATATTTGATAATCTGCTAAATCACTATTTGTTACATATCGTAAAATTATTGTTATGTTTTTCTACTATATTCCTGTGGCACCATTTTTTTTTTCTTTTAATGCTGATTGTGAAATCCTATATAGTAACCTATGTAAATTTTAAAGAAATGATAAATTCCGTTATACAATTATCAAAATATAGCTTTCACCAGCAGGAAACAGATGTCCAATGCTGGTAGAGTACATTTTTAAAAATTTCCTTAATTTTTAAATTTTTTAAAAATTTTATGAATTTTGAATTCTTTATTCAAAGGAAAATTTTCAAATATTTTGTTCTTAAAAATACTTATCGCTGAAGACGAAGTGTCCCCTTAATCATTCTTTGCTCTTGTGCTGTTTTTTTATATTTTTAAATATACATGGTCACTAGCAATTAGTACAATAAAAAAAATTAATATTATTACTGTTATTATTACAGGATAATACTGCAGTGATCAATGTCGCCTTACAGCTAGAACAGATCATCCTTGCCTACTAGAGAATGAGGATGTTAGAAAGGACGTCAAGGTGTTTTCGTATGTTGATGGTGTGACACTTTTTTCGGAGAAATGTTCAACTGAGTCAATTTCGTTGCTCTAGCATCCTACTGGGTGTTTAATTAAGACTGTTATCAGGCCGGAATCTAGGCAGGCTTTTTTACTAACTGCATCAATTCTAAAGGAATTAAAGCCAATAGCATATACATAGCATAAATACAGTGCTGTAATTTGTTTTATTAAAACATTTTGATTTATAGTTTTGTTGAAAATAAATTTTATTTTTCAGTATAAATGTTTGTTTTATTTTTTCTGTCTTTTGTTGTTAGCCAGAAAAAATCGAGTAATTTATAATTTTTTTAAAAAATAGTATTTAGTCAATTTAATGTTTGTGTAAATTAAATGCACTTGATTTATTTTAATAAGTTTAAGTAAAAAAAAAAAAAATAGCACATACATATTTGCTAAGACCGATTTTTTATTGAATTCACTATTTTATAGATATTTTTTCTGAATTATTTGCAATTTTTAATATTCTGCTATTAAGTGATCTGCCATTGAGGAATAAAAGACTCACAAACATTTTTTTCTTTGTTATTAATCATGATAAAAAAAATTTGTAATCAATATACTTTTTAAAAAGTTAGTACTCAGCCGAATATTTGATAGTCTGCTAAATCTCTATTTGTTACATTTTGTAAAATTATCACGTTTTTCTACTATATTCCTGTGGCATCATTTTTTCCCCTTTAATGCTGATTGTGAAATCCCATGGTAACCTACGGAAATTTTAAAGAGGTGATAAATTCCCTTATACAATTATCAAAATATAGCTTTCACCAGCAGGAAACAGATGTCCAATACTGGTAGTGTACATTTTTTAAAATTTCCTTATTTTTTAAATATTTTTTTAAAGTATCTTTACTTTAATTTATATTTAATATATATATATTTACTGGCAACTGGACTTCCCTGTAAGTAAGTGCTTATATATTCCATATTTTTGCTTTTTTCATTTGTAAAGAGTTTATAAATATTATTCACAAGTCCTTAATTTATTTCTTCAAAATAAAATGCAGGTTTTAAGTTATCAAATTGGCTTTTGATAAGTTTATTTAGCTGATTCACCAGATTGGTGTTATAACTTTTACTTCAATATAATCTTTTGTTAAAATATTGTATGCAAGTACATGATTTTGGAAAGAAATTCTTTTAATTACTTTTTTTTACAGCAATTGGTAAATTTTGGTATCTTTTGAAATCTAAGCATAGTTTCATTGCCAATTTCTTCAACGTTATCTAATCAGTTATAATACAGAAAGTTCAGAAATCTTAAAATATTTAGATCAATAATTGAAATTATATTTCAGCACTATAATCTCAATTTAAATTAAATAATTGCTAAATAACACTTGTGTAGTCTAACAATTTTTAATCAGAGTTCATTGATTTAAATCAACTGGATTTCAATCCTGATTTAAATCAACTGATTTATTTAAATACACTTTTTTTTTTCAAATTTAGGTTAAGATATTTCATTATAAATATTATTTTTGACAACAATACATTGTAAATTTAAGGACTGGGGGAGACAACACTCAAAATCCTTGCTTTTTGAATTTTATTTAAATCAAATATCACACTTAAAGATAAAAATTCTAATTTAAAAATAGAGAATCTCAGCTGAGAAATGTTAAAAGATTAAAGCATAAATTTATTTGTTAAAAAAATATGTACAAATCTTATGTGAATTTTTTAATACAAAAACATGGAGGGTTTCTGCGAGGATTTGTAAAATGTTAGAATAAATAAATATAGGTCAATCAAAAGTATATTTATTGTTATTTATATTGATATCTCATGACTTCATTGTGCACATGTAAATAACAAATGGTTCGATATTCCAATAAAATTTATTTATGGAAAGACTCGGAAAATAAAGATTCCATGGTTAGTAATACTCTGAAATGTTTATATATATTTTTTAATATAATTTTAATTACTTATAAATGTAAACTAATAAACAACTAAAGTGTTAAAATCTTTAAAAAATCAAACACCTGATTTAAAAGTATCTTTTATTTTAAATTTTAAAAAAATCAAACTTTAATTCACTGCAAACTCTGTAATCGCATATAAAGAACTCATAAAGCTGGAAAATTGGTGTTTCTTTTCAAACATTTTAATAACAAAGAATAATTTTTTCAGATCCATTGAAATTTATACCCAGATAATCATAATTATCTTAAGTATTTTTTATATATGCTCCAACTTCATTAAATGAATTAATGTATGTATTTCAGAGTAGTGTATATAATCTGGAATAGGTATGTTTAAAGGAATACTGTATATAATCCAGATCTAGAATAGAATGCTTAAAATTTCATTTTTTTTTTCTGAATAAAATTCTTACATTATCTTAATTATATTTTAAGATTTTTAATCGAGAAATTTGGTCAAAACAAAAAGATTTAGCTTTTAGTAATGAAGAGTTTATATGCTTTTTATTTTATCAAAGGGGTAATTTAAGGTGGTATATATTTTATACAGAATAGGTCAATAAAAAGTATATTGTTAAATTGCAGTTAGTGTAAATAAGTGATATATAACACAAGACAATTTGTTTACTTTATTTCCTGTTTTCAAAAGTAAAAGAGAATTCACATTTTCAAATTATATCATTTTCTGTTGCTCCATTTTTTAACTATATTTTTAACTGTTTATATATGATTAAAATATTTCAAATTAAACAAGTGAATGAGTTTCTCTATATATTTTTAATTTCAAATAAATTTAAATGAGCTTTTCTAATTATTAATTTTAATGATTTAGTAAAGGTTATTTTACTTTAAAACGCGTAATTTTAAAATTGTATTTTGAAAAAAAAATAGCTGATTTAAATTTTAACAAAAAATGATTTTCATTTACTGAGCCTTTTTGTTATGTAATTTTCAGTTGAGCTTCAAGTTCAAAGTCTTGTACATTTTCAAATTGTATGGCTTCTGAAAATTGTTTATCATCAACGTATTTATTAGGGTTAGCTGAATTCTGTATATTCTTATAATTTACATGACTTCAAAAGTTTTTAGATTTACTTTATTATTATTATTATTTTGTGTGTGTGTGTGTGTGTGTGTAATAGAGCAGAAAAGCACCCAAATTGGGTTATAATAGTTAGGTGCAGCAATGTTCCTAATTGGAAAGTGTCTCTGTGACACAAATTGGGTATAAAAAGTGACAAATTTGAAATATCATATGCGCAGGGTGTATTTGGGGACAAAAAAGAACATTTAATCTCCAAACTGTCACTGTAAAAAACAAAGTTATTCTTCTGGAAACTGTCTTTTTTAATTTAATGTTGAAAAAAATAAGCTTAGAGGGTCATATTCATGCCGAAATTGTAGCAAATTCAATAGATACATCTAATTGGGGCATCATGTTTGTCTTTTTCAGTAAATGTTGCCCTATGATAACAAACTAGAATTCACTCAGTCAAGTAGTTTTGAAATTATGAAAATTTAAAGTTTGTAACTCCTAATCTGTAATCGTTGCAAATCAGACTGTAATGTGGGTAGTGTTTTAAGCATAACTTAAAAACTACTTAGCGGAATCAGCTGTGATTTTTGATTTGCATATTTGAAGTTTTTAGAAATCTATTTCTATTAAAATTAATTTTTTAATTAATTTAAAAATACATTTTTTTTTATAAATTAAACCATAAAATAAACCATAATCTATAATTTTTTAACCGAAATAGATTTCGAAAAGCTTCAAATAAAATATACGAATATAAAATTATTACGTCAAGTATTGAATTATATAAAAAAAACTCCACCAGCTGTTTAACATTAGGAGTTCCAAACTTTAAACTTCATAATTCTTAAACATTTTGACCTAGTGACTTCCCTTTTGGTATCTTTGAGAAAAAGTTACCGAAAGAGGCAAATATAATGTCAAAGTTAGATGTACATATTGAAAAGTTTGGAGTTCTGTGCAACTTAAGAACGAAGACGACCCCATAAGCTTGTTTTTTTTTTTTTTTTTTTTTTTGAGGCGTAAATTAAAAGAAGTTCTAGTTTTTTAAAAAGGGGCGGTCACTATTGTGATTAAAAAATGTTTTGTATGTCCTTTGTTTTGGATATACAGCAATAGAAAGTCTTTCAGTACCAATAAAACTTCAATGTTAGTTGCATACACTTCATACGCATGCAACATGTCATACACTTGTGCTACACCCAATGACATAAGTGTGGGTTTTAAATATCCAGTCCAAATTGAAAATATTTTGTTCCGTTTTTAATATCTTATTTAACAGTTTTTGGCATCACCTAAATATTTAGTGCCTGGGGCAATTATCTCCCACACACACTTCACCACTGGCTACACCTATGTATATTCTGGCACTAATAAGCTGGCATCTCTGTACAGTCCACTTTGCTATACAGACAACAGATGAAAAGGTTTGTTTTGGACACTATTTGGACTTTCTTTTATATCGCTTAAAATATACATATATATTTTATTTTTTTTTTCCCTAGGAAACATATACACATATTCTAAAGAAAATAAAAGTATATTATGTATTTTATGAACATAAAATCCATTTCATTGTGTACTTTTTATTTATTTATACACTTTTCTTTTACGAGAATGACTTCTCCTTGTTTATAAAGATACTTCTCTAGCATTCCTTGTATAAAATACTTATTTAAAAAAAATGTAAATACCCATGAGCTAAACGTATCAGTATTACTTGTAACAAATAAAATTTCAAGCTGATTCTGTATTGTAAAGAAACTTTTGTTATAAAGAGTAGGACCAATAACAGATGAAAATATTGCTTTTGGACACTATTTTGATTTCCTTTTATCTTAGTTAAATATTATTAAGAACTTTTTTGAATACATACATACATTTTAAGTATTTTGTTATCATAAAATCCATTACATGTAATGCATTTTATGATAACAAATACTTAAAAATGTGTGTATGTATTCAAAAAAGTTCTTAATAATATTTAATTAATATCAAAACAGTGTCCAAAAGCAATATTTTCATCTGTTAATGTTCCTACTCTTTAAAACAAAAGTTTCTTTACAATGCAGAAAATTTTCCGATCATAATGAAAAAAAATTCCGTAAAGCAAAGAAAAAGTTTCTATGGTACACAAGAATTTTTAATTTTTTCATGATTAGTTTACTGACTGATTCGGAAAAGTTTCCTTTTTAAAACGGAATACTTTCTGTCTATTCTACCGTTCTACCAAGACATTTCTTAGTGTGAATGGAAAGTTTTCCTTTTTAAAACGGAATACTTTGTTTATTCTACCATTCTACCAAGACATTTCTTAGTGTGAATGGAAAGTTTTCCTTTTTAAAACGGAATACTTTCTGTCTATTCTACTATTCTACTAAGACATTTCTTAGTGTGAATGGAAAGTTTTCCTTTTTAAAACGGAATACTTTCTGTCTATTCTACCGTTCTACCGAAACGTTTCTTTATGTGAATGGAAAGATTTCCGTAAGACCCAGGAATTTATTCTGTGTCTAAAGATTAGTTTCTGAATCAAACAGGAAAAGTTTCCTGACGGAAAGAAAAAACTTTCGTTTTTTTTCGTTTTTTTTTTCCGTGTTGGTTTGGAAAAGTTTCCTGTACTATACGGGCAACTGGAAATCCTATTCCTACCGGAAACTTTTCCGAATTTTTTTTTACAGTGTACGTCAGTTTTGATCAGCTGCTTTTATTTCATTTAAGAAATCTTATTTGCGCATATGCTCTAGACCAGCCATACTCAACCTGCGGCCCGCGGGCCACATGTGGCGCGGCGACCTTTTATGTGCGGCCCGAGACTCATACTCATTAATTTCTATTTATAAAATTAATGGAGATGTACATGAAACGTTTTTAAGGCTTTCACTTTTATTTTATATATTTTCACGAGAAGTCTAAATCTGTCCTGTTATTTATAATTACTTAAATAAAATAAATGTTAAAACATCTTAAATGCCATTTCCTTAGTTAAAAGTTATTTTTATATGTAGTCCCATTTCTGTTATAGCGGTGTACACATTTTTTAATCTTTAAAACTGGTCAAACATTATTCCAAATTAATTAAATTTGCCCTATATGAAACAACATAAAAAAGAATAGTAATTTTTTTTTTTTTTTTGTATTGAGTAAAAGACGGACTTATTAAAAAAAATCTCCTACTTTTTAAAAATTTAGAACTTGGAAATGCTGCAATGTTATATTGTTGCGTTTTATATTTACCATATAGCTAATAATGCTTTTTAGGGTCAAACGTTTATCACGGGAAAAAATTGGCAGTAAAAAGATTTACATCACTATTTACAAACAAGAATCTTCGCGGCATATTTCTACATCATTTAAAAAAAATAAATCAGGAACAAAACTATATGAAAATAGTGGTGTTAATTTTATTTATAACATTTCTTCCGCGAATCCTACTAATTGCACTAACTTTATAACGTTGCTTTTTATACTACTTTTGTTATTGCACTATTTTCATAACCTATTTTTTACATTGTTATATACGTGTGTTGCGGGCCCGCCTAACATCTCAGACATATGTTTGCGGCCCATGAAAAAAAAAGGTTGAGTAGGGCTGCTCTAGACGAAGCATATTACAATCCTTTTTTACTAGTTACTGCTTTGTCAGCGATTTTTGGTGATAATAAAATAAATAAAGTAGAACAATGCAATCCTTCCCTCCAGCCCTCTAAAAAAGTCCATTTGCCAGTCGTAAGCTCCTATGCTTGTTGTAAAAAAAGTTCAGGATAATATTTTGTTTTACAGAGAACTTTATTTAATGATGCGAAAGATAAGGTTGTTAATTTGAGCTTGGTATAAGGTATTTCCTTTTGCTTTGTACTTTTTCTTTTCAAAATGGCATGTGCGTGTTGTTTGATCCATAGAATTTAGCGATGTTTGACCCAAGTAAAATCTCTCTTTTTTTTCATCTAGTGTAATTGGACATACTTTAATATATAGATTTTACTTCATCAAAAGTAATATTAATTAACTTTTTTCAGTAATGCTGGTTATTTTAAATGGACCCTCCCCCCCCCCCCCCCCGCCCCTCCAAAAAAAATGCGATCATGAAATTCAACACTTTAATGTCGCTTAAACTTTTCAGACTTATGGATCAAAAACTTATTGTTGTAGATTTATGGGACAATATGTCCCATGATTTTGAAGTCTTTTTTTTTTCATTGGTGTAAAAAAAAGATAATACAAATGTGTATTCGGAAAGATTAAAATAAATCTTTTCACTTTTGTCGATTTGGTAAATTTAAGTTTCTTGTACAAAATAATGTAAGCTTTGCTAAAACAAACGTTTTCCTAACAAAGTTATGTTTATTTATTTGTCTGTCAATGTTTTTGCTCTCTACTTTATTTTGACAGGGCTTTTCCGACAGTGTCATAATGAAGAGAATAACTAAACTTCATAATGCTTATTTTTTGCTCTTTTATTCTGCATCAAGTTATTATCTTATGAAATTATCACATTTTCTTATCTCATATTAACTAACTTTTTTCCTGATAATTTTTAGTGCAAATGTAAATAATGCATTTTGGATTTTAATTCACTTTTATAAACAATAATGATATATCTTTGCACTGTTGAATTCTTTTAGTAAAATAACTTAGTAAAAAATGATTATCTGTAAAGTCCCACAAGAAATCAATCTAGCCAGCGGTTTTCAAAGGATTTATACTTAAGACGACTTTGTTGGAGTTAGAAAAATCAATTAAATAAATGTGTACATCATTTTGTCTTCTCTTATCACTGATAAATAGCTAATTCCAAAATCGTTAGTTTTAGCATATACTTCCAATTGCAAAAATATTTCAAATTCTGTTCTCCATCATATTAAAAGTCATACATTTAGTGCATGTATTTACATGTAATAGTTTTAATAGTTAAATCTGAAATTTTATATTCTGTTTAGAACAATTAAAATTTGAAATTTCGTAACTTCTACAAAAATAACCGTTTTAACGTAATTAACACATTTTTTGGTCTTTCGATTGACTATGTTGGAAGAATTTTGAAAATGCTGGTTATTTTAAATTCACCCCCCCCCCCCCCACCCACTCAAAAAAGAAAAGAAAAGAAAAGAAACAAAAAAAATTCTTGTAGATTATTACAGATTATTAGATATAAGACATGCAGTAAATGTATTGAAATATAGCGAAATTACGTCAAAATAGTTTTTTTTTGTAGAAGTTACGAAATTAAAATTTTAAATTATTCTATATAAAATATAAAACTTCAGATTTAATTATTAAAATTTTTACATATAAGACATGCAGTAAATGTATTGAAATATAGCAAAATTACGTCAAAATGGTTATTTTTGTAGAAGTTACGAAATTTAAATTTTTATATGGTCCCTGGGTCCTATAAATTATATTTTGAAAAACATCCTCCATGCTCTAACATGTAACACAGTAAAATGTTACAATTGTTTTTTAACTTTCAGAGTTATGATACTTTGAATGTTATAAATTTCCAGTACTTTCTGGGACTAAAAACGGAAATATACTTTATTTGTAGTATTGAATTGGAAGTATATCTCTAAATCTAAATGCTTAGGAATTAGCTATCGATCAACCATATTAAAGCCTGTCATACTCTGTAATAGTCTGTAATAGTCTGTCATAGCCTGTAAAGCCTGTCATAGTCTGAATATGGGCAGACTTAAAATTTATCAGAAAAATGAAAAAAATACGTTCAATTCATATTGACAAGAGATTAGAAGTAAACTTTATTCTATACAGAGCATAAAACTTTATATTTAACTATTAAGACTATTACATATAAGACATGCACTAAATGTATTGAAATATAATGAAATTCTAAATTAGGTTACCATTAGCACAATGAAATGCATAAAATATTTAATAAATATAAATGAAATACATATTATATAATTGAAATATATAAAATATATAATTATTTAATAACTATATATTAGAAATATATTATCCAATAAATCTGTCTGTTTTTGTATGTCGAAAAGAGCATTTCTCATATTTATTTCTCAAATTGGGGTTTTTGCAATATAGTGTCATCGAAAAAGCTGTCCCCGACTTCGAATTAAAATAACTTAGGCCTTAATAAAGATAAACTATTTATTTTTACACTGTTAGATTGGAAAAATCTGTGAGTTTTTTTTTCTTTTTTACATTACTTAGAAAACTTCAATATGAGCTCTTATTGATAAAGTCGGCAAACACCCAACGCTGTAGCCGATCTCCTTCCAGGTGTGTTCAATCATGTCAGGGGTTACAGTCGCTATTGCTGCGTAAATTCTCCCCATTAATTGCTGCCGATTCCGAATTTTTTCAGCATAAACAATGTTTTTAAGATGATTTGACCATGATTGCTGTGAACTGACTGATGAGTGAAATGACATCGCCTCACGAAGTGGCGTCGGCGCATGCGCGCAGTCACGTCAATGTCAACGCAATCGCCACTACCAAAACTCCTTCAGATGTTCTACAATTTCACGTTGGTTTCATACTGGTTGATCGCATATTTCTCGTGCAATTGATTTTTAAAATTAGGGACACATTTTCGATGACCCTGCATAAATATTTAACTTATGTTTCGTTAAGAAATATCGTAAATATAAGTCACGTTTTGTACGAAATATTTTCGGTTAAGGGCATTATGTATCTTTTCTGTATGGCATTTTATGTCACAACTAAAAATTCCAATGTTGATAAGCCTGTGTTGTGTTTAAATTTTTTAGAAAAGTTATATTATTATTTCTCTAAATAGATACAGATGGAAGAATTGAAATAAAATATCTATCTTTGGTAACTTGTATCATATTGCCTATGAGCACTAAACCTTAAAATCTGTGAATATTACTATAACTATAATACGGGATATTCGTTTATAGATTTTGAATCTTGCGGGACTATGTTGAAAAGAGAAAATAAATGGACATATTTACTGAATTGGAGATAAAAGTTTGATTTGAACAGTTTCCGTAATATCGAACATAAAACAGAGAATGTGCATTTTGATAGAAAAAACAAAAAATTGTAGTACTTCGGCTGTTTTGCTGAGGTGATGATAATATGCCTTCTAGATCTCAATACATTTCTTTTTTTTAGTTTAGTAGGAAGAAAAATTTAACTTTCAAGTATATTTATTATTTATTTTAGGATTTTAAATCATTATTTTTAGGAATTTATAATATTTTTAAAAAAAAATGTAATTTTAATGATGCAAGTCTTTTATAAGTCTGAATTTGTAACATGTTTTGATTTCCAAAAAAATATATATATTTAAAAAAGTTGGGAGACAAAAATCTCAGTGTTTAGCTTTAAAAACAATATAGTTGCCGCTAATATGACTACTTGTTGTACTGTCATGGGTCACATATGCATAGCTGTCAACTATTGCAATTTTTTCTCACCACTAAAATTTTGAATTAAATTTTACTTTATTTAATCGCCGAAATCTGAGATTAAATAAATAAAAAATATATTTTAAATTTTAGCAGTATTAGAAAAGCGTAAAAGTTGTTAGATATGCTGCGTATGTTAAATGAGTTATTGAGAACAAAACATAACCAGTCTTTTTAAAAAATTCCCAAAATCAAGTAAAGTTAAAGAACATGAATAAAAATTACTGTTTCTTTGCCCACGTGATTTATTGAACGTGTAATAGTTATACTACTGTAATTCATTTTTCACATAAATAATTTGTTTGGTTTAAGTAAGAATATTTAATTAGCTTTATTTCTTCTTCGGTGTGGAGATTTTCTTTTCGTGAATGAATTAACTAAACTTAAATAATTATTTAATGGATGCAGACCTATTATTGAATCAAATTCTCGGGTAAGTTATGTGCTTTATTTAAAATTAGTTACTCTAATACAATTTATTTTTCAGATTGAAGCAACTCAGATTCTACCCTTCATACACGAAATACACGAAATAATATTAATACACGAAACTTATATTAAAGACTTTACTTGTAGTGTGCCCGAATGGCACACTAAACAAAGGAGCGGCCATGACACTATGTATAAGCTAAAATACACTTTTATTAAAACAACAGTAGAATAGAGCATGCAACGGAGCAAGCCAAAATTTTCTACGATAACCAAATTTCGATTCAATTGACTCTCGAAATCACTAAATGCAAATCTACTGTTTTGAACTCAACATGAGCACTCACAAGTGTATCGAAAGCCAACCACTATTTCGAAGACCAATATCATTCAGAATACTGCAATCAACAGCACTCCAAACTTTACAAAATGTCACTAACTAAGTGGAATCCCGTGGATTCCAAAATGCACGTTATTCAAATATGTAAAACAACTTCTTTCTAAAAATCAAACTCCTTAGCTGCGGGTTTTGAATACACACTCGGGTTACTCCAAAACGTCAACACAAAATGGCGCAATATTTGAACTGAAGTTCTGGTTCATTATCTTTAAAAAGCTTAGAAACCAATGTATTTTTGAGATTTAAAGAAGCATTTATAAAAACAAAGTTTCTTTTGCTGCCACTGTTTTTCGGAAACCGGGTAGCTTTTATAGTGTATTAATCAGTTTTCTCACCTCAAAATATACGTATTGGGGATGCTATCAATTCTCAAGTAAACATTTTCATTTTCAACAAACATGTTTTATAGACAAACATGATAAATTAAAAGCATTAACATCAGCATTAAAATTAATATTATTTTGTTACTCCTGCATGTATAAATTCAATTTAGCTGATAAAAATGTTTAATTAAGGACTGATATCATCCTAAAAACCGTATTCTGGTTTGGGCAAAAGTGATTAACACATCATAAAAGCTACTCAGAAACGTTGCCGAACATCACTGGCAGCAAAAGAAGCTTGGTTTTTTTTAATAAATGCTTTTGAAAATGTATTGGTTTCTGAGGTTTTTAAAGATAAAGAACGCTTTTCGAAATCATGGGGAACTCGGAAGTGGTTATTGTGTATTTTCGTTTGTGGCTATATTATATTTTCGTAGTTTAAGAAACATTTGTGATTTTTTACAGTGTACTTATAGACAGACAAGAGCAAATTCAAGGCGAGTGTAACAGTCGCCATTCCCCCCCCCCCCCCCTAGTAATTTTCCACAAAACAGCACATTTTACTTTTTATTTTAATTTCCTGTATTTTTACATTTTCAAAAAAGTAGCCTTTTTTAAAACCAACCATATGCATTATACCATATGCATTATACCATATGCATACCATCCACCATATGCAGTCATATGCATTAAACAAAATTATAGCTTGTTCATAATTAATTTTCGAATAGTCAACTTTTTTCATTCTTATTAGTCAATTAGTCATTTAAGGAATATTGATAGTTTTGGAACACTAAAATTTCTCTATCTCAGTAACAATTGTCATTAATGAACTAATATTAAATATTTACTTCAATCTCATTTATCTTAGAAATTCCATTAGAAATCACCGAACTGGAAATATGTAATAGCAATAGAATTCCAGTGTTTTGCTATATAATTACCATTATCCTTGCGTCAGTAATATAAATAATATAAATAATTACATGAATAATGCAATTGATTATTTGTCCATGCATGTTACAGAGTTATTGCTTGTTATTTGTATAGTGCTTTTTATCACTCTTTTTAACGTCAGCTTTTCGAACTTTTCCTCCTCTGTTTTTGCCCCATTCAACTATTTAGAGTAAATTCCATATTTTTAGAACTTTAACTTTATCTTATAATATAGAAATTTACTAATTAAGAACGAATTAGCCATATTCCAGGAAATATTCAATAATGCATTACTAGTAAGAAAAACCAATGAGATGTAGGGGAAAACCATCTGTAAAATATATCCATGAAAATGATTCGCAGCTATTTTGCTTTATATTGCAGAAATATCTAAAATATTTTGACACTTAACTTGTCTAAAATTTTTACGTGATATTTCAAAACGTTTCTATAAATCCATTCAAATCTGTTTTGAAAATATCCTTGTATATGTATATATCGATATATAACGGATACAAGAAAAGCCTTTTATCGTTAAATTTTGCATGAATGAAGCTTATGGCAAAAAAATCCCTCAAAATATTTTACAGAAGTATCTCTTGAAATTTTTGTACTCTCGATAAAAAATTGAGTGATTTCTTCCTCTAAAGTTTTCTACGGTTATGAGTATGAATATTCAAAATATTCAAAATCTTTTGCAATAGAAAGAATTTTGTAGCCAGCGTTTTTAAAGTTGAATAGTATGGTTAAACAAGTTTGCTGCTCTTGATAAATCTTTCTGCTCTTGAAAAAACCAGATAAATTAATCATCTGATATTTAATTGGAATATTTTCAGTTCAAATTTTTATTGCAATTATTCATAAAAGTAACTTTAGTAGTCAAGCTAAAATTAACAGGGGATGTAAGAAAAGAATCTTTCTTTTAAATGAAACATTTTCATTTATTAATATGTAATCGCCCGTATATCAATGTGACGTCATTTTGTGATTTTGTGACCGTCGATATGACGTCACGTAACGGGGATGTGAAATCACACTGACTTGGATGTGAAGACGGTATGACCCTTTTTAAGAGCCTACATCAGTCACGCGAAAAAACACTCAAGCTAATGTTAAGTCTATGGGAAGGTTGTAGCGCGATTTCTCGCTCGCATTTTAATTTTTTAAATTTTTTTTTGCATAGGATAGCTGAGGTCCATCTCCAACGTTGTTAGTTTTTACTTTTTCGATTTTGGTTCCAGTTATTTTATATAAGGGTACTTTCACTTTCAGAACCAGTTCAAACCAGTTCCAAAATTGAAAATGCCTGCTTATAAGAAAACTGCAACAAAAATCGAAAAAGTAAAAACTAACAACGTTGGAGATTGATCTCAGCTATCCTGTGCAAAAAAAAAGCATTTAAAAAAATTAAAATGCGAGCAAGAAATCGCACTAGAACCTTCCTATAGACTTAACATTAGCTTGAGCGTTTCTTACCGTGACTAGTGTAGGCTCTTAAGCCCTTCTGTGACGTTACTGTGAAGTCACAGTGTGAGCAATTTGTGAAAAGTGTGACATTTTTGTTGATTCTGCATGAGGTCGGGTGACCAGATGTTACCGGAACCCGGCTCGACCTTATTATGTCGGCAAATTCTTCTTTTTTTCCCCTTAGCTATAAGTAGGACTTCGATTAGAATTTTACATTAGGTTGGATATCCAAGTTTTACACGAACATGACCCGTGTCCGGTTTTGACTGGTCACTCCGCTCGATGCTAAATTCAAATCCAAATCGTGACCTAGAAGCTAAAAAGAAAAAAAACATAAGACACAATAAGTTCAGGTCGGGTTCGGTTAAACTTAAAATCTAGTCACCCGACCCGATGAAGAATCGTCACAAATGTCACTTTTTTTTTTTACATAAAACTGCCTAAAATATTATTTTTTTCATTTTCTAAAAACATATCCTACAGCAAAGGTTTCTGCATGTAACTTATCTGCAATATAATATACCGTATATTCCGACGTATAACGCGCTCTGACGTATAACGCTCACATAAACTTTCAGACTTAATTTTTCTATTTTTAGATATATTATAGTCATAGATCGCGCATCTCCTTCTTTACAAAGAATCCTTCATGTAAAAATAGGAAATAAAGATTATTGTAAGAGAAAATGAAATAAAGATTATTGTAAAGTGTAATAACTATTACTTTCTATGTAATACGATAGGAAACTTATTTTTTTGAATATAAATAATATGTTCATTGAATCAAAAATATCAGTTATTATGATCATATTTTTTTCTTAATTTTTACTACCGGCGTATAATGAGCACCTGTAAATGTTCCTAAAATTTCTTGTATCAAAAGTTATACGTCGGAATATACTGCAATTCAAAGTTCGTTTTCTTTTTTTCTTTAACTCATAGTGTAATATTTAATAACCATAAAATAAACTATTATGAATAACCATTCATGTTCTAACCTGTAAAGTTTCCTATACTTAATACTAAATTAAGCTGTAGCAAGTACTAATTTACAACGCACTTTTTCATAAAGCTTAGAGGACTAGTGGATTAAAAAAATATATTTTTCCTTACTTATCATATCCCAGTAAGAAATTCTTCAAGAAGTGTTTTGTACCATAAGTGTAATAAATATTTGAACTACAGCTTAACAGCTTAACGTTAAGCTTAACTACTTGCTACAGCTTAACTTTACTCAAAATTAAAAAAAATCTAAATCTATTAATTAGTTTTTAAAAATATTTTAAACTGTTCCATGCGTTCAAGTTGTTTCCATTTTTTTATAATCGCACGAAAGTTATTAAAAATAATAATAATAAAAGAGGGGGGGGGAATTGAATTTTATTTAAAATTTATACGTTAACAGATTTTATCACTAATTCTAAATCCTTAATATACCAGCATTCTAAAACGAATGTATACTGGTTTATTGTAGGTACGTATCAAGATTATAACCTACAAATACTATAAATTCTGAACAAAAATTAAAACAGAAGCAGCATTTTAAAGATGAATAGACTACGAAAATTTCATTTTGAAAGAAATTTATTTAAAATATATTATTATATGTTGTTTTTATTTTTGTCTTTTATATATGCATATTTAAGGAATATGAAAACATTCTTTCAAATATATAGCAATATGTTAATATTTTTAGCTATGTAAATATTAATAACACAAAAATAAAAATTCGTATTTTCGGTTGATTTTTTGCTCATTTGAACGTTCACCATCCCTTTAACAAAATTGCAATTACACGAAAAAAAAATATTCAGCTTTAAGCCGAAGTTAAAACATAACACATGCTTATTTAATTATCATCAAATATACATTAAATTAAAAAAAAATCATGAAATCTAAAACAAAAGAGAAAATCTTAATGATAATGAAATTTATTTTCATATATGGGCATAAAAGTAATTTTGATTTACAAATTTAAATATATATACCTCTTTTTCGTGTATTTATTTTTTCTTTTACAAAACATTTCTTATCTTCTTATTTTTTAAAAATGTGTAGCCCAAAACTGGCTTGATAACAGTGGAAGATAGCAAAACGACTTCAACAAAGTTATCAATCCTCTACTTCCGCTAATTTATATTAAACAACATTAAAATAAAATTTAAAATATTAAAGCTGGATAAACAATTTTCAGAGGTAATCACCACTTCCTAATGTATATGACAGTTTTGTGGACTCGGCATTATATCATCTGCGCTGTCAGAGTATTTTCATGAAGACATATGTTTGCATTTATACCTTTTATCGTTTGCTTGCGATAAAAAAAAAATGGCGTTTTTAAATCAATCAATTAAGATAATAAATATTCATAATAATTCAGTTTCTTATTAACCTTTTCATGATTTTCAGTGCTTTTCAGTATTAAATCCTTTGCTTAATTTTTAATTAGTTATATATTAAAGTCTCGTTACATCTAATATTGTAAGATTATACTATGTATAAAACAACTATAATATTACTGTGAAGAAATTTTTGTATTTAGTCCAGAACAAGTGCTTTCAATCAGGGCCGGACAGAAAACGGAGAGGTGCAGCTTATAGGAGCTACCATTGTTTCTTAATGTTATTTTCTTTTCTTTTTTTAAAAATAAAAAATTAAGTTCCGAAAATGTTTTTCACTCGGTCCCAAACCTGTCTCCTATAATTTTAAGGTACCCAATGAGACTATATGATATTTTGTGTTATCTGTTATATTTTGCGAATTATTTACGGCCCCTTAAAATTTCTTGGACTCGGGCACATTTAAAGAAAAGTCAGCTCTTCTTTCAAACAAGAACGAAAAATCATGCGTCAAGCATAGATTACGTAACACTTTCCAACGCTTCCAAAATAATTTTACGAATCATACTCTTTAATAAGCTAAAAGATAACATCTAAGTAATCCGAATACTTTTATTCAGCCCTGTATAGGATCTATAGATTTGTATATATACTACATAGGATGCTAAATTTTAGTTCAGTTAGGAAACACGTAGCACAGTTTAAAATTCTCCGTCTAGAGTTAAATAATACGGAAATGTGTTCCCGAACTTTTGTGCTTCCCTGTATAGGATCTACAGAATTTATACACACCACGTAATATACAAAAAGCGATTTAAAATTAAAATCGCATTCAGTAACTTAAAACGCACGTCCAGGAATTATTGTTAACATACAGCAGAGAATTCTTTTGTGTGTCCCTGTAAATGAACGATGACTGCTATACACACAATATTCTGTAGTAAGTCTCTTGTAATGAACCTTATATAAATTTCGATGCGTTTAAAATAGTGAAACATTATTTAAATAAACCGCAGACGATTTTTCTCCATAGACGTAATGTAACAGAATTCTTTTGACTGTCCCTGTAAAGTAACTATAAGTGCTATGCACATCCTATTCCATATTAAGCTTCTTCTAATGCACCTTAGTGATATATATAAATTTCAATGCGTTTAAAATTGTGAAACATTATTTAAATAAACCGCAAATGATTTTTCCCCATAGACCGCAATGTAACGGAATTCTTTTGAGTGTCCCTGTAAAAAAACTATAAGTGCTACACACTTCCGTTGAAATAGGGAACATGCTATAGATAACGATTATAACATATAAAAATTGCAGGGCAATCCGAGCACATTTACGGGAGTTAGAGGACGGACAGACGGCAGACGGCCAGACGGCCAGACAAACCGAAGTCATAAACACTTTTCAACTAGGTTGGAAAGTGTTAAAAAGCAAAATGCGTTCAGTTTTGAAATTATTTTCGTAGCAGTCCCGGGCGCTGATGAAGAGGCCGAGGAGGCATACTGCCCTTTAGCTTTGACATCAGTTTTAACTTTTTTCATTTATCGTTGGTGATTTTCAAAAAAAGGAATTATAATCAACTGTCATTTTTCCTAAGTTATATAAACTAATTAAATAGTAACAGTAAAGCATAATTAAGTGTATAAAAATGTTATTTATTATATCATGGTATTAGTTTGTCACCCCCACCACCACACACACACACCATAAAAAAAAAAACCTGCCACACAAACATTTTTTATAATGTATAATATATGTTTTGAAATGTTCTTGTCCCTTTTTAAAGATTTTGAAGATGTTCACATTTTAGTCACAATGTGACGTTACAGAGTGGTGGCATCTTGGTCACTGCTGTAACGCTATCATTGTGACTTTCAGTGACGTCATTGAAAAGTAGTGCTTTGGTCACAGATGTGACATAACGACTGTGACATGCAGTGACGCCACCGCCACTATATTTGCTATACGGGCATTTTAACTAATATGAAATTATTTTTATTACTAATAACATATAATTTGCATATTAATGAGATATTTTATAGATAAATAGACACAGTGTGAATATCGAATATGCACAAAAACTTGCATTTATATATCTAAACAAATAGGAATTAATTTAAAAAGTTCCACCTCTTGTATTTTTTCTCTTTTTTCTTTTCTTTTTAACATTTTAACTGCGACTCAAATAACCAAACATACAATTCTACTTCAATATAATTTGGATATGAAGGAAACCATTAAAAATGCTAAACTTATTTGATAATTTATGGTATATATAGTTTTTCATAAAACTTTTAAATTTTGTGACAAATTGCATATTGTGACAGCAACAAGGCGTGATTTTAATGCATTGAAATAAATTATGATAAGTGTACACAAGAGAATAAAAAATAATAATTAATAGTTGGATAGAATTTTTTTGCCTCTAAATTAAAAGAAATATATGTGCAATCAATAAATGTTCAGAAAACACGCATGAAAACATGTAATCATGAGATGTTAGACTAATAGCAAAATATAAAATTCTTTCGTGGTTTACGGTATTTCGGTCCAAAATGCCAATAGAATTTTTGTCTAATTTTACAATTGTAGACTAATGTCAACTTACGTAGAGATCTCCGAAGCTATATTGAATCTAAACAAGGTTAAAAAAAAGTATTATACAATCTTCAATACAACATTTAATGCAAAACATTCTTTTCAAATGTAATAGCTTTATTAAAATTAGCAACGTACCAAGCTCTTAAATATCTGCAAATGTCCCCAAGATGCCGTTAAATGATTGGAAACATGCTTGGTAAGTTGAAAAATATATTTGTGTAATAAAACATAATCGAGATTTAATATAATAAAACAGGTTGAATGATTAAATTACAAGAGTTAGAAAAAATTCTTTTTTTCAAAGTACAGTGTATTAAAAAATACAAGATCAATCAAAATTTTAAAGTTCCTCAAAGAAAACAATATTGCATGCAAGTTTAAGTGCATGCATTTAAAATATCACTTAAAACGTAACTAATTTGTAAAAAATAGGCTGATTTTAAAAATCTCAAAAAATATATCGTGTATTAAGAACCATTCAAAATATTTGCATATTATCACTTCTCCAACAACTAAAGATGCACAGTTGATTATTCACATTATTTTTCACACATCTAAACATTTTCAAGAGAAATGTACCCCAAATAAAAACTTTTTACATCGTAGTACGAGTGAATTTAAAAATAGTCGCCAGTCCTGGCCCGTAATCAAAAGATTAAAATTGATGAATTTTTGAATTTTAAAATTAGGGAATTCATTATGAGACATTCTATATAAACTTGAACACTGGAAGAGTTAAAAAAGCACTTTAATATACCTTGAGTATTTTTTTGTACTTGGTGAATTTTAAACAGAAGTATAATCTTTTCGAACAGATAGTTGAAAGGTAATTTTTTTAGAAAGAACTAGAGGTCAGAGCGGCATCCTAAGATGTAGATGAGTGTTTTGCCGTTTTATCTGTAAATGAAGATGTGCGTAAAAAAAAATATGCCTCTGTTAAAAATTATACTCGAAATATTTTGTATCCTTAATCAATAGTCTTAAAATACAGTTATAAATTCTGTGCTCCTTAGAAGTGTATGGGAATTATTTTGTGTAAGAAGAATTAAAATAATTTTAATTGGTATTGAATAATATCAGTGGTGGTTTATAATTGGAGTTTAGCGAACCATCATTCTGTTTCTTGGCATGATATGCGCAAATTATCAAAATGAAAGTTACTATAAATTTTGATTAACACATTTTTTAAAAAGTTATCAAGAAAAGGGTTACTCTCAGAGCACTCCATTTTGCAAAATCTGTGCCTTCTTATTTGTATTGTGATAGTAAAATTCTAAGCATTTTCAAATAGAAGATTTCTCTATAAAGCTCTAATTATAAATTTTACATATAAATTTTACATATACATATCAAGTGCCTGTCTTCCAAGTGGTTTGGTAGTATTTTTTAATTTAAGATATCCTAATTGGTAATTTTTTTATTCTCACCTGTCTTATAAATTAAATCTAAAGTAAACTTGGCCAACTTATGAATTTTTTTATTGGGTATAAACAATGACGAAAGATTATCTATTATTAATACAAAACTAACTGTAGACACATAAATTGTATATAATTTTAAAATAAGTTCTCAAACATAATATTTTTATATCTCTTGGAATTATTTGAAAGAGGAAAGATGAAAGAGGGAGTTTTTAATTAACATTTTATCAACTTGTTTCAACTCGTAAGAATTATATTGCAAAAATTTGATAATCGTACAATTGAATCAAATGTTTTGTGAAATTTTTACTATTTCAGAAATGCACTTCTACTGTAAAAATGCAAAAAAAAAAAAAAATAAAAAAAATAAAAAATAAATAAAAAGAGTGCTTAAATGAAAGTGTGAAAATTTTAACCACATCAAAGTCTTGTTTCATCAATTGTATCATCACGTTTTTTTTATTTTTCACATCACGTTTCATCGCTGAAAATTCTGAGACATATTTTTTTCCTTGGAGTTAACACGTCGGCTTCCTATTGATATCATATCAAAAGGTTCCCAAGTTTCAAAAGAAGACTTGTTTATAGAAATCGCTTCACTTAGAGTTCTTTATAAAGTTTTAAAAAAACTGTGAATAAATCGAAAAAATATCATAAATTCTCACCCCTATCCTGAAAGCTTTTTGAATTTCAATGCCGGACAAAGATCCGAAATTTTTTCTCGCTGCGGGGTCAAAACTGAAAAACTTAAAAAAAATCAAATAAACATCTGTCATCAAGGAAAAATACCACCCGTGGCCGCACCTCCCCCCTACAAATACAGATAGCCCTAGGCGTCACGCTTTTTCCCCGAGACACGCGTACACACTATGTTCTAGTAATGGATTCGGCCTTTCTTCTTTTAAAAGTCCCATTCACGCTTTCTTAAGCCGAAAAAACTTTCTATAAAGGGCTTTTCACTTTGCTTTTATTAGAGCCATCTTTTGCTTTCCGTTTTTTTTTCATCCACTCCATATTATTATTTTTTTTATATGAGATACATATTCCGATGATACCGAAATACACTCCGTTCAGGTCCCAAAGATGAAGCTTTTATCAAACGCTTTTAACGTTCCTGTTTTTCTATTTAACTTTACAGTGGACTGGTGACCTCGCCTGAACAAGAGAGAATATTAGCTGTACTAAGTGATATGTTTATCCTGATTTGCTGCAGTCAGTGTTGTGTAAATTTCCCAACAAAAAATAGTATTCAGTATTGGAGCAGCCTCGACATTGTTCAAGAGCTGTACGTAAGATCTAGTACAGGTATGAAAGCGGTAGGTCTGCATTTGAACGATTAAAAAAGCAGTTTCATGAAAAATTTTTATACTTCAGAAACTTTAATTTATATTATACCTAAGATATTATTAGCTAAATGAACTACTTTTATTGATATAACAAAGAGTATAAAGCTACAGTTTAGTCGTAGTACACTCTAAAAAATAAATGTGTAAATTTACACATAAAAACAGGTATATCGATGATACAAAAACGATTTGACTATATGTGTAAAGTGGTGTGTAAATTACCAAAATACACACTGAATGTGTAAATTTCTAAATACACATTTTAGTGTGTGTGTAAAAGTTATCTGATCATTCTTGAAAGACACACTTTAATGTGTAAATTGCACAAGAATACACATATTTCTGTGTAATATTCTTACATATATATATATCTGTGTAATATTTTGTGATTACACATATTTTGGTGTAATGTGCAAAATACACATTTTTGTGTGTTATGCAAAATACACCTATTTTTGTGGAATGTGCAAAATACACAGTTTTTTCTGTAACAATCTGTTTACACATATTTATGCATAAAATGCAACACACATAATGTGATATTCAAAATACACATATATTTGCATAATTTTCAAAATAGAGAGATTTTTGGTGTACATAGTTACTTTGGGTAAATTGTGAACTAGGTATTTTATATTGCAAAATAAAAAAATGCACAAAGAACATACTCATATGCTTGATGTGTTTGTTAGCAGGTTTGTTTTAAGGCCATAAAACAGTGTATACTCACAATATATTTTGGCAAATTTCACAGGACAAATCGTTTTTTTATCATCGATATACCTGTTTTAAAATTAAGCATAAAACAGGATCGTCTGAAATTATTACTTATGAAAATGTACTTGTAATTATACTTATGCTTACTACATGCCATATTTTTGTTGGAGTTGGTTTTGACTCCTAAAACCATATATCGTCACAATATTTGCGTAGAATATGTATAATCTGAATAAATAGCCACTTACAGTGTGCAGACTGTCTTCATAAATTTCATTTATTATTCTTATAGTAATTATGCACTGTGATATAAGAATAATATTGACATATACAGAAAACCTCATAATAACGGACACCTTTGGAGCGCGGAATTTCTCCGCTATTCAGAGGTAAATATATTGGTGTGGGGGATCGAAAAAATTTCCTCTAAATAAAGATGTCCGTTATAGTGGATTTATTGTATTTACCAATGTATTTGTTTACTTAATTATCCAATACAATCTTAATATGTCAATAGAATTGAGTTCTGCTGATTGTTAATTATATCGAGTTTTTAATTTTATAATCTAGAAAATTACACAAAAACAACTCTAATGTAAACAATAAATAAATCTGCAACCAAAGCAATTCCAAAAAGTCCTTCCGGCCTGTACCGGAAGGAAAAGGTAGCTTCATAGTCCATGTTTTTAAAAATTCAACTCATTTTACTCAAACAACTGACGCTAAAATGCTTGGAACCCGATTATAGAAGATTCAATACCGGTTTTCGTTAATACTGAATTTTAATGCGAATTTCAGCATGAGAGTTACGGTATAACAAAAATCAGATTGTTTCAAAATGTCATCCACGCAAGAATTTCAAACTGCAATATATCAGCCATTTTTTAAGATAAAGCCAAAACAAAAAATGTTCTGGAATCCTTTTATCACATTCTAACACATAACAGAAACACCTTTTTCAATTTATACTTTTTTGTACATCTTTTTGAATTGTTAAAAAATTAAAAACTGTTAACTGGCCGTCATTTTGAAACAAGAAGGCGGATGAAGCTGGCCAACGAACTCGATCGAGACCTTACGTCCTACACACATACTCAGTCACATCCAAATCGATTCATAAATAAGAGAGATACAGCATGACATATGTCATATATATATATATATATATATATATAACTTTAAGTAAAATTTAACCATTGAAACATAAGAAACTGACCATATACATTGAAATCACGATACCAAAGAGCCGTGTCAAATTACAAATTAAAAATGTAGTCCTAATAAATGTAACATTATTAATTCAAATGAAGAAGAAAAAAAAAAAGGAATGAAATAAAAACCACACGATTATAAACACAAATGAAAACTTATAATGTAATTCACTTTTTCAAGGGCAAGGAAATAACACTTATAAGCAAAGAACGATTGTTTTCTGTATATGACACCAGATTTTGCCAAACATCATGTCATATCTTGCCCGAACAATCGTTGAAACAATATTGAATAACAAGACCTTTTAAAATGGAATATTATAAATCATACATACAATTTGAATAACAGTGGGAAAAAGAAGAAAAAAAAATCATATAATACTTACATTAATTACATACACAAATTCATTAGTATAATTTTAGCACATGTACAAAAGTATAACCAACGGAAGAGGTTAATTTCACAGTTAAATAGAAAATCCTTCAGATCATAACTTGTAACCAACAGTTGCAGTTATTTTTATTTAACTACATAAATTACAACACTTTAAAAATAGAGAAAAATAAATAATAATATATATAAATAAAAACTATTAATTAATTTACTTTAATTTTAATTTAATACATTAAAATATATTATATTACTCGATAATTTGAAATTATATCATAGAGATTATTACTACTATACTAAATTGCCAACAGTTATAATATTTTAAATAACCTTTACTGCTGCCATCTATTGTAAAAAATATTAGACTATTTTAGTATAATCACGGCCAGACTTCATGCGCTCTCGCTTAGATGAAGTCTGGCCGTGGTATAATATTTAATTCAACATATAATTTACTTTAGCTGCTGACATCTAGTGTATAGATATTGTACTAAATCTTGAATATTGTAGGTAAAATTACTAATATGCAGTTGTTATGTAGTGTAAATATATTAATTTTACTAGTTAATATTAATGATATATATAAAGAATAAGAGTTACTAAAATAATATATTTTATTTTTTACAGATGACAAAATTTATTTTTTACGGATGACAAGATTTAATTTAATATTATAATTATTGTAAAATATTGAATGCTATTTTAACTAACCCATTTCATATATATCTTAATTCAACTAAAACATTAATGTAGAATCCATATGATATTTTCATTTTATAAAGAATTATTATTATACTTAGAAATAACATATGGCAGTGCACTTATTGAAATTTAAATCCATCTAAATAAATAATATCTACCATGAAAAAACAGAGAAAAAACAAAAATATTAATTAAAAATTTTATTAAATGATTTAAAATAAAATAAATAATATAAAACTAAGAGATATATGTATTAGTGTACTATAATTAATAAATATGTAATATTTACTATATTTAAAATCTGATTAACATATTAATATTATATTGTATTGAATAACCTATTGTAACATCGTTTATAATTTTATCGTTGGTTACAACCCCAATAATATTAACTCCATATAATCATAACAACAAATATAGAATTCGCACTCATTTAAATTTTAATTTATGAATGACATTTAACTAAGATAATCCTATGCAGCACACGCATACAATAGGAGTCATAATTTAGCCAAATATATCAACAATCAAAAGTTGAATATCATTATTATCAAGGAGATTTTAACACAAAAATTTTTTACAGACATATAACCCCAATAATAGCTAAATTTATATGCGTAAAATTTATTTAACTAAATAGTAAGGATAACCATAATCTATTTCAATTTGAAGGATATGTTTTAAATTTTGAGTTTTAAAGTTATTTGAACAAAGATTATTAATTCTATGTGCAAAATTTAGTAAAATATTTACAAATACTGATTTATGTATACATGACAAATAATTCGTAAATAAATTTACCTTAAATGTAAAATCATTTCGCTTGTCATAAATGTCAAACAAAATTTTATTATCTTCAAGAATTATCTTAAGATCAAGAAAATTAATTTCATTATTTGCCATAACGTTGAAACTATAATTTAAATTTTTATGATATTTTATAGGTAATAAATAATTTGAATTACTATTAAAATAGAAGACAATAATATCATCTATATAACGGTATATTTTACAATTAGCAATATTAGAGTTACGTTCATAATAATATAAATACAATTCTGCAAGAATTGAAGAAACAATGCCTTCTTGAGGGAGGCCACAGCTTTGTCTATATATAGTATCATTAAAAACAATATAATTATAATAGAGAATAAATTTAGTTATTGTTTTAAAGTAATTTAACGAAATATTATTTTTTAATTTAATAGAATCCCTGTATTCTTTATATAATAAATTGACAATCCTGAACATATCCTTAATATCAATGTTATTAAAAACGTCATTAAAATCAAACGTCTTCATGCATTTTATGTTATTTAACTTTTTAATATTATTGTCAAGTTGAAAACTATGTTTTATGCTATACATATTATCTTTTTGTGTTGTAAGTTCAAACAATTTAGTGAGAATAGTTAATAAAAATTTGCTTCCATTATTATTATATGTATTACAACCGATAGTTACAGTTCTAAATTTTAAAGGAGTTTTATGGAATTTAGGTATAACAACAATATATGGTATATAAGAAACCAAACATTAAAACGTGAAGACCTAATAACGAGTAAGACGAGTGCTAAGAGCAAAAAAAAATAATTTTTTTGGTCGGTTAATACTTGATTTTAGCAGCAAGTGTCAACAAAATCTTTGATTTGATACGATGCATCACTTTACACTGCAGCTGAGATTCACAAATTTTTCCGAAGAACACATTTTGCACAAAAGAAACAAATTACGATCACGTGATTTGTAGAATGACACATTACTCCCTGAAATAGCGTGAAAAGTAGCATCTGTTCTCGCTGCAAACTACTGATTTTTTTTTGTATCGTGCTTAGAGATGTAAAATAACTGGAAATTTTCAAATGTCGAAAACAAAAGTTTTTTTTCCGTTTTTTTTTTTTCTGGAAAAGTTACAAATTTCGGAAAAATTGATTTCTTACAAATGTTTCTCAAAAATAAGTTATATTTTCTTAAACAATATAAAATAATAAAAAAAAATTCTGCACACACACACACATATATGTGTAATTTGACAGTGCTACATGGTGTAATAATTTCATTGCATATGGTCAGTTGCTTCTGTTTCAATGGTTAATTTTTGCAATAAATTTATATATATATATATATATATATATATAATCATTTCCACTTTACATGAATATATTTAAAAAAAAAAGAAAATCTAGCTTTTCAGCCTCAGAATTTTGTTAATAGCTTTAATTGCTTAATTTAACACCATTGTTTGTAATATATTACGTCTTTGCTGAAACTATTTTTCATAGTTCCATTGGTTTAATTGTTCAATTAACAGCAGAGCTAATTTAAAAAATAACAAAAAATAATCTTATGAGTTGCAATCAATATCATTGCAGTTTTGAAGAAAAAATAAATTGCATAATAGATCCATAATAGGATCCATAATTACATAATATGATCGTTTTTTAAGTATATAAAGGATGCCATTTTAAATAAACAAATTATTATTGTGGTTGTGGCATTGTAAATATCATATTTAAATATTCTATTACTTAAAAATTTATAATAATTTACAATATTACGGGGTTTTTTTTCGTACAATTAAATTTTTCATTTCCAGTATATTTAATTTTGTATAGCTTTACAGTCTAAATCCAAAATTAAACGTTTTGGTTTTAGTTTAAACTTTAGATTTTTAATATGAAAGTAATGTATATAATCTTTTTTTTATGAAATGAATAAAGCAGGTGGATTTTTAATAGTTATAAAAATTAATTTAAATTTTCTTTGCAAAGTTTATTTATATGCGTTTATATTTAAAATAAAAATATAGTTAGACAAGTCTAAGAATCTATATTTAAGGAAAAGAAAGAGAAGAGTAAAAAAGCAAATAATTACAATTGCATGTTATAAAAAAAAAAAAAATTTGTTTCTAATAATAGTTAAATATTTCTTCGATTATCATCTTATTACATGAAAACTTGCAGTAATGCCAATACAAATAAATGCATGTTTCAAATTTTATATTAAATTTTCAACCTATTGGTATTATTGAAATAATTTTGCACACGAATTTTCATTTTTAACAAGAGAAGTTGCATTTAATTATCTTTACAAGGGTCTGCTTAAATTTTTTCACGCGATCTTATTTTTTGAACTTTTGTATATACTTATAAAAAACAAAATCAGAAATTTGTAAGTTAGAAATTATCATTATATTTAGGTTCCTATTTAGATATTTTAAATGAACATTTTCATGTGGGTCACTGAACATGAAAAAATATATATCAAAATGTATCCAATGGTTGGAGTATCATAGTTGAGGTTTTCACCAACAGAGCGAAAATATGCCGGGACCAGGACCTGGATACTTTGGTTTGCCGTACCAACGATCTCCCTACTGAGCTATCCTGACGATATCCTGGACTGGCATATTTCACTCTTATTTGTTGGACAAGGCTGCAAACTGCAGCGCTAATTTCATTCATCCGAGCTATAACTATAGCATTTACATGATGAATCTTGAAATAGCACGGAAACTCCTGTATACCATGTAATTAGGTCATAATGAATAGATATATAGTTCGGATGAATGAAATTAGCGCTGCAGTTTGCAGCCTTGTCCAACAAATAAGAGTGAAATATGCTAGTCTAGGATATCGTCGGGATAGCTCAGTAGGGAGAGCATTGGTACGGCAAACCAACGTACCCAGGTTCGAGTCCTGGTCCCGGCATATTTTCGCTCTGTTGGTAAAAACCTCAACTATGATACTCCAACCATTGGATATAAATTACCTAGTTGTACATACTTTCCTCTATTCATTATATCAAAATGTATCCATAATAAAAATATGAATATATTATTTTATAGCTAAAACTTCTTTTTTTTTTTTTCAAATTTGAAAAAATTAAAAAATACCTCTTCAAAAAAAAAAAAAAAAAAAAAAAACTAGTTTTTTTTCCCAAAGTTACCAATTTTTTCCCCATCTTTGATCGTGCTATTCGCTACACAACATTGTTAAAAATATTGTACGCTACACTACAAACTTCTGTAAAAAGTAGCGTCCACTGTAGTTACGCTACTTGTAGCGTGCGGCTTTCGATCCCAGCACAGTAAAAAGAAAAAAAACATTTATCCTTCTTTGCTTCAAGTATATGTATCATTATTATTAATTAGATAATTAAAATATTTTAGTAAAATTATTCTTCAATTCTAATATTTCAAAATAACAAGCATTTTTTCAAGCCCTGTTGTTGGAGCTATGGTTGTTCCTTCAAATCATGAAGTTATCAAACGATTAATTTTACATTTTCACCTCAAAAATTGTCATGCAGGTCCTCAGGTTCTTTTAAATTTGCTCAGAGAAGCATACTGGATTCTGAATGGAAGAAGATCTGTGACCCTGTTTCATCCAAATGCAGAATTTGTAAAAGATTTAAATCTAAGATTTCGGAATCTTCTCCTGTTTTTCTACCAGGAAATCGAGTGAAAGATGCAGCAGTACTTCAAATTATCGGTATTGACATGGCTGGCCCTCTGTGTCTTAAAAGTAATCAAAAGAATTGGGTTATCTTATTTACATGTGCTATCTACAGAGCTGTGCATTTTGAACTTGCTACTTCAGCATCAATAGAGGCTTTTTTGATGGCTTTCAGAAAATTCGTATCTCGCAGAGGAAGATGTTCTATTGTATATTAAGACAGTGGTTCTAATTTTATTGTTGCAGCTAATTTTTTGAAAAGATTGAACTGGAGTTGCATACAGAAATATGGAGCAATCGATTCAATTGAATGACGATTAACTCAAACGACCCGTACGGCAGCATGGTGAGACGGATGGTGGGAAAGGCTCATCAGACTGATGAAAGACCCCTTAAAAGGAGTCTTACAAGGGGACCGCCAAACATGATGCGCACAGATTTTGATGATTTTAAAGTATGTTGTAGGAGTCATACCCCTAACTATTCAGGTCAAAGGTTTCCTTCAAATGGGCTTTAGTTTTCGAGAAATTTCGGGTTAAAGTTCAGTATTCATTTCAAATACCCATTAGTTCGCCGTCTTGAACACGAACTCCGTGGTGTAGAGCTAGCGCTCGTAATTTGAGCGCGAGAGGTCGGGGTTCTGTCCTCTCTAGTGACTTTTTCAACATTTTAATAAATTTTATATATTTGTCGCGTTATAAGTTTTATGCAGAAGTATGAATTCTGCATCTTTGAACTTTTTGATATTTTCCTAATAAATTCCATTTACATTTTCGAATTTTTCGTGAAAATTTATATATATATATTTTTTAAGTTTTGAAATTAATATTTTTATTGACGAAATTCCAAACTAATTTATGTGTCTAGATTTTGTTTAATTTTTTTATTATTATTTACCCTTTATATTTTAATAACCGTTCTAAAATAATACTTTTTTTTTAACATTATGCAATTTTAAATGAAAATTTATCATTTTTTATAATTTATAAAAGATATTTTTTATCTCAAATCTTCTAAAGGTATGTATGATTAGGTAATTCCAACAGCATATCTTGAAAGGAGTAATAAAATATTAAAGAGTAACGCTTACATCCAAATTTTAGCCTGTTATATATATATATTTTAATGCTATTTAAATACATTTAACGTTAAAGTTCAAACTCAACATAATTTATGATCTGCACAAATAAAAAATAATATATTACAATTAATTTTTTTTTTTCATTCTAACAAGTCGCCACACAGAAAAATTCAACTAGAAATGAAAAATCGTTTGTAAATTACAATACATATAAAAAATATCTGAAAAAAAATGTCTGCAATGACTTTTACGGTAATATCAGAATAAATAAAATTTTCTTTTTATTCATTTCGTTAAGCTTCCTTTGCAGACAATTATAACGTTTGAAATAATTTCTCTTTCAACTTTTAATGCATTTTTAAATATATTTACCACAATTTTAGTATTTAAAGAAGATATAATATGCTAATTTATACATTCTTCCAATATTGTTAAAACAATTTACGTAAAGAATATATTTAAAGGCGATTATTAATACGGAATTTGTTTATTATATTTTTGCGATATGTATCACACAATTAGTTCCATATTTAATAAACTAAAAATGTCGATGTCGGTGATGATAAATATTTTAGTATTTCAGCAGTTAACATATTTCAATATATTTAGAACAAATCAAATATTAAAAGGATATATTATTTTGTTATTTTTTATTAATCATTAAAATTTTTTTAAATAGAAAATGCAAATAAAAATAAATGCATTATTTCATAAATACGATAAATATATAAGTAAATACATATATATATATATGTGTGTGTGTAAACAATAATCGTTTTAAAAATACATAAATTAGTTTTGATTTTCATCAACAGAAATATTAAAATAAAAATTGCGCAAAAACTATAAATTTTCACGAAACATTCGAAAATGTAAATGGAATTTATTAGGAAAATATCAAAAATTTCAAAGATGCAGATTTCATAATTCTGCATAAAACTTATAACGCGACCAATCTACAAAATTTATTAAAAAAAGTCACTAGAGAGGACAGAACCCTCATCTCCCGCTCTCAAATCGCGAGCGCTGGCTCTGCACCACGGAGTTCTTGTTCAAGACACCGAACTAATAGGTATTTGAAATGCATACTGAACTTTAACCCGAAATTTCGCGAAAACTAAAGCCCATTTGAAGGAAACCTTTGACCTGAATAGTTAGGAGTATGACCCCTACAACATACCTTAAAATCATCAAAATCTGTGCGCATCATGTTTGGCGGTCCCCTTGTTAGTACAAGCCTGTTTGAACTATGAAGGAATGATAACTGTATTGACTGACCGTGAAAACATTATAAATTTTCGCCCACTAACTTACATGCCACAGAAAGAATCTATTAAACCCATATGTCCGGACATGTTACTGAAAGATATTCTTGAGTGTGTTTTACCAGACGTTGATGCAGTCAAAAAAATTCTCTTACTAGAAGACTTAAATGTAGGCAAGAACTGCAAAAGGATCTGAAAAATCGGTTTAGATCCGAATATTTAGGTCTTCTTATCCAAAAACCAAATAAGAGACTCATGATTGCAATGTTCTTGCTGGGAGCAGATAACAAGAAAAGGATTGGCCACTAGGACGTGTTAGAGAGCTTTTTCATGGCAAAGATAGAAAAGTTCACCTTTTGATGTTACAAACGTCTCATTCGTAGATACTTCGGCCTATTCAAAGAATTTATCCCCTGGAAGTGTCTTCGAGTGATTGTACCAAAAGTATTTTCCTAAACAAACTTTGAATGAAACTCAGGATGAGCTTTCAAAGGACGATTCACAAGTTAAAAAGACTAGATCTTGTAGAATGATAAAAATTACAGAGAGACTCAATTTAAACTGTTCATGTAAATGTATTTATATAATGTGAAGTTTTGATTATAAGGCCTAATTAAAAGATGGGAGAATGTTAAACCTATCGTCCATGTTTTATTTATTTTTATCTATATATCTTAACATAGTATAAAACAAAGTCGCTTTTTCTGTCCCTATATCCCTATGTACGCTTAAATCTTTAAAACTACGCAACGGATTTTGATGCGGTTTTTTTTTAATATATAGAGTGATTCAAGAGGAAGGTTTATATGTATAATAACATCCATTAAATAGTGGAGAAATACTGTTATTTTTGAGGTTTTAATGTGATGTCGTAAATAATTTCATTTTTTCCGCTTATACATTGCAAACGCAGGCTGAACCCTACAAGATTTATCAAAATAATGTACTAATTATTGTACACATTAAAAAGGTCTACAGAAAACACAAAGAGATGAAGGTTTTCAAGGTTAACCCGAAGCAAAGCGAGGGAGGGCCGCTGGTATTATCTATATTTTTATCTATTATTTTGATTTTTCATCTTCTCATCTATAATTCTCGTGATGCATTTTTATAAAATGTAACGTTAATAAAAAATTGTTTGATTTTTTTAAAAATATTTTTGTAGAAAAAAAGGTAGAAATTTTTACCGTTGAATAAATTATTCGTATTTTGAAAACTTAAGAGGTTAATTAACTTCTTTTTGAACATTTTAAGTTAATAATATGCGTCCGCATTATTTTTTGAAAGATAGGTTGTTAAAATAAAATATTTTTGTACGCTTTAAGTAAGAGATGGGGGATACAATTCTTCATTTTGGCAGTTCTACATCGTCATCGAGTTCTGGCATGAAACTTTGACATGGTACAGACAACGAATAAAACAATACAAATATTTCCGTCTGCCTCGTGATATCTTGTGAGGATATACGCAGAAGGAGGTGCCAATTCTTCATTTTGTGGTACTGTAAAGTAGAGTTTCGGCATGAAATTTTAACACGTTATAGATATCGACAACTACAATACAAATATTTCAGTCTGCCTCGTGATATCTTGGTACGATTCTAACACAAAGAAATATATAGGACAATATAAGGTAAAATATATTATGTTTACAGATGTTCAGTAGTGCAATATGACTTATTATTTATCTGTCATAAATTTTAGTATTTCAGATGGTCCCACCATCATATTCCCATACAGACCAAAATATTTTTTTAAATACATTGTTTAACCTTTAAATTGGCACCAATTTTATCTAGAAACTAGATGACGTGAAAGTCGACTTAAAATCAACTCCTTAACCCTGGTCTGGCCCCATGACCTACCAAAATATCACGAGGAAGACTAATATTTGTATTTTACTCTTCAATATTTATAACACGTTAAAATTTCATACTGAAATTCAATACGTTATAGTTCCACCGAATTAAGAATTTGCGGCCCCATCCTGCTCATATTGAAACAAGATGTGCCGAAGAAGATCCTTGATGCTTTAACGCAGGGCTGTCCAACTTCGCGCTCGCTTTTCCATCAGAAAATTCATACAGAAATATTTGCCTTATTTAACTGGAGATATTCGGAGATTGAATAAGCCAAATATTCTGTAAGAATTTTCTGGTGAATAGCGGACGCCAGGTTGGAAGCCCTGCTTTAACGTATTGTTAATAATCTTGTCCTATATCATTGATTAATCTCGTAGCTCGATGGCGTATTCATTTTTGCCACCGTCGCCCGTACTAATAATTTTTAAGTAAAATATGTTAATATTTGGTTAAATAAGTACTACTGCATAAGTAGCACTCATAACTGGTGATAAAAATACTTATATTCATATAAAATTTTGAATAGATAAAAAAAAATCAGTTCTTACATCAAATAAGAAGGAACATTATAGCAGTTTCCTTTAGTTTTATTGTGAACTGCAGACAACAAAACCCGTGTAAAATAACAATATAAACACTCTTTTGGTAGCATTCCTGAGACGTAGACGGGACAAATATTAAAATTTATTTTAAAGTATAATGCAAATATTTAAAAAAAAAATACTTACATTTTCACAGATTATAATTGACTTTGCTATACATTTGAATTCATATACAAAAACTAGTCTAGATAAAGAGTTTAAAAAAATTCTTTAATTTAGGGGATTTAATTTCTAGTACGTAAATTTCTGTAGTTTGATAATTATAATAATCTAATAATCACATACTATTTAAAAATCTATACACTTATATGAACATATACACTTATATAAAATTACACTTGCATAATATACACTTATATGCTTATATAACATCATTAATGAATTGCATTTTATTAACTACTAGCTGCATAATTGATTCATGACTTGCTTTATGCTGCATGATTAATTCAAGGATTCATTGAAAAAATAAAGTTTTCCTTTTTTTTCTAAAAGAAACTATTTTAGATATCGGAATGTGACAAACTACAAATTGTAGCAAGAAATATTCACTATCTTCCTCTGATATGTTGAGTGGTAGTTATGCCACCGCTTTTGATCCTATTATGGATTAACAGACAGACAGTCAAAACTAGAAAGTTTAAGTGATCAAAAAGTTTTAGATATTATCCAAGATGGAGATAAAACATTCTTTAGTATGTGCCCCGAAACTGGTAAGGTAATTTCCCCAAAAGGCTGGTAAAATGTGTATCAGTTACGAGACAATTAAAAAGAAACTGTTACAGTCTTACTTGTGTTTTATACTGTGTTTGTGTACTGTTATCCTTCCACTAATGGATGTCTTTCCATATGCTTCATCCTCCTAAAACTGTAGTAGATAGTATGCCACTTTACTGGTTTCTTGAACAACCTGATACTGGTTGAATGAAAATCGAAATATTTTAAATGCATTGCAAATGGAGTGAATAAATGGATTGAAAGCCATCAGATACAAAAACCTGTTATGTTATTTGTAGATGGACAGAAAATACCCTTTACTACGGAATAAATTATTTCTATGCAAGGAATCAGAGTATTCTATATGCCCTGCCTCCTAACTCGACACACTTATAATGCATCCTGCTAATGTAAGTGTGTTTAAACCTTTAAAGGGTGGATGGAAAACTGTAAAAGATTGGCTGAATAAATTACAAAACATAAATTCTATTCTTACTAAAGCTACATTCTGTCATCTGTTATCAAGCGTATTGCAAAATACTGAACTTGCTGATACAATTAAAAATTGATTTAAAAAATGTAAACTTTTTCCTATGACACCAGAAGTAATAGATTACAGCAGAAGCATTCTAAATGTGATAAAAAATTTATTAGTCAACACAGTCAATGCGTCATCTAACATTAGCAAACATCCCAGTATCTATTTTGAAATCGCACAGGCGTAACCCCTTGGGGACGAGCGACACGTATACGTGACGCATAATAAGATGCTCAGAATCCTCGATTATTCCCACCAGTTACTTTTTATTGTAAGCTTTGCTTTATTTAATGGTAGCATTTCAGTTAGGCGATAATTTCTGTTTTGAAAAACCGGTGGTAAAAGATTAAAAATTCTGTAAAGGACGCTCCTGGCGAAGGAGTTAACAAAATTATACAACCAAATCTATCAAAACGGAAGAAGATGTTCAATTGGTTATTGAAGAAATTAAAAATTAGCTAATTCATAAATTCAGTCTCTAGGGTATGATGCTGAAAATAACATTGGAGAACTTATCAATTTTGTGAAAGAAATTAATAATCGAAGCAGCAAACCAGGAACCTTTGAGATGGATAATGAACAGAATCAAACTGAAAGTTTTAGAAGAAAAATATTTTAATATTGTTATTTCTCCAGAAAAATAGCAAGAAGTTGTGACAAATAAAGCGAAGTAAAAATAAGAAAATTTTCTAACCACTTTAAACCGTAACGATAAGGAGAAACGAAGGAAGAAGAAGAATGAGAAAGAAAAGAAAAATAAGAAACATTCAGAAAATGATGATGATAAAAATAAAGATAATTTTGCTGAGAGTGTGACATTATATTAATATTAAGTAATGAAGAAATAAATGATTTCAAAAGTATTGTGTGAAGTACACTTTCAAATTGGTTCCACTTTAAAGGTACTATTTATGCTTTTAATAACAAAAACTATGAAGAAATCAAGAGTTTAGACTTTTTTGTCTCCACACTAAATGATATTTTTTGCTTCCTAATTCTAAGAGATTTGTGCTGAATGTGACATGTTAATAAGTGATGAAGCAGATGATATTTCAAAAGTATTGGGTGGGATACATGTTCAAATTGGTTCCACTTTAAATGTATTCCTACTTTTAGTAACAAAAGCTATGAAGACATTAAGAATGTAGACTTTTCTTGTAGCTATTATGCAATAAATTATATTTATATACTCCCTAATTCTATTTAATAATTCTATTCACTAAAATTCTGTAGTCTAAATTCATTAAAAATGTTGCTGTAATTCCCATTATAGCCAGTAAAACCAATAAGAATGAAGTGGCTTAAAACTTTTTTAGTGATGGCCTAACACTAGATTTGAATGGAGAGAGAATTTGCTACTTTCAAATTTCCCTTTTCAAAGCAAAAACTTTTATCATTTTTTTTTAAAAATAATTTGTGTGACGTTATAAGAAAAGTATATGTTAAATATGTAACTGTTAAAAATGTTGTGCTGTTTTTTAAAAATTCCTCTTTAAGTTATTTACAGTAATAAAGCACTTACGTGGCTTACAATTGGTCAGTGACGGCTGAACACTATCTTTGAACGGTCTATTGCATGAGAATTTGCTACTTTTAAATTTAAGTTTTCATAAAGAAAACTATTAGCATTTCTTTTAAATAATTGCTGAAACTTTATACGAAGAGTATACATTAACATCACATGTCACTGTTAAAAAAGGGTGTGCTATTTTTTAAAAATTCTACTTTAAGTTATGTACAATAACAAAGTATTTAAGTGGCATAGGCTATTGGTGGTTTTACCCTGCTTCTATAATCTTCTTAATTTAATGGTCACATTTTGCAGAAAAAATTACTATGAAAATTATGCGGACTCGCTACACTTTTAACTTTTTTCATTATTATTTAAATGTTTTATAATAACTTTTCGACATTTTATTAAATGGCTTTATGAAGGAAAATGATTTAGTCAAGAAAAAATGCAATTCTTGTGGTAAAATTTTTTCGCATTCTTTCTCACAAGTATGTTCAGATTTCCAAAAAGTTAATTAGTTTAAGAAAAAAAAAAGTCATGGCACATATAAAAATATAGTAAAAATGACTATTTGCTTAATATTTTTATTTCTTAAAAATAAACTACTTTATATTACTGAAAATTCGATGTTTAGTTTTATTAAATAAATAAATTTTACAAGTTATCCACGATATTTTCTGGATGGATCATGAAATAATAATCTATACAAGTATTTCAAGGGGGAGGGGGAGAGCAATTAAATTTCTTTAAAATCAAGATGCGTCAAATGTTTCATTCAAATTCAATAAATATAATCAGGCTCAAAAAAATTAAATGTTCTTTCTCTCTGTCAAGTTTAATGATCAACACCAGGATAAACAATTTTAGATTTTATTCTTTCAGACTATATACAGTATTTACAATTTTAAACTATAATAAACATAATATTTCAATTTAAATTCTTTGTTCTTCCATTAAAAAGCCGAGATAAAGGGAAAATATCACGTTTTCAAGATTGCGATCAGCTTACATTTACATGAAATTACGATATTCTTTTCTTCCGTTTTTGGAAACCACGAAAACACATGTTTACAAGACAACGGCCCAGTTACTTTTACTTTAAATAAAAATAAAACAATTTTAATACGTTTTCAACTTTTCATCACTGGAATCACATGACCAACTTCAGCAGATGCTAAGCAAGAGGGTATCCAGAAAAAGGTTGCATAAAAGAATTAGATAAATATTCCAAATTAAATACACTTTAAAGATCTCCCCAAAAATAGCGAGTGATTTAAAAAGTATTTGCTGAAGTTTTATTACATAGAACATACTAATATGGTGAAACAACACAAACTGAGAAACATGAATTAAAAAATTGCAACACTAGTACATTTAAAGGGAAATGGATACAGTAAAAAGGTTTTTGTACCGTTAGGTCTTTACGTAACTGCGCCAGAATATACCAGGGATGTCTAGATACATTTTAATCAAACAATTGAAAATTTTCGTAATTTTTTGTGAAGTGAAGGGAAGCGAATTTCCTTAAAACTAAAAAACACTCAAATAATTAAGATTAAATCAATTTAAGATTAATTCAGAGAAATTAGTTATATTAATTACAGTATTTGAATTATACCGGAGTATTTTAAGTCTTGTTCCAATACTAAATTAATTAAGGAGATTTCGACATGACTAAAATAGGTTCATAAAATTAAGAAAAATATTTTTTTCCTATTTCTCGTTATTTTCTTTTCTCTAAAAAAAAATAAGAAAATAGAAAATAATCCTGAGTGAGTTTAGCTTTTTTTAAAAGATGAATTTGAATTGAGCGGATATGTGTTATAGATTTTAAATTTGAGAGCCAACTTCACTCGTTTTTCAGAAGAAGAATTTGAGTTTTTTCCATGTTTTTTTTTTTTTTTTTTTTTTTTTTTTTTTTGAAGGGAATGTTTGTGTTCGTACAACACTGCTTCTAATGCAGTCAGCATGAACCTTCTACAAAACTTCTAAATTTGTGTATTTCGCCTGTCTCTTTAAAAAGGTCACAGAAAAATAAAAAATGTTTAATTTCGTTAGAGTATTCTAAACTTGATGATTTCGTATTACTCAGTATATTCTAGATATATGGATGGATGAATGGGATTTAATGAGAGCAAGGCCCATGTAGGGACGTGCTGCCTTTATTTCTCGTCGTACATCGCTTATACCCCCCGTTGTTTTACTGCATGCCCCTTTCTCTCTCTTTCTTTAACAAATTAAAGTTTTTAAATATTTAGATTGAATGATACAACATCATTTTTAATATATTCTAAATAAATCAATATCACAATCACGAAAAGTGCATTTATTATTATATATTTTTCATTTTGTAAATCGTTTGACAGTCTACGAGCCGAGTTTAGTTGGTAGAAGTTGCATAATCATAGACGTAAACATTGTTGTTTGTCAACATTTATATAGTTAACTATAGAAAAGCTTGTATTTTTTTATGCCAATAAAAGCTATAACTATGAATTTGAATCACTGAAAGTGCCTTTATCTGTTTTAAAAAGGTGGAACGGAATGTTTTTGTAATATTTTTCAAGAACTTCTTTCTCGATGAATCTTTTATTATGAAGCGGAAATAAATGACTCGGTATCTATTGTACTTTGTCAAAAAACGCTCACATTTCACTGGAGGAGGCTTGATTTTCGCTTCATTTACTGCGTATTTAGACGCCAATCTCTACCCCTCCATCCGCAACCATCAAACTCCCATCGCTCAAAAAGTTTAGCTTTTAAGCAAATGAATGCGTGCCCCCTTTCATCGTACGTCCGTCTCTATTCCCTGAGTTCGCCACTAAGTGGTAACGGAGACGAGAACATTGAGCAGTGCCTACTGAAAACCAACCAATTTTACGCCCGAGGCCCCCATTTTCAGAGCCCCCCCCCCCCCTCCCCTCTCACAGTGCACGCGAAGGATAGACAATTTTAAGAGTCGTCCACAAATTCTTTTTACTATCAAATACTTTCTACAAAAGCTCTTCGCGCTTGAAATGATCGAAATCAAGATCTTCTGGAGCATCTAATCGCCAGAGAACGGTCTTTAAGTTGTACAGTATAAAGACAAGAGCGATAAGAAGCAAGGTGACAAAGATTAGCTCCACTCATTTTATCTCTTGCTTTCAAACGCAGTTGATGGGTACTTGGACAATGCTGCAGCACTTTTCTAGCCCTCAGCAGTTTTTCTGTTATTGTATGAGACGGGCAAATGGGTCGGGTTGTTTTTCTTTTCGATCCCCAGCATCCCAACGGGAAATGTTTGGAGCGGCTTCCAAAGAATTGTTCAGGGGAGATTGGAGTAAGTACAGATCACACAGGCAGTTGATTTGACTCGCATTTAAGTGCACTAAATTGAACGCTTACATATTCGGTAAACAAGAAGGCGACGAGTTTTAAGAAAGGCAATTAACAAATTAAAAGCTCATTTTCATTTAGTAAATTGCAGATCAGATTTTCGCTAAATGCTTGCAATTTGATATTCGTAATTAAGCTGTTTAATTAATTTAAATAGATGACATTTTCTATTTAATTTGGCACTTTTTTTAACTATTTTTTTTATTTCAAACTATATATATTTTTTATTTACTTTGAAACACTTGAATCCTGCAAGAACAAATAAAAAGATAAAACAAATATTTTTACTTACGTTTTATGCTTTCAGATTTGTTTTACGGATTGATTTCTAACTCACATTTATTGATTGATTTATTTATTTATTCAAACTAAATATATTCATTGAAATTTTTAAATTAAAATCACCATGTGTATTCATTTGTTTTACAATTATTTCGATTCACATATTCACGCATTTTAAACGCATTTGTCGTGTTTATTTGAATTCTCTAACTAAAAGAAAAATAAATATAATAATATAATAATAATATCAAATATTTATTCTAGAAAAATAGACAGCATGGCGCACTTGATAAATAATATTGCACGTTTTTAAAATAGCACGGTGCATTCAAAGATAACACGGCACCGAGTTCTGGTAGATATGTCTAGAATAATCACTAATAATATAAAAGCCTCCAAATTTATCTCTTTTTATTAAGATGTGTAACACATACCTGTGAATGGAACATTTTATAGTGATAAGTACGAATATGTACTGTAGTATAAGCACGGCAAAAATGCTTTGTTTCTCCTGAAATTTTTTATTGAAAATTCCGAAGGGACTGAAACTCTTTCACATAAAATTGAATAATTGAAATCACCATTAAATCATTGAAAAGCACAAGAAATTTGGTGAGTTTTATTTAAAATTCCGGAGAATTGTTGAGGAGAGATTGAAGTAAGTACAGATTGCACAGACAGCTGAATTGACACACATTGAAGTGTACAAAATTGAGCGCTTACATATTCGATAATCAGGAAGGCGGAGGGGTCAAATTTCTAAAATCGCTGAAATATGTGTTTAATTAATTTTTTAGTAGATTTGTTAGCCCGAATTTCAAGCTCTTACCTAAAACTGCTGATGAGATATGGAGAAAAGATGAAATTACCGAAAACTTTCGACTTCCATTTAACCCCTTAGAGGTTGAATTTCTAAAATAGCCTGAAATACATATTTAACTATTCTTTAGTAGATTTGTTATCCCGAATTTCACGCTCCTACTTAAAACTGCTACTGAGGTATGGCGAAAAGACGAACAGACTTGAAACTTTCGACCCCCCCCCCCCCGCTCATTTAACCCCTTAGGTTGTGAATTTTCAAAAATCCTTTCTTTGTGGATGCCTACATTGTGTAAGGAACATGTCTTCCAAATTTCATTATCCTATGACCAACGGTTGAGCCTCGGTGTTGATTATGAGTCAGTCAGGACATACTCTATTATAATTATAGATAAAAATGTAAATATTTTGCTAGAGGTGTTTATTTACGCGAATTAAATCATATTAATTAATAAGAAAAGAGACGAAGAAATTCAAAGTTTTAAACAGAAAAATAATAAAACATTAATGCATTAAAAACAATTAAAAATTGTAATTAAGCCAATTTGCAAATTTATCAATAATAATTCTAGCCCAGATGTATCGCAGAAAAAATCTGTTTAAAAAATAATCTTTTTGTGAAAATAATTTGTGTTTTCAACTTCCTTTTTCTTTTTCAAAATTGTTAAAAATTCAATTTACTTATTTAATTTTCTAAGACTGTTTATTTATGTTTAAATATACACTACTGCCCCAAAATTAAGGGGCAGTGACCGGAAGCTTTCGCTTTTTAAACGGTTTGTCGAATATGTACTGAAATTTTTGACAAATTGTTCTTGAAATTCGAGGATGTAAAGCATATGTTTGACTTTAAGAACAGTAGAAACAGTATAATGCAATTAAAAAATTAATATATTGAATACTTGATGAGATATGGGTATTTGTATGAAATAATTTATAACTGCGCATACGCAAACTATGCCAAATATTTCTTTTTTCGTGATTTGGTAGTCAATTATATAGAGTAACTCATATAAAAGGACCAGTCAAATATCGTGAAAACTTGGAAAGATGCCAGCAATACATTGAGCTAATTGACAAATTCGGAGGGAAATCCCATATCATCCAATGGGATTTCCCCCCGAATTTGTCGTTCGTGTTTCTAGAGGGGCTCGCTCACATTGAACACTTATAACTGTGTTGAATTTAAACTTTCAACTGTTAGTTTTGATTTCTGATTAACAACAAGGTTGTACCTTTTTTTTTTTCTTTTAATAGCCCTTCAAAGTTGGGATATTCATTTATAATGATCCGTATTTTCTGTGGTTTGTTTATCTTTGGATGAACATTGGCATACTGTCAAGTTGTAATAGTACAGGTGTCTGAGGTATTAAGAGTCAGGCAATTTGGGAAGTATGAGATTCTTTTAGCAAGCAAAGAAAATAATTTTTTCTCCTTCAACCGTTTTACGAAGTGTGTCATGAAAAGCCTTTGCTTTGGCATTGTGGACGGTAAGCTCAACTTTTAATTTAGCTTTTTCTTCAGCATTGGTCAATTTTAGTCGCTCCTTGCATAAGGCAAAATGAGCAAACGTCAGTTTCAGGCGATCCAAACCCAATGCTGAAGTCATTTTCAAAGACAGCACGAAAAAAGTCTATTTCACGAGCAAATCATTTCCACTTTTTCAATTGTACATTCGGCATAATTTGGCAATGTACTTAAATAATTCCTTTATACGTTTTAAGCTCTTCAATAATGAATTGATTGAATGGATGAATTGATTTAATGAAGGCTCTCACAGCTTCATGTCTATTCTGAAAGCATTAAATCTTGTGTCCCCTCCTTTTTTATGTAGAGGTGTAACCTCTTGTTCATAAAACTTTTTACATAAATGCATAAATCTTTTTACATACCCGCACTCTAGTAACAAATCCATTAAGAGTCCCATTAAGGAAATATTTAGTAGTTACTTTCTTTTCTTGTATGATCTTTCTGATCCTTCTGCGATGCGGTAGCAGTTACAAACTTTAAAGTAAGCTCGTTTTGTTAGGGTTGGTCTAGAGTGGTGTAAAACTTTTGATTCATGCGTCTTATATCTTGCATTCATAGTTCTTTACATTTAAATGGCCCACCTTTGTGATTGAAGGTTGGGATCTTTGGGAAAGTTTTGGTGGAATATCTGGAAAGAAACACAAATTTTTAGCTTCAAACATATTCTTATGTAAACGTGTTCGCTAAATATTTGAGAAATAAAAGGAAAACAAGATAGTAATAATAATCTACTAACTTTATTCTCTTGGCTCTAATTTTGCTCCAATTTTCTGGATTTCATTTTCGTTTTCTTGCATTCCCATCAGGTGCCAATGTTATAGTGTCGTCTTCCATTTTAGCTTCTTCATTCTCCATTTAGAAAAACCTATTCAAAGTAACAATCAAACTATCAATTTCTTGATATTTTATGGAACAAACAACATTTCACATTAAATATTACAAACAAATACTCGTACTTAAAATTATTACTCTTATAACAAAAATAACTTCATAAGAGCATAGCACGTAGCGTTCAAAAGACGCTCAGACTGGATTTGAAATTGAAAAAAAAATGTACGCCTGCTGGCATCTCTTGATATTAGGTATCAATACAAAAAAGTATTGCAGCCGTTCGGAGGAAAGCAGTTCCGGAAAATTTCGATATATTTTCACCGATCATGACCCCCAGACCCCAAAACCACCCTCCGTTCAAATGTTGATTATATATATATATATATATATATATATATATATATATATATATATATATATATATAACCATAAATGAAACATTATCATAACACCAACTTAAACAATGAAATAATTAAGTATGAAATAATTAGTTGACAATGAAAGATTCCCCAACACACTTAATATGGAATCAAAAACATTGAAAGAATAAGAAATTAAATAAAAATTGAATAAATGGAATTAAATGAAATGAAATTTGTGGAATTTAGACAGAATTATCAAGTCCCAATTGCCTAAATACCACAAATAAAATGAAATGAGATGTTTCATCATCATATTAGCCATACATTGCTAAAAAATATGATATTGGGACTACATCTCAAATACAATGATTCAAATCAGTGATAAAATAAAAAATAAAATACAATATTAAAAAGGAAAGAAGCCATACTTATAAATTACAGAGAGAACATTTAATAGAGACATTAAGTATAAAATCCATAAAGATGAAAAGAGATATAAATAAGATACCTTGTAGTTCATGAACCATCATGAAAACTCCAACATGACTGGGGAATGAATTGCATAAAAAATCATAACATGTTGCCAATTTTAGAAATATAAATTGCTTAGAAATATAAATTGCTTTGCAGTGATGCCAGAAATAATGTTAAAATATAATGGATTATAAAATAAACAGGAACATTAGTGCTGCCATATATATATATAGATATTATAATTATTTAACATTCTATAAAATTATGCTGCATTGCGCAAATTGGTATGGAATGGTTTTTACATATTCTTTTCAATATTCTTTTCAATTATAGCTGGTTGAAAGTATTGAGTTTTATGATACCATAATTTAGCCCAGTTGGCACATAAATCACTTTGATTAACTTCTGTTTAAAATACATAGTTAGTATAGCTGCATTGCGCTTTTAATGGTGTATTTAATAATAATTTAATAATAATAATTTTAGAATATTATTATTATTTCTTGGTATCATTTGTTTATCTATTGAAATTTCAATTGCATTTTTTTTTAAAATCTTATTCAGGTTCTTTTAATTTTTTTTTTTTTTTTTTTTTTTTTTTTTACCAACATTAATTTTGTATTGACTTATGAATGCTAGGGGATTCTATATTGTTGTCTTTTTATGTTAGCTTGCTTAATGGGACTTTATGTATATATGTATATAGTTTTATAATATAGCCTTATTATATTTAATCAAGTATTAAAAAGTCAATCTTATTATTTTTATTTTTAATTTATTTTATTTAATTTTTTATTTTTTATGGATATTCAAGTACTTTATAACAATAAGGTTGATTCAAAACATTTTTATCTTTAAATATATTTTTATATGTATCTCTTGCAATTTCTATTGCTTTCAAACAATTATGGCAGTTATTAGTAAAATGTTAGATACTGGCAATTTAGGCCTTGGTGGATCCAGGACTAATGCTCGTTACAGGAAGATTATTAGGGATCTTCCTGGATCCTTATCAGATAACCTATTCTATTGTCCCAAGCCTGTACTATGTTTTCGTGAGTGTGAATCAAAGCGTTGCCTTACATGTCCATTAGCTGATAAGTCACAGATTTCAAATAATAACAATCTTAATTTGGTAAAATTTTGCAAAGCATACAATGTAATCTATTCATTGAAATGCAATTCGTGTAATATGGAATATATAGGACAGTCTCGACAAAAATTACATAAGCGGCTAAATTTACATCGTTCTCATATTGATAAATATAAAAAATCTAAATTTCAAACAACTCATAATATTGAATATACTCATTTCAAAAATCATGATTTTAAAAATATTACTATTAAAATACTTAAAATACAAAAAAAATTTACTGAACGACTTTTTCTAGAATCTAAATATATAAGACATTTTAATACTACATATCCTTATGGATTAAATCAATTAGTATACAAAAAATCACATCCTGTATTTTCAGATTTAACTAAATATGAAAATTATAAAAATCTTTATTCAGGATTAAATTTTTCAAACATAAAAAAAACTTCAAGATCTGGTAGAGGTAAACATAATAACAAAAAATACACTGATGATATTGTGATTCAAAAGGAGCTTGATGATCTTGAGGCAAAATTTTGTAATGATTATTGTTGGCTTGATATAAGAAAACATGTTTTTAGTATAAAAAAGAAATATTTGAACCAATATTTCAAGGTATTTAAAAAGAATCAATATTCTACACATTTTTGTGATATCTTTTATGATATTCTACATTATAGAGCAAACCTATTAAATACATGTCTTTCTAATAAACCTAAATATAAAACTAATAATACACAATTAATTATAAATTTTTCCAATCATGTATTTAATAATATCAATTTACACAATATAATAAACAACATTACTAACAATTTTCCAATAAAAAATTTTACCATTCACAAGACATACAAATATAATCGCACACTTGGACGTAAAATTTTTAATTACAATTCATTTGCAAAACAAATGGTCTCTTCAAATAATTACCCATGTTATTGTAATGACCCAAAATATCAAAAGTACATAAATACAACACATGGTCATATCATTACTGGTGATCTTAATATTGTAGAACAACCTATTTTACAAAACTTAATGCATAATGGAACAAAATTTTGCCTTCCATATAAGTGTAATATCAAATCCATAATATTGCAGTTTATTCAAGATATTGATTTATTTATATATAAAATTGTTATTGATTACAATAAACCAATCGAGTATTTTAGTGAATGGAGATTTTCTGTTATAGATAAAATGAAAAATGAAATTATAAAAAATTATCATATATCATTAACATATATCAGAATTACAAAACAAATTTATAATTACTTATGTAGATAAATCTCCAAATAATTATGCTATCATTTGTAAAGAATACTATAAAGTGTTAATTCACAATGCAATCAACACAAGTAATATTTTTAATAAAACTAAATTAAATATTGAAATAAATAATAGAAAATTATTAAATTATCACAAATTACTAAAAATCAAATGTAATAATTTAAATTATCCTTATCTTGTTATAATTCCAAAATTTCATAAAAATCCTATAAAATTTCGCACTGTTACCATCGGGTGTAACACATATAATAATGCAAGTAATTTACTACTTAATATTTTAAAGCAGATATATGATATAACGTTAAAACATAATAACCAACATTGCCTAAAAAACAGTTTTCAACTCATTAATAAAATACATAATATCAATCCGGTAAAATTCATAAAAACATTGGATTTTAATGATTTATTTAATAACATTGATATAAAAGACTTACATAAAACAATGTGTATATTATTTAAAGAATTTAAATCTCAATTAAAATTAAAAGAACATATTTCAGTAAATTTTTTTAAAACTTTACTAAATTTTACATTGCATAATAATTACATCATATATGACAATATTATTTATAAACAATGCCAGGGAATTCCGCAGGGCGGAACAGCATCTAGTATTCTCTCTGACCTTTACTTATATTATTATGAAAGAAATATTAGTACGAACAATGATTATGTATTTTATCTATATATTGATGACATTATCATATTTTATTTCAATGAAAAAAATTGCACATCACCACTCAATTTTTATCCTACTCAACTTAAATTAAGCGAAAATGATTTAATTAATAATAATATTAACTTTCTTGACTTAAAAATCAATATTAATAATAATTATAAATTAATTTTTGATATTTATGATAAGAGATTTGATTTTCCATTTAAAGTAAATATTTTTACCAATTATGCTTCATGTTTACATAAATCTGTATATAAAAATATAATTATCAATTATCTACATCGTATAAAATACTTATGTTCAGATATAAATAAAAACAAAAATATTAGATTTATTCGAGATCAAGCAAAAATATATGGTTATCCAATTTTTATGATAAATTCAATTATCAACTCTTTTAAATAACATTTATTATATCATTAAATTATTAACACTGTATGTAATAAATTTTTGTTTGAATGTGCGATAACATATAACACTAGATATAATATTACAATTATAACATACATTAATACAATTACTAGCTGGCTTCGCCCGCCAGCGGGCCCCTAATTTACATCGGTGCCTCGAAACTTTTGTATTCTCCGGCTCGCATCCGCCTCGAACCGAACGAACCTCGGACCCGGGTCCCCGCTGCCTTCGGCACCGTACACCGGTCGTGCTACGCACGCACCGGATAATCCCATAATTTGCACATCGAATAGTATAAACCTCTAACTGAACTAATCTCCGACCCTGGTCCCCGCTGCCTTCGGCACCGTATACCGGTCGTGCTACGCACGCACCGGATAATCCCTTAAATTGCACATAGAATAGTATAAACCTGTCACTGAACGAACCTCCGGCTCGGGTTATTAATTATTTACATTTGATGGTTTAAATACCAGAAAGTGTTTACATCCGCGTAAGGGGAGGGTGGTAAATGACTACATTGAATAAATAAAAGCTTTAAATAGATACAGAAAATAATTTAACATATATAAATATCATATGATTTAAATTAGCAAGTATTTTCGAATACAAACTAACATATAAACAAAGTCTTGTAAAAAGTATTGAATAATAAATGAATTAAAAGCTAGAAAACAAGTAAAATCTTCCTTTTATGATTTACTGAAAAACATTTTATCTCTCTCTAGGCAAATGACTCCAGTTTTTGTCTTCAAAAAACGAGATTTCTATCTTACATATGTATAACAGAACTGATTATACATAATAATTACATTAAAACAATGATATAAATAAATAAGAGATAATACTTAGTGCCCCAAGTCTTTAAAATATGTCTCAGTATCAAATAAGAAAAAAATAAAATAAATAAACAGTGACGGGGGGGGGGGGGGTAAAAATGAAAGCCATGGATATCTTTGAAAAACAATTATGTATATTTTTTTAAATGAAGCGATTACATATATTTTCTTTCTTCTTTCACAATTTCTCACACAATGCATTCTTTTAGTACATTCTTTTTCTGTATTTACAGATATCTGTTAAAAAAAATTTTGGCTTCTTAAAAGAATCCTTCACAAATTTTTCATTCCAAAACTTCACAATTTTTTTCATCTTAAAATAGACTTTTCACAAATTTAATCATTTAAAAATAAAATCTGACCTGTCACAAAACAACTGAACTGATCACAACTGAACATATTACTTAGCTTTTTCATTTGTAAAGGATATACAGGAACCTGTATATAACGATAATTTCAAAATTTACAAAATTATAACTAGAATTTTCACAAATATAAAAAAAAAACCCACAATTTCATAAAAACAGGACACTGTGAGAAACAGACCCCTGATTTTTATTTCTAGATCATCAAATTTCAGTCATGTTAAAAACTTTAGCTTCAGGGTTTGAATGCTACGTTAAATAATAATTAAAACTGCAAATTTAGCATATTTTTTATAGAAAAATTACAATATTTTTATAATTAAGCTTCAAATTTTTTTCTAAATATATTTTCTCATGTAAATATATTTAATTCTTTAATACAGATTTTTTTTTCTATTTCTAAATTACATCACATTTATTGCCTTTTATAAAATTTTGTATATTGAGCCTTTTTTAGTATATTTTTTAAACAATTAGTATCCGCTTGGTACTTTTACGTTTGTCCAAAGTATTATTATTATTGTTATTATTTTTTATACCAGGTTTACTTCAAATCTGTTGACAAACCTGCATACTGTTTAGGTGAAAAAATAAAGAAAGATAGAAAGAAAATTTAATTCTTAGAAAAAAAAATAATTTCAATAAAAAAGAATGATTTAAATGAATAAAGAAAATTAAGATAAAGAACTTGACTATATACGAAATAATCTGAATCAAGTGGAATAAATGCAAGTTTAATACAACAAATCGAGTAAGTAACTTATGTAAATTGAAGAACTTAAAATTGCTCTAAAGGTAGCACAAGAAGAAAGCTCTTATTTTATAGCCTGTAAAAGAAATTTTTCAGGGTAACAAAAATCTATTAAAAGCAAACATTTGCTATATTAATGTTTAAAAGAGTTCTGAAATAAAAGATATTAGGTTAAAAGGAAAGCCATGGATACCCTTGAAAAACTATTATACAAAAAACGCTGTAATATTTTTTTTTTTTTTTTTTTTTTTTTTTTTTGCATTTGAAGGAGTGAAAAAAAAAAAGAAACTCTCTCACACAGCATATTTTTTATTAGTACATTTTCAACCCTATATTTTTATTTCTAGGCCATCAAATTTCAGCCATGTAAAAAAATTTAGCTGCTGTTTGAAAACTAGTAATTATTAAAATTGCAAATTTTAGCTATTTTTATAGAAAAATTGAAATGTTGATATAGTTGAGCTTCAGAAAATATTTCCTCGTAAATTAAATTTTTTTAATACAGATTATTCTTATATTTTATTCTTTTAAAATAGTGATTTCAATAAAGTAAAGAAACTTTTGTATTTCTAAATTAAAAATTCCCTTTTAGTATATTTTTTAAGCATTAAGTACCCCTTCATGTCTTTTTTGTTTATTAATGCTCCCCCCCCCTCTTATATATATATATATATATATATATATATATATATATTAGTAACGAGGCTTCAAATCTATTGAAAAATAATCTTTATATTGTAAATAGTATATGTATACATCTAAAGCTAGAAAGAAAATTTGGTTCTCAAGGGGAGGGGGGGGGGGTGAACTACTGTAATTTAAAATATCTGATTTAAATGAAGAACTTGATTACATTAACAATAATTTTATTCAAATGGAATAAATGCAAGTTTAATACGAAAAATCAATTACATTTTAGTAGTTTTTGATATTTATCGTAATTTATTTAAATTACAAAATTTTTGTATTGGGATATGTTAATTATTAAAAAGAAATATTCAATAAATATTGGAGACATTGGATTTTATTCAATTTATAATTGAATGGAGAAAAAACACTCATCCTGTTGAAATGTTTAAAAAAAGTTATGGGAAATAATTCTAAATGCAACTTTCACGGAGGAATTAAAGTTCCAACTTCAATCTGTGAGCGTACGCAAGCTCGCGAAAACGCGTATTGTTGAAGTAGGAATAGGAAGTCGGACTACGGGATCGGCCATTACAATTCACTGTGGAGGCTTTGTATATAGGGGGTGTTGGCGAAGCCCGCTTTTCCCTATCATAATATCTGGTTGCCACTCTAAAACAAAAACTTAAGATACTCGTTATGGCAGTTTTTAGACGCGGCCTACTTCTTAAAATCGTAATATCTAGCCGGCACTGTAATAGAAATCTTTCTTTTGCTTTAATTATACAAATAACGATGATTAATTACACAATAAAATAATATATCGGCTCCTAATGAAGATATGAGAATAATTTTTAGATATTCTGAAAGCAGAATCCATTTTGAGTCGCCCTGTCAAAGTTTGGAATTAATGCGCCCCTTAGATTCGGAAATGCCCCCCCCCCCCTGAAAGAACGCAGTTGAAAGTCACGTGACTATTTTATCTCTTTCAGAAATGACTTATCCACAGACGATTCGTCTGCGTTGAATGTTGAAATAAAAAAGAAGCTGTCTCTCCGGAATAGAAATAAATTCATTTGCCGTGTCATTAATGAGTTTTAATTGATATCTTCAAAAATTACTGGTCGATTTTTACGAATTTTTTTTTTGTTGAATTCGCGATTTTTTTATACACGTGTTAGCAAATTTTCGCGAATGTAGATTCATTATTTCCACTTGTTTCAAAAAGGAGTGGGGCGATTTGATCTCGGATCTGTCGACCCTGCTTTCTTTACGGCAACCTCTTTTTACGTCTGGGGTCGATGTTGGATGTCTAGTCAGTTTTTGGCCGAAATAAAGAAAAGTTACGGTCCGAATTTCAAAAAAATTGACATTTTGGAACGACAAAAATCGGCCGCGTGTGTACCCCGATTTTCGGATCGATACCTCCGGTACATTTTTTTTTTTATTCGATGATGCGTTAAAAAGCGACGATTTGGATGTCTGCGATTATCAAAACGGAAATTTTTTTCGATTCTTTTTCCAGTTCGGTTTCGGTCGGTAATTAAGACACTTTCGCTCATTAATAACTCCCCGGGTCCGGGTCGGAATCCCGACCCGATCGAAACTTGAGCGTCGCGCCTTTTTTGCGAATTTTTCGGTCCGCGTCCGCTGTCCGTGCGTCGCCTGGTCCCGGAGCCTTTGCGGGTACAAAGGTGGAGTGCAGAGACAGACAGAAACACACACAGACGTTTACCGTTCTTAATATTAGGGATAACATATTAGGAAATTTAAAATTTGATTGAACATTATATACACTCTGTATAGTATGTGATTGTGCGTTGCCGATCACATATGTTTAGGGTGTCATTGATGAGCAGTTTTCATACATTTAAAATTATACATGGATAACATTGGTTATTATAACTCACAAACATATCTATTTGCAAAGTGTATAAATATATATATAGTTTTTTATTTTTATCTATGAAATTAAATTTAATAAGTAATTTTAATTACTGCATAGCATAAATTTGATTGAAGCACAGTAGTGATAATAATAATTATTTAATTTGATATTAAATTAATCTCTGAAATCTAAAATATAATTAAGTATAAGTGTAAACAATACATTAATTATTTAAAAACAAGTCTAAAATATATTTAAGTAGAAGTAACAATAAAAAATTAATAATTTAATTATAAGTTTATAATATATATCAGTGGTTTAACACAGCTGGCAGCAAAGCACTTTGTTTTAAAATAATATCTCTTTTACAAAATATACTTTTGTTAAGAATATCTGAAATGCTGTGCAGGATGAATAAATTCTGTGTATATTTATTCATATTGTAGGATTTTATTCGAATTTAATATTAAAACTACAAGGAAGTATTGTTTATTAAAATTTATATATTGATTAAATTTAATGAAGTGATTATGTTAATAATAATATGGATATGTAACTAAATATTAATTATGAATAATTATAATACCAATAGATGGCGACACTTTACGGTTTAGTTAGTTGATGATATTATAGATATTATTTTGAATTTAACTATAGAGGGAGCTATTGCTTGTATATTAATTTTACTTTCAGGAATTAAAATTAGATGGAGTAATTATATATTCACGGATATAATTTTGTTATAAGAGTATTATCAACAGAATAGTTTTGTGTGTTTTTGAATTATATTGTGTTGGGGTGTCATTGATCGAGTTGTGTTTTTAAAAAAATGAGCTCTCAACTTGTCTTTCAAATCATTTCTCTCAACTCGACTCGAATGTCAACATGTTTGATACGTGCCATGTGGAATTGATCATTATGAAGAAGTTGCTATATTTTGAGGATACTGTATCATTCTTGTGAGTAAAACATTTTTTCTACAATTTAAGGGTTCAAAATTCCAATATTATTTCAAAAATGATATCTGGTGGTTATATAGTGTGGTGATTTATAAAGATTTTAGGATAATCGTTGTAAGTGATATATTATATATTTCTTAATGGTTTTTTATTTACATTTTACATATTTCCAATTTTAAATTTTTCCAATTGTTGTCTGGTAATAATTCAGTATACTTGGCTGATTCTACTGTACTTAGCAACATGCCAGTAGAATTATGAAATACTGAATTATTTTTAAAACACATGTGGGTGCAGCCAAGCTGACGAGTACATCCACATATGTTTTTTCATATCCAATTCTTGATTGGTTCTCTTGTGGTCCAGTTTTTCCACTGAATAATGTTCATAATTAATTTATTAATCCATTTGTGTTTACATAATAGCAACTCCAATTTATAATTTTTTCCCCTTTCTCTCTCTTTCTTTTTAAATGTTCTTCAGGCATGAGTAAATTTGGCTAATTACCATTGAAGCACATGCTATGGTAATTTTATGATTGCACAAGTTAATTATTAGCTATGTGGTAGTCTGATTACACAATATCATTAATTATCTCTTAGTAGATTTTAGTAGAATGATATTAGAACTTGATATGTTTTTGAAATTCATAGATATTATAATTATATATATATATATATATATATATATATATATATATATATATATATATATATATATATATATATATCTGACCTATGTCATACGATAACGCTCGTATTTATAAATCAATTTTGATGAAACTAATTGTGTGTATTAAGCTAACCAATGTCTCGACCGAGTTCGTTGGGCAGCTTGGTCCGCCATTTGTTTCAAGATGGTGGCCATTTAAAAATTTAAAACTAAAATAAATATACAAAAAAATTAAAAATTAAAATTTATTTTTTAATTACGTGTTAGGCCTTAATAAAAGGATTCCAGAGCATTTTTTGGTTTACCTCTATCTCAAAAAATGGCTGAGATAGAGCAGTTTGAAATTCTAGGGTGGCTGACATTTTGAAACAAAACAGCACATAAACGCGATTACTCTATTGGGGGTTTCCTTGTTACTATTTTTTTTTAAGAAGTTATTTTAATGCATCTTATGATTATAATCTTACATTCTATCACTTCACAATATTTAACTTCAATCCAATTATACAAGAATTTAAATTTAACATTACACCAGGTGAGAAAGACATACCACCAACTGAATATTGTTACCATAAATTTATTACAAACACCAGATAATTAGATTTAAGAAGGGGTACCAAAATTTAGTACAAGTTAACACACACAATTTAAAATATAAGAAAAGGGAGAGAATGGCAAAATAAATTCATTTACTTTTAAATTTTACTTTTAAATAAAATCAAAGGAGGTAACAATATTCTCATATCTTTCACAACCTAAAAAAAAAGGGAAAAACACCCAATACTTCTAAATCTCAAAAACATAAAGTATTCATAAATAATGACGAATAACAGTGAAAATTAAACTAATTTTGAATAACTGAATGGAGACAAACTCTCATATTTGAGAGGATAAAACTCAGAAAATTTGCAAGTTAAAACCAAAATGACATTACTCTATGAATACATTTATACTTTCAAAATTTAGGGACCAATGAAATCGTATAGTTGAGCACACTACGTATTTTATAACTCATTTGAAAAGCTGTGATTCAAGATGATAGGACACATTTTTAATTACCTAAACAATAATGTTTCACTTAATAGGATTCTCTTAACACTCCATAAATTTATTAACTCTCTTTAAAATATATAAAATTTTACAATTAACTTAATTCAGAATAAACAATTTATTTTAAGTGCATCAATAAACTTTAATCTATAAAATTTACTATCATCTGTCTGGCTATCTAGTCCCATTTACATTTGGATATTTAGATTAGGTCTACACATTTCACCATATTTCATCTTAAATCCACATTAATTTAAAATTATATGCCATACATGTATCTCTTACAGAATTAATATTTTTAAAGAAAACATGTGTGATTGAATTTCACTCCATATGAATTCTGTTATCAATTTAAAAAAAACCAATGAAGGTGGACTTCTTCACAGAATAAAAATATAAGGGCAACAAAGCTAATAAAAAAGAAAAGAGTAAGTTAATTTACAAAGTTAATTTACTATTAATTTACAGATTTTAAACTTAAAGTGCAGGAAAGAATTACTTATTAAATAATATTTATAAACACATTTGAATAAAACAATAACAGAATTCTAAATTCACATTACACATATTTAATTGCTGTTATTATGTTCGGGCATAGAGTTATTATTGTAGAAATTTAACATTAACATTTAAGGTTTTATTACTTGAATAAAATATTTAACATTAATACTGCTACTCATGAGAGTCTATTTATAATAATTAGAGAAGGAGAAATGTATAAACAATAAAAAAAGAAACATTTTTTTTTAATTATCGTTTCTTTTTAATTAATTAACACACAATATGTAGACAACAATTATCCGAACACTCTAATTGGCATTGATACTGTAATTTCTTATATTGAAATCATTTAAAATAGTTTTTAAAAAAAAGTTTATATACATATAGGATAAACACAATTCAACGTTATAAACATATAGAAATGAATAATTTTACTCACATTCCCGAAGACAAAGCAAATCACCTTTTCACAAATACAAAAAATTTTTTGTACCAGCCAATTTTCATTGTATTCTTGGTCATTCCCCCAGTTGGCAGTTTAGGATGCCTATTTCACTAAGATGGGGTAAGACTACTGCTGTTCTCTATTTCCACTCATCATCCAACGATGTTATCTCCTTGAATTCTCATATCTATAGCAGCAACCGCCTTTCAAAAGGGAGTACCTTCTCATAAATTTTTTAGGAGCCGAACCTTCTTATGCTATCTGCAAGACTCCGCTTTACCGATATTACCTCCGGGACTTATTTTTTTTTGGAGATTCGCACAACTAAATACTGCTCCACTACCAGTCCAAACTTATCAGCATATGGATACTTTGACAACTTGGTAATTGTCGTCTCACGTTCTCCTCTATCATCTGAACATCATACAGCATCAAGACTTGCCTTAGATATCATTTCATAGAAAGGGAATTGTCACTTTCAAATAGGTGTTTTCAATTCACAATAAGCGATATGCCTCATTCTGGAATATCTGGAATATAATTATGGGAGATTATTCAATCTCGACTTCTTTTCAGCCAGGTGTCATATCAACTACTAAACACGGTCCCTTCTCGGGGCTCAGGGGTAGAGTGGGAAAGCATCTTCCCGCCAAAAATGAACCCCCTCGCCCGCTCCAACTTTTTCGGCTCGCACCTAAATCATTCGCCTTTTTCTACACACTGTTTGACCTTCTCGTATCACCTCTTTCTCCTCGAACCTATATGGGACCTACCCATTTAAAAAAAGGGGGGGAACGGGGGCTTATCGCTTCTGTTACTATGCGCTAACCACATGGTAACAGAAAAATATATGAAGGAACGGGTCACCTAATGGTCCTTTTTTGACCGAAATCCTGGGGGAAGGTTGACTGCATGTCCTACAAGGTTAAACTTTGCGGGTATTTTTCCTGGAAAAAGTGGGGTTGAATAACAAGGTCACAACAACAAACATATGGGGTGATCTTAAGAAAAGGGAAAAAAAAAGAACATTTAACTAGAATTTGGAATAAGGAACTGCATTACTTACCATGTTATACATTAAAAAAAAAGAAAGTGAAAGAAAAATTAACTGAAAATTTAGAGAAATGAAGGGTTATGTTAATATAAGTTAAAAATTTAGAATTTGCGAAATATTCTACAACAAGAATCCTGAATTAAAAAAAAAAAATTTTGACTAAAAAAAAATTTTTTTTTTTGAACAAAAAAAAAAGAAGTATAAAGCTAACTCCCAATGGAGAACTCGATTTCCTACTCCAAGTTAGTTAACCTAGACTTGTTAAAACCAAAAAAAATTGGAAAATGAAGGTAAAAATGGTTTACTGCCTGCTGGAGAAACACCTACGTGGGTCCAAGATACTCGAACAAATCAAACAGCGACTCGAAGAGCTTCCAAGCCTCACATAGTTGAAACCCCGCTCGTCACACTCCGGAATGTGCAATTCGAGCTGCACACAATGAACCGTCCACCTGACCACATCCCTAAAAGAAAAATGGAATTGAGTTTAAAAAGGAATTTATACATAAGTAAAAGCTGTGAGCCATATAAGTAACCATGGGGTTTATCACAACCAACTGAGCCTCTATCCTTGCCTTCAGATTTGCCTACAGTTATCTGTATTAGATGATACCTACTGAAAATTTTCACCAACCTCCCGAAACAGACCAGATATCCAGACGGTGAACTCTCATTTCACCACTACTACTCTCTACAAGTGAGTATGCCACTCCACCGTAATTGCAATGTGTAACTGCAGCTAGGCCCCAAAATTGTTGCTAAAATTAAATAAATTTAAGTTTAAGGTTAATTAACATGTGAAGGACTGACAACTGGTAATTTTCACAATTACATACACATCAAGACACAGGCTGGAGATGCAGATGTAGATATATATATACATAATACACAAATAAAATCTTTTACTCGACATATAACAGTGTGTGAGTCAAAGGTAATAAAAAAAACTATTTAAATCAAATTCATAGAAATAGCACTAGGTTACATACATGTAAATAGCATAACACACAAATAAAAAAAAAAACACAACAGAGATGCAATATTTCAATTTCAGTTTAAAATGCTTTACAGAAAAAAAAAATGTGAACGCAAGTTCATCGTATGAGCTTGGAACCCCTTTTCATTTGAAAAAGTTCCTATATTGATTGTTGGGGTTTTACTTGGAGTGTACAAATGCACTTACAGATCATTGTGCATACATTAGTGTATGTCTGCAACTCTGTATTCCTATGGGAACAATTACCATAGCCTAGACAACTTTAAAAATGCAGAAACTAAAAACAACATGCAAAAAAAAATGTGAAAAACAAATTCCACTACTACCAGGTAACTCTGCCAACAAGATATAAAAAGGGGGAAATAAAAAAAAAAAAAAATGCAAAAAAAAAATTAACTGAAAATTTAGAGAAATGAAGGGTTATGTTAATATAAGTTAAAAATTTAGAATTTGCGAAATATTCTACAACAACTCGCAAATTATTTTCTTTCATTGTTGTAATAATTTTCCCAATCATACGCATAAAACTATATATTCATTTCAGTTAGCGCCAAAATTGGCGACATTGGCGGCAAAATTGGCGACATTTGGCGAAATATCGCCAAATTTGGCGACAAAAATAAGTCTTCATAAATGAAGCCAATTTGGCTATTGCTCAATAATTTGGCGAATTTCTTATTAAAATTCAGTATTAACGAATCTTTTGTAAACGTTTCTTTGCATTTTAACTTGCTGTTTTCGTGTAACATTAGCTAAAATTTTAAAACGAAGATATAGGAAAGCTACCTTTTCCTCCCGGTACAGGCCGGAAGGACTTTTTAAATTTAAGACAATTAGCAAGTGTGACTTGTTTTGGACATAACGACAAATGAAACTGATTGGCTAAGTAAGTGAAATGTGAAAGGCAATAAGACATAACGACTTTTGGTCCAGTAAATGGATAGTGGACATAATGAACCACGGAACTGTAGGTGCTGTAGACTTGACGAGTTCTGGAACTGTACCTGGTTTTTAACTTGATTTTTTGGTGGAAAATAATGACTTTTAGGTGTGTTTGACTTCTGAACTGTGTGTATATGGGTAACATTTTTATCAATTTACAAAATAAATAAATAAATAAATTGGACATAACGAGTTTCGGAACTGGGCGACTCAACTATCACTCAGCCCTTACGAGCACAAACAGCTAAATACGCGGAAGGCTGTTTTGTTTTTCTAAAAAAAATTTGTAGATTAACACAATGTTAATATATTTTAAATATTTTAAAGTTTTTTTTATGTTATAGTAATACTTTCAAAGATTTATAAATTATGTATATAATTTCAAAATAAATTACGGCTTCATACTCAAAAATATGATTACAGGATCTTTATGACTGGAATGTTCATAATTAAATTGTATTAAATTGTAACATATTTGTGTAAATCTGTATGGAAAGTAATTTAGTTATTTATTCAAAGTTTGATGTTGCTTAGACTAAGCTAAAATAACCTGAAATATAATACCTTTAAATCTAAAGTTTGCAATATTTCTCTTCTTCACATTCTTAAAATAAGCACAAATTTTAAAAATTTCACAACAAATGAAAATTATTCACGGTATATACCAGGTGGTTATAAAATGAGTATCTCTATTTGAAGCTGTCTGTAGCTTAAAGGAATAACCCGAATGAAACCCAAATCGGTACACTGACTATTCGAGAAGGAGAAAGAAGAATGAAACAATAAAAAAATAATTGCAATAGTCGCCGACAGATGGCACTTTTGAGTGTGGATTGTAATATGTAATACAAGAACAAATAACTGAGGCGTAAAACAAGATGGCATACCTAATTTATTGGAAAGTGTCACAGTGAATGTGGATAATCTTTCGCATGGTGGTGACGATCAAGTTCAGGTTCCACATGGCGATATTGCTGGAGGACACAATTCAGTCGGTGCACGGCGTGCTCAACTGCGGAATGTAACGCATCAGGAGTACATGTTGTGATATGCGATCTTTTACGTCATTGAATTTTGTGACACCTCCACGGTACACAATAGACTTTAAGTACCCCCAAAGCCAAAAATCACATGGCGTCAGATCAGGGAATAGAGGAGGCCACTCCATACAAAAATAACCAGCTTATTATTCTATTATCTGTGACATGTGTTCGTAAGAACTGTTGTACTGCTCGCCCAATATGAGGCGGTGCTCCATCTTGCATAAAACGTGTTTCAGAAAGACACTGTCTCTGCTGCAGTTGGGGAACTACGAAAGTTTGCAACATGCACAGGTATCTTTGCGCAGTAACCGAACACGTTACAGGGCATGTTGATCGTAACTCCTAAACAATAAGGACCAAGAATTAAACTTGCAGTAAAGCCAGTGACTTTTGGAGAGTGAGGGTTATTTCGTTAATAGCCTTTGGTGGATTTGAAGTCCATATTCTGCGGTTCCGCTTATTGACTGTCCCATTCATATGAAAAAAGGTTTCGTCCCCCAAAAAATCTTCCATGGGAAGGCATCAGCCACCTCTATTCGTGCTAAAAACATTACGGCAAAATCCTGTCTCTGCTGCGCGTCACCTGATAACAATTACTCATGACAACTAATTTTATACGAGTAAAATTTGTTTACCTGTCTCAGGATTTGTCGAGGCATATGGGATATCCAACTTTCGAGTACTTCCACGTGCACTAGGACCGGCGTCTGGAGTCCCAGATAACTGCACAATTGCAGTGACAATTTCTTCTTGTATGCTGAGAGGTACTGATTCCTCCCTCTTCCACATTTTACAGTAAACGATCCAGTTTCCTTGCATTTTTTTACCAATCTTCTCACTGCACACGGTGTCTAAGGACATTTTCCTTTAGGAATTCCTTTCACACGCCTAAATTCACGTAAAGTAGCTGCACCATTTGAGCTGTTAACGTAGAATAGTTTTAAAATTGAAGCTTTATGTGGCAAACTGGGAGGCAACCGTGTACAACATTACTGGCAGTACAACATCTTCTTGATTTTGCTCATGATTACAACAGCGTTTGCACCGACAGGCCCCGTAGCGTCATCTGCTTGCGATTATTGCAATTATATTTTTTATTGTTCCATTTTTTCCCCCTTTTCGAATAGTAAGTGGTTCATTCGGATTTTGGTTTCATTTGGGTTATTCTTTCAAGCTACGGACATATATTATAACCAAAAAATATAATCTTAACAGTAGTTGTTATTCAGCTATTAAATATCACAAAATAAAATTATTATTTGAAGTATATAGCAACGTATTAAAATTTTTATGAAACCACCAGAATCAGAATGCATGAATTTTGAAATAAAATCAACGATAGTAGAGCAAAAATACCGGAATTATTCCTAAAAAATGAACGTAAATATATGAAATTTCTTTTACCACCAAAAAATATTTACAATATGTAAATATTTTTTCTAATTGCCTAATTGTTATGAAAAAATATAAAAATTAACGTAGCATATGAAACTTCTTTTTACTAAAGAGAAATATGTACGATATGCAAAACAATAAGGAAAACGCTTCAGTTTTTGCAACTTGATCTTTTTCACTGGAGAAGATATGTCGACATGAATATATTTTTTTCTAGGAAAAATAAAATTGAAATTGCTTGAAGGCCATCATCATATTCAAATTTGAACAAAATATGAAATTTCAAGAAATAATATTATAGCTTGGTACTTCAAATAAAAAACAAAATAAGTCATATTTTAAATTACAAAGAAAAATGCAACATCATCCATTAGTTTATTTCATAATTCTATTATAAACTGAATAACAACTGCTGTTAAGGTTATTTGAACTTAATAATAGTACATAATTATAAATCCTTTTTATTCCAACTAAAATTTAAAAAAATGTGTGCATTTGAAGACAACTATCGTAGATGTTTACATTTAAGGGTTAATATATTTCAGGAATACGGTTGTTTACAAATATTGGGAACGACTTCGACAACAAAAATAAAATACATAAATTAAAACAATTATTTTTTAATATGTTCTATCTGGTAACCCTTGTTGTTGACTATCATATTGCAGCGGGATTTCCATGATAGTAGGGCTTTTTGTAAAACTGGAAATGGAATTTTGTTCTATTCCTCCACCACACATTTCCCGAGTCCACTCAACGTAGTTGGTCGGCGTTTCGCAAGAGCTTGATTTAATAGTTCAAAAGCACAGTAATCCATTGTTGAAACATCTGGGGATTTAATTGGAATATGATTGAACTAAACGGTATACACTTGACTGCAGTTTCTCTTGTCAATTTTTCGAGAAATGGGACTGTACTTTTGAATGTATGGCTGGTCGCTTTAACCTAGTAGAACTCAACACTTTTAACGTCCATCGCATAAAGTTTTGAATTTTCTTCTTTAAAAATGGAATTAGAACGTTGTTTTGATAATAAGTAAGAGTTAATTTTGACATTTTTCTCAACTTTTGTTATCTTTAATTTTCCGTTGTAAGAGATTCCAGCACTCATCATAAATCCTTTAGAGAAGTTTTCTTTGCATCACTTGAACTAAAGCTGTAAGTCTTTTTGGGTCTTCTCTTCCGGTAATAAATCGATCCTTGTTCATTACAGATATTTAGATAAATGCACGTTTCATAAATTGTGACAATTTTTTTCTCCTTATCACCTGCTAAATGATTTTCATATAACAGTCTGCATCTTGTCTTTCTTTCAACAACATGTCTTGGTAAGCAGGCGATGAACTGTACATATTTTTGTTTCAATTAAATTCAAATCTCTATTAATTATTTTATTTACAGTTGCTGCAGATGTATGCAAAGATTTTGAAAGTAGTTCTTGAAAGTAGTCCTTTCCCCCCAGAGGGAAGATTTGGGGGGGGGGGAAATTTTGATATCCCTAATTAGATTTTTCAAAAATATTGGACACGTATTTTTCCATTTTTCAATCCCATGTATATTTCTCGAGTTATTCGACTGTTTCCAGACTTTTCAATGGAAACGATTCTCACTGCATTTTACTAGATTACAGCACCATCTACGTCATTCGAAAAAATGTTAAATACAAAGGTTACTTATTTTTTCCGGTAGAATCCGAAAAAAGGGGAGGTTATCATTTAAGATTTCAAAGTCCCCCCCACTTTTTCCCCCAGGGGGCAGAGTTGGGGGAGCAACTTTGATATTCCTAAATAGATTTTTCAAAAATATTGAACACCTATTTTCCGTTTTTTCAATCCGATGTATATTTTGGAGTTACTCGACCGTTTCCAGACTTTTCGGTAGTATTTAGGCATTTGGAACTTGATAATTCTGTCTAAATTCCACAAATTTCATTCATTCAATTTCATTCATTCAATTTTTAATTTAATTTCTTCTTCTTTTAAATAAGTATTTGATATCTATATTCAGAGTGTTGGGGAACACTATCGTTGTCAATTAATTATTACATACTAAATCATAATTTCATAGTTTATGTTGGTGATACGGTAATGTTTCATTAATGGTTATATATACATATATATATATATATATATATATATAATAAATTTCCGGTACCACACATGAATTGTTTTGTCAGTTGGTCCCTGTTTTCGATATTTATTACGAAAGGCCCGTTGAACTGACACCACTGATTCAGATTTAAAGAAACGGAGTATGGCAGGAACTGGACTATCGCATGGATGTATGCCGTGTGACCAAGGGTTCACACATAGAACACCTGTAATGTATGTAAGTAAAACTTGAATAGTTTCGGAATAATTTCATATGTTTCTTTTTTTCATATTCGTCTTCGTTTTTTTACTATAACGTTTCGAAACCCCGGAGGGAATTATGAATGACCCTGTATATATATAATATGGAATTAAGTTTTATTTTTTCTTAAACATAACTTTTATTATCCTCTTTATAACTACATAAACATATTAATAATGAATCAAAAGAAAGGTGACAATACAAATAAATAGTAAATCACCAAATGTTATTGAATGAATGAAAGCTAAATAAGTGCCGTTATTATAAAAAGCAGCTAACGCTTTGAGTGATATAATTTTAGCATTTATGACTTTTTTCCTAAAGGGGAATTCTCGTTCTTCTCTCTTCTACACATCACTTAACAACCCGCATTAATGTATATCGTCCAATGAATTCTGATTGTGAAATATTACCCTCTTTTTCATAAGTCCTCGTGGGACCATTATCTCGGGTTTCGTCGGTGGGGTAGGGCTAATCCATCCAAAACTGGAAGCTCTTTTACACTGTCGCTGGCTCAAAATCGGTCCCTATTTGATTTTATCCAACCCCCTTTTTTCTGAATCCCCCATCCCTCTCGAGTCCCATCAAAACAGAATGGATTTAGTAATTATTCTTGATCCCGACGATACACATACCGGGTTACAGTAACGACTGATTTCTCTAAGTGGTAATACAATACCATTCAAATAATACAGATGCAGTTGATTTTTTGATTTAAAAGAGAGCTTAGTGGTATACTCTTGTTAATGCTCAGCCATGTAAAAAAACCTCTTTGTTTACCGATATTTTTCTGTAACTCTTTACCTAAAGGTAAAACATTTGCTTGGTGATAATAGGTAGATCTAATTTGCTATGTTGTTTTCACTGTATTACACTGATGTCTAAATTTTAAGCAAGAAACATAAAATACTAATTTTCGAATACAAAAGTTAATTGTAAGTACTCAAAAGAAAATGATATAAGCGTCAGGTGTAGCAAACAAAGTACTACCCTAACAGCAGAGCCAATAGATGGGACGTCTACTTGACATCGCAAATGATCACAAGGGCCACAGCCACTACTGTGAACTAAAATATGATACATTTTGATGACTTAGTGGAGTCACCAAATAAGAGTAATAATGAGACGGATGGAATATATCATATTTTGGTTCATCGCAGTGACTGCGAGACTTGTGATCATTTGTGACGTCGCATCGACTGCTGTGCTGTAAGGATAGTAGTACCTATTTGCTACACCTGATGTTTATATCACTTTCTTTTCAGTACTCACAATTAAATTTTGTGTTCGAAAATTAGCCTTTGTGTTTGTTGCTTAACTTTTCAACATAAAATATAATTAATTATTTACATAAAATTCTAAGTTTAGCATTAATTAAGGAATATGGTTTAGTTTTAGTGCATTCTCAATCACTTATTTGCGTCTTTTTCATAAAAAGTCTCAGTCATGTTAAGCATGTTGCATTATTTAAAATTTCTTTGTTTGTGTTTACACTACAAATGGATGTTTATAATAATGAAAATGTTTCTTATATTTATTTATATGCAACATAATATAGCGACTGTACAAATATAAATATTATGTATTATATTTTGGGAATATAATGCTATGTGTATAATGTAATAATTACACCGGTAGGCGATTTTATGTAGATATCCTAAAGACATAATTCTACATCTAGGGTCACTAGGGCCATATTAAAGCATGTACACATCACGGGTCACGAGCCCAGGGCCTCCATATTTAAGGAGCCTCAAAGTCTTTAGCTAAAATTTAAAAAAGCTGCAGAAAAGTTTCATGATTTACATAGTTAATGTTGTATTATAGTAATACATGGATACTAGAAGATAAAACTAATTTAGATGTTATATTATCTTTGTAATTTAACCTGCAAGAACAATTACAAAATCTTTTAACCCTTTCAGGGGCAAGCCCTTGTGCTCCTCTAACGTTGAATTCCCACCGGAATTTAGGAAGAATTTAGTTCAAAATAAGAATAAGCAATTTTTCAACTTTTTCTCGTCAAAGTTAAAAAAGTAAAATTCAATTAAAAGTTTCTGGTTTGAATCGGATTAAAATTAGGTGGTATATAATATATACCACCGCCCCTCAAAGGGTTAATCATCAAAATATCAAATAAATTTGTTAACAATTCTAAAGTTAAAGGAAATATTTTTTATTTTCGGTATTTATTTGATCTTTTTTTAAACCTAAACTGCATTTATTCCAGTTTTATTATTATTATGAATATATCCTGTAACTGTATACTTTGTAGTATTATACACAAATCCGAGATTTTGTAATTTTTAAGAGGACTCCTCACTAATTTTATCCAAGAATGTTATATAAAATATATTTTTATAAACTATTCACAATAATTTAGTGTTGTTTATTGCAATAAAAATTTGGAATTATAATTTCATTAAAAAGTTATATAAGATATACACTCGTGAAAAGTATTTCTCTTCATACATAGTACATACGTATGGGAGACCCGTATCAAGAGTGTGCACAGGACCATCAGAAGCCATAGTCGGGCTCTGTTAGTCACGAAAGTGCCAAATTACCAAACTGTTAGCCATTATTTATTATTAACAATCATTTTAAGATACTAAATATAACCATAGGTGTACCGTAATTTTTTATATATCTATTTATTGTATACTTAAGAACGATAATCTTAATTGTACTTTTTCCAAACTAATCATTTACCTATTGATAAGGAAATACATTTCCCTGCATTCTCATATGAAAAGTCAATAAATGGGTCAAGTGCGAGTATAACTCGCGCTCAAAGAGTTCCGTACATTAAATATATTAACTACTATTTATTAATTAATAAACTCCTGCTACCCCTAATTTTTTCATAATTTTAGTTTTAGTAGATTGGGAAATAGGATGGAGAGGGAACATATTTTTCCAGTATACTTTCAGCAATATCTCTGAAAATATAATGCCTAAAATTGAAACAAATATATTTTTGAGTTCGACGTTACGAGATCTTTCGAACAATACCTACTACACGATACATAAAAAGAATTTTTTTCAAGTAACTTAATTAATATCTCGCCAAATTACCGACAATTTTTGTAGAAAATCATTATCAAATATCCTTGGATAATTCTGCGTCGCTACATACCTCGAGCACCCGCCAATTTCCCTGTTGACCGCCCGAAAAGTAACGTTTGTGTGTAACGGGAAAAATGCGTTTTTCTGAAAAAGTATGTTATCTAAGAAAATCGCTATAGTTTCCCTGCAAGTTTTAAATAAACTCCTACTGCACCTATTTATTTTTCATAATTTTATTTTCAGTAGATTCGGAAGTAGAGTGGGGGTAGGGGACATATTTTTGTAGTGCAATTTCGATGATGTCTCTGAAAATATCTATATTATAAAGGCCAAACGTGTCCGTGCGTAACGCATACGTCATTTTGCGAATGGCAACAGCTGACGATAAAATTTCGGTTTTGTGATTTTTGCTATTGCAATTTTTGTAATTTCTAAACATAGCACATTTTAAATTTTTACACCGTTACAAGAGAAAAAAAAATTACTTTCAAATGCAATTTGTTTGAAAACTATATCTTAAGTGCCTGATATATTATGGCTTATAAAATAATTTTTAAGCATTAATTTTGAAACGCCGAATAAACAAATGGAAGAATGCTGCCATTATACATTTTTAAATAGTTACAGGTAGTAAAATTAATGAATTTTGAAATAAAAACATCACAAGAATAGAGTGCCTTTATATGAGAGTAGCGTTATACCGGATACAAAATTTGATTAGTTCAGACGATTTTGGAGAAAATGAAGCTTTGTAATAATTGAAAAATTTCAAAGAAAATTATTTGTTTACAGCATAAACAAACATCGGATATTTTAACAGATAATATAAACAGAAGATATTGTTTTAGATATTGCATTTTTATGAATAAAATATAAAAAAATTATTTCACAAATTTAATAAAATTGCATATAAAAAGTTAATATGAGCAGTAAGAAACAACGTTTTAATTCATATTTCATCAGTATTACAAATAATGTTAACGGTCATTGCGAAGTTGGAAAACACGAATATACATGAAATTCGTTAATATCGCGATCACTATATCGCATGAATAAGATGATGAATAATAAATTAACCAAGAAGCATCACTGGATGCAGCGAACTCTCTGTATTAATAATACCATAAAAATAAAAAATAACCAAAACCCTTGAAATTCGTTATTGTCGCGATCACTATATCGTATGTATGAACGCTTAGTACAAAAAAAAAAAAAAAAAAAAAAAAAAAAAAAAAAACTGGATGGATACCGCATGTATGAGCGCGCAAGAAAAGCAAAGAAACCAGTAAAAAAATCACTAAATGCAGCAACTTTGACAAATAAAAATATGAAAAATCTATTAGATTTAGGGGAAAAATGGTTTTCGCCTGCGTTCTGTATCCCGGGAAGCCCGGGTTCGATTCCCTAGTAATACTTGAAATTAAAACAACTATATTTTTGAGTTCGGTATTACAAAATCTTTCACACGTTATACAAAAAGAAAACATTTTTTTTTTCAAGTAACTTAATGAACCCCCTGAATTTTTCCTAAACATATTTGTGAATGGCTAATAATAAAATATCTGAAAATATGTGGGTAAAAATGCTTTATAACTTTTCCAAGTTTGAACTTTCCTCGTTTAATAGTTTACAAGGAAAAGGGCTCTGACAGACGGACAGACAGACACAGGAGTGATATTATAATGGTTCCGTTTTTACTTTTCATGTACGGAACCCTAAAAATTTAATAAGCAATTGAGTAAAATTGGAATGTTGTGAAATTATGTAATCAGTATTAATTTTTCTTTGATATTAAGTTAAATCGTATTTAAAAATTTGCTGATTGAGACATCGCTGACATTGTATTCCCTTTTTTATTCCGAAACGGTAAGAATATAGCCCAAGCTAAAAATTAATATTTACTAAAATAATCTTTCTTACACCACTTTTTTATAAACAAAACGAAAAGCAAAGAAAAAAGGGAATATAAAACTTTTGAACAACTTTTCGTAGTTTTTAAATCTAAGAAAATTGCGATTGTTTTCCTGAACTGATTTAAAACGAATAGTTTTCCTATGCTCAAGTTCAGTTTTATCAAGGCAAAATACAAAAAAAAAAAAAAAATATTTTGAGAAAGCAAATTAAATTTTAAAGGTTTCATTCCAACTAAGAAAAAACTTTCATTTTATCATTCGAAACGTGCTAAAAATTTCTTTAAAAAAAATCTAAATAAGATTATTTCAATAGTTGTTGTACGCGTGACTCGATATATACTTAATCATTCACGGAGGAAGAAAGATAAAAATATCAATTTTTCTCTCTACCTGAGATTTTTGATATAATGTACATATTATCGACACCACCAAAAACTTTTTAAAATATCCCCCTTTTCAGAAGATCAAAGCCGCAAAATGCGTTCCAAGTACAAACTTGCAACAGTTCCATTGGATTTCCTCCATTTTCTTTTTTTTTTTTACTTTTCTAATCTTATATTTCGAAGACGGGGAGACAAACTCCGTGTTTTGGTTTGCCACTTACTTGTCGATAAATTGAGCGAAACTTTCGAAAAAACCAATAAGGAATAAATAATGCCCTCATATGTAGGAGATCATCCTACTAAAAAGAATGTTTTACTTGTGCATTCCATTTATTTATAAGAGGAAAAAAATAATAATGGAATTTTCTTTGATTATTTCATTACCATTATCATTAAACTTCGAAACTAATTTTTCTCATGAATTCTTTGAAATATTATCGAGGTCTTCATTTAAATATTTAGATAAAATAACTAAAAAACATTAATATTGTATACAAAATCAGTGGTCTTTGATAATTACGTCTAACATTTAATCTTATTTATGCGTTACACTTCTAATATTTAGATATATGTTTTTAACAAAAGAATTTTCTTTGATTATTTCATTTTACATTATCGTAATTTCGAACTTAATTATTGTAAATGAATTGAAATATCTAGTTCTTCTTTAAATTTTTACATAAATGAACTAACAAATAAGAAGGCATGCGAATTATGCGTTTGCAATAATTATGTCTCACATTTAATCTTATTTAAACGATAAGCAGCTAATATTTGGATACGTATTTTATGAACAGTATAACAGTGTACGAACGGATCAAGATAATTCTCTTTTTTTTTTCCCTTCTCTACATATCCTTCCATGGAAGTTACCTTTTCAAAATAATGGTGTACTTAATAAAAGTTGTATAGATTATTTGTGATTAGATAGTGGAAGTCTACGCTCATGAATGATTCGACAACTACTATTACGATTATTGCGTATACAGTCATTCATTTTGAAAACATAAATAAATAAAATACTTTTTCATAGACATAAAAATCGAAAAGTAGCACCCGTGAGTGGAGTTATGCCGTTGGGTTTTGATAAAAGTCCCATTCACAAAATGTTAAAATTACTCTGGTGCAAAAAAAAAAAAAACTAGATCGAATTTCTTACTTGTATAGGTTTTTACTTATGTGTAAATTCTTTATTTTATAGTGATAATTCAATGTAAGTGAAATAATCAATCATAAATATCATATTTTTTTCTGAAATAATCATTTATTCATGCATTCCAGTTATTTATAAAATTAAATAGTAATAATGAGGTTTTCTTGGATTATTTCATTTGCAGTATCACAAAATTTAATGATTCAATTTTAATCCTTTCTTAACTAAAATTATTTCTGAAAATAAAAACGCAGCAATTATTACAATGTTATTTTATTGGACACTTGATATTCTAATACAAAAACAAGAAAAAGCACTCATGGTAGTACTCTTGGGGGAAAAAACGCACCTGTCGCAAATTAACGTACAAAATTGCGGCTGGTACCAAGCGATTATTAATAATGTCTACTAATTAATGCTCAAAGATTGCTTAGAGTTCAGTCTGGATATAGAAATTGTACAAAACTTCAAAATTTCTAATAGTGACATTTTATTTTGATATCATATTTGAATTTTTCGGTTAATTTTTTCCTTTGAGTAACAAACAGAAAGTCTTGGAAATTATGGTGGTTGAAGTTTAGAAGTCCTAATGTTAAATTCATTTTTAATCATTCAAAACAGATTGTATACTGCGGGCAGTTTTTTAAGCATAATCTCAAAAATTACTTTGCAGAATGAGTTGTAATTTCTAATTCTATGTTTGAAGCTTCTAGAAATTGATTTTTTGTTACAAAAATTCGTAGGATACAATTCATACTTTTCTCAAAAGTTAATATTGAAAAAATGTATTTTTCAAATAAAATTTTGAAAAAATATGAATTTTAACCTATAATTTTTTTTACAGAATTCGATTAATATAGAAACTTCAAACATAAAAATCCAATTTACAGCTCATTCTGCCAGGTAGTTTTAATTTATGCTTCAAAAACTATCTACGTTGAAATCTCTTTTGCAACGATTAAAAAAAAATTTAACATTAGAAGTTCCAAACTCTAAACCGGCAGAATTCCTCAACTATTTGACCTATAACTTCCCTTTTGATATCCGAAGGCAAATTTACCAAATAATCTAATTACAATGTCAAAATTAGGAGTTAGTATTGAAAATGTTCAAGTTGGTACAATTTCTATATGTATACGACCCACTAAGCAAAATTTAACTATAGAATTAATTAGCTGACGTTATTAGCAGTTGATTACTAATGATACCCTTGTCACTCGCAATGAAAAAGGCTTTTGTACTTCCGTCTATGGCAAAAGTTTCGCTGTCTCCATGCCACCCGCTTATATCATCCTCCTAACGAAAGAAAGGCCTCTTTTTATACCTTTGTAAACGTGCCATACATGTTTGTACTGATTCCCTGTTACTTAATTCCGAAATTCAATACCTTTTAAGTTACAACCCTTCCATCATTAGATACTGCTCCATTTAAACTACAGCTTCCCCGTTCCCCTCAATTTCCTTCTCTTTCCAAAATTAGCATCGTTTTAATTTACTTTTCCTAATCCAGCCTTCTCATTGCTAAAATTCTTAAACAATATGAGTTCAAAATGATTTTTAACCCTGGCAATAAACTCACTCTCTCCAAACTGGAAGACCCTATTGAGATTTCTAATTCATGTGGCATCTATAGTACTATTTGCCGGTATGGTCCTATACTTGCTCCGGCTCTAGTCTAATGTGAGAAAAGCCACCCGAGACTGATCCACGAGTCACTGATGGTTCGAGCTTCTAGCCTGGCCCAGGCTTGTGCTGGTAAATTACCAAGATCAACAATAAGATCCCTCGAGTTATTTCTTTTTAAAAACAACTGGACGAAAATCATTATTATCTCATTTTGAACTTCCCCAAATCATAAAAAAAATCTGCTGTAGGATTACACGACGAAATAATTAATCTCTGTAAATTGAAGAAATCATTTCGTTATAATAACCGGTTTTGGCGATAAAAGGCTTATGCCGTAGCGAAAAAATACCTTCGTTACCGCTCTCGGAAAATTCTCATTTTCTTAATGTTTTTAAAAATTCGTACACCCAGAAAAAGGAATTGATTAAAACAACAAAACATGTTTTGTTGAGTACATTTTGGTTGTTTTAGCAAAGTTTTTAGTTGAAGTACAAAGTTGGTTTTGTTGCATTGACAAAAAAATATTGTTGACACTCTTACAAAATTTTAACAAAATTTCATCAATTTTACTTGAATTAACAAAATCTATTTTTTAATTTTACCATAATTTTGTAATTTATAATTCCTGCAAAATTTTGTTGCTTTTACAAAATTTAAATTGTTGTGTAGTATCCATAAATCTCTCACGTAACTTGGTTTATTTGACTTATATAGCTGTATAATTAAAGGATTACCATGATTTTTGGATAATTAAAACTTTTTTAATTGGGACGGACCAAGGTAGTTTTAAAAATCCCCCTATCCCATTTATTACTTTCTTCTATCTTTACAAGAAGAAAGTATTGGAATTATGAAAATTTTCAACTTCTGGTTTTCGACGGATTTTAAAAGGTCCTGAACACGATTTGACTGTTTTCAGAAAATGACTGTCTATGACTCTGTCTGTCTGTATGTGACAAAAATTTTGAGGGCGCTCTATTTCAAGAACTAATGCACGGAATTTAATTAAACTTTATATTCAGTTACTTTTTGATATAAATTGGTGCTGATTAGTTTTTGGCATAAATCGCGCAACAGGTGGCGCTGCTATGTTGCAATTTTCGCGATTTCTGCAATAGATTCGCGATTTCTCAAGAACTAATGCACTGATTTACATCAAAATACAGAGTGAGTTATACCTTGACATAAATAGAAGCGCATTACGTTTTGGAGTCAATAGCCCAACAGGTGGCATTGCTATGTTATTTTTTTCATGATTTTCACTGTAACTAAATCCCAAGAACTAATGCACGGAATAATTTTTAAATCATTTTCAGCAGTGATTTACGCCTGTAATTCTTAAATAATAACCAGTGAGTTTTTATCCTGTTTTTTTATTTTCAAGCGTAAACCGACAGAGTGGAAAATGTCCCAAGCCGGGAATCGTACCCGGGTACCCAGAATAGCATTCTGAGGCCCCAGCATACGGCAACACAGATAATTTTTAATTAATTTTCTGCAGTGAATTATGCCTGTAATCCTTGAATAATAACCAGTGAATTTTTATCCTGCGTTTCACAGGCGCAATTCACTGCTGAAAATTAATTAAAAATTAACTATATGTTGCCGTATGCTTGGCTTTGTATTTTCGTCTCATGTTTGCCGCAAAAATTTGCATGCTCATGCAGGGCCTGTTTACCGAATAGTCCCGGAAAGCCCGTGCTTACCCAAAGAAATACAAAGGTGCCCCCAAATTTACTTTTCAGAATAACTTTTTACAAAAAAAAAAAAATCAATCAGGGTAAGAAATGCATTTTTTCCTTACGAAATTTTTATCTAAGAAGCTCGCTCTTTCTAAATTGTTGTATACTCGAAATTTTGATGGTAAAATTTCAAATTGTTGCAGCATACCAAAAATGGATTTAGTAAATAACAAAGCAATTGGTAGAGGGGGGGGGGGGCTCAGAGTAACGTCGGGCTTCCCCTACTTTTATGTCTTAAGCGGGCGCTGTGCTCATGATGACATTTCCATCTTGTGCTGAGTTTGCAGCCGGTCCGACATATATAAGAGTGAGAAATTTCGTGTTTGGATATCGTCCTTTCTGGCTCAGTGGTTAGAGTCTCAGGTGGTAATTCTGAGGACCCGGTTTCGCTTACCAGCTGGGGACATTGTTCAAACTGTAGATTTACGCTTGAAAAAAAGCAGGATAAAAATTCACTTGTTATTATTCAAGGATTACAGGCGTAATTCACTGCTGTAAATGAATTAAAAAATAGTTAAGTTTAGATTGGTTCTAATACAAAATATAATTTTAAAGTAAATATTATAATTGTTTATGTAATAAAAACCTTTTGTTGTTAAAACAAAAAAAATCTCAAAATTACACAAAACAATTGTTCTTTAAACAAAAGTTTTTGTTTCCAAAACTGAAAAGAACTCTTAAAGTAACAGATAATTATATTTATTTTGAGAAAACTTTAAACAAAATAATTTTGTTAATTCAATTAAATTTAAACATTTTTACTTGAATTAACAGAACATTTTTTTTTTGTTGACGATACAAAATTTTTTGTTGGAATTGCAAAAAAAATCAACAATATTTTTCTTGTTGATTCAAACAAATTTTCCATTGACCCATATTTAAACGGAAAGTTCTGTTGGGCCAACCAAATTTTTGTTCGTTCAACAAAACTTTTCTCTGGGTGTATAAATTTAAATTATTATTATCTGTTAATGATTCCTGAAGGTTTCCTCCACACGGGAGTATAAAATATAACAATGGATGCCTCAAATTGGAAGTATCAAATAGAAATCAGTTTATAAAGTACAAAGTCCTCATTTTTGGCGAAAGATATAGGGGAGACTGGTACACAGTGGACCGCTTTTTCAGTTATTTTTTTTTCTCTTTAACGGACAAACCAATCTGCATGAAAATATTTTTGAATATTCCATAAACCTTTATACATTTAACATATTTTTTTCAGAACATAGTTTTCAATACATTTAAAAAAAAAAAAAATTATATGCATCCGTAAAGTGGACCAGTATGCCCCATAAGTGGGGCACACTGGTCCACCCACCGGGGCACAGTGGACAGCTATTTGGTATTATCTGAAATACAACATAAATTTATTTTCATTAATCTAATTCTTTTTTATTTCCCCTTTACTCACAAAATAACATAGTAATATAAATTTACAAGTAACATTTTGAAACAGAAACAAAACAAAAAATGAATTATATTTTGAAAATAATAACAGATTAATACAGGAACAATTGCAATTTAGTTGAAGTTATTACTCAAGTACAAAAAAATCAGCGCACATTAACATTTGCAAATGAAATTCCAAAATAATTATGAGTAAGATTGAGCCTGGAATTTTCCTGAAATACTTTTGGGTCTGGGAGCAACATTATGAAATCATTGACATCAATAACAGATTTATCTACATTACAGTTTCAGGGAAAATAAACTGATTTCCATTCAATTTGCGTCTCATGAACCTTACTTGAACAGAATCATCACCAATTGGACTACAGTTATATTTATCAAAGGCAGTAAATACAAAACAAAATATTTCTTACTATGTTACATAAATTGTTATTTTTCTTTGTTTACTTTATTTTAAAGTTAAATAACTACTTTAAAACAATATTTCTTTATAAAAAATAAACGATTATTAAATATTTTGAACATTCTGCATTACAGGAGCAGGGTGGATTGTGGACCACTGTGCCTCAGGAGTGGGTGGTCCACTTCAACATGGGACACAGCTGTGTCCCATGTTGAAGTTCAATAAATAATCATATTAATATTGTGTATAGCTCTCTTTTAAACATATTAACTTTAAAGTTAAATAAAAACAAGTATCTTAGCTTTGCAAAAAAGCTGTTGTATCTTATTTATCTACAACCTTAATTACTAAAAAATAAAAATAAGATGATGAAAAATTTTACTTTTAGAAGCTCAAAACAACCAACCAGGATAAAATAGTTCAATTTGAGCTAAACATATTTTCTGAAAGCTATAAATAATCAGTGCAGTGATGTTGTCTATTAGGATAGAAGAAAAGCTTTAAAAAAAAATTAATAAAAAAAATATTAGGGGGTGGTCCACTGTGCCCATAGGTCCAGTGTGTACCGGTCTCCCCTACTTCTTTAAAACATTCGGAAAAAACATAAAAATTGTTATACTAATTTCCAATACATTTTATAAAACAAGACAAAATGTACTATATTAGGCTAAAAGATTGAATTTGGATTGTTTTTATGACTGGCAAAAAATCACCGGCGAAATTGGAAAATTGAAGACGTACACAAATTTTTTTCGTATAGTATAAAATAACAAAGAATTGAATCAAAAAAATCAAAAATCTGAGATTCGGGTGCATTCAGACCTGTCTTCGTCTATCCAATACCAAATTTGCAGGCCTCTACGTGTGATAGATTTTTCTTTTCATCGCGCGTGCGTACACCTACACACGTACACAGAGAGAGACGGACACACAAACAGACATTTTTCTACAGATATAATTATACATTTTTTCACTTAAATATATATTTTTTTTTATCTTATTGTTTTTTTTTTTTGTTTTTTTTTCGTATTCTATTTTTTCGGTCCAAAATTTTCCTTTTGAATAAAAATCATTCTCGTAAGGTTTTTATCATTTGGTTTTTTTCATTATTGAAACTCTCAACTACACACATTGTAACGGGAAAGTTTAAACAGTTTTGAAAATCTTCGATAATTGGGCCATTCAATGGATTTAACTTTTGATTCGAACATATTTGTCGCAATTCAAAAAGTATTCAGCTTCTAATTTTGTCCTTGAATGTTTGGAATCATTAACAATTTCTAGGTTTTTAAGCTCATAAAAAAATTGTATACTTCGATTTTTAAGCAGTAAAAGTTCCAAACTTTAGTATGATTGAAGATGACTTTTAAAGCAATATTGACAGATAAAATAGCTGCATGAAAGCAATCAAGAAAGTTGACATTTTTATCGCTCAAATAAACAAAAGCTATATCAATTTGTACATGTACGAGGGTAGTTTGATAAGTTCTCGGCCTGATACAGAGATGGAACAAGTGTATGACCAAATGATAATGATGTTTGTAAAGTATGATCCTTTAGATGACATCCTGCCGAGTTTCAGATGCCTGAGTTTATTGGTTATTGCTGGGACATAAAGTAAAGTAAACATGTTTTGACATTTTCTAAAAATGGAAAAAAACGAAGTTCGAGCTATTATAAAATACTTTGTTAAAAAATATTTAACCCCCACAGACATACAAAAAGAGTTACATTCCAGCTTAAAAAATTCTTGTCCTTCATATTCGACGATAAAAATGTAGGCTGCTGAATTTAAACATGGTAGGAAATCAATTCACGATCATGAACGCTCAGGACGCTAAAAACCGCTACGACCGACGAAATCGTCTAAAAAATTCACAATGCCGTATTGAAGGATCGTCGATTGAAGATACGCGAACTTGCCGACATTGCAAACATCTCGATTGACCGTGTCCATCACATTTAACACGACGTTTTGTGTATGAGAAACCATTCCGTACGATGCGTGCCGCTTTTGTTGAACGTCGACCAAAAACATCGAAGAATGAACATTTCTCAAGAGTCTTCTGAAATGTATTGTGTTGCAAGTTTAAAAATGAAATGAAATATTGATAAAAATCTTGTATTTTCTTTGTCAGACCGAGAACTTTTCGAACCACCCTCGTATAGGTCTGTACTAAAGAATTCGCACACAATAGTGTGTCTTAAATGTATTAAGTTGCAAGGGGACTACATAGAAAAATAATATGAAATTATGTCAAAAATCTTGTGCTTTTACTGTCAGGCCGAGAACTTATCAAACTACCCCAGTAAAAGGAACTTGATTTAAAAAAAGAACTGCATTATTAATTTTATAAATAAAATATAAGAAACTAAATAACGTTATTTTATTTCTATGTAAAAGAAAAAAATATATGCTAATAGTATAAATACATATAGCAAAATATGGTCGTATCTATTAAAATCTGTACTTATGATTGCATCTTTATCCCTACATTTTTTTAAAATTTCATCATGTGGTAAAGATTTAGGGATTTTAATATTTATAAGAATCATGATTAAGTAAAGAAAAAAATATATCTCAGGGTTTTTATTTAAGACTTTATTCATTCTGTAATTTTTAATCTGTTTATTTCAGTTTTCAGAATAATTTTAATGATATTGAAATTAACACATTCTGGTTCTTAAGCGGTAAAGATATTGCTTTTTAAAATTGCAATCAACCTAGTTTTATGACATGAGGTAACCGCAGTTGCAGGTGTATATGCGTGTTTGTAAGGGACTGATATTTTTATTCTTTTTTCATACTTCTATAAATATTTTTTTTTTACTTCAGTTGTTTTAAAACTAGGACACCCTCTCTGGACGCCAGCCGGTGGGCATATGGACTTATGTCCAGGCGGTAAATACCCCACCACTATTCAACAAAACCCAGCCGCCGAAATCACCCAAGAACAACAATCATTTATACATAATATGTTCACAGTAATATATATATATATATATATATATATACACTACCCTCCAAAAGTTAAGGTACAACATGTTTTTCGAAGCTCACCAGACAAAAAATGGCAGTCAGATTAAACTTCATAGTTTATATGAATGACAATAATAAGCTTTAAAAAAACTTACGCAAAAATTACAATTATCACTTTTATTTTATAGAAAAGGATAGGTATTTGTGAATGAGAGAAAAATATGCAATTACAAAGCTTTCGTAATTTCGCGTGTAAGTTTTGTTGTATTCGATAGTGATGGAAGTATTCGAATTCAAAATGTCTGAGGTCTCGATTCAGTCAAGTTCTCAAGTGATCTCAATTCGGACGGGAGTATTCGAATACAAGCCACCTGGCATTTGTGTCAGTGACGAAAGCGAAAACTGCGGTTTTCGATTGTATTCAGTTCTTATAACTCGAGTTTTCTATGTTTTCATAAGCTGCGCCAGTGAATGCTAGTATTCAAATACTACACTCGGCGCTGTTTAAAACATTTCTCCGGAATCTTGAGGCTAGCAGGATGGATGATCGGCGCTGTTTTAGTTTTATTTTTTCAAATGTGTACAACTAAGCTACACTTTTTTTTTTAAGAACATATGAATTTAAACTTACATAACATTCTGTAAATTTGTAATTAAACATCATATGTCAAATTTTATGTTTTTTTTTGTTTTTTTTTAATATGACAGAAAATAATTACTCATAGTGGAAAATTAATTTGTACAATTCGAAAAAGAAATTTTTTTATTGATTACGAAGATTAACCGTTTGTAACTCAACAACTTCGATTTTAAAATTACTAACTTAGATGTTAGAAAACATAATTTTAAGCATGTAAAAATAATATTAAAAAAAAAGAACATAAAAATAAAAATATAGTGACTAAAATATGTTTTTTTTATATCTGGAACAAACAGAAAATTACATTTTTCTTATAAATATTGTAACTTTTCTATTACAAAATTGTAAAGTATTTATTACAAAATTGTAAAAATTCTATTCTTGAACGTCTCCATCCTTTTTATTTTTTTCAAAATTTACGAAGTTAATTTTAAAAATAACGATAACTGTTTCGTTAGAAAATAGCCTAGTGTTTAAAAAAAAAAAAAAAAAAAAAAAAAAAAAAACTTATAAAAATAGAAGTTTGTGTTTGTCTGCAATATCTGAAGTTATGCAGATCCAAGATAGTTTTTGTTTTTTTCTTATTACATTTTTTCATAAGATTTTTTTTTTTTAAGCGTTTTCTATCGAAATTCTCCGCGATTTCTCCACATTAGTAAAATGAATCCAGTTTCAATATTTTACCCCGATTTAGTAAATGATGTCCTTTTTTCAATAAAGTTTATTCGGAATTTCTACAGCGATTTTTGAACCCCAAATTTTAGGTACGTTTGAATGAATTTTCGTTTAAAAATTTGTTTTGGAACATTTTGAAATATATATAAAACCCAAGCAGACCGGAGCGTGCATAGCACACACAGTGTACACTGTTCCCCTAACTCTACGTTCGTTTGGAGGAATTTTTGTTTAAAAATATAAAATCATACAAATTCCAGGTTCGTTTTGTTTAAAGACATAGACCGCAGCATGTTCGATGTTCGCGACCGAAGACAATGGGGTGGACAACTCTATGCGCGTTTGGATTTATTTTCCTTAAAAAATATCTAATAATTAATCTTTGATTTTAGGTAAATTTAAGGTTAGTATCGGCCCGGGCAATTCAGTGCGTGCCAGCTAGTACAAAATAAATAAATAAAAAAGAAACATGAAAATATCTGAATTACGATTTTTTTGTCAGAACTCATCGTGCAAGACAATTTTTTACACATCAACAATAGTAATACATAAATTTACCAATTAGGAAATACTAAGTATTCAACAATAAATCTGTATCAACATTTTTCAAAATGAAGAAATAAAACAGTTTTTTTTTTCTCATTCCGTCTTGAATTATCGTGTAAGATAAATTTGAAACATATGAACGTTAAAAGGAAAACAAAATTACAAATCCATACTTACTATTATCAAGTATAAAGGGCATTAAGTATTAAATAACAAAGTTTATTACAGGGTTTCCACAATCCTTCAATTTATGGTACCATTAATACTGAATAGTAGTCGTCGCATTATTTAATCGAAAAAAATTTTCGACTAAAATAATCAGAATAATTTTCTCTTTTTTATTTTTAAATAATCAGATACAGAAAATTTAATTAAAATTCCATATCTCTGCACCTTTGCCGGCACTTATGATAAAATAATGTACAAACTAGGTAGCACCCCACCCCGCCACCCCAAAAAGAACGAAATTCTGCTTACATCTATACTGACTTTTCTAAAATATCCATACTTAATATTATCAATATTATCAAGTATAAAGGGTATTAAGCATTGAATAACAAGGTTTATTGCATGGTTCCCACAATCCTTCAATTTCTGGTACCATTATTACTGAATAGTAATCGTTGCATTATTTAATCGCAGAATCTTTGCCATTAAATAAGGAAGTTCGGAAACAGTCTTGCTCAATGGCACCCATTAGAACCCTATATGGCACCCATTTGTACACATACTTTTTTTTTTAATTATTATTGAAATATAACATTTAAAATAAAAACAACAATAAAACAAACAATTTCGCATACTGGAGAGTAAAATATTACAGTTTGAAAAAAGAAAGTTTTTCTTGATTTAATCAACAAAAATTGCTTCCTGTTCTAGATTATTCAAAAAGTTCTGGGTAGATTAATCACTAAAACGTTACCATTTAATTTTCTAAAGAAAGTTTCACCATTAAAAAATTAAGCAAAAAAAAAAAGTAATATGACTATCTCAATTTTCATCCGAACGCAAAAACAACATAAAAACATCTGTAACGGACACGAGAAAAAAAAAAAAAAAAAAAAAAAAAAAAGAAAGAAAAAAAAAAAAAAAAAAGAGAGAGAGAGAGAGAGAGAGAGAGATGATTTTACGTAGAACAGACATTTGAATGTCGCCCTCATCAAGTTTGAACAAAGTCTGGAGTACTTTTCAGTTCTAGAACATTTGAATACAAAGTATTCGAATGTTGGTTTCGATTCTGAAAAGTATTCGAAAACTAAGGTATCGATTCTTAAAAGATCTCGAATCGGCCCATCACTAGTATTCGAACTATTGTTGTCAGTTTTGTTCACAACAGCCAGTAGAATCTAGAAATGTCTAGAAGAAGTCGTTTGCCCGATTCATTAAGGTGGCGGGTGGTAGGATGGATGGAAATGGGGTTGTCACAGGCCGACACTGCTAGACGGCTCAATGTGTCTCGCAGTGTAGTCCAACGACTCTGGGATCAGTATGAATCTGAAGATTCTGTGTCCAGAAGACATGTTCCAGGCCGCCCACGTGTTACAATATCTGCAGAAGACCGGTTTCTAGCTCTTTCGGCCCGAAGGAGAAGACGCACTACTGTGCCGCAACTCATTGCAGACCCCTTCAGCAGCATCAGGGAAAAGAATCTCCGCTACTACGGTGCGAAGACGTCTTCACAATGCTGGTCTATATGCAAGGCGACCAGTTGTGTGTCCCCCTCAACAGACGACAGAGAAGGGCCCGCTTATGTTGGGCAAGAGAACATGTTTCCTCGACCAGACAACAGTGGGCTTCTGTACTCCTCACAGACGAGTCCAGATTCACACTGGAGAGCGATTCAGGACGTCTTCTGATCTGGAGAGAGGAATGCACTCGACACCATCAATCAAACACTGTCGAAACACACAGATACAGAAACGGTGGAATCATGGTTTGGGCAGGGATGTCACTCGGAGGCCACACTGACCTGCATATGTACCATGGAGGAACTGTGACTGGTGCGAGATATCGGGATGAGATCCTTGATTCATATGTGCGCCCATATGCCGGTGCTATTGGCAATGGTTTCATTCTAATGGATGATAGTGCGAGACCACACCGAGCTGTGATTGTTGAGGACTATCTTGAGGATCACGGTTTGGAGAGAATGGAATGGCCAGCTCACTCTCCAGACTTGAATCCGATAGAACATCTTTGGGATTATCTTGGAAGACAGGTTGCGGCTTTAAATCCTCCTCCAAGGTCATTAAATGAGCTGGAACAAGGATTACTCCAAGTCTGGTCAGCGTTACCTATTTTGGTGTCCGACAATTTAATTGAGAGCATGGAAAGTCAATGCCGCCAATGCATTCAAGTCCGGGGTGGACATATTCCGTGTTAGAACCAGTTTTTTAATGTTTCTGTCACATTTTACTGCATAATACTGCGATGTACTGATTTCTCCAAGAATGGAATTTTCCACCATGAGTGCTTTTTTGTTGTAATTTCATTTATACATTTAACTTAAGTAAATTTCTATGTCGTATTTAATAAATAACAGTTTAGCGCACATTTCCTCCAAATTTGTTGTTTCTATATTCATTCATTTGCAAATTAGACGCAAAAAACCGGTTGTACCTTAACTTTTGGAGGCCAGTGTATATATAATGCTATTTCTAAGCATGCTAATGCTTTATAAAATGAAAATATCATTCGAATTCTAAATTATTGTTTTAGAATAATTAAGTTAAACAATAAATGGGGTTGTTAAATGACATTCAATACTTTACAATAATTATAATTTTAAAGAAAATTATTATAAATAAATATTGTCTTCTGTTAACAATAAATTATCATAAAAATTATCTTATACTAGAAAGACTTATTCTTTAAATGGATCATTTATATTAACTTGTAAAAGTTATCTAGAACTAAAAATATATAGATTTAATAAATTCACGCTAGATGGCACCTGCAAATAAGTAATTTATACGTAGATTTAAATATTATACTAGATGGAATTTATAGAAAACGAGTGATATTCTTTATGATATAATTTTAAATTATCCAGTAATATTATATATTTTTTTATTTAATTAAATTAACATTACAGTAATTAAATTAATAGTTTTTTATTTTATTTTTTTCCTTTTTATCTTAAAAAATGTTGTAATTTATGTAGTTAAATTATTATAACTGCAACTGTTGCTTACAATTTATGATTTGAAAGATATACTTCTTAACTGTTAAATTAACCTTTTTCGTTAGATACAATTTTTTGAACATGTGCTAGAGGATTAATGTTAAAAAATGGGTAAATATTTAATTTAAGTAATATAAAACTTTTCTTTATTTTCCTTTTTTCCCCTCTTATTCAATTGGTTTTTGTATGATTGATAATATTCCATTTTAAAATGTTTTCTTGTTTTTTCAATCTTGTTTCAACGATTGTTCGGGCAGCGAGGTAAGATCATTTTTTACATTAAGCTGGTGTTATCTACAGAAAAAAAATCATTCTTTGCTTATGATTGTAGATTTCTTGCCTTTGAAAAAGTAAATTACATTAAAAGCTTTCATTTGTGTTTATACTCTTGGTTTTTTTTTTCATTTGAATTAATAATATTTCATTTATTAGGACTACATAATTTAATCTGTAATTTGACTCTGCTATGTGGTATTGTGATTTCATTGTGTATGGCCAATTTCTTATGTTTCAATTGTTAAATTTTGCATTAAGTTTATATATATATATATATATATAATACAATGGCCGCATCGCTAGTGAAATTAAAATATAACAAAATACTAAATTAAACTAATTAAAATCCGAAAAACACAAACTGAATCATAAAAAACACAAGCTCTTTAAAACTATGCTGTAACTAGTTAAAAAAAACACTAAATCCTAAATACACAAACTCATAATATCAACAAAACATAAATCATATCTCACATCAAATCATAAAATTCACAGCTCGTGAAAATAATCTTGCTATCCAAGAAGAAATGCATCATCAAAAGGTTGCTGTGTAAACTAGCTTTTAAATTTCTAAAACGTGTATCTAATGAAGGAGAAAATTTCATTCAATATATTATAATTTTCACAAAGTTTTCTGTAATTGTCCTGGAAAAAGAGAACTCTAATCATGTTTTGACGTAGAGTATGTATTTTTTTTAAAATCAAAATAAAACTTCATGATGGGGCATCTGACAAATAGATAATGTTTGACAACACCGCAATAGCCACATTCACAACGATCATTCTTTTTCTTTTTTATTTTATAAAGGTACGAGTGGAAGCTCCCATGGCCAGTAATAAAATACAAAATTACCTGTTTAGAACAAAAAAAATCAGGATTAACCTTTTAAAAATATCATAGATAATACGTCCAGTATCTGAAACTTGCCTATGTTTCTGCCACGTGCATAATATTTTTCGTTTAACCTGTCTAGTGAGAAGGGATTTTGGGAATGGAATCCTTGCTTCAAGATCAGCATTGCCAGATGTAATGACTTCGCTAATGTATCTGACCTTACATTTACGTAAAGGGCGACGTGCACTTTTATCCATCCCAAGTGTAAGATCTTATCCTCATTATTATATAACAAATAAAAAATATCACATATAAGTTGATATTTTGGAAAAGAACGATTCAGCACTAAAACAGAAGACAGACTGTCTGTATACAGAGTAGCCTCTTTATAATCTGAGTTCACGTACCATTTAATTGCGTGCAGGATTGCCAAGAGTTCGGCCTGAAATATTGAGTTAAACCGATGCATCTGTATACTGAAGTTAAAACTGACGTCATTCTCGAATGACACTGTAAATGCAGCTGAAACTCCCTCCAACTTCTTTGAACCATCAGTATAAATTATTATATTAGCAGGTTTCAGGGAATATGTTCGTTACAGCTGGAACGAACAAGAGATTTTTTAATTAGTTAATGTTAGGGAAATCAAATGTCTTCAAATGTTTCATCATATCAGCATTTGCAACTACAACATCTTCAATTTTCATTTGACAATTAACATTCATAACATCGTATTATTTTACTATTTTTTTGTCGTGGTATGTAAAGAGATGCACACCTGTGACAATGTATATAGCATCTGTTGAGACTTTTCTGTATGCTCTTACAATTGAGAAAAGGGCCAGTCTTTGGCAGGAGCTTAGTCTTCGGAATCCATGAGATTTCAAATCCCCGATCCAAACTTCCCAATCGTAGCATATTCTTTTTTCAAGTACAGCATGATACCGTATCTTCCGCAAAGAGGCATTCAATCCACGATTTCGCATCTGGTTTTCTTTATTTCCATTACAAAATTCCTTACATTATCTCTGACAGAATCTAAATGCGTTAGCCAGTTAAACCTAGAACCCAAAACAAATCCTAAATATTTGATATTATCTTCCACCGGAATTGATCTATTGATAAGTTTGAAAATTGGTATTCTGGTTTCCAAACAAAGACGACCGAACATCATTAAAACACACGTATGAGCTCTAAGAGATAACTGCAAAAGATCACAGATACCTGCGAATAAATCTATACTAATAAAAGAATGTTTCGCTCTGTATGTGTGTGTGTGTGTGTGTATTTGTTTGTTTGATTGTTTGTCTGCAATGGCTAGCAAAATTTATCCCACCTAAAATCCTGAAAATTTAGATTTAGGTAGTCCAAACCCTCTCCTGGTGCACCTGAAACTCAGAATTTCAATATTTTAATTACTTACTGCAATATTAATTAAAATGCACAAAGAACTCTCATCAAAAATAAGTTTTTTTTTCTTCGGTTGGTTGGTTATATAGAATCTTCACAGAAGACATTAAATAAACCAGAGTAACGATGCATAGATAAGGACTTATAACGAAATAGTGCCAATATGGATTGCAGTTATCGGTGTACATCCAAGATAATGTGGCGCCATCTGCTCACGACAAATTACACCGACGTCACCTGTTTGAAACATTTTCCAGGCACGTTTTTCTTCATGACAATTAGATGGGTTTAAGGTTTTTTTAAAACAGGACAAGTATTTTTATGATAGAGATTATTAATACAGAAAACTTTATTCAACAGATTATTTGTTATATTTGCGGGGATAGAGAAGGGTAAGGGTCTAATTATATTTAACAATTTTAATATTTTTTGCTTCACCCGTAGCGTTGAATTGTTGTTTTATATAGAGAATCCTACTATTTTAAATCTCAGCTAACAATGTTCCGAACTTCTCCAAAACAAGTTCTAGTTTTACTAAATTATCGTAAAAATTAGCATTCATAGCTTCAAGGTGTATTTCTAGAAAGCAGTTACCAGTATTTCCGAATAATATTCCAAGCCAAATTTCAAATTAAGTTCCTAGCTTAACCAAATTAATCAGTCTTTAAAGATGTATAGTAATCCTCCTAATCAGTTATTTTCTGAAAGGCTCTTGAACATCCGCTTCCCCCCCTCCGACCCCCCCGCGCCCTGCTTGAAGGTTTTTTTCTCTAACTATGCTCCGTTTCCATATATCAGCAACTATCTTTCCGATTTCAACGCAAGTGATTCAAACATTATAATTAACTTAATAGTCACCCTTTATAACATTAAACTAAATTTATGAGTAGCGGTAACCATTATTTCCGAATAATAGTTTAAACCAAATTTGTAATTAAGTTCCTAGCTTAACAGAACGAACGAATTTTTAAAGATGCATAGTGGTCCTCCTAATTGGTCATTTGCTGAACGGCACTTGAACATCCCCCCCCCGGCCTCTCCTTCAAGGTTTTTTCTTTAACTATGCCCCGTTTCCATATCTCCACAATTATCTTTCGGATTTCAACGCAAGTGATTCCAAAAGATTATAATTAGCTTAATAGTCACCCTCTATAACATTAAAGTAAATTTATGAGTAGCGGTTACCACTATTTCTGAATAATATTTTAAGCCAAATTTGTAATTAAGTTCCTAGCTTAACCAAACAAACTAATTTTTATAGATGCATAGTGGTCCTCCTAATTGGTCATTCGCTGAAGGGCACTTGAATATCCCCTCCCCTCCGGCCACTCCTTCAATGTTTTTCTCTAACTATGTACCGTTTCCATATCTCCACAATTATCTTTCGGATTTCAACGCAAGTGATTCCAAAAGATTATAATTAGCTTAATAGTCACCCTCTATAACATTAAAGTAAATTTATGAGTAGCGGTTACCACTATTTCTGAATAATAGTTTAAGCCAAATTTGTAATTAAGTTCCTAGCTTAACCAAACAAACTAATTTTTATAGATGCATAGTGGTCCTCCTAATTGGTCATTCGCTGAAGGGCACTTGAATATCCCCTCCCCTCCGGCCACTCCTTCAATGTTTTTCTCTAACTATGTACCGTTTCCATATCTCCGCAACTATCTTTCCCATTTCAACGCAAGTGATTCCAAACATTATAATTAACTTAATAGTCACCCTCTATAATATTATACTTAATGTATGAGTAGCGGTTACCACTATTTCCGAATAATAGTTTAAGCCAAATTCGTAATTAAGTTCCTAGCTTAAGCAAACGAACCAATTTTTAAAGATGCATCGTGGTCCTCCTAATTAGTCATTTTCTGAAGGACACTTGAACATCCCCCCACCCGACACCTCACTCAAGAATATTTTCTCTAACTGTATCTTATTTCAATAACTCGGCTTATAATGTTCGCATCTTCTCGAAACCAGCTCAATTTTGTAGCACGCATGTTATACAGTACCGTAGGCAGCGGGTACCTGTCTCAGAGGGTTTTTCCGAAAGAAGTTTGTTTAGAACAGAATGCTTCCTTGACGGTGGAAGAGGAAATGAAAGATTTTCCGAAGAGTATGAGCATGCCCGGTATATGGTGTCTAAGCCATCGGAGACCGTGGCCAGAGTTTCGTTTTTTAAGAGATTTAAGTTTATTACACAGGCTCGGGCAACGCCGGGCGGGTCAGCTAGTTTATAATATAATTCATTCTGTCTTCCAATCCTCTACGAGAGTCAGCTGCCTCGAAAATGACGAAATCATCGGCGTGCGAGATAATATGATCTGCATTATTCTTATATCTTTCAAAGATAATATCTGCAATGATCAACCATAATAAGGGGACAATGCTTGAGCTCTGAGGGCAACCCTGGGACAGCTTAAACCATCTAACGCCATTAGTGAAAAGAAACCCAATATAAGGGTTTGAAATATAATTTTTCAAAATGCTCTTTAAATAAATTGGTATAGGTAAATTATCAATTATATTTGAGAAGATACTCTAACTAACATCATCAAATGCACCCTGTATGTCTAACGAGATTATTGTACAATATTTCTTATTACTTAACCCTTTCAAGGGTGGTGGTACGTTTATGAAACCACTTAATTTTAATTCCCAAATGCCACAATGGCACCAGAATTTTGGCATAAAATTTTATGTTTATTATGTTTGTGAAATATAGCTTTTTCTTGTTTCCAAATTAATTCCAGTGCCATTAATTCATTTCAACATTTTAGTAATTGAAATACTTTGATCCTGAACGGGTTAATAAATGATTAACTATGGATTCTAATTTCTCCAGTGCTGTAATAGTTAAACGATTCTCTCTAAATCCGTGTTGATCCAGGTCAAAATAATTTTCTTTCTCAAGAGGGATTGTTACACGCATCTTAATTATTCGCTCAAGCACTTTACCAAGGATTGACAAAAGTGTAATAGGCCGTTTCCATATATTCGTAAAATGCCCAAAGGCCAGACACTTATTAAAATTCGCCTTTAGTAACTCTGGAAAATATTTAAAGATATTCTTTACCACCAGCGCATCTATTCCGTCGGGTTCAGAAACTTTATTTGTTGATTGTTGATCCACTGTGAATTTAATTTCTCTGTGAGAAACTTTAACGAATGTGTGATCAGTTTCCATATCAACATCCGATATAAATTCGTGAATCTGCACTGGAACTCTCTCCGTTCCAAAATGTTCCCTCATCAAATCCTTTGCAACATTATCGTAAGTATGAAATACGTCGGAATCTTCCAAGACGGTAAATATCAAATCGGTATGATGTAAGGATTTCTTTGATATATATTTGTATAAGTTACCAAATGATTCCTTCGTTCTTTCACAGTATCTCAACCAACATTCTCTTTTAGCTTTTCTTACCATCTTTTTATAATTATTCCATGTGTATCCATTTTGGGCACTGTTAAATACCCATTTTCAAAATGGGTATTTAATAGTGACCAAAATGAGTACACAGTGGTAAACAAAGCAGGCATTGCCCAATTTGGGCTCATACCCAAGAATCTTTCAACCCCAATTGGGTTTTATTTTTTTCTGTATAGATCTCTGTATTCCTTCACGTCCAGGTTACGAGTCCAACGTTTGTATAGCGCATTACCATAATATTTTGCTTGTAAAAAATATTTTCCTTACGAAAACATCTGTGTAATATATCTGTAAGTATTTGTTGAAAGCTCCCCATCCAATCATTCAGTTCCTTTGAACTATGAATTCGTAAAAGATCATCCATTCAAGTTCTTTTATACGTTGCGATGATTTGATTAAATAAACGAAAACTCTTATTTTTAGTTTTGTAACGTGTATTTTCAATAATTGCAGTTTCAAAATCTGATTTTAAATGGTTGTATTTGTGATCGCTGAATGAAAATTTGGTAACATCTGCATGCCGGTTGGTTACATAATGAATTATCTCAAGATCCCCAAATTTAAATCTGGTTTTCCCTTCGAACTACCTTGAGTAAAAGTATGTGGTTCATCAATATCATTTAATATGCTCAAATTCGTAATTGCAAGATGTTCTAGAAGAGCTTCAGTTCGTTCGTTCTCTCGTCTATAACCCAGGTCAAGCAAAGGCACGTTGAAGTCTCCACCTACGATTACATTTCCCATATCCGAAAAAACGCTATTCTAATCCTGGAAGTCTTTATCTGTGTATCCCGAGGGAGGCTAGTACTGTGACCCAATACAAATCACATCTGTAGAGACCTTTATCGAAACGTAGAGACCTTTATAGAATTTATTATCTAGAACCAAGTTTTACAATGCAGTATAATCTGTTAGTAATAAATATAGCAGCAGAGTTATTAATAGAAAAATAAGAGGGCCAGTGCGCAGGAATGCCAGAGACAGAGCCATTGAAAAAATAAGGATCCTGAGCAATTACTATATCGACACCCTCATCCAGAACATACTGACCAAGATTATAGTTTGCATCTTTACAATAATGGAGGTTAATTTGCAACAAATTAATACCAGAACAATGAACAATGAATGATACCAGAACAATGAATGGATATTACCATCACGACAAATGTATCTGATATTTTTCTTTATCTCATCAACGTCCTGTGTGTCTCATCGGCCATACTATCACAGGGAAGTCCTCCTTCTTTTCAACAGCTGCACTTTCATTACTCTCGCCAATCACGTCACGTGATCACTCCGATTGTCCTGATATTCGCTGCGCCAATTCCTCCAACATCTGTCGATTAACTCTCGATTTTTCCAGTTGGGTCTCCAGAACAATATTCCTCTTATACAACTCCAGTGACTTAACCGCTAAGTAGTCTAAAATTTGTTTGGAAGCTGCACAAACTGGCTGTGTTACTTGGCCACGTCTCGATCTCTTATACACCAAGTATCCATAAAGTTTTGCATGAAGCTTAACAACCTGTGTGGCGAAGTCATCCGGAGCCACCTCTAAAATAGCTTTCTCCACATCCACCACAATAAAACTCTGATAACCTCAAAAAGCCAGCCAAAAATTAAGCCAGTCAAGCCTAATTTAAGCCAGTTAAGCCTAAATAAAGCCAGCTAAGCCTAAGTTAAGCTAGTTTCTATTTGTTCTAACTCTAATTAACGACTTGGAAAGCAGTTGGTCGTATCTAGAGCGGATGAGCAAACGGGATCGGGCGATACTGAGGTCTGGCCGGACCACATTTTTGCTGTCATTCTCTTCCCCGCCATACGGCCAGCCTAGTCACCTGGACGTGTGACGTTGGTGGGATAAATTTCCTAATTTTTGTTTCTATCATTTGTGTTTAAAATTTTTTTTGTGTGGTGTTCAACCCCTGGAAGAGAACTAGAGGTAACCTTTATAGGTTCTCCTCGATCTCAACCGGGGGAAAGCAAATCTCAGGAGGGAGCCCTTATCTAGTCTCTGGGCCCTGGTCGTTTCTATGAACTTCCAGGAAAACCCGGGGATAATGATCCCACGATCTTCCCCCTGCGAACCGAACCTGTTCCGGCCCCTTTAGTACCCATGGCGGGCTGCTATCGTGACGGCTGTGTTTCAGGACTCATAACCGATAATGTCCAACTATGAATGGGAATCACATGGCTTATTAGTTATAGTTCAAGAAAACAATTCCCCAAAAACATGCTTTTTTGGCCAATGATATAGTAAACCTTCTATTGAGGTAGTTTTTTCTTTTAGAATCATCAGCCGTCTAATATCATTATCTTGAATGTTCATACAAGGCTAGACTAATTAGAAGTATACAAAAGTAGCAGAAAAGTAAACTTGATACTTGCAGTTAAAAGAAAAAGAAAACTTCCCTCTAGTGTGCGAAAATAATAAGATATATTTTTATTTGTTTATGTTTTATTTGTAAATAAAAATAAATGTGTTTATTTATAAGACAAAAATAACAAACATATTTTCTTTTCAGTTTTTCCAGTGTTTTCATAAAACTAGCAATTTTTCGAGAAAAAATTATTTTTTGTACTTCACATTTTTTTTTTCAATGTTTATTAACATTTTCTTTTTACACCTTTATTTACATTATTTATTTTAAATTTGTTTGCCTAGGTTTCGTTATGCCGTTTGTACTGATTAAAGTGTGCATGAAGAATTTTCAGAATGCCTACAATTAATTGCATTATTCAAGCTATTAAGATGAAGGCAGATAATTAAATTCACTTATCTGGAGATTCTGCTCATATTTAGCTATGAATAGCGGTGAGAAATACTGAATCACGTGAGAAGAGAATTTGAATCAGACACTGGTCCACTACTATGCGATATTGATTTGAAAAATTTCTCTGAATGGTATCTTGTCTTTAAATGAAGACAAACCATAATTTACGTTCACGAGAGTTATTTTCGTAATATGTTTTCTACTGTGGCCTTCTTTCTTTCTTTCTTTTATTTTTTTTTTTCAAATTTTGCGAACTCATTCTATGAACGATTACCGGCATGTATAGTGATCATCGACATTTCTTATTGAGCATAGATGACTTTTGGCTTGAATTTGGAATGCGTTAAAAATAAGAAGTTTGAGATTTTGTGAAACTTTAAATAAAACTGGAATTTCTCTTAAGGTTTGACAAAGAGTTTTTTAAACCTCTTATTTGTGGATAGCAAATATTATTATTTATTATTCAAATTGTTATTGGTGCCCTAATTGCTCTCGTGACTAAATATTCATTGACAAATATGAGTTCGAACGTGTTCTTAACATCCCCGAAGTTGAAGAACGATTAGTCGAGTTTTTCTCTAAATATTTAACAAAACGTTTAAAATCGAAAGTGCCCGGTAACTTTTAGGCATATGGTGTAAGTATGAAATATAAATAACAAAATTATTCAAAATAAGGCAAGAAATGAGATGATATAATTAAAAAAGTCCTCCCATTAAATTTCAAAAAGTCTACACTGTTTAAATATTTATGCGATCCTTTTGACGAAATTGGTTACATAAAAAAAATCTTCTTTTTTGCTGCAAGAAGATCATCACCAAAAACAGCATACCTGTAACATAAAAATTGAATGAATTATATAATAAAGGGAAATGCTGACTTATACCCCTTTTACGTTCCCTTCAAAATGCTATTTCATCAAAGAAAATCGATGGAAAATTTTCAATTCATATGCAAATTGAATAGAGCATTCGTTAGATAAAAAATGTGCTGGCATGTGTAAAAAATTGCATGATAAATATATTTAAATAAATAATTACACAGATAGCAATCATTTAAAGTAGAAATGTAGTCTTAAATACTAGAACATGATAAAAAACAGTAATCCACAAAACATTCTCAATGTGTTTTCTCTCAACTTCAATAGATAATTGAGTTATTTTAATAAAGCTTATGTAAATATTTGAAGTTATATTTGCCACTAATATTGTTCCAAGCAACGATTATCTTTTGCTTAAAGCTAACTGCATATGTATTATTATCCGTATTTCTTCTTTTTGGTATGTGTCTGACATTCATAATTTGATATTTTCCCTCCCTTCACGCTAGAGTTATTTAAATTAAGCATAACTTATTCAATTTTAAAGATATAGTTATGCAGTTTTCTAATAATTTGTTTTCAGAAAAAAAAATCTTACTATGTCCAGGAGAAATCTTATAAAAATGTAAAATTATAACTTTTTGAAAAAAAAATGGCGGGCCATTTCATTAACATAATCGTATTTCCTACATTATTTAGAACCGTTTTGTAGTTTATATTGCCTACTTATCTCTAACAGGTTAAGAAATATTAATGCGTGTTTCAATATTTCTTAAGTAATCCTGTATACTTAAAGCATAAAATATAACCATCAATGAAATTTCGATTACTTTTGAATGCAACAAAGTCTAGTTTATTGGTGTATTTTTTACGGGGAGGGGGGGGGGGGGGCGTGTGCAGATATATACTCGCATAATTTGAGCTCCCACGTATTTTTGGCATCCTCTAAATTAAAAAAAAATTTTGGGTAAAGATTCGTGAAATTTTCACATATCTCTACATATAATAAAATCGTGAAAAATATGATAAAACTTCAATTTAGAAATGGGATTTCATATAAATCGAAACGCATGTGACCTGACAATTTTCATATTATTGCTAACTTACTCGCATATTTTTCGTGCTTTTTTCATTTCTTCAATGCCTAAAATACGGGATGCGATAAATACAAGAATTTATACACACACACACACATTTATATATATGTATATAGCCATTAAAACATCACAGAAACATCATACAACATGTGGGGGGGAAATAAGAAATAAATAAATAAAAAATATTAAATATGAAAAATGAACACGTACCTGTTTGAACAATATCCATAAATATGTAAATAAAAGCAATGAATAGAATTTAAAACAAAAAGAATATAATGTAGATTGGAGGAAAAAATAAAAATAAAATAAAAAACCTGAACGATGACATTTTACTTGAAGAAAAAATTGTGAGAAAAATGATTCTTTATAAGATTAATGTAACATTTTAATTATTGAATAATTACAAGTTTAAGAAAAATTAATAAATAACATTTTAAGCACAGTTCGTTTTTGAACAGGGAGAAAATAAATCAGTTAATATGCTAGTTAATAAAAAATAATTTAATTTAATTAATAATAAAATTAGTTAATAATAAAATAATTTATTATTCATGATTGAAATAATTAATTAGTAATAATTAAATTAATTAATCAATAATAGATAATTAATAGTAGTAAAAGTAATTAGTTTAGTTAAATAAAAACTATTTTAGTTAAATAGTAATTATTTTAATTAAAAATCAATTAAATTTTAGTTAAATAGTAATTAAACTTCGTTAAATGGTAAAATAGTTATTATAAAATAGTAAGTAATAATAATTGTAATAATAATTGTAACAATAGTAATAATAGTATTAAAAATATTTTAATAGTAAAATAGTAAAATAGTAATTAAATTTAGTTATAAATAGTATTTAAATTTTATTTAAATAGTACTTATGTTACTTAAATAGTAAATAGTGTAATAGTTAAAATAATTAATTTATATAAAATAATTTATCAGTTAGTAACAAAATAATCCAAAATAATTCAGTTAATAATTTAGTTTTTGAACAGGGAGAAAATATTTCTTTTTAGTATTTAGCTTTATACATTATTAATTCTGCCTTAAAATAGATGAGAAAAAGAAATAAACTCTTTGAGTTAGAGAATAAGTGCAAAAAGGAATTTTTAAAACTTCTGTAGAAGTATTTAACGATATAACAAAATCTTTCAATATGAAAACACTTTAGTACCTTTTATTATGTATTTTCTAGATACTGACAAAAAAAATGCCTTTAATTGCTTCATTTAAGGAACATTTCTGTTTGAGTTAATATTGAAATTAGTACTATTTTTTCCTCCATTTATACATTAGTTTTTTCAACAACTACAAATGGAAAGAAAATCTCCAGTGAAATCGCTATTTTTCTTTAACATTACAAATATAAACAGATCAATATTGATGTAGCATAGAACTGGTGATGTCGCTTTATCAGTTATAATATCACTCGCACACAGTCGTCCTGCATTTGAACGGGAAAAACGTGAAAGGGGGAGGGTGAAAAATAGAGAATCTGTTCCGTAAAATCCAAACTGAATTGCTGGAAAATGAAAATTGTGACAGTAGATGTATATCAAAGGCAGATTTAATTGATTGTGGGAATTAAATTAATATGAAATCGTATGCTTTATGCAAAAATTATGCGAATCTTTGTTTTTTAAATTTTCTTTGAAAATATGGTGTGCGAAAAATACAACGGGGGTAAATACAGTATATACCCGCAAAATATTGCGACGTCTCCGCAACGTCACTGTGAAGTCACATTGTTACTTTGTGATCGTCGATGTGACGTCACAGTGACTTAAATGTGAGGTCGTTATGGCCGTTTTTAAACCCTTCTGTGACATTACACTGTGACCACTTTGTGAAGTCACAGTGGGACTAATTTGTAAAAAATGTGACATTTATGACGATTCTGCATCCAATCGGGACCACATTTTACCCGAACCCATTGCGTCGGATCTTTTTTTTTCGGCAGGTTTCGGATCCTGCATTGGATCGGGCGTCCAGATTTTATCAGAACCCATCCCGAACTTATTGTGCAGGCTGGTGTCTATTTCTGTTTGGCTGTAGTTAGAATTCGGTTTAGAATCTTGCATCGGGTCGGATATCGAGGTTCTACACGAACCCGAACAGGGTTCGGCTTAATAACATCTGATTACTCACCTCGATATAAAATTGCAATCAAAATCCAACTTGTAGCAAGAAAAAAAAAAAAGACTCAATAACTTTGGGTGGGGTTCGAGTAAAATCTAGTCACCCGATCCGATGCAGAATCGTGTGTTTTGAATATTGATAATTTTAAGAAAATTTTCTGAATTTATTTTATTGCATCATCTTTCGAAGACGCCTTTATTACTATACGCATTACCCATTTTTTACTATTATTCAAGGTATTAAAAAACTAAGCTAGTAACGTGGATGAACTTGCGAGCTAATGTTAAACCAATAGCAACGTTCGTTATTTCACGTTTGCATTTAAATACTTCCTTTTCAGGGACTACTTTCAATTTTGGAATCTGTTCCGAAACTAAAAGTGTCATAAAAAAAAAAAAAAAATAATAACTGCATCGAAAATCGAAAATGCATGAAGATACACGATAATACCTAAGATATCGTATGCAAAAAACAAAAACAAAAACAAAACACATAAAATATTGAAATCGAAATGAGAAATTTAAATAAAAGGTTGCCACTGGTTTATCATTAGCCTTCGCATTATTAGCGTAGGTTCTTAATGTCTATTACATTAGTGGGAATATAACCAGCATTTATACTCATTGTAAGACATGATTGCTGTTGGTTCTCAGTATCTCATTACTCATATAATTGAAGACACGTCAGGTGAAGGTGTTATGTAATAAAAACGTACAGGGTGATTATAAAAAACTTTGTTGATGTATGAGACCCTAACGACGATACCGTTTAAGGAAACAGGATGCCATTTGGGAACTGTTTATTTTATGGCATGGGCTCGAGAATAAGAAAGAGAACAACAATAGGACTCTTGCAGTTACAGTTACAGTGACAAAATTTCGAAATTTTCAAATAGCAACACCCATTTTTTTTTTCATAGCAAAATGATCTTCACGGTGAAATAACATAAAATACATTAAAGGACTAAGTTTAACAGTGAAAATCGTGACATAAAACAAACACAAAGAAAATAAGTGAGAAGAACAAATGCGCCCACAGAGGTGACAAAAATCTTAATTTTAGGAAAGACCGGGTTGTGTCAGGAGGAAATTGTTCCATCGAGCTTCCTGACTGAGCAGATAGATTGCAGCACCTGTCGCGTTATGTGAGTGAACAGGTCAGGTTGCGTATGTTCTAAATTATAGAGTTGCGTTGTTTTCGAGATAAAAATTTTTATCGTGTTTTCTATTGCAAAAGTAAATTTTGTGACGTACGTTGGTATCGTCATTGCCACTAGGGATACTGAGGTATGTAAACTTCCATAACATTATTTGAATACATATATTTTGAGCTGTTATTCTATGTATTTCATTTGCTAATCATGACAACATTTGACACCTTTTGACAAAAAATTTTGACAGTCAAGTCAGAAAATAGCAGGGCGAGGAGAATTCAGTCATCTGCCTCGTGAATCGTTCACTTGGAGTAGGAAGTATCGCAATCGCTTCACAGACGGGGGTATTGATGGTGACTTATCACAGTGAAGTTAAGTGCCTCCCCACACGTTCTAGTCATTTTTTCGGATGAACCTGAACCGGAATGTAAATATTAATCTTTTTCAGGAACTGTAACAATATGTTTTACACGAACCGGAACGATATTTACCATAATTTCACGAAGCGGATTATCGTTCAGGTTTACTCTGGTACATTTCGAACCTTGAATTGAATTTGAATTTTCTAGTAAACTTACCATACGTGCTAATGTTATTGTATTACCCTCAGCTTACATTCTGTATGTTTTTTATCTGTTTTCATAATCGATGAAAATTCCGACTATTGCCTTGTCACTTGTCATTTATTTTTCCTCTCTGAGTTTTGTCAACATACACGTAGGTTTTGCAGCCGAATATTCTTATGTGTGCCAAGTCCGGTTTTTTATTTGTCCCTAGTTTATGTGGTGTCAAGTGGTTGGATTTTTTGGGAAGCATATTTTGAAGGTATAAGGCTGTGTTAAATGCTTCCCCTCAAAATTTTTGAGGTAAATTTGCTTCGGACAGTAGGCAACGCGTCATTTCCATCAATTTGCGGTGCTTTCTTTCTGAAACACCGTTCTGAGATGGACAGCGTGGAACGGTCAGCTGATGTTTTATTCCTGTTTCAATTAAGAATTTTTCTATTTCATTGTTTGTGTATTCTCCGTCGTTATCCGATCGGAGTGTTTTTATTGTGCGCGAATTTATTTTTAGTTATTGCGACGTACTCTTTCAATTTTGTTAAAACCTCAGTTTTTCTAGATAGTAGGAAAACCATAGTAAATCTGCTAAAGTCGTAGATAAATGTTAGGAAGTATGACTTTCCTCTCATGCTTTCTGTTTCCATCTTGCCGCATACAGCTAAATGCACCAGTTCCAGGACTCTTCTGGCTCTGTTTTGTGATTGCTTTGGGTGAGGTGCATCAGTGGGTTTGTAATTAATGCCGCTTTCGCATATTATGTCAAGGTTGCGGTTTTCAATTTCTATACCAGTGGCAAGTTTCTTTGACAATATGTGTTTAATGGAGTTCACATTTTTATGGTCTACTCTTTTATGCTACACCTCTTCGCAATTTTTACTGTAGTATTGATGAACTAGTTTGGCATAGTTTTCATGCTTAGGAATGTATAAATTGATTTCATAGAGGATATTTCTAATTTTTCCTTCCATGAATGTTTCCTCGTTATATGTTAACTTGCAGGTGTTATTTTCAAATGTAAGTTTGCAGCCATGTTGAGTTGCTTTAGTAACTGACATGAGATTTGACTCTATGTCGGACACGCATAAAATGTCCGTCAGTGTAAAGTCATTAATTTGACGATCTGAGGTTTGGGTTTTTACTTTAATGGTGCCTGTCCCTTGCGATTTTGAGGAGTTTTCATTTGCAATGGTTACGTTGCTTTTGTTATCTGTGTTCATGTTAGCAAATGTATATTTACTGTTGCATATATGGGAGCTACTTTTCGAATCTAGGAACCATGTGGATATGGATTTGTTTAGTGTGAGAAAAGCTAAATTCTTTTTTTCCTTTAAAATCTACATAATCTAGAGTATGTTTATTTTCTTCGCTACTATCGTCCGGAAATTGTTTGTTTGCTTCAAAGCGTAGAGACAATTTTTGCCTGTACTTTCCATTGTGTGTCTGGTTCTTAGATGTTTTGTTCTTAAGATACTAGCAAATCAATTTTGTGTGGTTATTTCTAAGGCAACAAGTACATAATTTATTTTGATCGCGTTTGGGATACGGTTTCTTTCTGTTTCATTTTATTGTGCTGTATGCATTCTAGTGTGACGAATTCGAAATATTTGTCTTCTCTGAAATTTGTCGGCGCTCGTTTTACCTTAATGAATTCAGAAGTTAATTCTTCTCCTAGCCTGGCTTCTAGCGCTGCAATCATGGTGTCATATCTTGCTGGGAGTGAACATGACAGAAGTGCTTATAGTGATAATCTTTTATCTATTCACTTATAAATTTTAGCTTATTGGCTGTTTCGAGTATTTTGACGATATGATTAATCATATTGACGCCTCTTCGAGCTTTGTACCGTATAATTTTCTTAATAAATGTAATTTACTAGATAAGTTAGCGTGCTCGTGAATAGTTTTCAACGCTTGACATGTTGCTCTGGCAGTGGATTCCTGTTTTATGTACATTATTTGTGAATCTTCTAACGATAAATTGATGATTGCCCTAGCTTTGTTACCCTCTTTTGTCCAATCGGTATTTATTGTATCAGGTTGGTCATCGGTGATATGGTTGTGTAAGTCCTCCTTTATGAGTATCATTTCGATTTTAAACTTCCAAACTGCATAATTGTTGCAGTTAATTTTTTCGATACAAAAACTGTCCTTTGAAGGGGAAGCCATGTTTTATTTGTTTTGTTTCCACCTTATATACAAGAGCCAATAAACTTATCGAATGATTGTGTTTTAGTAGTTATTTCTTAATTTCTTAAGGATATGTAATTTATGTAAGTAGAATCAGTACAGTATTACAGTGTTCGAATATCCCCATACTCATAATCTCTTATTTATTTTGTTGGAAAATAACGATAATAATCTCTTTCGAAAGAATCATTTAAAGTGGAATAAACACAAGACCTTGAATTATTAATTACTTTCTAAGATCGGATCTTTCCGAAGAAGAAATACTGTATAATCAAGTTTTTCCCTCTCACATCATGAACTGACAAAAAAAAAATCCTATGATGTTTAAGAACTTTCATCATGAACTAAAAACTCTTATTATTATTCATTCTAGATTACGTTTTTCACACGTAAAGGGGCAAAGTGCCTGCTCCTTATTATGTTACATTTTTAAAATTAAAATTATAATAAAAGTTTTATAACTAATATAAAATGTAACTTTTGCAATCTTTAAAGTATAATTAAATAATTAAATGAAAAATGAACGAATTGATTAATCCATATTCTATACAATACATAAATTAAACTTTATATATTTTAAGTAGAAATAATCGCTCATCCATTCCAATGAAACATTACTGTACTCGGATTATTTGTGTGCCTTCTGTCTTAGCATCATATTGGATTATTACTCAAGATAACTTTATTGGATTACTTCTATCTGAGCATGGACTGACTGATAAATGAAGGTAAGTAAATTTTACCCATTTACTCTTTTTGTAATACTCTGATAGACACCTCTGATAGCCAAACCCTTCTTTATTTTAACATTTTAATAGGAGTACTACAATGCGACACAGACTTCAGGGTATTTAAAGAAATAAAAAATAAACTAAAAACATTTACCATTTCATACTTAAAGTTAAGGGTCACCCATATTTAAATATTTAAACATTTAAAACACTCTTATCAAGGGGTTTATTTACAAACTAGCTGAGAACAACCCGCTTCGCTGTTTGTTTTTTAACACTTTCCAACCTAGTTGAAAAGTGTTTATGACTTCGGTTTGTCTGGCCGTATGGCCGTCTGTCCGTGCTCTAACTCCCGTAAATATGCCCAGATTGCTCTGCAATTTTTATATGTTATTGTCGTTATCTGTAGCATGTTCCCTATATCAACGGAAGTGTGTAGCACTTATAGATTTTTTACAGGGACACTCAAAATATTCCGTTACATTGCGGTCTACGGGAAAAATCATTTACGGTTTATTTAAATATTGTTTCACTATTTTAAACGCATTGAAATTTATATATATCACCAAGGTGCATTAGAAGAAGCTTAATATGGAATAGGGTGTGCATAGCACTTATAGTTACTTTACAGGGACAGTCAAAATAATTCCGTAACATTACGTCTATGGAGAAAAATCGTCTGCGGTTTATTTAAATAATATTTCACTATTTTAAACGCATTGAAATTTATATATATCACTAAGGTGCATTACAAGAGGCTTACAACAGAATATTGTGTGTATAGCAGTCACCGTTCATTTACAGGGACACACAAAAGAATTCTCTACTGTCTGTTAACAATACTTCCTGGAAGAGCGTTTTAAGTTACTGAACACGATTTTAATTTTAACTTGCTTTTTGTCTATTACGTGGTGTGTATCAATTCTGTAGATCCTATACAGGGAAGCACAAAAGTTCGCGGACACATTTCCGTTTATTGACAGAAACTCCAAACGGAGAATTTTAAACTGTGCTACGCGTTTCCTAACTGAACTAAAATTTAGCATCCTATGTAGTATACATACAAATTTATAGATCCTATACAGGGCTGAATAAAAGTATTCGGATATTTTTCCGAATATTGTATATGTTGGAAATTCCTGAAATTATGTTTTTAAATATGTTATGCGTTTTCCAAATTGTTTACTTAGATGTTATCTTTTAGCTTATTAAACGGTATGATTTGTAAAATTATTTTGGAAGCGTTGGAAAGTGTTACATAATCTATGCTTGACGGATGATTTTTCGTTCTTGTTTACTTTTCCGCAAGTTTTTCTATATTTAATACAGAAGACGTGCATTAAAATATATTTCTTTTTTTTGTTTCTTCTTTTATTTTTTTAGAAAACTTTTGTCGAAGTATGAAAATGCCCTAGGTCGGCCACTTTCAACCACCATATCTCCCATAGCCCCACAGAATGGTCCTGGTACTCGAACATTCCAGAACATTCTCGATCCTTTCGGTCCATATGTAAACCTAATAAAAAATACGTATATGTATGTTTATTTTATATGTATGGGAAATATATATATATATATATGTGTGTGTAATAAAATATAAAGAACATTTCAGTACATTCTAGAAATTTCTAGTACATTCAATAACATTCTAGTACATTCTAGAAGATTCTACACATTTTTAGAACACTTTGTCGAAATATGAAAATGTCCTTTGTCGACCACTATTAAACAACCATATCTCCCACAACTACGAACATGCAACCACCATTGTGCACGATGGGAGACTCGAGGCTACTACCATACACAAACACCAGTGGTCTGCGCTGTGTAGCTGTCGCTGCAAAGTGAAATGTGTGGAAACACACGTCTATGTTAATATTGAAAATGCCCTAGGTCGACCAATTTCAACCACGATGTCTAACACACACCCACAGCTACCGACATGCAACCACCATAGTGCACGATGGAAGATTTGAGGCTACTACCACACACAAACACCTGTGGTCTGCGTTGGATAGTTTAGGCTGCAAAGTGATATATACCGACACAGACGTCTATTTATATGTACACACACACACGCATACATATATATATATATATATATATATCTGTATATATGTATATATTAAAGGTGAAAAAAACGGCATCCTTCAAAGAAGGCCAAATCATGGAGAAATTAAATTCTAAAAGCTACTCAAATTGGAAATTTAAAATTGAAATGCTTCTTATAAAGGAAGAGCTCTTAAAAGTCATTACTGAAACACCACATGAACCCCCAATCACGGTTGACTGGTCTAAAAAAGACCGAAAGGCTGGAGCCATCATAAATAAGTATAGAAGACAGTCAAATCACCCATGTCAAAAATTTACAAAATACCAGAGACACCTGGAAAGCTTTACAAACTATCCACGAGCGAACAAATTTGTCCAGTAAGGTATACCTATTGAGAAAATTGTATAGTACGAAAATAGCCTAAGGAGGCAACATGATCGGTCACATTACTTAAAGTTTAGAAATTATGTATAAACTTTCCGCCATCAGCGAAGAAATTAAAGATAGCCATATCTCAGCATTATTGATAAGCTCTCTGCCACCTTCGTATAATACAATAACTACTGCACTTGAAGAAATTCCTGAAGAAAATCTCACACCTGCGTTCATAAAAAGTAAACTCACAGATGAATTTAATCGAAGAAATGAACATTCGGAACTATCCGAAAGCACAGCCGGAATCTGACATTCAAAACAACATTCAAAACAGGAAAAAAAAATTAACAACACGGGATATAAAAAGGAAGGAAAATATTGTTCACATTGTCGAATGAGAAATCATTCCACGCGATAATGCTGGCTGCCACACACAAAATGAAACAAACGTTTCTGCACACAACTAAAATTACAAAAAAAAAAGAAACCACAAAAAAACTTTTGATTTTCCCAAGTTGTCCAAAATGATGAAAATTATTTCTGAAACGCAGACAAACATATTTCGAATCAAAACTCCGCTTATTCCGAAATTAAAGAAAATAAAAATTGTGTGTTTATAAGTAAACAAGAACGAAAAATCATGCGTCAAGCATAGATTATATAGCACTTTCCAACGCTTCCAAAATAATTTTACAAATCATACCGTTTAATAAGCTAAAAGCTAACATCTAAGTAAACAATTTAGAAAACGCATAACATATTTAAAAACATAATTTCAGGAATTTCCAACATATACAATATTCGGAAAAATATCCGAATACTTTTATTCAGCCCTGTATAGGATCTATAGATTTGTATATATACTACATAGGATGATAATTTTAGTTCAGTTAGGAAACGCGTAGCACAGTTTAAAATTCTCCGTCTGGAGTTTGTCAATAAACAGAAATGTGTTCGCGAACTTTTGTGCTGCCCTGTATAGGATCTACAGAATTTATACACACCACGTAATAGACAAAAAGCCAGTTAAAATTAAAATCGCGTTCAATAACTTAAAACACACTTCCAGGAATTATTGTTAACAGACAGTAGAGAATTCTTTTGCGTGTCCCTGTAAATGAACGATGACTGCTATACACACAATATTCCGTAGTAAGTCTCTTGTAATGCACCTTAGTGATCTATATAAATTTTAATGCGTTTAAAATAGTGAAACATTATTTAAATATACCGCAGACGATTTTTCTCCATAAACGTAATGTAACGGAATTAATTTTACTGTCCCTGTAAAGTAACTATAAGTGCTATGCACACCCTGTTCCATATTAAGCTTCTTCTAATGCACCTTAGTAATATATATAAATTACAATGCGTTTAAAATAGTGAAACATTATTTAAATAAACCGCAAATGATTTTTCCCCATAGACCGCAATGTAACGGAATTCTTTTGAGTGTCCCTGTAAAAAACTATAAGTGCTACACACTTCCGTTGAAATAGGGAACATGCTATAGATAACGACAATAACATATAAAAATTGCAGAGCAATCCGAGCATATTTACGGGAGTTAGAGCACGGACAGACGGCAGACGGCAGACGGCCAGACGGCAGACGGCCAGACAAACCGAAGTCATAAGCACTTTTCAACTAGGTTGGAAAGTGCTAAAAACCGGGAAACAAAGCCTGGGTCATAAATTCTGGTCGTTCATCTCACATCACAAATGACGAAACCCTATTCACAGAAATTAAATCAAAAGAAAAAGCAAATGTCGTTATTGCCAACGGCAACAAACTTTTATCCAACGGGTCAGGTAACATAGAAATAATTTCAAAAACATCAGACGCCGAAACACATACCATAACATTAAAAGATGTTTTGCATATACCTGAAATTGAAACAAATTTATTCTCGATAGCCAAAGCTACGAAAAACGGCTGCAAAATTATATTTGAAAAAGATAAATATAATTTAACATTCGAAGAGATAACCCGCTTAGAAGGTCGAAGAAAATATAATTTATATGAAATTCAACATGAAAACGAAACCTCTAATACAAATGACGCCAATATAACATACAATTGCAACAATAAAAACTACATAAAATTAAGGCACAGAAAGTTAGGACAAAAAAATTTCGCATCATCGAAAGAAATTATTACGAAACAATTAGCAAGGGGATAAAAATTAACAACTGCAATCACAACACAGATTGTGAATTATACATTAAAGTAAAAAATATAAATATAAATAATCGATATAAATAATCTATAGTAAAATAATGAAAAAAAACAACGGAATATAGAGCGACCGAAAACCCCCTAACACATCCATTCCGATATTTGCGGTCCCTTACAAACTCCAACTATTGGTGAAAAACAGTATTTTCTATCATTTATAGACGATTTTTCAAGATATACAATAATTTTTTTATTAGCAAATAAAAGCGAAATTTTTGAGAAACTTAAAGAATTTGTTGCATTAGTGTTCCAATAAATTTGGCGACAAACCCAAAGAACTTAAAACCGATAATGAAAAGGAATTCAGAAATAGTCAGATCGATAACTTTCTTTAAGAAAACGGTATTAAACGTCAACTGACGGCTCCATACTGTCTAAGCCAGAATGGCGTTACCGAACGAAATTTCAGTTCATTAATAGAAATGACTACAACAATGCCCAGCGGCTATAACTTGCCTCTAAAATTCTGGGGAGAGGAAATACGTATCGCTAATCATTTACAAAATAGACTACAAACAAAAGCTAATGAAAAAATTCCTTACTAATTCTGGACCAACAGACAATCCAACCTACATTATCTCAGAGTTTTTGGCTGCAAAGCTTACGCGTATGTACATAAACAAAAAAGAAGTAGATAATAAAGCAATCGAAGGCACCTTTGTAAAATACAACAATTATTCGAAAGGATACCGTATTTACATAAGCGGCAAAGATATAACAACTGTGAAAACCGTGAAATTTCTAGAGAATAAACCCAGAAACACAAATGAGAAAACAGAAAAACAATAAAATTTCTATGAAAATACAAATGACGAAAGTGAAAAATCGCAGAACAAAACTTTTTAGAAATCGAAAGTGATTCAGATTGAACTGGAGACATTCAAAGTAGAAAATCCACCAGTAAAAACTTATTTTTATTAGAGAAAAATCCCATACAATGGATGACCAAGAGGCAATCCTGCATTGCACTATCAAGCGCAGAAGCTGATTATGTATCAGCTGCTAACGCATCACAAGAACTTATGTGAATACTTAGAACTCCTAGAACTCCTAGAACTCCTAGAACAGTTAAATCTACAACAATCACTTCCGATAACAATGCACGAGGACAACCAGTCCAGTATAAAGATGCTAAAGTTCGAAAAATACACCCGAAATACTAAGCAGGTTGAAATAAAGTGTCTTTCACTCAAACTTCTAAAGGACGCTGGAATAATAAACGTAATGTACTGTCCTACCAAACATATGATAGAAGGCATCTTGACCAAACTCGCGCCCATGCCGGATTTTCAAAGACACCGAAATAATATAAATTTTTCAAATGACCAATCTTCAGTGATTAAGGAGGATATTGTTGGAAAAAAATGATAATAATTTCTTTCGAAAGAATCATTTAAAGTGAAAAAATTACAAGACGTTAAGTTATTAATTACTTTATACGATCGGAACTTCTGTATTTCTTTCCTAAGAAGAAATACTGTGTAATCAAGTTTTTCCCTCTCACGTCATGAACTGACAAAATGTTTTTTCCCATGATGTTTAAGAACTTTCATCACAAACTAAAAACTCTTATTATTATTCATTCTAGATTATGTTTTTCACGCGTAAAGGGGCAAAGTGCCTGCTCTTTATTATGTTAAAATTTAAAATTTAAAATTATAACAAAAGTTTTATAACTAATATAAAATGTAACTTTTGCAATCTTTAAAGTATAATTAAATAATTAAATGAAAAATGAACGAATTCATTAATCCATATTCTACAATACATAAATTAAACTTTACATATTTTAAGTAGAAAGAATCACTCATCCATTTTCCAATGTAACATTACTGTACTCGGATTATTTGTGTGCCATCTGTCTCAACATCATCTCCTATTGGATTATTACTGAAGATAACTTTATTGGATTACTTCTACGTATGCATGGACCGACTGATAAATGAAGGTAAGCAAATTTTACTTACTTACCATTTTTGTAATAGTCTGATAGATGCTTCTGCCAAACCCTTCTTTATTTTCACTCTAAATAAGAAAGAGTGACTATTCACTCCGGAGGAGTGGATATTCACTCTATCGCAGAGTCAAAATTTGCCCAACCTCTTTAGAGTGACTATTCACTCTAGGAAAAAGTGAAATTCTTGACTCCCTGAAAGAGTGAATACTCACTCCTGAGAAGTGAATATTCACTCTGAACAGGAGTGGATACTCACTCTTTCAGAAGAGTGACTATCCACTCTTGCATAAGGAGTGAGTTTTTTCACCCCTGATAGGAGTGACTAAAATTCTTGAATAAAAAAAAAGAGAAACTCATTTTTACACAACGCTTGTTCGTAGGCGGTCACCCTCCCAAGTAGTAACCGAGCTCGTTGCTGCTTGACTTCTGCGCTCGGACGAGAACTGGTATACCTATAGCATGCTACAGCCGCTAACAATTAAAATTACTCTTATTACATTATTTTAGCTTTGTTTCTTTTGTGATATTCGAGCACACTTATTAAATTTGTGTAGAAATCATAAATATTACGGTGTTTCTCAACTGTGTAAATAAGAAAACTGAAACCTTCTTTTTGTATCATATAATACCAGAGACTGTTCGCACATGTCTTAGATAAATTTGATAAATTATTTAAAAAAATGGAATTATTTTAGAGGAAAAAATTCTGACAATAACTTATTTTGTGTAATTTATATTATCGTCTGATACTTTCAAATTTATTCTTATTTCAAGATTGAGCATGCAAAAAAGCTGTGAATGGGAAGATGCGTTTTTTTTTTTTTTTCTTCCGAACAGAAGTATGCTAATTCCACAGTCTAAAATGATTGCAAAGAGCATATTATAAAAACTTTTTAGTGCGAAATAAACGTAACAATTGATTGGAAAGTGCTATTCCAAAAATCAGTACATATACATAGTAAAAAGATACCAGATGAAAAAAAGAGCCCATTTCAAGGCGGAAAACGAAGTTTCATGTAAGGATTTATGACTATCGCAAATTTATCTTACAATGGGAAAATAAAAATAAGAATATTGGACAAAAATGTTACAATCAATTCATTATATTATTAAGAGAATGTGTTACATCCGATATTTATAGAAAAAATGCCATTTTCTTTATTACAATGACTTTTAAAGGGTGAAACTGCATCAAAGCAAAGCTACTGCTCATACTTCAAAAACTACCGCTGTATTCGTTGAAAACATTAAAAACTCACACAGGTATTGTATTTATACCTTTCAACATATTCCTCCAGTCACCTGACGTTTCTCTTATGGTTTATTGTTCATTGGATCTGCTGAAAAGAGCTCTTTCAAAGGGCAAAATCACCACGATTGATCGAATCTGGAAAGTTTTTAAAGACGCATGGGAAGCAATAACCCTGTAAATTTTACAAAAAACCGTCTACCATCGAAAGCATTACGCAGAATTAGAATCAAGAAACAAGATTATCATACAGATTATTTCAGAAAGCAATATTCATATTTTAAACGTTAAAAACAACAACGCCGAAATCGTCTAAAAAATGTGCGAACACCCGTCTGTACATTTCCGCTATGACAAAAATTCCGTTACAACAAAGCAGTTATTTATTTATTCATTCATTTTTTTCTTGCTAATAATGTTTCCATAATTAGAGCCCGATTAAGATTGTCCGAGGCCCAGGGCCTGTTTACCAAATAGGCCCGTGAAGCCGAAGCTTACCCACTTAAATACAAAGGGGCCCCCAAATTTACTTTCCAAAACTAATTTTTAGGGGGGAATTTTCAGTCAGGGTAAAAAACGTATTTTTTTTCTTAAATTATAGCTGTTAAATTTTTCCTAAGACTATTACCGACACATTTATACTCTTTTTTTTTTTTTTTTTTGCTATAATAAAGGGTATAAAAACAGTGATTGAATGCAGCGTTTTTCATTTCTGTTTATGTTTTACATTTTAAATTCAAACGTGCTAAAAATAACAGAAAATTTAATCTGTATAGTTATATTTTGTTTATATTCATAAAAAGGTTAGAAATGATATAAAATATGTAAAATAGGTTATTTAAATAAAGAGGAAAATAATTAGCATTCAGAGATATTAAATTTCTGTTTATAAAATAGAAGCAAAATTGTGTTGCAGCTAAGCATAAATTTACTTCAAATATTTGTTTTCCCTACACTGTTCTTAGTACTGGCAAATCCTACAATTTGTAAAGCATAAAATATATTTCCTGTCCATAATTCTATTGATTCATTTATTATTTCAATGCCTTTTTCAGTTTTTTTAAAATCGTGCTACTATATATAAAGGATTTCATTTTAGGCGTTTCGTTTCGATAACGGGGATCTGAGAGCTGGCTCCATCTTGTGGTTTTATTGGAAAAACTGCTTTTCTTCACTCTCAACGGTCCTTCACTCTCAACGGTCACTCTCAACCAGTCACTCTTGTCAACGGAGTGAGACAGTCACTCTCGACAACGGAGTGAGATATTTCACTCCTTTCTAGAGAGTGGAAAATTCCACTCTTTAAAGAGTGCATATTTATAAAATTCACTCCTAAAAGAGTGAAAATGCCCCTCACTCTTCCAAAGAGTCAACTTCTCAATCCTTCCAATTTTAGAGTGAAGGTTCTGTGATTTGATAGAAGTAATGCTCTGTTCTTCTGGAAAAGCTCATTTTGTGCAATACTGGAAAACGATTACCGTATATACTCGTGTATAAGTCAACTCGTGTATAGGTCGAAAAATAGGTCGACTCGTGTAATAAGTATTCAAAATTTCTTACGCAAAATTTTGAAAAAAAATTGAATTTTCGTGTATAAGTCGAACCACATTTCTGGTGTATGTTGAAAAATGATTTGTAGTTGAGGATAAAAAAATAAATAAATTTTCATGAAATTAGTAAACTTTTTTTAACGTTTCCAATCAGATTTTTTTAATTCAACGTTTTAAAACTGCATAATTATGTAAATTTGAAGAAGCTTAAACTATTTTGAAGCCTATTCACATCAATTTAATGATACTTAAAAAGAAAATTTCTTTCAAAAATCTATTCAAGCCCTATTTACAAGGGTACACCCAGAAAAAAGTTTTGTTGAATCAACAAAAATTTGGTTGACCCAACAAAACTTTTCGTTTAAATATGGGTCAATGGAAATTTTGTTTGAATCAACAAAAAATAATAATATTGAGTTTTTTTGCAATTCCAACAAAAATTTTTGTATCGTCAGCAAAAAAAATATTTTGTTAATTCAAGTAAAATGGTTCAATTTTACTTGAATTAACAAAATTCTTTTGTTGAAAGTTTTCTCAAAATAAATATAATTATCTGTTACTTTAAGAGTTCTTTTCAGTTTCGGCTACAAAAACTTTTGTTTAAGGAACAATTGTTTTGTGTAATTTTAAGAATTTTCTTTGTTTTAACAACAAAAGGTTTTTGTTAAAGAAACAATTATAATATTTATAATAAAATTTATTATATTACGAACTTGTTTTGTTTATACTACAAAAACTTCTGCTAAATGAACCAATCTAATTTTAACTATTTTTTAACATTGAATTACGCCTGTAACCTTTGAACAATAACAAGTGAATTTTTATCGCGGTTTTTTTACAAGCGTAAACCGACGGAGTGTAAAACTCCCCAAGCCGGAAATCGAACCCGGATCCTCAGAACAGCGCTATGAGGCTCTATCACTGAGCTACACAGAACGACATCCCAACTTGGCATTTCTCACTCTTATATATGTCGGACCGGCTGCAACCGCAGCACAAGATGGAAATGTCATCAGGAGCACGCAAATTTCTGCGGCAAACATGAGACGACAATACAAAACCCAGCATACGGCAACACATAGTTAATTTTTAATTCATTTTCAGCAGTGAATTACGCCTGTAAGAAGCAGGATAAAAATTCACTGGTTAATATTCAAAGATTACAGGCGTAATTTACTGCTGAAAATGGGATATAGTTATTGCAGAAAACGCGAAAAATGCAACATAGCAGCGCCATCTGTTGCGCAATTTACACCAAAAACTAAGCAGCAACAATTTATATCAGGAAGAAAACTGAATATAAAGTTTTATTAAATTCCGTGCATTCGTTCTTGCGTTAGAACGCCCACAGAATTTTTGTCACATACAGACAGACAGAGTCATAGAATAGACAGTCATTTTCTAAAAACAGACAAATCGTGTTCAGGACCTTCTAAAATCCGTCAGAAACTGGAAGTCGGAAAATATTGATGAATCCCAAAACCATGTCGGAAAATATTGATGAATCCCAAAACCATATTTTCATGAATTGGATTCATGAAAATATTGAATCCAATACTTTCTTCTTGTAAAGATAGAAAAAAGTAATAAATGAGAGAGGGGGATTTTTAAAACTACCTTGGTCCGTCCCAATTAAAAAAGTCCTTCCGGCCTGTACCGGGAGGAAAAGGTAGCTTTCCTATATCTTCGTTTTAAAATTTTAGCTAATGTTACTCGAAAACAGCAAGCTAAAATGCAAAGAAACCGTTTACAAAAGATTCGTTAATACTGAATTTGAATAAGAAATTCGCCAAATTACTGAGCTATAGCCAAATTGGCTTCATTTATGAAAACTTATTCTGGTCGCCAAGTTCGGCGACAATTTGGCGCTAACGGATATGAATATATAGTTTTATGCGTATGATTGGAAAAATGATTACAACAATGAAAGAAAATAATTTGCGAGAAATCGCGTTCACTAAAACTCATGAATTAATCGTTGGTTTTTTGTAATGTGCTGTCTTGTTTCAAAATGTCAGCCACCCTAGAATTTCAAACTGCTCTATCTCAGCCATTTTCTAAGATAGAGGTAAAACAAAAAATGATCTGGAATCCTTATATCAAGGCCTAACACGTAATTAAAAAATAAATTTGAATTTTTAAATTTTTTATATAATTATTTTAGTTTTAAATTTTTAAATGGCCACTTGAAACAAAATGGCCGACCAAGCTGGCCAACGAACTCGGTCGAGGCATTGGTGAGCTTAATACACACAATTAGTTTCATTTAAATTAATTTATAAATACGAGAGTTATCGTATGACATAGATCAGATATATATATATATATATATATATATATATATATATAGCCCTTGAAAAAGTAAATTACATTATAAGCTTGCATTTGTGTTTTTTTTTTTTTACTTATATTTCACTTTTTGAATAAATACTTCATTTGTTAGGACTATGTTTTATAATGTGTAATTTGACATAGCTATTTGGGGTAATAATTTCATTGCATTTGGTCAGTTATTTCTGTTTCAATGGTTAATTTTTGCAATAAGTTTATATATATATATATATATATGTGTGTGTGTGTGTGTGTATATATATATATATATATGTGTGTGTGTGTGTGTGTGTGTGTATATATATATATATATATATGGATATATCTATATATATAAATCAACATTTGAACGGAGGGTAGTTTTGGGGTCTGAGGGTCATGATCGCTGAAAATATACCAAAATTTTCCGGAACTGCTTTCCTCCGAACGGCTGCAATAGGTAGATTTATACTTTTTTGTATTGAAAGCTACCTAAAACGTTTTTATTATTCAAAAATTATGTTAATCCTTTAATTATACAGCAATATAAGTCAAATACACCAAGTTACGTGAGAGAGTTATGGCTACTGCACAACAATTTAAATTTTGCAAAAACAACAAAATTTTGTAAGAGTGTTAACAATATTTTTTTGTTTAAGCAACAAAACCAATTTTAGGTAGCTTTCAATACAAAAAAGTCCTTCCGGCCTGTACCGGGAGAAAAAGGTAGCTTTCTTATATCTTCGGTTTAAAATTTTAGCTAATGTTACACGAAAACAGCAAGTTAAAATGCAAAGAAACGTTTACAAAAGATTCGTTAATACTGAATTTGAATAAGAAATTCGCCAAATTGTTGAGCAATAGCAAATTGGCTTCATTTATGAAGACTTATTTTGGTCGCCAAATTTGGCGATAATTCGCCAAATGTCGCCAATGTCGCCAATTTTGGCGCTAACGGATATGAATATATAGTTTTATGCGTATGATTGGGAAAATTCTTACAACAATGAAAGAAAATAATTTGCGAGTAATCGCGTTAATGTGCTGTTTTGTTTCAAAATGTCAGCCACCCTAGAATTTCAAACTGCTCTATCTCAGCCATTTTTTAAGATAGAGGTAAACCAAAAAATGCTCTGAAATCCTTGTCTCAAGGCCTAAAACGTAATTAAAAAATAAATTTGAATTTTAAACTTTTTTGTATATTTATTTTAGTTTTAAATTTTTAAATGGCCGCCATCTTGAAACAAAATGGCGGACCAAGCTGGCCAACGAACTCGGTCGAGACATTGGTTAGCTTAATACACACAATTAGTTTCATCAAAATTTATTTATAAATACGAGCTTTATCGTATGACATAGGTCAGATATATATATATATATATTATATAACCATAAATGAAACATTATCATAACACCAACTTAAACCATGAAATAATTAAGTATGAAATAATTAGTTGACAATGAAAGATTCCCCAACACACTTAATATGGAATCAAAAAACATTGAAAGAATAAGAAATTAAATAAAAATTGAATCAATGGAATTAAATGAATTAAATGAAATGAAATTTGTGGAATTTAGACAGAATTATCAAGTCCCAATTGCCTAAATACCACAAATAAAATGAGATGTTTCATCTTCATATTAGCCAAACATTGCTAAAAAATATGATATTGGGACAACATCTCAAATACAATGATTCAAATCAGTGATAAAATAAAAAATAAAATACAATATAAAAAAGGAAAGAAACCATACTTATAAAAAAATCCATAAAGATGAATAAAGATACCTTGCAGTTCATGAACCATCATGAAAACTCCAACATGACTGGGGAATGAATTGCATAAAAAATCATATCATGTTGCCAATTTTAGAAATATAAATTGCTTAGAAATATAAATTGCTTAGCAATGATGCCAGATATAATGTTAAAATATAATGGATTATAAATAAACAGGAACATTAGTGCTGCCATCTATTAGTAGAAAAAAATGGATATAATCTGGATCGAAGGAATAGGATGGAAATAAATGTTTCATAAATCAACCAAATTACTAACTTAATTGATACCAATTAGTTAAATAATAAATAAATGAGATTAATTAATAAATAGAAAATCGAATTACATTAAAGGATGTATTAATGTATAATACTATGTTATAAATAAGTATTAAGATGTAAAAATTAATAATAAAAAACAACTTAAAATAGTGCTGCCCTCTAGTGGTAAAAGTAAATATAAAGTATGGATGGAAATTAGTTTTTAATAATTAAACCAAATTACTATCTTAATGATAGCCATTAGTTAAATAATAAATAAATGAAATTAATTAATAAATAGAAAGTTGAATAATATCTAAGTAATGGATGTATAAATTAATAATACTATGTTATAAATAAGTAGTAATATGGAAAAATTAATAATTAATGCAACATTAAAAATGTACCATTAAATGTCAACAACGATTAAATAACTGTACTAAAAATGCAACATCATTTAAAATAAATTAAATTAAAATACTAAAGATTTGAATTAAGAATCAAAGAATTTAAAATTAATATTGTGTAAATATTGAAATGAATTAGTCACAAAAATGTGGCTTTAAACAAAGTTAAATTAAATAAAAACACTAAATAAAATTAAAACATATTATATCAACACTGTATAAAAGTAAACATTATCTTAGAAGTAGATATGATATTGTCCACCAAAGGTATTAATCCAAATCATTAGATCAAATACATTCTTAATAATAATGAATATAAATTCATTTAAAATAATTAAATAATGAATAAGTAAATCTAACTAAATTAATATACATAAGAATAACACATCGCAGTCCATTATAAAATGTATGTGTATGATCAAACAATTGTGTAAATCAAAATGCCCCCATTTTTTTTTTAATTATATTAATTAACCATGCGTATTTTTCCATACAACGCCGCCACACACCTCCTCAATCCAACGTCTACCCACCCAACCGTCCTATTATAGTTTTTTTTTTTTTTTTTTTTTTTTTTTTTAATATTTATAAGATTATAGGATTTTTTTATACATTTTTTAAACGCATGTGTTAATTTGGTTGTAAAGATCAAATAGGAACTAACTATATATTAAGGAATAAATGAATTTTTTTGGAAAACCATGTTGTAATGCGTCAAAGATAAGTTTTTTAATATTTTTGTTAATAAGTTGAGAGGAACATAAACTTTTTATTCTATAAATATGATTAAGGAGTATATTACGATATACAGAATTATGAAGACATGATTTAAAATTAGTAAATGAATTAACTTTAAATTTAAATTCTTTACGTTTATCAAATAGATCTATTATTGTTTTGTTTTCTTTTAGTGTAATATTAAGATCTAAAAAGTTAATAGTATTGTTTGAAAGGAGGTTTTCCGTTAATTCTAAATTAGTAGGATAATCAACTGGAAATATAGAAATATTAGTGTGATCAGTAGCAATTAAAATAATGTCATCAATATAACGATATAAATGTATATTACAATTAATAAATGTACGTTCATAATGATACAAGTATAAGTCTGAAAGTATACTAGATGTACATCCCCCTTGTGGTATACCGACTTTCTGTAAATATAACGTGTTATCATGCATTATATAATTATTATATATAATGAAATTTGTTAAAGTTTTAAAATAAGCTGTATCTATATGAATTGGTAAATTAAGTGAATGTTGATACTTATAAAATAATGCATTTATAATATTATGTAGATCTAATAAATCTATATTATTAAATAGATCTTTGAAATCATATGTCTTTATATTGTTAACACATTTAAGATTTTTCAAAATATTGACGAGTTGATAGCTATTTTTTATACAATGTGTGTTATCAGTGGATGTTGTCAGTGTATAAATTTGATTGAGAATTTTTAATAGATATTTATTGGCTATATTATTATATGTATTGCATCCTATAGTTAAAGTCCTAAATTTAATTGGATTTTTATGAAATTTGGGTATAAGAACTAAATAAGGATAATTAAAGTTAGTAGAATTAATATTTAATAATTTATAATAACTGTGAATTTTACGATTATTTACAAATACAGTTTCATTAGTTTTTTTAAAATAATTGTTAGTAGAAATACAGGATGTAAGTAGTTGGTGATAATAAGCTTTACATATGATTGCATAATTATTAGGAGATTTGTCAATATATGTTATTACATAGTTTTTTTGTAATTTAGTAATTTGCTGGAACAAATGTTTTGTGTTAATTTTAACCATATTGGATAAATTTTGTTTTAAAGACGAACTTAATTTTTCAATAACCAGTATTTTCCATTGATTAAAATATTCAATAGGTTTACTATATGAAATTGAAATTTTATAAATAAAAATGTCTATATCATATATAAACTGTTTTATAATAGAATTTACATTAAATTTAGAAGGAAGTCTATATTTAGTACCATAACCCATGAGTTTTTGCAGTTTATAATCATTCACAATATTAAGATTACCAGTGATTATATGTCCATGATCATTATTAATGAATTTTTTTAGAGTGGGGTCATTGCAATTACACTGAAAAGTACTAGCATCAGATGTATTTTTTGAAAATGCATTATAGTTAAAAATCTTTCTTCCAATTGTAGTAGGATATTTAAATGTCTTTGAAAGTTGAAGATTTTTTATAGGAAAATAACAGTTTTTATCATTAATTATAGAATTAATATTAATTTTATTAAAGATTTGATTTGAAAAAGTTATAATTATTTGAGTATTAGTGTTATGAATTTTTTGTTTTTTATTTAAATTAATGTTAAAAAGATTAGCTCTTGTCATAATTAGATCATAGAAAATATCAGAGAAATGATTTGAGTAAGATTTACTAAGAAATACATTTAAATATTGTACTATCAATTTCTTTTTAATAGCAAAAATATATTTTCGTATTAAAAACCAGTTGTAGTTCTTAATATAGTTTTGATGAAGAGTGTTGATTTGTTTAAGAATAAATTTATTGGAAATAACAACTTTAGCAGTACATTTTCCTCGCTTGTTACGTGTTGTTTTATGATTTAAATTATGATTTAGAGTAAGATAAATAGGAGAATAATCTGTAGTATTATTTGTTGAAAAAACTTTAACTGGTCTGTTAAATAATTCACTATTAAGTCCATAAGGATAAATAGTGTTATAATATTTCATATATGAAGACTCCATAAATAAGTGTTCTGATTTAGCTTTTATTATTTGTATAATTTCAATTGTAGTATTTTTAAATTTATGTTTATGAAAATGTTGTATGTCTGCTGTGGACTGTAAATTTTTTTGCTTTGTTCTTGTTAGTGTCGGAACGATGTTGATTAATACGTTTATGTAATGGACCTGATGTTTCACCTATATATTTCAAACCACATAGGTTACAGTTTATGCTATAAATTACATTAAATGCTTTACAAAAAGTTGATAAATTAGTATCCGATACGATATGTTTCTGAGAAGCAAATGGACAAGTCTTGCAGCGAGCATCATTACATAATCTAAAAAATAATGGAGGAGGAGGAGAGTAAAAATGGTCACTTGATGTCGATCCAGAAACAACCCATTTATTGCCCCTGTACCGGGCACTACACTGCATAGATGCAAAATGTATCTTGCCAGGAACGAGAATTTTACTTAGAACTACCATTAAAAAATATGACACAATAAAAATACAATTTGAAGAAAAAGAAAATATAAATGAATTAAATTAATGTATGAAACTTAGAAATCTTGATTAATTAGAATTAAAAATCTTGAATAAATGAAAGTATATACAAAATGTACAAATTAAATAAGTAGTGCTAAAAAAACTCAATAAAATCATAACCATAATTATGAAAACTCGCATTGCATAACCTCCAAAACAGAAAACCAAAGGACTTTTTAGTAGAAAAAAAGTCAAATGAACCAAATCATTATAACATATCCATTAAAATACAAAATCCAAGCAAAGACTCCCATATTGTTAATATATATATATATGATACGATGTTATCGATGATATGTCATACGATAACGCTCGTATTTATAAATCGATTTTGATGAAACTAATTGTGTGTATTAAGGTCACCGATGTCTCGACCGAGTTCGTTGGCCAGCTTGGTCCGCCATTTTGTTTCAAGATGGCGGCCATTTAAAAATTTAAAACTAAAATAAATATACCAAAAAGTTAAAAATTCAAATTTATTTTTTAATTACGTTTTAGGCCTTGAGACAAGGATTCCAGAGCATTTTTTGGTTTACCTCTATCTTAAAAAATGGCTGAGATAGAGCAGTTTGAAATTCTAGGGTGGCTGACATTTTGAAACAAAACAGCACATTAACGCGATTACTCGCAAATTATTTTCTTTCATTGTTGTAATAATTTTCCCAATCATACGCATAAAACTATATATTCATATCAGTTAGCGCCAAAATAGGCGACGTTGGCGACAAAATTGGCAAAATTTGTGACATTTGGCGAAATATCGCCAAATTTGGCGACCAAAATAAGTCTTTATAAATGAAGCCAATTTGGCTATTGCTCAATAATTTGGCGAAATTCTTATTAAAATTCAGTATTAACGAATCTTTTGTAAACGTTTCTTTGCATTTTAACTTGCTGTTTTCGTGAAACATTAGCTAAAATTTTAAAACGAAGATATAGGAAAGCTACATTTTCCTCCCGGTACAGGCCGGAAGGACTTTTTTACTTCAACTAAAAATTTTGCTTAAAACAACCAAAATGTGCTCAAGAAAACATGTTTTGTAGTTTTAATCAATTCCTTTTTCTGGGTGAAATGCCCTGTATTGAAGGGAATTCTATCCCAAGAGAAAATGGGTGCAGAACATTCACAGGGATATTATTGTGTAGTTAATTTTTTTTTTTTTTTTTTTTTCTTGTCAATCACAAGGAAATGATCATTGTCCGCTTTTATCTGTCTCTTCATCCTAGACCAGGCTCCGGTATTTCACCCTGCTATTTCACACTTCTTTCGGACTTTGAAATATTTTTTATTCATTTTTGTTTTTACTAACTCTTATATATAAGTCGACTCCCCCATTTTCAACTCATAAATTTCAACTCTTCAATCGACTTATACACGAGTATATAAGGTAACTTGTTTCTCAAGCGGATTTATTATACGTGGATTTTACGTGCGTAATTATTTTTTTGCAGTGATTTAAGATTAAGAGATAATATATTTTCTAATTCTCCTAACACATTCATAAAATGAAACCAATTTTGAGAAAATGACATAATATCTTCTTCCGCTCATATCAACCGTTATTGATGATAAAACTATTAACTTTTTCTTACTTATATCCCTTATTTTATTAACCTCTTCGCGACGAGTAATATCATTACAGTACTTTTAATCTTTTATCAGCGGATGTTAAAAATAGCATTTTTTGCTTAATTGAATTGCAGAAATGTTTTGATTAAATAAGGCAACATTTAAAATTAAAAATTACTGGTGGGAATAATCAAGGATTCTGAGTATTTTATTCTTCATGTATACGTGATGCTCGTTGCGAAGGGGTTAAAGGATTTCAGAAAAAAGGAAGATATTTTTAATTGTATTTGTTATGGATGCTTTGGGTTTTGTATTGACTTGTATATATTTTTAGTGCTTGTTCATGTATAAATTTGGTATGGCTGCATCCATTTTATAGTTTTTTTTTTTTTTTTTTTTTGGAGAGAGCGAGAGTGCACTGTTGTAGGGTCTGTATGTAAAGCTTTATTCTCATGAAATGATGGTTAGTTTGCCTGTCTCTCTGTCTGATAATCTTTATTATACATTTTTTTTTATAAAAATGCCCAAAACGCAGCGGAATCCGAATATGTTATTAAAGTAGATTATAGCATTTTCATTACTGAAAAAGACAAGACATAGAAAAATATTTCTATATTCTATTATGTTTTATTTTAAAGTAACTACATGAAATATGTGATTTTCGTGGTCTTTTAACTCCTAAATTACATTTCAGATATGCAACACGTTTTCAAATTCTTCAAAATTCCATTTAATATTTTGGAATTTTCGATTAAAAATAATGCCTGAAATCATTACGAGGTTTTTAAGAAGTTTTAGAAACGAACCACATCTGGTCTTTCAACGGCTAAAAATAAAAGTTTTGGGATTGAATACATTTTCTGACTTTTCGTTTGTTAGATTTTCGACTAACTTAATCGAATTTTATTTATTTTAATCTTAATTTTTTTATGCCTAATTTATGTACAGATTTACTTCTTTGTTTTCTGTTTCTGTCTGCTAGAAAAAAAAATAATTAAAATTGTTGTGTATCCCTCCTTTATTAACCTCTCTTAATTTAGCATGTTACGCAGTTTACTTGAAGCTAAGGCGACTAAATGTAAACGTTAACGAAAACTTACAAAAATTCGAAATCACACCAGCTTTCACAATTTTCAAGTTCAACTTTTCAATCTTTAAAAGGAACGTGGTAAGATCTTCCTCTTCTCTAATGAAAAATTTTTTGAAAAACTTCCCTCTGTGGTTTAAAAAAAATATCGGCAAAAGAAGGCAAATAAATGAAAGTGTAAAACAAAATCTTGGTTTCTCGTTATTTCAAAAAAGAAATATGCAGCAAACTTAGAGAAAAAACATTTGGAAAGCATTAATGTTAGTTACAAATTTGTTTCAAAATTTAAAAACTGTGTTCCTTTTATTTTTATTTTTAATTTATTTTTAAATCTTAATTAGTTAATTAATTAATTAATAAATCAATTAATTAATTAATTAATTTTTTTGTTTGAGGGGGGAGGGGGGTAAACATTTCCAGGTAGTGTCCCATTGTTGTTCCCTGAAATCTGGCCACCTTATTACCTGTAGGGACCACTTTATTACCTTGACCTGTAGCGGTTTTAACTTGAGAAAATAAGAAACAAAAAACATTCATTATAATGTAAAATTACATTGTTGCAAGCAACTTGGCTACTACGGGAAAAATTTTATAAATTAAAAAATATATACATATCTTTTTTCCATCCATTTATTTAAATTAAAACAGCTAAATTTAATAAGAAACTAACGGTAAAGGAATTCAACGAAATATATCTTTTCTCTTTGTTTTTTTAACTTGTTTAAACTATATGGTAAACACGAGTTCTTCTGTTATTTTTTCACAATTTTTCATATTCGTTAATTCAGTTTTATAAAATTAAGAAAATACACATAAATGTTATAGAATTGCTTATTTAATTTCATGTTGCTATTTGAAAAAATCATCCAGTGGCCATTCGATTATTTTAAATGACCTGAATAACTTATTTTAAATGACTTTCCCGTGCTATCTTAATTCATTATAAGAATTGGTTGCTTATGATTATTTCGTTATAACGATTAAATGCTCTGGATCCTTTTCTCTCCTTATAGCCAAATTAGACGGTATTGTTTTTTACATTTTACAGCCTGTTGCAATTTCAGGTTCATTAATTGCTAACCACTTTCAGATAAGAGATCCCACTCAATTATTTCTTAGCTTAAACAGCGAGAAAATATTAGTTACGTGCATTTATCTATCCCCATGTAATTGTATTTCCAAACTAGTTTACTCTAGTGTTTATTATACAGTACTTAAAGGAACAGCACGGCGCACTTGAACAGCTCCCACACCCACACAAAACAGAATGGAATAGCAAACTCACTGGCACTACGCTCCGTTCTTTTAAATATGTCTAAAATATTTACTATATTAACGACGTTTTAACTTACTTACAAAAAGTTTTACAGCACAAAAATATCTATAATTAAAAAATAATCCCAATCCCCCCCCCCCCCCCTCGGTTTTAAAGAAATCATAGTTTGTAAATTAATGTAAAAATAAATAAATAAATAAATAAATAAATAAATAAATAAAATGTCGTATCAAAATTAATATACTTTCGAGTAACTATACTTCTATGAAAAAAAAAAAAAAAATACCCACTGAATATTTTTCTGAATATTTTTCTGATTATTAATAGATTTTTCAATTAAGAATAATCTAATCTCAGCTGCATTTAATTAATTTATTATTAGTACTGCACAATTTCAGATGCAAAAGACAATGACTCAAAAATCTTTAAGACACCTATTACTTTAATTAAATAAAAGCTAAAGAGTTAAGTGTATTTAATTTAATTAAATGAAACTCTGCGAAGCACACTCAAACATATTTATATCAATGCAAGCGAAGCCTCTGCGCAATTAGTTAGCGCGTAAAATCGAAAAATATCACAGTAGTTAATAAAAATGTATCTCCTGTCACCAAAGTCGAACGCCCCTTTCTTACAAATGTTTCTCTTAATATACTTCGAACAGACGATGTCCTAGAGTAACAGATGGCTAATGATAACCCTATTAATTTCTATTCTTAAGTGAAATAAAAGATGATTCTAAAATATCACCGCGAAATTAGTCCATGGAGGATAGATTTAAAAGCTGAAGCGCAGAAAATTTTGGGTTGCGGAAAATAACGGGAGAGCAACAAGCGAACCAATTGGCAACCAGAAGAGGCGTTACTTACACCCCAAAAATCGACCAATGGATGCCACCTAGGGGGGAGATATCTATCTTCAGTAAATGATGGCATCGAACTCAAAGAGGCGGGGCGGGAATTTTTGGTACTTTCTATCCCAACTTCTCTCTCCATCAGAAATACTCTTCAAAATAGTTCTGATCGGGACGTTTAAAATTTGCGGGTCAAAATCTAAGAATGGAATACGCATCTTCAAATCTAATCTTCTTGTAATTTTAAAGTTTCATCTCGTAATGAACTTTTATATGCATTTCAGTTTAAGGAATTTTTTGTAATACTTATTCTCAAGTAAAACAATAAGAGAACTAATGTCAATCCTGATGTCAGAATCTGGAGATGAAAGACCTATCTGTCCATCGAACTCTTCTGATGTGAAATCTCCAATAGAAGATTTAAAGACATCTCCTGTTGTTGCCCGGAATTCGTTCTCAATAGCAAGCATTCTAAGTAGAGATGATCCTAAGAAAGAAATTCAAATTCTCCCCAACGAAGTTAGCTCATGTCTTACGAGACATAATTTTCAAAACATTGGATTTGAACCAAGACTCGCATTAATGCGTCATGCTCAAAATTTATGCAATCATCAGCAACATACTTATATGAAACACATGTATCCTCACTATACATGGAACCCCATATCAGCTAATGATGAGAACAGGAACAATTCTGGTAAGTTGCTAATTTTATATTTAATTCAACCATTAATTGTTAACATATTTGTTTTTCCATCATAAAATATGCATGTATGAATAAGCTGGGGTAAAAGTGCTACAAAATTCAGCACCCTGAATTATGTGTACATAAATATACGATTCTGCAAGTTTCATTTACTAGCAGAATTTGCTTCAAAAAAATTTTCTTTGGTTCTTTGAAAGATTTCTCACGAATTTGCCGATGAATCAGTAATTGTTGCACCTTACAAAGAATTTGTCTTGAATCGAAGTTCTGATGGGCCTGGGTAAATTGAACTTCAAATTCTTTGCAAGTATTCAGTAAAAGAAAAAATTCTCTAAAAATTTAATTTTAATATTTGACAGCCTCCTGCTCGGAACTAATTCACTGTAAGCAAAAACCTGGAGTAGACTTAGTATTGTCCTTTTGTGATAGTTGATATGTGTAGAAATTTCTTAAATGAATTTGAAATTTATTCAAAAATAAATTTCTTGAATTTAGAAAGAAAGTTCAAGAATAAATTTCTCAGCTAACGTCTGTTAGCTGAGCTTACTATAAGCAAAATTTAGAGTAAACTTTCTATTATCCCATTTCACTTGTTGACACATGCAGCAATTTTTTAGCTTTTCAAAGCTTACTTGCTATATAAGTAAAACACGGAGAAAACTTTCTGTTATTTGATTTCGTTTGTTGATGCAGCATATTTTTACCTTTATGATCTTTGACATTTGCATGACGATCATGTGCTCGAAAACATACGTTGTTATAGCAGAATAATTAAATAAAATAAAAAAAGAAGTAATGAAATTTATATCTGTCGAAATAGAACTTCTGCTTTATGAAAACTAAGATTATATTTTTAAATATATGCTCTTTAACATTATTTTCAAGTTCTGTTAATATTTCTATGTACATTTTTCAGTTCGATCTATATGATTTTAATCTTTTTCATGATTATTATTCATTTTAAAGAGGTTCTCAAAAAATATTTTTTCCTGCTCAGCAAAGTGAAATTTTCTGACACATTTTCTGATTAATTTTTAAACGTTAAAGTAGGCATGATTATTAAAGTCTAATCGAACAGTTTTTTTCATTTTCCTATAAATGAATTATATATTTAGCTATAAGCGATTGTTGTCTTAGGATGGCAGTTTTTTCTTTTCCTTTACTGTCCCGTCCAGAAATTCAGCTCAAAACACCAACTTTGACCTGCGTTTGCGAACAAAAATGAATTTATAAATGTGTCAGAAAGTAGCCAGTTTGGATTTTAGGAACAAACAGCCTTAATTGTCAAAAAAAAAGCAATCTGCTAAAAACAGTTTCCATTTATCATTTCTATTAGATTAAATTACAAGAAAATTGAAAAAGAAATTCAACCTTAAAATTGACTGTGTAAAAAAAATCTATAAATGTGATTTTTTTTTTTTTTTTTAATTTACGATATTTACATCTGAATGAAAGGTATTCAAACAATACTTCGCACTAAAAAGATTTCAATGATATTGAAAACTTTTTTTATATATAACGAAACTGTTTTGGGATCAATGTGTTAATTGAAACCCTGAGTATGGACGAAACTGTCACATAACATGTTTCTCAAAAATTGTTTTATTTTATGGTGAAGATGTTATGCGCTAATCTATCAAATATGGTAAAGTTAAAATACAATGACTCTAATTAGTCTTAAAGATACGAGGCATTATATTTTAATATTGAATATTTTTTATTTTATAATATAAACAATATTAATAGTTTTTAGCGTTCAAAAATTAAATATTAATGAGAGAAACATTTAATGAGTTTGAATTTAATACCACCTTTTAATAACTTGCTACAGTCAGAAAATAAATCAATAAAACTTAAGACAAAAGGCTTTCTCTTCAATTTTCTCGAAAATTATGCAATATAATACTACTTTGATCTGATGTATTTCAAAAAGTCAAAAATATCACAAAGACAGAATCTTGATATGGGAGATTTAACCAATTTTTTTCATTAAAAATACCAAAAAAAATTTTCATTTTTAATTGTTTATGTATGCATAAAAACATATTTTAGGGTATTTAGACCCTAACTTTTCCCGTTCGCTGTGTACATATTCGTACGTTTTTAAATGCCAGAGCTAACTAAAAAGAGAAAAAAGTTAAATGCAAGAAATCTTTCAAGAAAAATGAATTAAAAGTATTAACACCTGTTTAATAAGAATAGTTCTCCAATTTGATTAAATAAAAGCAATTCGAAATATGCTAAAATTCTTTTTGAAAATGTTATTAAAAATTGACTAAATGTTTTAAATAACTTTCTAAAAAATATCCAAGTTACTTTAAATAAATGTCTTAATTTACATCCCGTAACTAAGAAATGTGTTACACTAGTAAATATTTCTTACGTAATTTGCAGTACACCTTTGATAACGCACATATTATATATATTTTCAGCTGTCGGAAGGATGATTCTTTTTTCCGTATTATGATCAAATAACATTAAAATGTAATCAAATAGATTACCCTCTTAAACGTCAATGCATGCCTTTCGAAAATTATAACAAAACTAATATTAATAACATTTCTAATCCCCTTTTCGTTCTTTTCTATCGCCTAAAGCATCATGTCCAAATATTTGTAGAAAAAAACTATATTTGCATACGATGCGTAATCATCTGTATAAACGTTCGTTTCATTTAAATTAAATTCATAAAGCTCCCTATAACTGTAAAGTTCATTCTGAATTTTATCCAAAAATTTAGAAAATAAAGTATATTATAGGACGATAGTTTAGTATACTTAATAACTTTTTTAATTATAGCATAAAATTTATCATAAGAAATTAACGTCTTAATAATCAATTTCTTTATATGTAATTTCATAGGCATTTATAAGCATTTGTATTAAACGTAAATATTAATGATACTACACTAATAATCCATGATTGTTACTTTATAGAAAATGAGTTACAATATTTAACGTAAAAATATCTAAGCTTCTACTTTCAAAACCTCTTCGTAAACAACAAAAAAAAAAGTTTAGAGCGTAATTAAAAGAAAGAAATACTTTTATAAGTTCTCTGCCCTCTTTTATTTAAAGCTGACTCAGAGAATCAGAGATTCGAACTCGAAGCTTCAAGCTCTGACATCCATTCCATTACAAAATAAATATTCTTTTATAATTATGTCGTAATAAAATAACACTATTCATAGTGCCATTCTGTAATCCCAGATTAAAATACCAAACGCCATACGAATTATTCAAACAACTGCTGCTTAAGATAATATATTTAAATTAACGTGTCCCTGGTGAAAATATTATACAATATTTTTTAAAGTCAATATATTACTGCTATCTACATCAACAACATATCAAAATTTCGTGACCATCGGATTGTTTTTGCAGAAGTTAGAACATGTAAGTAAATAGGCAGGTATGAAATTCTTGTGATGCCCTATTAAATATTTTAAGGCTAATTAAAAATCATCCCTTGTGAAAGAACGATATTCAGCATATAACGACATAAAATTAATTTTATCATTGCATTCAGAAGCCAGAAATAGTGTTTAATCAGAAGAATGTAAAATTAAGTGACAACGATGGAAAGAAAAATCAATTAGTCTATAAACTAAAAATGATAATAAGGTAACTCTGTTTTCAGCATATCTCTTATTTATTTTAATTCATTTTTATTTCATTAAACATTGTGTATGAAAAACAGTTTCAATTAAATAAATTTTTGAGAAGCGTTTTTCAGAAATATACCATTCTATTGTGATTATATTATTAAAATGTTTGGAATTTGTTTATTTCAGCATTTTTCAATCTTCTAGTACACGCACTTGAATTATTTTGTTTTATAATCAGTAATGAAATTAATAGAAAAAATACAATTGACCATATGAATATCTAACTTATAGAATATACTTTTTAAATATTCCTTTCAATACGTATATAGAGTACCATTTCTTATCGATGTTCAATAGCTAATTCCTTAACTGTTAGTTCTAAAGTTCCAACTTCAAAGCGAAATTGACTTCACATTATAGAAAGTTTTCAGTTGTTCATCATATTAAAAGTCATTAACATAAAAATAATTATTTTTTTATAAAGTTGCAAAATTCATTCTTTTATACGGTCCCTTGATCCCATAAGTTATATTTAGAAAAAACATTCTTCACGCTCTAACAAGTAAAACACAACAAATTCATTTCTATACGCCGAAAAATTACTGAATTATAATGATATCTTGATTTGTATAAATTTTAGTGTTTTCCTGCACTAAAACGAAAAAAAAACGCATTTTTAATGCAGGAAAACGTGAAAATTCATAAAATCGAAACTATCATCATTCGGTTAGTGTTTTTAGTATAAAAATTATTTTTTTTTTGTTGTTGTTATTGTTTTACTTGTCAAAGCGTTGTGTTTATAAATATTTAGAGGATCCAAGATCGAGGGATCGTATAAAAATTTAGATTTTATAACCAACTGTTTTTTCGAAAATGACATTTAATCTGGGGGAATAACATTTGGGAAATTTTTATATTTGGAAAGTATACCTCTAAAAGTAACGGTTTAGGAATCAGCTATTGGTCAGTGATAAGAGGGGACACCCCCTTATGTATATATATAATTTAAAATTTTCTTATTGTCTTTCCGAGAGATCTGTCTCATCATATTAATCATGCAATGCCTGATAGGTTACGGATCCATCTTCAAGAGTTTCCACTCGTCCGTTTTTTAATCACTTTTTTCAAAGAAAAGTTATCTTTTTATTTATTTATTTAATTTTTTTTTTTTAATTTACCATTCTAGAAAATTTTGTAGATACCTACCTACCCCGAATACCTATCCCCTATTGCAAATAATTGTCAAAATTTCCCACGAAAAAAATTTCTTCACAAATATTGTTATTCAAAATTCGGATCAGTGGGAGAGATCTAGATCTTTCATTTGACTTTTCTCGATTAAAAAGTGAACGAAAGGGGAAAAAAAAGATTTTACGTAATTTTTTTTTATATTAAGTTTTTTTTACATAAAAAAATTCTTAAAAAATTCTTTTTTTTTTTTTTTTTCAGATGTATTCTCTCTTTCTTTATTTTATTTTCTTTACTTTCATATATATTTTTTTAATTACACTCTAGGAAATTTTTGATAAGAAACAACACCAAATATTGCAAATGCAATATGTTAGCTCAATCTAAAATAATAATGTATCCTAAGCTATTCTGCGAACTATTTTAGTGTAGAAACCCGTTATATTGTATTTGTATTTTATAAAATCTTTCGAAAATTTGAGGGAAAATTCTTACAAATCAAGTTTTAAATTAAAATGTATAAGTCATAATTTAAAAATGCAATTATTATCATTTATAAATCCTAATTAGACCTTTCAATCGCGCTGTAAGGTTCCATAAAATTAATCAATTAGTTTGCGAATTTTTTAGCATTAAAATATTGGTTGATTGACTGATTCTCCCGTTTTTTTCTTGTTTTCTCATAGTTTATTTTAAATATATAGATACGACAAACAATAGATTGTAGCTGGAATTACCATTTATAATTCTTAATTAGACCTTCCAATCGTCGTAAGATTCCTTAAAATCGATCAATTAGTTTCCGAGTTTTTGAGTGTTGAAAATTTGGTTTATTGATTGATTCTCCCGGTTGTTCCCTATTTTTTCTCAAAAACTATTTTAGATATCGGAATGCGACGAACTGCAGATTGTAAAGAGACATTTTTTTATCTGCCCCTGATAAGTTTAGTGTTTGCGATGCAACTGTTTCTATTCCGGACAAACAGGCAGACAGAAAAGTTTCATCTTATTTTTTACTATACGTCGCCTAAAAAATCTAACAAACTTAGAAATATAATTGTTTTTTTTTTTGTTTTTTTTTTCAAAATAAAGGACAGACATTCCAGTTTTATATATTAGTAGATGGTGATTTTGTGAGGTGAAGTTTTATTTTATTGCTCTCTTAAAGTATGGTAAAAACGACCAGATGCTGCTAGAATAAGATTTGTGGGTTTTCATTTTAAAATGATAAGTTCACATTATATGATTTAAAAAAAAAAAAAAAAAAAAAAAAAAAAAAAACAATAAAATAAGCTCACTGTGAAGGTTTTCCATATGTTAACTTTCAGTACACCAGGTTAGAAACGTTCGATTATTTAAAGTGCAATTATTATTAGATCGAGATAGTGCTTTAATTTATTTATTATTCAAATGTTATTTTATTATATATTTCTATCATTAATGATAATAATGTTTTTACTGTTTAACCTTCTTAGTACCATTGGAGTCTCTTTTGATCCCATTTATTTTTGTTTTGAAATTTTTCATGTTTCGAACCAGAAAAAAATAGCAACGCAAACTTTATAAATAAAATCAAACAGACACCTTGGAATAAATTTAATAGAATTAATTAATTTAATTCCTGGTTAAAATCATCCAAAACTAAGAACTTTCATCAAAAAATAAAACTTGGTACTAGGAGGATTAATTAGTATGAAACTTTCCGTTTAGATAACTTCTTTCACACTATTATTTTAGGTTAAAAGTAGTAAAACTGAATGGCGATATTTGTAAGGCCAGGAAAAATATTTAGTTTAAGAGAGCGAAATTTATCTCTCTAAGAAATAAACTTTATAACTGCTCCCAGGCAGCTCAACAATAGCTCAGTTAGATGAGCTTATGTTACCATTTTTTGTAAAAAAAAGTGTTTTGATTTTTGAAATAATTACCATTTATTCAGGAAGTTTTTATCATAGTTTTAAAAGAATAATCATGGGTTGTTTTAAAAGGAAAAAAAAAACTTTGACTTTAGGACAGTGAAACGGGAAAAAATAATATTTATAGATTAGATTGAAATATAGCATCTAATCATGTGTAAGTAATTTTTAGCATAAGTATTTTTTGGATTACGAAACAGGTGAAAAGGTATGAATAATTATTTTATGCTCTTTTAGAAGTTTTACTTTTTAATGTTAAAGAATATTTTATTTGGTCCTGTTAGTGCAAAAAGAAAAAAAAAAGAGAGAGAAAAAGATTTATGGAGACAAAAGTAATTCAACTTTCGTAACACTGTTTCACTGTTACTTTTCATGAATTAAAAATTCTATCATTTACCCTTAGAAGTTCTTTCTAGGAAGAAAGAGATTTTGTTCTTTTTATAAATAAAAACATATGTTTATATTTAATATATTTATAGCTTCGAAGCACTATCAAGCAACTGGAATAATAAATTATATTCTAATTAATTAATTACTAGGTTATAATAAATTATCACCTGTATATAATTTTAATTAGAAATTATATATTTTTTTATTCACCATAATTTTAATGCTATGTTTTATATTATTTTCACTGAAAATACACTTTGAAAGTTTAAAAGTTTATGACTCATTTGCACTGACGTACTGAAATCCATTATCGTATGCATTCAGTTATTTTTTAGATCAATTTAATCAAAATTACTTTTCTATTTTAATTAAATTTAAGATTGCATTAAAAATTACTGTAAAATAAATTGTATGAATTAATAATAAAATTGCTTCAATTGAAACAATTTTAGTTCTTCATATTCTTTTCGTTTCTTTTCGTTTTTTTTTTTTTTTTTTTCTTGTGTGTGTGTGTTTGCGTGTGAAATAATTAAAAATTTAATGACATAATTCAAAAGTATTTTACATTGAATGTTGAAAAACATAATTATTTCTACATTACAATTGTCTTGTAATATCGTTGTAAAGGCGAGGCTCATCAGCAATAAATAACATTGCTATTTCAAGTGAACGGATTGTTTAATTATGCGGAATAAATATATATAATTGAGCTTAATTAATGCGCAAAAAGGAAACTTTTGCTTATTAATTTTATCACCCATTCCCAGAAAACCATCAAACTGACCGTTATAGACAGCTTACTGTCAGGGCAATATTATAGTAGGGGCAAACCGGGCCTTGTCCAGGAACCTTAGATTAGAGGGATCCCTAAATTTTACATAATTATGTGTATATTATAACTGCTATAACTTTTTATGAAAGAGGGGTCTAAGAAGTCTTCATTTGACAAAGGCCTGCGGGTTGATATATAATCAGACGTTGCTTAGAGTTTGTTTTAAAATTCTAAATGTAAACAGATTAAAATGTTGTATTTGTTGACGAGTTTATATCACTCACATTTTTTTGTACCAAATATTATAAGTATAATTTATAAATGCTTCGGTTAATTGTTGTCATTAGGAATAATTATGTTCAAAATACCGTTGTCTTTTTCCATTTCTAAGAAATTACACTTAATTAATAAATTTGTTTTTAAATAAAAACTTTTACTCTTTCATTTACTAGATTCGTCTGAGATATAATAGCGAACTATACAACACTATGAAGCAAATGCAGTATAAACTATGGAGTAAACTACGAAATAAATTAGCATTTTGCGGTCTATTTTATTTTAAATACTAGTATATAACCCCGTCAAAAATGACGGATCTGCGTTTCATTTTCATAAGACTTCATACAAACAAACAGCATGGAGATTTATTATTGAAAGGTTTGTATTGTAGAAAAATACATTTTAAAAAGGACAAATGATTTCTACAAATAAAAATAATAAGTATATATATATATATATATATATATATATATTTTTTTTTTTTTTTTTTTTTTTTTTTTTTTTTTTTTTTTTACTTAGTATTAAATTTCTGAAATAGTTCAACGATTGGACAAAATCAAATATTAACAAATAATCCATGTGCGAAAGTTTTTGTAAAAAAGTGTTATCAATGAGTTTTTAAACAGCTTGACTAACCATATAACTCATTGTTTGATTACATAAGCAAAATTAAATGGAAATTACGCTGTACTATGCATTTCTTATATTTTAATTACGTTTGATAAGAAAGAATCATTTTACAGTATATGACCCATTATCCGAAAATCCAAAATCCGGAAAAACCCGAAGTCCGGAAAGAAAAATTCGAAAATTTGTAAATTTTTACTAAAATTTTAGATTTTCTGAAATTTTTTGAAAATTTTACCGATTCCTAATTTTTTTTCAGTCCATTGTGTTTCAATGTTTAATCACTAAAATATTGTTACTTCAGTGGCGGGGGAACACGCCCCCCCCCCTTCTCTTCCCGAAATTAAAAACAAATCATTTTTCTCTCAAATTTTAGTTGAAAATTAATTTATATTACGATTCGTTAGAAACAAAAAATAGTTATGTATTTATTTCATCAGGGGTGATTCTGTTCAAGTTTTCCTAAAAATTTAAGGCATTCGATTTCGAAAATTTAAGTCTTCAGTCCAAAATTTCGAACATAAATATCTCGAATTTTGAACGATAGTCGCCGAAAAAAAATCAATTATGTCTATCGTTCGCAGAAAAAATAGAAAATTTCATCAAAAGATTGTGGAAACAACGTGAATTTCGTCAAAGTACCGAAAATAAAAACGCAAATTTCGTTGCAGGATTGAAAAAAAAAAAAAAAAAAAAAAAAACCTAATTCTGTTAACAAATTGCAGAAAAACGCGATTTCCGTCAAAGGCTTACGAAGAAGACGCAAATTTCTTCCAAGGACTCCGAAAAAAGTGTAAAATTTCATCAAGGGATCACAAAAAAAAAAAAAAAAAAAAAAAAAAAAAAAAATTGGTTAAAGGATCGCAAAAAAAACCCCTGCGAATTTCGTCAAATAATCGCGGAAAAACATGAATTTTTTCAAAGGGTCTAGAAAAAAAAAACACAAATTTCTTCAAAGCACTGCGAAAAAATGTCTAATTTCGTTAAGCGATCGCGAAAAAAGTGAAATTTCGTCAAAGGATCGAAAAAAACAACCGCTAATTTCGTCAATCTCAGAAAAAACTCGAATTTTGTCAAAGGATCGTGAATAAAAGGCAAATTTCGTCAAAGAATAGCAAAAAACGCAAATTTCCTCAAAGGATCGCAAAAAGAAGACGCAAATTTCTTCAAAGGATTACGAAAAAATGAAATTTTGTCAAAGAACAGCAGAAAAAATGCAAATTTTGTCAAAGAATCACGAAAAAAACATGAATTTTGTCAAATAATCGTGAATTTCGGGAGGACCCGAAATACGGAACGATGGAAGCCAATTTCAATATCTGCCAGTCGATGGCGACACTATACTGAATCAACCTCAAATCTCTCCCAAGGAAATAAATCACCGCATTCTGAAAAAAAAAAAGTGCTTACAGAATTTTTTTTTAACAGAAATGTTATGAATTATGTTATGTTTATGAAATAGTGTTTTAAGGTTTTAAACAAAATTAAAAGATTTAAAAGCTTGAATATGCTTTTACAAATATTTAAACGACGAAAGTAGATAATATAACTTCTTTTTCAGTAAGCCTAACATGGCGTTTAACTACGGTCGAATCGCAGAGTGGTACAACCCGGTACCGTTACAGACACTTTCTCTCCTTTGGATTTTATTATAAGTAAGATTGTTCTAATGATAATACTAATTTTCAGTTCGGGAGAAAAAAGAAGGTATTCCGTAATACTTTACTTAAATAACTACTACTAATGTACTTAAAGTCAACATAGTTTTTAAAAAGAGCTACCCACTTTTTACTCGATATGAAATTTCTTTTTTTTCTGATTGTGTTGAATTTACCTAAATTTAGTAAAATATCTGTTTATTAGTCATGAATACCAGATGTATTATTTACCAAACGAATTCAATAATATTCAACCCTTTATTAAAATATGTGATACTTTGCCTGGTACGTCTAATTCTTTAATTGAAAATCCCCAAACAATGTATTGTAAAACAGGAAGCATCAAGTAAGGAAGATCAGATGGCGGAATATAATAAAATTATTATTTTTTATTCATAATGAAAAAATACGCATAAATTCACATTTTGTAATGGTGTATTTAAATGTATCTATTTACGTTTGTACATCTATAAATATTTGTAACTTTAGCAATAAACTGCCGTTACTCTAAAATTGTTTTTATGAAGGATAAAATTCATTATACATAAAATTAGATCGTTGTTGCACATATAAACGTAAAATCTGCTTAACCCTTTCCGGCGCGCTGTTTGCAAAATGATGAAATAATGGACTGACACCGGAATTTACAAACGAATTTATTTGAAAATAAAAACTTGCTTATTTTCCGGTACTGAGTAAAAGAAAAAATTTAATTAAATATTCTTGGTGCCGTTTGTCAGTTTTGGAATTAAAATTAGGTGTCCTTTTTTGTGACCACCGCCCGTTAAAGGGTTAAAAGGTATAATCTATTATAAAATACGCCTATATATTTTTAAAATCCAAAGAACAGTTTGGTATATTGACTCACAGAAAAAATTGGTATTGAACCAGTTTCGAGTTTTCAAAGATGATCTTTTATACAGAAAATAATTGATATTTTAGAGAAGTTTTTTTTTTTTTTAATGATCTTTTTTGTCTTCCTATACGTAATGTTATCGTTCGCCTCCTGTTCATAACAAAGCGGCTCATTTGCTATTCATTCAAATATGTTATTCATTAATTTTGATATTGTATTTTGAGATTAGGAATATCAAAATTTCTTATAAGTATTCGTAAGGCATTTTAAAATTGTTAAGAAGAGAAAACTCATGAACAAAAAATAATTTGAAAGAAATAGTTTTTTATTAATAGTCGTATATAATAATAAATAACAATTTCTATTAATACTACAAAATAAATTTCTTGTTGATTTTCTATTTAATAAAAGTTAACATACAACAAAATTCCATTTTTAAAAAAAATGATATATTTAGTAGCAAAAACATAAAGCAATTATATATATATATATATATATATATATATATATATATATATATATATATATATATATATATATATATATATATATATATATATATATAAAGGATTATTATTGAAAACTTTTCATAGAAAATAAACATTAGAACACATGCATAAAAAACATTACATATTTTTTAATCGCCCCTATACCACACTTGCTTTAACTATCATATAATTTTTTTTTTCTAAAAAAAAGCGTGTTTATTATCAATAAAAACATTTCGTGGAAACTAAACATTAGAATGACATATTTTAATAGACCGTTATATCACACTAATAAAGCTAAGTTACTAATAAATAACTGAGCCACACTAATAAATAACTAAGTTATTACACACGCACACACACTCACACGCACATATATATTAAGGTGGCTCTCAAATGACCTGCTCAACAATGCGAAACTTTCTGACACATTTTCTGACTCATTTTTATACGCAAATTGGTAGGCCTGACTATTGAAGCGATTTGGAATCGAAATGAGATTTCCATTTTTTGATAAATAAATTACTTATTGAGTTATAAGCGATTCGTGTCAAGTGACGACACTTTTTCCCTTTCTCGTGCTGCGGCGTCGGAAATTCAGTTCCAAATGCCGACTTTGACAGTATTTTTTGAAAGATCTTCTGCTTTTACCAAAAAAGGGAAAAAATCTTTCGATTGAAAAGTTTTTGAATATGAACATCTACCAATTTCATGCGTTTCCGAACAAAAATGAATTTAAAAATATGTCATAAAGTAGCCAAGTTTGGATTTGAGAACAGCCTTAAGTAACAAAATTTTTTTATAAAACTCTGCCAGTCAATATTATTTTTACATCCACATGTTTTCAATTTTGAATCAAAATGCATCTTACGTCTTTTTCTGCAGAAGAAAAAAATATAAAGTTATACTTAATTAAATATAGTTAAAAATAATTATCAGTTGTAATCGTAAAAAAATACAAAAACAAATGTCGTCATCCATTTGTTTCTCACTTTTTTCTTTAAATTTCTCTCTTTTTTTTTTCCCCAGAGAATTCCGTTTTTTAAATTACGCGATAATAATTACTGGGCACAAAAAAAAAAAGAATGTTGGCGGGAAAAGCTAGAACTTTGTAATTGTATATAAGAGAGACAATAGACATTAATTCACTCTTTAGAAAATGTGGTTTTTAGTTATAGTTCAAACCTGCTGTTTGTAAAAGTGTTTTAATTATTTATTTCTAATAACGACTTTTACCTTAATTTTATTTTTACTTTAATATATATAGGATAGACAGATTGTAAGTTTTCTTCGTATGTTGTATGTTTTTCAGTAAGTTTATTGTACGTTGTGTGTTAAACCTATCCCTTACAACGATTTCTTTCATTAAAAAAAGAAAGAAAAATCTACTTGTATAATTTTACGAATTTTTTTCAGTTTAGACCTTTTAAATTTTGATTCAAAATTTTTACTTTTGATACACTTTTTACCAATGTTCTAATGTGGTTGTAAAATTAATTAAACGGTGTTATTATAATAATATAATGCAATTATATTTGGAAAAAAATTATAACAATTAATAATTTGTTTTTAAGAGGGATCAAAAATCTCAGTTTTTTGTTTTGTTTTTTGAATAATAAAACAATACAAATTTAAATAATTTAACTGAAGCAAACCGCGTATTTCTACGATGATTCAGATATAACAATTTTTATGTGTACTATCAACCTTTCCCCGCCCATAACTAAAACTTTAATTCCCTTTACCTCAGAATGGATTTTGTCGTAATTTGTCGTGTTTTAAAGGACATTTATAGACATTTTTTAATCATTTTTCCCCCTGAAATGTGTTTTCTATAACGATTATTTTTCAGATAAAAAAGTTTTGAAAACTTTAAAAAAATAAATAAAATTTTTAATTTTAAATTTTAAACTTATTTAATTTTGGGTGTAACTCATGAACCACTTGCCCGATTTCACTGGGTTTTTTTTTCACTATTGTGTACTTTGTGCGCTATTGTGTACTTTCTTGCAAGATATGTGTATGAAATTTTGAACACAATTTTTATGTTACGTTTTTAATAAATTGTCTTCGGGATTTTTAATTTCATGTGAAAAATTTTAAATTATATTCCTCGAAGTAAAAATCACTCTAAATATCCTCCCTTTTTACTTTCAAATTTATTATAAATTTTTAAATTAATATTTTTATAAATCCTAATACAAATTAACAAGAAGCCTTTTCTGCACACAATAGTTAAAAAACAGTGAAATCGGGAAAGTGGTTCATGAGTTATATCCAAAATTAAATAATTTTAAATTTTAAATTATTATTTTTTTTTATTTAAAAGTTTTCAAAACTTTTTAATCTCAAAAATAATATTTATAGAAAACACATTTCATGAAAAAATTATAAAAAAAATACTTTTTTAATATCTTCGGGATTTTTATTTCATGTGAAAATTTTTAAATTATATTCCTCGAAGTAAAAATCACTCTTAAAAATCCTTCTTTTTTGCTTTCAAATTTATTATAAATTTTTAAATTAATATTTTTATAAATCCTAATACAAATTAACAAGAAACCTTTTCTGCACACAGTAGTGAAAAAAACAGTGAACTCGGGCAAGTGGTTCATGAGTTATATCCAAAATTTAATGAGTTTAAAATTTAAAATTAAATTTTTATTTTTTTAATTTAAAAGTTTAAAAAACTTTTTTATCTGAAAAATAATCGTTATAGAAAACACATTTCAGGGGGGGGGGGGGGGGAATGATTAAAAAATTCCTATAAACAAAGAAAATAAAATTTTTAGAAGATATTATTGGCACATTCAATTTAGTTTAGTAGGATTGAAAAATGATGGTAGCTTGATAAAACAAGAATAATCCAGTGTCAATAAAAAACTTCCGTTTTTCTAATAAATAAATCTGGCATATTACGGAAAAGATTTGATAGTTAATATGATTGATCTATGACTTTTTTTTTTGCCCTCACCAGTGTCAGCACACTGTTATTGATCTTCAGTTTATACAAGGTAGACTGTCAAATAACAAACTCAATGATTATGACTTTTGAAATAATACCATTCAAAGTATTTATTAACACTCGTTTGTTTAAAAATAACCTTCATTATGTAAAATAATGTTTATTGAATACATGCATTTATTAATTTCTATTAAAAACAATATAGTTTAATTTAACAAAAATCATATTGGTTGAGATTCATTTACATTTATTTAAAAGGGCAAAAAATCGTATTACAGACATTTTGCAAAAATGGCTCAAGAAGGAGAACATTACATGTGAGTTTTAACTCTCCAACTGAAAGAAAAATGTCCGTGCCAGGAACTTTTCGTCCAGTTGGAAAATTACAACTCTTATGATTTCTTTACCAATTTGAATAATTTTGTTAAAATTAATCTAGAAGAGCATTGCGTTTAAGAAATATAAATAACAAATTACGTTTAAAAAATATAAATAATAAATTACGTTTAAAATATATAAATAATAAATATGGAAAAGTAATCGCAGCTAAAAATTTTTGCAGAATCGAGATGTTCTGTCTGAACAGCTGTGATTTAGTTGGCAAAATCTATTTAAGTGGTAAAATTTAAATGTGGCGATAAAATAGCCTATGCCATATGAATTCAAAAGTCGTGTGTTTTCAATTCAGATACGGTTCCATAGCATATTTTACGTGTGTCAAATGGTAAAGGAGGTAATTTCCAATGTATTTGGTTTCGACCATAAAATATTCATAGACTAAAAGGCGAGTGGTTCATGAGTTATATCCAAAATTAAATAAATTTTTATTTTAAATTTTTATTTTTTTATTTAAAAGTTTTCAAAATTTTTTTATCTGAAAAATAATATTTATAGAAAACACATTTCAGGAAAAAATTATTAAAAAAAAACTTTTTTAATATCTTCGAGATTTTTATTTCATGTGAAAATTTTTAAATTATATTCCTCGAAGTAAAAATCACTCTTAAAAATCCTTCTTTTTTGCTTTCAAATTTATTATAAATTTTTAAATTAATATTTTTATAAATCCTAATACAAATTAACAAGAAACTTTTTCTGCACACAATAGTGAAAAAAAAAAAAAACAGTGAAATCGGGCAAGTGGTTCATGAGTTATATCCAAAATTTAATAAGTTTAAAATTTAAAATTAAAATTTTTATTTTTTTAATTTAAAAGTTTTTAAAACTTTTTATCTGAAAAATAATCGTTATAGAAAACACATTTCAGGGGGGGGAAATGATTAAAAAATGCCTATAAACAAAGAAAATAAATTTTTTAGAAGATATTATTGGCACATTCAATTTAGTTTAGTAGGATTGAAAAATGACGGTAGCTTGATAAAACAAGAATAATCCAGTGTCGATAAAAAACTTCCGTTTTTCTAATAAATAAATCTGGCATATTACGGAAAAGATTTGATATTTAATATGATTGATCTATGACTTTTTTTTTGCCCTCACCAGTGTCAGCACACTGTTATTGATCTTCAGTTTATACAAGGTAGACTGTCAAATAACAAACTCAATGATTATGACTTTTGAAATAATACCATTCAAAGTATTTATTAACACTCGTTTGTTTAAAAATAACCTTCATTATGTAAAATAATGTTTATTGAATAAATGCATTTATTAATTTCTATTAAAAACAATATAGTTTAATTTAACAGAAATCATATTGGTTGAGATTCATTTAAATTTATTTAAAAGGGCAAAAAATCGTATTACAGACATTTTGCAAAAATGGCTCAAGAAGGAGAACATTACATGTGAGTTTTAACTCCCCAACTGAAAGAAAAATGTCCGTGCCAGGAACTTTTCGTCCAGTTGGAAAATTACAACTCTTATGATTTCTTTACCAATTTGAATAATTTTGTTAAAATTAATCTAGAAGAGCATTGCGTTTAAGAAATATAAATAATAAATTACGTTTAAAAAATATAAATAATAAATTACGTTTAAAATATATAAATAATAAATATGGAAAAGTAATCGCAGCTAAAAATTTTTGCAGAATCGAGATGTTCTGTCTGAACAGCTGTGATTTAGTTGGCAAAATCTATTTAAGTGGTAAAATTTAAATGTGGCGATAAAATAGCCTATGCCATATGAATTCAAAAGTCGTGTGTTTTCAATTCAGATACGGTTCCATAGCATATTTTATACGTGCGTCAAATGGTAAAAGGAGGTAATTTCCAATGTATTTGGTTTCGACCATAAAATATTCATAGACTAAAAGGCGAGTCGTTATTCAACTAATGCTTCTGTACCTTGAGGGATTCTGCAAAGAGAACAATGTTTTAGCGCCATTTTACTAAAGTTAGATAAATTAAATCATTCAGTCTGATAAGGTATGGAAATTATTTAAGAATTTAAAAAACATTGCAAAATATACTTGTCGAGATTAAAAATAAATAAATTAAAATAAATTAAAATGCGCCATTAAGCCAAGGAAAAGCTTTATTTGCTTTATTGTTTTACATGGTGATTTGAAGAAAACTGTGATAAATTAAAAATATTTTGCGTAAGCCATTTATTTATTTATCTAAAATCCGTATTTCCTTTATTTTATTTATTTTACTAAAAATCAAATCTGAATATATTAGCAAGCTATGAAAATTCTTAAAACCAGTTTTAGGACAAAAGTAGGAATAATGTAATTTCCGGTTTTCTTCAATCTTGGTTTAGTTCTTATTTTTAGGTTTTTTATCTTTTAGTATATATAGATATAAAAGAAAGCGTATTATGTCGGAAATTCTGAAGAATGGGACATTAGGATATATTTATTGAAAAATTGGGCATCACGGAATTTACTCGAGCGAAATGGTCTTTATTGTTGAACCTCGAAATAACGAACCTGCATCTGATTGAATTTTCATTGACTATGTCTAGATATTGGTTATACACCCTGGGACAGAATTATAAAGACACTTAAAATGTAAAGAATCATGCATTTTATGTAACTCTAATTATTAATAAGCATTATATAATATGTGTTTGCAAACCAAACCTTGTTCATTTTTATTATATATAATGAAATATATATAATATATATAATAAAAATGAACAAGGTTTGGTTAACAAACACATTATATAATGCTTATTAATAATTAGAGTTATGTATATATTATACATGCGTATATATATATTAAATATGGAATATTACAATTTTTAATGGTCATAATTCTAAAGACATTGCTTATAAGTTCGAATAGATAAATTTTTAATAAAACATGTAACCACATTTATTTTGGGGACACTCAGGCATACGATTCGACTTGTTCATAACACGTTTTGGTAATTAGGATGTGGATATAGTAGCCAGAGAATCGCAAATAGTTTACTGAAGCATGGTTGCTGCCATAAAATACTAAAAAATTTATTTTGCATAGCATTATTTTCATACAGTATTATTCGCAAAATTTCTGCAATTTAATACGGCGACTACATCTCTAATGAAGTAGGGGTATACAAAATAAACTTTTAGTATTTTCCTGGTAATGCATGAATATAGTTTACCATTTACAACACTTTATTTGTTTTTATAGATAAAAAACAAGTTCACCATTACACTCCATTAATTTTTTTATAATGTCTATACAATGCGATTGAGATAGCCAATCAAATCCCTTTTCTGGTAAGAAATTATCTATTGTTTGCCTACAAAGATGACAATTGAACTCAAGATATCACAGTTTTGATATATTTTTGGATCTATATTTACTGCCTCTGTGATTGATCTTTGTTTGAAGATTGTTTAAAAGCATTATATAAGATCAGAAACGGGCTTGTTGAGTAAATATTAATGTACTTCAATTATAACAATTTTAATCTTTTTTTTTTTTTACTTTTTTTTATATTAACACATATAAAAACTATGATGATGCTATGAACGCTCCATATAAAGAATATCAAATTGATATAATTGGAATGCATTAAAATGTGCTAAATAAACCCATGTTTCTGATCCTGTGTTGTACATTTAAACAACCTTTATATACAAATCAATGAGACAGACCATAAATATAGTTCGTAAACTGAATTAAAACAAATAAAACATCCCATAAAAAACAGAAAAATTTTAATCCCATCGGCGGACCAAAAATCAATGCTTATTTACGTGTCCTTTTTTATCTTTCTCAGTTTGTTTGTTTTTAACGCATTTGGTTTGGCTAGAGATTATTTTTTTACGATGAATAACTACACATAGATGGTACTAGTTAAAAAAATTAAACTTCGTAAATAATAGCAATCTAATTTTAAAAAATTACATGTAAGTCGGTAGGTAAATAAGTAGAAATTAAGAAACTTTAATGTAATATAATAGGTTCTAAGTCAAGGACTTTATTCTCCTAACCCTTTGATTACGGGGCAGAACTCGTGACTATTTTTACAGTCAATCGTACCACAATTTACAATTTTTTTTTCTTGTGGTAGATTTCTTTTGAAAATATCCTAGTGTAAATGTGTGGCAGAGATTATGTTTTAAAAACTGGTACAAAGAATAAAAAAAAATAGTTCACTATGACTTATGAAAGACTATACGTATGAAAGACCCGTTGTGAATGACTGTAGGTTAATAGAAAAACAAAATGCTGGTGGTGATGATTAGCACGGTGATGTTGTTGAAAACTTGTTTTAATCGAAACCCTTTTATAAGAGTATTTATTTATTTTTCCTTTACTTTAAAAAGCAGATTCGAATAAAATTTTAGCTCAATTTTTGTGCCTATAAATGAATAAATGTTTCATTCATTGTGTAGACATTTCAAAAAGAAGAGTATTTTTTTTAGTTGTTTATTTATTTATTCTCTTATAAATAAGATGCACCTTTTTATTATCGAAAACAACGATCTGATTATTATAACTGGTTGTTTTTCTTACCCGAGAAATCTGTTTAAAATATAAACTTTTACTACATCTTTTGACCTTATACGTATCGGAGATTGAAAATGATTTTCTGGTTTTGTAATCTGAATTTGTATTGTGGAAAACACTTTCACGAGTGAATAGAAAATTAGCGGGTCTTAACACTGAATCAGACATAGTCTTAACACTGAAATCTTAAATCTACGTTGTTATCGCAAAAAATGCCATCGTTCATTACAATACGACTGTCAGTGTCCAGGAAAGGGGTGAAGAGGTCAGGAAGTGTGGATGTAAAGAACTTGACAGCATTGATAACTGAAAGATAAACAGGGGTAAGTTTTAAACATTTGGAAAACATAGTTTCTCCACCCTCTTTACGCTTTTTAAAAGCAAGGGATAAATTTGAAAAGACGTTTGGAATAGACACCCTTTATATTGTTCCAACAACATTTTAGGATGGGGTACATTATTTTTTTTTTCAATTAGTTTCTACAAAAATTTTTTAAAAAATTAAATAATTGATAGTTTAAGATATTAATTTCAAAATTCATTCATGTATTAAAAATTCTTTTCTTTTTTTCTATTAGAAATATAGCAAAATAAATTTTCCAAGTAATAGTTAAAATACTCATACTGAAATAATGCAATGTAATATTTCAGACTGATGGCTAGGGTAAATGCAAAATCTATTGATATTACCCCGTTTATATTAGTTTACCCTATACCAGAGTTGTTAAACCTGGCGACTGCAAAATACCGGTATTTTCGTAATCTTTGCCTTATTTAACCTCCGAATTTCTTTGATTAAGTAAGGCGAAGATTACTGTACGAAAATACTGGTAAAGTCGGCGCCACTTAATCGGGTAATGGAAAATTGTATACCCCACTAATATGCATAGAATGTCGTGGAACAAAAACGGTCTCCATAAGGTTAATGTTAAATATACTCGTTTTATCGTATAACAAACCCCAGTTAATCGCATAGAATATCTCCAATTAAATCTAGTAATCCGGATTTTGTGAATTCCTGTAATAGCGATGAATGGAAAAAGGGAAGAAAGGAAATATTTTCTTTTGTAACAATGGTTTGTTATCTTTACAATCGAAGAGCAGAAATGGCCGTGAATAAAGACTATATTCTCTTAATTCTAGGAAGCGCATGAGAGTGTTGATTTTGGGCAGATGTGATTTTCTTTTAAAGTTTGCCGTACATATATAGTGACGTAATATGCTGGGGTATTTCTTGGAAAATCTTGGAATTGGGGGGAACAATCAAAATAATAAAAGAACAATATTTACCGCGGGCGTTTCCCTCCTCAGTGGACAACAGCTGCATCCCCCCACTGTGGCGTCTTGGGAGATCTAGCGCTATGTGCAGCAAGCTTTAAGATTAATTTGCAGTGTATCGGTGAATACGCCAGTTCAGAAATTTCTTTAACTTATGTTCGTGCGATGGAAGTAAAACGAAAAGATTTATCTATCTCTGATAAATTAAAGTATTGGATAAAATAAAATTCAAAACATCAGAAAAGGATCACATAAATTATAATGAAAAATTAAACCATGTAACGTAAATAATGTTATAATACATTATACTTTAGTACATATATTTTTATATAGAGAGTAATAATAAATTATTGATTAAAATTATTAATACTATAATCAATTTTTAAATTATTATATAAATAGTTATTGTCCATTAATATTTAACATATCTGTTGTAATCAAATGATAACGTATATTGCTAACATTAATTGCTGCCCCCGCTTAAATGCATACCCTGCTCAAATGCACACAATTCAGTGGAAACAATTGTTTGCAATTAAGCGGTGCCAACTGCATTCCGCCTCCGAGGGCACCGCATTGCACAGCTCTGTCTTATACTAACCTAATGCACTAGGTTTTACTATATATTTTATTACAAAGGTGCAATTACAAAATATCTTTTGTGATGTTATGGAAAAGCTATAATCTCTTCAAAATTACTTTCCCCAATATAAGGTAACTGTACCAACAGTGAGCCTTTATCACTTAAGGGCATTTATTTAATTATCATTAAAATATTAGTGATCCCCAGAAGATATATATCTGATGTACGGCAATATCCAACTGCATTGCGCTTCCGAGGGCACAACATTGGACAGCTCTGTCTTATAATAACCTAATGCACTGGGTTTTACTATATCTTTTATTACAAAGGTGCAATTACAAAATATCTCTTGTGATGTTATGGAAAAGCTATCATCTCTTCAAAATTACTTTCCCCAAAAATAAGGTAACTGTACCAAGAGCGAGCCTTTATCACTTAAGGGCTTTTATTTAATTATCATTAAAATATTAGTGATCTGTAGAAAATGTATACTGTTTTAGCCGAGTCCTAACCTTTCTATAACAAAATAAACATTCAAAGTTTCAAAATATATTCCTTGGAAAAAATGGAAAAAAAAAATGAAAAAAAAACATGACCTTCCTCTATGCTCTAGTAGTGGACATACATACTAAATTTATGAAGCACCAGTAAGTGGGGCTCCAAAATTGAGCCATTAAAGTCTTAAGTTCAGTGTGTGCCCTACAGAAGATGTAATTTGTTTTACAGTTATTAGAACTAAATCGACACAATAATGCAAGTGTATTTAGAAGTTTACATAATTACTGTAGATGATTTCAATTGTAAATCTGTTGTGATAACGTGGCCACAGTTCTAGAAATGTTAAATTATATAAATTTAATAAAATTCAAGATCATACATCTTTTGAATCCTAAAGTTCTTTATTATAATCATAATATTTAATTCCAATCAATATAATACAGTTGCAAAATCAGTATGAGTCATCTCACGTGTTCAAATCACACTTCGAGTCAACTGCCATACACAGATCTCATCCGATCATACTCAGAGTTCATAAGACAGTCTGTTTTTTTCATCTCCGCATTGCTCCAAGACTTCACACTCTGTGTCCGTCCCTCTTCTTCCCCCAGAAGGCAGTAAGAGAGAATTCCATCTTGATTGGTTCTCCATGACATCATTTAATTTGAAAGAAAGTTCTACACAGTTCCGTAGATTTCCACTATTGCCACAAGTCGTAGAAATTCTTATTCCACAGGTAAGGGATTAACATCAAGGTTAAACACATATAACTTGAATAGGATTATCCTCTCGATTTCATCCCGCATCTTGTAATCCGTCAACAAAAGGACCTCTTTTTTCCTGTTAAGAAAATATCTATTGTTTTCCTCCGAAGATGACAATTGAACTCAGGATAGCACATTTCAGATAGGGCCTTAACTTTAATTGTACAAATCTTTTTTTTTTAAATCTTACTTTACATAATATCTAATGTCCTAACGATCTGAAATGTATTTTTTGTTATATACAGGGTGTCCCTTCTCATCGCTAACCAATAGCTAATTCCTAAGGGTGACAAAAATTGACCGAAGTTTGATCGTGAATTAGGCAATTTTAGACTATTATTTTTTTGCATTTATTTATTTATGCTTTATAGAAATAACAGAGATATTTGTTTAATTGTAAAAAATATATATATATCAAAAGTTTTAGTATTGTATGACAAAATTTATTCTTGAAAAACTAATTTTGCCACGATTTTGAAGTGCATGTTCCATATTTTTGAGTCGTCATTTCTTCTTTATACTGCTTATTTCGTAACAAACGAAAAGAAAAATGTAAAACAATTTTAAAAATGTGTTTAAAAAAATCCATAAAAATTCATCCTATTTTTTGTTATAAATTGAAATTTTGTTTGTTTGTCAGGTATAATCCAGAGACAACGTAATAAAAAAGAAATGACGACTCAGAAATATGGAATCTCGACTTCAAAATCGTCTTTTATTTCTATAAAACATAAATAATCAAATGCAAAAAGAAGTGGAAATTTATAAGTAGATTATTTCGTCAAAACTTCACTTATTAATGCATTAAAACTAAAAATCTGTCTATAAATTAATTACAGGTTTCCTAATCCACAACCAAACTTCATTCAATTTTCGCCCCTTCAAACCTTTCCGGTTCCCTTAAATGAAATTTAAGGGATTTTTTGTAATTTATGAAATTTCATTTATTGCATTTGTACTGTCTCTTTATTTAGACGTATTAAAATTTAATTATCTCAATGAAATTTACATCCGTCCATCCAAATACGTATATTGTTCAGATGTATGAGTATGATTTGTAGGAATCAAATTTGTTTTTAATCTGATTAAATCTTTTTACTGTGATTTCTGTTTCGTTTGTTATTGAAATACGTGTGTTCACATATATTATGACAAAGCAAATAAAGTTAAATTTATCAAGCAATGATTAGTTTATAGAAGCTTAGGTGGAAATTTATAAGTAGATTTTTTCGTCAAAACTTCACTTATTAATGCATTAAAACTAAAAATCTGCACAAAATTATGGAATACGATGCAAACAAACAGCCACACACTTACACTGAACTTGGGTCTTTTTATAATATAGAATAGATAAATAATTTGAGCAGCAAATATTAATGAAACCTTACAAATGATCCCTTGTCAGCTACAATGCGCAATTTTGTCACCTCTCTGAAGCATAAGATCGTTGGACACTTTTTATGTCATTTTTTTTTCAAACATTTGCTGGAAAAATACTGGATTGGCTGACCCTGAGCCCCAATATTAGTCCAATATTGTATTTATGCTTTGTGCTATATTGGTTTTATTGGCTACTGTACTATATTGTTTGATACAATATTGGTTTTATTGTCTTTACATTGGTTAAATTTTTCTTGCCAATATTGGAAAAATGTCATACCCCAATATTTTATTCCAATGAATGCAATATTGGTTTAATATTGAGAGAGATATAGCCAATATTGGCGTACTACTAAGGAAAAATCACTCTAAGTTTAGAATTATTTATCCCCTATTAAGATTTCGCATGCTGTAATTTTCATATTGCATTAAGTATTCAAAATAATATACTAGGTGGCCACAAGTAAAGTGACAGTACTCAACGTGTTCTACAGCGCGATCTAATTGCGAGAGGTGAGTCAAATTTTATAGGATAGTTAAACAAGAAGGGGGACGAAGGATTCCGAAAAAAAAAGAAATTAGTTCTGAAAGAAGTCGCCACTAGCGGGATATTATGGCACTGGCCATAATTAAACTGACAGTACTCAGCGAGTTCTGTAGCGCGATCTAAATGCAAGAATGGAACAAAATTTTGTAGGATGATTAAACAAGACGGGAAACAAAAGATTCCACGAAAAATCAGCGTTACATAAAACCCTAGCGGTAACTTTTGGGACTAAATTTTTTTTTCAGAAACCCTCATTCCCCGCCTTGTTTTATCATCCTACAAAATTTGGTTCCATTCTCACAATTTGATTGCGCTACAGAACACGCTGTGTGCTGTCAGTTTAATTATGGCAATTTTGTACTTAATTGCTAGATCAACATTGTGCGTTAAGATATAAAAAGATAAGATTTTTATATTTGAAGTTCCATGCAAACTGAGCATATAGAAATTCCTAATTCCGACATTGAAAATCAAAATATATGTCCTGAAATGATTAAATCTGAGCTGAAAAGAGGAAAGACCACAAAACACATTTAGCTGACTCAATCGAAAAATACCGAAAACAATAAAATGAGAAGAATAGAAGAATCAGTTTGCAAATTCATAAAGTGAATTTCATATTTTCTTGGACCAATCTACATTTTATTATTCGAGTCTCATCTAGATCATTAGTAGCAAAATTTATCTCTCAGAGTTCCATCACAACAAATGATCTAATATTTCCATTAAGTATGAAACTGGGCTCCGTCGCTTATTATAGAGACTATTATAGTCTCTATAATAAGTACTGAATAAATCATATCCCATTAATATTTTCTATTGCGTACTATAATTTTCATATTTTACATTAAGTATTCAAAATAATATAGTCATTAATTACAATGCCGACATTTTTCTTTCAGATACCATAAGAGAATTGTTTTATATTTATTTGCAGTTGCAAGGAAACTGATCATATAGAAACTGAAAATCGAAATATAAGTCCTCAAAGGGTTAATTCTGAGCTCCGAAGGAGAAATACAACAAAATACATTTAGCTGATTAAATTGAGAAGTATCGAAAACAATCAAATGTAAGAACAGAAGAATAAGTTTGTTAAATTATAAATTGAATTTCATATTTTCTTGGATCAATCTAGATTTTATTATGCGAGTCCCGTCTAGATCATTAGTAAGTAAAATTTACCTTTCAAAGTTCCATCACAACAAACGAGCTAATATTTCCATTAACTTTAAAAGTATGAAACGGGGCTCCGTCTCCATAATAGTCTCTAAAAATCAAAAATCCCTCTAAGTTTTGAATTAATCATCCCCTATTAAGATTTTCTATTGCATACTATAATTTTCCTTACGCATTTCATTCAGAAATTTGAACTTCGCTTTTGTAATCAATGAATGAAACTTCCCTTTCATTTCGCTGTCTAAATTAGCTAATGGGGGTTAAAGCAACATCGCCTTCTTTGCGCATTATCAAAGTAAAGGATATGGATATAGAGAATTTTTCTTTTCTCCGAACACACAGAATAAGAACGTTTTAAAAGCAACATTTCGAGGAATGTATGAAAATGTAGTTTCAAATAATATTTATGATTAGGAAGGAATAAAAAACAATGTTGCATTAATAGACTGAAGTAATGCAATTTTAATCAAATAAAATAAGCATGCATTAATTAAGCATTGTTTCTGAACATTGATTCTTTCTTACATTATTGTTGTCTAATAGTTTATATTTTCTCCAATCTCTAAAAGAAGAAAATACTGGATTCGTGAAAAATTTCGACTTCCGGTTTCCGACGGATTTATACGTTTTAGAAGGTCCTAAACACGATTTGATTGATTTTAGAAAATGTCTGTCTGTGAGTCTCTGTGTCTATGTGTGAGAGTCTGTGTGTCTGCCTGATCTGTATGTGATACAAATTTTGTAAGCGCTCCAACTCAGGAACTAACTGCGTAGAATAAGATAAAGTTTCATATATGAAGTTTTATCCTTATGTGATTAATTGCCGAAACGTCAGCTGAGGTTCACTGTGGAGATGCGAAAAGTTTTTGGTTTCCGTCTGTCTTTGTTTGTTTGTTCGCGATAACTGCCGTAAAAATCGTCCTATTAGGTTGATTTTTGGTGGGTATGTTGGTGAGGTACCCGGAATTAGCTGTATAGTTTTTAGCTACATTTGGTTGATTCGTTCGAAAAATATAGAACATTTCTTTTTAGGTCATAATGCTTTCCTATGGGAATGCAGACGATTTTCAAATTTCATTTTTAACTGAAATGACAATTACATATTTGAATAATGGATTTCAACGTAAAATTATTAATGCCAAATTTTCGATATGGAGGTTTTAAATATATCCAAAAGCTTTGAAAATTTGATGATACATTCATTAGAATTTAGAAATTAATTGTTTAAATTATTGGAAAATGTTTTGCATCTGTTCGGGAAATATAAAACATTTTATTTTCATATTTTTTACAAATTTTAAAATGCGTTTCTTGATCTTTAATTTGTTAGTTGCTTAGCAACCCCATTTCAAAGAATATCAAAATAATAAAATTCAACTAACTCGCACTATTTTGCTGCAATATTTTATTATCAAAATTAATTTTTTTTGTATTCTATTGACATAAATGAAGAATTTATTTTAATAGAAGTTTATTTTTTTTTATTTAAAAAGTTACTTGAATAAGAAGTTCATAAGTATTTCAGAATATCATTGCATAAACCGTATTTAATTTAACGCTTCTAATTTCTGAAACCTCCGAAGTATATATGCCTATAAATATGTATGTAATATAAAAAAAATTAAATTCCGGATTGTAAGATGCTAAATTATATGAAAATGAGATTAAAAAACAATGACTTTTAGAGCTGACGTTGAGGCTCCTGATCTGCAGATTTACTAGTGTAAATTGGCTAACAGATGTTAAAACAACATCGCCTTCTTTGCGCATTATCAAAATGAAGGATGTGAATGCAGAAAAATTTTCTTTTCTCTGAACACACAGAATAAGAACGTTTTAAAGGCAACATTTCAAGGAATGTATGAAAATGTAGTTTCAAATAATATTTATGATTAGGCAAGAATAAAAAACAATGTTGCATTAATAGACTGAAATTATTAAGTATAAATGCAATTTTAATCAAATAAAAAAGTATGCATTAATTTGTATTGTTTTTGAACATTCATTGCTTATTACATTACTGAGAACCATTTTTACTTTTCTATCTCTGCAAGAAGAAAAATTTCGACTTCAGTTTTCAATAGATTTATAGGCTTTAGAATTTCCTAATCACGATTTGACTGTTTTAAAAAAACTGTTTGTCTGTCTGAATGTGACGCAAATTTTGTGGTCTCTCTAACTCACGTACTACAGCGTAGAATAGGATGAAATTTAATATGAAGTTATATCCTTATGTGAACTGGTGCTGATTGGGTTTTAGGCAAAATCCTCCCCAAAAGATAGGGTGCTACAAATAGATGATTTGTGTGATGCGTATGTCTCCAGCTTATGTGGGCAGAAATCAACGAAACATCAAATTTAGAATCCTTATAATAAGACTAGATTGAAATTCAAGTTTGATTGCGGTCATCTAAGAGGGGGTGCCGAAATTCGATGATTTGTTTGAAAAGAAGAAAGTTTTGTGATGGCCACGACATAGTTTTACTTGAGATCAATTTCATACCATTTCCTAAACATGCTATCTAAAGTAACACAAAATAGTCTCACAAAATCAATTTCTCAAAAATTATTTAAGAATGTAAAGAACTAATGAATTAGGAAAATTTATGCATTGAACATTAATTATTTAAAATTTTACGAAAGCAGAAATATATACAGAAATAATTACAGTAGCGAAAATAAGTGAAATGCTTATACGATAGTTCAATAAACACAAAAAAAATGAAGAATTATACGCTGGGCATTAATTATAAAGCTTTTTCCTTCTCTATTTATATTAGAATGCAGCATATGTTACGCATGCATATGATTTTATAAGAAAAAAGTTTTTTCTTTAAATAAAAGTATTTTTACCCTTTGATTAGAAAGTTTCGGCATACTGCGTTGCTAATGGGCTAAACGGAAGAAAAGACGTGTAATATTCATTAATGATTTTCATGAATCCTAAAAAACAAAAACAAATGATTAGTATAATGCAAAATGAGTAAAAGTTGCCCACAATGTATTGATAGTTTTCTCACTTTATATGAATAGAATGGTTGACTATGTGAACATATATCTGATTTTATGTATGCACATGCACATGTGAATATCATTGAAAATTAAAATATTATATATATATATATATATGAGAGTGTAATAAGTGTAATATAAAGAAAGCTGTGAGATGCTTAGATTGAGAAATCTCCAAATATTAATATCGACTATCCATGTAACCCCTTCTAACTCCAGTTAAACTTGGAAAATTATGAAGAATTCGTTTACTTATAATTCAGCAGTCATATTTAAAATATGTCGGTGGCAATCGATAACACACTAGAATTCGTTATACGATATAAAAAGTTACAAAATACCAAAAACACTTATAAAATGATAATAAAATAATTTTATTTATTATTATTATCAATGTAAGGAAACGTCTAGAAGAGTCTTTTTTTCCTTTTTATCTAGTAGACATAATTATCTTTTAGTGTTATGTATTCCACTTTACAGTTATTTAGTATCAGTTAGCAATAACTAAAAACAAAATCTGACTAACGTATATCCAAATAACTTTTAACTACTTAGAAGTTCTTTGGTATATCCTCGTTACATTGGACATGTTTTGAAACGAGAGAAAAACACTATATATTTGAAAGCTCTATATTATCGAGGATCTTAAAAGATTAAGAAAGTTGTTAATCTACAGGTGAAACTTACAAAAAAGGTACTAGTGTATATTGGTATTAAAACGTTAGTTTATTAGAGCATATTACAATTACCTTAATAGAATTAATCATAAAGAATTTCACTTACTGTAATTGACAGCCAAAATAGGTTCGTTTGGAAAACACCGCACTGAAAAAGAAAAAAAAAAAAAAAAAAAAATGTTGATTTTACAGTATAATACTGGAATCCAGCTACCAGTATTATACCGTAAAATTAACAGTAATAAACAATAAAATATGCAGTAATACACTGCCGTGCATGCGCGCTACTACCGCTTATTTTACTGTTTATTACTGTTAATTTTACGGTACAATACTGACAGCTGGGATGGCAGTATTATACTGTAAAATCAACAAATTTTTTTTTGTAGTCCGCCAGTGAAGCGGACGAAGCTCGGCTAGTTTATTTCTAAAAATGATCATGAAATATGTTTTATATGTAACTACACTATTGTATATGTAACTACAACTACACGATGAAAAAAAACTGTCATCATCGGACTGCCTATATCAGACTTTTATTATTCAAGAAAACATTCCTCAATTTTCAGCTTGGAAATGCTTTATTCCATATCTAATCCCAGCCAAACTTGTAATGAATAAAAAATACTATAAAAAATACATTTAGATTAGAGTGCCATAAGGGTGCGAATTTTTCAAACACCCCGGATAAAGGAATAAATAATGACTTTATAAAAATTCTTTGTATTTATTGTTAAACCTTAATAATCATGTAACAAAATACTTGAAAATAATAATTCAACTATGTTAGGAATAACCAACTAAATATTTAAAAGGAGGTATACACTGTAAAAAATTATCAATGTTTCTTATTCTATGAAAATATACTATAACCACGAACGAAAATATAATATAATCTTCTGAGTTATCCGAAATTCCGAACAGCATGTTCCATTGTCTTTTTAATCCCCAGAAAGCAATACATTTCCAAAATTTAAAGAATTATTTTTAAAAACAAAACTTCTCTAGCTGCCCGTATTTTTCAGAAACGTTTACGAATAGTTTTTATAGTGTATTAAACAGTTTCCTCAGCGTGGAATACCTATTTATCGAATGTCATCCATTCTCAAGTAAACGTTTTCAGCTGCATAAGTTAATTTATACATGAAACAGTAAAGAAATAATCTTAATTTTAATGTTAATGTTAACGCTATTAATTTTGCATGTTTGTCTGTTAAACATATTTGTTGAACATGAAAATGTTTACTTGAGAATGGATAGCATCGGAAAAAACTATATTCCGGGCTTAGAAAACTGATTAATACACTTTAAAAGCTACTCGTAAACGTTTCGGAAAATTACGGGCAGCTAGAAAAATTTTGTTTTTCTGAATGATTCTTTAAATCTCGAAATGCCATTGATGTCTGAGGTTTCTAAAGATAAAGAAACACTGTTCAGAATCATGATTAGCAAGGATGAGTTTATATTATAAATTTATTCGCCATTATGTTATATTTTCATAGATTCAGAAACATTCGTCATTTTTTTACAGTGTATGCGCGATTTTTATACCGCCGCACACCATAAAAATCGACAAATCTTTTTCTTACTCTTAGAAAAATATAATATAACTACGAACGAAAATATACACTAACCTCTTTCGAGTTCCCCACGATTCCGAAACGCGTTCTTTATTTTTAAGTATCTCAGAAACCATTATATTTTTTAGATTTAAAAAAAAAAATTGTATAAAACCACATTTTCTTATGCTGCGACCGATTTTCGGAAACGTTTCCGAATAGTTTTTATGGTGTATTAATCAATTATCTCAACCCGGAATATAGATTTTTAGGATGTTATCAATTTTCAAAAAACTTTTCATGTTCAACAAGCATGTTTTGAAGACAAATATGTTAAATTAAAAACATTAACATTAACATTAACATGAATATTATTTTGTTGCTCTTGCATGTATAAATTCAATTACATAGCTCAAAATATTTAATTAAGAATTTATAGCATTCTAAAAACCGATATCCCGGTTTGAAAAAATTGATTAAAACACTGTAAAAACTTACTTTGAAACGTTTTCGAGAATCAATGACAGCAACACAACTTTGTATTTTAGAAATGGTTTTTTTTAAATTTGGAAAATATATTAGTTTCTAAGTTTTATAAAGAGAAAGAACGCATTTAAAAATTATGGGTAACTCAAAAAAGGTTACTGTACACTGTTCGTATGTTAGATTAACTTTCGTAGATTAAGAAATATATATATATATATATATTTTTTTACTTTGTAGTGTAAGAGTTCGTATACTTTTACAATTTTTATTTTTGAGCGAGATTTCAGTTGCCAGAGCCGTTTCTTAATAGACCAGAGAATTTTTTTGTTCGTTCCAGAACACCTTCATAATTTTGTCAATGAAACCAATCACGGAATTATTAGAAGTATATGTGAAGTTTTGAAACAGTAAGAGTTAAGCTTGAAAAAGAAATATATATATATAATACGTCAAAAGCGGTTAAAAATTGATGCACCCGTTGTACCTGTTTTTAATGTAATGGCATTTTCTTCTTTTTCTGGAACACAAACCAATTTCAATCACGCTCGAAACACAATTCAAATTAGCAACGTGCTCCACATCAGTACTAAGTAAGTTGTTCTGACGAATGCGCTCTCTTACACTAGCCTACCGCATTTTCTTGTTTGGTTTCAATATTCTCTTTATTCAACAATCACCTTTAATTAATGACGCAAGAATTTTTTTATTTAGAGAAACTAGGGGATCCAACATGGGCTTCCCGGGTTATAGAACATTGGTGAACCCCCCCCCCCTTTTTTTTTTCTTATTGAAAACTCTAATAGATTTTTTGCGTTTAATGTATTTTTTTAGCTTGCTAACTAAGAACACCAAAGAACATTTTTATAAGAAAAATATCAATTATATATTCAAATAAAGTTTGAAATTTATTAAAAGCGATACTTTCGTATTAGGCGCTTTGTCAAGAGTTAATAGACGCAGAAATCGCCAAAGGTCGCAGCTTACAGCAGCCTTTTTCATTCTGAGAATTTCAGTGTATAATTTAAGCGTAAATTATTTTATTTATTTATTGATGAAGTTTTAATTTCGTTATGGACTATTAGAAACAAATGCTGAGCTAGTTAAATTGTTTTAATTGCAAACGTGTTAATTGTTCTCATCGGACTGCAGGCGATATAGATAGATTATTATTTTTTTTAAATCATGCTTGACAATTATTTTAAAAACCATAAAAAATCAGAAAATTGAGATACAGTTTTAAATAAATTGCATTCGAATGAACATTTTTTCCCGTTTTTGACGGTGTAAAAATTGAAATTATGCGATGTTTAGAAGTTTAAAATATTGCAGCAAAGGCGAAATTTATTAGTCAGTTGTTGCTACCTTCAATATGACTCACAGGCATGTTTTTGCTTTATAATAAACATGATATTATATAAGAAATGTGAATCTCAAATAAGGTAAGCAATACTGACAAAATCAGTTCGATATCTCATGATATTTTCTCCTTTTTACACTCAGCTGCTAGCTGTAATCCAATATCAAATTACTTACGATTGTAAAAAGGCCCTCTATTACAATGCATCACTTAGGTCGCATGCATTTCTCACGAGTCTAATACTTTACTGTGCAGTGGGAGTCACTTAGAAGAGGAAACTGAGATTAAAGGATTAACAAAAAGCTTGGGTAATAATCTTAACGTGTTATCTAGCCGCTACAATCACATCTTTTCGGCTGCTTTTGTGCTGCACGAAACCGTCTGCTGATTTGTTTTGTGCTTCAACAATTCAGCGGTAAGCTTTTTCAAGGGATCATTGAGTATCGTAGGGGAGAACATCGGGATAAGAGGGAAGGTATAAAAGATTGGAACAACTGTTGAGTGTCTGCTCTTTTGTTAGCCGCTTACAGTTTGGTAAAGAATGCTGTTTGGACTAGAAGAAATCGATCGGAATTCAATGTGTTTAGTATGTTTGCGTAGTGCTTGGGCAACAATTAGATGTCTTATTTAAGAAAAATCGTGTTCTGTTTAATCAAGAAAATAATATTTTTTCAAGCAGAACTCTGTAGATCATATCTCACCTTTGTTTCCTTGTTTCGCTTTTGATTTTAATAAGTATTTCTTTTTCCAAAGTAAGAGCCTATGCTAGTCACGCGAAAACACTCGTAAGCTAATGTTAAACCTATGGAAGCGTATTTCAAATTTCTCATTTGCATTTAATTATTTTTAATTATTATTTATTTATTTATTTATTCATTTGTATAGTGTAGCTGAGATCAATCTTTAACCGGACCCTTCTTAACGTTTTTGATTCGATTGGAACCAGTTGGACAAGGTTCCTAAAACAAAAGTGTCCTGAAAAAAAAAAAAAAAACAGCAACTAAAATCGAAAAAGTACAAGCACACAACGTTAAACATCGATCTCAGATATCGTGAACAAGAAGCAAATCATTTAAAAATGTTAAAATGCACATTCATTAAAGAATGCTCCCATTAGCATTAACATTAGTGTGGGAATGTCTTCTGGTGACTACTGTAGGCTCTTAACATTTTTAGTCCTGAATTCCTTTTCTTGTGACACATTCCACTTTTAAAAACTGAACAGTCTCATTTTTATATTATAACTAAACAGGAAAAGTTTTTTATTAGTGGACGCGTATTTTGTATTACAATCTTTTGTATAGTTTTGAAGTTGCTGAAAACATGTACATGCATAAGGAAAGCCAAAGGTGAAGTCGATTTTGCAAAATAATACTCGGACGAATGCCGGACGATGGAGACGGGTAAGTGGTTAATGTATGTGGGAAACTTCGCAAGTTGTTTCTGTAAGTAAGTTTTCCGTTTAACAATCTTTTAAGTTACAGTTTTTCATATCTAAAATCTCGTAGTTTTCGATGTGTGATTAGAATCGGCCAATTAGGACAGCTTATTTGCGAGTTTCCTGGAAATGTGAAATCCCGTTGCCCCGTGAATAAAATGTTTAAGAAATTGTTGAAGGGCAGTTGCTGATTGGATCCCGACTTTCAGAAATTCGAAAGTCATTCGTGTCTATATTAGTTTTGAGCAGCAAGATCATTTAATAAAGAGTTCCTTTTATAATTATAGGAGATTATAAGCTGGGATTAAACACTGATATTAAATAGGCTGAATTTTAAAACTTATACTACAATTCTTAATCAAGACTTAAATGAACAGGTGTATTGTACAACAGATGCGGTATGTCGAACCGCCGCGCCGTATGTTGAGTCTTATAGACTTCCGCAAATAAACTTTTCTGAAATCCGATATGGTTTGAAAAAAATAACTAAAATGGATTACAGTTGGTGTTTTTGAAACTATCTGACTAAATTTCTGGCAGATCTCATTTCCCGAGAAAATTTTGTACATAGAAGCATTGTGCATATTGTACATTTGTCAGTCCTGAAAGTGTTAAAACCACTTTTTAAAAGTTACAAAAGAATACGAACTGCTAATTTATTCGCACAAATTTGTTCAATGGATATTCAACGCAAGCATTTATACGATCGGTGATAATACGGTGATATTTAAAACATTATAAACAATAACAAACTAAACAATAAGTATTCTGCTTTAGAAGTACTATACTTTTCTTTTACAAAATGACCATTATATTAAAAAAGTGAGAACTTGTAGGGTAAAATTCTAAAAAACTTGTCGGACTGTATTCCGTTTGTTATTCCAATTACGTAAGCTAAATTGTTTAGCCGCACAGAAAATGCTACAACGTATAATCCATAATAATTTACACTATGATCAAAATATTTTTACACAAGATGAAAATTTCAAAGTGTTGTGTTGATGATTATTTAACAATGTATATTTCAATGACGAATACCGCAGTTTCCGTCAAACATCAACATCAAAACAAAATAGGTTCAAGAAATTTCTCTTTTGAAATTAATCTATAAAATAACTAAACGAAAAGCTGAGACACATTATTCTTCAATTATTATTACTATTATTATTATTATTACTATTAAACACATTTAAAACCTATCGCTTTTGGAAATGATCGCTTTTAAAATTATCTTAAAGTAAAAACATTACCAATGCGGTAACAAAAATAAATAAATAAATAAATAAATAAATAAAATAAAAATAAAAATAAAAATAAAAAACTTGAAATGCAGTGGAAATTCAGTTATGAAAGATAAAAAAAAAGATTTTTTTTTTTTTTAAATCATTCAAATATGTAGTTATTGTTACAAAGTTCTAATAGACAATTTATAGCCGGATTATTTCAATTATTTATTTTACATATAAATCACGAAATGTTTGTTACTTCAGTTCATTATTTTTCTCCGAATTGCTTATAAATAAAAAAAAAGAAAGAAAAAGGAATGAAGCAGAGAAACAAAAATATATTTATTGAACAAATAAATCTCCTTTTATTATAAAATGTTCTTTAGAATTAACAGGCATTTTCCAAACTTTGAGAGAGTGGGACAATGTTAATTTTACCATACATAAGTCTTTAAAAATAATGAAAGTCTTTGAAAGAGTGTTACACTTAAAACTATTCTCGTGTGAATACTCTGATTTTGGCAAAAATAATCATAGAAATTTGTTTCAAAATATAATAATTTATCCAAAAATATTTGAACTGCATTTCAAATTAGGGGGAAAAAATTAATTAATACCTCAATTTCATCCCCATTTCTACCAACTACGTTACTCCAAGAAAATATTCAAAAGAAAATCTCTGTAATTGAAATTTTTCTTTTAGGTTTTACATTTTTCTTTTTTGAAAATAAATTCCTTTTTTTTTAGGCTTCATAATTTGAAACAATTTACCATTTTTGAAGTTCTGCTAATAATTATTTACAAAATCTGAATGTTACGAAGAAAATCTATGAAGTTTCTCTAACAATAATAAAGAAATACGTTTCTAAACAGCTGAAGAAAAACGAACTTATCTGGAACAATAATTTTTTTCGCTAGTTTTAACGACAGTGGTAATTTATAAACATCTTAATTTTTAAATTAAAATTTATATGAAATACTTTTATTATTATTGAATTTTATTAATTTCTGCATGTTGGAAAAAAATCATATAAATTTCTTGTTTAGAGAAAACTTAAATTATTGAAAGAGAAAATATTAAGGAATTAAATAATATATTTAAATGATCTTTAGAGCAAAAACATGAAATAGGGCTCAGCAATATGATACATTAATTATACAAAATATGCATGTTATATTAGTTATCAAATACAGTGAAGCATCATTTATTATGCAGTCTTTAAAATCGTATAGTTGCCCTCCCTCTCCAAAGTAAAACTGAAAATTATTTTCGACACACTAATACTTACTCAGAACTCGAATATAATAATGAAATTCTAATTCTATATATTAATAATATTTATATTGTGTGCTAATTTTTAAGGCTCAATTACGTATTAACAAGCCCTAATTCTTGCAAGAGCCATAGAACCGCTGGTACTCACAGAATAGATGAAATCGAGTCCCATTGCACTCTTCCCTTCAAAACTGTCCGAAACGACCCGATGACGGAAAATCTCACCGGAAAAATGTAAAAGCTAAATTCAATATGTTTAACACACCGACCAGCAGGTTGTATAAAATTTCCAAGCGGCATTTAAATTTTTCATAATATAATTTAATATATTCATAAAAATAATTTAGAATTAAAAAATTAATAAATGCCAGCACTTAAAATTTTTACGGAATAAATCTGAATTTTTTTCATGTATACACACTTTTTGTAAGTTCTTTGACTCATTTCAAGGAAGCAAATTATCAAGCTCATTTAGAAATTTAAAAGTAAGTTTAGCAAAATTACACGATAATGTTACAGTCAATGTTACCTACCAAAATTTTTTCTATAAACATTAATTTTTAAATGTCAGATTGTTGAAATTACGTATTATGTTAGAGCTATTTCATTTTTTCATCGTCTCCCCCCGCCCCCCCCCCTCCATAAAATTTAAAATGCTACAGATGTAATAAAAGTATTAAAATGTAATAATAAAAAATAAAAACTTCTTAAAGACACTACAAAGAATGACTAATGCGCACATTACGAAACAACGGCGTCTTTCTTCATCGTTCGCAAACAAGACATACCGTGGAAATTTACAATAAATAATAAAAACTTCTTTAAAACACATTAAAATAATAATGCCCAACGCATTTCCAAAGAACGATGTCTTTCTTCTTCAGACGCAAACAAGACTTGCTGTCACTTGGAAATCATGAGCAAATTTGCGTTTGATGAAGAAAGACGCCACTCTTTCGAAACGCATTGTGCATGACTTATTTTTGTGGTGTTTTTAAGTAGTTTATATTAGGAATTATACCAGTTTGTACAGCATCTTATTACATAAGTAATGTTAATTATTTTATGTGCATCGGGAAAATTTTCTGTGCTTATTCTGATATGAAAAAAACCTTTAATACAGAATTTCCAAACTGCTGTATTTTTTTTTAGTGAGTTTTTTATTGACAAACAAGTTCTGAGTTTGAATACCTTGTGAACCAAAAAAAAAAAAAAAAAAAAAAAAAACACTGCAGTACCCCAAACCAACCTATTTAAAGGGGTACAAAAACTGGAATGTACCCTAGGCACAAAAACATCTTAACCTGCAAATTCATAAATTTTAATGGAAAGCGATGTGCAGATAAGAACTGAACACACTTCCCTCACCCTCCCAAAGGAGTAATAATAACAATAATAATAAAAAAAAGAGTAACAACAAAATGAGTCATTTTTTTTTCTTTTCTCTGAAAGGTTTTGATTGTTTTAAAAATAATTTAGATTGTTTTAAATTAATAATGTTCTTTATAATTGAGATGGGTAGATAAGGCTCGTTTTTGGCCCTAACTCTGTCAATATTTTTCTTCTTTTATATAAGATGTTTTGATTGTTTTAAAATAATTTAAATTGTTTTAAATAATTTTTTTTTTCAGTGGAGATGGGTAGATAAGGTTCGTTTTTGGCCCTCTCTCCCATATTGTCAATTTTTCTTCTTTTTTTTCTAAGATGTTTGATTGTCTTAAATTAATATTCTTTTTTCTACTGGAGATGGGTAGATAAGGCTAGTTTTAGAACCTCCCTAGATATTGTCAATCTTTTTTTTTTAAGATGTTTTGATTTTTAAAAAATAATTTAGATTGTTTTAAATTAATAATGGGTTTTTCCTCCCACTGGAGATGGGTACATAAGGTTAATCCTTGCCCTCCCTCCCATAGTGTCAATCATTTTTTTTCTAAGATGTTTTGATTGTTTTAAATTAATAATGTTTTTTTTCTACTAAAGATTGGTAGATAATGCTCGTTTTATTACCTCTAGATGTTGTCAATCTTTTTTTCTAAGATGTTTTGATTTTTTAAAAATAATTTTGATTGTTTTATGTTAATAACGGATTTTGAATCGCGGCCATTTTTGTCGGCAATAGGTAGCCATTTCTGACCACATTTTTTTAAAGCATTAAATTCAGCCATATTTGACCACATATAATTCTTAATAAATGGGAAAATATGTTTACCATAAAGCAAGGCAGGGGATTGTTCCATAAGCAGAACCTGATTATAGCATGGGCAAACTGGGCCATGGCACTGCCTGCCCCCTCCCGATTTATGGGACTCCAAATTTGGTATGCAATTTCCGTAAAGCTGGCATTTTATATCTCTTGCAACATTGTACTGATTATATTCAATGTTTTGAACTTTTACAGTAAGCTAAAATTGAAAACAAAAAAAATATATTCATCTAACAATAGTGGATACCTCTCAATAGTGGACACTTCTGTGCCGCTGTATTTGTCCGCTATTCGGAGGTGCCTGCTTTTCGGAAGTAAAAGTATGTAAATGTGTATGCATCGTAAATTAAAAAGGTTGTTCGCTAAATAAAGGTGTCTGTTATGGATGTTTCATTCCGTTATGAAGGTAAAACCTCCATAACAGACATTCCTGAATGGCATCACTATTTATCGAACACCCATATTTTTCAATATTTAAACAATTTTCAAACAAAAATCAATCAGAGAGGCAGTAAATATTAGATCCTAAATTATATTAAAACAATCACAAGCAACTTAGAACTTTTTTTTACCCTATCGCCCTATCGGCAGAAGGGGTAAAAACAATGTTTATCTACCCATCTCTTTTTCATTAATTTAAATAACAAGAAGAACCGTGACTTCGTTGTTTTACGTTATTCAGTTTGGCACAAAAATCTCACACATACCTTTCTCATGCACTGTAAACAAGACAAATGTTTCTTAATCTACGAAAATATAATAGAACCACGAACGAAAATATACAATAACAACTTTCGAGTTACCAAATGATTCCGAAAAGCATTCTTCATGTTTAGAAACCTCAGACACCAATATACAGGGTGGTTATAATATAAGTATCTCTATTTGGGGCTGTCTGTAGCTCGAAGGAATGATGCGGATGAAACATTTACTATTCGAGAAGGGGGAAGAAGAATGGAACAATAAAAAAAAGAATTGCAATAATAACCGACAGATGGCGCTACTCAGTGTGAAATGTAATGTGTAATACAAGAACAAAAAAAAAAATAAGGCGTGAAACTGGATAACACAGAATTTTTTTATTGGAAATGTCACAGCGAACGTAGTTAACGCTTTCGCGTGGTGGTGCCGATCATGTTCAGGTTTCACATGGTCATTGTGCTGGAGGGCACAATCCAGGCGGTGGACGACGTGCTCAGTTGCGGAATGTAACGCATCAGGAGTGATGTTTCGCACATGTTGTGATATGCAGTAAAGATATTGAAGTCTGCGACACCTCCACAGTACACAATATTACACATTAGATTTCACACTCAAAAACTCCATCTGTCGGTGATTATTACATTTTTTTTATTGTTCCATTCTTCTTCCCCCTTTTCGAATAGTAAGTGTACCGATTTTGGTTTCATTCCGGTTTTTCCTTTAAGCTACAGACAGCTCCAAATAGATATACTTATAACCCCCGGTATATTTATATATCTATTAGATTTAATGAAACATTTATAAAAACAAGGTTTCTTTTGCTGCCACTGATTTTCGGAAACATTTCCGAGTAATTTTTATAGTGTATTAATCAGTTTTCTAAAACCTCAATATAGGTTTTTTGAAGGCTCAAGTAAACATTTTCATGGTCAACAAACCTGTTTTACAGACAAATATAATAAATTAACAGCATTAACATTAATATTAAAATTAATATTATTTTGTTACTCTTGCATGTATAAATTCAATCACACAGCTGAAATTGTTCAATTGAGAATCGATAGCATCCTAAAACCGATATTCTGGTTAATATACTATAAAAACTACTCGGAAACTTTTCTGAAACTTTGTTTTCATAATTGAGATTTTTAAAGATAAAGAGCGCTTTTCAGAATCATGGATAACTCGGAAGAGGATATTGTATATTTTAGTTCGTGGTTATGTTATATTTACCTATAGATTACGAAACATTTGTATTTTTGTACTGTGTAAGACGGTTTTCAGCTTTAGTTCTCACTGCAAATTCTTAAACACAAAAATAAACACATTTAAGAACACTTTTTTGTCACCAAATTAACAACACAATTTTTGTGTTGTGATTGTATTCTTAATGTGTTGCTATCTAGAAATGTGTTCTAAAAATAGTGTTGTTAGTTGTGTTGAAATAGTGTGGCAAATAGTGTGGCAAATAGTGTTGATGAAAATGTGTTCTTGTACTGGTGTTGTGTTGTACAATACTTTGTCACCAAATTAACAACACATTGTAAACACCACACACATTTAGCACACTATAAAACAACATATTTAAAACGTTTTCAAAACTCTTTCTACAGGGTGCCTGAAAATTACAGAGTTTTATAAATGAAATAAGAGACAGTTTGCTTTATAGAAAAAAAAATTGTAGGAGATCACTGAGTGAGTTGATTAATTTTTACCAATAAATATCAATAAATGAATTTCTGGAAAAGTTATGAAATTTGTTTTTCTTAGGCATCATCTATATACCCTCTCTTCTATAATTGTAGAATAATTTATTTTATTTAATATATAAAACCTGGAAGATGTATAAAAATATTACACAAAAATATATTTAATAAAACAGGCTCCTTCATAAAAATAAATTTAATAAAAAGGTCCCGTCAGAAAAATCAATTTGATAAAATGCAACCCTTCACAAAATTCCTTTTAATAAAACAAGACCCTTCAAAAAATTCCTTTTATTTTTCTTCCTTACTATTTTTATTAATTATTTATTATTTTGTTATGTTTTAAAATGTGTAATTTGTAAACAATCAAGTTCACCAGAAGGGAAAACTTTAGCAAATAGGACTTTAAAAAGGTTTTTGCTATGTTAATAAATGTTTGGTTCGAAAGATTGTTTACAAATTACACATTTTAAAACATAACAAAATAATAAATAATTAATAAAAATAGTAAGTTTTTTGTGAAAGGGCCTATTTTATTAAAAGAAATTTTCTGAAAAGTCCTGTTTTATTAAACGGGATTTTGTGAAGGATTCTAGTTTATCAAATAGATTTTACTGAAGGGGCCCAATTTATTAAATTGATTTTTGTGAAGGAGCTCTGAATAGGCCCCAAATTTTGCCTGGATCAACCCTTGACATGAGATGATCAACTTTTAACTTTGTATAAATTTCAGCAGAGAAAATGAAGTATTGATCAGTTTATTGCAGCTAAATTTAAACATTGCATTATAATTATATATGTATAGCCTTTTTCCCCCATTTTTTAAGTATAAGAATTTTCAAACTCTTTTCAATACAATTGCTAGACAGAGGGGAGGTGGGGGCATTTTGTGAAAAATATAATAAATTTCATAAAAATTACCTTTATTTTTCACAAAATGCCCCCCCCTCCCCCCCCCCCAAAAAAAAACTTTAAATAAAATAAAATAAAAAACCTTCTACAAGTCCTTTTACTTGCAACTAAATTTGGTAATAAATGTTTTCAACTTGTAACTCCCAGCCTAAATTGTGAATAGATACTTTCAGCTTAAAAATAAAAAAATTTGTTACCTTCAAAACTGGTTAGTATTTATTACCATTTTTACCATTATTGTTATTTTAAGTTATATGTAGTACAGATATATTTATTTCTCATTATTATTTTAATATGAAAAAAAAATATTTTAGCTATGCAAGTTAAATATATTTTCATAAATCACTCAATCATCTAAGACAATCTTACATCCAGTCACACTGTGAAATGTTCCAGTGATTTATTATTATTAATATGTTATAGTACAGGAGACTCACAAAACATTTTTCAAGATAAGACACATGTATAAATGTCAAAATATCAATTTAGGAATTACGATTTATTTATTTTGTTAATAATTCATAATGTATAATGAAGAATATTTTTAGTTCATTTCATAATCAAGCACAAGCTCTAAAAATTTCGATAGTAAAAAGTATTTAATTTATAAATATATTTGCAGAAATTTATATTTTATCAAATTTACTATTTATTATGTATACATATTATCAAATCAACTAATTTAAAATTGTCAAATACTCAAGTTAATACGTTTCAATTTAGTAAAAATCAATTCTCGGTAAAACTTGTAAATTCTTCAATTGTTTATAAATAGTTTGTTTAAATTTCAGAAAAATAAGAAAATAAATCAAATGTAACAACATATGTTTCAACTTTTTTTTTATTAAAAAGCATCATTAAATTTAGTTATGGATGTTAAGCAAAAACTACTGTGCGAGAAAATTCATTAGATAAAAATAGGAATAAAATGAAATTATTATAAGCTCTACATAAATAATTTAAAATACAAGCAAATAGATGAGGCGATATCATTGTACTTTCACGAGATAATAATCTGAACATTCGACATCAAGATTATGACTTAAAATGTCTTATCTTGAAATTAATGTATTGAGCCATTTCTAATACAACATATAAAAATTTATTTAATAATAAAACATGATATAAAAACACACTGAAACATTTCACATACCTGTATTTAAAGTGTATTCCTGTATATTTCCATCGTTTATTTATTTGCCATAAATGGCGTTATTTAGTCTTTAAATGGCGCACGTGGCACGCGAGTGCGATACACTAGAATCCAACGGCAGCCATTACAATTCTTACTTGTACAATCTTCCTCTCCCGTCCCTTGTGACGGCGAAGTGAAAATGAGGGAAAACGCATCACAGCGCATGCGCAAACACCAGATACACTCTGGCCGTCAATACTTAGTATGTGTTTCAAAAGTGTTGCATAAAGCGTTGAAAATCTCAATGTGCTCTTAAAATAAGACGACAACACAATCTAAACACATTTCTTCTCTGGTAATTTTTAACAACACTTTTTGCACAGTCTTTTACCTAGCACAACGCCTTCGCAACACATTCACAACATAATCCATACGATTTTAGTTACAAGTGCTTATTATTATGTTCAGGTAGCGTTGCAAAAGTGTTTTACGAATTTGCAGTGCTGTTTACTTGTAATTATTCCCAAAAGTATATTATTTCACTAAAACATAATAAAAGCCCATAGAGGGTTAATGCGCTTGAATTCTTTTCTGTAACCTTGTAAAAGAACGCGAAATATTAATAAGATAATTTTAAAAGGGAATCATGATGTTGTTTATGTGAACTACATTTAAATTTCTTTAATGTTCGAGCATTTTTTCGAAAGTTACAGTGCGATTCGACTAACAAATTGAGCTCATGAACATTTTCTAACCATTAACAATGAAAAAAAAAGAAAACGCGTATTCAAACTATAGATTGGATGGGAAAGACAAAAGTTGTAGAATTTTAACTCGCTTTCTCTTTTTTATTTACTTTGAAAGAAAGATACAAAAAAATGTCCACTTTTGATGATTAGCTCAATAGGGATAAAATAGTATTATATGGTGGTGTGATAATAGAACTAGCCTTGTTTTAATGAAAATATTGCGAATTTTGAAAAGTGGCCAAAGGCATTAATTTAGAATTATGAATAAAATTTAAAAAAAAAAATAATAATAAAAAAAAGAAAGAAAGAAAGAAAGAAATTCGAGAGTAACTTCATAACAATTGAAGACTTTTCATCAAAATTTGATTTGATTTATTTTTTCACTTTAATGCAACTTGTTTTCTAAGCGAGAACCAAGATATGTTTTATAACATTTGGCAGAACTTAAAACATCTTTTTATGTTTGCATTATAAATTCATTAAAACTTAATTTAATTAATTAGTGTTCTAAATTTCACTTGCCGCTTTTTTTTTCCTCGGCTTGTCACATAAGGATAAATCGCTTAAACCAGACTTTTCATATTTAATTTCATTTGTCAGTTAATGCTGCGGTATAAAAAAAATATATACATTATATAACCACAAGTTTGTACTAAATAGTAAATATGAACAAAAAATAACTATTTGAACTAATGAACAAAATAGTAACTATTACATGAAAAAAAAATTATGAACTAAGTGTTATAACATCGGAACGAATCGAGTAAAATTCGATATAAAAGTTTTAAATATAAACTTTTATCTCAAACTCGCTGAATACTAAAATATTACTATGTACTAACTAATACTTTGTTGTACTTATATGTGTCAAATTATCGCTCTTGTTTCTCTAATATTTACACTCAACGAGCGTCAATTACTTACTTTCATTCTAATATGTATTTTGCAAGTACATTTCCATATATATATATATATATATATATTATGACTACTAAATCGTATTATTGTTTAGTTCCTAAAATCTCGCTATAGTACACATTAACAAGCTCAACTTGAATTTTTATTATTTAAAAGGAATTTCGTTCTATCTCTCTTTTTCTTCTTTTTTTCTGTATAGTGAGGGAAAGGAAATATAGAAAATAGTCTCAAGACAACACTGAGCAGGCGTTAGAAATGAACTGAAATTCATTGTTTCAGGGTGTAGGTCAGTCAAATCTCCATTTCTCCTTGCTAATCTTAAACTTATGGGCGTGAGATAAATTCGCATTTTTAAAATATTTCTTCAAGAATTCTGTGTACTATTCTTAAAGGATGTCTCTTTCTTTTTTAGTTGATAAAATATTTCTAAAATATATTCTTTAATTTAATATTTTATGCTAATATATATTAATTTAATATTATATCCTTATTAAAGCTGACGACTGCGAGTAATATTTTAACACTTCAAATAACATTAAGTATTTTAAAAATATTTTGACAATTAAAAAAGAAAGAGATATCCTTTAAGAAGGGTACATAGAGAAATAGAAGTTTGAAATATTAATTATCTGAGGAGATATTTTGAAAATACGAATACATTTCACGTCCATAGGTTTAACATATCGAGCGGAATTTGAGGTCTCAAAGAACAACACCCTTAAGAAATGCCTTTTTAAAACGTTTTTTAAACAGTGGCATTTCTATTATTTTTAAAATAGAAAGATCTCACTTTTCTGGTTTTTTTTTTTTTTTTTTTTTTTTTTTTTTAAGCGGAAACTCTCCCTAAAATTCTGTTCTGCACATTGTTTTATGCAATATCAGAAAACTTTTTCACAATAACTCATTTTTTAAATAAAACTAGTCGGAAGTGTTAATCCCAAAACTTTATTCTATCTGATACATGTTAATACTTCAAAATTTGCTATCAGAGTGCCAATAAAATACAAGAAAAAAAGACAAATATAATGTAAATTATATGATTGCATATATGATCAGCCAGTAAAAGACTGTTTATTTTACGGAAATAATCGTATTCATAATATAATTTGTATCATCTTAAAAAAATTACCCGTATTTACGTATAAAATACATATTATGTTCGTAAAATAAACAGTTTTTTACTGGCATCCTGGCTGACAGATTTTTTTTTTACAGTGTATAACCAAAACAGATGCTAAAAAATGGCCGTCACATTTCATTTAATTTGTCTGGAGTGTGATCCTTTTCAATTTACTTTAATTATAATGGCTTACTTTTAAGAACCTAGCTTGCTTTTATCTTGGTTTATATTTCAAGGCCACTGAATTTAATAGACCTTCCGTACCTCTTTTAGCTTTTAGTTATTCCAGTAGAAGGCACGAGCAAATGAAATTACTTTTGCTTTCTCTTTGAAGGGGAGGGTGTTTTGCGCTATTTGCATAGTCATCCTATTATGCACAAGACTTTTATTCAATTACGGGATTTATAACGAGATTTTTGTTCACAGTAATGCAAATGTCTTTGCTTAAATTATATAAATCTCGTGCGTATCGAGATTTGCGCAAATGAAATCTTAAGTTGCAACACACTTTCAAGCCATTTTAACTTGCAAATTAACTTGTAAAAACGGTCACTCTATTTTAGAGTGGTTGAAAATTTAGTTTTATTTTTTTTATATATTCTGTTCATATAGTAATTATATTTTAAAACAATGATTACTAATGACGTTAGGTAATTTTAGATTATTAAAGACTGGTCGTAATAGAATACTGTATCTTTAGATTATTAAAGACCAATATTAATTTCATATTGGTTTTAAAAGCAAGTAGCGAAAATTAGTCAATTTAAATTTAATATGGCCATTTTTGGCTTTTAATTTGAGATCGCTTTTTAGAAGTGTAGATGCATAAGATGGAAATGCGTGGATGTACATGTGTAGAAGTACGCATGTGAATGCAGATGAGGTAGTTTATGCTGTAGTAATTTTTCGTGTGAATGTTTGCATACTTGCAAATTAATGTATAAAACAAATGAGAGCAGCACGAATGATCGAGAGAAAAAGAGAAAAAAAGTAAAATAGTACACAAAACTAAACCTTAAAAATTTTCTTCCTATTTCTTAACGTGTTTTGAATATGTGTAGTATCTTAATATCTTGGTAGTACGATACTTTCTTATTATGTAGCGTTTTTTAATCTCATAATTTATATATATATATATATATATATATATATATATATGCATACATATTTAATAACCTAACCATATTGTACGGTTCTACTCCCACAGGTATAGTTATTTAGTGAGAAGAAAAATAAAATAAAATAACCTTTAAATTTTTTCAGATCGAAAAATAATTATTTCACCAGCTAAATTTAAATTACAAATACCCATGTAAGTAAACAATTTCAATAAGCATTTAGTCACATAACGTAGCATTAGAGAATGCTCCTCAAATCACATGCAGTGTTTTTTACATATTGCTTTAATGTTAACTTTTTATTTTTTACAGATTAATCTCTCAGGCTACTGCCGCAAAATGTCTTGTATGTATGTAGAATATTTAGCCTTTTCTGACACATTCTTTTACGAATACATTTAAAAGAGATCTTTTCTACTATAGGTTTTCTTTAGAAGTGCTCTGAAATAATATATATATATATATTTTTATTGGCCAAATATTATGGTAAGGGATCGTCAAACAGTGCGGGCTCAATTGCGCTCAACAGTCACTTTTCTTGCCTCTATAATTTTAAATGTATTACTACATATTTTGCACTCATGACGTGTAAGTGTTGATCTTGATTAGAAAAGAAAATTGTTTCTATATCTGTACTATTTTTATTGTAATATCTGCTCTGAACAAAACAACAAAATATTCATTCGCACTCAAAAATACAAGATTTTTGGTCATTGATTTACTCTTTGTATCCTTTGTATCTGTAAACAAACTTTGTTGAGTTTTGTACTCGATTAATTTTCTAAACGTATATATATATTCATTTATATTCATTATGTATGTGTATATTTATGCAATGTTTGTGCACAAAACACATGTACATATAAATTGTGAATTGGAGAGATGCGCCCATGAAAATGTTAAAAAAATTTCAAATGCATTCAAGAGTGTAAGAAAGTTGGACTCCTGATTTCGATTATATAATTGCGTATTTTAGTGAGCTAATTTCTTGAAGCAAAGTTCATTATTTCCTGTTTCTTTACCAAAATTGTAGACATTTTCTTTTTCTTTTTTCTTTCTTTCTTTTTTTTCTTTTTTTCAATATTTCTATAGTGATGATCACAAAAACCTTCATAGTTAGAAAATATACTACCCAAATGTGAAACAGGATTAAAGTAAAAACTGAATATTTAAATTTTGCATGAAAAATTGTTATATAGATTGTTCTTTATTTTATTAATAATAACTTGTACGTAATTTATATATTATATGAAAGTGCAGATAGATTCACAATTTCTAAAAAAATATTTATAATATTTATATTGTTATACTGGCATATCAAGAAAATCTGATCTTTCTGAGATTTAGGTTATACTTGAAGGAAGGTTAATGCTTTGTATTTTTATCAATGTATTTTACTGGGATGAAGGTGAATTACACTCTTCGCTGAATATGACAATCAAATTTAAGGATGTATTGAACCGGAGTCCCTTCTTGTCGCGTGAGCGCGTTACTCGAAAACTCAAAAGGGTCAAATGCTCCCTCCACAATACCTGTCAGATACTCCTTTCCAGTCAATGTTTTTAATTTATTTTTTTCTTGGAAGAAAAATTAGGGCACGATTCTCTGATTCTAAGAATTGTTCAGTAGCGATTTATGACGTTTTTTCTAACTGGATGTTTAAATTTTGCATAGGACACTAATGATTCAGTAGAAATTTTTATGAAACATATATATGAGTGGGAATCAGGGCCGAAAGTAGCTTTTTTTCACAGGGGGCAAACATGGATTTTGGCGTCCCCCCTCCCTCCTCCGCCAAGAAAATTTACAAAGGGAATTTTACTAAATTTCTAATAACCCACTTATTGAGAAATACAAAAAATATGCAATCATAAAATACATAATAGTGAACTATGTAATCAATTTTGTCAAATATTTATAAAACCTGTGAAACCGGATTCAAAATGAACTGGAAAAATTCCGCTTTTTACAGGTTTTTGTCTTAGCAAATCGAATTGCTAGTAGTCTTTCTGTTGGGATCATGTAATTTTTTCATTTAGGACAGGGTTATGTTATACACAGATTTCATTTTCACAGATTTTACTGTAGTTGTAGTATTTACATTGCAATTGAGCAGGCGTTTAAAATCACAGTAATATGAGTCACAATGTCTTAAGAACTGAAAAACCAGGATTTTCTGTAGGTGTAACAATGAATTCAAATACCGTAAAATATACGTGTGCTATACACAGCCAATTTCATGGAACTATCTCTTCCTATTAATAGAATGGTATGTGATTCTTTCCTGAACCTAACGCTAATTATGAAAATTATAATAGTAACCTAGAATAAAAACACAAACCTTTTAAGTTTTAACTAAGTATTATATCTTGTGAATTTTCCACTCAGTAGTGTTTAGTGTCCCAGTCAATCTCAGTTCTCCTTTTGGATTTTCCAGCTGAAAAACTTTTTTTACCCAAATTTTATATAGATATTTTTTGTATCAAACAACAAACCAATGTTAATTTGGCGCCTCCTCTGCCTTCCTTTCTGGCACGTGGGGCACATGCCAACTCTGCCGCCCCCCCTTACTTTCGGCCCTGGTGGGAATTTTTTATTTCTTGTGATATGTCGCCGGTACATGCGAACCACCGAAAGTAAAAATGTCTACTTTTTGTCAGACCAACAACCTTTTTGAAAATACAATGCAAAATTATGAGACTTTAAATTCAAGGGAAAAAAAAAAACTTTAATTAGCGAAAATGAAAGACATTTGTTCTTACATTTTTTAGTTTTGCATTGTATCGATATACCACACAAAAAACAACTTGCGAAACGGACACAAACATAAGTTTGAATAATAAAAGTTAATATATTTTATTTATCCCTAAATGAAATGCATAAATTGTAATTTGTAAGTCTATTGACAATTCTTTCCATTTTCAATTTTTTACATTTGTAAATAATTTGTATATTTTGAATTTTGTTTTGGGATAAATTTTGTAAATATAAAGACATCGGTTCAAAAGTTAGCTATAGCCCTGGTTAGCTATAGTCCATCAAGTATATCTGTATCATCTTGTTTGCAACTGAATATTTGGCAATTTGAGACAGCATAATGCTGTAGTTTTTCAGAATGACGTATATAAAAATGATGAGAAAGCGGAGATTTTTAAAAAGATGAGAAAATATTTTCCATGATAAGATTAGAACATATACAAGGTGTTTCACAAAGGACCCCTAACTTTAAAAATCAATAACCCGGAAACGGTGATAGAAACATGAAACCAGTGATATGTTTATTAAAAAAATCGTAAGAATCTTATACATAAATCTCAAAATTTAGTTAAAAATAGCATCGATAGATGGCGCTGAGAGCGTTAAGAATCCTTCTAAAGAGAGTTCAGAAGCATAGAAAGACTAGTCGTCGAAGATTTCGTCATTGAAATCTGGCCGCTATTAGCGTATAGTGAAAATAATTCCGAAAGTGGTGTATACCGTGGAGGAACGTGTGTTTATTGTGTTGGAGTGCCACCGATTAAATCAGAGTCCTACTGCCTCAAGGAGAAGTTTTCAAACGCGATTTCAAGTCGCAAAAGGCTCAGATGGGAAAACAATTCGTGAGCTTTTCAAAAAAATTCAACAGACAGGCAACGAGGCCGATGCGTATTATTTTCACTATACGAAAATAGTGGTCAGATTTCAAAGGCGAAATCTTCGACGGCTAGTTTTTCTATGCTTCTGAACTCTCTTTAGAAGGATTCTTAACGCTCTCAGCGCCATCTATCGGTGCTATTTTTAACTAAATTTTGAGATTTACGTATAAGATTCTTACGATTATTTTAATAAACATACCACTGGAATCATGTTTCTATCTATCACCGTTTCCAGGTTATTGATTTTTAAAGTTAGGGGTCCTTTGTGAAACACCGTGTATATTCAGATGTATTAATATCTTTACATTCACGTTTTATGCATTCTTTCCATGAAACGCAATCCCGGAAACTCCACTGATGCCAAATCCCGGATATTGGGGATTGTTAATAGGCTACTTTATGTAAAATAAAATTAATTAAAACAAAATTTCAATTTACATCTAGGGAAAAGCCAAGCCATAAAATAAAACTTTCAAAAAACCTATTCTACACATTTGTTGTAAGAAAGATAATAATTTGCTGTTTGCTTATATTTGCAGATTGGTAGACCAGAAAAAAAAGTCTTTTACAGAAGGTGTTTGAACATTTGAAAACGATTTCGATGTACATTAACTTTTACTTACAGTTTTTTCACTTTAAAATATTAAAATAGTTATTATGGTTAATTATATGTCTAGTGTTTATCACAATTTTAATGAGAAAGCAATAACTTTTGTAGTATTGACAGAGTTATTTGTTCCTTTCTGACTTCGGATCTTTCTAGAGTGCGTCGACGCATACGGATAATGTTAATTTTAAAACGTAAAAATATATAACTGAGACATCTGTAGATTAATCGAGAATCGGGAATATCAATAAATTATGATTTTTTGATAGTTTTTTATTTCATTTTCACACAAGAACTTAATAAGGAGTTCAGATGAATGGCTACAAGCTTTTTTCTTAATCCCAACTATTTATTGCTGTGGATAACAGATATGTGTTTTCTTCTTTGCCCATTGAAAATAAAATTGGCTAGTACTGAACATCTCATGTGATGTTCAGTACTATATTTTTATCTGTTCTCTTTAAGTTTAATTCTACATTGAATGCAGGAAATTTTTGTTTGACTCTTGACTCGCATTTTAAGTTAATATTATTTTATTTTTCAAGCTAATAAAGCGTTTTCTTTTCTGTTGCAATCGATTAAATACATTCACACTTTTCTATTGTACTAACAAATTCCCAAATTTTGTCCAGCCACATGCTTCTCATGCTTAATTCTCAGCGAGACATGTCATGAAGATGTAAGATAAACTTTGAACTGTTGGTCTATTTAAAATTCAAATCAAGTTAATTATTTATTCATAAAATTATACATTTTAACGGCTTTGCAATAGTTTTTTGATTTGGAGGTTCGCTTTTAAAAATGAAGTTCTTTAAAATATATTCACAATAGATATATCTTCCCTATATTTATTTGAAAGTGTTCTTTCACTTACACTCAAACTTTGTCGTTTTTTAATTTCAAATTAATAATGTTATTTATCGTCCTTTTTGATGTCAGAACACCATATCTTTTACAGTAGTTTTGAATATTTAACTTTGGAAAGAATAATTACCTTTGAAAAGATTAGCAACATAGCTATGCTTATTTAACCTATAATCCCCGTCGTTGGGTCAAAGGGAATCCTTTGCATATATTTCACGAGAAAACTAATTACAGCAGGGGAAAATTCCGCCAGTTTTTAAAGAAAAATGTTTGTCTTATTTTAACACATAATTTCTGTCATAAAATAAAGGTGGAAATTACTATGGAAGTGGTGCCAATGCGGTTATTGAGGCTCTGCATCAGAATGCACGAGAAATTGACTATGCGACTTATAGGTTATAAGTGAAATTTTGAAAGTAATAAAAGCTATTATGTAATAACTTAGTAAATTGTAACTTAAACTAACAAAACTCTACTGGTTTGGAACTAAAATTATGTCGAAACATACTTTTATTTTAGCTCATCAAAATTTTCCAGGAAATGTTCCAAAAGTATCTGTTTTTTCGACATCTCTTTATTACAATTATGACAAGATTATGCATTCATACTTTGTTGATTCATAATTCGATTCAATAATAAAATGATAGATGTTTCGAAGAATTATATCACAGAAGATGACAGTTTGCTGACGACATAGTGATTTGAATTTAATATTCTATTCCAGTGTTTTGAATTAGTTTCACAATGTCAAACGCGATGACCAGAATATATGGAATTGACATTTCATTTAACGTATTTTTATTAATATTATTCTCAATAAAACTATTCTTAAGAAGAAAATAATAATTTTATCTAAAAGACAAACTTTGCTTTAAAAAACATATTGGAGAAGATACGTAGAATGAAATCTTCTGATAAGCAAAAAATCTGTGTGTATGTGAGTGTTGGGGGGGGGGGGGGGGGGGGGGAGGAATAACACGTACGTAAAAGCTACAAGAAAAAACTAAAACCCTAACATGTACGTAAAAACTACACGAAATAAAAACTAAAAATCTTGGATCAAAACCTGCGAAAGTAATCTGCTTTTTCTTTAACAGATATCAGGCATGTATTTGGCAAGATGAGTTCTAAATGGGTTTTAGGATGAGCTTTAGTCTATCGTTTAGGATCATATTTTTGATGAACATTAGATATCAGACATGTATTTGACAAGATTAGTTTTAGATGGGTTTTAGGATGAGTTTTAGTCTATCGTTTAGGATTGGTGTAGAAATATATATTATCAATTATTACTAACAATTGTTGAAACATAGAAAGTTTCGTTGGAAGCTTGCTTTATTGGAAAACATAATCTAAATAAGAGACAGAGCAGGCCATGACAAACATTGTATTCTTTTTTATTCCTACTATCACAGTTTAAAAAAATCAATTATGTAGTTGATTCGATTCCATGAAGTTCAAACTCATTCATCTTTCGTAAGTCAAAGTATTACATGTTGGTTTATGTGGCATTCGGAAAATTAAACTAAATTTCTGTATAACTTATAAGTTCTGTAAGGTATGCCATTCAGCTATTGAATGAAAAAAGCAATACTATTGGATAAACTCAGGAACGTAAAATCACGGGATCTGAAATTTCGTCCTAGCAAACCCGAATCCCACAATCGGAATTTACATGGGCTCGGTTTGGAATTCCTTAGTTGTGTCAATCTATTAAAAAAATAAATAAACGTTTTAGATATAAAATTTTGAATTAAATTACTAAAATAACACTAGAGCCATCTTTGCTATCAATTTGAAAATTTGTTTGAAGAAAAACACTTTTAAAATTTCGGGTAACGTTTGTTTTTGAAAGATTAAAGATAGTTTTCAAAATGAACCGTAACTCGAATAATTTTTATCTGATCACCTTGAAATTTCCAGGAAATATTTAAAAAAAAAACAGTATTATTGAAAACTTAAAAAAAGTAGTTTCCTTTATTTTAAGATAAAGCATCACCCAGTAAATCTTATGTCCTTGAATATAAATTTATTTCCCCATATCGAAGAACGGATATAACGAACAGTTATTTGATTATATTTGATAATAAATGTCAGTTTAACAGATGGTCTGCAATGTATTCAAGCACATTTTCATTCAGAATTTGTCTTGTTGTCTTAGTAATACTGTATATATACTGCGCTGGTAGAGTATATACATATATGTGTATATGTATAAACCTCTACACACGTTCTACATTAAAAACACTAATCGGTTATTATACCACTTTAAGTTTTGTTACACAATTAATCTTGCGATTTTGCTTTTCTCTTTTATTGTAACGTATACTTAAATACGCATACATACGTAAAAAAAAAATTACGTCTGAAAATTTATTATAAAATAATTCGTAAGAAAAAGGAACTGTCAGTATGCACCCTATTCTTTTTTCGAAGCGATTTGAATTTTTCAGATTTGTTTGTACCTGTTTTAATTACATAATTACAAAACAAAAAATGAAAATTTCATCAAAATAGTACGTTTTTTTTTAAATTTAATTTGAAATTTTTATGTTTTTTTTTTCAACTCTATTGATTAAACCTTTTCTTTTCTTTTTAGCAAGTCCTCCACCTTCTCATCAAACGTCTAGTTCTCCCACGTTTCATTCACCTTACCGCCTAGATATAGCCAGTCCTAGCAGATCTCCTAGTCCATCTTCTGCTTGTGCTTCAAGAGCTAGGATCGAATCAGCTGGAGAAGGTTCGGACTCAGAACACGAGAATGGATCGAAGTCTCTCTGCTCCGGAGACACAGGAGGCAGTGGTGATGATAAGAAAAACAAAACGCATAGACGAAAAAAGAAGACCAGAACTGTTTTTACTAGAAGTCAAGTGTATCAATTAGAAGCTACATTTGAAATGAAACGCTACTTATCCAGTTCTGAAAGAGCTGGACTTGCTTCTTCTTTGCATTTGACAGAAACACAAGTAAAAATTTGGTTCCAAAATAGGAGAAACAAGTGGAAAAGACAAATGGCTGCGGATATGGAGGCAGCTAATCTTCATGCAGCTGCAACACAGAGACTGACGCGAGTGCCCATTCTTTACCATGATAGAGGGGTTGCATCAAGTGGTGGTACATCTCCTATACCAGGTACAGGCTTACCAGTGGTCAGTGCCGCAGCTACCGCTTTTACAAATTACCCAGCATTGTTTTATCCACCTTATGCTGCAGTGCAACCGACAGCAGTTAGACCAACTCTCTCTGGAATGGGATAGAAGTGAATGAAAATCGAACATTATCTTCTAATTGTATATATTGTAGATTGTATTATATTATTTGTTTTGTTTACATATCACTAAAAAGTATTTTTATGTACATGGACGAAATATGAAATAGTTGTTTTCTATGGTTCATTATGTTTACAACGAAAAAAAAAAACATTTTACTATCGAAAGGTTTAAATATTATAATTTAGTTATACATAAAATAAAACCTTAATAATTACTAATTAATTATAAATTAGTGGATGTTAAGTTTAGATTTCTTAAGTCAGGGATTATAATTAAACCCGTTATTAATTTATTAATTACTCTATTATTTTGTTGGTAACTAAAGTTATTAGCCTATTAGGTGCCAGTACCTTCCCTAAAAGCACAACCAGTCAATGCGAAGTCACAGTGGTCACAAATGGTTACAGTCACAACGGCGATCAAATGGTGACTTTATTTCATCACATTATGAATCTCAGGTGACCGTCACTTCGTGAATTCTGTGTGAATTCACCGTGACCGATCTTTTAGTCATATGTATCTCGTTACAATATTAAACATATCGACTTCTCAGCAGCGCGTATGCGACTCATTTTTCACGTCAGATAATGACAATAACATCAATTAGAATTGCATTTGAGTCACGGTGCTTTGATATTTTAGTCGTGTTTGGGTCACGATGCTATTAGAGTTTTGATAGGGAAGAAGCCTTTCATGTCGTAATAGTGTAATTATAAAGTCGCATTTGATTCAGTTTGTCATTTCTTTAAACTAAAAACCCATTAAATGCTTGTATATAAAATCACTTACTTGTAAAGTCTAAAAAAATTGCAAGTTAAAGGATTGGTACTTTAAAAAAATTATAAAGGGAAAAAAATATATATATATAAAATCCACAAATATTTTTTTGTAAATTGTGTTTTAAATTATTTGTATATATTGTTAGTTTTTAATCAACATAGTCATTTCCTTATAGATGAAAAATATTCATGATATTCTATGTAAGTAACCTTTTTAGTAACCTTTTAGTTTTGTACTATTGAAAACACAAAGACATTTATTGCATGTATATAATTTCTTAGGTAAGAAAACTTTCAAAAATATGTCACTGTATAGAATTTTTTAATAAATCCATTTTCATCATACATAAGCATTTCTTTATTTATGTGTTATAACAATTAACATACTTTTAGCATAAAATAATTTATGAAAATTTATTGAGGGGATTAAGGTCGAAATACCCTCAATGAAATAGATTGTTTCATCTGTGTCTTAAAACAGTCATAAGATACACACGATTTATCTCATGAACAATGAAATTTATGCGCTCAAGAGTATTTTGCACGACAAAGTATTTTATTATTAACTTTTAAAATTTATTTTTGGCTCTGGCATTATTAGATACAAAAATTAATTTTACAAATAAATAAAACAATAGTCCAAAAGAAATATTCAATAGTTCAAAAATTTTCAACATGTTTTAAAATGCTAAGTAGAGACAAAAAACACAATTGGAGTAGATTGTCTTTTGTAACTTGAACTTATAACTAATATTTTTATATTTAATGGTTATATGCACCTTGTATATAACTATAATTACATTAATACACAGCCGTATGGGAATTGGAGCATCCTAAAGGTCTACACTGGGTGAAATTTTCAGGCCCGATACAAACGAAATCAACTCGGCCCGTACCAACCCGATGTAAAAGCTAAAAGTTCGGCCCGGAGCGAATGATTTTGTTTTCTCAGTTTATGGCCAGGCCCGGGCAAAAATCTATGAAAAAAAACCCGACCCAACCCGGCCAGAGTTTCTACAGAGAGAGCTGTTATTTCTTAACCAACATTATCTTACAATTAAAAAACTTTTAAAAGAATATTTCATACTTATTTATACAAAAAGTATCAGCTCATATATCCGCATGCTATTTTTTCAAAAACATGAAAAATACAAAAAATTCAGATAAAATTAAAAAAAAGTATAGAAAAGATCCATATCCGTTTTCCATAAACCGACCTTTTTCTCTAAAGAAGACGCCCACTCCTGAAATGTAAGTACTCTTTTTCTACATTTATGGTTCAAACATGCTTTTGAAATAAAAGTTCCAGGAGTATTTTCAGAAGTTTTCACGAAGTAAGTGAATAATTTCCCAGGAGTATAGCTTTGCATATAAAACTACATGCATTACTTGCATAAATAGTTAAAATAAAATATTGAATGTAAATAATATTATATTTTATATTTTGAAATTAGACATAACAGTGTCCTATTAATAATATATTCTTATCATCAACAGTAGGGGCATTGTAAAACGAGGTATTGTACCAAAACAACACATTGAACCTAGTGCAATGTTACTTGAATATGTGGTCGATAGATGGGACTATGTTTTTTCAATTATGTTTTTGTTTTTGAGTACGAGGGAGAGATGAAAAGTTTTGAGACTCGTAGGGAAGGATTCGCTATAGATTTATAATTTTGTATGACTATTAAGCATTTATAACACTGTGTGCCAAATTTGATTAAAATAAAGTTTTCTTCTGTGTTTTTTAATGACATCAACGCAATGCACCTCCTCAGTGTGCCGCGATAGTCTATTGTAAGTTCGTATATCGTAATCGAATATCGTAAGTTCGTAACACTTCCATATCCAACTCATTTTCCCGATCTGGTTCAGACTGTTCTGGTTCGGTCTGTTTCAGACCTTTCTCCTGAATCTAAATTCATTTCGATGTGCGTCATTTGGATGATGAAGTAATTATGGAGGTTGTTGGGACAAGACTAAAGACAAATCATTCTATCATGTGACTATAGGCAAATTGCAACACTTAATGCTTAAATGTATTGATAAAAAGGGTGAATATGTAGAGAAATTTAAATTGTAATGTGCCATTTCAGCTGTAAATTCTTGCCCCTTCTTGTTGAGGCCCAAAACATTTCACCCTTTAGTAAGTAATGGAGGGCTTGACTTGAGGGCCACGACTTGCAAATTTTACAAGCTTCTACGGTTCTGTATTTTCTAAATAAAATTGTAGGAATTTTCCCTTATTTCCATAAGCGTACGAAGCCTTTATATTATATAGAGAGTGTATGCACAATAAAAAGTGGAAACATCAACTATGTTATAAGAGGACAACAGGGAGACATTTTATCCAGATGAGGAAACCTTCACTTCCCAATGGAGTAAATTATAAAATTAATTTTAATGAGGGCATAGATCTGCATTGGGAAGTGCACATCAAATGCAAACGACAGTTTAAAAAAAACACAAAACAATAGTAGAAATAATAAAAAAGTCAATGTATTTATTAAAAATATTAAAGTTATATTAAAAGTGTTGATCTCATATCCCTTAAAGATAAATAAAAAAAAATATTTCAAAAAAATGTAAGCCTGAAAAACATTCGTAATTTGGAAATGAAGATTAAAATTAAAAATCATCATACTTCTTGTCTACATATTTGATGTAGACAAGACCTTGTACTAGACCTTGTACTAGAAAATAATCGCCATTAAATCAATAAAATCAAGTAGCGAAAACATTTGAAGGGTTTTTAATAAAAACAGTACTTGTTCAAAAATGATGAAAATTAATTGTCCAGAAATGTTTTCACGCCCCTTTCTGAAAATTGCAAAATTTCGATTTTTTTAAATCTGTTTTTGTTTAAAACCTTTAATTTTTTTTTCAAGTGCATAATAGAAAAGCATGCTTCATCCATATGAATAAAAATCTGAATTCGAAATTTTTGTAACAGAACCATTAACACCAAACACTAAACCACAGAACCAAACACTAAAAAATTTACACAATATTAAACATGTATGTATGTGCTACTTCCCCAACAGTTAGAGTAGACGCTATCTTGGACGGATGTATTCTTGGTAACCCCACTTTCGGGTACGACGTTCTATAAAACTTTTAATAAAAATAAATTTCATTTAAAGCAATTTTCCGGATCTTCGCGATTCGATCCTGGGTCCTCCGGGTATTACTTCTATACCACAAATCATGTTTGTTTGTTTTCTTCTGTCGCTATTCACTTTTCTCTTTACATTATATGAGCCTTACCAGCGGCTGGGAGATTCTGCTCTCAAAGCGGTAGACGTGATATGCTGGTTCGAATCCATGTCGCGCTCCTCGACCTAACCGTTCGAAGTGTTCTGTGGTTTTCTTCAAACTTGCGTAACCTTACATTTTCCATAATATTTCAATACAGAATTTAGTAAAACAATTTCAGAAACGGTTTTTAAATTCCTCAATATTTTTTATAACTTGCTGCTGTCGTATGAGAAGAAGATTAAAAGAGTTCCTTTGAGTCGAGCCCTACTAATTAAAAAAATTATCCAGATGCAATATATTTTAAAACAATTATATTTACGTTCATATTTTTCCATATATATTATTTTTAACTTACATTCTATTACATTTCTGCGCAGAGGAATGTTTAAACAAATAGAAATTGTCACAATACTATTCTTATTTTAATAGTTAAGAGGTCATTGTGCCTAAATAAGATGCAATTCCCCATAGTTTTGTCACATTTAAGGTAAATTTCACATTTTATTAAATAAATATATACTTTATTAAACATAGAAAGATTGAATACTGTGCTTTTAATTCAAAACTAACTTGTTTTGTAGAAATTAAATTATTAGCTGTAATATAAGCAAGTAATATATGATTGTTGCATATAGGTCATTTTTGCCATATTTACAATAGTTAAAACCTAAATGAGATGGCTAAAGTAGCGAAATGTGACAATGCATTTTATGCTTGTCAGCTCATAAAAACAGATTCATTTAATTTCTACCAATTTTTGAAATACTTAAAGAAGAATTGAAAGACATAGAATTGAAAATTGAAACATTTATTTCTGAACTACTTAATATAATAACTGAAATAATAATAAAAATACTTTGAGATACATAATATTGTTTATATTTTAATTAAATAATAAATACTTCAACATTCATACTCTAAATATTTTAAACTTTGACCATGTAGAAAACAATAATTAACTATGGAATGGTCAATTGAACATATATTTTACCAAAACAATGTTAATGTATATTTTAAGCAAATTCTTTGCTTTTCACTCATTTTTGCTTTCATTTTCCGTGTAGGAATCAATATTTTCTTTTGGTTTCTGGAAGGTATGGATATAGATAATTTTGAGGTTTAGGCTTCTTCATATCTTCAGTTACTGCTATACCTTTACTTCCAAATTATTTTAGCGACTGACTTCGAGTTTTCGCTGATTTTTGATTTTGTAACGCTGTTTTTGCTTTTTTAAGCTTTAATTGTTTTGTCTTTTTCACTTTTGGTCTCTGTTTTTGCTCTTTCACTTCATTCTCTCCTTTTATTTTTTTCATATAGGCTTTAAGTCTTAAGTATTTTGCAAAGTTTGATCCTACTGCTTTTCGCTTTTCGCTTTTTGTCTGGATTTTGATTTATTGTTGAAACTATTTTTAACATACAGATTTCAAAAGCTTGAAATGTATTAGCTTCAGGAAGGGACCTCTGTGAGTGCGATTTTGTTTGCACACCAGATTGTTGTTGAATAGAATCAAATAAATACAAGAAATAAGCAAAAGTACTTTTAACATTTTAAATTTAAACTGAGGAGATTGACTTTCTTTTTTATCCCACAGAACTAATAATTTTCTTAACATGTTAATAATTTATTCTAATAAATTATGCAGATTAATGCTACATACTTGACATCTGACTGAGTAAAAATAACGCATATAAAACCATTTCTCATAAAATTTCAGTGACAAATATTCCACAGGGCCTCAGATAAATGGTAAACCGAGTTAGCTACAGCCATGAATATGGTATATGTAAAGTAATACAGCTATGTGCTACACAATACGCTATCTCTGAGCGCTCTCTGCTGGCAAATTACAAAATTAATCATCGTATCACGAAAACTAGGAAATACGACCAAAAGTTCACGAGAAAGTTGTAGAGATTTACCAATTTAGTACGAAAAGACGCAGATACGGTAACTAGTAGTCGGCACAGACGAAAATATTGGAAACCAATTCGAGATATTTTGTTTGATAAAAATAAATAATGCTAGACGATAAATTCATTTTACAATAGTAAACATTCACATTTCCAGATAAAAGCTCCTGCGATCTAAAGAAATAACTTTTATTTTAAAATCAAATGTAACAGACGATTCCTTTTTTGTCTTTCTTATAATACATCACAGTTTTTGCTTTTTATATGCCTAGAGTCGCATTTCGCTCTGTTAAAATTGCATTTGTATGCGTTTAAAATAGATTCTCCTATTGCTTTCGGAGAAAATTCTTGTTTTAAACAAACATCTCGCATAAGTGTCAGATATTTCGGTCTGTACATGTAACTAACTATTTATGGTATCAGTGGGTACAATATATCTTTTTTTATTAAATCGATGATACACTACAACTTTGTCTTTGAACTTTTGGTCTCTCCTATAGTTTTCGAGAATACGATCCCTAACTACAAAATTTGCTACTACGAGGCGGCTCCAGGGACCTTAACCTCTTTTTTCAAACTCATTTTATTATACCTAGACACCATATTCATCTCTGTAGCTAACTCGGTTCACCAGTTATTTGAAGTGAAAGGGACTTAAGGAATCACTCGCCCTGTTCTTAATCCATTTGCATCATTACAGCATTATATGCGTGGAATTCTTCGGGTCTGTATCACCAAAAGCGTATATATACGCACAATTTTTTTTAATAAGATTCTAACAGAAACCATGCGTAGGTAATTAATAAATACTTGTATTTGTAAACAGAATCCAGTATTCTTCTGGGTAAAGTAACGCATTCATTCAACAATTCATTTGGGCTTTTACACCTAAATTAAGCTTTTTTTACTTAACACTTTCAGAGGCAAAAGACTTCTATTGCTAAAATGTTGAAATGATTGAATGACGCCAGAGTGTACGAACAAATTTATTTGAAAATAAGTAAAAGCTTTTCTTCACGTACACAATAAAAGGAAAATTTTATTAGAAAATTCTGGAGCCATTGTGGCATTTGGGGATTATAATTAAATGTTTTTTTAATATTTTAATGTTTAACCAACATTTTTCTATCTTAATACAACAGCATCGATATTCTAAAATTTCATTTTCATATCTAAAAAACAGAATTTTCATTTGTTGCGGGTGTTACATTTATGTCACACCCAAGACACAGAATTATTATCTTTTTTGATATGAAAATGATGTTGCTTAGAAAATCAATGCTGCTGTATTAAAATAAATAAATATTGGTTAAACATAAAAATATTCAATTCAAATATTTGTACTATATACCCGTTATATACAAAGCTAATTTAATTTTAAAAGTGTCAGCACGCCCAATCTCGTACGAATGGATTGAACGATTTATAAAAATGGAGGGTTGCGATTCTCATAATAGTGTGAAAGTAATTAGACCTAAAATACGCAGATGTATTATTTTGATGTCTTCTGAAAGTGACGATACTGATAGTGATCAAAGTGTGTTTGATTTTGAGTTGGAGGAAAAAATGACAAAACTAAATTTCATAAATTTATTTCTGTTGTTTATCTAAATAATGATATTACAAAATTTATTAGAGAGAATGTTTACGAATTATTATTGCCCGAAGAAATTCTTCAACCACTATACAAGAAACTGATCGATTTGCGAAAAACAATCAGAGTTTGGAAGAAATTTCTTCAGAGGAATTAAAAGTTTATATTGTTGCATCATAGACATCATTACAATCAGCGATCAGTGTCAGAAAGATCTAGTGTGCTGAAAATTCTTTTGGATATGATGAAAGGAAGCAAACTGTTACAAAAAGGGTTATTGCTTAAATCTTGACAATTGATACAGGTTCCCTGATTTATATAATAAATTATGTCAATTGAAAGCAAATGTTTGTGGCATGGTGAAAATAAATAGGAAAAGAATGCCTAAAGCTCTAGAAAGTATGAAACTGAAATGAGGTGGAAGCCACTATACTCCAGAGTAAAATATTTCCGCCATAAAATAGAAAGATAAAAAATACCTTTTTATGTTATCAACAATGCATAACCAAGAACTTTCTGATACGGGAAAACAAAATTACAAAACTAAAGAAAATATTGTAAAATCAACATTTGTTTTAGACTATAATAAAAGTATAGATGCTGGAGATGATGAAGGAGAGTAAATTCTTAGCAAATGTCATGTTATTCTGCGCTATCAGAATATGTGCAAAAATGTTTTTTATTGCCTTGACATGACCCGCTTGAACTGCTAATGATTTTCAAAACTATTCATAAAGATAGAGCATTTCACATCTTCAAAGATAAATTATCAGAATTTTTTTTTTAATATATTAAAAATAAAAACACAACAAGAAAGAAAAAAATTAAAACGAAAAGTTACACCATTTTTATCGTTACCATCAAGATTGACTGGTCAACATTTTCCAATACTCATTGGAACAGCTTCATCAAAGAAAGCTCGCAAACGTTGTGTAGTTTATTCAGCACACACACACACACACACACACAGAAAGATACATTTTATCAGTGTGATAACTGCCATGTGGCTATATGCATTGATCATTTCGAGTACTATCATACTGTACCAAACAACTAGATGTAACACTAGAAAGGCCAGTAGGAGTCTATTTGACTCCAACCAAGTGAATAAATGTCTATTTGAACCAGGAATTTCTTCATAAAATATGTTAAACATATACCACACATAGAAATAAGTTAAATAGTTTTATTTTATTTTAATGTTGAATATTTTTATAAAAGTTGTGTAAAATTTTCGGTTTTAACGTTACTTTCTCAAATTATTATCAATGAATATATGTATAAATTTTATAGAGCTAAGTAAAATTATGAATTTCTTGTTTGCGCCATTTGGTTTTTAATTTTTTTATACGCTTTGAACTATTTACATTTTGATAAAATAAAACCATAAAAACATATTTAGTGATCAGTACCACTTTTCCAAATGATGCAATTAGGTCAAACGGAAGTAATACACTGAATTTAACATGAATCCTTGCCACGATATAACAAAGTTTCATTTTAAAACTTCTTATTATTTTTTTTTAATTTGTTGGAATGCTATTATATACAGATTTGTACATTTAATCAGCTAATAATCCCTCAGCTTTTTACAAAGAATTTCATTGCGTTTAATTTTGATACCCGCAATAAAACTTTTCTGAATATCATAATATACGAAACTTTTACTTCTAAATTCATTTTCCATTTCCCTTAAATTTTGTAGATAAATAATAATATACCCACATTCATACATTTAAACAGTTTCTTTTTTTACAATAAGAGATATAATCAAGCAAGAATGAATTGGTCAACTCTTGAGCAATTAAACGCAGACACAGTGGAATCAGACTAGACAGCACACATTTGGCACATGAGAAATAAGACGTTCGTTTTCGCCAAATGATTCATAAATATTAGCAAATTTTAATTAGAATTCAAATTCAAATAATCCCGAATGAGAAGATTTCGTTTTCACGTCATACTTATTATAGCTAAACAGAAAAATAACTACACAGAAGTAACAGTTATATATAAATAAATAGTATTCATATTATGAATTTTAAATTACTAGGGGATCCAACCCGGGATTCCCGGGTAACAGAACATAGGTGAAAACCATTTTTTAAAAAAATTGAAAACTAATACATTTTTTTACATTTAATATATATATATATTGCCCGCTAAAAACGCCAAAAAGCATTTTATTTGTAAAATATAAATTACTGCATTTAAATAAAGTTTAGAAATGTATTAAAAACAATACTTTCGTATTAGCCGCATGCCAGGTGTTAATACCCGAAGAAATCTCCAAATATTTCGCTACATATGGCAGCCTTTTTGATTCTGATAATTTCAGTGCTTTAAGTGCGTATTTCGATTACATGTCATTTAAATTTGTGATTTATTTATACTGTTTTATTTATACAGGGTGTTTCACAAAGGACCCCTAACTTTAAAAATCAATAACCCGGAAACGGTGATTGATAGAATCATGAAACCAGTGGTATGTTTATTAAAAAAATCGTAAGAATCTTATACATAAATCTCAAAATTTAGTTAAAAATAGTACCGATAGATGGCGCTGAGAGCGTTAAGAATCCTTCTAAAGAGAGCTCAGAAGCATAGAAAGACTAGCCGTCGAAGATTTGGCCATTGAAATCTGACAGCTATTAGCGTATAGTGAAAATAATTCCGAAAGTGATGTATACCGTGGAGGAACGTGTGTTTATTGTGTTGGAGTACCACCAATTAAATCAGAGTCCTACTGCCACAAGGAGAAGTTTTCAAACGCAATTTCGCAAAAGGCCCAAATGGGAAAACAAAACGTGAGATTTTCAAAAAATTTCAACAGACAGGCAACGGAAATGTGGGTCAGACCCACTCCGTCGTTACTCCTGAAAATTCAACGACACTTGCTGCAGTTATTGAGCGTAATCCGAATAAATCTGTCCGCAGACTTGCAGCTGAATCCAAAATCAAGCCAGCCAGCACGTACAGAATCCTGCGGAAATCATTACACATGTTTTCTTACAAGATTCAATGCTGGAACGCCATACCAGTTCTAGCTGAACGACAACGAGAGCATTTCGCTAACGATATGCTCGAGAAGATTGATTGTTCTGGTTTCGATGTCGGCCGAATATGGTTTACGGATGAGCTCATTTTTATCTGGATGGTGTCGTTAACAGACACAATTGGCGATTTTGGGGTACAGAAAATCCACATTTGACTCACGCACGACCACTCTATAGCCAAAAACTTACAGTTTGGGCTGCAATCTGTCGCAAAGACATTATTGGGCCCTTTTTCTTGCGAGAAACGGTTACGACTGTGCGGCATATTGCTCTTTTGAAACAATTTGTCGCACTCAATAAGCCTTAGACGATCGACCAGGCACGGCGTGGTTCATGCAAGATGGGGCTCGTCCGCATTGTACACAAGACGTTTTTGACTTTCTGGACGAATAATTCGACGATAAAGTTATTGCATTGAACTAGTGGTGGTCGTTGTACTAGTGGACAGTGAAGGGAAAAGGCATGGAGTGGCCTCCGAATTCACCCGACATCACTCCCTGCGATTATTTTTTGTGGGGCACATTAAATGACATTGTTTACCGGAACAATCCTTTAACACTCGACCAGCTCGAAGAGGCTATTTGTCAAGCCTGTGTGTCGATTTCCGATGACACACTACAGAGAGTCACTGACAATTTCATTCTGCGTTTGCGTCATGTCTGTTGTGTAAAAGGTGCACAAAGTGAATCACTTTTAATGTGATACGCCTATTTATCGCAGCGCCATCTATAGGCGCTATTTATAACTAAATTTGAGATTTATATATAAGATTCTTACGATTTCTTTGATAAACATACCACTGGTTTCATTTTTCTATCTATCACCGTTTCCGGGTTATTTATTTTTAAAGTTAGGGTTCCTTTGTGAAAAACCTTGTATATTGATGAAGTTTTAATTTCGTAATGGAAAAATAGTTGCAAACAATTGCTGGACTATTTATATTGATTTAAGTACAAATGTATTAATCTTGTGTACCTGGGCTGCATGCGATAGAGATAGAATAATAAAAAAATCCTTGAATATTATTTTGAAAACCACATAAAACAGTGAATTGGAATACAGTTAAAAAAAAATTACATTTGAAAGTACAGTTTGTTACCCTAATCAACGGTGTAATTAAAATTGTGCAATGTTTAGAAGTTAAAAAAAATGTAGTAAAAGCGACATTTATTGGGCAGGTGTTATCACTGTCAATATGACGTCAGCGTTACTCACAGATATGTTTTTGCTTTATAATATAGATTTATGACTATCAATTTATCCCTTCTCAGAAAAATCGGAATGCGACTCATTTATACAGTAATGACATCTGAGGTATGAATGTTACAAACGATTTTTACTCGTCGATAGCTGATCTGCGAAGTATTTACTCACTCAAGTAGTACAGGTTGTTGGCCCATCATTTGCATTTTGTAAAAACCGTTAGGTGATGGCATAATTCATAATGGTAGGGTTGGAAAATGGTTGGGCAATGGTAGGTGCAGAGATCCCTCGAATTTGGAGCCTTTCTGAGCAGCATTCTGAACAGCTGAATGGTTGGACCACTGTTTGTTGTGCAATTAGGCTTTTGTTGGCAAATGGTTTAATGACTAATGGTACGGCAAGGCGGACATTTCCTACTGAGGGCCAACATGGAACGACAATTAGCCAACGTTAGTCTAACCATTTTGTGCTGTTTGGGCATCGATAAAGGAATTGCAGTCTATCTCAAAAGTTTAGGCATACACTAAAATATGATAATAAAATTGGAAGAAGAAATATATGTAATAATTTCATAATAAATATTCAAAATGTAAATGAAATGATTCATAGTAGAGATATTGTAATTATTTCAATCAGCATTATTTATTTAAAAGTACACCTTTTAATATTTTTGTTCAAAAGCCATTGTGTAAAACGTTTGGGCACATTATGCAAAAGTTTACAATTGCTGAATTGTTTTTGAACCAACCAGCCACTGGTTTCAACCAATCAATCGTTCCGACGAACGAACCGTTTTTCTTGAGCAGTATAACAGCAAATATTTAATTTCCATTGGTTATTTAAGATGCTGAAAACAAAGTCGAAATTTTACAGATGTTTAAGTTGAAATCTAAAAATTCCCCCGTTATTGAAATTTCTGGAGTATTAAATCGTTCAAAGCGATGGATATACAAAGTACTTGCTAGAAATAACAATTTCATCTGGAGACCAAAATGCGGACGACCACGTCTTCAGATTGATCAAAAAATTGGAAAACCGGTGTCAAAGTAAAATATTCCCCAGAATTAAAAATAATCTCAGTGTCAATGTATCAAAGGACACAATACATACATGCATAAAAGACTGCAAGACCATTTTTTTAAAGGAAATATGTTGTGAACTGCGCCTAAAATCACACCATAAACAGACCAGAACGGATTGGGATCGAAAGTACATGTTGTGCTGGACAAGAGTCTCACCGTATTATTCAGCGATGAAAATAGTGGTCCTGATGGCTGGCATATTTACTGGCATGACCAGTAAACAGCCACGTACTTTCTTCAAGACGACAAAGCGTTAAGTCTCTGGTGGTTTGGGGGGCGATTGGCTTTGATGGTCAAACCTGCTTGGCATTTCACCACGGGAAACATAATTCAACAAATTATCAGGAAACACTAGATCAATATCTACTTCCATTTAGTAACATCTGAGTGAGTTAGTGAGTTCTGAGTGAAGATTTCAGCACGTCAATACTTCAATTCACAACTCACATGTGTGAAACAATGGCTTTCTGCCCGAAATGCTAATGTGTTAGATTGGCCATCTTTAAGCGCGGCCTTTAAACCCAATTGAGAACATTTGGGATACATTAACCCGTGAAAGATACAAGAATGGAAAACAATATGATTTCTAAAGAACTAAAAGTGGCCATAGAAAAAACATGGCATTCTCTGCTACCAATAATATTTCAAAGGCTAATTGATTCAATGCAAACACGATTATTTAAAGTTATCCGAAACCAGGAAAATACTATTAATAAATAGCATCATGTAAAAGTGTTAAATGATGAGTTTTTCCCATTGTGCCTGAATTTTTTGCACAGTTACAGAATCTTATGATTTTTTATTAAAGTTATGATAATGTACTCATTTATTCATTTTGATATGATTTATTTGAATAATTTTATAGAATTTAATAAGTACGAGATATAATAAAATGTCGTAAATACAGTGGTGGACATAATTATAAGACACCTACCTAATTTGACATACAGTGAAAGAAAAGATTTAGAGCTCAAAAATACTTTATCAAATATGACAAAAACATAAATTTATTCTTTTATCACACGTAATTGTTTTATAGAAATGATATTTTTATAGGTTTTAATAAAATAAATTAAAAATACCATGGACAAAATTATAAGACACCCTAACATTTTAATTAAAACAACTGCTTTTTTTCGAAATATGCAAATTTTCTGCAGGCTGTTATGACGTCAGGAGTTAACTAAAGCAGACGATAACCGACTTCACGCTTTTAAAAACATGCCACGAGGTACAGAATGCCCCAGCACATATTATAGCATTCTTTAGGTCTTCGACACATGTAAACTGCCTCCCATTTCGTTAAACCTCACGAGCTAAGATCCCCCACAAATTTTCGATGGGATTTAAGTCTAGGGAGCGAGAAGGCAGCGGAAGAACATTGATACTTTGCTCTGAAAGCCACTTTTTTGTTACGTGTGATGTATGAATCGACGCGTTATCGTGCTGTAAAGTGCAGTTTTCGCCACAAAAAAGTTCACCGTATATGGCTAGTTGATCTTCAAGAAGATTCTTATACTCTTCTGATTTCATTCTTGAATGCACAAAAACGATATCGGTTTTTTATTGAGCCGAAAAACCAGCCCAAACCATTACTGAGCCTCCACCCATTTGGCGGCTCATTTGTACATCAGGAGACTTCCGTAAATCATGCCAATAATAGAGAAATCCGCCAAGACCATCCAGGTTAAACTTTTTTTCATCAGAAAATAACACAGAGTACCATTTGGAGGTCCAGGCTATAGTTTGTTTAGCGAAGTTTAAACTGTCCATTTTCTGCCGCCTTAGAAGCGGTGGTTTTGTCTTCAATTTTTTAAATTTCACATAGGAAGCATTATGCAACACCCTGAGAATGGTTCTACTTGAACAATTCAGTTTCAAAGCATTTTCAATGCCTGTAGTAGTAATCTTATTCTGTGTAGCGAGCGAAAGCACATGGTGTCTGTCTCTCGAGGACAAGCAAGGAGTACATCCAGATCTTTTAATCACCGATCCATTACTTCCTCTTTTCAAAACATTTGAAACTGCACATCTAGAGCGTTTAATAACTTTTGAAATATTATTAACTGAAGCACCAGTTCCATTTAATCTCCAAATTTCGCGAATTTCACTATCTTTTAATTCTGTACCTCGTGGCATGTTTATAAATGCGTGAAGTCGGTCATCGTCTGCTTTAGTTAACTGCTGACGTCCATAACAGCGTGCGGAAAATTTGCATATTTCGAAAAAAAGCAGGTGTTTTAATTAAAATGTTAGGGTGTCTTATAATTTTGCCCATGGTATTTTTAATTTTTTTTAGTTAACTCTATAAAAATATAATTTCTGTAAAACAATTACGTGTGATAACAGAATAAATTTATGTTTTTGTCGTATTTGATAAAGCATTTTTAAGCTCTGAATCTTTTCTTTCACTGTATGTGAAATTAGGTAGGTGTCTTATAATTATGTCCACCACTGTAGTATATTTTGTTTAATTTTGCACTGTTATTTAATAAATGACATTTTCTTGTTATGCCTAAAATTTTAAGACAGGCTGTACAAAATGTTCTTGAATGTACGACATTTTTAAAATGACTACAGTAATTTTTTAAATGTAGAGAAATTTGAAACTTTGAAGTGTAGTGAATGAGTTAAATTTTAGTTACTATGGCATGTGTTTAGTTAAATATATTATTTTCTAAACTTCTCCTAAATTTCCTTGTATGAATGTGACTCAACCATTATAAAAGAGAGATTTTTGCACAGTTAGCCAAAAAAGAAAAAAGAGAACACCTCATACATTTTAATCAGAAAATTATCGCAAAAAAAAAGCGGAATAGCCATTCGACTGGAAATTATGGTCTTCTTTCATAATTTCCTTATTTGATGTTAAAATATTTGCTTACATGGTCGTCTTCATACTGAAATTGTAGCAAACGAGATCTCATTCAGTCAAGTGGTTTAGGAATTATTAAGGTTTGAAGTTTGAAACTCCTAATGTTAAATTCATTTGTAATCGTTTCAAAACAGATTGCAATGCAGGTAGTTTTTTAAGCATAACGGAAGAACTACTTGTCGGAATGAGCTGCTAAATTCTCATATTTGAAGCTTCTAGAAATCGATTTCTGTTAAAATTTTCACAGGTAATTCATAATTTTTTTAAATATTTAATTCCAAAATATATTTTTTCAAAGTAATTTTTTAAAACAAAGATTAGGTAAAATTATTGAAAAAATCAATTATGTTGTCAAAATTCGCATTAAAAACTGTAGAGCATGTACAATTTCGGTATGACGACTCTCTAAGCTTATTTTTTTTAACATAAATTGAAAGAAGACATAATTTCCAGTTGAATGTCTATATCCGTTTTTCTGTGACAATTTGGAGATGAAAATGTTATTATTATTATTATTATTATTCTTATTATTATTAATTATTGACGAATTATAATTTATGCAAATTTTAGCAGAAGTTTTGGTTGATTATGCAGTATAAAAGCAGATGCTATTGTGGTTGAATTCAGTGCTGAATTCCGACATCTAACTGGTGGTTCCGTAAGGCCTTTTTATTATTCTGTTTTTTAGTGAATGACCTTTGGTATCAAAAACTAATTTGATAAAACGGGGACATTTATTAATTGTTTTAAAAATAGTTTGGTGAATTTTCCTTTGATAGAGCAAATAGCTATCAAAAAGTAGAGATTTGTTCAGAATCGCATTTCAAGAAGTCTGAACAAAGCATTATTCCAATGCCCTTAATGTTTTATTAATGTTAAGACTTGTTTTTACTATGGCTGGAAGTCGCACGTGCCTCCTCACATACTTTATTTTAATTGATAAATGAAACTGCATTATAAAACAAAGCTCCAAAACGAAAATAGAAGTATTTTCAAAATACACATTTTTCCCATTTCTTTCAGAAACCAAAAAAACCATCCTCCTGAAAGTATGCAATAAGGCCGCAATTCAAAAAATTCCATTTTATCCCGACGTATTCACTGAGATCCAGCATACTGCGATGTTTTGTTTTTTTCGTCAGTCCATATTGATTTAGATGTCTGTTTCCTGACCCATTTCAAAGAACGATAATTTTTTTAGAGCAAGTATATAAAGATTAAAAAAATGGGTGAAATGAAGATTTATATATTTTGCTATGATTAAAACCCAAGATTATAATATTTTCGGATTTAAACTGCAAATAAGATTAGTTTATTTTATTTGATAAATGTTATCATTAGATTTTACCTTTCAGTTAATTTTTAACACGCTACAACTGAGTGGACATGGTACAAAACAAAGGTATGCATGAAATACTTTTGAAACATTGTATACATTTTTAAAAAATGATTTTTGAGGGAACAGTCAATGGACCCAGATCAACTATTTCAAGAGTTGTAATCTTATTTATATTCCTACTTATAGATTTTTGCAGAATTTTAATAATTTTTTTTTTCAAATTTGTATTGCGACTACCATATAATTATTCAACAATACTGAGCTCTGATTATATACTGAAAAGAAAGTCTGTAACATTCTTGGGAAATAATATTCAAGTAGTTGTAGAAAAACCATTACATGGAAATTTTTATTTTCTATTCTGAAACATTCCTGATCCAAGTTGGCAACATCATCAAGTGAATTGAGCTCCTGCGAAGTTTCTCCTATTTTCACGAAACGTTCCTTTTAAATTTTGAGCAGCTAGCTGTCTATTATTTCCCAGGAACTTCCCTGGATTTTTTTCTGTGTACAAAAAGTGACAGTGACGCGTCACTACTTATCACATGTGTTAAATTCACAACGTAACCAAAATGTGGCTGCTTTATTTAGTCACTTCATGATGTTCAAGGGACCACCATTTGTTGATTTCAAATTCTTCCTGAATTTTCTTCATCAACAAGTTGCAATGATTGGACATTTTATAGTTGAGAAAAAGTTAAAAGCACTTAATTAAATAACGCTTTAATTAATTTATTGCTTTTGACATCACTTGTGATGCCTTATAAAATAATACGACACAGTGACTTTTAAATTCAACTCATTTTCCTCGTCACATGAAAACAATTAGAATTGTCAAAGAAATACACGTTTCAGTTAAGGTGCTATAAGAGTTCATAATTATAAAATACCTTGTAACACCGTATATTCGGTAAATAAATCTATTATTAACAATGTAAAATTTAGAAGAAAATCAATATATTTATAAAACCTTCATAGCGGACACATATTTCAATCTACAACACTTATTTCTTTGTATGCACACCTCCGAATAGTGTACAAATGCTGCGATCCAGATGTGTCCTGTATTTAGAGGTTTTACTGCATTAGAAAATTTTCATGTTTTTCAGCAGTATTATTATATTTTTAATCTGGTTTTCACAGCTACAATTTTTTATTGGTTCTAGTGTTCAAATTTTTCATTTTTTTAAGGTTTAAAAGCATATTTTAGTAATGATGAAATTGGATAAAATTTAAAAATGTGACTACAGAGATATTCGATTCATAAAATAAATACATAGCCTCCATGTTACTTTTTATTAGTTGTATAACTTTTGAAGAAGTCAATTATTAATTGCGTTAATCTGAAATTTTTCAGACTCGCTATAAATCACAGGTTTTTAAAGTCTAAAACAACCATTTGGCTCTTTATGGATTGTATATATTCCAGTGAAATCTTTACAGTTTCCAAATATCTCTAATCAATTTTCTACGAATCATAATAAATCATATTTCATCTGCGTTTGAAACATCCATCTGACGCATTGTAGATTATTTACTATCCGTTGTAAAATAAAATCTTTCTCATGGGAAAAAGAATTCTCTCGCAATAGAAACGAAAAAACATCTTTAACGGGAGTAGATAATAATTGGGGGTTCTACGCCAGCGGCGTACGCGGCGTATGACCTCTGTGCTCTGTGAAGGTCACCGGAAGTTGCAGGTGTGGACACCGGATGTAGCAGGTGGTGATAACAGACATGTTGAGACAGGAAGTGTAGACAGGAAATTTAACCGGAAATGTGACAGGATGTGAATGCGATAAGGGAGAGAGGGGGAGGGCTTATTTTTGTGGGGGGGCTTAATTTTTTTTTTGTTGGTTTTAATCCTTCTAGTCGAGTGGAGTTGAGTTGTAGGAATCCTGCTATCAGAATGAATTTAGTTTGAAAGTAATATTAGCAAAATGTTCGATTTTTTTTTTTTTTTTTTTTTTTTTTTTTTTTTTTTTTTTTTTTGTTTCACCTGAAATAAAAATTTTATTTGCTAACTAACACCTAATATAAAAATGGAAATCTTTCTGACTTTGTTTTACTTTATAAAAGTTTAACGTGAAATTTATTTTTAGACTGGAAACGCGACAGGAAATAAGATCGGAAACGGGATTAGACATGCTTTTTCCAAAAAGGGTTTTCAGGAAGCAGTAAACATGTTTTAGGAACATGTTTGGGAGCTTGTTGAAACAGGACAGGTAGTTTGTGAGACCGGAAGTAATTAAGATGAGAGAGATAAAGAAGGTGCATGATTAGACACATAGATTTTGTTCTTTGTAGAGGGTTAAATTATTTTTTAGTGTTTTGAATTTTATTTATTCTTAAACCGTTATAAATTATTTTTTTCTATCATTTTAATTTTTAGTGACACCAATTTTAGAAGTAATTGCTCATTAAAAGAATTATTTTTCAACGCTGGCACAGGCAGGAATTGAACCCACTATCTTATATGTGGTAAACCAATGTGTTTATCCACTGTGCTAGCGGGAACTTGTAATGTTATCTCTTTAAATGCAAGAGATGGGGACTTCAGACATGTATTGAGATATCTTTATCATAGTTTTAATGAACTGCAGGAAATTTTCTTTAGCTATTGAGTAATTCGAGAGTTTTGGTTTAATATGAATGCTATTACATCTATTTGTTTAATTTACAAACACATTTCTTTCACAACACTCTGTCAACAGATCACTTCAATATTCGAAATAATAATTTAGAGGGAAAATTTTTACTTTCTATACGAAATTCTATTTATAGAGATTGACGAAGATAGTATACCTAATTCTTTCTTGTATTAACATTATATTCGAAATAGAGTTTTGTTACGAAAAATAACGTGTTTATACATTTTAAAAACGAAAGCAAAGTGATTTTAAAAAATGTAAATATAAGCTATACACCCACGCATTTTTGTTATTGAATTAAATTACAAGGCTTAATATTGTATTCAGCGTAATATTTTCTTATAAAAGCCGTTTCACAAACTTGTATACTAAAAGTAATGTGTCATTTTTAGGGGAAAAAATTAATTCAAGTCATTGAGACTAATCCTTTATGGGGGAAAAATTTGTCATACTTCTTTGTGTTACATTATATCTTCCGTTTTTTAAGTTTACAAATTTGTGGACTAACTTAAATAATCGTTTTTAGGATACTTAAACAATATATATATATATACTTTTTAATTATATATATTTTTTAATTGACTTGTAATATAGCTTTTTTTTCTTTTTTTTTTCTTAAAAGGGTACTGTAGAATAACTTATGTCACAAATACTACTTCCTTCTTTAGTTAAATATGTTTCACGTAAGACATGACAAAGTGTCTTAGAAACATTTCATTTTGGAGTTAAGTGATTAAACAAGAAAAATATTATTTATAAAAACACAACACATAAGACCAGTGACTGAGAGGTTCTGGTTTTAAAGCTACTAGACGTTTGGGTTTAAACTTCTCTCGCGCTCGTCGACCTAACCGTTCGGAGTTTTCTTCGAACCTTGTCAATACGAGTTAGGAGCCCTTAGAATGACCCCTAGAGTGACCTATATCCCTAACGCAGATAATCGGTTTTAACAAATAACCAACCATCCACAACACATAAGACATTTTAGATCATTTTAGATCATTCCATTTAGTTAATAAGTGATTTAACGTGCAAAATATTATTCATAAAACATACAATAAGAGAATTTTAAAGAATTTTGTCTTTCAAATGAACAATTTTTAGTGACTATTTAACTTATTAAAGAGAGCGGGTATTTTGTTTAGAGTTATACGATTAAAATAAATTTTCAATAGATTTGACTTTATACAACAAACATTTAAAAAAAAAAAAAGGGAATGGAATCTAGTTTTTATAAAGTAACGTTTTTCAATTTTACAAATACTTCACACCTCGTCTTTTTCCCCCCTCTTTTAGTAGACTTTACATACATAAGACATAAAAAGCGTTTTAGAATACATCATTTAGAAATTAAGTGGTTTGATAAATAAAATATTATTTATAAAAGCAATAGATACAAAAGTAATAAAGATTTTTACTTACAAATGTACGAACTTCTGATAGGTAAGACTTTCTAAATCATTGTGCAAGAATTAAGTGGTTATTGAACTTATAACATTATAGGATGAAATAATTGTGTGACGTATTTTTAAACCAATAAAATGTCAATATTTTTAAACCAATAAAATGTCAATATTTTTAAACCAATAAAAAGTTAGTATTTTTTACACGAGCGCCCTCTATTACTATATAAATTTCAATGAAACGAGTTCATAACATTCTACTGTAACCTGGTATCGTTGTAATAGGTTGTATTTTTCGTTAAGTTAGTTTTCATTTAAGTTATTATGGAACGAGTTATGAATTCTTATGTTGGTGACGTAACCAACTTGGAGTGTCAACACTCATCACCAAAGTTAAATAATCAAGAGATGGATTCTACACTTTTATCCAAAGAAGGACTCGTTTCGAATTATGAAGTGAAACCCACCTCATCAGGACTAAAGAAACAGAAGTTACCCCATGTGTGTAAGACGTGTAACAAAGCATTTCCTCGAAAAGTTAACTTAATGTTTCACATGAAATGTCATTTAAAAGAAAAGTCTTTTCGTTGTGAGGTGTGTGCTGAAGTTTTTTCACAAAAGAGTGATTTACGTAATCATCAAAAGATTCACAAATCGCCCAAACAATACAAGTGTAGTGATTGCAACGAGATATTTTCAAGAATGGCTGACTTATTGAAACATAAGAAGACTCATAAGATTCGTAAACAACAGTCATGTACAAAGTGTAGCGAAATGTTTGATTGTGAATCAGATTTAGTACAACATTGTGATACTTTTCATAAAGTTTTACCTAATGTGAAGAAGTCACCTGATTTGTTATTTGAAAAAGTGAAACATTTTAAAAGACAACATGATGTGCGAAATATTTGTACTAAAACTATCATTGTGTCCAATGAGATGAATCAAAAAGACTTTCGTTCATTTTTTAACAGTGTTCGATCAGATGTTTTAAACGAATTAAATTATCAATTGCAAATGAAAAAGTCAATAAAATGGTATGCAGCCGTTAAAGTGGATGTATATCGTGAATCACAGGATGGTGACTTAGAGAGAGCAACCCCCTTTTTCCTTTCCAAAAGTGAACTGGAATTAACAGAACAAAACATACATGTGCATGTTGAGAATGCCTTTCTAAAGTTGTACAACGGCTTTGAAGATTTTACTGAACGAGTGTTTAATTGGACATTACAAAAAATTTTGAAATTAGAATTGATTACAGCTCAATATGACAGGCTTATTTGATTTGTATTACTTTAAATGATTAATAAATAGTTTTAATATGAAAAAGCATAGTGGTTTTTTCTTATAGTTGATGTAAATTACTTTGAACAGTTTGACAATGCAACATAAACTACTGTTTAACATTTTGAATGTCTTAGACAAAATGGGAATGAATTTGTTGAAATTATGTAAAACATGATGAAATAAATGTGATGTATTTATTATATGTTACTTAAACTACAAGAGAAATGATTGGAAATGTGTTATTTTAAATCTATGATACTTTTAATCACTAACAAAGTAAGACGTGACGTTATGAATCATCGATGGGTTTTCCTTTGAATAGGTATTAATCTTACTTATTGATAAGAAAGTTGAATTTTTCTCTTCGTTTAAACAATGACACTGCATGTTTTGATAATTTTCTCTCAACAGTCAACATCAATGTTTTTAACCTAGTTAAGAAAATTTTTAACTTAAACCGTCACTGAGTTTATCCTAGATAAGTAAATTTTTATATTTAACCTACATATAAATTAAATGATTAACTATAACCATGACTGTTTTTAAAATCTAGATAAGTAGACGTTTTTATGAAACACATCCAGTGTTCTGCTGACTTTTATCGAGATTACATCAGTTAGTGAAGCAGATTAAATTGCATAAAAATATTTTATGAAATGAATATGCGATCCCACGAAGAAGTGTTTCCACCTTCAAAGCGTCCACGCTTAGAAAAAGCTATGGAAAAATCAAATACTTGTGAGAAGGAATTAAAAGACCCAAGATTAAAACTTTCTAAAATGGACAATGACTGTGTAACTATATCACGTGATATCTCCTCTACTAAGAACTTACCAGATGTGAAACCTGAGATCGCTATGAATTTTTCAAACTTTACCGGTGGTTACGATGCAACATCCTTCGAGAATCCACATCAAGAGTCAGTTTTTGCCCAGGACTATTTAAATACATTTTTCAAAGACATAAATTTTGAAAATTTAGATTGTTCTACCCCCTTAACCTCGTTAAAGGATGAACCCTTTCAAGAACCTACGAATAATATCTTACAGACTACTGTTAAACATGAGATGAACGAGATACAAGCAAACAGCCTTTCACAAGCAAGTGGTGAAATACAAAGCATCACTACACCTACATTTGCCACTAAAAGTGACAAATTATACAATTCCAATGTGTTTCACAAAGAACTAAGTGACTGTTTCTACTTAACTTTGAAGTTAAAAAATAAACAATATTCTATACATATACGAGAATTTAAACGCAATGTATCTACTAATGAAGAAATCCCAACCAAAAACGGAGTTAATATGGATATTCATAGCTGGTATGAGTTTCAATATAAAATCCTTGCATTTAATTTAAGATACAAAAGTGCATCCTTTGTTTCTAATAACACGATTTTAGTGTTAAATCAAGATTCTATGATGCGAATTAAAAATTTGAAGAATTTTTCTCATGTTGACTTAAACGAACAACAAATGGAAAAATTAAAAGAAAGTACCTCACACTTAAATACTGTACTTTTACAACATATGTACACAAAACTATTACCCTTTCTCATTAAACAGAAATGTGTGGTGAGTAACAGATCCACAGAAAAAGAACCTGTGTTATGGTCTAAACTTAATACGTGTATCGAGAATAATATGGTAACAATACTTAACCAGTTGTATGAATGTACAGGATGTATTTTTCGACATGCAAGTCAAAGCCTTCACTCATGCTTCGCATTTAATAATAAGGAAAAATTTAATCAACTAGGTGAAGCTTTGTTAATGCTCATCGATTTCGATTATGTAATTTCAACGTTTTTGAATGGAGTTTATAGTGTTAGTGAACACTTTGTACATAAGCTTCATGAACAAACTGTTTATAATGAATTGTTTAAGACAAAATAAATGATTTGTTTTGTAAAGATCTGTGTGTGTTTATTTCTACAAAGTGTCTCTGTGTGAATTTATTAGTTTTTTATCTAATCGAACTTTTAAGTGAAGATATGTAATTTAACTTTTTTGTATATTCCAATTCAAAAATTTCAACAATTGCAAAAAAAGATTAAACTATTGAAAAAAAAAATATCCACGTTAGAAAAAAATAAGTTATGTTGAAAAGTTAAGAAAACAATGAAAAGTAAACAAAAATATAGTTTTTAAATTAAAATTTTTTAAAGTCTTCAAGTTAATCAAAATTAACTTTTTACTTTTAACTATTGAGAGACTATGATCTAACTGTTTATCCTTGTAACCAACTGGTGCATATCAACTATATACTCTGTATCTGCATATGCGCAGAAAAACATAGACATTTACACTAACGACTTTAAAATTCGACTTTAAATTCGTTAAATTTGTTCGACTTTAAATTCGTTAAATTTGTTCGACTTTAAATTATTTGCCAACTTTTAAGTTTAATTACTATACACAACTCGATTACCTTTCCCACAAAACACCTTTCAGAAACAAAACAGAAATTAACACTTACCGAAAAACACGTCCACTTTGGGTGTTAGTCTTCACTCAACTAACGTTTCTCCCTTATCTTTGCTAGGGGGCGCTGCAATCGCCGCTAGAGGCGTTAGTAGTCTTCCGGTGTGTGATAAGAATAAACTTTAAATCCAGCTTACACTCGCTCAGTCATTCTTGCTTCTCTCTACCTTGCTAACAACCGTTTGCTGCTGGCTCATTGTTTGGTTGTTTAAACTTGTTGAATGACGTCATCATGTGTTTGTCTAAACTTGTCCAGTCTTGTTTTTATGCAGTACGTCTATTTAGATGAGTCATCACTCGCTTATCTTGGTTAACTTGTCCAAACTTGTTTTTGTTTGACACGTCTATTTGGGTGAGTCATCATTCGCTTATCTTGCTTTACTTGTTTGAACTTGTCTAGTATACACCACCTCATGTCTTTTGTCATAGCTTGAATATACTTTACACCAATCACTTAAATATAAAAGTCTTGTCACAACTTACTTAAACTTTGATAAAATTATTAATTATTTATAGATTTCATCAAATTCTTATTTTTCTGATACATTTACTATGTAATTTTCGTTCAAAAATATGGTAAAGCCCGATTTTAAATCGAAGTCTAAGATAAATTCCCCAAATTTGTAACATTTTAACACTAATAATAAATATTGTAAGCACCCAGTACATACAAGTTTTGTAAAAATAATATTACTTATAGCTAACTCGTTATGTCCCATGATACAAAATTTCAATATAGCTAAAATCAGTGTTAAACGAAAATCTAATCACGTGTCTTTATATATTATTTTGAAATGCAAAGCATTATATCTAAACGAATGATATAAGGAGTAGTTAGAATAGTTCTTATATTGTTGTTAGTAAAAAATTTATACACATTATCTTACAAGGTTGCAATATTCAACACACGGTTCACCATATTTAAAAACGATTCACCATGATTTAAAAACTTAGTAACATATTTTAAATTTATAAATTTAAATTAAAACATATTTTTATAAATAAACAATTATAAATACTTAAGTATTTTTAATTTAAATTTATAAATTTAAAATATGTTACTAAGTTTTTAAATCATGGTGAATCGTTTTTAAATATGGTGAACCGTGTGTTGAATATTGCAACCTTGTAAGATAATGTGTATAAATTTTTTACTAACAACAATATAAGAACTATTCTAACTACTCCTTATATCATTCGTTTAGATATAATGCTTTGCATTTCAAAATAATATATAAAGACACGTGATTAGATTTTCGTTTAACACTGATTTTAGCTATATTGAAATTTTGTATCATGGGACATAACGAGTTAGCTATAAGTAATATTATTTTTACAAAACTTGTATGTACTGGGTGCTTACAATATTTATTATTAGTGTTAAAATGTTACAAATTTGGGGAATTTATCTTAGACTTCGATTTAAAATCGGGCTTTACCATATTTTTGAACGAAAATTACATAGTAAATGTATCAGAAAAATAAGAATTTGATGAAATTTATAAATAATTAATAATTTTATCAAAGTTTAAGTAAGTTGTGACAAGACTTTTATATTTAAGTGATTGGTGTAAAGTATATTCAAGCTATGACAAAAGACATGAGGTGGTGTATACTAGACAAGTTCAAACAAGTAAAGCAAGATAAGCGAACGATGACTCACCCAAATAGACGTGTCAAACAAAAACAAGTTTGGACAAGTTAACCAAGATAAGCGAGTGATGACTCATCTAAATAGACGTACTGCATAAAAACAAGACTGGACAAGTTTAGACAAACACATGATGACGTCATTCAACAAGTTTAAACAACCAAACAATGAGCCAGCAGCAAACGGTTGTTAGCAAGGTAGAGAGAAGCAAGAATGACTGAGCGAGTGTAAGCTGGATTTAAAGTTTATTCTTATCACACACCGGAAGACTACTAACGCCTCTAGCGGCGATTGCAGCGCCCCCTAGCAAAGATAAGGGAGAAACGTTAGTTGAGTGAAGACTAACACCCAAAGTGGACGTGTTTTTCGGTAAGTGTTAATTTCTGTTTTGTTTCTGAAAGGTGTTTTGTGGGAAAGGTAATCGAGTTGTGTATAGTAATTAAACTTAAAAGTTGGCAAATAATTTAAAGTCGAACAAATTTAACGAATTTAAAGTCGAATTTTAAAGTCGTTAGTGTAAATGTCTATGTTTTTCTGCGCATATGCAGATACAGAGTATATAGTTGATATGCACCAGTTGGTTACAAGGATAAACAGTTAGATCATAGTCTCTCAATAGTTAAAAGTAAAAAGTTAATTTTGATTAACTTGAAGACTTTAAAAAATTTTAATTTAAAAACTATATTTTTGTTTACTTTTCATTGTTTTCTTAACTTTTCAACATAACTTATTTTTTTCTAACGTGGATATTTTTTTTTTCAATAGTTTAATCTTTTTTTGCAATTGTTGAAATTTTTGAATTGGAATATACAAAAAAGTTAAATTACATATCTTCACTTAAAAGTTCGATTAGATAAAAAACTAATACATTCACACAGAGACACTTTGTAGAAATAAACACACACAGATCTTTAACAAAACAAATCATTTATTTTGTCTTAAACAATTCATTATAAACAGTTTGTTCATGAAGCTTATGTACAAAGTGTTCACTAACACTATAAACTCCATTCAAAAACGTTGAAATTACATAATCGAAATCGATGAGCATTAACAAAGCTTCACCTAGTTGATTAAATTTTTCCTTATTATTAAATGCGAAGCATGAGTGAAGGCTTTGACTTGCATGTCGAAAAATACATCCTGTACATTCATACAACTGGTTAAGTATTGTTACCATATTATTCTCGATACACGTATTAAGTTTAGACCATAACACAGGTTCTTTTTCTGTGGATCTGTTACTCACCACACATTTCTGTTTAATGAGAAAGGGTAATAGTTTTGTGTACATATGTTGTAAAAGTACAGTATTTAAGTGTGAGGTACTTTCTTTTAATTTTTCCATTTGTTGTTCGTTTAAGTCAACATGAGAAAAATTCTTCAAATTTTTAATTCGCATCATAGAATCTTGATTTAACACTAAAATCGTGTTATTAGAAACAAAGGATGCACTTTTGTATCTTAAATTAAATGCAAGGATTTTATATTGAAACTCATACCAGCTATGAATATCCATATTAACTCCGTTTTTGGTTGGGATTTCTTCATTAGTAGATACATTGCGTTTAAATTCTCGTATATGTATAGAATATTGTTTATTTTTTAACTTCAAAGTTAAGTAGAAACAGTCACTTAGTTCTTTGTGAAACACATTGGAATTGTATAATTTGTCACTTTTAGTGGCAAATGTAGGTGTAGTGATGCTTTGTATTTCACCACTTGCTTGTGAAAGGCTGTTTGCTTGTATCTCGTTCATCTCATGTTTAACAGTAGTCTGTAAGATATTATTCGTAGGTTCTTGAAAGGGTTCATCCTTTAACGAGGTTAAGGGGGTAGAACAATCTAAATTTTCAAAATTTATGTCTTTGAAAAATGTATTTAAATAGTCCTGGGCAAAAACTGACTCTTGATGTGGATTCTCGAAGGATGTTGCATCGTAACCACCGGTAAAGTTTGAAAAATTCATAGCGATCTCAGGTTTCACATCTGGTAAGTTCTTAGTAGAGGAGATATCACGTGATATAGTTACACAGTCATTGTCCATTTTAGAAAGTTTTAATCTTGGGTCTTTTAATTCCTTCTCACAAGTATTTGATTTTTCCATAGCTTTTTCTAAGCGTGGACGCTTTGAAGGTGGAAACACTTCTTCGTGGGATCGCATATTCATTTCATAAAATATTTTTATGCAATTTAATCTGCTTCACTAACTGATGTAATCTCGATAAAAGTCAGCAGAACACTGGATGTGTTTCATAAAAACGTCTACTTATCTAGATTTTAAAAACAGTCATGGTTATAGTTAATCATTTAATTTATATGTAGGTTAAATATAAAAATTTACTTATCTAGGATAAACTCAGTGACGGTTTAAGTTAAAAATTTTCTTAACTAGGTTAAAAACATTGATGTTGACTGTTGAGAGAAAATTATCAAAACATGCAGTGTCATTGTTTAAACGAAGAGAAAAATTCAACTTTCTTATCAATAAGTAAGATTAATACCTATTCAAAGGAAAACCCATCGATGATTCATAACGTCACGTCTTACTTTGTTAGTGATTAAAAGTATCATAGATTTAAAATAACACATTTCCAATCATTTCTCTTGTAGTTTAAGTAACATATAATAAATACATCACATTTATTTCATCATGTTTTACATAATTTCAACAAATTCATTCCCATTTTGTCTAAGACATTCAAAATGTTAAACAGTAGTTTATGTTGCATTGTCAAACTGTTCAAAGTAATTTACATCAACTATAAGAAAAAACCACTATGCTTTTTCATATTAAAACTATTTATTAATCATTTAAAGTAATACAAATCAAATAAGCCTGTCATATTGAGCTGTAATCAATTCTAATTTCAAAATTTTTTGTAATGTCCAATTAAACACTCGTTCAGTAAAATCTTCAAAGCCGTTGTACAACTTTAGAAAGGCATTCTCAACATGCACATGTATGTTTTGTTCTGTTAATTCCAGTTCACTTTTGGAAAGGAAAAAGGGGGTTGCTCTCTCTAAGTCACCATCCTGTGATTCACGATATACATCCACTTTAACGGCTGCATACCATTTTATTGACTTTTTCATTTGCAATTGATAATTTAATTCGTTTAAAACATCTGATCGAACACTGTTAAAAAATGAACGAAAGTCTTTTTGATTCATCTCATTGGACACAATGATAGTTTTAGTACAAATATTTCGCACATCATGTTGTCTTTTAAAATGTTTCACTTTTTCAAATAACAAATCAGGTGACTTCTTCACATTAGGTAAAACTTTATGAAAAGTATCACAATGTTGTACTAAATCTGATTCACAATCAAACATTTCGCTACACTTTGTACATGACTGTTGTTTACGAATCTTATGAGTCTTCTTATGTTTCAATAAGTCAGCCATTCTTGAAAATATCTCGTTGCAATCACTACACTTGTATTGTTTGGGCGATTTGTGAATCTTTTGATGATTACGTAAATCACTCTTTTGTGAAAAAACTTCAGCACACACCTCACAACGAAAAGACTTTTCTTTTAAATGACATTTCATGTGAAACATTAAGTTAACTTTTCGAGGAAATGCTTTGTTACACGTCTTACACACATGGGGTAACTTCTGTTTCTTTAGTCCTGATGAGGTGGGTTTCACTTCATAATTCGAAACGAGTCCTTCTTTGGATAAAAGTGTAGAATCCATCTCTTGATTATTTAACTTTGGTGATGAGTGTTGACACTCCAAGTTGGTTACGTCACCAACATAAGAATTCATAACTCGTTCCATAATAACTTAAATGAAAACTAACTTAACGAAAAATACAACCTATTACAACGATACCAGGTTACAGTAGAATGTTATGAACTCGTTTCATTGAAATTTATATAGTAATAGAGGGCGCTCGTGTAAAAAATACTAACTTTTTATTGGTTTAAAAATATTGACATTTTATTGGTTTAAAAATATTGACATTTTATTGGTTTAAAAATACGTCACACAATTATTTCATCCTATAATGTTATAAGTTCAATAACCACTTAATTCTTGCACAATGATTTAGAAAGTCTTACCTATCAGAAGTTCGTACATTTGTAAGTAAAAATCTTTATTACTTTTGTATCTATTGCTTTTATAAATAATATTTTATTTATCAAACCACTTAATTTCTAAATGATGTATTCTAAAACGCTTTTTATGTCTTATGTATGTAAAGTCTACTAAAAGAGGGGGGAAAAAGACGAGGTGTGAAGTATTTGTAAAATTGAAAAACGTTACTTTATAAAAACTAGATTCCATTCCCTTTTTTTTTTTTTAAATGTTTGTTGTATAAAGTCAAATCTATTGAAAATTTATTTTAATCGTATAACTCTAAACAAAATACCCGCTCTCTTTAATAAGTTAAATAGTCACTAAAAATTGTTCATTTGAAAGACAAAATTCTTTAAAATTCTCTTATTGTATGTTTTATGAATAATATTTTGCACGTTAAATCACTTATTAACTAAATGGAATGATCTAAAATGATCTAAAATGTCTTATGTGTTGTGGATGGTTGGTTATTTGTTAAAACCGATTATCTGCGTTAGGGATATAGGTCACTCTAGGGGTCATTCTAAGGGCTCCTAACTCGTATTGACAAGGTTCGAAGAAAACTCCGAACGGTTAGGTCGACGAGCGCGAGAGAAGTTTAAACCCAAACGTCTAGTAGCTTTAAAACCAGAACCTCTCAGTCACTGGTCTTATGTGTTGTGTTTTTATAAATAATATTTTTCTTGTTTAATCACTTAACTCCAAAATGAAATGTTTCTAAGACACTTTGTCATGTCTTACGTGAAACATATTTAACTAAAGAAGGAAGTAGTATTTGTGACATAAGTTATTCTACAGTACCCTTTTAAGAAAAAAAAAAGAAAAAAAAGCTATATTACAAGTCAATTAAAAAATATATATAATTAAAAAGTATATATATATATATTGTTTAAGTATCCTAAAAACGATTATTTAAGTTAGTCCACAAATTTGTAAACTTAAAAAACGGAAGATATAATGTAACACAAAGAAGTATGACAAATTTTTCCCCCATAAAGGATTAGTCTCAATGACTTGAATTAATTTTTTCCCCTAAAAATGACACATTACTTTTAGTATACAAGTTTGTGAAACGGCTTTTATAAGAAAATATTACGCTGAATACAATATTAAGCCTTGTAATTTAATTCAATAACAAAAATGCGTGGGTGTATAGCTTATATTTACATTTTTTAAAATCACTTTGCTTTCGTTTTTAAAATGTATAAACACGTTATTTTTCGTAACAAAACTCTATTTCGAATATAATGTTAATACAAGAAAGAATTAGGTATACTATCTTCGTCAATCTCTATAAATAGAATTTCGTATAGAAAGTAAAAATTTTCCCTCTAAATTATTATTTCGAATATTGAAGTGATCTGTTGACAGAGTGTTGTGAAAGAAATGTGTTTGTAAATTAAACAAATAGATGTAATAGCATTCATATTAAACCAAAACTCTCGAATTACTCAATAGCTAAAGAAAATTTCCTGCAGTTCATTAAAACTATGATAAAGATATCTCAATACATGTCTGAAGTCCCCATCTCTTGCATTTAAAGAGATAACATTACAAGTTCCCGCTAGCACAGTGGATAAACACATTGGTTTACCACATATAAGATAGTGGGTTCAATTCCTGCCTGTGCCAGCGTTGAAAAATAATTCTTTTAATGAGCAATTACTTCTAAAATTGGTGTCACTAAAAATTAAAATGATAGAAAAAAATAATTTATAACGGTTTAAGAATAAATAAAATTCAAAACACTAAAAAATAATTTAACCCTCTACAAAGAACAAAATCTATGTGTCTAATCATGCACCTTCTTTATCTCTCTCATCTTAATTACTTCCGGTCTCACAAACTACCTGTCCTGTTTCAACAAGCTCCCAAACATGTTCCTAAAACATGTTTACTGCTTCCTGAAAACCCTTTTTGGAAAAAGCATGTCTAATCCCGTTTCCGATCTTATTTCCTGTCGCGTTTCCAGTCTAAAAATAAATTTCACGTTAAACTTTTATAAAGTAAAACAAAGTCAGAAAGATTTCCATTTTTATATTAGGTGTTAGTTAGCAAATAAAATTTTTATTTCAGGTGAAACAAAAAAAAAAAAAAAAAAAAAAAAAAAAAAAAAAAAAATCGAACATTTTGCTAATATTACTTTCAAACTAAATTCATTCTGATAGCAGGATTCCTACAACTCAACTCCACTCGACTAGAAGGATTAAAACCAACAAAAAAAAAATTAAGCCCCCCCACAAAAATAAGCCCTCCCCCTCTCTCCCTTATCGCATTCACATCCTGTCACATTTCCGGTTAAATTTCCTGTCTACACTTCCTGTCTCAACATGTCTGTTATCACCACCTGCTACATCTGGTGTCCACACCTGCAACTTCCGGTGACCTTCACAGAGCACAGAGGTCATACGCCGCGTACGCCGCTGGCGTAGAACCCCCAATTATTATCTACTAACGGGACTTAACACTCATAAATCTTCGAAAAATTCCATTTTTGAAAAAAAAATTAATATTAAAGAGTAATTATTTCTGAACAGTTTGAAACAAAACGAATAGAACTGTTAATAGTTGTACAATATGGAATATTTTCAAAGAAGCCCAAAAGAAGTTGAAAAGAAGTTGAAAAAGTACTTTAAAGTCATTTTTCTCAAAATGTGATATTGGGCATTGTGCGCAAGGTAGTTAAAAATCTTTTGAATATTTTTTCATGAAATTTTCAGGATATATAATGTATGGTAGGCTCTAAAAAGTGAACCTAAATTTTCATCTTTTTTGTTCAAAAAATATTTTTTCCTTTGTGTTATGTTGCTAAAATTTTGAAAATTTCATGCAAGCAAGATACAGTTTTGTTTTTAAAACATAAAACAGCTATAAATAAACATTTTTTTAAATTAAGCGTAAGCACGAGATTTTCAAGTTATAATTTGATATCAAAATCTTTTTTTTTTTACATGCAGAAATTCTTTTGCACGCAACCTGTGATTCCAATTTTCTGCTCGACAAATTAAAAAAAAAAAAAACTATAAATTTTTCTCATTATGATCTGAAAATAAATATCACATGAAAGTAGAAACATGTATGTATCTATTACTGCTTTTAAAAATCGTGTTTTTGTAATGTGTACTTTTAAAATATAAAATGACAAAAATTAAAATTTTTTTTTCTTTTCAACATTTTAAGAGTTATAACATCACTTTAATTGGCGCCCTAAAATTTAAGGCTCTTTCGTGAATTTTCCTTAAAGAAAAAGTTTATAAAAATCCATTCACAGTAAATTATTATACTTATATTAAAGTAGAAAATTGTATTTTTTTTTAATTTGGTACAGCAAAAAATGGTGGCTTGGCAGCCGATGATCTGAAGTGTTTCGAAAACAGACGGTCAAACTGTGGGCACGATAACTCATCGTAGATGTAATCTAGAACAATGAGACAAAATAAATTAATCCAAAAGTTAGTGATATACGCAGCCGTTTTTTAAAACAATATATGCATTTTTAGTGAAATGGCATCAAAGTGATATGTAAATTTTCACCCAAAATTTCGTTTCTTAAACATGCAGAAAATCGATATATCAAAACTTTGAAAATATGCTTAAGATTTTTCTTACTGTTTACCCTAAATGACGCGCTCTGTTTCTATAGTTCCAAAATTGCCTTTTTACATCCATGTAAATTTCTAACTTATAAAATAGGGTTTACATGTGTATAAAGTGTACTTTAACCCCCCCAATATGGGTGTTACGTTCCATTTAGGGCGCGTATTGATTTTCTTCTTTAGTATCCGAATATTTTAGTCGTAGTCTTTGTCTTGTCTAATCGTACGATTCTTGAATTAAATAAGGCGAAAAATATTATTTGAAATTACTAGTATTAAAAATTAAAATGTAGTAAAAAAATACCCGTCCTGAAATGCTTAAGTAGCAAAAAACAAAATTTCGAAATTTTGAACAGGTCAAAATACCGCTTAATTATTTCCTATTTATTTTTAAAAAACTTTGTATTCATCGTGCTTATGTTTTATGTTACGATTACTCTTTTTAATTATTGACTGACCTTACATTTGAAAAACAGCATATAATGGTATTTGTTTAAAAATCTTTAATTAACCATACTTACACCTTTATTTATAAGAAGAAATATTGAATAAAGTATACTAAGACACATAGCTACTTATTACAATGGTGCACAGTATCATTCGTACACAACAATAACAATGTTGCCCATTGAGAGTGACAATTTTACATATGCACCGGCACTATAGAACGTGTCCGCTGTTCCGTAGTCTCTTCTTGTATGGTCCTTGAGCACCCCCTTCAAGACTTACCCTATCCAAGCATTCTCCAGTTTTTGTTTGTTTGTTTGTTCAGTCCATATATTTTTCAAACGTATGTTTTAATCAGTGTATTATACAGAGCGCACCCACTTATCGTTAACATTTATAGGTATACACTTCCAATTACAAAGATATTTCAACTGTTGTTCTTCATCAATTAAAAAATCGTTTAAGTCAAAATAGTTAATTTTTTCAAATACGAAATTTAAATTTTTACATGACTCACCACTGGGCCTTATAGGATACTTACAAAAAGTTTCTACATGGTCTAACAAGTGAAATGTCATTTTTGTGTGGCCAAAACTTACTGAGATATGATACTTTGAATTTTATGAATTTTCAGCAATTTTGGGCACTAAAAAAGAAAAAAAAACACGTTTTCCATTTTTCTTCAATTACGTCTATTCTCGTGAATAGGGTGAAAAATTGTGCATTTGAGTGTGAGGAGCTTAAACTTGTTTAAACTGTTTGTTTAAATGTAAAAAAAAAGTAGGATGTAATGAATTCTAGTTGTCAATTTGACGACAGACTATTTTCTGTTCTCTAGAATAAACTTTTTTTTTTCAAAGCAATAGCACTTAGACAAACATCTATACACTATTATATGCCACCAAATCAATTGAAGAATAAACAGAACAACAAATGAAACAAGAGTGACATATAGAGACTTTAGAGAAAACAAAAAGTCAACTGTAAACAGGGAATACAATCAATTAGGCTGATGTTCGGAGGTCCTCATTAGTTCCCTGGCCTCCCAATATCTGCCAAATATACTGTTACGTGATAGTGCGGGGCACAGTGGTAAATGCTGTGCATTCCAGATTACATCCTCTCCACAAATAGGGCAATTTGGACTTTCAAGAATACCAAATCTGAAAAGGTAATTAGGTAAACAATCGTGTCTCGTGGCAAGTCTAAATAAGGCAACACTTCTTCTTCTTGGTGCTGTAGGGACATGAGATATTGCATTTTTCCGTTCTTTATTTTCGATTTCACTTAGTTTTCTTCTTTCATATTGAGAGTCCATTTTTCTCTTTATAATTCTTGATATTGAATTGAAAGGTATTTCATTGCTTGGTGTTTGTATTATTTTAGTTCCTTTTTTGGCTAGCTGGTCAGCCGCTTCATTCCTGTATATTCCACAATGGGCCGGGATCCATTGTAGTTCCACTTCCTTTCCACTCTCTTTTAGTTGTTTAAAATTTTTCCTGCAGTCCTCAATTCTTCTTGAGTCGGGGATCTTAAAGGAAGTTATTGCTTGAATAGCAGAGATTGAATCCGATAAAATAATTGCTTTTTTGAAATCTTTTTCTTTTATAATTAGCTGTTGTGTGGCAATACAGATAGCCTGCACCTCTCCATCGAACGGTGTTGTGTTTGTTCCCAAGGATGCATAAAATGCGAAGAGTTCCGAGTAGATTCCAGCACCCGCATTCTTTTCCAAAGAGAGTCTGGAGCCGTCCGTATAAACGCTGAGCCATTCTTTTATGGGGTATCTAGTATAAATAGTTTCCATTGCATATGCATGTAACTCTGTATCCCCAGCATCATTTTTCCTAATTGGATACAGCAAATCGGTATTACCTCGTATACAAGGTAACTCTGTCGGGTTCAACATTTGGAAGCAGCTTTTCATGATTACTAGGAATTTCTAGTGCAAGGCGATACTCAGTCATTTTCTGCATGAATCCCTGCTGAGTTTTTAACTTTCTTAATTGTTCAGTATTATATTCTCTCCAGTAATTATTTGAAGGCAATCTAATAAGTTTCTCAAATAAAATTTAACAATCTCCTCAATAGGCTTATTATCCGTCAAACACAGCATTGCCTGTATCGGTGTGGTAGTAAACATGAAAAAACTTATTCATGAAGCTTAAATATGTGAAATTATAATTTTATTTCTTCAAATTTTCCTGAAAAATGTAATTTACAAAGTGAAAATAATATAAACTATATCAAGTTTCTTGAATCCTTAATTCACCTTATTATCATAAGTCATATAAATAATTTCGTAAAAAAAAAAAAAAAAAAAAAAAAAAAAAAGCCGACAAACAGAAAATTCCAAGTCATCAATACTTTTCAAGAATGATGATTAATGATAAAAAAAATAAAAGTATAAAAAATAAATTCGAGCTCATTATCATCTCGGTGTATATTTGTGTTATTATTATTATTCAATTTTGCATTGAAATATACATTGTACAATTAAAATATCAAAAACAAGTACTTTGGAGATTCTCACTAAAATGACGAGCCTCTGAGTATGCTAAAATTTTGGATATACTTTAAAGCGCATCCCAAAAAAAATTTTAGAGTCATATTACTATTGCGAAGTGAGTAATAGCTTTTTTTGCAACCTCTTGTTGCCTGTTTCCTCTACTGAATGCTATCATTAAAAAGATTTATTTAAAGTCTTTTTAACACTTTACAACCTACAGGAAAAGTGTTTATGACTTCGGTTTGTCTGTCGTCTGGTCGTCCGTCACTGCTCTAACTCTCGTAAATATACTCGGATTTCCCTGACACTTTTGTATGTTATTGACATTTATTATTGCATGATCCCTATTGAAAATGAAGTGTGTAGCAATTATAGTTTATTTACAGGCCCAGTCAATAGTATTCCATTACATTACAGTCAATGGTAAAAAAAACTATAAAAAAAATAATGATGTTACGCAATTTAAACATGATGAAATTGTTATACAATTATGAAGCGCACTAAAACTTGTTTTTTGTAAAATATGGAGTGCAAAGCTTTTATTATTCGTTTACAGGGTCACGCAAAATAATTCTGTTACACAATGTTCTTTGGAGCAAATTGTTTGTCTCTATTTCAAACATAATGAAATTCATATACATTACTGAGGTGCACTATAAATTGCTCACTGAAAAGTATGATGTGCATTGCGTTTATCGTTCTTCACAGGGACACAAAAAATTCGATTACAGTTTTAGTGCGACAATTACAGTCTATGTGTGATAAGTATGCGTTTTCAACATTGCTTTGCGTTTTTAAGTTTAACTAAATTTTTGCATAGTATATGGTGTGTATAAATTTTGTTGATCATATACAGGGCTACACAAAGGAATTCGTAAGTATTACTGACTATGGAAGTGAATTTATTAATTGTATTTTAAATTGTGCTACTTCTTTTCCTGCTGAACTATATTTAGTAGACTTATAGAAGTTTGTGGAATATAAGTTTTTGACTATGGAAGGTAATTGATAAAATTTGATTTTAAATATATATGTTTCCTAAACTGCTTACTGCATATTAATACCAACTTAATTAACTATCAACTTATTTAACGGTGAAGCTTCGTTGGAGTTTTCTGGATGCGTTGGAAAGGGTTCATAATCTACATTTGACACATACTTTTTCGTTCTTGTTTTTCTTAACCTGAGAAATTTTAAGGATTTGTCAAAAGTTTATGAAATTGTTTAATAAATTTTCTAGGTTTTTGTATAAAGTATAATACATTTAAGGATATGATTTGGCATATTTAGAAAGCTCATTTAAAAAAAAGCCATATTTTTTCTACTTTTTCCCATACGGCTGTAATTTAATTTTTTTTTTTTTTTTCGAATCTAATATTGTTAAAAAAAAAAATCCTATCTTAAATTTGTTTGCTGTATAATTCGTGACAACGTAAAAAAAATTGTAGAAAAAAGTAACAATTGTAGAATTTACAATCAATTGTAGCAAAACATCGACTTTATTCATATATTTTAATTTTTGCAATAAATTCATTTATTTTTAACATTCTTTTAACAATAACAACAATAAATTATGTGGATGTTATTTTTTCTGAAGGACGCATACCACAATGATCTTTGATTTACGAAAGTGTATAAAATACCTTTAAAAGACAATCTCTTGCAATTGGCAATTTACTCATTTGAATTTGTATTTTCATTTTACACAAATAATTATAAAAGTTACAGAAATTATTTTAAAGAAACACTCCGTAATGTATCTCAAATAAAGTATTTAAATATCTTAGTTATGTGAGCATCTTTACGAAATTTGTAGAATATGAAAAAAAAAAAAAATCCCTGACGGCTCGGCCTACAGGCACATTTAGATTTCGAAGATGCAGACCGTGGGGTGCCTGTTTGTTGGGAAATGCGGCAGAAATGACCTTTTTGCCATGATACGGCAGATGGGAACCGCCCACTTCCAAACCTAACTTATTTGCAGGCGGAGCTGACAGGGATTTATTTTTTTGCTATAAGGTTTGGTCCTAGAAAAAACGTGTCAATGTAAAAGTTTTAGATAATATTAAGATAATTAATAATAAATTTAAGCGGATTTGATATCTTGTGAATTGACGAAGTTATAAATTTTTTTCTTCTAAATCCCCCCTTCCCCCCCCCCCCCCTTGGGGCCATTTTTAATGATGTCAAAATTCTGTCATACATAAATTTTCGGCCCTTTTCCTAGAAGTAATAATAACTTTAAATGGATTCGATACGTATCATATTTAAGAAATTATGGGGTTTTTTCTGTTTTCAGAAAAAGCCCCCCCCCCATTGGTTCGATTTTGCCCATTAATGAACTTGACCGAGATTTTATGCCCCTTGATTTTATGTATCAGTTTGGAAGAGATTTATGCAGAATTTTTCCAGTTATCGTGAGTAGTAGGCAGAGCGCTAGGTGAGGCGGAAGTGACGTCACGAGGGGGCGTGGCCACCCTGTCAATCTGTCAATCAAAAGGGGGCGTGACCGGAAGTGACGTCACGTTGGCCACGCCCTCCCCCTTTTTTTATCGTAGTGTTTGAGGGGGGGGTAAAAAAATTTTCCCCCAGATTTTTTTTTTTTTGATCGTAGTGTTTGAGGGGGGGTAAAAAAATTTTCCCCCAGATATTTTTTTTTATCGTATTGTTTGAGGGGGGGTAAAAAAATTTTCCCCCAGATTTTTTTTTTTTTGATCGTAGTGTTTGAGGGGGGGTAAAAAATTTTTCCCCCAGACTTTTTTTTTTTTTATCGTAGTGTTTGAGGGGGGGTGAAATTTTTTTCCCCGAGGGGGATGAATTTTTTTCCCGTGCTGTGAGAGGGGGGTGGTTGGCCACGCCCCCTTTTTTTTCTCCCGTGCTGTGAGAGGGGGCGTTGACGTTGCCGTACAAGATAAGGATGGAATGTCACGTGACTTTGCCGTACAAGAGAATGAGGATGGAATGTGAGGGTGATTATTTTTGCGTACGCTGTCAATCAAATTGGACGGGGGGGAAGGGGAGGCATTAGGTTTCTTCTGCTATAAGAAAGGTTTTATTTTGCTGATGTCACGTGACTTTGCCGTACAAGAGCAAATTAAAATAGATTAATTTTACGGATCACGTGGTCCACATACTTTCATGTGAGAATAGGTTCGTTCTTGTTTTGCTGACTCACTGAGTTACTTTTTTAAAGGTGGCAACATGCTGGACTTGTAAAATTTTTGGTAGATCTCATTTGACTCACGTGTTTAATTATTTAAATCAGAATATTATTTTTAAAACTGAATGAATGAGGAATTACGATTAACTTTTAATTGGAGGACTTTGTTATTTTCTCGGAAGATAAAATCACGAAGACATAATCGGTGGTTGGAATTTATTTCATTGAATGAATTAACTAAGAATTTAATTAATTTTAAACTGATTTTAAAAGTTTTTTTAATTAAATTTAACTGAAAGTTTAATGACCTTCTTTCTTTTAAGTATATTTCTGTATCATGTGATATAGGCAAGACAGTTTATGTTCGAACATGAATGTGACGTCATGTAAGGATTGCAACCTAGACATACAATGACGAGGTCCGATTCAAAAGTTGAGTTGTTTAATAGGGTTAAAAATGTGTTTAGCTGTAAACCAATGCTAAATTGAGTTGGTTTTATATTGATTGACTGCAACCGTTTTAGCAAAAAGTTTGTTTTTCTACTATTGGCATCATTAGAATTTGCCAGTTGCTCAGATTTTTCTGTTGAATCGTTAGCTGACTTTGTTAGTTTGACTTCGCTTTTATTTATTTATTTTTTTTTTTGCTTTGCGCCATGGAAGACGGACTTAATTTTCAGAATGGAGATAACAAAAACAAGCGTAAACTTGCTGAAATTAAAGAAAGCAACAAGAAAACGAAGAACAATCAAACTCCGGTAAGTTTTTTTTTTTTTAATCTTTTTTTTAAAAATTATACTTTTTAATTCATTATTAAATTGTTTTTTTTATTTTTATTCATTTTTGTCTCTTTTTATTTCTTTTTAGGTTCAATTATTTCTAGAAAAGGTGAAATGGCATGATTCAAAGGATATGAAATACTTAGGTGGAGAAAACTTTCTTTCCGTGAATTATTTTCTGGGACAAACTCGAGTTCACATTAGACGATATGTTGTTGATCCCGAGGGAGAATTACAGCCTACTAAAGATGGCGTATCTTTAACTCCCAAAGTTTGGCAATCCTTGTGTCGTGAAATCAAGACTGTATTAAACCACAAACCTTCGGATAAGATGACCGTTATCGAAACAGATTTGTGCATTTCAAAACAAGTGAAGGATGGTGTGGAACTTTACGTTTTACAAAGACTTTTCCAAAGGAAAAATATGAGTCTGCAATTCGTGCCTGAGCATGTCGTGCTTACACTTCCTGAGTTTGAAAAAATAGTTGATAAGATGTACAATATCACGGATCGTGTGAAAGACGGACTTATCACATACTCATTATCTTACTTTATTTATGAAGAACTGAACAACGCCAGTCTGCAGTTTAATATAATAGATAATCCTGACGCCTTTTTAGAACTTCTCGATTCCTTGAGTAAATGTTTGACTGTTGCCATTACTATCAAAATTACTGAACTGATAAACTGTTTCGGATGTCGAGAGTCTTATCAAGCTCCTTTTATGCACGATTGTTTAACAAAAACTCGAACTGAAAAATGGCTAGAGTTTTCTGACCGTGCACTGTACTCCATAAGTATGCGTGATATTGCAAAAGACATTGTGCAGAAAAACTTAGATGTTGACTTTAAATATGTACTTGGTCAAGAAGAATTTTTTGATGCGTTAATTATTCCAAAAATATTGGAATCTGCTCAAAAAATGTATATTGGAGAAGAGCAACAACCACAAGAAGAAAATGATTTCTTGCAATTATCTTTGTAAATTTAAGATCTGAATAAATGTACATTTGCATAGTATTTTTTGTCTTTTTTTTAGTCTTGATTTTTCATAAAATGAATAAGAATGTTTCAGGTAGAATTAAAAAAAAAAAAAAAAAAAAAAAAAAGTTAGACTTTAGAAAATGAAAATAGAAATATATATTTTTTCATGCTTTGATCCTTTTAATATATTTTTTTTTTCTAAGTCAGAATTTTTTTTCTTAAACATAAAAAAATATTTTTTCCTAAACGCAAAAATATCTTTTTTTTTTCTAACTCAGAAAAAAATCTAAACATAAAAATATATTTTTTCCTAAACACAAAAAATTTTTCCTAAACTTAAAACTGTTTTCCTAAACGCAAAACTTTTTTTTTTCCTAAAAGGAAAACTTTTTTCCTAAACAGAAAACTTTTTTCCTAAACATAATTTTTTTAACTCAGAAAAAATATTTCTAAACATAAAAATCTTTTCTAAGTCAGAAATAATTTTTTTTCTAACTCAGAAACACAATTTTTTTTCTAACTCAGAAAAAGATTTTTTTTTCTAAGTCAGAATTTTTTTTCTTAAACATAAAAAAATATTTTTTCCTAAACGCAAAAATATCTTTTTTTTTCTAACTCAGAAAAAAATCAAAACATAAAAATATATTTTTTTCCTAAACGCAAAAAATATATTTTTTCCTAAACGCAAAAATATTTTTTAAATATATTTTTTCCTAAACGCAAAAATATTATTAATTAACATAAAACACTTTACTGAACTTAAAAACTTTTTTTTCCTAAACACAATTTTTTCTTCCTAAGTTTAAAAAACTTTTTTTTTTCCCTAAACATAAAATTATCTTTTTTTATTTCTTGATCATATTTCTTTTTTGACGTTAGACATTATTTTTAAAAAAATTTCTTTTCTCAAGAAAATGTAATCTAAATGTTTCCAAATTTGCAAAATTAAGAAAACACATAAACATAGTCACATAAATATTTTTAAATATAAAAATTTTTATTTGTTCATAAAATACAATGAAATTTCAAAACATAGTTTTCTACATTTTTAACCAAGGTATTGGTGATATTGGTAAAGTAACATGGTAAGATGATTTTCTTTTTCTATGACGAGGTTCAGGTCTTGCATAAATAACTTTCTGTTCATTCTTTAAATACTTGCTTTTTATAAACTCTGGGGGAAAACTGATAGTATTTAAAAGTTCTTGAAACTGATCAAAAGCAGCAGGTCTTTGACTTCTATCTCTCAGCAAAAAATTGATTAGTTGAATAGCATCTGATCCGATAATTACAGTATCATCTATTTTCAGCTCTTTGTTTCCTGTGCAGGAAATTTTATTTTGTTTGAAAAATTGTATTATTTTTGCAGCAGTTTTCTTTTGCTTTACAGGAACAGAACTTAGAATTTCATTTTCTATATCAGGAAACTTTTCAGAGGGTTTCTCTGGAAGTAGTTCCTCGGTGGGTTTCACCGTGTTCACATCTGGGAATGAAACAAACTTTTGCAAAATCTGAGTATAAAGCTTTGCTTTTTCATCATCCCCTAATTTTCTTTTTAAAATAATCTGAATCTGTTTGTCTAAATCACTTAAATGCTCTTCGGCAAACTCTTGATCTCTGTCAGCTGGAACAAGTCTGAATTTACGAGCGAACTCCATTGATCAAAGTACTGAGCACTGACACTGCAGCAGGAATAAGTATAGACAAAAAACCTTCTCCTTTTTGAACGAGAAGTCGTCTTTTTTAAAACAAAGGTTCTTTTTTATCTCCCAGTCGACGCAATGTTCTTTTATGAGCTGATAATCTATTTTTTTGGCGTTTAGAGACAGGTATGTTACCTTTTAAAAGATTTAAAGCGCATTCACAGACACCTTTTATAACACTATTGGGACACTTTTTAAGAAAGGCTGCTTTTTTCTTTGTCTTGCTTAACAATTTGAGATGTTCCAATGTCGACATCCTGAGTACAAATGATGATTGTTGAGGTTAATCTCTCTTTTTATATGCATGCCATAAGAAAAAGCTTTCGTCAAAGCACAATGTTTAAAACAGGATTTGTGACTGGGACAGTTTACCTCTAAAATACTTAATAAATCAATCTTAGGGCAGTTAAAATCATTCAGATTCAAAATCTTTCGTCCAGACATTCGTTCTAAAAACTTTGCTTTTTCTAATCCTTTGGTATAGACATTTTTATAAGAAGTAAACAAGGTTAAAAGTATAGGCTCCAATGCTGAAAAGGGTAAATCACCACTATTCCATTGCAAACCATGACGGTAACGAGTTAACCAGGCAAAAGTTTTTCTTTGTTTGAAGGATAGCTGCACCCAAGGATGCGGAGGGAGGAAGCTCCAACGGGCATGGTACCCATGATCCACTGCATAAAAAGCGAGTTCTTTGATAATAAAATCCCTTGAATTTATCTGAAACCCCTCGAATTCAACAACAACGGACGACATGTTCATCAGATGACACCCTCTGTACAAATGGCTTATCGAAGTTCGTACACGTAATGCATATCATCGGGAAATATTCTTGTGCGCAAGCGCAAGCTTTTGATGCAATCTTGTCTTAAATCAATAAATAAATAGCCGAAAGGTAATGCAGTTGCATCGTTAAACATTTCTTGAAAAGCCTTGGTTTTACCAGGAAACATTTGTCTGGCTAAATGCATTACTTGGCTTTTATCGCGAGGATTTTTGTATACCACCAAGTAATGTGAATTTAAATTAATATTTCGCATATCTTTGCCTTGATGAAACAAGTTTTGTGTTATAAAGATAACGGATAGATTTCGATGATGACTGCCTTTCGTGAAAAGTTTGCTCATTCGATCATCACTGGCTAACTCTGTCATTAAATCATCGATAATAATTAAAGCATCACGAAGGGAGTTAAGGTTAGAGGGTAAACCATAGACCTTACAGTATACTAGACCCCACATTGGTAACCTTTTCGTTGACAGACATCAGTGGTGGTGGTGGTAGATTCATTCCGCCAAACTGGTTTTTCTCCCGCCAAAATCTACGTGGAATTTCCCCGAATTTCCCGCCAAAACTTTATATTGTGTCTGTGCTGTTGTTGTTTTTCTAGAGATTGACTAATATTTTAAATTCAAAACAGTTCATTTTAAAATATCTTGCAACAGTGTTCCAAGCTATAAAAGAACAGAATAACTATAATTAAGGTTGAGAGTCTACAGCTGTGTTTATAGTTTGTTAATTTTCAAAATAATTTGGAATGTTTTCTTGGGAGAGGGGGGGGGGGGATTATTCTTTTTGTAAGATTTCTCATGTGAAATTGAGTTTATTACCTAAATATTGATTATTTATACATTTTTTAAAACCCATTGATATTGTGCCTGGCAAAAGCATGAGCTTCATTTTTACAGATTTTCTTATTATAATAAAATTTTAGAATATCTACATAATTTTTTAATTGTTTTTAGGTTAGACCATTAAAAGGTAATAAAATGCATCATTTTCAGCTGATTACATCAGGTATTTTTTTTTTTTTTTTTTTTTTTTTTGATAACATGGGTTACTTTTTAGAAAAGTGGGTTTTTTTTTTTTTTTTTTTTTTTTTTTTTTTAAATAAGAATTTGTGATTAAGCAAGAGCTTAATTGTCTGCCATTTTGTAATAAAGTGATAAAATGTAAAATACTCAATATATTAAAATCATCGAACAAGCTGTAAAAATTTAGCTATGTTTAATTTTTAAAATTCTTTATTATACTTTATATAAAGAAAATTTCAAAATTTATTTTTTTAAGAGGACAGTACAATAAGTGATTCCTGTCATGTGACAACATTTTTCTTCTTTCAAGTGCTGCGGCATCGGAAATTCGGTTCAAAATGCTGACGGACTTTTCTGAAATATCTTCTGCTTTTATTGAAAGCCTCTTTTGATAGAAAACTAAATAAGAACACCTGCCAATTTCATACATTTCCGATCACAAATTAATGAAACAATTTCCTGACGGCTCGGACTACAGGCACAGGTAGATTTTGAAAATACAGATAGTGGGGCACCTGTTTATTGGGAATTGCATAAGAAATGACCTTTTTGCCATGATTCGGCAGTTTAGACCACCCACTTCAAAATCTACCTGTGTCTGTAGACAGGATTTTTTTTTCTTTTGGGCTATAAGAGTTAAGTCTTATAAAAAAACTTGTCAAAGTAAAAGTTGTAGATACTATTAAGAGGATTTATAATAAATTTAAGCAGATTTGATATCTTGTGAATTGACGAAGTTTTGAATTCTTTTCTTCTTAAACCCTACCCCCCCCCCCTTGAGGTCATTTTTAAGGATATCAAAAATTTGTCATACATAAATTTTCGGCCCTTTTTCTAGAAGTATTAATAACTTTAAACGGATTCGATACGTATCATAATTAAGAAGCTATGGGGATTTTTCTGTTTTCACACCCCCCCCCCTCCTCCCTTCGGTTCGATTTTGCCCATTATCGAACTTGACCAAGATATTATGCACTTTAATTTTGTGTATCAGTTTGGAAGAGATTTGTGCAGAATTATTGAAGTTATCGTGTCCATAAAAAAGTGATCTAGATAGATAGATAGATAAAAGTTTTGAATTCGGGGTGGGTTCTGGAAGTGATGATCGGCGTAGATCTGCAAAAACTTTTCAGAAAGTCCAACATAGGGGAGAATGTAATAGGTAGTATTTCTTACGAAATCTACCTAAAATCATAAAGTAGCCATTTTGTATTTGAGAAGGTTTTATAGCATCTAATTATGACAGCAAGTATTGTTTAGAAGTCAACATCTTCAATAGTTGCCGGTGGTTATTATTTTCAATAATTGTAAAGAAAAAAAAAACACTTGAGAGTTAAACTTAATTTTTTATAGCATCCAAAAGTTGCAAATTATTTCTTCTCAGAAACTTATGCAAAATAATAGTGTTATTTTAACAGAGAAAAAATTACACAAGTTCTAACTTAGTAGATATGAAATATCCTGAAATTTTCATTTTTCATACAAAAAAAAAAAAAAAAAAAAAAAAAAAATTACTGTGCATTTGTAATTTTTTTTTCTATACATGCGTATAATGTTATCTATCGATGTTTTCCTTTTGATTAAAAATATTGTAATACATTTATACTTTCAATTAAATATATATATATGTATATATGAAAGATTGCCAAAAATATGCCTTCAAATTGGAATATCAAAAGCAAAACAAAAATTCTGGATTGCAGCAAAAATATGTTCTATAGAATATATCGTTACATAAAGACAGTATGTGATTTCAAGTTTTCAAAACCTATAAAATACATTATCAAATCAAATAATATTTTATAACATGCCACTGCTAACTTTCCACAAATTCTTCACTTTTGTAAGAAAAAAAAAAGATACTGTAAATACTGTTCGATTTTCTGTTATTTTAATAATGCCTGCTAAATTTAATGCATTTTTAGAATTTAAAAAAATCTGACATTAATTTGTTACATTTCGTGAAATGATTGTGTCAGACTGAAGCTTTCCAAGCAGAAATCTCGAAATAATTTGTGTTATCGTACTTAATATCTTATATCACTAATAAAAAAAATATAATTAAAGTAACATTTATTACAAGGACAAAGCCATTTTATAACATTAAAATAAAATACAGCAGCAAAAACAGAAAAAGAAAATTCATCCAGAAGATTAAACAATCCTTTTTCCACCATGGGTGGGACTCTCATAACTTATTTCTATCCTTCCTCTTTGACATTAAATCCTAGAAGGAGCAACAGTTTCGTTTTGGTTTATTTACGTTTATTTTTATTGCGAGAATGAAATCGAAGTTGCCAAGAAAGCAATCACCGCCAAAACAGACATTTTTTAAAGCGCCAATCCGAGCTGATCGTGAAACCGGATTTTCAACAATATAACAAAGAGATGTGGCCTCTAGTAGATTATTCCTCTGAGGGGTAAACCTTCTTCAAACTGTACACCTTTCATTGAATTGAAAAGGGGTTGATAGCTTCCATAACAGTATATAATACTTGCGGGCATGGGATGAAAATATTTATGATCAATTAATTTTTTTACAAATGCCGTTTTACCTGAACCCGTTGGTCCAGAAATCAGGACAGTGGAAGGATGTACTAACTTGAGTAATTCCATGTTTTAAAATGAAAAGAAATAATAAAAACTTCGATTTTTATAGTTTCTTGAGTATTTCAACGAATTAGTTTTAATATAAATAACACATATACTTTTATGTTCTTGCTAGGAAAAATCGTATGCATGCAATTTTTTTCTAAAAATGCAAATGAATCATTCTCATGTAATATACCATACGTGATCGGATTTAAAAAAACAATGAACACACATTAAATAAGAGTAAATAATTTTTTATTTTTTAAAAATCATCTTTACACCATATCTTTTTTTGACAAATTGATACATTCGAAAATCCTTTTTCTTTCTAGATAATACATTTGTAATAGAATTCATACAAAGTCCTTGACATCGTTTTGCAATAAAGAAAATACAATATTGTCCACAGACATTGGACGTTAAACTTTGAAACATTGTCTTATTCCAGTTTATACGATGATACTTCTTCACAAATCTTGTGATATCTTCTCCATAGGTTTCGGGAGGAAGTCCGTACGAATCAAAAAATTCAAGAGTTTTTTTGTCTTGAACGTAAACTGCCAGCCAATGGGATCCTTTTTCATCGTGTTTATCAGTATTGAGAACTAATGCACAGGGAAATTTTCGAATATTAGGTATTTTGTCAGAAGGGAAAACGCCTACAAAATATCTCGCAGAAACAGGATCACGAGATAAAATTGTATGAATTTGCGATGAATTCATTAGTTTCCAAAATCATACAGAATATTTCGAGATTTGTTGATTTCGATTAGATTTTCAAATTCAGCATACACTAGTAAAGATACTGTTCGCGCTAAAGTCGTTCCGAACTTAATTTCTAATCTTAAATTGCTATGACGAATTAGGTTTAGATGTGAACCATCGCATAAATCAGGTGACAAATCAAAACAAAATAAAGAATACCCCTGTGAAAATTCTGATCTTGAAAGATAAAGACCTTTGTTTTCTGCATTCGTAAATAAATTTTGATAAGCTCGGATAAATAAATTGTTTTCAAAGTCAGGTTGCAGTGGATTGTGGGGAACGGGCTGACCGTCCACATAGACACCTATGAAATTAATATTGTAATGCTTAAACTCAAAGGGGGACTTTTTATAGTCACCGTTAAATGCGTCATTATCCACACAAGCGATCACGATGCGATTGGGCATCTGGCCTGTAAAAATGTTGTCTTGAACAAAACTCATATTACCGGTAGGAATGGAATATGTTTTGCAAAGCACTCTGTTAATAGGATATTTGGCTGATGTTTTTTCTAAGCTTTTAGCATGTCCTAAGACAACGCCAGGGCTTACTCGTACTTTACGAACAAATAAGGAAGCATGTTCCAGGGAAACTTTAAACTCCCCTTCACCCGCTAACAAACAAAACTCTGGTTTACTACGGATCAGTTTAATTTTCACATCTACCATGTTAAGGAGAAGTCTTTCTTGGTGAAACATATCCAGGTGTAATCGACCAATCATATCAACTGAAGCACTCATTTTAGTCATTTCGGCACGTTTACTAAATCCATCATTTGGGTTTGCATCTGCCGGATCCACAACATTCATACGACCAGCCGTATCTTTGAAAAATAATTCTGAGGAAAGTTGAGAGGTTTTTGCATCATAGTCGTGATTCAGTAACTTCTAGGCATAACTCTCTAAGCATAGGTATTATTACTGGAAGAAACGAGTCTGTCGTTCAGGCTAATATCCACTTGGGAAAACATGGAATGCAAAAAAAGATTGACGGGTCCCACTTTACATTTATCCGGAATGGGTTTGCCATCCTTTTTTAAAATTTTTACTTTAACATATAACTGAGTTTGCGATAAGTCAAGGTAATCTTCTCCGCTTCTAGAAACATTAAATTCCACAGGTCCTCCATCAGAAACATTGGCGAGTGGATGAAATTCAACCCATTGACCTCTTTCAATAACTGTTTGGGTAGGAGGGAGATGAAATAATTCTAATTCAGATTTAGCACATTCTGGGGAGTCCTTTAAAAGAAAAGCCATAGTATAATGTGGATGTTATCAATCAAAAATATCACGTCTTTCCACCTTCCGAGTTTTCGATGAAATGATGCGTTTTGCAGGTTTGCGCTTCCTTTTAAGCTTTCCATGGCCAATCATTTCATCCGCTTTATCAACTGCTTTTCTAGCTAATTTCTTTCCGGCTTCTTTGGATCGTGTTTTGAGAGACGATTTTAAATTTTCGCCTGATAACACATCATTCGCAACCATAGTGCCTGTTCGTAATGCTTCTTTACCAATTGTTTTGGCACCACTTATCAAAAATGGAATCGCACTGCGAAAAAATTTAGCAAAAAATCCGCCTATACCGTATCCTCTCTGCAAAACTGTTCCCCGATAGTAAGGCAAACCTTTTCCTGTTTGTCCTGCATAATAATCTTCGAACTTTTGTGTACAACACGTATAAGGCACCAACATGTTTGAGGATCCTTCTTTATCGCAATCAAAATGGAAAATGAGAATTATTTAAACGAAAGGCTCTTTTATATGATTTGCCGTAAACAAAAATGCAGCGTTACAAAAACTTTACCTCTTTCAAAAGGTACTAAATCTCCAGAATGAAGTCTAATATCAATTTGTACCGTTTGGAAGTGTTGACGAATAATTGGTACGTACAATGGTCTTGAATAATGAGCATTAATAATTTCGCCATCGTTTCCTTCGACAGACACAATTTTTAATAGAGGGGCCTGTACATCACCGACGATTTGAGGCTCCACGAGATCACAGTATGCGTACATCACGGGAAAGGAGGATTTTGGGTCGGCCACAAAAGGACTTTGTTGCAATCCTATATATTCTCCGGGTTGAAACCCTAAAAGTTCTGCTATTCCTTCGTGAAGAATAACCTTTGATTTTTTATCTGTCTTGATTGTAACTCTTTTCGTAACGGGGTGATAATGAAACTCAATCTTATTTTTATGCGATGGTATTGTCATACTTTTGATAAGGTCAGGTATGGTTTCATAACATCCAGAAGGAACTCTTCTACCTTCTAATTTTCCGTCTCCGAGGTCAAAACCAAACAAATTATTATCGTTTCGAACATTATACCATGTATGGGGGTAGATAAAATCGACCAAAGCCATTTCCCATTCACCGTTTAAATTTATGGGGGTGGGCAATTGAGTTGTAAATTGCGATATTTTATTATTGGGGAAAAAGCTCATAGAGCTGTCGCTGATAAGTGTGATGTAGAACGACATCTTCTCATGAAATGAATTGTAAGCCTGATGACTGTTCTATTTATATCTTTCTGACATCTTTTACCCATGCATTGAACTTTTCCGGATATCCTTGAAATTTCACAAAATACTGAACTTTTCCATTCCGTTTTCTTTTATTCAAAACTTTCTCCACAGGGTAAAAACCTGAATCCGAAATCTTTTATAGTTCTTGTTTATAAAATGTTCCTTTTATGATTTCACCTGCTAAATCTTTTAATTTATAGACAACAGGCACACGATGTATGATTTTATGAATAGTAAAAATTTCTCGTGTCCAATTTTGTTCGTATCCTTTCTCAAAACGTAATTTTTCCTTGCTTATGCGAACGGTATCTTCTATATTCAAGTCAGATTTGGTTGCAGTGGATTTTTCATTTGCATATAATGTTTTCCAAACCTGACTTTGATTATCAAGGTTCATTGCTGCTGGCTCCATTTTAATACTACGATGCCACGTGTGGTTATAACTGTGTGTTAATTTATCGATTACATCAATATATCTCTTTGTATTTTTTTCAGTAAAATACTTCCACATTTTCGTTTTAAGTGTACGGTTAAAGCGTTCCACTATTGAAGCTTTTGTGGTGTTATTGGTTGTAAAAAAGTCAACATTATGCTTTTTTAAGAAAGCCTGTACAAGCTTATTCGTGTACTCCTTCCCAGCATCGCACTGCAGCGTTTGCGGCTTACGTTCCGAAAATATTTTTTCGAAAGCTCGTTTAACACCTGCAGGTTTTTTATCTTTTAACGGTATGACCCATGCATATTTCGACAAAATATCAATACATGTCAGTAAATACTTATATCCGTCATTCAAGAAGAGACAGACTGCATGTCTACTAAATCAGATTGAAACTGCTCGTTTAAGCCACCGACTATGACACGATTTCTCGGGAATTTGTGTCGCAAAGGCTTGTGCAAAGTATAAGAATCTTTCGTTTGCAACCATTTCTTTATCTGTTGTGTTTTTACGCGACCTTTTAAAGCACGTTGCAAAGCATTGATACCACCGAAACTGGCTGGCATCTCCGTATCCCGATACATCTGACTCAAAGCTTCCATTGCAACAATGATTATGATCTAAACGAACGTTAAGATTCATCTACAAATTAACACGATGTTCATCGCATGAAAGTTTTACTTAAAATGAAAAGCATTCAAATAAAACCTTTAATATATACTTATTTTTAAAATATATTAATATTTTTTTATGAAAAGACAGAATGCATTCAACAAATATAAATTTAATCATCAGACGTTTTTACAATATCATATAAAATTTATTCTTTTAAATTACATTTTCTTAATTTTCTTGGGAAAAAAGTTTTGAGTTTGGAAAAAATGTTATCTGTTTGGGAAAAAAGTTTTGAGTTTGGAAAAAATGTTATCTGTTTGGGAAAAAAAGTTTTGAGTTTGGAAAAAATGTTATCTGTTTGGAAAAAAAGTTTTGAGTTTGGAAAAAATGTTATCTGTTTGGTAAAAAAAAGTTTTACGTTTGGAAAAAATGTTTTGAGTTTGGAAAAAATGTTATCTGTTTGGTAGAAAAAGTTTTGAGTTTGGAAAAAATGTTATCTGTTTGGTAAAAAAAAGTTTTGAGTTTGGAAAAAATGTTTTGAGTTTGTAAAAAAAATGTTATCTGTTTGGGAAAAAAAGTTTTGAGTTTGGAAAAAATGTTATCTGTTTGCGAAAAAAAGTTTTGAGTTTGGAAAAAATGTTTTGTGTTTGGGAAAAAAAAGTAACTACAGTAAAATGTTAAGTAATAATATTTTTGTGTTTGTAAAAAGTTTTAAGTTCAATAAAATGTTTTATGTCACGCAATAATATTTTTGGAAAAAAGTTTTTAAGTTTAATAAAATGTTTTATGCTAAGTAATAATATTTAAAGAAAATAAATGTATACAACTCAACTTTTGAATCGGACCTCGTCATTGTATGTCTAGGTTGCAATCCTTACATGACGTCACATTCATGTTCGAACATAAACTGTCTTGCCTATATCACATGATACAGAAATATACTTAAAAGAAAGAACGTCATTAAACTTTCAGTTAAATTTAATTAAAAAAACTTTTAAAATCAGTTTAAAATTAATTAAATTCTTAGTTAATTCATTCAATGAAATAAATTCCAACCACCGATTATGTCTTCGTGATTTTATCTTCCGAGAAAATAACAAAGTCCTCCAATTAAAAGTTAATCGTAATTCCTCATTCATTCAGTTTTAAAAATAATATTCTGATTTAAATAATTAAACACGTGAGTCAAATGAGATCTACCAAATATTTTACAAGTCCAGCCTGTTGCCACCTTTAAAAAAGTAACTCAGTGAGTCAGCAAAACAAGAACGAACCTATTCTAACATGAAAGTATGTGGACCACGTGATCCGTAAAATTAATCTATTTTAATTTGCTCTTGTACGGCAAAGTCACGTGACATCAGCAAAATAAAACATTTCTTATAGCAGAAGAAACCTAATGCCTCCCCTTCCCCCCCGTCCAATTTGATTGACAGCGTACGCAAAAATAATCACCCTCACATTCCATCCTCATTCTCTTGTACGGCAAAGTCACGTGTCATTCCATCCTTATCTTGTACGGCAACGTCAACGCCCCCTCTCACAGCACGGGAGAAAAAAAAGGGGGCGTGGCCAACCACCCCCCTCTCACAGCACGGGAAAAAAATTCATCCCCCTCGGGGAAAAAATTTTCACCCCCCCCCCTCAAACACTACGATCAAAAAAAAAAAATCTGGGGGAAATTTTTTTTACCCCCCCCCTCAAACACTACGATCAAAAAAAAAAAATCTGGGGGAAAATTTTTTTACCCCCCCCTCAAACACTACGATAAAAAAAAAATCTGGGGGAAAATTTTTTTACCCCCCCTCAAACACTACGATCAAAAAAAAAAAAAAAATCTGGGGGAAAATTTTTTTACCCCCCCTCAAACACTACGATAAAAAAAAGGGGGGCATGGCCAACGTGACGTCACTTCCGGTCACGCCCCCTTTTGATTGACAGGTGACCACGCCCCTTCGTGACGTCACTTCCGCCTCACCTAGCGCTCTGCCTACTACTATCGTGTCCATAAAAAAGTGACAGATAGCTAGATAGATAGATAGATAGATAGATAAAGTTTTGAACTGGGGGTGGTTTTGGGTTCTGGGAGTCATGATCGGCGTAGATGTGCAAAAATTTTTCAAAAATTTCAACTTAGGTGAGAATGTAATAAGGTAGTATTTCTTACGAAATCTACCTAAAAAAAGCGGGCAAACAGAAAATTCCATGTCATCAATACTTTTCAAGAATAATTCCTATTAATAATAAAAGTAATAAAAGAATTAAAAAAATTTCGAGTTCATTATCATCTCGGTGCGTTTGTTTTATTATTATTATTCAATTTTGCATTGAATACTGTATTTATTTATTTTTATTTTTTTCCATGTTCATTTAAGGATTTTTTTTAAGGAAACCAATTTTTTGAAATTGTATTCTTCCAAAAACTTTTAAGGTTTGCTATATTGGCTTATCATTCCACGGTGTACTAATTATGCAAACAAACACTTTAGTGTATCTCATTAGAATATCTAAAGATCATAGGTATTCAAACATTTTTATGAAATTTAACGCATATGAAAAAAAAAAAAAAAAACGGGTAAATAGAAAATTCCAAGTCATCAATACTTTTCAAGAATGATGATTAATGATAAATGTAATAAAAAAATAAAAAAAATTTCGAGTTCATTATCATCTCGGTGCGTTTGTTTTATTATTATTATTCAATTTTGCATTGAATACTGTAATTTTTTTTTTGCAAAATCATTTAAGGAATTTTTTAAGGAAACCAATTTTTTGAAATTTGTATTCTTCCAAAAACTTTTAAGGTTTGCTATATTGGCTTAACATTCCATGGTGTACTAATTTTGCAAACAAACACTTTAGTGTATCTCATTAGAATATCTAAAGATCATAGGTATTCGAACATTTTTATGAAATTTAACGCATATGAAAAAAAAAAAAAAAGGGTAAATAGAAAATTCCAAGTCATCAATACTTTTCAAGAATGATGATTGATGATAAATGTAATAAAAAAATAAAAATAATTTCGAGTTCATTATCATCTCGGTGTGTTTGTTTTATTATTATTATTCAATTTTGCATTGAATACTGTAATTTTTTTTTGCAAAATCATTTAAGGAATTTTTTAAGGAAACCAATTTTTTGAAATTTGTATTCTTCCAAAAACTTTTAAGGTTTGCTATATTGGCTTAACATTCCATGGTGTACTAATTTTGCAAACAAACACTTTAGTGTATCTCATTAGAATATCTAAAGATCATAGGTATTCGAACATTTTTATGAAATTTAACGCATATGAAAAAAAAAAAAAAAAGGGGGTAAATAGAAAATTCCAAGTCATCAATACTTTTCAAGAATGATGATTGATGATAAATGTAATAAAAAAATAAAAATAATTTCCAGTTCATTATCATCTCGGTGTGTTTGTTTTATTATTATTATTCAATTTTGCATTGAATACTGTAATTTTTTTTTGCAAAATCATTTAAGGAATTTTTTAAGGAAACCAATTTTTTGAAATTTGTATTCTTCCAAAAACGTTTAAGGTTTGCTATATTGGCTTAACATTCCATGGTGTACTAATTTTGCAAACAAACACTTTAGTGTATCTCATTAGAATATCTAAAGATCATAGGTATTCGAACATTTTTATGAAATTTAAAGCCTGCATTCACAAATGAACGACCAAATAGGTAGGTATTCAGAAAAAACTAAATCATCAATTTTTCCAGACTTTTTTTTTATTTCAATGTTTTATTATATCTTTTTGCCATATTATTCAATGTTTTAATATATCTTTTTGCCACATTATTCAATGTTTTAATATATCTTTTGCCACATTATTCAATGTTTCATTATATCTTTTCGCCACATTATTTATTGTTTTATTATATCTTTTTGCCACTTTATTCAATGTTTTATTATATCTTTTTGCCAGATTATCCAATGTTTTTATGAAGGAAAGTAATATAATGAAAAAAAAATGCAATTATTGTGATAAAAATTGATGATAATAATATATATATATATATATATATATTTTTTTTTTTTTTTTTTTTTTTTTTTTTTGAAAAATTTAAGTAACTTTTAAGATTTTTCTCCTGTAATTTTGAACTTTCCAACTTTTATTTAATTTAAGTGAAGTGAAATAAGTTTGAAAGAAGATCAAAAGTGAATTGAAGTGAAGCGAGATGGAGGACTTCAGAGTAAACATTCTGATTTAAAATTATTCTGAGGAGTGGTGGCGTAAAAATTCTTAGTTTCAAAGTAATCCCTGATGTGCGATGAATGTAAATAGATTTTTAAACATAGTTGGGGTCTTTTAAATAAACGTCATAGTTAAACTCAATAACTCGGAACTTTTCATCGGATGTCTAGACACTATGACAGAACTTCGCCAGCAATTCTGAACTTTATGAAACTTTTTCTTTTGCGTGCTTTTACTACAAGTGCGTTGAAGTAACGCTAAGGATCCTACTTCCAAAAGGAAAAAAAGTCTAGGAAAAAATAAATAAAATGCCATGACATATGTATAAAAATACAGCAAAAATGGCTATTTACTTAATATTTCTATATAAACAAGTTAGAAATTGTACGTCAAACGTGACAAGTGAGATGCGTTCATACTATAACTAGTTTCAGTAAAAGGAATTATATCGTCTCACTGCAAAAAAAAAAAAAAAAAAAGCGTTAATTTTACAGTATAATACTGGCAGCTGGGGTGCCAGTATTATATTGTAAAATTAACACTTTTTTTTTTCAGTGCTGTTATTATGATTTGACCAATTTCCGTAATAAAATTTTCAGTTGGCAACATTTTATCTTTTGTTGACATTTACTGAAAATTCCAATGGGAAACTTAAGTCTAGCTTTGAAAATTTCAGAACTTGAAATCCATATTTAGACACTTTTTCCATTCAATATCTATTTCTCCGGAAACATCTATCCAAAAAAAACTGTCGGTAGATTATATGATTGCTATAATTGAACAATTTTAGTATAAAAATTCAGTTTTTAAATGCAGTAATGCGGAAATTATATTACTCCATCTTTATGACGTAATCACCATGGCAACCTAGAATCATTACCTATGGAATATCATTGAATTAATTACGTATGATAGGATTTAATATAATGAAGAAAAGTTTTAAGTTTATTTTAAGTTTTGATTCGATTGTCATAAAATTTGAAATGTCTTCACAAAATTCTACAACAATTATAAAATTTCAAATAAAATTTCAAATAACATTTCAAATTATATTAAATTTCTAACCATTCGGTTGGGTAGTTTTTGCCATGTTCTACATATAAACGTACAAACCAACAAAAAAACGTTCAAACAAACAAACGTACAAAAAAGTTCAAACAAACGTATAAACAAAAGTACAAAAATTTACAAACAAAGACACAAACGCACAAATTTTCAAACACACAAACACAAGAACGTACAAAGAAACTTACAAAAGTACAAACGAAAAAACGTACAAACAAACAAACGTACAAACATACAAGCAAACGTACAATCAAACAAATAAACAAACAAATGTTCAAATAAAAACGTACAAACACGTACATTCATTTAAACGTAGACATTAACGTGCAAATAAACAAACGTACAAACAGACGTACAAAGTTAAAAACTTACAAATAGACGTACAAACAAACAAAAAAAAACAAACGTAGACGCAAACAACAGTAAAACAAACGTACACACAAACATAAAAACACACGTACAACTAGATATACAAGCGACAAAACGTACAAAGAAACAAACGTACAAAGTACAAAAACGTGAAAGTAACAAACACATTTATAAACACACGAACGTACAAACAAAGAAACAAAAAATGAACAAACGTACAAACAAACAAATGTACAAACAAACAAATGAACAAAAACAGTCGTACATATACACGCATAAACAGACGTAGAAACAAACAGACGGACAAACAAATGAACAAACAAACGTACAAACAAACTAACCAATAAACGTACAAAAAACTTACGTGCACACACACAAAAAACAAACGTACAAGAATACAAGCAAACAAACAAACGTACAAACAACGATCTTATAAACATAGAAACTAATTTACAGATAAAAAACCGTACAAAGAAACAAACGTACAAATAAATGAAAAACAAGCGTACAAACACACACAAGTATATAAACTTACAAATTAACGTACACACAAACAAACGTACAAATAAATAAATTTACAAACAAATAAATGTACAAACACTCGTAGAACTACAAGTACAAGCTAACAAACGTACAAACAAACGCATAAAAAACGTAAAAATGTACCATACGCACAAACATACAAACACATAAACCAATAAATTGACAAACACACAAACCAATCAATTGACAAACACACAAACATACAAACAAAAAAATTGACAAACACACAAACACACGAATGTAAAAATGAAACAAGGGAACGTACAGACGTAAAAACAAACAAACGTACAAACAAATTTAATCATATAAACGTAGAAATTAACGTACAAAGAAACAAACGTGCAAATAGACGTACAAGGAAACAAACGTACAAACAAACAAAAAACAAACGTACAAACACGCACAAATATATAAAAGTACAAACCAACGTACAAACAAACAAACCAACGTACAAACAAATGTCCTGCTTCCGACCACACAAACTTCAAACACTTCCTCTTTAAAGCGTATAAAGGTTCGCACAATTCTGAAAAATGAGGAATAAACTTAGCAAACCAAACCACTATTCCTAGATATAGATATGTTGCAACCTGCTTGCAATTCTATTGCTGGGGATATTGACCTAATATTCTCAGTTTTTTGCTTATCCGTTTTAATTCCTTCCTGTGTGATTCTGATCCCTAAATAATTTATTTCCAAAGGATGTGAACTATCACTTTACCAAAAAGAGTACAACCAATAGAGTGAAAAAATGTCCAGACCAGGGTTCGATCCCGGATCAATTTAGTATAGCGCACCAAGTGCGGTGAATATTTACATACTAATTAATTTTTCAGCAGAGCTGAAATTACGCTGTAAATTAATTAAATTAATATAATTAGTATATAAATATTAAAAATAATTAAAAATCCACTTTTTTAGATATATAAATATTCACCGATACTGGGTTTGGTTTGTCTCATGTATGTCACTAGGAGTTGTGCTCATGATTGACGCTCCATCTTGTGCTGCAAGGTTGTAGCCTAGCCATATAAGAGTGAGAAAATTCTAGACCGGATGTCGTCCGGATGATTTAATTGGTAAAAGCACTTGGTGCGCTATACCAGGGGATCCGGGATCAATCCCCTGTCTGGACATTTTTTCACTCTATTGGTTGTCCGCTGTTTAGAGCAGTGATAATTCACATCCTTTGTATTTCATTAATTTACAGCGTAATTTCAGCTCTGCTGAAAAATTAATTAGTATACTCTATTTCCTTTCTGAAAAATTTACACTTTTCCAATTAAACCGTGAGACTCGCATTTCGTAACAAAGTAAAAACTTCTCTCAATAACCTTAGATTCTCCTCAAACGTCGTCGCCATAACAATAATATCATCCAGATAGACCCAAGACACCCGCGACTAAAAGAGGTTTAAGGATGGTATTCATGGTTTTTTGAAATGTCGATGGAGCACCGAACAACCCAAAACTTACCCTTTTGAAAGCTATGCAGCCATTACTAGTAATGAACGCTGTTTTTGCTATATCCTCCGGTTTCATACCAATTTGAAAATAACCTGAGGTCAAATCTAGCGTGGACATGAAATTATTGTAATATTTGCTGGAATATCATGAATTACACGGATTGAATACTGAGGATATTGCGTAATCGCATTTAACTTTCTATAGTCTATTGCAAAACGCCACGCCTCTTTGTCATCAACACTCTTTCCATTATTCTTATGACATAATACCACAGGAGACGCATACGGAGATTGGATTGGCATTATAATATCATCATCTAGCATTTTTTAAAATATGATAATCTATTATCCCTTGCTTATCTTTCTCGTAGCGATATGGTTTACAGGCGATATGGGGACAGGCGCTGCCGAACCAGTATTGATTTCATGCCATGAAACATGAGTTAAACCCGGTTTATCTAAAAAAACTTACCGAAATCCGACAAAAATTCCTTAAACTTCTCCTTTTCCCCCTCACTCAAACCAGATTCCTCCAAATCAACCAACACAGATGACAAACCAATACAGATGACAATACTCGACTCTGCAAGTATTGTCATTGTCCTTTGACCAAATGTCATTGTCCTTTGACCTCATACCAATGTCCTCTTGAAAAAAAATCCAGGCTAATACCTCTATCCACCATAAAATCTATCCCCACTATACAGTGCGCTTTGAGACCATCGAGAACACAAAACTGCCAGCATGTTTTAACTGAACGAATTTCAACTTCTAAATCAACCATACCTTTATTCGCACAAACAACCTTGAGCCGACTGAACGACCAAATTTGAAAATTTAAGTTTTTTGTACGGAAAATACTTGCGATAAATATCATATGAAATAAAACTCCTTTCTGCTCCCGTTTCAAATATACACTTAACCACAATTCCATTTAAAACTATCAGCAATTCAGGCAACTCTACTGGGTTAATTGTCACACTATTCAACTTTACAGAAGGCTTTTTCTGATTAATCCGTGACTGTACACCTTCTGACTTACAGCCCCTCACCAGTTTACGTCCACGTACCAACGTCGACCGTTACTATTTTGCTCTAAACTACTATCTATACCACTTTCACTTACTACCAACTGCCGTAAACGAGAAGAGCCATTTCTACCAGGTAATACATCTCTTTGATTATAACCACCATTTCCTCTATTACCATCACCATTTCGAAAATTTCCACTGCTATTTCTAAACTCATTACTACGACCGACATTTCCATAACTATCTTACCACTATTCCCAGCATTAAATCCATTTCTATTACCTCTATCATTACCATATCCAAAATTCCTACCCCCATTTCCACAACTATTGTCAAATCTCCTTCTTACATCATAACTCTCTCCCTCATTTCTAAACTGTCGATTATCTCTGGTTCTCTGTCTTTAGTTTTGTCTATCGTCTCAACAGGAGTCATGCCTAGTCTCACACATTAGCAATAATTGATAAAGTTCTGAGGAGCAATTAGGTGAATGTAACTCCACATAATCCTGGATGTGAATGTTAAAAAGAGGGAGCACAATCTCTAACAGTTCATCATAAGGTAAATTTAGTCCTAGCTTGTTCTTTAAATCTAGTTTATGCAGAAAAAAATTAGATGCCTTCTCGAAGATAGTTTGCTTACTACAACAAAACTCTCGTCACATTTTTATCTCTCACAGCAGGAAATACATTTTGCAACTCAGCACAAGTTTGATCGAAGCGTTTTGTTTCGACACTAACTAAAAATTTACCATTATTTTCTAGCCATAAGTGCGCTTTACTTTTCAGAGAACATTTAAGTACCAAGTACTTATTTTTATCTGGAATGTTATAGCTAATATAATCATTCAAATTAAAAAAAAAATTCTCTTGCGTCAGTATCACTCGAAAAATACACCCGTGGTACTACCTCTCTAAATATGTTCAAAGTCTGGACTTACAGCATTGCCAACAATATTCTGATGTTGGGCGCTATCTGCGGCATGGTCAACGAACCCATTATGCTGGGCGCTAGTTGTAGCATGCGGTTCATGCCGTGCCAGTCTAGCTCAGTCAATACACAGGTGTAAGTTAAAAACAATGTTTATTTTAAATAAACGGACTGGGATAGCGGCGGAATCTCTATTAATTTGGCCTACACTGAACAGTTTCTCCCAAATAAATAAGCTATCAAAAATGCACTTCACTATCACTATCAGAATTAATTGAGAAAATATTAACTAATCAAAGATTCACTTACGCAGAAATGACTCACGAGATACAATATTAATTCCAACACACTCTGGATGTCCTTTGCTGATATATAAATTCACTAGTAACTTGATTAAATCTCAGCTAATCTTCTAAAATGGTAGCAGTCCGTGGCTGCTCAAACAACTTTATTGAAACTTATATATTCAAACCATCTTAACAATGGCGATCTTTACCCTATTCAAGCTCCACTTCAGAACGCTGGCTCGTGGCTAAAGCAGGTCTATACTTCTTATGAGGCGAGATCCGACCAAATCCGAAGACATACACAATCACATCTGCTTATATACGATTGCTGACTAACCAAAGAAGTCAAAATTTACATAAATACGCTACGAAAAGCAGAAAGCGCGCACAAATGTTAGCTTGTGACATCACGTCCACAATCAAAACACTAGAATGCCTTTATGAGATAGTTCACTACAAGTTCATTCGGTGTTTGGAGATAAATCTGACATTACAGAATTCTGAGTGGCATTTTATAGAATATAATTATAGGTAATGTATACAAGCACAAGCAGGTTACCTCAGCCTGTTAGCTATGAAATTTTATTTAAAAAGTTATTTATGGATGTGCTTGGCACACATTACACTATTTCAAGTATATTTTAAGGAAATATCAGCAATTTCAGTTTTACATATTTTCAAATTCTGTTTTTTTTACCAGTAAAATAAGATGTAAAATTTGAAACATTTATAAAATATATATGCAAGTGAAATTACCAGTTTACAAGCGGAAAATTTTCATGGGATATTTTTTGCCATGATGTTAATTTTAATTTCTAAATTTTCTTTTGAAAATTAAGAATATTTTAAGAAGAATTAGAATTAGTTTATATTTAATGGAATCGATAAAATTCTTACACTTTATTTCGGATTTTTCATTAAAAATAATGTGAACCAAATTCAAAACTTTCATATCTACAATGTTATTTTTAACTAACTTATATTAGCTATAAATAAGTTTAATTATTTTCTTTTACACACAAAAACAAATATTCGTATTTTTGGTAGATTTTTTTTTATCATTTCAAAGTCCGCCGTCCCCTTAAGGGGATTTATCTAAGTCTTCATCTTATGAAAAATGACAAACACGCCAATTTCCCCCATTTTTTGTTTAAAATTGTAAAAAAAAAAAATGAAAAAAAAATGAAAAAAAATGAAAAAAAATGAAAAAAAAGAACATAAAACGAAAAAAATTAAGGTTTCTTGCATCAATTAATTTTTTTATTTACAAAAATTAACCTTATTACGCTTAATATTTATTAAAAATCTTTTTATTTAACTTTTTCCTATTCAAGTTTCAGAAAGTAGTGTAAAACCACATACATTGTTTTTAGGTACTTCTTGATGCCAGAATTTCCCATAGAATTTAATTAACTTTGCGTACGTACTCTGCACTTATCCTCGTGTTACAATATTATTTTAAATATACAGGGTCTGTTCTGAAAGTAGTAGGACTCTTTTTTTTTAAAAACAATTATTCATGAGAATAGTACAAACGATTAGAATTTTTCAAAGTAGTACCCTTCCGCATCTACACACTGCTGCCAACGATTTTTCCAGTTTTCGTATGCCTCCAGTAACGCCTGGACCGGAATGCTGTTTAACTCCCTCGTCACGGCTTGTTGAACCGCCTCTACTGAGCCGAATTGCTTCCCCTTGAGCGTCGATTTTATTCTCGGGAATAGAAAAAAGTCTGGCGGCGCTGTAGGGGGGGATGATGCAGCGTTGCCACATTGTGCTGGGCAAGATACTCCACTACGCGAAACGCTGTGTGGCTCGGCGCGTTGTCATGGTGCAGCCGAACTCAAAAACTTGGGTTTGAGGAATGCTCAATTCATCAGCAATCATTCTGATGCTCCTCCTACGATCACTGTTCAGTAAATTTTTCACTTGCGACACATTTTCTTTGGTCTTGCTGGTCGAAGGGCGTCCGGAGCGGTCGTCGTCTTCCACTCTTTCTCTACCTTCTTGGAACAGCTTGTGCCATTCAAAAACACCCGATCTACCCATGGCAGCATCACCGTAGGCCTCCTTAATCATGTCGTGAGTCTCTTTGCCCGTTTTACCAAGCTTTACACAAAAATTGATCGCGTATCGCTGCTCCAGAAAACGCTCCATGATTCTCCGTGACGAGGCGTTTCGACAGGGATTCATAGTACAAGCGACCTGCTCTCTTCAACGGCCGAGAGCCGACTGCTGATTTTTCGAAGCATTCTCAATATCCCATCCACCGATCGTGCGCACGCAGACCGCCTCTCGTCCACCCGTTTGCTCAAGAAAAAATCAGTCCTACTAATTTCAGAACAGACCCTGTATGATTAGTTCATCACATTTTTATGAATAAATGATTATTTGTAAAAGTCAAATCATACTATTTCACCCCATCGGCCTGGGGAAACCGCGTAGATATGTTTATCTTACAGGAAATGAAAATATTTAGACTTTCTTTTAAAAAGGAACAATATATTTTACTTTACAAATTTAACTAAGGAACTAAATATTTCAATTATGAGTCCAATTATTTTATATTTAAAGACAAAAGTGTAATTATCCTCATTACAATTTGACAAATTGCAGAAAAGAAGTTCACCTCTTTATCGGCTTTTTAAAAATCATAATCTCTCATGTTCATGTAATTTTGACTGCCTTTTCTTCAAACATTGTTTACGGGTTCTTCGATTATTGATTTCCAATATTCCTTTTTAGAACTCATAGGGTATCCGTTTTTATCCCAACAAAATGTGGATCGGAAAAGAATCCATAAAAATGCACTTTTAAATGCTAGAAATACTTTCATTGTCGTTAATAAATCCTTATTAAATATTCTACAAATAACAATATAGGTTTCAGTAAATTCAAATGTTTTCATATTTAAGAATTTGTAAACCAGAAAAAAATTAAAACAAAACAAAAAATAAAGTAAAACTTTAACACTGAAATTGCATAAATGTCAGTAAGGAGTTATAACTGCTTCAACCTTTTGGCTTAAAGCTAAGTATTTCAACCATTACCCGCTAGAGGACAGCTCAATTTGAATCAAAACCGAGATATCCGGTTATACTCGACTGTACAATTTTACCACATTTTCTCTTATTCTTTTCATTAAATTTTGCCTTTAAATCTATGAAAATGTTTTTTTTTAACGTGAGAGTAAAAAATAAAAACTATGTCCATAGTTTTCAATTTATTCTTTTTTTTATTTTTCAGAAGAATACAAAAAATTTTACTGCGTAAGTTTTATTTCTTTTAACGTTCGCAACAAAGCTAACATGGGAAAAAGCCTCTAATCTAAATTTTCAAAAGAAATAGTACCAAATGTGAAAGTAAAGGGCAAAACCTTCAATATTTAGATGAATTATGGCTGGAAGATAATCACGTGGAGTGTTAAAACTACTTAAGGGATTTAAAAGACAACCCACTATAGTGGAGGTAACTTCATCTTGCTACGTTTTTAAGATGCACAAAAAATTATCTGGAGTTTGTTAAATGAAAAAGTATGGCACCATCCTTGAACATGGATTTTTTTCACCTTAAAAAAACGAAGAAAATGTGAAATTATGAAGCTGCTTTTAAAGTTAAAGGGTCAGATAAGATAGAGTCTTTTGATTTTCTATAGAAAATGCATATTTATTGTCAGATTTTACGCGTCTATGTGCTAAACATTTAATGTTTCTTTTCTTGATTCCTATTTAATGCTTTGACATGAAAGTTCTGGATTATATCATAGATGCTGACGCTACTTCAAAAATACATTACTGTATTCTATAAATATAGTACTTATGAAGTAAAGATTGTACATTTTTAGTAGCTGTTCAAATAATCGTATATTATCTAAAACTAATTTCTAAACTCAAATACACTTACATAAAAAGTTCCTGCGGATAAGGTTACTGATTTAGTAAATCGTCTAATATTAAAATATATTGTTCAATCAGAACGCAACGTAGAATTTCGGCAACTTGTAACGAGGCAAAAGAATTCCACATGTGTAGTAAGCGCCAATTCGAGTACGCTTTAATATGCTTGAATTCATTTGCCCTAAAAAATTTAATAAATAGATAAAATGTATATAAAATAAAATATATATAAAATAAAATAAAATATATAATTTCATCTTTTGGTTCATAGATATGAATATGCATTAGATTTTGGAGGAATTGGGGCCACTATGAGACACAATTCTAAATTTTTCATAGCCACTTTCGATCTGTTGACTCAAGGCCCAAATAAAAAAGTACTGTAATGTGTGTTTTTGTTTCCTGTATCTATTTATGGATAAACATTATTGCATTTCGAAAAATAAAGGTAAAAAAATAAAACCATGTCTCATATTAGCGCCACACAATGGGAATAATATGAGATGGCTATGGGGCTAATGTGAGACACCCCTATTTGTAAGTGGTTGTAAGCTCTAAGAAAGCAACAGGCTTGTAACAAAGTTGCCCTGGATGTAATGTTTCAACTGTATTATTCATTCATTTTATTTTTAATTTTGTCTGATTTTTGAGACATCTTCCATGCGTTCTCCGAATCACCTATGAAAGCCCACAACAATAAACTTATCCCTAATTTATTAAAGGGAAATTTACGGTAAAAAACTAAGAAGAAAATTATCTGCAACACTTAAACTATGTTTGTATAAGTTTTCAGAAGTAAATTTGTAATGATATAAGACCCATTATTGAAAAGGAAAACTCAAAAGGTTAGTCTACTTGACTGATTGCGTTAATTCCTTGTCCATTAATTTTTAAACAGCCAAGAAAATTATAAATATTATTTCTGATTTTTAATGTGCTTTCCAGAAAAAGCAGGACAGCAACAGTATCCATAATGACCACTGCAAAAATTTCATACAAGAAATCAGTCCTTAGATCGATCGTTAGAGCACCTCAAACCTTGGACTGTTACCTCTCCTTCATTTTTGAGACAAACGTATTTACAGTGAGTAGACTTTCTAATTTCTCGTTTAATGCCAGCTAAAACAAAAGTTTCTTTTTCAATTTAATATTGGTGTCTCGTAGACAAGTGGATCGCTCTCTTCCCTTGTGGCATTTGCAATGAAATCTGTCAATGATTGTTTAACACCATGTTGCAGAGAATACAATTCTTCACTGTCGGTGCTGTCTCCTTTGAACAACTTATCATTTGTTTGGATTAGGTTTTTATGTTTTTACAACTCCTTCATTTTTAATTTAGGCTACCGGTTATACCACTTGCAATTTGGTAATCATTTATGTTGTTTGTGCAATCCCCTTCATCTTTAACTTCTCCTGTATAGTTTTCAACACTGGTAACTTCCTTTCTTGTTATAGTATCACAATTTGCATCGTTTTTCTTCTGAGGTTTTTGTTTGTTTGTTTGCTTGATTATTTTACTTCCCTTTTTTGTTTCCTTGCCTTTAGTGCACTTGTTAAAGGATTTAAGTTCTTTTACTTCGGATTTTTCTTTCTCATTTTCTATTATTAATTTTCTATCGCTATACACTTTTTGCTTGTAATCACTTTTGAACTTAGCATCTATTCTTTTTCTTTTCTTCTTTAGAGTAGTTTTGTTTATTATTTGTAAAAGCGACATCTGAAAAGAACTTGGAGAATTGATGAATCTGAACCTGCAGGAGTTAAAATAGTGAGAAAAAGATGCAAAATGTGAATTGTCTTGCATTGGCATAGTTTTACAAGATAAAAATTATTTGTCAATCCTACGATCTTTAGCTAAACAGCATAATGATTTACCATTGAATACCTTTTATTTTTGATTTTATCTAAAGTACTTTGTGTATAAATTCTCCTACTTTCTTTTGGTTTATAATTTCGCACCAATTTCAATTAAAAAATGTCCTTCCGGCCTGTACCGGAAAAAAAAGTTAGCTTTCATAGTCCATGTTTTTAAAAATTCAACTCATTTTACTCAAACACCCGACACTAAAATGCTTGGAACCCTATTATTGAAGATTCAGTCCCGGTTTTCGTTAATATTGAATTTGAATTTCAGCACGAGAGTTACAGCATAACAAAAATCAGATTGTTTTACAATGTCACGACCCTAGAATTTCAAACTGCCATATCTCAGCCATTTTTTAAGATAAAGCCAAAACAAAAAATGTTCTGGAATCCTTGTATTACGATCTAGCACTTAATGGACACAACATTTCAATTTATAATTTTTATACATCTTTTTGAATTTTTAAAAAAATTAACTTGCCGCCATTTTGAAACAAGATGGGGCGTGAAGCTGGTCAACGAACTCGGTCGAGACCTTGGTATGCTCTGTACACATGATCAGTCACATTCATATCGGTTCATAAATAAGAGAGTTACAGCATAACAAATATCAGATTGTTTCAAAATCTCAGCCACACTAGAATTTCAAACTGCCATATCTCAGCCATTTTTTAAGATATAGCCAAAATAAAAAATGTTCCAGAATCCTTGTGTCACGTTCTAACACATAACATAAACAATTTTTCAATTTATAATTTTTTATACACCTTTTTACACTTTAAAATATTTTTTAATTTTTAACTGGCCGCCATTTTGAAACAAGATGGCGAATGAAGCTGGCCAATGAACTCGGTCGAGACCTTGGTATGTCCTACACACCTATTCAGTCACATCCAAATCATTCATAAATAAGAGAGTTACAGCATGACATATGTCAGATATATATAGTATATATATATATATATATATATATATATATACAGTGAACTCTGTCTAAGGCGGAATCGCTTGGGACTAAAATAAAATTCCGCCTTAGACAGATTTCCGGCAGACAGAAAACTTTATAGAGTATTAAACATTTCTTTCGTTAAAAATTAAAACTAATGTATCTTTAAAATTTTGTTTAATTAAATAAACTTGAAATCTTTGTACATATTTTTATATATTTATAGTAATATTAATTTACATTACAAATTGATAGTACACAAACACACTGGTATAGATCAAAATTACAGATTTTAGTGAAAATAAAATGTTATATTTACCTTAATAAATGCCTTAAAATTCTATTATCTTAAACTTATTTTAAAAAATCGAATATTGTTGTTCGTTTATTTTTTTCTTAATCGCTTCTTTTTCGGTAGAACATTGTATTTCAGTTAAAATTGGTATCATTTCATAATTGTTTCGCTCTATGTAAAAATTTTGTAAAAGCTTTAGATTCAATACATGTCATTATGAAAAGATAACGTTTCCTTCCATTTATATTTCCCAACGGAATTTTCTTCCGTCTTAAACAGTAACTTTGCTACCTGGGACACCAAAATAAATGTCCAGTTCCGCGTTACACAGATTGTTTCCGTCTTAGACAGATTTCTTGGAAATCTCTATGTTTAAACATGTGGGACTGTGAAATATTTCCGCCTTAGGCAGATTTCTGCCTTAGACAGATTCCGTCTTAGACAGATTTCACTGTATATGGATATATATATGTAGTGATACTTGGTCGGTGTGTATAGTGAGTAGTAATTCCAGGAAGATTTTTAACGAAATCTTACAAATTTTAATATTCTTGGATATATATGGAACAGCATAAGTATTTACAGTTTAAAGGTAATTTTACGCAACATGGCCAATCGTCTGTTGGCTTTTCTCGTTTTCATTTGACATCCATGAGATTTTTCGCTTACGCTAGGCCGTCTGCATATAAAACATTACTCAAGCGCAGCTCGTCTAGCTGGCCGGAGATTTCGCAGCTTCTCTTAGTAGAGTCTGACTAAGTCTGGCTCTCGACTGGTTCTGCTCTCGTTCTCACAGTAAAAATTACTTAGCTCATCAAAATCTATTGTTCGGTAGTTGAGGTTTATCATCAAGATCCTCACTGAAGCTTTGTGGTACAGGGTCCATTTCCTGTCACCACAAATTGAGCCTACCTGACAGGGCTGGTTCCTCCGAGTCATCATCTACTTTTGTATACCAGATGAGTACTGGACTACTTTTCCAGAACGTATCAGATACAAAAAAAAAAACAAAAAAAAAACACACAAACAACATAAAATAAAATAATAGCAAAATCAATCATTAAATACTACTGAATGAAAAGTTCTTAGTCCTTAAATAATATTTTTGAAGTTTGGGAAATAGTAAAGTTTTTTTGTTTGTTTGTGACTTGGACGCAGCTCTTTTCACAGTTTATTTACAATAGTAAAAAAAAATATCAATAAAACACAGTTAATAAAATAAAAAAAAAAGTAAAAAACACAAAATCACCTAAAAGCACAATTGCTTCGTTTCAGACAGTAGAGAAGTCCACGGCTTTATGTGATCTGCAGAGCTCGAGGTCGCATTTGGGCCCTCATGGTATCCAACTTTGCTTACATTGTAGAGATCGTTTCTTTTTACTGCGGTAATCTCGTAGGGACCAAGAAATTTAGCCTTTTGTTTGGTACCTGTCCCAAACTGCGTTTTTTGAATGGCCACCAAATCACCGAGTTTATAGGTGTTGGCCTTTATTCGCTTTTTGTTATACGTTTTCATGTTTTCCTGTTTTATTTTTAATATGTTTTGCTTGGCTATTTCTCTATTCGAATTTCTTTCCGATATGAATGAATTTAGTTCCTCATCATCTAACAGTGTTTTGATTTGCAGGTCGGTTTTCTGCCGCAGTTTCGTTCCCGTCAATAGTTCGAAAGGTGTAAATTTTGTACTTCTCGATATGGTACTATTCATGATACGTTGTATGGGCGCGACAAATTTGTACCATTTAGTGGGGTCTTCTACACTAAGCTTTGCCAAATTTGGGATAAGAATTCTATGCAATCGCTCTATTTGGCCGTTTCCTCTAGGTATCCCTGTTGTTATGGGAATATGCTCTATGTTCTCTTCTTTACAATATTTCTCAAAATCCTCAGAGGTGAAAGTCGGTCCTTTGTCGGTTATGATTCGCGACGGATTTGCGAAAATATCGCGTTGTCGGGTTAACTTGACGATGACTTCTTTAGCGGCTGTAGTTTTAACGGGGTATAGCCAAACGAATTTGGTAAATGCGTCCACAACGGTAAAAATATGTTTGTAATTTTTATTTGTGGAGGGCATGGGACCAATGTGATCTATGTGATAGGTCTTTGTGTGTATTTTCCAATTTTAATCGTTTTAATTCAAACTCACGACTCTCGGCTTCTTTTTGCTGTAACAATTTTTCAGCTTCTTCACGTTCGCTCACTACTCCCGCTAGAAATTTTTTAACTAAATATTCATTATACCCGTCGGATTTTACAATTAAGTCCGTTAACGGAGTTTTATTAGCTCCTTCCGGCGGACTTAAACCTAACTCGATTACCACAGTAGTCAGATCGATCTTTTTCGACATTATTAAGTGTGCCATTTTTATCTTAAACTAATTAACACATAAAAATAAAATATATCAATAAATATATCAATAATATACGTATATGCACCAGATGAATCAAATATATCTATACATATAATAATATGTAACAATTATATAAACCTATTTACTTCCATCTAAATATTCTAAACAGAATATATATTTTTTTCTTTTCACATAATACATAACGTGATAAAAAAATATATATCGTTATACCACTTCACTTTATTCTAGAAGCAAAAAAAAATGTAGTTTTATTAGGAAGCAAAAAAAATAACACCTTTCTATATTGATAAACATACCAAACGAAGAAAAAAAAAATAAAGAAACACATATATATATATATATATATATATATATATATATATATATATATATATATATATATATATATATATATATACATATATATATATATATATACATATATATATATATATATATATATATATATATATATATATATATATATATATATATATATATATATATATATATATATATATATATATATATATATACATAATATATATATATATATATATATATATATATATATATATATATATACAGCAGACGTTCTTATTTTATGCAAGTACAACGACTTGCCTATTTGCTCAATTAAAAAAACACCTTCTGCAGGATAAACAACACATTCTCTTCTTACGTACACGAAAAAAATTATATCACCGGAGAGAAAAAACACAGCAGCGATGAAAATTTTGAGATGATTTCCAGTGAATGGGTCAGTGGGTCAGCATGTATATTCTTCTCCACCGAGACTTGAAAATATTTTATTCCTTTCTTTAATTAAAAAACTTTATCAGCCCCTCAGTGATTCATCACAGCACACCTCACTTCGATGTAATACGCAGTTAAAATTTCGACGCACAGAAACACTTCTCTTGAACTACTTATATAGCTGAGCATTCGATGAAATAAACTTTTCTTTTATCAGCACAAGTCTTTTTCCTCTTCAGCACATCACCATCCCGGATCAAGCCGATTTGTCGGAAATTCATGTAGATCTCGGCCCACAGCACCCATTTTGTAGTGATACTTGGTCAGTGTCTAGTGAGTACTAGTAAGTCCAGGCAGATTTTTAAAGACATCTTACAAATTTTAATATTCTTGGATATATATGGAACAGCATAAGTATTTACTGTTTAAAGGTAATTTTACACAACATGGCCAATTGTCTGTTGGCTTTTCTCATTTTCATTTGGCATCGATGAGATTTTTCGCTTCGCTAGGCCGTCTGCCTATAAAACATTACTCAAGCGCAGCTCGTCTAGCTGGCCGGAGATTTTGCAGCATCTCTTAGTCGTCTGACTAAGTCTGGCTCTCGACTGCTTCTGCTCTCGTTCTCGCAGTAAAAATTACTTAGCTCATCAAAATCTATTGTTCGGTAGTTGAGGTTTATCACCAAGAGCCTCACTAAAGAATCTGCTAAGCTTTGCGGCACAGGGTCCATTTCCAACATTTGAACGGAGGGTGGTTTGGGGGTCTAGGGGTCATAATCGGTGAAAATATACCAAAATTTTTTGGAATTGCTTTCCTCCGAACGGCTGCAATAGGTAGCTTTTTGTAATGAAATCTACCTAACACAGGCTTTAACCTTCAATGCCATTTTTATCTTGTGGTGTAAAACTAAATTGAAATTCGACTAGCATTTCACATCATTCGATTAACAATCTGTAACAAAAAAAGAAGAATAAACAATTATATTTACAAAAAAATATAGTATAAAGAGAAAAAGACAAAGATTAACTCTGATTTAATTTAACACTGATTTAATTTCTGTTGTATGTTTCAAGCTGTATGATAGAATAGTATTTTATGGCCCCAAGCACTGTCTCATATTAGTCCCATACACTGTCTCACATTAGCTCCCTGAGATTGACGGTTTGTTACTCACACGACGTTAAACATATTCCAAATTTTAAAGGCCTGAAAGAATCACAATTTCTTACTGAATAAAAGTCTATCTATAATATAAGTCTATATATAGAATAAAGGTCTATTAGAACAGGGGTCGGCAACCTATGACCCGCGGTCACCGAGTGACCCATTTCATAATTTCAAATGGCCCACTTGAGTTCCGAAAAAAGTATAAAAAAATTATATTGAAAAAATATTCAGAGTTTATTTTGTAACTTTAAAAAGGTTTAATTTTAATTCAGAAATTCCAAACTATTAAATAACATAACAAAAAATTGCACTTATTTGTTATAGTGCATATATGTTTGCATCAGGAGAGCCATTGAAGAGAAAGTAAAGTTCATTCAGTTATGTTTCCTTTTATAATAATTATAATTTTATTTTTTGTGTTTAAAGTTTAAAACGGCGCATGATGATTATTTCCTCAGTAAAATGTATCTTATTATTCACCGGAAAAAGACTGTTTTAAAATGAAAATACCACTGACCCGAAACGTCTTCTTAATACACATATTTTGGTTGATTGTGACCCGCAGCCGAAAAAGGTTGCCGACCCCTGTATTAGAATATAAGTACTTAAGTCTGGCAGAAGGTTTTCTTGCCAATAAAATAAAGTTATATAATGTAACTTTATTTTTATTTTTATTTTTAAATTTTGAGTATATTTGTAACGGATATAAGTTAAATAATGTATTATTTTCAATATAATCACAAAGCCAATTTTATTACTATAAAAATTGGTGCTTCTTTTGTGTGTCTCCCAATTAGCCCCCTTTTTGGGTTTGGGTGTCTCATATTAGTCCCATTTTTAGGTGTCTCTTATTAGCCCCCTTTTGGGGGTGCCTCATATTATCCCCCGATTAACCCTAATTGTTAGAAATCATCACTAAAGATGTGCAATTTTCACATTTTAAAATTAAAAAATTACCAAAAATAAATTGTCAAAATTACAATTTCGTATTTACTACATTATTCACATACATTATACGAAAAAAACATATATTTTCATATAATCATGCACAACAGGATGAAACACTAATGAGTTAAAAAATGTGTGAGTTAACAGCCCATATAGCTTTAAGTGTGACATAGACAATAAGAACAATACTCTAAAATTTTTAATTTTTATTTTTGTACTGTAATTTTTCCCCTATACTGTGTGCAATATGTTATCTATCGCCGACCTTTAATTTCTCAACCGTTGGTCGTAGACATATAGTTTCAATTACATAAACGTTTCAAATGAAGTAACTATTCATGTTGTGGCATTGTTTAAAGTGTAAAAAATCAATTTTATAAAAACTTTTTATATGGTGCCCCAATCCTATAGTTATATTTAGTAAAAGTTTACACATATAGTAACAGATATAACACGAAAAGTTTGACTGTTGTACAACAAAAATTGACACAGTTATTAAATTTCAAAGTTTGAGATTTTTGCCCATGATTTTGTCTTTCATTGAGGGATCAGTTAAAAAATTAATTAAAGTAATCCCAGATGGAAATCAGGGTGCAATGTCTTTTTTACGGTGAAACCACCTTTACCAGTATCGCCAAATCGGGGTATCACCAAAAAGGGGGTTTTTATCTAAAAATTCCAGCTGAGTTTTAGGGGTCGTATACAAAGCGAAGAATGAAATATTAAAATTAAACAGAAAAATAAATATCAATTTATTATCATATCAGAAAACTGTCTACTATAAAAAATGAACACATCAAATGCCGGAATCTGCTAGAGTTACTGCTCAAATTGTTCTACATTAGTGGCAATGCACAATTGACTGCGTAACAGTACTGATTCGTGGACACATTGGATCATAGCAGATGTGCGACAAGCAAGGATGATGCGCTGCTTCGGGTCAACCAGAGAAGTAGGCGCAGACACATAGACCTATAGAGCCTTGATGTAACCCCAGAGGTAGACGTCCTTGGGAGTCCCGGCGAACGCGGTGGCCACTCTAGCGGACCACCATATCCAATGATCTGTTGTCCGAATTCGGTGACCAGATACGCACAGACGTTTGATGCTTTATGCGGAGGGACCCCAACATGGTGAAACCCCACCCGGCATACATGTCGGAGAGGCAGCTCTTCATACCAGTCACGTACCGTGTTTTGTAGCATGTGCAGATAACGATCGCCGGGTACTGTCCCATCTTAGAAGATGAGTCCAACAACCTGGGTTCCCCATATACTGCACCACACGTTCGTTGACCAGCGTACCTGGTATCGTACTGTGCGGGCGATATGGGGGTTTTCCAGAGACCAGTAATGCAGATTGTGTACGTTCACAATGCCACCCCGTGTAAACGTTGACTCATGTGTCCACAGAATGTCACAAAAAACGGCGGATTTTCCTCTAAGGTGTTGAGCATGAAATAATCAAATCGTCGTGCGTGGTCATCCAGCATCAATGCTTGCTCCAGTGTCGGATGGTATGGATGCGCACCATGTAACAAATGCCAGACATGCTGACGCGTGTATCCGCATGCCTCGCTTATGTACGCCGTGCTCAGTTGTGGATTTAAAAGGGGGAATGCCAGCACCACCTCCGGTGTCACTCAAAAATTACACCTTGCCCGTCTACTTGTTCTGGGTCGTGGTGTGACAGAGCCGGTCTCTCTAAGACGATGCAATGCATCAGTTATAGTTTCATGCGTTGGATGTTGATCCCCAGGGAAACGTTCTGAATAAACCATCGCAGCCGTTTTGACATTCCTTTGACATTCACCATAAATAAGTATCATTTTAGCATATTGCGTGTATGTGTAGCCTGCCATCACGATCTCAGCGCTGACTAGCATGTCCACTGCTAGATGGCTCGTGTTTTATCCCGAACGTGTGACGCTGCGATACTATTGTAATTTGCATAAACCCGATTTTCATGTTCGTTATAGCTCGGCTGGTCGTTTGCATTCCGCTGCCATTTAGTGTTCTTAGATTTGTGTTCTTAGTGAGTATGTTTTATTTTCCAGGTGTCGATTCTACATACTTAGACTTTTAAATGTTGTTCGAACCCTAAAAATTAGCTGAAATTTTTAGATGAAATAACTCTCTTTGGTGAACCCCAATTTGGCGATACCAGCTAAAGGTGGTTTCGCCGTAAAAAAGACATTGCACCCTGATTTAGATCTTGAATTATTTTAATTCATTTTTTAACTGATCCCTCAATAAAAGACAAAATCATGTGCAAAAGTCTCAAAGTTTGAAATCTAATAACTGTGTCAATTTTTATAGTACAGAAGTCAAACTTTTTGTGTTATATCTGTTATGATATGTGCGAAAATTTACTAAATATAGCTATAGGGATTGGGAGACCGTATAAAAAGTTAGATTTCGTAATTTTTATAAAATATATTTTTTATTTTAAACAATGCCACAACATGAATATTTACCTCATTTGAAACGTTTTTGTAATTGGAACTATATGTCTACAACCAACGGTTGAGAAATTAAAGGTCGGCGGTAGATAACATATTGCACCCAGTATACACAAACAGACAAAGAGCGATTTTATTGCTTAAAAATTAATTCTGTTGAACTTTCTATGAAGAAAACGTTCCTAAAACAAATGTAGCGGAATGTTTTAGGAAATTTAAAGTCCTTATTTTATATTCTTCAACGATATTTCATTGCATTATTAACTTTCGACTTGTTTTTAACTGTTTTTTTTTTTTTTTTTTTAAGTGAAAACTTCGTTGGGCATTTTTGAGATGGGAAAAAACCACTGAATTCGCGACACTGTTACCGACACCACTGTATATGTTGCCAATTCATACAATGAAGCGAAAGTATCAAAAGGAAATAGTTCACATGCAGAAAGCGAAATGATTGGTATTATGAATAAAAATAATTCAGAAAATAATTTCAAGATCAATTTAGCACGCGCGGTGAAAACAGATAAAAGTGACTCAACTCGCGAGACCAAATCAAAAGATGAAAATGAAATAACAAAACACGGAAAATATTATAATTTAACGAGCACGAGAAAAATCGACGGAAGTAATATAAAAAAAAAAAAAATGAAAATAATGAAATATTTCACGAAAGTTTTAAGAAACGTGGTTACCGATACGGAAATGAAGTGAAATCATTTTATAGAAAAGAAAAGTTTGTTGATGTTGATAGAAATTATAGATACCGCAAACAATACGCGCAGTATGAAGATAGAAAAAAGCATAATGTTCACGAATACCATAAACAAGACAGGCAGCAAAGAAGTCATTTTTGGAGTGATAGGAAGCGGGAACCCTATTTTGCAGATAAATGTTATTACAAAAGATATGAAACTAAATCTCATGGAAGAAATGATATATGTATTGAGAGTTGTTTAAATTGTGGATGAAAATTCGTAAGTTTCATTGGTATTCATTTCAAAGAATACCAATTAATTAAATTTTATATTTCATTTATTTGTAAATTTACGTTTTAAGCAATAGATTGCAATTTTTGTATGTAAAATAATATGCATTATTTTTCATGTACAATAGCGCATTAAATGAAAATTGTAATATAATTTTTGTAGTAGTAGTTTATAATAATGAATAAAAAAAACACTTCATTTAAAAGTATTTCCTGCGCAATAAAACGTTTCCTGCCGATTCAAAAAATACATACGTAATTGTTCAAGTTTTCACTTCTGTCGGCACTCCCGGAGTGCCATTTTTTTTTTTTTTTTTTTTTTTTTTTAGGAAATTAAAAGAATGATGAGAGTGACGATCTCGGGGTTGTCACTTCTTTTGCTAAGTGTCCAAACAAATCCTGAATATGTAAAATAAGTTTTCAAAATAGCTGAAAGTTTCTTAAGACTTAAATTTTCCGCATCTTTTTATTTAAAAATATTTCTAAAAAAACCAGTTTTAACAGACAAAAGCAATTGGAAATTTTTTTCTGCAAATAAAGAACATGTGAATATTTACTTTAGATACTTCCCCTCGAATTCGAATCTTGCTTCTATCACGGTTACTCACATATTAAAGCATATATCACGGTTACTCACATATTAAAGTGACCTAAAATATCAATTAGAGAAGCAAATGGCTCACGAATTCCTCCTCACCATGATAGGGTTTCAATACTACCCTTTTTACAATACTTTTGTAAATTTGTATTTCTTGCTTAGGATTTTCCACAATTTTTGCCACTATAAAGAATTTATTGTTATTGTTAAAAAATAATAAATAAAACCCAGCCATAGTAAATAAGAGACACATTTCCAAAAATATAACGCAATTTAATACGTTTTACGATAACATAATGTAGCCTATTACGAGTTACCCACATTTAGAAAAGCGTTCTTTTATCTTCTAAAATAAATAGATTTCGGAGATTTAAAGGAACATTTCTGAAAGTTCCTTTTGCTGCCCGTAATTTTCGAAAACGTTTCCGAGTAGTTTTTACAGTGTACAGTGTTTCAGTTTTCAGAACCCGGATGCAATCTTTTTCGAAAGCTTTCAATCCTCAAGTAAGCGTTTTCATGTTCAACAGACAAGGGTGCTAATTTTTTTTTTTTTTTTACATTAACGTAATTATTAACATTAACATTTTTTGTCATTTTTGCATGTAAAAATTCTGTTACACAGCTTAAAACGTTTACTTGAGAATTGATAGCATCCGAAACGACGCTATTTCGTGTTGAGAAAACTGATTAATAAACTGTTAAAACTTCTCGGAAACGTTTCCAAAAATTTCGGGCGGCAAAAGAAACTTTTGTTTCAAAAATACTTCTTTAACTATATGAAATCTATTGTTTTCTGGGTTTTCGGAAGATAAAGGAACGCTTTTCAGATTCATGGGTAACGAGGTTATATTACATTTTAGTAAACCATATTAAATTCCATAATATCTTTGAAAATATTTGTATTTTCTTACAGTGTACAATTTTTGCCACTATATGCAGAAATTTGTTGTTGTTAAAAAATAAAAAATAAAACTCAGTCTTCTATCTAAAATTATGATTATTGTCTTTCGAAACGTTTGAACGTTGTGTAGTCTTTTTTTTTTTTTTTTTTTTTTTTTTTTTTTTTGATTTGTAATCAATTAGTTAAATTTGATAAAACTGAAAAAAAAAAAACTCTGAAAAATCTAAATTTTGTCGATTTCATGATTCTTACCTCTGGTGATTAATCTTGTATACATAAACAAATTTTCGAAGTAACTAAAAGTCTCTTGTAAAATATATAAAATGCCTTCACCTTTTCTTCAAAGATGTTATCGAAAAAAACATGTAATGTTTTGTGAAAATAAGCATTACGAAGGATGCTAAGCGGGTGATAAACGGACACTTACTATTTCGTAGACATACACTCTCCTAATTTGAATAGCACTTATATCCCAGTTAATCGCATTCATCATTAAAGTGAGCTCAATTATCAATTAGAGAAGGAAATGTATCACGAATCCTATCCTCATCATGATAACGTTTCAATCTGACCCCTTTTAATAAACAGATTCTCCTTCTAAAGTGGAAGTGATAGACCATGAAAAAATATCGCAAACACATATGAGCGAAAATCTCATAAGTGTGATTTTCATCTGCTCATTTCTGCTGATATCTGATTTTTAAGTGTCTCATATTATGCTCAGGTTGAATTTTTAATAACCACTGATATATTTCAGACTAATAATTAGTAGATGGGCACAAAATTTATTGTAATTTAAATATGATATGGCAGTTTTTATTAAAGAAGACACAAATTGTAAGGGTACAGTAGTGAGATATTTTGCAATTTTGTCACTTTACTTAAAAAGAACATTTTTGGAATATTGTATGCACTATTTTCAAACACATATCAAACGATTAAATATCGTTTAGCGGATAAATATCGATGAATAAAACGGATAAACGACTAAATATCGCAGGATATCATAACGATATCCTGTGATTAAATGGCTAGATAATCGTTAATCTATAAATATCAAAATTTAAACTAACAATGGGGACAGTAGTGACGGTTAATAAAGGACCGCTTACCTTTTCCCCATTCTTTCAACAAACAACAAACAATGGCGACTTTTTAAGAACAACATGTGCTCCCCTACTAAATACAATACTGTAAATGACTGCATATTGCCATCTGGTGGAAATAAGTGGAAACTCATACACCGGGACAGTAGTGACCAAAAACGTAAGGCACACAACTTTAATCACAACAAAAACAAATATTACACATTTTACTTCTATAAAAATTATATTATTATGTTCTATGAGATTCATATTTATAACAAATCAAATTGATTTTTTACAGAAATTTAATAACTATTGTTTATTGATGGTTTTAATGATCAAGTTATGGGGTGATAACAGGGGACAGTAGTGACATTTCAGATATTTAAATTCCATTTTAAAGATTAAAAAAACTGATTTTCACTGTAGAAGTAACACAATATTGTAGAACAATCACAGAGAAACGTTTTAACTTTAAATGAGAATTTATTTAAGAAATGACAAGGATGACTGAGAAATGGGAGACTGAGAAATCACACTTATGAGATTTTCGCCCATATGTCAAAAAAGTTGGACACCTTAATTTAAATTATTCTTCAAGAGTTCTGTCGTAAAATCATTTACCTTCGATTTATTTGTAATTGAGTGTTTTTAATGCAATTAAAATGGATTGAGAGTTTTCAAAATCGTAATTTTGAAGATGTTGTGATTCTTGCCTCTTTTGTTTAGAGTCCCAAGCAAATTCTGGAAAGCTAAATTAAGTTTCCAATGTAATTGAAGGTATATCTTAGTAGTTAAAAAAGTTCACAGATTGCGTTTAAAATTTCCGGGAAAAAATTGTAATAAATAAAAGTATACTGCAAAATTTGTCTGAAAAAAGGGATGATGAAGGTATGTGTGAACAGGGTAATCACAACTGCGTAATCTTTCTATACTAATTGAAATCATACTTCTCTCCCCAATTCACGACATTCATCAAGTTAACATTCCGAAATTAAAGCGCCCTGAAATATCTATATCAGAGAAGCAAAGGTACTACGAATCTCGACCTGAACATGATAACGCTTCATCCCGATCCTTTTAATAAAAAGATTTCTCTTCGGAAGCGGGAATGACAATAAAAGAAGAAACAGAAAGAAATTCTAATTGAAGGTTTTAAAAATGTGGCGTCCTTATATCACATTTATCAAGGATCCTTTCGTATTATTATTTACTTTTTATTTATTTTTAAATTTTTTAATGATATTAAAAATATGTAAAAGTGTAAAAAATCTCAATTTTAAGGATCCTGTGGTTCTTGTCTCTGGTATTTAGTGGTAATAGCACAGTTTCATTTTGAAAACGTTGAAAAAACGATATTGTATTTCGTTGAAGAACGTACTTAATAAATCTAAAAATGTGTCTCGTTACTTTTACTATTTTTCAGCGATTATTTCAATGGTACTTCCAACACAATAAAAGCCTTCGAAAAAACGTAGTTTGAAGTCCCAATGAATCTTCCATAATGCCATGCCGCATTGTTTCCTTTTTTTAATTTTTTTCCATTTTAAAAGTTAAAACTTTATTAATTTGTTCTTCAAACTATCCCCGTATTTTATTATTACTGTTATTATTTTTTAAATAAATAAAAGAATTCAATTTTCTGAGTATAATGATGGTGAAGCATACAATGGTATTATCCAAATCCCCCGGTTTTTGAATAGCAGTTTGTCCTAAGAAACTTTTGGTGGTAGACTTCTGCATCATTTGCAATAGAAATAGCCTTCGTATAGCTTTCTGCAAAATTTGAAAAAAAAAATGAAAAAGAACATTTTTATTTGAAAAAAAGTAGGTCACAGAAAACAGACCATTTGGGAGTCTTGCTAATGCGAATCGGGGTCTTATCACACTTAATTGCATTCATCAAAGCAGCACCCATATATTATCAACTTAACAGTGTCCTTTTTATGCTATTTTAGTGACAAAAAAGATAACCTTATATTGGAAATTTTAATTTTATGATTCTTTCAAAACTTGAAGTGTAATTTGTATATCTATATTATAAAGGACAAACGTGTTCGTGAGTAACGCTGATGTCTTTTTGGCATTGGCAACACCTGACGATTAAATTTCACTTTTATTGTATTATTTTGAATTTATAAACATCACACATTTTCAATTTTTACACCGTCGAATATTTGGAAAAACGGTTCTTTCAAATGCAAATTGTTTGAAAACTCTACCAGAATTTACTGATTATTCATGGTATTTTCAATCATGTATGTTTTAGGCCCGTGTTTTTCTATTTCTAGAAATCATGTTTTAATGGCTGTAAACAAAAATTTCTCAACAGAATTCTTTTTTAAACCGTATATATAATGAGGGTATATAAAAAATATTATAGCATCAAACTGAGATAAATAAATAAATAAATAAATATATATATATATATATATATATATATATATAGTATATATATCCTGGGATTAACAAGCAGACTTATGAAAATACAGGAAAACCCTCAAACAATGGAAGGGTTTTAAATCTATCATCGTCACGTGCAGATGATTACGAAAGATTAACAGGTTTCCACTTAACAATATAAATAGTTCACCATTTGTTTCCGGCTAACATTTCATAACGATATTAAAACTTCATTTATAAATAAATAAAATAATATAAATAAAACACAAATTTAATAGACATCGAACTACGCATTTAAACTACTGAAATTATCAGAACCAAAAAGGCTGCTATAAGTAGCAAAATCTTTGGCAATTTCTTTGGCTAATAACACTTGGCTTGCGGATAATATGAAAGTGTCGCTTCTTAATAAATTTAAAAACTTTATTTGAATACATTATTGATATTTTTCATATAAAAATGCTTTTTGGTGCTGTTAGTGTGTAATAAAAAAATATATTTAACGTAAAATAAACTATTAAAGTTTTCAACTTAAAAAAATGGTTTTCATTTTCATTCTTTAACGCAGGAAGGCCGAGTTTGATCACATAGTTTTATATAATTTAAGATATATTATTTTTTTACTTAAAGTTTGCACGTACATAATAAACCATCAGGTGAATCAGATTTTACAAAAATATACTTACATGGGACCCTAGCCGAAAGGTACACCCGATTTCAGTGAAACTTGTATCATAGAGAGTACTCATGATATGATGAAGATTGATACCACTTTTATCGGCCATTGTCAAGGTTTGGTAATTTTAAAATATTTATTAATTATCTATGGTGCAACTAATGGAAATCGCTAAATGTTTTATTCAAAAATATTCGAATAATTTCGTAATCTTCACAGAAATGATAATTATTATAGAAATGAATAATGGGCAATTTAGTATACTTTTCTACTAATATGAATCATCCTTCTATCCCAGTTAATCGCATTTATCAAAGCAATACTCGGATATTAAAGCGAGCTTAAATATCAGTTAGAGAAACAAACTTATCACGATTCCCATTCTCATCATGATAACGTTTCAATCCAATCACTTTGAAAAAAAAAAAAAAATTCTCGTTCGGAAGTAGAAGTGGTGGAGAGAAACCGAAAAAATAATTCACTTTAGATTTGTCTTCTTAATTGAGTATTTTCTTATGCAATAAATAAAAAAACTTAAACGTTTAAAAATTCTTATTTTTTAGGATCCCGTGGTTCTTGCCTTTTATGGATGGTGTGGAACCAAGTGTTCAATAGATAAAATAAATTTCAACTAACTGAAATTTTCTTAATATTTACATATTGAAAAGGCTTTTAAAGAAAATATGGATGATGAAGATATACTATGCACGTGAAACAGGGCATCCACTACTTCACGAAATCCTAATTCAAATGATACTTCTATCCCAGTTTATCGTATTCATGAAAGCAACACTGGAATGTCTATTACAAAAGCAAATGTATCACTAATCCCATCCTCAACATATGCTAACGTTTCAATCCGACCCTTTAAAAGAAAAATTCTTCTTCGGAAAATGGAGAAGAAGCACACGCCATCTATTTGCTTCCAAATTTACAAGTTTTACATTTCGCCATTATTGGTGCAATATTTACAAAATAAACATTACAGTGATAGAACAACATTCGATGTCAATATTGTCCAATATATAGCCAATAAAAAGAATATTGGCTCAATATTGTTTTTCTAGTAGGCGAGTCGTCTATTAAAAAAATAAGGAATTAAATCGAAAAAATCTATTGCAACGTTTTCAAAATGCGACGTTTTTAAAATTATTATTATTCTACAGTTCACATACTTTACTTTCGATAGTTTTTCGATTAATTATATTTTCAATAAAACTGAAAAAAAAAAAAATAATCAAAAGTTTCAAGAACTTTTAATTTTCCTCTTGTTCTTCAACAAAGGTTTTCTGAAAATAATAATTATGAAGTTACTATGCACGAGAAAATAGGCCATCCACTAATTCGCTAACTCCTAATTCGAATCATACTTCTAGCCCAGTTAACTCATTCATCAAAGCAACACTCGGATATTACAGCAAGCTGAAATATCAATTAGAGAAGCAAATATATCACGAATTCCATCCTCAACATGATAACGTTTCATTCCGACCCTATACAATAAAAAGATTCTCCTTCGGAAGTAGGAGTGATGGAGAGGAAGCGCAAAAAATAATTAACTTTAGATTTGGATTTAATTGAGTGTTTTTTATGAAATTAAGAAAAAGAAATAAAAGTGTAAACAATCACAAATTTTAAGATCCCGTAGTTCTTGTTTCTTGTGCAAGTCTTCAATAGATAAGATTAGTTTTAAATAACTAAAGGTTCCTTTTAAAATTTAAAAATGTCCTTCTTTTTTGTTTTAAAAAACTATAAAAAATATTTTAATAAATAAAAGCATCCAAACAAGGGTTTTCTAAAGATAAGAATTATGAAGCTATCATGCACGTGAAAACAGGACATCCACCACTTCACTGACTCCTAATTCGAATCATACTTCTATCCCAGTTAATCGCATTCATCAAAGCAACACACGGATATTAAAGTGAGCTGAAATATCAATTAGAGAAGCAAATGTATCACGAATCCCATCCTCAACATGATAACGTTTCAATCCGACCCCTTTTAATAAAAAGATTCTCCTTCGGAAGTGGGAGTGATGGAGAGGAAGCACGCGCCAGATGGCATTCAGCAGGGAATAACTGGAGCAGGAGAGGTGAGGGAAGATAAATGTTATTGATGATGCCCAAAAGAAGGGTTACAGGTTGGTGCCATGCAAATAAAATAATGTGCACTGGGATTGTCTACGAGCCAGATTCTCTCCTATTATTATGCAGGACTATGAAGTAATGGTTTACAGGGATATCAAAGAAATTTAGAAAGAAATAATATGTACGTTTCGTTTTACTTTAATATTTCAATCCATTTTCATATCCTAAGTAATATTTATATGTTTCTTACACCGAACTAGAAATGGGGAATTAATATGATAGTGAAGGTTTTCCTGAATAAATGGTGCAAAACTTTTGAGGTATGCGCCGATATTAATTTTACGATGCTATATCAAAATATAATGTTGGAATAAATGCTTAAAAAGAATAAAAGATTGCCTAAGATAAGATATCAGTTGCGTTTTCGATATTTAAACAGTCTTTTAACAGTAAATATTTTGATTACATTTTAAAACAAGACTTTACACATTCTTCGTATTTCACATGCCGAAAAAATATTGAAAGGCAGAGAACTAACTCACCTCTCAGAGTTTACTTCCAGAGCAAAGGTAATAAATTTAATTTATTTGCTATAGTGTATAAATAAACCAATAAAGCTTTAAAAATTTAAATAATATAGGCAGTTACAAATTTAATATTACCTTCTTTAAAATTTTGCTATATTTAAATGTAATTGTTTAATTCTTTTAAACCTAATTACAATATATTTATGTAAAAAAAGGTTTAGTTATATATTTTTTGGTGAATAAAGTTAGTAACATAAAAATCAATTTTGTATAAATGAAATATTGAATAAAAATATATGCACAATTCGTTTGGGAAGCTTTTAAATGAAATTAGAATAAATGCATAGGTGCCAACCTCTCATTAATATTCCGTAATATGCGGGTTAATTTGACCCAGGTATAACACGTTTCGCACCAGAATTTTTTTTTTTTTTAAATGAAATGAAATGAATTCCACGTAGAAACCTGAAATTGAATAAATAAAGATTCATCGAATTATTTTTCTGGTTTGAAGCGTTGATAAACTGGGTCAAATTAACCCGCATATTACGGAATATTAATGAGAGGTTGGCACCTATGTAAATTTATACATTTGATGCAAATTATAGTTTAAAAGTCTTATATTTTTAATTTCAGCTGAATAGTAAACTAAATGTAGAATAAAATATGATGTGACTGTCTTAGAGACAGAGATCTTTATATATAGATTTCAGAAATCAAATAATCATATAAGTAATATTTTCAAGACAGATTCATATTTTGTAAAAGCCAGTATATTTTTTCACATTTAATACAACTTTAATTATCTAACACGAACTCATATTATTCTGATAAAAAAACAACAACCTTGAAACCTTCTGAGATAAGCATAGTATGAGCTTAAGCATTAAATAATGAGTTCAATTACCCAGTATTTACTTATGAATAGCTTTCATGCATGGCTGCCAACTTTTACACTTTTCTTTCTTACCACTATTATTTAAAAGTATTTAATTTCCTTATTTAATTACCGAATTTCAGAGATTAAATAAGGTGAATATTACTATTAAAATATAGGAGTAAGAAAGAAGAGTAAGAGTTGGCGGCTATATTCATGCATAGCACTTTTTCTAAAAGAAAAAAAATCTAAGAAGTTAGATCACTATTAAAACGCTGTGCTGGAGATAAAAGTAACTTCTTTGGCTCTGTAATTTTTTCTATTAGAAGACGAAACTAATATGTTTCGTTAATAAATTTTAAATTACTATTAGGCATTTATTTATCGTATATTTATTGATGTGCCTTTACTCTGTAGTTCATATTTATAATTTATGCTCACAACTGTTCAAGATATTATCAGCAGAATTTGCATGAGCGCTAAAGATACATTGGTTATGTTTACTGTGATGGCTAGATTCCTCTATCAGAAGCTACTGTAAATCCAAGCCATTCAACTCCATCGTTTACTAAAGCTCCTAAATTGCTAGCCTATTGCCAAAGCTTGTATGTCTTTCAAAAGCCGTCTGAGAAGTGCAGAATATTCAAAATCAATCATAGGGTTACCGAATGGTTCCTAAGACGAACAATTCAATCCGGATAAGATTGCTTGTAACTATAGTTAGGGAATCCAAGTTTTGAATCAAGTGACGGTTTGCCTGATCATTTAAAGTAGATCACGAGAATATGGAAACATTTATATCAATAATATTATTTGTACAACTGGAGATACAATATTAACTTTAATTATGAAGAGACGTGAAAATGTCATGTACATTTATCGTAAATGAATGAACGACCTAATAGCAACATGACCAAAATATGACAAAAATGAGAATGCACCATAAGCAATTTGCAGTACTTATTGTTCTCATTGTCTTTACGTGACTGGTAAATGTGTCATATCCATATCCAAGTCATTGAGGTGCCGGTATGTCCCATTTTGGAGCGAGTTGTAAATGACTTAAAAATCGGTCATGTTGAATTCACAGTGAGTCACGAAATGACGGTCACACTAAAGTCATTATGTGACGTGGTAAATATGTCATATCCAAGTCACTAATACGTCGATATGTCTCATTTTGGGACAAGTTGTAAATTACTAAAAAATCGATCATGTTGACTTCAAAGTGATTCACGAAATGACAGTCACACGAAAGTCATGATGTGACATGTTAAATATATCATATCCAAATCACTGAGACGTCTATATGTCCCATTTTGGTAAAAGTTGGAAATGACTTAAAAATCGGTCATGTTGATTTCACGGTGATTCACGAAATGACAGTCACGCGAAAGTCATAATGTGCCGCATGAAAGCACTCCCAAATTTTCATCACCATTGTGACTGCGACACGTGATCATTTGTGATGCCATAGTAACGTCACATCGAAAGCTGTGCTTTTAAGGTGACTATGTAGAGAGTTTTTTTAAAATTATTTTTACCTCACCCATATTGACTGATAAAGAAATCACACGAGCAGAAATTTTACAACTAAATGAAAAAGTGTCCAGGCAAGGAGTCGAACCCATGATCTCTGTCTTAATATGTAAATACTCTACCAATTGAGTTAGAGTTGCCCAGTATAGCTCAGTTGGCATAGAGTGTTGGCGTATTAAGCCAAAGAACCCGCTTCATTATGAGAAGTTGTAAATTCCTAGTTGCCATTTCAAAAAAAAAAAAAAAAAAAAAAGACTGAATGTCTTAAAATACTACAAAAATCCTCTTTAAAAAGATGTCTCATCGTCTGAGAAAAATATCCCTGTAAGGTGTTTATTTTTTTTTTTCACTCAAAGGATATCTTTCTTCCCCGTCCCCATTTCAAAAAAGCTTATTTTAATGCTATTCTATATACCCATAATTCAATACAACTTGGCACATTTGCTAAAATTATCTTTTAATAACACCGTAGTCATCCATTAAGATCATGCAGGGAAGAATTAGTCGGGAGTTCACGTAAAAAAATAACAAACTACTCACCCCCTAAAAACTTGTGGCTAAAACGCTAAGTATGTAAAATAAAAAGTCTCCAACATTTAACATTCATCGCATTTTGCTTTCAAAGGCGGCAATTACTTTTCAGTACCATTGACTCCCGTTGACAGATGCATCCTATAGTATTATAGCATACCCCATTCAAGTAGAGAAGCACCACTCAAATACACTGGAGTACATTAATAAAGGTTCTGGCCCCATCTCTATATGGGGTGTATCTTCATCCCCAGGCCATTAACTTGCTATTACGTAGTAGAATCCCAAGGGTAGCAGGACGGTTAGATTATTGTCCTGGATTAAGTTTTTGACTATGCTTCTGTCAGGAATGGCTTTTCACCTGAATAGTACTCTACTGTACAGCCTCAAAACAGATTGTCCGGGAGATAGCACCGGTTGCCCGGAATCTGAAACAATGAAACCATCCAGTGTAAGTTTAAACATATAAATGCAGTAGAAACCATTTATAACGAAACTAAAGAGGGATTGAAAGTTATTCGTTATACGCTGGTTTTATTAAAACAAATTTCCTTATGGTATTAATAACTTTATTTACAAATGTAGAAATTTTTATTAAAGTCCAGTAGATACTGTTAAGCGTTAGCAGTAAATACAGTTTTGAGAATATTATGTAACAATAAAAATATTTTAATTTCCATAATATATTATTTAATTTTACTTCCTGAATTATAAGAATTTATACTGATTATATTATTTAATACAAATTATAGCAGGAAGCAAAAAAATTGCCAACCATATAAATATATGTAACTGTGACAGGACAAAATTTATTGTAACATCTCTTACATTATTTTATTCAAGAAACTCTAATTTACAAAATGTGTAATCGTTTATTATTAAATTTTTTCATCATTTTGGGAAATACACTCTTGTAACCTGCTATTCACACAAAAAAAAAAAAATAAAAAAAAAAAAATAAAAATAAAAAAAAAACTTCAAAGCCTAATGAATACATATTATTCCATAAATACACAACAATGTGTATTTATTCCATAATACTGGTTGAATCCATTTTTGAAAGAATTGTATTTACAGATAATTTGCTGAATTTTAATATGACTGAAGTTTGGATAGCTTAGGAATGATTAAATTGTTTAATTCCTTTATTCTCAACGAATATTACTGTTTGGCACTTTTAAGAGAATCCATTTAAAATAACCAGCATCTTTCAATATCCTACCAACTGTCCATCAAAAGACTGGATGGAGCTAAGAGTGCCTTTTTAACATTTGCAATAATTTTAAAGCTTTATTTTGGATGAAAAATCTGCAAAATAGTCCAGTGGAAATAGCATTTTACCTTGCAAAATTTCGGGTAATTCTGATTTTTGATATAGTTTATGGGTTAACCCTCTAATAACAGTGGCGCAGCCAGAATTCGGTTCTAGGGGGGAGGGGGGGGGTTGAGTTTCTGATAAAGGTGGTCGCCGGTTATCTGAATCACCGGTTAATGGAATCAGTCTTTTAATGGATTCAGTCTTTTTTAATTTTATTGGTATTGGACTGAAAAGCAATGAATATATTTCCCTCTGAAACAAAGACTTTGTACAAAGTTTAAACTTGGCAGAGAACCAATCACGCTTTGGAAGAAGTCGTTGAGTTTCACACGAAGATATACTTGTCAATCATATTTGACGTAATAGTAGACAATTTTAAAGCATTTAAAAAAGTATACTGAACAATGCAAAACTTTCCGATTCATTTTCAAAAATGAAAGTATATGCAGGCATGATAATTCAAGTGATTTGTTATCGAAATTTTTTTTCATTATAAATCGATTATATATTGAATTATAAGCGATTGTTGTCTCAAAATTACTGACTTTTAATGTCTTGGAATTATTCTATGAATTATTTTTCAAATCTTGTACAAAGTTTAATCTTAGCATTGTGCCAAGCGCGCTTCAAAAGGAGGTCGCAAAGTCGCAACATTGTTTTGATCAATGCCGTTGTTTTCTAGATGGGTTTTTAATTATTATCTCAGCTAATTACAGACACATTCTTTTCGAAAATCATTACCAACAATCCTTAGATGATTCTGCGTCGATAACCCTCAACTCCACCGCTGAGCGCCAGAAAAATAAGACACATGAGTGCTCTTATAATAGTTCCATTTTTTACTTTTTAAGTATGGAACCTTAATAATGATATCAAAATTCTGATAACCATCTTCTCTCTAACATAGGCTATATTTTAGATAACAATTTCCAAACAATTTTTTCGGTACAACAATTTCCAAAAGGGTGCAAGAGCAAAAAACATTCTAAAATTGCGGTTTGTACAATGTTGTTGGTTCTAGAAATTTGAAATTTGGTATAGCAGTTACTTTTAAAAATGTAAATGCTCACTAAAAATGGTTTCTAAAAAGTTCGAAATTTAAAAAGGGGAAAGGGGCAGGAAACGAAATTACAATTTATTTGTACAGTAAAGGCTAGAAACATGAAATTTGGCATGGCAAAATTAATGCATGATTAGCTTAAAATTGTGTGTAACTATAGATAGTATTTTTCTAAGGACACAAAAATGGGAGAAAAAGGAAAACATAATTTAAGCTTCGATTTTTCAGAAATGCTCTTCCTCTGAGCACCGGAGCGCGATGTTTATGAGCTCTGGTAAAGTCTGACCAATATTTAAACATTGACTAAAAACAAAGAAATATTACTTTAGAGACATAAATGCTAACCTAGAACAGTTTGCAGGGGTCAGCTAGTTTAATTTTAATGACATGCAGGTAGCATTCGTTAAAATTTAATAAGTGTAAATCAATGTATAACTAATTTATTGCTACTCAATTTAAATTAATGCATGATTAGCTTAAAATTGTGTGTAACTATAGATAGTATTTTTCTAAGGACACAAAAATGGGAGAAAAAGGAAAACATAATTTAAGCTTCGATTTTTCAGAAATGCTCTTCCTCTGAGCACCGGAGCGCGATGTTTATGAGCTCTGGTAAAGTCTGACCAATATTTAAACATTGACTAAAAACAAAGAAATATTACTTTAGAGACATAAATGCTAACCTAGAACAGTTTGCAGGGGTCAGCTAGTTTAATTTTAATGACATGCAGGTAGCATTCGTTAAAATTTAATAAGTGTAAATCAATGTATATAACTAATTTATTGCTACTCAATTTAAATTAATGCATGATTAGCTTAAAATTGCGTGTAACTATAGATAGTATTTTTCTAAGGACACAAAAATGGGAGAAAAAGGAAAACATAATTTAAGCTTCGATTTTTCAGAAATGCTCTTCCTCTGAGCACCGGAGCGCGATGTTTATGAGCTCTGGTAAAGTCTGACCAATATTTAAACATTGACTAAAAACAAAGAAATATTACTTTAGAGACATAAATGCTAACCTAGAACAGTTTGCAGGGGTCAGCTAGTTTAATTTTAATGACTTGCAGGTAGCATTCGTTAAAATTTAATAAGTGTAAATCAATGTATAACTAATTTATTGCTACTCAATTTAAATTAATGCATGATTAGCTTAAAATTGTGTGTAACTATAGATAGTATTTTTCTAAGGACACAAAAATGGGAGAAAAAGGAAAACATAATTTAAGCTTCGATTTTTCAGAAATGCTCTTCCTCTGAGCACCGGAGCGCGATGTTTATGAGCTCTGGTAAAGTCTGACCAATATTTAAACATTGACTAAAAACAAAGAAATATTACTTTAGAGACATAAATGCTAACCTAGAACAGTTTGCAGGGGTCAGCTAGTTTAATTTTAATGACATGCAGGTAGCATTCGTTAAAATTTAATAAGTGTAAATCAATGTATAAATAATTTATTGCTACTCAATTTAAATTAATGCATGATTAGCTTAAAATTGTGTGTAACTATAGATAGTATTTTTCTAAGGACAAAAAATGGGAGAAAAAGGAAAACATAATTTAAGCTTCGATTTTTCAGAAATGCTCTTCCTCTGAGCACCGGAGCGCGATGTTTATGAGCTCCGGTAAAGTCTGACCAATATTTAAACATTGACTAAAAACAAAGAAATATCGGAGCCGAGCTCTGGTAAGCTCCGGCGCAAATTAAGCACTGCTTACAGGCATGTATCTATAAGTCGATGAAATTGCAATCAGTGCTTCTTTCCTCCAAGGGACAGGATGCAGTGCCTCCCCGAGAGCAAGGCGTCGTTGCTACATTACCAACAAATTAAATATATTCTTTAAATTTGTGTACCCCTACGAAACAAATGATTATAAAAAAACACTGATTTCGAAAATCTGTTCAATCACAATAAAAAAAATAGCTTTTTATAACTTTAAAGTACTTTTTTTTAAATTCTTACTTTTGCAAAGATTTTTTCCTGGGTACGCACATAGCTTCGTCTTAGATGTAACTGAGAGCAAAAAACGCAAAAAAAAAAAGCCGTTTGAAACTGAGAGAGACTTACAAAGTGTATGTTTCATTTTTTACCTGGAATTCGATGGTCTGTTATTGTTTCGAACATGAACAAAGACAGAAATGCAATTAAGAAACGGCCCACTGTATACTGTATAACTCAAAGTGTCAGTGTGGCCAGTATATGACCCTTCTTTTACTATAAGACGTCTCGACAAAGTGACGCAGTCCAAATAACCAGTTTTGACTTAACCGATGCATGTAACATGCGCTTTCACAGTTTTAAGTAGAATTTTCGCCGTTTAATTGAATCACATTGTTGAATAGAATTTGATTTAACAAACTGGCAGATTCCGCAAAGGGCGGAAAGGCCAAAAAATTTAATTTTAACTTTAGATTTGATTCATATAAGCGGCAATTTTCGTAATTTTTTTAGCTCTGGGGGGTGTTTTAACCCCCAAACCACCCCCTTGGCTGCGCCACTGTCTAATAATAATAATAATAATAATAAAACAAGTTTTCGACCTTCTAGACCTTGTGCATTTTTTATCATAAAAAAAAATCTTTTTGGCACTATGTTTTATTTTTCTTGAGTAACTCAGTTCAAGTGCATTTTACAGAAAAAATTACTGTTATATTGTTGTAGAGGATAAAATTCCCTACAACATGCACTATTGATGTTTGTAAATTGCCAAAACAGGGGGTGAGATACAAAGCCGGGAAAATAGGTAAAAATTGCAAAAATTGCAAAAAACCCCAAATGACATTAGTTTTTGCTTAATAACCCAATTTTAGTGCATTTTATAGCCTGAAATAGTCTATATGTTTCATTTATTAGACAATTAACTATAATTATTTGTAGTAGACTTTGAAAATCACAGCAACAAGATTTTGGGTGAAAACAGGAAAATACCGCCTGGAAGTTAATAATTTAAAAAACGGACTTTTATTTTTGACATTGAAAACACGATGTAATTAATTAATTATAGCATGTACAAGAAATTAATCCACAAATATATAGCAAGTATCGTCGTGGGTGATGGCTGGAAAATCATTAAATCAGCTTGTTCACATCAGCATCGTCTCTCCTGATTCTTGAAGGCCTAATGTCAACATGCTGTTCTGATACTGCTGATTTACTTTATTTTAAAATTTAAAACTGAATTAAAAAATACAAAGAAAACAATTCCACTTTATACAGGTTTCCGTCTTAGCAGGTATAATTGTTGGTATTCTTTCTATTGGGACTAACATTTTCTCAATGTGAGATTTATATACCATCAATGTAAGATTTGACTAACTAACATAAATTTGTCTGACAAAGTAATACAAAGACGACAAACAAAATCTTCAAATGGCGCTCTTTCCGTCTTCCATTCTGGCGCCCGAGCCCCACTAATGGCTGAGAGGTTGTGCTCTCGAAGCTGGTAGACGGGAGGTACTGGGTTCGATCCCAATCGCGCCCGTCGGCCTAACCGTTCGGAGTTTTCGTGGTTTTCTTCGAGCCGTGGATTCATCCATGCGTAAATACGGGTTAGGTTCCCTTAGAAAGACCACCACGAAGGGCACTCCCCCCGGGCCTATATCCCAAGTGTAGATAATTGGCCGTCAATAATCAACCCAACCCAACCCATTCTGGCGCCCAGGCCACATGTCCCTTTTCCCCCCACCCTCCATAGTTTCAGCCCTATAGATACTGCTTTTCCCTTTTAAAATTTCTAAATTATAGCTTATTTATCTTTGAAGTATTTTTTTATATTATTCTCAACACTTAATTTTACTTTCTTTACTTTCAACTTTGGATTCTTGGCCCAATCTCTGGGTCTCGCCTATACTACCAACTAGGTTTTTGTATTAGCTTCGCACTCCTCTCAACTAATCCCCAATTACATTTTATTGTACATACTATAATTAATTAATTGCATTGGTCATTCAATATGAAAAATAAAAGCTCGATTATAAATTAGAGACTTGCAAGGTGGTATTTTCTTGTTTTAACCATAAATCTGTCGTTCTGATTTCTAGAGTCTATAACAGATAATTAATGATCTAATGAATGAAACTAGACTATTTCAAGCTTTAAAAAGTTTATTATGACAATTTTGTCTCTAAAACGCACTAAAAGTGGGTTATTAAGCAAAAACTAACGTCATTTGTGGATTTTTCCATTTTTTGCAAATTTTGCCCCATTTTCTCGATTCCGTATCTTGCGTCCTGTTTGTGCAATTTACGAACATAAATAGTGCATGTTCTAGAGAATTTTATCATCTACAAAATGGTGAAAGTGATTTTTTCTGTAAAATGCACTAAAACTTAAGAAAAATCGAAAAAATTGCCTTTTTTTTATGGTGACAAACGCACAAGATCTAGAAATCGAAAACTTGTTTTTTTTACTATAGGGTCAACCATTACAATATATCAAAAAATCAGAGTTACCCGAATTTTTTACCTTTTTCTACTGGGCTAACAAGACGACCTCGATCATTAGCGTGAAAATTGTTCTTCCGTCGTTATATAACCTTTAAATAAATAACTTCATCCTATTCAAAACTTTTTACAGCTGGATTACAAGTTCCAAACGGTATCCTAGCCTCTTTTTTTATGTTCTCTGACAATACCAGGTTTACTTAGAAAGAGTAGCTGGTTTTAAATTCTCATTTTCATAACATTTTGAGTGTAATTATATCTTTATAGCAAAAAATGCTATATTTACGAAAATAAAATTACCGTAAACTGTCGTTAAATTTTCTTATTTAGTGTGTTTCAATGCTAAAAGCAGAAGAGTAACTGCCATATATATTTAAATTTTTTTATTTTTATATTAAAAAAATTCTTGCCATTTTTTTTCTTTCTATTATATGCATATTATCAAGGCATGTATAGAGTTTTGAGGGAGGAAATCACCTTGAAATATTGAAAAAGTGAAAAAAATATATTATCTATTTTTTTAAATAGCATTTTACGAATTTTTATTTAAAAAATAATAAGACAATAAGATATAATAATAAGATAATATATTTTTTTCACTTTTTCAATATTTCAAGGTGATTTCCTCCCTCAAAACTCTATACATGCCTTGATAATATGCATATAATTAAAAATTCCAATTAAAATCAAAATTATGAGTAATTAACGCAAGATAATTGATATACATTTAAAAAGAAATTTCAATTTATAGATTTAAAAAGAAATCTCAACTTATAGCCATTTTTCTCCAAATTGTGATTTTTAACATTGCGCTCATTCTAATTTCAAAACTAATTAACATACAATCATTAATTTCGTTTGATGGTGTATTTTATGTATGTTATAAACCTACACTTACTTCTATAGTTTTTCATATTTGCATTTGCATTTTATTGTGTTTAATCTTTACAATATATTTTCCTTTGATTTTCACAAATGTGATTTCATTTTAGCTATATATATATATATATATATATATATATATAATTTTCTTAATTTTCATTGATTTTATTTTTTCAGATTTTTGCTTTTAATGTTATAATTGACGGAAATTACTGTAAAATTGATTATTATTTTAGGCGGAAGTAAGTAGGGGAGATGGGGGTTGGGTTGATTATTGACGGCCAATTATCTACGCTTGGGATATAGGCCCGGGGAAGTGCCTCCATGGGGGTCTTTCTAAGGGAACCTAACCCGTATTTACGCATGGATAAATCCACGGCTCGAAGAAAACCACGAAAACTCCGAACGATTAAGCCGACGGGCGCGATTGGGATCGAACCCAGCACCTCCCGTCTACCAGCTTCGTGAGCAGAACAGGGGAGATGGGGGATGAATGGGACATTTTAACAAAAAAATATTTTTAATATTTTTTTTAAAGTTATTATCAATATTATATATCACATATCATAGATTAAGTGTTTGACTACATCTTATGCACAATATCTATTCAAGATTATTATTAAATAGAAATATATTGTCAGGTTTCTCTCACAGCTGCAAGAGTTGAAAGCTATTCTTAGGGGATTAGCGTATTGTATCTGTATCTATTGTGTACCGTTAGAGTCTGGTTTAAGAAAAATCTTAATCCGGAGGGTGGCGACTTGGACATAATGAAAGAGGTATTTCCATTGCAATGTGGTCTTTGATAGATAAGAAAGAGAGTGCACCCTTTTATTTAGGAAGACAAATCAGTCAAGAGGGAGGAACGGTTGTCAAGCGACCCTTGGAAATAAAACAGCAGCCCCGTAGAGAGAGAGCGGGTGCGCTGGGGAATGAGCAGAGGTGAAGTTAGTTCGAACGTAGTAGTGAAGATGTATGGTCGTTGAGAGTGGACGATCTGAGCCACGTGTGTTTAACGGTATCTCTCGAAAGAAAGAGAGAGCGGGTGTGAGATGAATAGAAATCTCAGTTCGGAATGAATTGACGTAGTCTAACGGTACACGTAAAGCGTTTTCTGTAATTGTTTTGATTTAGTGTTAAACCGGATAATTTACATCCGAGTTTAAGTGTAAATATTGTTAATAAATTGTTACTTTAACTTTAATTGAAAGAGTTAGGTTTTTCTTGAATATACATCAAATATCGTGCCCGATATCACGTATTCATATCGGTGGTGGCAGCATATCAAAAGACCGGATTTATTTCGAAGTTGTGTGGACGGAGAAGTGGAATCCGACATATATTATGGAATTAAAAAAAAGTTCCTCTCTGTCCCAATCATCCCCACAGCAGGGATGAATGGGACACAATGTATTTCCCTCCCTGTATTCAATGTTAAGGACTAAAAGCTGACAAAAATGCCTCCTTGGCAAAAGCTCAGAGATTATAAATTGTAATATGATCTCCAGGATTATTTGTCAGCCAATCATCTTGGACTCATATCAGCTTTGTCTTAAAAGGCCCATAAACGGAAGCATTCAATGGCTGAAGACGATGGATACAATGAGGAGGAAATTTTAAAAGAATAATTACCATAAATTATTAATTTTCCAACCTGTATAATATTATTTAGTTAATAAATATGTTTTTCAGCATCCTCTAGCGATGAATGAGATAGTCCTATTCATCCCCATTTGAAATGTCCCAATCATCCCCATGATGCATATATTCAATTGTCAGCCATTTTGTCTCAAAAATTATTTTGTCACAATGGTTAATATTCATTCATTTTAATTACCAATATTGAGCCTTGAAATAAAAAGCTACAACATATCCTAATTGTTTATACTGTTGCATAAGATATTTAAGTAACTTCAAATGTAAAAAAAAAAAATTACTTTGGAGCAGAGTTTTCAGAAATTGCAAATTTGAGGGAAAATGAAAACAGCCATGTGGTCTTGCCTCTTGCTTTTGGTTCTGAAGCACACTATGGTAGTGAAATCTATGAGGATAGGAAGCAACTAAAAAGAAAAGTTTATTGCCTGAAATATTGAGAACGTCCCATCCATCCGTTGTCCCATTCATCCCCCATCTCCCCTACTATATCTCTAGAAAGTATATATGTAATATTAAGCAAACATGATAGATTTTTTTATATAATCTTACACGCAAGACACGTACTTCAAATATGACATGGAAAAACCCTTAATTAGTTAATATTAATTAAAATTAGTTCACATTAATTAAAATTAATTCTATTTGCATTTCATTAAATATTTTTATAAGAATGGATTAACAAACTGTTGTACAATTTAATTTATTTTAGCATCATAAAATTTTGAATTTTGGTGAAAAACCATGTAATATCGGGCTGCTCAATGTGACCTATCCCCTTAAGTATTCTAAAGTAGATATTCAGTTCATTTGCCTTTTGAAATATTGCTAATAATGGCAGTTTCGATGAGTGTTTCAACATGTCATTTTAACTATATATATAGTACATATATATACATATATAAATTTCTTAATTTTCATTGTATTTTTTTTTTCAGAATTTTTGCTTATGTTATAATTGACTAAAAACAGTATTTTCTACTGCAAAATTAATTATTTTAGGTGAAAGTAAGTAGTATATCTTAAGAAAGTATATATGTAATATTAAACAAATATGTGTGAAAGTTTTTTTATATATATAATCTTACGCGCAAGACATGTACGTCAAATGCGACATGGAAAAATCCTTAATTAGTTAATATTAATTAAAATTAATTCTATTAGCATTTCATTAAATCTTTTTATAGGAATGGGTTAACAAAAAGTTGTACAATTTAATTTATTTTAGCATTAAAAAAATTGAATTTTGGTGTAAAATCATGTAATACAGAGCTGCTCAATATGACCTATCCCCTTAAGTATTCTAAAGTAGGTATCCAGTTCATTTGCTTCTTTGAAATATTGCTAATAATAGCAGTTTCGATAAGTGTTTCAACATCACTTAAAACTGATGCTGGCAAATTTTTCCATTTAAGATACGTTTAAAAATCTTTCACTTGTGAAATCGTAAGATTTTTTTTTCTACAATAATTTTTTCATTGTTTCTCAAACCATGCAACGTTTTTAAAACAAGTTCTAAGGCACCGGGAAGTATTTATCCCGCTTAATTTTAATCCCCAAATGTCAAATTTATACCAGAATTTTTGAACAAAGTTATGATTTGAAATGTATATGACAAAAAGCATTTATTTACATTTAAATCAAATTGTTCTGAAAGTCTGGGGACATTCAATCATTTCAACATCCCAGCAACAGAATTAATTTGCCTTTGAAAGTCTTAGAAAGGAAGCTTTTATGCAGTATTAAATAATTTTAATAATTTTAAATCCAATATATATTTAATATAGAAGTTAGCTGATATTTTGTGTTCATAAAAACATTTTTAGACGCAGTATTTAGGTTTACAACTTAATTTATAGACGAGTTAGAATCAAAAAAATATAATTACGATTTGCAGGGAGTGTTACAGAGTGACAAGAAGTAACCAAGACAAAGTTAACGTTGAAATAAAAAAAACACTAAGGAATTCCATCATTAAAATTTCATTATCTCTGCACAAGAAATGAACCTCGGTCTTCACTGATGTAGGTTGTTTAAGCTTTGTAGTAATGGTCTCCCAGCAAAATGCTATTTTTGTATTACATGCTGAAGGCAGAAGGCGATGAGAATTCGTTCAAGTGCTAGAAGTTCCAAGTTAGACTGTGTCGGATGTCGTGGAGCGATTCTAATAGCTTAGCCATGATTGGGATAGGCCAAATCGAGGTAAAAAAAAACGAACAGTCAACATTTCCAGAAAACGCAAAATGATACTAAAGAGGATTGGACGCATTCCGAACTTTTCGAAAAGTGAGGTACAAGGTGAACAACAGTCGAGAGATGATTCAACAAACTGTGAAAGATAGAGCGAAGGACCTCTAGACATTTCGCAATATTCTACACATTTCGCTATTTCTGGATAATGTAACTTTGACGCACCTTCGCAAGCATACTTTGTTATAATCATTTATAAGGCACTATTTTAATTCTAAGTTCGTAACTGTCCTAATAAATGAATGATTTTGAAAACACACGTTCACAAAATTCTGAAATCTATTGAGAGGAATGGATATATATTCCATTGTTCCAGCAATTAAAATATTTTTCCATGTGGGATTGCTTTAAATATATATTACATTAACCAAATGTTAAACATATAAGTTAATATACAGTGTATTAGGACTTTATTACTCAACAGTTAGACATGTATGTACATCTTAAGAATACTCTTAAAATCCAAATTAGCAACTCAGTTATCTGTTAAATTCGTCAGTTGACTGTCAGAGTTTGTCTTTAATTCAGTTTTCTCTCAAGACATTTTGAGATCTGTGTCATTTAAATGCTCCCTAAATGACTGATTTGATTGCCTTAGAATGTTGCTTTGGGTAATATAGCTACCAAGTCTAGTGCCTGGAATGATCATACATATTTTTATTAATTCCATGCAACACACATTTCTTGTTGCAATTCATCTACAGGACGGATAGCACTGCATGAAGAACAGGAAGGTCTTACAACGGGGGAAATTCCATACTGAAGCCGGTGGGAATCGAACCCATCACAACCATGGTGGCAAGCGCCTTAGCCTTAGCCTTTGGACCACGCCTTTTCTCCTATCAAAATGAATTATTTAAAATGTACACACACTAAAATATCACGTGTAAATTCCCATTGCTTCTGCAAGTCATTGGTTAATCTCTTTTTACATATCTATTTCATTCTTCAATGATTATTATTTTTTCAATTATAAAAATGATAAGAAAAAAGAATGGTGAGAAAGACCCACAATAAGGCCCCTTCGAAAATAAATGATAAACAGTTACCCTTTAAACTTCGTAAACTATAACAGGTATCCTTTAATCTTTTGTTTAATTTTTCACATATTTTTACTGTAGTGCTTCCTGTTTTTGTTAAAAAAAGGATTTTTTTAATTATAAATCTTCTATTTTATAATTTTGATATTATAAAGGGAATTTAAACGCGAAATAAAACTTCAAATTTACATGTATTTGAACTTAATTTATCATTAAGCTTTATTCGTTTTTTAAAACAAAGTGCCTACTTATAAATGATCTTCATTAAAAACTCTACTAGAAAAGGTTAAATTGCAGTGTTTCAAAGAGTTCATCGCTTTAAAAAAGTTTTTTTTTCACCTTTTCTCTCTTATAATACTGTATTCAACATTTACCTTTATGCTCGAGCAATATCTCCCGAATTTAATCGCCAATAAGCAGCGAAATAAAAAACTAATTTTCAGTGATTTAAAGTTATTTTCCAAATAAGATTAGCAGATGGGGGAAATCTAGTTCTCTTTAAAGCTAAAACGAATGCATACATTTTTTTTACTTTATGAGTACTTTAAACACCTCTCGACATAGAGGGTAATTTAGCAGGAATTTATGACCAAGACTGATTGCTGGAGGCTGTTATTTTAACAAATTTTCTGTTAGATTCTAAATTAAACGATATTAAATAGAAGTTGCCCCTCCAAACGCGTTTAACACTCCCATCCTTGCATTCCCTTCCAAACTGCAAAAGCTAGTAGCAGTGTAGCTTGAGCGGCTGTATCTTCCACATAGACGACGTAATTAAGCTATATTTCACGGAAATGTTGCTGAAATTGTTAGCGTTCACGCGCGATTTCAACACAGTCCATTAGACTGTTATTAATGGTACGACCGTTTCTGAATTAATGGTCGTTTTAAATTAATGCTCGCCGCAAGAGAGTGTTACAGTTAACCGCTGCGGCATATGCGAGCGATAACTGCCTGTGGAAATGGAAATGGTTTTATGGTCCCGCAATATACATATATTTGAACAAACTCTCGACTTCATACTTGTACATCAGGAAAGAGACGTTAAAAGAAAAATAACAAACACAAATTTCAAAATCTTATTCATATCGCCCAATATTTTATTTCCAGAAATTCAATGCTCAGAAGAGATGCTGTTGCTGTAAAATAAGCTTTATTCTGTAAAACAAATAGGATCAAAAAATGAGATAAATAACATTTATAAAAAAGATGCAGTTTTAATACAAACTATACAAGGTGATACAAAAAAGATTGGACAAACATTAAGCGGTGGTGGGACATACGGCAAGAAATATTTTTTGTAGAGAAAAGCAGGATCGCAATCCATTTGTTGAACCAAATATATTACAGGGTGTTTCACTCGCGTAACTGTAACAATAATGAAGATTGTTTAATATTTAAACCTTTCACCACCAGCATTTTAAAACTAACAAAAAAATTATGAAGTTTTCAGACATTTGTTAATAATGAACTTCCAATAAGCTAAAATCCATCTAATATATATATATATATATATATATTGTTAGAGAATGGGCAAACGTCATGGCCACGTGTTTAAAAATAATTCTATACCAAAATTATAATTACTTAGTACTAAATCAAAGTTTAAAGTTGTCTTAACAAAATAACAAATATATTTAGCTACTTCTGATATTAAATTATATCAAAATTACGTGATTTTAAAAACGCTTACCTGGACGTTTCCATCCATCTTGATTGAAAAATTCCTCGGTGAAATTTCTCTTAAAAATTTTTCTCTCATCTATTGGTTTGATTTCTAAATATTTGTGATTTTGGTAGGGAAATGTATAAAAATGGAGACAAAATTTATAAATTATTTTAAATTAAATTAAACGTCTTAAAAAAAATCTATAAAAAATGTTCTTCGTCAAGGACGACAGTACAGAAATGGTTAACGCAATTACCTTGCTATGTGTGAAATGGGACGACACCACGAGACGTGCTTGAGATGACCACCATCCACGTTTAAACAACATTGAGTTAGACGTATTATATTTTGAAATGTATATGACAGCTTATGCAGTGTCACTTACTGAATTGCAGAGTATTTCCAACACTTATCGTGATGTCATCACTTTTAACAGAAAGCAAAGTAGATATGTTGTAAATATCGCTAAAATAACTTGATTACGGCTAAAATTATGAATGAAAATTCTTATTCATCCATAATTCGCATAAAGCAAGATAAATTTATCAAAAATTTCGTTAAAATATCATCTTTATTGTTAAATATCTGAATAAATATTTTGGTTGGGCTTGAAGTATATACACTATATTTTTGATTCAATAAAAGGATTACGACCCTGGATTTTTGTACAAAAATTATTTCTTGTTGTGTACCCTAAAACCACCTAAAGTTTTTTCCAATCTTTTTTGAAAAAACCCCTTTATACTTATGTTTATAAATACAACTTTAGTTTCAGAATAATACTCTTATACCATGTGACACGTTTAATCTTATCTTGATTGCGGTGTTGGGACACCGTACGTCCCAGCGACTATTTTTTTTTTTTTTCATTTTAATGGTACCACTTTTTGAAAAATGATCCCTTCCATGATATTTTCAAGAAATATGTAGCACAAAGAAATTTTTTTGCATATTGTAGTACGACTTAATATAAAAATAGTCGCCAATACTAGCCCGTAATCAAACTGTTAAAGTAATTAAAAATAGTCTAAAAAATAATATTTTCCCGAAAAAGGAGAGAAAACGCTTTCTGGCCTAAAACAAGAGTGCTTTCATATAGTTAATTAATTTCTTAAAATTAATTAACCTTTTTTAATTCAGGGTCAAATGTATATTATTACCATTCGTACGAGTTAGAATACAGCTTTTTAAATATTTTTAAACAATAACGGTTTGAAATCCCAGATGAGACAAATGATAAAATTGTTCTAAATAAGACATTTTTAAAGGAAATTAATCTGTTTATTTCCTCGTGAAAAGTGTGATTGTATTACCTTGATTCATTCACTTGCATTAATGTATCAAAATTCATGTTTTATAAATTGTGTCACTCTAAACATAAGTCTATGATATCAGGTTGAGTAAAAAGTTTTCCACCAAAAAATGTTTTATTGTAAAATGATAAATACATACGAAATCATCAAAGCTAATGAGGATAGTAATCTCCGTTTAAATCTACAATCGTTTACCGACGTTTTGGCAACTTTTCAATCCCTTCTGCGAAAGATTGTGGCGTGCGCGAGTCCAGAAAGAGATCGACCTTATTTATGACCTCCTCATTTGAATGGAAGATTGTGCCATCAAGATGCAGCTGCAGATGTGAAAAGAGATAGAACACTGAAGGGGCCATGTTGGGGCTGTATCGCGCATGTTGCATCAAATCCCACTCCAGCTTGTAGAGCGTCCAGCCGGTTATCATACTAATGTGTGGCCGGGCGTTATCTTGATGAGAGAGAACCACCTTCCCTCTTAACTCGTTTCTTCGTTTTTCGGGAAAGGTATCGCAAATTTTGATTAGCATGTCGCGGTATATTGCACTGTTGATAGTTTGTCCGCTTTTCAGGTACTCTTTGTATAGAATTCCACGAAAATCCCACTAGATGCAGAGGAGCACCTTCTTGTTAGTTAAGGCACGTCTTACAACCGAGCCAGCTGATTCCCCAGGCACTGACCACCTTCCTTTATGGCTTGTATTGTTGTAGTACACCCATTTTTCATCACAGGTCACAATTCTGTCCAGAATGTTCTCTTTCCTTTGATCTCTGAGCAGAGCCAAACAACATTTTTTTCTCCTGCGCTTGGTCTTTAGCAGTCAATTCGTGAGGCACCCAGCGGTTGTACTTAAACGTTAGGTTTATGCGTTTTAGAGCGTGAACTGTTGTTTTTTGGCAAACGTTAAGCTCTAACGCAATAGTTTGTGCTGAAACATTTCTGTATTGATCAATGACTTGCTTTAACTGCTCTCAATCAACTTCAATAGGGCGGCCGGAACGTGGTTCATCTTCACTGCCGAAATTTCCAGCTTTAAACTTCCGAAACCAAACTTTGACTGTATCATAAGAAACAGTATTGATTCCTAAACTTTCACACATCTTTCTGTGGCATTCAGTCGCACTGAGTTTTTTTACGGAACTCATAGTAAATAATCGTTCTGATCTGCTGACTTGATAGCTCCATTTTAAACACTTTTTTGAAGCACAAGATAATAAATTTTTAACAAACAAATTATACAGTCATATAGGCCCTGTTCTCTGCTTTCGAATACAGAAATTGGTTGGCTGAAAAGTTAACAACAAAGTTAACGAATGACAGCTGTTTGCGCGAAGGTATCTCCCCTTGGCGGAAAACTTTTTACTCAAACAAAACGGCATTCGACTCTTTGGATATTTGAAAATAAACAAAATCCGATAACGCTGCCCATCAAGAAATTGCTTCAAAGAAAATAATTGCTTCATTTTTTCACAAATACGGCCATGCAGGAACTAGTGTTTAGGAGTATAGTAGAGGAGGGAAAATTTGTATAGGACAGTTTATTTCCCAGAAATAATTGCTATACGCGGTTTTCAAACCGTGCAATGCCACATAATTCACAGTGCGTGTTTACCGGGCATATTTACATAGTACATTTTAAACTATCAGTTATCAGAAGCAAGAAAAAAATTATTTGAAGAACCATTGTCTTTTTTCACCTGATTTAAAACCTAATGACTTTTTTAGCTTCAATAAAACACGTAGTCACCAATTTATATTTCCAGAATGTGTCGATATATCTATAAATCACATGTTTCTGCAATATAAATTCCTGACTTTAATACCTGTTGTGAAAGTTTGTTTTTTCGAATGAAAGAATATATATATGCTAAAAGCGAATATTTTCCAATGCAATAAAACATTTTAACGCAATAAGAAAGTCTTTTGTCTATTTATTTCAAAAAACTTAAGTACTGGCCCTCGTAATTACGATTACTTACTTGAATTTTGTAACAGATTGATCTAAGAAAGCTCAGATCTTACATCTCTCTTTCTTTTGGAGCCACGTTATACAGGTTCTCCCAAGGAGAGCGCTAGTAGGAATTTAAATAATCTGTACCCTAGTAAGACAAGCACAAATCGCCAAGATGCTTTGGAAAATCGCCAGATGTAACACTGAAGTCTATTAAGCCTTGTAACAGGTCTCTTGCAAGAAATGTGTCCTTAACCCCTTGCCGTGTCACCCGAATCCAGTTCGAGACACCTAAACGCGCCGTATTTGGAATGCCCGAACTGATTTTGGGGTGGTGAAAAATCAGTGATTCGGTTCCATTAGTTCTATTTCCTTTTTCAAATGTGTAATGTAATTTAATTTACTATTTTTACAATAGATAATAGTTGAGTAAAGTTTGACTATAAATCATTATTTTTTCTCATGTATGTCAAAATATTAAATAAAGTAATTATTTAATTTAAATTATTGTTTTTCTTAATATAAAACAATCTATTTCTAACCTTTTTATTGGTGTAATGCACAAAATTAAAGCTAGAAAAAAATGTTTCAATTTTTGACATATCTTTCTCAAAAATATTTCACAGACAAGGGGTTAAATTGCATTCTCAAAAATGGCAAAAATTCTGTGTAATAAAAAATTAAGATCTGTCGAAGTTAGTGGCAAAATCATGATACATAATCCAGAATTTTTTTTTCTAGTTCTGGGATAAAAGGTAAAGTATTCCGCACAATTTTTCGAGCATTATGTTAGAACAATTTGTGCGCAGTATAGTTCTTTCTCTAACGTGCTAGTGAAAGTTAAGCATTTTGAAAGTGCTTGTTAAACGAATACTTTTTTTAATATCTTTATGAGTACAGAAGTTTAACTAATGACATATTTTATTGCTGTTTACATAAGATTTAATAATATTATTTAACTGTTTAATTTCATTATTGGATTTATTTTAATGCGCTTTTTATTACTGTGCCATCTGCAAGTTTTTCAAAAAAATTATAAAAAAAGAGCTGTTTCTAATGATTGTTACAGAGAAGAATTTAAATTAAAAATTGCACTATTTAGACCTTTGATTACGGGCCAAGACTGGAGACTATTTTTATATTCAATCGTACCACAATTTACAAAGATTTTCCCTTGTGGTGGATTTCTGTTGAAAATATCCTAGTATAAGTGTATGGCAGAAATTATTTTTCAAAAAGTGGTACGAATATAATAAAAAACAATAGTGCACTGGGACATACATATCCGACTAGAGTCCTACATCGGGTAACCCGATTTTACCTGATCCGGACACAACGCTCGGTTCGGATTGGGTCAGGTTGAAGCTATTTTTTGTTGCGGGTCGGTTATGGGTTGGGATTTGAGTCTTTCGGGTCGGGTTTGAGTTGACGCGATTTCTTAAAAGAAAGTTCTATATATTCTTCAAATAAAGAAACTATATATTTCAATATGAATGACTGTATATGTGTTAATTTTTTTTATATAAAAACGATAAAATTGATATTAGAAATATAACTATAGACTACTTTACCATAATTGTATTAAAAAATAGATTAATTTTCTATTACTTCCGGTTCTGGTCGGGTTCCAGTGTGAATATTTCGAACTGGTGAAATTTTATTTGTCGAGTTGACTTTAAGAAGAATTTTCGGGTTCGGATAGGGGTAAAACCCTACCCATGTAAGACTCCAGTCTCGACCCGTAGTCAAAGGGTTAAATTTAAAAAAATCAAATATACAAAACACATCAGTTTCCTGAAAAATACTGTAAAATTCTTAATGAGTTATTTGGTGGAACATACCCTACACTCAAAATCAAAAAGTGTGACTATTCACTCTATCGCAGAGTCAGAATTTGCCCAACCTCTTTAAAGTGACTATTCACTCTAATAAAAAGTGGAATTGTTAACGCTCTGAAAGAGTAAATATTCATTGTAAACAGGGGTGAATAATCGCTCTTTCAGAGAAGTGACTATTCACTCTTGCAAAAATAGTGAGTTTTTTCACCCCTGATAGGAGTGAACGAAATACGCGTTGCTTCCAAGTGATCACCCTCCCAAATACACTGCTCAAAACAATTAAACGATATTTGAAGTTTTATATAAAATAAAGATATAAACGAAATTTTTTTTGCCGAAAATAGAAGAAGAGAATCACAAATGAAAATTTTTCTGGTTTTCAAACTGTGGAGTATGCAAATTTTGAGTTCGACGTCAAAAACGTCGCTTCAGCGGCAGCGAATGAAATTTGACTTTCAACTGGATAAAAGAGAATGAAGACAAGGATGATCGACATTCAGTGATTGCTTTGTTTCGATGAGTACGATGTCTCAGCGAAGTCATTTGACAGATTCAGAAGCTTGGAGGATTGTTGGTAGGTTAGAAGGGGGCCAAACTCAAGCCGAAGTAGCGGAAGCAATTGGAGTGTCACAAAGTGTCATTTCCAGTATCTGGAACCGTTTTTTGGAGAGTGGGTGTGCAGGCCGAAGACCAGGGCAAGGTCGTAGACGGGCAACAACGCCCAATGAAGATCGGTATTTAGCGTTAACAGCTCGGAGACACCGAAACATGAACGCTACTCTTCTCCAACAACACCTTCGCTCGGCTACAGGCACCACGATTTCAACTCAGACTGTCCGAAATCGGCTCCATGCTGTAGGTCTGTATGCTCGCCGACCGATGGTATGTGTTAGATTAACATCAAGGCATCGTCGCGACCGCAGGGAGTGGGCAACCGAGCATGTCAACTGGAGGAGAAATGAATGGAGCAATATTCTGTTTTCTGACGAGTCCCGTTTTTCTGTGCATCCGGATAATAGGCGTATTTTCATCTGGAGGGACCGTGGCAGTAGGAATAATCCTGCGTTCGTGGACGAAAGTGTCAGATTTGGCGGTGGAGGAGTGTTGGTGTATGGTGTCATCTCCATTGACGGGCGCACTGACCTCTACATCATTCGAGATAGAGCTCTGACTGGTCGCCGATATAGGGATGAGATCCTCAGACCTATTGTAGTCCCTTACGCTGCAGCAATCGGAGATAACTTCATTTTAATGGACGATAACTGCAGGCCACATCGTGCAAACCTGGTGGAGGATTTCCTTTTCGAGGAAGGAATCGTTCGAATGGAATGGCCAGCGTGTTCTCCAGACATGAATCCAATCGAGCACGTTTGGGACGCTCTAGGAAGACGAGTTTCTGGCCGCCAACAACCCCCACAAACTCTGCAAGAACTGGAAAGAGCTCTTCTGGAAGAGTGGGGCAGAATACCCCAACTCGTCATTAATAGCCTCATTGAGTCCATGCCTCAAAGGTGTTCAACGTTGTGGCCGCCCGTAGAAACCATACCCCCTACTGAAAATGATTTTCTTTGAAGAAAACACCTTTTCTTATTCTTTTTTTCTCATATGCACAAATTGTGTTTTTTTCCTTTTGTACACAAATGCGCAATAAAATGCATTTTTTTCTGCCAAACATGTGTAATTTATTCTCATATAACCTACTATGTCTGTCGACCATGTATCAATCAGCTAAAAAGTTCATTGCTGCTTGAACTTCGGTGATCGGACGAGAACTGGTATTTTCAGCTTGGTATGGCTGTTGGCAGTTACAAATCTCTTGTTACAATATTTTAGTGGTGTTTCTTTTGTGATATTCGTTCACAATCATTACTAAACTTGTGTAACTTGTGTTTTTAGTAAACTTGTGTAGAAATCACAAATATTTGCGGTGATTCTCAACTGTGTGAATTAGGAAACCGAAACCTCTTTTTTTTGTATCATATAATACATTCCTGCACATCTGCTACCACAAAAATTCCGTTACAATAAAGCAGTTATTTATTTATTCATTCATTTTTTTTTTGCTAATAATGTTTCCATAGTTATATCGATTCATTTATTATTTCAATGGCTTTTTCAGATTTTTCAATCTTACTACTACAAACGCGTGCGCATCATAAGTGGGCATATCTTTAAATTCTTCCGCACATACTTCTAAATACTTCTTCCTATTGGCTGAGAAGAGCTTGTAGTTTGCATCCACCCCCTTTGGTATAAATCAAAGTTGGATATATATTATATTTCATATAATCTAGCTTTGGTATAAATACCCCAGAGACCCAACAAGTCCGAAACCGATCGGACGCTTGGTTTAGGAGCTACAGACGTTGCAAAGTATTACGTACGTACACACAGGCGACAGACTCCTACATGAAACGTACAAATCCGTTGACCTTTTTTGTCCCAGAGGCCTCCTTCCATGATATACAAATTTTCGATTTTCCAGTCATCACCATACTTTCATTTTTATGGAAGTAAAAGATACCGTGTCCCTTTAAACATGTTGAAATTGAAAAAATAATAATAATAAGAAGAAAGAATGATAATTTCGTTTCTCTCAATAAATAAATATGAACAAAATTATATAATGCCAGTCTTGCACTCTCGTCAACGGAGTGAAATATTTCACTCTTGTCAACGGAATGAGACATTTCACTCTCGACAAAGAAGTGAAATATTTCACTCATTTCTAGGGAGTGGAAAATTCCAGTCTTTAAGGAGTATATTTTTATAAAATTCACTCCAAAAAGAGTGAAAATGCCTTTCACTCTTTCAAAGAGTCAACTTTTCACTCCTCCCAATTTTAGAGTGTAATAACTGATCCTAACCTGTCTTATATATTTATTCTTCAGTATTCCAACACTCATATAAAAGTATTATAATGGATAAACATTGGCTTCTGAAACAGGTTTTTCTATTTAACTTTTGAATTCTCTCATTTTCTATTATCTATTCTATTTCATATGATATTTGGCATTTTCAATTCCCTATTCTTTTACAGTTATATGAAAATGTTATTTTAAATATGGTTAAAGAAAACATTTTCGTTTGCTAAAAAGTTTATTTATTATTTTTCTGATCTCGTTGACAATCTGACATTATCTTTTAACGCATTAAAAAAATAATTTGAAAAAATATGGAACCGTATTTTATCACATATAAAGCAAATTAACATTTTCGGAAAAAACTGCTATTACAGACTAATAAAACAACAAAAATATACAATTCAAAAACATACAAAATCTTTATTGGTTTCCTTTTTTTAGACTGACCTATATATAGCACGATAGTATAATTCATTGCTATAAATTATGTAATACGTCAGTTTTGCAATTACTCAGCAATCATACACTCACGCGTGCAAAACTCTAGCAACAAACACAGAATGCTAATTTCCGAAAACGCGAGTGCTCAAAAGAAAATTATATAAACGGCAAGTGTAGGAAATACGCACTACCCTAACAGCACAGCCAGTCTATGTGACGTGTCCCTGACGTCTCAAATAGTCACAAATATCACGGTCACTACAATGAACTTAAATGATATATCTTTCATTCCTCTCATTGTTACTCTCATTTTGTTTCTTCACAGAGAAGTCACTATGACTGATGCTTTGTGACGAGTCACCAGGTGACTTTACATTGAAGTTATCTTGTGACTCTCATGTGACCTTCATTTGGAGATTCCATTGTAAAGTCACCATGATAGTTGTTTTGTGACGAGTCCAAAAGTGACAGCAAAATGAAATCATCTGGTAACTTTTCACAAAGGGGCGTAAGGGTAACGCGACAGTAGAGTTTCGGTCACCTGAATGTCACCATGTGACTTTATTGTGATATTACTTCATGACTCATCACAATGCAACGCCACGATAACTTCAAAATTGAGTCTTCAAATGATGGTTACATGAGAATAACAAGGCGACTTCGTTGTAACGTCACCTGGTTGCTCGTCAAAAAACAACAGTCACAGTGACTTTTCAGTGGAGTCACCAAATGCCGATCATTTGAGAGGAATAATGAGAGGAAAAAAAGATACCACATTTTGTTTCACCATAGTGACTGCGAAATTTATAACCATTTGAGACGTGAAAGAGATGCAACATGGACGAACTGTGGTGTAGGGATAGTACCTATTTGCTACATCTGATGTTTATATTATTTTCTTTTGAGTACACACGTGTTCAAAAATTAACATTTTATGTTTGTTGCTTAAGCTTTGCACACCAGTATATATAAGACTTGTACGATTAAATTAGAAAAGAAATTTCGCTTTTTTTTTTCCACACACGTCATGTTAGATATAAACGGAAAATTTAGCCAAATTCGAAAATCTTAAAAAATATAAATAAAAATTACTAAAATTGAACTTAAAATAAGTAAAGCGTATCAAACTTAAAATCTATTTTAATGCAAGAGCAGATAGGAAAACTGCCATATTATACGTGTAAAAATTCTATAAATCCGGGCTGTCTATTAATCAGGACGATGGCAAAATATGGGTTAGGTCGCAAAAGAGCTATGAATCGCTAAATAACGAAATTTTAAAACTTTTAAAATAAAACACGAAACAGAGTTTAAACCAATTTTTTTTTCATAATTATGTCTTTTTGCATGACTTACATGTACACATTTATTTTATTTATTTTTATTTATTTCTGTAGAGTTATTTTTGTTCCCATATAGAAACATTCCTTAAGACGCATCCTTAGAAAAATGTTTTAAAAGTGTCCATGAATTGATTGATATATTTTTGTACATTTTTGTTTACTAATTTATTATACAGTGAATCCCGTCTTGTTGCTGTCCCCTAAGCTAATTTCTAAACCATAAGTTATATTTCCAATTCCAAAAAAGTTTCAATGTTGTTCTTCATTACATGATAATTCATTTAGAGTGAAATACTTATTTTTTTGTAAAAGTTGCAACATTTAAATTTTTATTTTGCTGGAAAAACATTTTCCATGCTAATATATAGATATTTTTTAATGACAATCATTTGTTTACGATTACAACTTTATCAATATATGAATTTTCAGTGTTTCTTTTCACTGAAAACGAAAAGATGCTTCTTTAGTGTAAGAAAACGCTGACACTTCATAAAATTCAAAATATCATAATTCGGTATTTTTTTTTGTCATAGAGGAATGTTTGTTTTGCTTTATTTATTACAGCATTAAGACTGTTTTTCTAAATATAACTTATAAGACCCCAAAGACCGTGTAAAAATTTAAATTTCGTAAGTTTTACAAATAAATAACTTTCTGATATAAATTTAATATGATGAAAAACAAGATTTGAAATTTTTTTGTAATTGGAAGTATACTTCTAAAACTATTGGTTTAGGAATTAGCTGTTATTCGGCGAAAAGAAAAGACACCCTGTATATCTTCATTACATATTTTATGTACATTGTAGCAACTAGTCTGTTGACACATAGTTTCTGTACCATTTCTCTCTCATCCATCGTGGTCGGTTGCGCGAGCTATGAATCGTGTTATACGTAACATGTTATTATCAGTGCTAACTAATTACCATTTCATTATTTTTTTGTATAAATGAATAACATACCATTTTGTAAAAAAATATTTTTATGCAGACCTTATTATTAGTATTAAATGATGGAATAACGGAAGTATTTCGATGATATTTCTTCTTGAACTTCAACACATCAAATTTCACGAATATCAAATTACTCAAAATTGGAAATAAAAATATATAAAGGAAAATACATTCACAGCTATTTCGAAAGCTGACTAATAATACGCGAATCTTAAACACATTTTTTAATGTTCACTTTAAATTATATTATTTACAAATAAAAAATAGTTCAGTTGTAAAAAGATAAGTAATAGAAAAAACTTGAGTAAGTTCGGTAAAAAGAAAATCTATTTATCAGACCCACATTAATTTCAAAGTTAATTAAATTTAAATTCATTTAATCTGAAGACTTCGTTAGTTTTCAAAGTGGGATACACACCAGCTCCCGGGGATGAGGTTTAAAAAAATATAATGAAAGGTGGGGTAGCTACAATAAGGTATCTGCTTTGCTCTTTTTTATTTAAAGGGAGAAAAAAGCGTTAGCAATACCGTGCGAAGCTCTTTTTTTTTCATACAAAAAAGTAATTGGCTGAAAATTTCTTTCAGGTACTACTAGCGCGTGGTAAAGAAGTTGGAAGATCTTATTAAGTAAAAAAGTTTCGGAGATTGTGCCTGCTGTCAGGATATCTGTCCTGCAAATTTACGGAAGCAGCATATCGAAAGCCTAAGAGAATTGCGAAGTAAAAGAAGAATGTGGTAAATTAAACCAGCTCTTTGTGTAAAAAAAGAGACAATCTGTGTATGGTATATTTTTTCTAATTTCTTTTTAAGAAAATCTAGCTTAGTTTTCTTAAAAAGAAACCCTTGTTTCTCATTGAATCATATACAATCGGTAGAAAATTGATTTCTTAACGATGCAAATTTCATTAAAAAGAAGATAATTTATCAGTTTTATGGTTGTTTCAGAAGAAAATAAAATGGTTAAAAACATTTCAGTTCAATTTTTCTAATCAGACTCATTGCGAAATATATGTTAGTTTCTGGAAACACTACGAATATAGTTTTAAACCAAAGATAAGGTAAAGCTAGGAGAGTCTGTGCACAATTCAAACAAATAACAATAAAATATCTAATTATTAATTTTTTGCTAAACTATTCATGAATAATTATTACTTTATTTGTTTTTTATGCATTTCCATTGCTATTTTGTTGTTATGTTGTAATTTAATAGAACAGTTGCAATAAAACCAAGAAAATTATTTTGCGCAATCTGTCCTTACAGGGTTGGTGTGATTGCGCATATTGGTAGGAGAGATTGTTACTAATAATAACTACAATTAAATTGTTAACAATAATAATTACACTTAAATGACATTGTTGTAAGGTTTTTTTGAACAAATATTAATGTATTAGGAGTGAATATTTCAACCTAATGATTAAAGAATCAGACAAAGAAAATAATTTTAAAAACGATTAAAAAATTTTAATTAAGGGGGAAAAAATAAAGAATCAGAAAAAGCAAGTCCAGATAAGATTACAAAATAACATTAAGCTACTTCGATAACATGTTTAACTTAAGATTAGTCCATTTTAAATTTTCATTTTTTATGCAAATTTACCAGTAAGCCGCGTAATCTCTCCTAGTATGGAAACTAATGGAAACGATGCGCCATCTCTCCTAAGTAGCAGATGCGCAAACTCTCCAATTTCGGTAGGAGAGATTGCGCGATCTTTTATATAAACATGGCCGTTACTAAAATGAACCGTTGATGTTCACATTGTTAGTCTAGATTAGTAGCTTATGAGAAATCGTTTTAGTTTAAAATATTTTGTACTACTGACATTGTATAGAAATTCTGATGAATAGCTATGAAAATTCAAGCACTTACTTTGGGAAAACAAAACAAAATAGCAATGCTTTATCTTAGACGCTCAAAACAATCAACGTGCACTTTCAAGTAGACACGCCACTACTGCTATTGTACAACTACCTGGAGTCGCTGCGCGCTCACTCTAATCCTTTCCCCCGAACCTCTATGTGCGCAATCTCTCCGACCGCGCCATCTCTCCTGGCTTTACCTTATTCTTATACATTTTCTAAGTAATGGAAAATAAATAATGTATACCAATTGTGAAATAAAACAAAGTCATTTTATTAAATACACGGAAAACTGAATTAAATAGTAAAGTTAATAAATTTTATCTACTTCAGTTAGATGATGTCTTTTATGAAGGATTATAAAATGTTACTTTCACAAAAATATATGATTATGGGACTTTCTTTATATGATGATAAGAACCGTAACACATTCAAATATTTTTTTTAACTAAATGCAAGAAATGTAAACAAATTCTACTGTCAAGAATAATTTATTGACAGTACACTGTTAAAAATTTGCAGCAAACTGTCCAGTCATTTGACCGTTTTTATAGAAAACGGTTACATAACCGTAATTTAAACTCTGTTCTGACCATATTATTGTCCATATTATGGTCAGAATAGACTAAAATTGCAGTTATGTAACCATTTTCTACAAAAACGGTCAAATGACTGGACAGTTTGCTGCAAATCTTTAACAGTGTAGAATAAAATATTTAGTTTAAAATATTTCTTAAATTAGGTTTCCTTTTAAATGTGAACAAGAGATGTCTAGGATATTGAGAATATATCACATTAAGCGAAATATTCCTGTGATCGATATTAAACTAGACTTAAAAATTTAAATTACATCCAGTTTGAATAAACTGTTTCACTAATAGTTATTTATTTAATACTACACACTTTTGACATCATTCATAATTTGCATAAAATATTAAAATATTCGAAGTAATTCCAACCTTGAAAACAATAACTTTAAGGTCGCGTGTCAAATAATACTTTTTAACATTTTGATTTATGCATACATGTTTAAAGCTTATAGTCATTTAATCTATCTTAAAAGTTGATAAATATGGAAATACGTATTCAATGAATTAAAAATTATCATTTTATTCGTAATTTTTATTGCTGATAAGTATTGAAATCAAGTATGGAAATCAAAATTAAATGATTATGGAACACTCTTTATATGATGATTAAACAAAAGAACTGGAACACATTCAACAATTTGTTAAACTGAATGAAGAAATGGAAACAAATTCTAGTGTCAAGAATTTAAAAATATTTCTTAAATCAGGTTTTCTTTTAAATATGAGCAAGAGTGGTCTAAGGTATTGAGACTAAATTACATTAAGCGAAATAACCGAAATACGAAAAAAGCACCATACTTAAAAATTTAAGGTAAAACCAATTTTCTGTATCTAAATTACAAATAAATGAATGTAAAAACATCAAAGTTGAATAAGCTGTTTAACGAACAATTGTTTTTTTAATATTACACACTTTTGACATGATACACAATTTGCATAAAATATTAGAATATTTTAAGTAAAACCAACCTTGAAAACCAAGAATAACTTTAAGGCCGTGTGTCAAATGATACTTTTAAGATTTTGATTTATGGTTACTCTTTTTAAAGCTTATAGCTATTTATAATCATAATCTAAGAAGTTGATAAATATGAAAATACGTATCCAATGTATTAAAAATGATCATTTTAATCGCAATTTTTACAACTAATAAGTATAAAAGTAAGCAATCAGTGTATTAAAAATGATTTGTGATTATTTTAATTAAAAACTTATAAATAAAATAACTATAAATTGAAAAATGTCATCTAGCACCGTTAAAAATAGGGTTAATAAGGAATATGTCCTCATCTTGTTTTAATCCAATCGTGACATCGCATTTGTACACTAACAATCAAATATCAAGTTTTCAAACAATTGAATGGGAAGCAATAAGGATAGACAAAGCAATTCTTGTTCCAGCTCATTGAACGAACTTTGAAGGAAATTGAAGCAACAACAGTTTTTAAAGCTACGTCCAGATCATATTTTCAAATTCTGCCATGATAAATTATTTCACTGGGCTTTCTTTTTCAAAGGCTTTGTGGTCAGTTGTGACCTTTTTTATTGCTCTTCAAAGGTTTTGAAGCAAAACGCACAAAATCAACAAAAGAAATTATCCCCAAGTATCTGTTAAACATGTCAGGGACTCTCCTCCGTACAGAGCCTCCTCTCGGGCAGTGGAACAAAACACTCCCCACATCAAAGAAGACTAAAAAAGGGCCGCCTTCTATGAATGTGATATTAACGGACCTTAAGGTTGTCCAAATCATTCTCAATGGGATTAAGATTCGGAGATCGAACTGGTCAATCCATTCGTTTTTACCTAGAGCCTCAAAATAGTTGCCAACAACCCTGAATCGATGAGGTCGAGCATTATCAGCCATTCGGATGAAGTCATCACTAATAACCCTAGTGTACGGTATCAAGTGTGAATGAAGGAACTTGTACATATGCCTTTCAGTAAACCTTTATGTAAAATATAAAGTCCGATGTGACTACCGTGAGAGATTCTGCCCAAAACGCGATTCTTCTTCCTCTATAATAACTCTAAGCAGTCTGATATAAAATATGAAGTACCGCGTAGAAGATTCCACCCAAACCGTGATTCCTCCTTCTGTATATTTCATATTACAATAATCTCGGACTCGTAGTACTTATGCTCTAATTAGATTACACAAACTGATTCACACTCTAGTATAAACGTGGACACATCTGTGACACCCCATTGTTGTGTGTTTCAGATGACGTGTGCTATCTTACTCAACATAATCTGGCACTTTATCTATCCGTTAAACATGACGACGTGTGAGTAGCACATGTGTGAGTGACGACGTGTAAGATCATCTTGCTTATATACACCACGGGAAAAAAATTATAAGAGTAAAATTTTAAAGTATTTTTAGTTCAAAATCACAGTGTGCAAAAATGTGTGAATTTGAGTATTTAAAATACCGTTTATTTAAAAATGTATATCTATTGGGAATTTCACACTTTGCAATTATTTAATATTAAGGCGGTCTTCAAAGCACATTCTATACACATTAATTTTTGGACAAAAAAAATCACAATAGATTGTTAGTTTTATTTTTGGTATGGCGGAATGAGGAAATGGAGTGTTTGTGGCTAAATATGAATTATCTTTCTTGTTCTCTCAAGCATTGTTCTTTTTGCTTCTTGGAGCTTCTGTTGCACAGAAACTACTTATATTATATTTTTAATATCTTATTTATTGAAATAATAAAACCCCAGACGAAAGTTAATCTAATATTTATTCAAGGCTTTCTTAAATGTTAAAAGCACCTCATGTTAATCTCTGCCATTTGCCTTTTGTTACTGCATTCTATTAGTTGTACTTCTGAAGAAAATACACGAAATGTTTAAATTTAGCTGTCTGAAAATTACATTTTTAAAAAATTTGACAGAATATTTTGGAATACAAGGATAGGCATTTAACTTATAATTTTAAAATCACCATATATTTTTAAAATACTATTTACAGCATATAATTACAATTCATATCATTATATACCAACATTTTAAAAGTATTTATCTGGTAACAATTTTTGAAAAAAAAATTACTTAAAGTAATTAACTGATTTTCGTTTTTTCTGTAGTCTTTCCTCTCATTTGTGCGGGGTCTTATTGTTTCTATTTGTTAATAAAACAGAAACCACGTCTTCATTCATTAAAAACAGAATACATCGGCGGTTAGTTCATAAAACTGAAAAAAGATTATAAAAGTTTGAAAATAAACTTTACTTTTAAAAAGTAGCAATTTTTTGCTTGCTGGTGGCTGAGATCGTAACACATCTCATTAATTCCAAGAAATTACACAACTCAAAAAAATTAACATCTGGGTTGTAAAACAATACTAGTGAAACGATCGGATATGCTATTTTTTCCCCTTTACTCTCTTGGTTTGTCCACCCTCCCCTATGAAGCATAGCCGCTTTGGCAACAGCTATGTCTTACAGCATATTCTGGGATTTCACAGTCCATTAGGAAACTCGGTGCCGTGCAGCAGGTATATTTTATATTCGCTAGTTCTCCTCAAATCTCTGAAAACGGAAGCAAAAACTATAAACCGTATAGGCCCTTCTATATAGATGACACCTCTTTTTCGTAAAGATAAATAAGAAAAAAGAGCTGTTTGAGGGGGTAGTATTAAAGAGTCGGTGGGAGGGGGAAAACGGGTTATTTCCAGTTCGATAGGTTTAGCGACTCATCAAGATGCCGATGTAAAACTCGAGTTTTATGCGAGGTAGGTTATAGATTTTTTCCCTTTTAGCTTTTTTTGATGTTTCAACATTTTTCAACCCCCTTCCCTTTTGGCGCTTTTCAGGAATGAGTAGCTCTTGTGCGCTGAGGGAGGGTGAGAAATATTGAAGCACTTAGGGTTAAAGGTATAGCAGGGGCAAGGAGACACGGAGAAAAAAAAGTCTAAAGAAGCCAAAATCAAGCAGAGATTCACAACACCGCAGGAAAGTGTCGTTTACAGGGGAAAACTTTCGAATAACTCAGTATTTTGGGAGAAGCAGGATGAAAAGTTGTTGCAGGGGAACTATTAAAGGAGATAGTGGTTCATCTATATATACAACATTCCAAATATTGAAAGAGTGAAAGGTCCTAATCTTCTGCGGAACATGCTGTTAAAAGAAACAGAAACGCCACTAATGCGCGCTGTCTTAGATTTGAGTACAAACTGCGGAGTTAGACTGATGGCATTTGTCCGCTTTTGCGGCTGCATTTCGGAAACGCTGAATGAAAGTAAATGGCTGCTCCTTACAGGGGGCTTGCGTAACTCCTCTGATTTAAATTGCATTATAAGCACTGATTGGTGAAAAGTTATCAAAAAAGTTTTCGCTTTTACGAGCAGATCTCGTGAAGATGGCTGCCTGCTAAATGCGCTTCCCAGGTATTTAAACGACATTCGAGAGGGATTTGTAATCTTCACCTTTCCATCTTGTTTACCGAAAATTTGCGCTGCAACTTTAAGCGCTGTTTTCTCAGTTTGATGCAAATAGGCGTTAGGGGTGAGCTTCATAAATATAAATATTTCTGGAAACACTGTCACTATTAAAATATATTTCATCAAGGAGTAGGAAAGATTTAATGTGCTTTTATTAAAAGAAAGAGATTCGAAAGTAATGTGCGCAATTTCTTCTTATTAAATACATTCCTTGTGACAGAGTTCGTAGTGTATTCATTCGTTGCAAAGTTACTTTTGATAAATTAAATAACATAGGACATTAAGAGGCGTGTAATTTCGTTTTTAAACTCCGCATCCGCGAAATGATCCGTAATTTCGACTTTTGGTACTATTTTTAAAGTTTATCAAAAGCATGTTAAATTACGGTATACTAGTTCGTAAAGTACATATTTTTCTATACGCCGATTAGTGTTCATGTCTTTTAATACTGAAATACGTTTGTGAAATATATTTTTTTGTATTAATAATAATTTTTTCTGCTTTTGAAATATAACAAGAAAGAAAAATCATGTGCTATGCGTATATTATGAAACACTTTCCAATAGATTGAGAATACACTAACCAAATCTTCACCGTTTATATTCGTGTACATCTTCGAGTTGTTTTAATTTTTTCAAATAATAGGCATTAAACAGAAGTGACCTTAAAATAATTTTCGGGGTTTAATTTTGAAACAATAATGATTTTATTGTTAAAGATTTGACATACATCGAACGAGTTCCCATATGATTTTTTGAAGGGAGCAGAAATGTGGTTTAATATTGTTAGAAAGGTTAAAAGTATGCGTTGAAACTTTATGCGCTATTTTCTCGCAGTTTAATGCAAATAGGCATAAGAAGCAAGCTTCATAAATATGAAAATTTTTGGAAACACTCTCATAATCAAAATATATTTCATCAATGTAAAGAAGAAATTTAATGAACTTTTAAAAAAAGATTAGAAAATAATATGCACAATTTCTTCTTACTAAATACATTCTTCGTGAAAAATCTCATCTATTCACTCCTCATTACAAAAATATTTTTGATAAATTATATAAGATAGGATTAAGATGCGTGTAATTTCATTTTTAAACTACATATCTGCGAAATTATACGTAATTCAGACACTTGATATTTTTTAAATGAAATTTCCACGAAAAAATTAAAAATATATGCGCATAATTTTATCTCATTTATTTTAATATTATTTTTCTAGTTCGTATTTTTTAAACTTTTTAAAAGTTTCTTAAAATAATTTAAAATGTAACAAATTATTAAAAGATTCAAATTGAATTTCTGAATGCATTGTTCAAAAAACTAAATCTCTCAAAACTCATCTAAAGCTCCATAAAACTTATAAAATTTCAAACAGAAGAGACTTTAAATTTTCAGTTTGTTAGTTTCCTCTATATTTCAACACAATAGATGAAATACTATTAAAAATCTTTTAAAAATACATAGTTGACAGAATTTGTCCGCAATATTTCAGAGAATGCATATATTTGTATTTTCATACATATATTTCGTACTTCATTGTCTCTTGGGAAATTAAAGCGTTCAGAATCAAAGTTAATCAAATCCATAAAAAATCATTCATGTACCGGGTGGTTATAATATAAGTATCTGTATTTGGAGCTGTCTGCAGCTTGAAGGAATAACCGGAATGAAACCAAAATCGGTGTACTTACTATTCCAGAAGGGGGAAGAAGAATAGAACAATAAAAAAAATAATTGGAATAATTGACGACAGGTGGCGCTTTTGAGTGTGAAATGTAATGTGTGATCTTGTGTACCGTGGAGGTCTCGCAAACCTCAATGACTTTATCGCATATCACAATATGTGCAAAACAGCACTCCTGATGCGTTACATTCCGCAGATGAGCACGTCGTGCACCGCCTGGATTGTGTCCTCCAGCACAATGGTCATGTGGAGCCTGAACATGATCGGCACTGCCATGCGAAAGCATAACCACATTCACTGTGATATTTTCCAATAAATTAATTGTGCCATTCGGTTTGACGTCTTAATTCTTTGTTCTTGTATTACACATTACATTTCACACTCAGTAGCGCCATCTGTCGGTGATTATTGCATTTTTTTTATTATTTCATTTTTCTTCCCCCTTCTCGAATAGTAAGTTTACCGATTTTGGTTTCATTCGGATTATTCCTTCGAGCTACAGACAGCTCCAAATAGAGATACTTATATTATAACCACCCTGTATATTTGAAGGTAAAGTTAATTGGCTCTCGTATACTTCATTCAGAATCATAAGATACTAGCGCCATTTGTTGATTACATTTTCACCCTTTGACTTGGTTTGTTAGGACACTGAACAAATTATTGTCCATAGAATTCCTCTCAATCTCGGTTGAATGAAAAAATGAACTTCACACACTATCAATTGCCCAATCGATTGAATGACATTTCCAGCAAATTGAGTCACATCTAGTAGTCTTTTATGTATTCAAAATGAGCAAAAGTCTCCACACTTAAATCCCACAATCCTGCATAAAGCCATATGAAGTCTAATTTTAATCGAAATTTCCGTTAATAAATCGCACAGAATGCTTCCTAAAGTCAGTCATACAAATAAAATATACAGGGTGCCGCAAAGAGGCAGAAACGTATTTTAATTTTTAACCTGTTGGAGATAAATAGGCAACGTAAATTGTAAAAGTGGTCAAAATTAGGTAGGGGATAAGATTATATTAATGAAATTGTCCTACTATTAATTTTCAAAAATTGCTCTTTTAAATTTTTATGGAAATAGACAAAATTGGTCCGTTAGAGTTTTTTTTTCTGCAACAAGACCATTACAAAAAACTGCATACCTGTATCTTTTAAACGGAATGAGTAATGCTTAATTTAAAATTGATCATTGTGAATAGGGACAATATATCAAATTAGAAATGCGGATCTGTGAGATATTGCAAGAAAGAGGGAAAACTGGCGATAATACATATGCACTTGTCCTTACACAAAAGATAATCGATACTTGCAACAATATTAGTAGGAAAGCACTCCACAATGTTTCTACAATAATTATTATATAAGAGCTCCATTATATATAGGAAATGAGAGGAAACACATTGGTGCTGCTTTGTGATTATTATTATTATTATGTTTCTAAAGATTTATAGTTACATTTGTCTCTTTACATGATCTCTACCTGCGTAATTGAGGGGCCCTCCGCAATGACAAGGCAAGTGAAATAGAGTTTTCAGCTACAAAGCTTTTAAATTTACTTTAAACACTTTAATTTAGAATATAATTTATTTGCATATATTCCTATTAAGAAACAGTTTTCTAGCATCTTTTCTTTGCTTATGATCATAAAATTTATTTTTCCTTATATATTAAATAATAAATTACATAAATATGAAAATTGAGAATCAAGGTAACTCCACTTGCCTTGCAGAGGGTCCTCAATTATTATTTTGATGTATTTTTGATGCATTTAATTCACACTTGTTAACATAGTTTAGATCTAAAGAACGCTTTGTGAATTTGTATATGGTCGCCGTAGTCACTAGTGTAATATCATTTTAAATGGCACGAAAAAGGGCTTAAGACGGGTTTTATCCTTCATTACAATTTCGTTAATTTTAAAGATACGGTTCTTCTAATGAATTTGCCGTAGGAAAAAGAAATTTTTTTCGAATTGACTAATTTTGTCTAGGGGAATCGTATAAACATTTTTAAAAAGTAAGCTTCTGAAAAATAACTGGATTTTATTTTAAATTTCATAAATATAATCTTATTTCGTAACTTATTTATATATATTTTTTCAATTTGCATTAGTTACTTATCTCAAACAGTTAAAAATTTAAAGGATGTTTCAACCTTTTTGGGACACCTTGTATACAGAGTGCATAAAAAATACCTTTATCATGAAATAACTTCGAACGGAAAGAGAGAGATGCAGCTATGCAAGTGTGATAACAGACTAGTAAAATGACTTCACCTGACCTATTGCGGCCTACAAAAATTCCTCCTCGTGGCGAAATTTGGAAATTATCCATCCTAACTCAAAAAATATGAGAGTCTGCGAAAAAAAAAAGTCAATTACAAAAGTGTTGAGTCCCCTTAATTTAATATGAAATTATTCCTCATATGTAAAAATAAATGTTTAAGGTCTTAAAATTAACTTTTTCTGTATCGAATCTCCGGCTTAAATACTTGTATAATCGCGTTCTGAAGCGGCGTTACTAAAGTTTTGGGCACCCGGGGCAAGAAGTAATCTGTCGCCCCTCTGTAAATAAAAACAACTGGATTATCCCCCCCACCCACACACACACACATCAGACAAATAGAAGTATACTTGAAAAAATAGTGTAATTTTTCCTAAATCATGTGTGCTGCATATTAGTATAGGATTTTCACGAATCTACCATGGCCCGTAGAAAATTATTGTATAATGAAGTAGTTTATTACCGTTCAAAAGTCAGCAATTGTGTCGCATTTTAAGAAAGAAATAATTAAAATATCTATTACTTCTCAAAAAACGTAAACAAAATATATAATTGGATCAAAAATAAAACCATTTAAAAGGATTTTTAATTTAAAACATATTTATTCAGAATAGTAAACGCCAACAACACAATCTGCAATTTTATTTCTTACATTTATACTTCTATATGTTTCAAAAATACTCTCAATAGAATTGACTAAATTGACTTATACTTGAAACACATATTGATCCTCTTTCTAGTAAATGTTGTTTCAAATTTCGTAGATGTGTTTGATTAATCGGGATGATTAATCGTAGATGTATTTGATGAAATCGATTAATTTGATTTTGGGACTTCATTATTCGCTTTAATGGAGTCCCGAATCAGAAGAGGGTAATACAAATTTTAAGTATTCAACTTATGAAGGTGCTCAACTAAAACGTTCTTATAGTATTCAAGACTGCCAGTGGCGACTATTATTTAATACTTAGTGTGCGTCTGTTTCTGTACAATAATAATCTACCTTGAATATTAATCGAAATCCTACTAAGATTATTGTTTGGAAATAGCTGTAGACAAAAAAAAAAAAAGAATAGTTGCCAATGGCAACGCTGAGAATTATTTTTGACCTTTTATTGAACGCTGACTTCTTCTCTAACTGAAATGCTTCTTAAAGTTATTTTTAATTAAAAGGAAATTTTTTGAAAGCGTATAGACATCAGGAATGGGATTTTTAACTAGAGTAAAAATATAGTTGTAAATTTCCAATGAAAATATAATCCAAATATTACATACTTTTGAAAGAGCATCTTGATTACTGGATCGGGTCTGTTCACGTAACTAATACCTGATGTTACTATAACAAAAATATTTACGGTACATATAATTTTTTCTTATCTATATGAAAATAAATTCGGATTATATTGAACATACGTACCATTTACGTTACGGTAACATTTGCTCGTCTTTCGATATTCATAGCCATTATGTTGCTTCATATTAGATATGCACTTATGTATTATAAAGATAGTATAAATATCGGAATATAGTAGAGAATATTATGTGTTACTTATTTAAATTTTTCAATTTTTGCAGCAAAATTAGTAGAGCAGAAGAAACCTTCGTATCAGGACAGAAGTATCCTGACAGAAGTTCATAACATGCATGCCATGCTGTGATGCAGAGGCAGAATTTCAGTTTATGGGATATGAGATTCAAATGTAATTTTCACAATAATATACAGAATATTAGGAATTGAAAGGATTCAATTAAAAAATGTTAAACACCCACCATTAGTACATCTTCTGAGTTTTTAATCTTTAGATTGCTGTTTACTAACAAATTTAAAATAAAACACACAGTTCCTTGGCATGCATACAATCTCACACAAAAGTGAGCAGACGCTTAGAAAATCCAGAATTATTGTATAATTAAAGTACAATAAAAGGATTTATAATGATTTCTCTTTTTATAATAAATGGTTCACATTTTAGATTTTATATGTTATGCATTTTTTGGAGAACAAAAATAAGATTTGAACCTTAAAATATTCTTTAAAATAATTCCTTTTACATTTTTCTTTAAAATAAGTACAATATTATTTCACTAAAGTTACGGACACTTTTGTGTTTTCAAAAAAAATTATCTTACATACACACAAAAATGAAAAACATCATGATTTTTGGTATCAAAAGAGTTAGGCAACATCTAATGACAGTTGTCTGTTCATGTTATGGAAATAATTTTGTTGGAATATGGAAAATTTATATTCTTTTTTGTTGTGGATGCTTCTAGAAAATGCATTACGTACGATTTTTCGAAAATTAAGTATTCATTTTAACCAAATTAAGTATTTTTCAAAAAAAAAATGTCTTTTCTAGAACCATCCATAACAACAAGATGTATAGCATTCCATATTTCAACAAAAACCATTTCACTAATATGAACAGATGAATATGAAAAGAATTTTGCCTTTTCCATTTCATATCGGATAACATAATGCATTTCATTTGTGTGTCCATGTTACACCATTTTTCTTAAAAACTCAAAAGTGGCCACGTACTTTTGTGACATAATTTTCTGCTGTTTAAAAGAAAAAGAGATTGTTATTTTAAGAATATTTTTCTTTAAAAAAAAAAAAAATACATAACACATAAATACGAATATATTAATAATTTATTACTGCAGCAGAAATCATTATAAATTCCTTTTGTGCATTTTAATTATACGATAATTCTGGATTTTCTAAGTGTCCGCACTCCTTTTCTTTTAAAAGCTTAAATTTAATACAAATGTAAAAAAGCTAAATTTAATAGAAATCTAAAAAAGAAAATAAAGAAAATCAGCACACTATATAGTGTGGTCATAAAGTCTTTCCCTGATTACAATAACATATTACGAAATAACCATTTAATGTAATGCTGTAAAAAATTTATTATGGAAAAGTCATGTTCTTAAGGCTTTTTTTTTTTTTTTCATTTGGATGGATGATCCCCTAAGACATACGGCTTGGTCAATCCAACGCCCATTTGAAAAGTACACTGAACATAGTTTACACAAAAATCCTTCACCCGACACACTATAATAATTCCAATTATTAAATTTTTCATAATGTTTGAATATTATTCAGGGGATATCCACTCAAGGTCATGATCACAGATGTTGTGTCTAGTGTGACAGCCCAAATGTTGGGCAATGCGTGGCGAGAAATGGAATATCTCCTTGACATTCTTCGAGCTACCATGGGTGTTCACATCTAAATTTACTGACGTAAGTACTTGTATTTAAAACTTCATAAATGTTTTTAAAAATATTGAAATAAGCATATGCCTAATTATATTAGTTTTTCTGCAATAAATTATTGTAATTAGGGAAAGACTTTATGACCACCTTGTATATCTTTACTTGTTAACCAGGGATTGTTCAACTGATATGCCTGATTACCAAGATTATTTCCATCAGTAAAAAAGAGTAGAAATTTTTTCCTCATTCATGGCAGTAATTTTGCATGAATTTGAATCATGCGTTTTGATAAGAAGAAAATTTTTATTAAAATTTTACTGGTGGAAGTAATGCGTTCAAAATATTACGGTAGTAGTTCGTGTATGACGAAATATTTCGTCAGTAATCTTTTGTTTTATGGTTATAGTCATGGTCACCGCATCAAATTCATTAGGATTCAAGTACTTTTATATCGGAAGCATTTACTTCATCGATTTTCATTGCTCGAAATACAATAGAGCGTCATCACTCCCTCATGGTTCTGCCTTGTTTCAGATACATAACAATGTGCAATAAAAATTGAACAAGTAAATTCTTCAGATAAATAATACTTGCTTGCTAATGAATTCGATGCACTGAACATGAATATGAATATGAATTGTCTATAACTTTTTTGTAATTTACAGATATATGTACGCTTTAATACCTGAAAACTACAGTGTGATGCCTTTCTTAATTTTATTTATGTTTATATTTCTCTTACATTTAGCTTTGAGACACACTATATAGCCAAAAGTCACCGGACACTTCCGATTTTATACGTTTTGTCGAATATCCAGAGAAATACTTTACGAATTCTTCTGGAACTTCAGGAATATACAGAACGTGCTTGACCTCATATTTTTCATCGAAGGTTTGCTCACCAGGACAAAGAGGGAACCAACAGTAAATTAAATAAAAAATAATAATATTTGCAATCATCCTGAAAAAGAAAATGCTCGAAATGTTCTGTAGCAGTCGCTCATGATTATGTGTGTTCTGTATAACATTTGTGTAAAATATAGCACATATATTCATGGCAATATAAAGGTTTCCTAAGAAAATTCAAGAATTTTTTGTTTGTAGCAAGCTTAGTTTCCAACCAAATTTAACACCACTTTAAAGAAACTTAGCAAAATAAAGGAAAAAACAACATACTGGAGATATAATATAAGTATATTAGATATTTGATGAAATCTGAACATTTGTATGGAATAATCTTTGACTGCGCATACGCTAACGATATCCATTTTTTTTCACAATTTGATAGACATCTGTATAAGGCAAATAAAAAGGCCAGTCGTATATCTTGAAAATTCAGAACGACATCAGCGATATAGCGACGCATCTACGTGCCACTTGTCACAAAGTGGTTAAACCTTCAAAATTCCTAAGATACTTGACCGACTGACTTCCCATTTGGTATGCTAAGGTCAAATTTACCTGAAAAGCCGTATACTATATCAAAATTAGGTGTTCGTATTGGAAATTTTAGAGTTTGATACAATTTCAGTATGAAGACGATCCCTAAAACTTATTTTTTTAACATAAATTAAAAAAGACATAATTTCCAGTGGAATGGCTATTTCCGTTTTTTCTGTGACAATCTGGAGATTAAAATGTATGGGGTTCATTTGAAATTCTTTCTTTTTTTCTTTTTTTGGCCGACAAATCGCTAAATTGTTGAAGAAAAAAACTAAAATAGCCATTCGATTGGGAATTATCATTTCAGATTATGTTAAAAAAATAAGCTTAGGGAAACTTCTGCATATAGAAATTGCAACAAGTTTTAAATTTTTCAATATGAACACCCAATTTTAACATCATGGATATTCGGTAAATTTTACCTTCGGATACCAAACGGGAAGTAGTTCTGTGAAGTAGTTTAGAAGTTACATATTACATGACGTTTGGAGCTCATGCTGTTTAATTCCTTTTTAATAGTTGCAATGCAAACTGCAATGTGGGTGGTAGTTTTATGAGCATAACTTAAAACTACTTGGCAGAAAGAACTGTAATTTTGGATTCGCATACTCGAAGCCTGTAGAAATCGATTTCTGTTTAAAATATCATAGGTTAAAATTAATCATTTTTTTTCGAATATTAATTTAAAATAACATAAATTTTAAAAATTTTTTAACTTTACACATCTGTATTTCCAAAACCAATTAGAATTAATATTTTCATGAAATATAAATTAATGTTTATTTTGTCTTATCTTTTTTTTTTTTTCAAGAAAATTAAGTTTCTAGTACATGTTTCCTGATAAAGAAAAGGAAAAGGGATAGTTGTCGTGAAAATATTAGCATGAGATAACCGATAAATATCAAATTTGCCGAAATTTAATATCGGTAGATTTAATTCTCCCCAAAGGGTCTATATACAGTCTATAATTAAAAATGGAAATATTGAGGCTTAGCGATTTTCGTTCTTACGAGTGCATAGTTCTATGTTCTAAACATAAAAATTTAAGCTAAAAGGCTTTTTCGAAGCAATCAGTAATCTTCAAAAAGAAAATAAAACAAAAAAAATTGCAAAGATTCATTTGGTTGAATATAAAAAGGCTGTGACATGCAATTTGTTAGAAATTACATTTTTGTGTTTCCAACTGATACAATCCTACATAAGAAAACATAAATTATCCTTGTCTTCTGTGCAAATTCTAATTTCTTGATAAATTGTCTGCTCTATTCTGAAAGAAAACAGATAATTTATTTAAACTTAACAAGAGATTTTATTAATCTTCAGCAAAAATATATTTTCTTAGGGAGCTTTTATAGCTTATAAATAAATTGGCTGCCATCTGCTATTTAGTTTAAAATTATTGCTTACCGTCAATGAGCAACAGTTGTTAAAAGTCTGGCCAATGTTGTAACGAGAAGTAAAGTAAAATTTATGCCTTTCCCCCTTCATTGGCAAACATTAGTTGAGGGGATGTGTTATAGTAAGACAAATCGCGGTTAAAAATCTTTCCAATTCAATTTAATTAACTCTCCATTCTCTGCTGTTCCTTGCCGAGGTATGTTTTAGTGTAGGGCCAGCTCTCCTGTCACTTTCCTTTTTTATAAAATTATCCTTCGGCGCTGACTTTTTCCTTAATGATAAGTTAAAGAAAACAGATGTTCCATTTAAACTTGATGCATCTTTGCTGAAGCAATTTATATCTGAAAGGCGAGATATCGGAGTTTATTAATAGGTAAAGGAAGCGGAGCACAAATCAGGAAAAATACACCCTTAATTATGCCGCTTTTCGAAGTCCCTCGGAGTCCAGTAATAGTGACAAATGCGGCAGAATGCGTTTAAATATTGTGGGAAATAAAACATTATCTCCGCTGTCTCAGGTGGGTTCGGATAAATGGGGGAAACAAAGCCTTAATGTTGCTTGAACATCAGTGACGTCAGATACGCCTTTCTCTTCTAGGGGTTGGTGTTTTCTCCCCACCCTTTGTTATTTATGAGTAAATGGGATTGTTTCAAAGAAAGTATGAGGTCACCATCACAACCTTTAAGCCAATCATATTCATTTATCTTCACTTGACCTGACGCTGAGACATTATCCAACGTCTTGTAGTGTTTCCCATTTGCGGCTGTGTGCTGTTCAAATAAAGACAACCCTCTTCCAGGTGATGCCTGGATGTGTCGCAGCACCTCGGGAACCTCCGCGGTTTGACAAAGAAAAGGAAACAAATGTTGATTCATGATATAGAAAAGCTTCGGCAAATTCCTCGAGGTATACAGAAATCATATATTATCGACGGAAGTGATAGGAATGCGACACTCTAACGATTTGTTGTCGGAGAGCAATGTCTGACAGGAGTTCTGTTTCTCTTTAAGATATGTCACTAAGACCAACACAAATGTTTGATGCCGTAAATCACTACTACCATTTTCCTCAGGAGGACGCTAGCTTAGATTACAAGAACTCTCTTTTATTACATCTATGCTAGTCTAAGAACTTTTCTTCTATTATCTACATTGCCTCTGACTGCATCCTGATTGATTTCTGTTTACCATCAGTGAGAATGTATAAACAAACTTCCTTTTCTAAAGTATAACAATTTGAAATTTATTCAACAGAATAGCTATTCAAATTCATGTTTAATCTTCTAAAAGAGAATGTTTTCACGATAAACTGGTGCATTAAAGGGACTGTATACAAAATTTACATACATCGAGTAAGATAGATGTATTTGTGGCGGAGCCTTTCGTCTAAGCTTTGATTTCTTAATTCGACATGCATGAGCTCTAAGTGAAGCTTATTAGTTAACACATGCAGTAATAATATAGTAAAACTAAAATCCGATTATGAATAAACTAATAGTGAACTAAAGAGCAAAATCAGTTTAATAACTGAAAAGCTATAATGAAACATACCACATTTGAATGTTCCACGTTCACGATTTTGATTGATCATGTGACTTTACGGTAATTTTATGCACATGAGAGTTAATTGGACCGAAGCCTACAGCATAAATTGGATTCTGAATTACAACAACATCCAGGACAAGATTTTACATGTCCAGCACACTTCGACAAGTAGCCAGAGTCTCAAAGGATGCGGAGGTTCATTATTATGGACTTATTAAATTTTTTCCATAGGCCAACACAAATCTGTGGTTTGTAGAATAGCACTTTTTTCTTAGTAAATCAGTCACGCTGATCACAAAATGACATTAGTTTTTTGCCATCACCCACAGTTTTTTCACAAAGCAAAAAAGGAGGGGGTGCCTCTTAATAAAATTAATGTGTAATATTTATTAAATAAAATACATTCTTAATAAAAACAAAAATTAATTTCTTAGTAAAATGACATTCATAAATGTTAAAATACAATACTGCACTAAAGGATGTGAAATATAAATATAGATGGTGCCACTTTATGTTTTGATACTTGCCTGAGAAGGCGCAATTTTCTCCCGCGCATTTGTAGTGAGAACGTACGTTTATTTTGTTCGTTTATTGATATCTTACGTTTGTTTTATCAGCTTCTTATAGCAATATGGCATCAAAAGGTTGTATAAATAACCCGAACTCATTTTGTTACATCTGTGGTGGATATGTAGTCAAAAAAATTCAGCGGAAGATAACTGATTTCGTTAAAAAGGCATATTATGCTTACTTCGGTATGAAACTTGGTGACCAGGAAAAGAAATGGACCCCACATATAGTTTGCTACACATGTGTTGAACATTTATGGAAATGGACTCAAGGTAAAATAAAATCTCTTCCTTTTGCTATTCCAATGGTGTGGCGAGAGCCAGCTAGTCATGAGGATTTCTATTTTGTTTGACAAAAATAAAAGGCTACAATAGAAAAAACAAAGCAAATGTTGTGTTTCCAGAAATTATTTCAGCTATTAAACCTGTACCGCACGGTCCAGATTTACCTGTGCCTCTACCTCCTACATCTTTTGATTTATCATCTGATTCTCAAGAATTGAGCAGTGATGAAACCGAAATCTTGTACATAAACCGAACAACTGATGTTGAACCAAAAAATTCACGCAAGGTGAGTTAAACGATTTTGTACGCGATTTAAATCTTTCGAGACAAAGTGCTCAAGTTTTAGCATCTCGACTTAAGAATAAAATTCACTTGCTTCAAGAACAACATTTTCTTGTTACAGAAATCGAGAAATAGAATTTACCAAATATTTTTCCCAAGAAAATTCACTTGTATACTGTACAGATATTCCTGGACTTATGACTCATTTATTTTCCACCCCTGATCATGATCAATCTCAGTGGAGACTATTTATTGATTCTAGTAAGAGAAGTTTAAAAGGTATCTTACTTAATAATGGTAATGTTCTACCTTCAATTCATGTAGCTCATTCAGTAATTTTTAGAGAATCATGTGAAAACCTTGATTTTCTCCTCAGTAAAATAAAATATCAAGAATTTAAATGGCAAATCTGTGAGGATTTTAAAATTGTATCAATGTTATTAGGCCAGCAAGGCGGCTATACCAAAATGCCCTGTTTCTTATGGGAGTGGGATTGCCGAGCTACACACCACCACTGAATAAGGAAAGAATGGCTTGCAAGAAAAGATTTAAATCCAGGATCAAAAAGTGTGATTCGGCAAAACTTAGTTGAATCAAAATAAGTCCGTTTGTTTCCCCTGCACATTAAATCAGGTTTAATGAAACAATTCGTAAGAACAATTCGCCTTAGATAAAACAGGGGATTGTTTTCGATATTTACATTTATTCGACATTTATCGGGAAGTAAAATCAAAGAAGTACAGATATAGGACGGTTAATGAAGGACGAAAAATTTGAGGAAAAAATGATATCAGTCGAGAAATATGCATGGGTTAGTTTCAAAAACGTTACTCAGAAATTTTTAGGAAGTTACAAAGCTCCTAACTACGTAACGATCGTTGAAAAAATGCTTCAAAACTTTCAAAAACTAGGTTGTAACATGAGTTTAAAAATACATTTTCTGCACACCCATCTTGAATATTTTCCTGAAATTCTTGGTGAAATGAGTGAAAAACAAGGTGAGAGATTTCACCAGGACATAAAATGCATGGAAAAACGCTATCAAGGACACTGGAATGTCAATATGTTAGCAGATTTCTGCTGGGGGCTAAAAAGAGACACTAAACCAGCTTCAAAATCTGTTGGACACAAGCATTCTTATGATGATAAAGAAAAGTAATTTTACTGTGTATACTAGAATATAATGCCTTATAAAACATGCACACACATTTATATATGTATGTATGATTTTATTTATTTATCTGATTTTTTTGCACATTTTTTAATGAATGTTGTGTAAATTGTATATTCTCAAATTCCAAATTCTTAGTTTCTTAATTGTAAAAAATTCTGACGTGATACATAAAAATGGATATTATTTTTGAAATAAGCATAGCAGATTTCTTAAAATTTACATAAATTCATGAAAACCCCCAGACAAAAAGTTAAATTTTGTAGGCCTGTGAATTGGCGTTGTTGATACAACTCAAACGATATTACATTTGCTAAACCAAGGTATTTTAGCAACACTTTAAAAAATATATTTTTAAAAAATACTTGGATTCTAAATGTCATCAAGATTCGAAAGAATTACATAATAGGTTTTTCAAGTCACTTTTTGGACTTTCTTACAACTGAACTCCAAACAAGAAAATATTTAACTATTAATTGTCGAATGTATATTTTAGTCGGGTGAAGAATAATTAATTTAAATAAATAATTATTATAGAAAATAAATAATTATTTTCTGTAAGGTAAAGCTAGGAGAGTCTGCGCACAATTCAAAAGAATACCAATAAAAAGTCTAAGTATTAATTTTTTGCTAAACTATCCAGGAATAATTTTTACTTCATTTGTTTTTTATGCATTTCCATTTCTATTGTGTTGTTATGTTGCAATTTAATAGAACAGTTGTAATAAAACCAAGAACGTTATTTTGCGCAATCTGTCCTTACAGGGTTGGTGTGATTGCGCACATGGGTAGTAGAGATTGTTACTAATAATAACTACAATTAAATTGTTAACAATAATAATTACACTTAAATGACATTGTTGGAAGGTTTTTGTGAACAAATATTATTGTATTAGGAGTGAATATTTCAACCTAATGATTAAAGAATCAGAAAAAGGAAATAATTTTAAAAACGATTAAAAATTTTTAATTAAAGGGAAAAAAAAAGAATCAGAAAAAGCAAATCCAGATAAGATTACAAAATAACATTAAGTTACTTGATAACACGTTTAACTTAAAATTAGTCCATTTTCATTTTTCATTTTTTATGCAAATTTACCAATAAGCTGCGTAATCTCTCCTAGCATGGAAACTAATGGGAATAATGCGCCATCTCTCTTAAGTAGCAGATGCGCAAACTCTCCAATTTCGGTAGGAGAGATTGCGCGGCCTTTTATTTAAACATGGCCGCTACTAAAACGAACCGTTGACGTTCACATTGTTAGTCTAGATTAGTAGCTTATGAGAAATCGTTTAAGTTTAAAATATTTTGTACTACTGACATTGTATACAAATTCTGATGAATAGCTATGAAAATTCAAGCAATTAATTTGGGAAAACTAAACAAAATAGCAATGCTTTATCTTAGACGCTCAAAACAATCAACGTGCACTTTCAAGTAGACACTCCACTACTGCTGTTGTACAACTACCTGGAGTCGCTGCGCGCTCACTCTACTCCTTCACCCCGAACCTCTATGTGCGCAATCTCTCCGACCGGGCAATCTCTCCTGGCTTTACCTTATATATTCGAGGTATTTTAATTATAAATGCTATTAGGATCAAAAAGTTCGGGTACTGGCTTTCCTAACGGATATGATTTATTGAGATGATGTGTTACACACAACCAAATTCAAAGTACTCCGCTTCTTCAACTATTCACCTTTGCCAGATACAGTCGTTAAATTCCTGGAAGCGTTTGGACCGATGGCTTTCCGCATCGCAGATTCCTTAACCTTAGATGTACTCTTTAAACAGAGTACTTTGTAAACAACTTCGCAGGACACAGTGCTGTCTCTCATAATACACCTGATGGAACTTGTGCATTGTTTATGTTTGCAATTTTTCTAAACGCTGGCAAAACTCAATATTCGCACGTTAATTTTTCAAACTTGATTTCTTCTTTTGACGAACGCAAGCGATTACAGTTCACTAAAATTAATTCTCTGGTAACACCACGTACTGCGTATTGGCATTTCCTCAACACATTGTACGTTCTTACTCAAATCCTTTACATACGCCTCTGTGCCACGGTAAAATACTTCCCCTCTCTACCAGTCCGGGTTGGAGATTTCAGCAGTGTCTCCGAATTTTTTGTTTCTAGTAGTACTTTGATATTTTTATAATCATCTTTATTAATAGGGTAAATGTACCAATAGTCGGCCACATTGAGATAAAATGCCTTACGCATAGCTTATTTTTGGTTCTAAATGAAATATTACAATTTGGTTGTATGCAGCCATCTTTCATAAGTCATAAACCATCACCAAAGAATTGTGGGTATTTTTATTGAATTTGTAATTAGCCATTTTTTTTTCAAGATAGAGGTCAAATCGCCATTTTCCCTATTTTTTTGTTAACAGACTTTTAGGTAGCTTTCAATTTTTTTGTTAACAGATGGCAATTTTTTTAAAAGGCAAGTATTATTTTTTTTTCTAAAATTATAAGACTAGAATATTAGCAGGGTAAATAAACTAATGTTTTTGAGTATAAAAAGTAAATAAATTTGTTGCTTTTAATTAATTTTAATGTGGCCGACCATTGGGTATTAATTTTAGTTACATGTCGAATAGTCGGCCACCAGGAGCTGAATACTTAACTTATTATACTTTTTTGAGTTTTAAGAAGTAAAAACATCTTTAGGCGCGTTGGGCATTTTTTGAGATGGGAAAAAACCATTGAACTCGCGACACTGTTACTGTAACCGACACTGTTACCGTCACTGTTACCGACACCTCCGAATATTTGAAATGATTGAAGTAAAAAATTCTTTAGGCGCGTTGGGCATTTTTTGAGATGAGAAAAAAACATTGAACTCGCGACACTGTTACCGTCAATGTTACCGACACCTCTGTATATTTATATACAGAGGTGTATAACGCATGCGGTATAGCGCCGCGTACTTGCCTCTGCGCTATTGCACCGCGGTATAGTAAGCACAGAAAAATGCAAGCGGTACAGTAAGCGGTATAGTAAGCGGTATAGTAAGTGGTATAGTAAGCGGTATAGTAACACAGAAAAATGTAAGCGGTATAGTAAACGCAGAAAAATGTAAGTGGTATAGTAAGCGGTATAGTAAACGCAGAAAAATGTAAGCGGTATAGTAACACAGAAAAATGTAAGCGGTATAGTAAGCGGTATAGTAAGCGGTATAGTAAACGCAGAAAAATGTAAGCGGTATAGTAATGCAGAAAAATGTAAGCGGTATAGTAAGCTGTATAGTAAGCGGTATAGAAGCCGTATAGTAAGCGGAGAAAAATGTAAGCGGTATAGTAAGTGGTATAGTAACACAGAAAAAATGTAAGCGGTATAGTAAACGCAGAAATATGTAAGAGGTATAGTAAGCGGTATAGTAAAAGCAGAAAAATGTAAGCGGTATAGTAAGCGCAGAAAAATGTAAGCGGCATAATAAGTGGTATAGTAAGCGCAGAAAAATGTAAGCAGTATAGTATGCGGTATAGTAAGCGGTATAGTAATGTAGAAAAATGTAAGCGGTATAGTAAGCTGTATAGGAAGTGGTATAGAAGCGGTATAGTAAGCGGAGAAAAATGTAAGTGGTATAGTAAGTGGTATAGAAACACAGAAAAAATGTAAGCGGTATAGTAAACGCAGAAATATCTAAGTGGTATAGTAAGCGGTATAGTGAACGCAGAAAAATGTAAGCAGTATAGTAAGCGATATAGTAAGCGGTATAGTAAGCGCAGAAAAATGTAAGCAGTATAGTAAGCGCAGAAAAATGTAAGCGGTATAGTAAGCGGTATAGTAACACTGAAAAAATGTAAGCGGTATAATAAACGCAGAAAAATGTAAGTGGTATAGTAAGTGGTATAGTAAACGCAGAAAAATGTAAGCGGTTTAGTAAGCACAGAAAAATGTAAGCGGTATAGTAAGCTGTATAGTAAGCGGTATAGAAGCGGTATAGTAAATTAATATTGTAAAAAGAAAAGCTTGATTTTTATAGAAAATAAATTCTGAAACTACTGAACTGATTTAAAAAAAATTTCCACTGAAAGAAAGCTTATAAACAGAGTTTCCAAATAGACTGCATTGTATCTGTTTTCTTGGAAGAATGTGGATTAAAATGCGTTGCAATGACGATTTTCGCATTATTTCAAGTCTCACATTCACCTAATGCGGTACAAAAATGACGTTTATTCAAATTGTGACTTAATTCGGTAATATTTAAATTATTTCAAAAAGTATAATTTCTCCTAATGTTAATTGGGACACAAATACCACTTTCCATATTTTAATCATGCGTGCAAAGCCGTTGGTTTTGATAAAAGAAAAACTTGTTACCTGATTGTTTTATCCAATAGTTAGCTGCTCTATTAATAAGAGGCTAAGTACTCGGAATTAGAATCCTTTTCGCAGCCTCTATTAAACTTAAATAATAAAATAAAATAAAATAATGAAGTTTTCTACATGTGTCACTGTTAATTAAACTGCCACATTAAGATTTATATTGCACAGCAAATTAATTTGATTGAAATATAAAGAGGTATTGTGTTATTAATTTCTCGTAGTTTAACACTCATAAAGTAATCATTTATGAGATAATATGAAAAATTTAAAAGAAAATGTTTATGATTGATAATTTTGATTGACGTTACTTTGAAAAATAACACTAATGAGAAATAATTTGAGATTCCCAGAAGAATTTCCAAAAGTATGCATTAATACATTGCACTGTTAAAAAGTTTTCCTGTTTTTTACAACCATCTGGGAAGACCGAGCTATGCTCGTTAAATTTATCTTTGTGTTCAACACGATATAACAATAAATTCTCCGTACAACATATAACAATCAGTTCTATGTACCCTGTTTGGTGAAATTCTGTTTTTGAGAACGTTCTATGGACCCTGATTGGTTGAATAATTTATCCTCGCTGTTAGTGGGAATTTCTAGAAATAGAATCCTTCAGATTCTGAAAACCAATCTGTTCGCCAAATGTCGCCATAATTTTGCGAAAATTCGAAATTTGACACATTCTTACATTTGACGGTAAGCATGTGCTTTGGCATTAGTAATCTTGGTAGTCGATTTTATGCTAAATCTCGCCAATGTCACAAAACTTTCACCAAACTTAGCGAAGTTGGCGAAACATTGCCAATATTGGAACTTCGTTAACTGTCAACTGTTCAACAACTGTCTCAACCTTCATTCACAATGAAATGCATTCACCCGTAGTGACCCCGAAATGACCCACTAATCGAATTTTATCAAACCTGTGACCCAGCCCATTGGTCTTTTCGTACCCCAAAACGTTAGGATACAAAATTTGGTCAAAATCGTTAGAGCCGTCTCTTTGATAAAATTATCTTGACACGTAGTGAACCCAAAATGACAAACTAATCAAATTTTCTCAAACCTGTGACCCAGCCCAATGGTCTTTTCGTATCCCAAAACGGTAGGATACAAAATTTAGTCAAAATCGTTTCAGCCGTTTTTAAGATAAAATTAACTGGACCCATAGTGACCCCCAAATGACCCTGTTAATCGAATTTTCTCAAACATGTGATCCAGCCAAATAGTCTTCTCGTGCCTGAAAATGGTAGCATACAAAATTTACTCAAAATCGTTTAAACCGTTTTTAAATACAATTTGTTTGACTCATAGTGACCCCCAAATGACCCACTAATCAAATTTTCTCGAACATGTGACCCAGCTAAATGGTCTTCTTGTATCCGAAAAAGATAGAACACAAAACTTAGTCAAAATCGTTAAAGACATTTATTAAATAAGATAAAATTACCTTGGACCTTAACAAGTAACTCAGCTCAATAGTCTTTTCGTACACCAAATCGGTAGGATACAAAATTTAGTCAAAATCATTTTAGTCGTTTTTAGATAAAATTAGTTTGACCCGTAGTGACCCCAAAATGTCCCACTAATCAAATTTTCTCAAACATGTGACCCAGCCCAAGGGTCTTTTCGTACCCCAAAACGATAGGATACAAAATTTAGTCAAAATCATTAAAGCCGTTTTTTAGATAAAATTTATTTGACCCATAGTGACCCCTATATGACCCACTAATGAAATTTTCTTGAACATGTAACCCAGTCCAATGGTCATCTTATATCCCAAAAATGTAGGATACAGAACTTAGTCAAAATCGTTAAAGCCATTTAGCAGATAAAATAAAATTAGCTTTACCCGTAGTGACCCTAAATAACCCACTAATTGAATTTTCTGGGAAATGTGAGATAGCTCAATCATCTACTTATAACCGAAAATGGTAGAATGCAAAATTTAGTCAAATTTGTTAGATTCATTTTTCAGGTACAAAAAAAAAACAATGGCACTCCGCGAGTGTCGACAGAAGTGAAAACTTGAACAATTACGTGTGTATTTTTCGAATCGTCAGGAAATGTTTTATTGTGCAGGAAATACTTTTAAAAGAAGTATTTTTTTATTCATTATTATAAACTACTACTACAAAAATTATATTACAATTTTAATTTAATGCGCTATTGTGCAGGAAAAATAATGCATATTATTTTACATACAAAAATTTCGGGAACTAGACTTCAGTCGCACTATACCGCTTACATTTTTCTGCGTTATTATACCGCTTACATTTTTTTGCGTTACTATACCGCTTACATTTTTCTGCGTTACTATACCGCTTCTATACCGCTTACTATACAGCTTACTATACCGCTTAAAATTTTCTGCGTTACTATACCGCTTACATTTTTCTGCGCTTACTATACCGGTTACATTTTTCTGCGTTTACTATACCGCTTACATTTTTCTGCGTTTACTATACCGCTTACTATACCACTTACATTTTTCTGCGTTTGCTATACCGCTTAATTTTTTTCTGTTTTACTATACCGCTTACTACACTGCTTACATTTTCTCCGCTTGCTGTACCGCTTCTATACAGCTTACTATACAGCTTACTATACCGCTTACATTTTTCTGCGTTACTATACCGCTTACATTTTTCTGCGCTTACTATACCGCTTACATTTTTCTGAGTTTACTATACCGCTTACTATACCACTTACATTTTTTTGCATTTACTATACCGCTTACATATTTTCTGTGTTACTATACCGCTTAAATTTTTCTCCGCTTACTATACCGCTTCTATACCGCTTACTATACAGCTTACTATACCGCTTACATTTTTCTGCGTCACTATACCGCTTACTATACCGCGTACTATACCGCTTACATTTTTCTGCGCTTACTATACCACTTACTATACCGCTTACATTTTTCTGTGCTTACTATACCGCTTACTATATCGCTTACTATACCGCTTACATTTTTCTGCGTTTACTATACCGCTTACTATACCACTTACATTTTTCTGCGTTTACTGTACCGCTTACATTTTTTCTGTGTTACTATACCGCTTACATTTTTCTCCGCTTATTATACCGCTTCTATACCGCTTATTATACAGCTTACTATACCGCTTACATTTTTCTGCGTTACTATACCGCTTACATTTTTCGGCGCTTACTATACCGCTTACACTTTTCTGCGTTTACTATACCGCTTACATTTTTTCTGTGTTACTATACCGCTTTTTATACCGCTTACATTTTCTCCGCTTACTATACCGTTTCTATACTGCTTACTATACAGCTTACTATACCGCTTACATTTTTCTGCGTTACTATACCGCTTACATTTTTCTGTGCTTACTATACCGCTTACTATATCGCTTACTATACCGCTTACATTTTTCTGCGTTTACTATACCACTTACATTTTTCTGCGTTTACTGTGCCGCTTACATTTTTTCTGTGTTACTATACCGCTTACTATACCGCTTACATTTTTCTCCGCTCAATATACCGCTTCTATACCGCTTCTATACACTGTAAAAAATGACCAATGTTTCTTATTTTATGAAAATATGCTATAACCACAAACGAAAATATAATATAATCTTCTGAGTTATCCGAAATTACAAATAGCATGTTACATTGTCTTTTGAATCCCCAGAAACAAATACATTTTCAAAATTTAAAGAATAATTCATAAAAACAAATTATTTTTAGCTGCCCGAATTTTTCAGAAACGTTTCCGAAGGGTTTTTATAGTGTATTAATTAGTGTCCTCAGGCTGGAATACCTGTTTTTCGAATGTTATCCATTCTCAAGTACACGTTTTCAGCCGCATAAGTTAATTTATACATGAAAGAGTAAAGAAATAATCTTAATTTAATGTTATTGTTAACGCTGTTAATTTTGCATGTTTGTCTGTTAAACATTTTTTTGAGCATGAAAATGTTTACTTCAGATTGGATAGCATTCGAAAAACGGGTATTTCAGGCTGAGGACACTAATTAATACACTATAAAAATCCCTTCGGAAACGTTTCTGAAAAATTCGGGCAGCTAAAAATTATTTGTTTTTATAAATTATTCTTTAAATTTTGAAAATGTATTCGTTTTTGGGGATTCAAAAGACAATGTAACATGCTATTTGAAATTTCGGATAACTCAGAAGATTATATTATATTTTCGTTCGTGGTTATAGCATATTTTCATAAAATAAGAAACATTGGTCATTTTTTACAGTGTACCGCTTACTATACAGCTTACTATACCGCTACATTTTTCTGCACTTACTATACCGCTTACATTTTTCTGCGTTTACTATACCGCTTACTATACCACTTACATTTTTCTGCGTTTACTATACCGCTTACATTTTTTCTGTGTTACTATACCGCTTTTTATACCGCTTACATTTTCTCCGCTTACTATACCGTTTCTATACTGCTTACTATACAGCTTACTATACCGCTTAAATTTTTCTGCGTTACTATACCGCTTACATTTTTCTGTGCTTATTATACCGCTTACATTTTTCTGCGTTTACTATACCACTTACATTTTTCTGCGTTTACTGTACCGCTTACATTTTTTCTGTGTTACTATACCGCTTACATTTTTCTCCGCTTACTATACCGCTTCTATACCGCTTACATTTTTCTCCGCTTACTATACCGCTTCTATACCGCTTCTATACCGCTTACTATACAGCTTACTATACCGCTTACATTTTTCTGCACTTACTATACCGCTTACATTTTTCTGCGTTTACTATACCGCTTACTATACCACTTACATTTTTCTGCGTTCACTATACCGCTTCCTTTTTATCTGTGTTACTATACCGCTTACTATATCGCTTACATTTTCTCCGCTTACTATACCGTTTCTATACTGCTTACTATACAGCTTACTATACCGCTTACATTTTTCTGCGTTACTATACCGCTTACATTTTTCTGCGCTTACTATACCGCTTACATTTTTCTGCGCTTACTGACGGAGAAACCTTTTTTATGCAGTTAATAATCTCCATGTGCAGTGAATGATCGAAAGAACATGTTAAAAACCAGACCTCAATTAACTATAAGTACTTTAAGTGATAACCGCAGATGCAAAACATAGTGAATAAAACCAGAGACTGTCGAAACCAATTAACTGTGAAATATTGCAGACTCCCTACTTCAACCTACAGCTGATATCCCGCACGCGTGCACTGAACTTAATAACAATTCTCCCTCAGTTTCCAAAATGTATCCGAGCAGTTAAGACGCTCTTGTATATATATGATGTAAATATATCTCAAATATAATGTAAAATTGGAGCACCTATATGCAGTCTCCAAAACGCGATAAAAATGTACATATCTAGCCAAGAATTATAATATTATATTCAAAGGAAAATGGATCTACTTCTTATTTCACACAATGTTATTTTCTAATAATAATGTTTCTTACTATTCAAATACAGTGACACGACGATCATTCAAAGGGATAAATATTTGGATACACTGTGGATATTCTGTGCGCTAAAGGAAAATCTCAGGTAAGCCGAAACAATATTCTTTACCATTATCGAAAGATGAAAATGTATATTAAAATATGAAGACTGATATAACAATTTATTAAGATAGAAAATTAATCATGCTACCGACGGTTCCCCTAACAAAGATTATGAAAGACTGAAAACAGAATATCCCAGTATTAAAAACGATAATATAACAATTTCTAAAAATATAATGATAAATAAAAGATCACTAAAAAAGAAATAATGAATGCGATAAAAGAAAATACTCAATTTATTGAGAAACTCAATTCTACAAATGATAGTACATAGAAGTTCAAGATGCAGATGTTCCTGATTAAAGAAGAACTCGACGATATTATAGCACAAGATCCACCGGATCCACCCGACCCCGCATGGAACAAAAAGGATCGAAAGACTAGGACTCTAATAAACTTAAGCATCGATGATTCTCAAATCGTAAATGTAAAAAACTTAGATACTGCCAAATTAACATGGGAAGCTCTGAAAAAAATACATGAGAGAAGCAATTTATCTAGTAAGCTTTACCTGTTACGGAAACTATACAGTACTAAATTAGCGGAGGGTGGAAACATGATCACGCATATCACTAATATCTTGCAAATTATACATAAACTTAATGCCATTGGAGAAAGTATTAGCGATTCACATATTTCCGCGCTATTTCTGTGTTCTCTTCCCCCCAGTTACAATACTTTGATAACTGCGTTGGAGGCGAGACCGGAAAACAAGCTCACCCCTGATTTTATCAAAAACAAATTAACGGACGAGTATAATCGTAGACATGAAATGTCAGAACAATCACATAGCGGATATAACAACAATGAGAGAGCATTTAAAACAAATAGGAGATATACACACACTGAAAATAGAAGAAGGAAAAATTGATTTACAATACTGCCCCAGTGAAGAAATGACAGCCGATACTCTCACCAAACCCACTCCCAAACCTGTGTACAAAAAACACCGTAAGAAACTGAACCTTCAACCATTCCCCACACAGGAGATTACGGGGGAGTGACGGAGAAACCTTTTTTATGCAGTTAATAATCTCCACGTGCAGTGAACGATCGAAAGAACATGTTAAAAACCAGACCCCAATTAACTATAAGTACTTTAAGTGATAACCGCAGATGCAAAACATAGTGAATAAAACCAGAGACTGTCGAAACCAATTAACTGTGAAATATTGCAGACTCCCTACTTCAACCTACAGCTGATATCCCGCACGCATGCACTGAACTTAATAACAATTCTCCCTCATTTTCCAAAATGTATCCGAGCAGTTAAGACGCTCTTGTATATATATGATGTAAATATATCTCAAATATAATGTAAAATTGGAGCACCTATATGCAGTCTCCAAAACGCGATAAAAATGTACATACCTAGCCAAGAATTATAATATTATATTCAAAGGAAAATGGATCTACTTCTTATTTCACACAATGTTATTTTCTAATAATAATGTTTCTTACTATTCAAATACAGTGACACGACGATCATTCAAAGGGATAAATATTTGGATACACTGTGGATATTCTGTGCGCTAAAGGAAAATCTCAGGTAAGCCGAAACAATATTCTTTACCATTATCGAAAGATGAAAATGTATATTAAAATATGAAGACTGATATAACAATTTATTAAGATAGAAAATTAATCATGCTACCGACGGTTCCCCTAACACTTACTATACCGCTTACTATACCACTTAAATTTTTTTGCGTTTACTATACCGCTTACATTTTTTCTGTGTTCCTATACCGCTTACATTTTTCTCCGCTTACTATACCGCTTCTATACCGCTTACTATACAGCTTACTATACCGCTTACATTTTTCTGCGTTACTATACCGCTTACATTTTTCTGCGTTACTATACCGCTTACTATACCGCGTACTATACCGCTTACATGTTTCTGCGCTTACTATACCAATTACTATATCGCTTACATTTTTCTGTGCTTACTATACCGCTTACATTTTTCTGCGTTTACTATACCGCTTACATTTTTTCTGTGTTAGTGTACCGGTTACTATACCGCTTCTATACCGCTTACATTTTTCTGCGTTACTATACCGCTTACATTTTTCTGCGTTTACTATACCGCTTACATTTTTTCTGTGTTAGTGTACCGCTTACTATACCGCTTCTATACCGCTTACATTTTTCTGCGGTACTATACCGCTTACATTTTTCTGCGCTTACTACACCGCTTACATTTTTCTGCGTTTACTATACCGCTTACATTTTTTCTGTGTTACTGTACCGCTTACCATACCGCTTACATTTTCTGCGCTTATTATACCGCTTCTATACAGCTTGCTATACAGCTTACTATACCGCTTACTATGCCGCTTACATTTTTCTACGGTACTATACCGCTTACATTTTTCTGTGCTTACTATACCGCGGTGCAATAGCGCACAGACAAGCATGCGGCGCTATACCGCATTCGCTATACACCTCTGTATATAAATATACAGAGGTGTCGGTAACAGTGTCGGTTACAGTAACAGTGTTGCGAGTTCAATGGTTTTGTCCCATCTCAAAAAATGCCCAACGAGCCTAAAGAAGTTTTCACTTAAAGACAAAATTCTGAAGTGGCCGACTATTGGTGCAGTGATGGCAGAACATTAGATTTAAAGTGGCCGACTATTGGAGAACTTGCCCTTTTTGAACTTAACCTTGTCTAAAAAAAAAACTATTACCGTGTTTTTTAAAAATAACTTCTGAAACATAATAAGAAACGTATGTTTTAGCACATATCACTGTTAAAAATGTTGTGTCGTTTTTTAAAATTTCTACGTTAAGATTTATGTATATAAAAGCAGTTAATTGGCCGACTATTGGTACATGATGCGAATTAGTTGCATGTGCTGTAGTTCAAACTGTACTGCATAAGTTGTTTCGTAGCATTCCCCTGAAGTGTGTAGATAAGTTCGCCATTGAAAACACGGATATTGGCAAAACTATTTTAATTAGCAGTGATCAAAATCAGTGACTTACGTACTCTAACGCGACTATTAATAAAATTCCTAGCTGTAGTATAAATTTATTAAAAACCTAACCTCAGTTAGCTTTTATTAATAATTATCCGGGCTTTGCCCGTCTAGATCGGTTTGTCAGGGGCTTGTTTCTTCAGCTGCAAGCCATTATAAACAACTGCTACGGTCGCTTACCTTTGAACCAAATTGGAGTACCCGCTAATTGATTCGATGGTGAAGTTCCTCTGCCTCTGATTCTATGGCCTCTGTCTCTTGGAAATATTAAGGTGTGGTAGTTTGAATATCAACAACTTCCATGTATAAATAAACTTTAATGAATGAAGCAATTGGTTATTTGAGATTGTTTCAAGTGAAATTCTAAATTGGACATAACTCCAAAATATTACACTTACACAATTTATTATTACCACACTTACACAATTGTAATATTTATGCAGTGTTTTCCAGAAAAAATAACCCCTTACTTTTTAAGGAAAACAGCGGGATTCAAAAAGCGATTGTTTGGAGTAGTTCGATCAGGAAGGGTTCCAAATAGATATGAGTTTTATTATATTACTTATAATCCCTGTAAGCTTAAATAATTATCAATATCAGTTCGCAAAGCTCGCTCTTCATCTGGCATCGCTGAGACTGGAATAGCACATTCAGATAGACTTACGTTATAAGATAGTGGCAACATACAGGCAAAATTCTTTTTTGGTCGAGAGGAATTTAGACAAATTCTGGGTGGGCTTGCCTTTATCGCCAAGTTAATATTTGTTTATCTCTCTAATTTGCAAAAGCGAACTCGTCCTGCCAAGTATCGCGAAATTCTGTAATGCAGGGTTGCCACTGCCGACTATTTTTATATTCTATTCACACCACTATTTTAAAATTTTTAATTTTGTAGTATATTTCTCTTGCACATGTTGTCAAAGTGCATGGGAAAAAATTTGTTTTGAGAAAGTGGGGCGAGATAGAATTAAAAAATAGTCGCCACTGGCAGCCCTGGTAATATGGGTTTCAATAGTTTGGACAAAACCCTCCAATCTGAACATGCACCCTGTGCATAGGTCACCACTATCATACAAATGTACTCTACACTCAGCTTAAAAATATTCCTATATCTTGGTAATTCCTATATCCATCCTATTCTTATACATTAGTAGGTCAATCAGATCGTCCAAAAATGCGCTTAACTCTTTCATAAATGATTTCTCGCCGACTGATGTTCATAGAAAGGCCGCATGCTTATCTAGAGTTTAGAAAACGGGATTGTCAAAAGTACTGGTTTCGTATCCTGATTCAAGCATGGATGTTTGTAGTTGGTCAGATTCCACCTTAAACGGAGTTGTGGTCTGTTTAGCCCTGAAGTGCAAAAGATAAACACAGCGTCCCAAATAAATCAACCAACCAACCTCATCCATTAAAAGTTACGCATATATAGATACATACACGGTGCCTCAAAAATGTATATATAATTATTCTAATAATTGGCATATTCTTCTTTACCTTTCAAGTTTAGCTAACTTGAAGTAATAGCTCAAACTAGACTACGATTTCACCAAAGAAAACTTATTCTAAAGTGTTACTTGATGTTCGAAAACGTATCAAAAGTGCAGAGAAAGTTCAAGAGAGAGTTTCAAACAGATTCTCCTAATGCCACATACAATCGCTAGAATTAGAGATAAGTTGTAGACAGATGTAACTGTTTAAAATGTTCACAAGCAAAGTTTGAAGTGATCGCGGTCATCAACAAATCCCCCAGAAACCATGGTAGAAATCTATGACGAAAATTCAAGGAAAACTGTTCGAGAAGAGGCTCGCGAGGTAGGACTTTAAAAATAAAGCGTCCATAGCATTTTAAAACGTTACTTTATAAAAGTTACATTTCAAGGGTAGTATATTATCTCCAATGCAGATGATCCGCCTTGTATATATACATAGGAAACATATCTTATAATATATGCCAATATATTCTTTTTTTGAGCCAAACATGTGAGCACTTCAATAATTGCCGAATTGTACAAGTCTACTGAAATTTAAAAATAATAATAATCATCATCTATTGCCTACCAGATTTTCAAATCTAACCCTCTGCGATTTTAATTGTGACTTATATTAAGAAAAGTGTGTGTTTACCTATGCCTGCTAATTGACGAGATTTCAGAAATCGAATTGTAGAAGCCGTGAATTCGATAACTAGCAATCAGTTAACTTGTGTCTGACAAGAAATGAACTGCTTTTTAAATGTTTGCCGCGTAACAAGGGATACTCACGTTAAGTTAATAATATAAAATAAATTGTATAAAGTAAATTCTTGAAATTTGCTCTGTCTTTTTTAAACACCCTGTAAATCGAAAACGTAGAAATATTTACTGTGTGACACTTATAAATGAAATTCTGTAACAGTGGTTATCACTTACTAAATATATAAACTGAGAAATCCTGAGATGAAATTTTACTTTACAAAGTGATTTTTCATTAACTCAATACTGTTCCTTCTCACAACGCTAATTTTATTGAAGAAATAGTTTTTGGATAGTTTTTCCCTTTTTACAATGAAAGAAAGAGAAAAAATAAGCTAATAAGAATGGTACGGAGCGAATTTGTATGTATAAATCTACATAAATATTAATTTATTTTAGTTAATTTATTACAACTGGCTGTAAAACGAAAAATTTCCGCAGTCACATACGATAATCTTTCTTCGAAATAATGATAAACTCACTACATTTTCTCTGTACATAAAACTTGTACAAATGCAACCATTCATTTTGAATTCTGTATACAAGAGACTATTTGACAGAAATAGAATTTCTTCCTTTAGAGTCATTATTTTATTGATTCATTGTGCCATAAATTCATCTACATCAACATTATGAAGAGAAATTATCATAAGTGTTGGATCAGTGTTTAATAGGAATGTCAAAAGTATGTAATTATGAATCATAACAGAACTATGTTACAATTTATAATGGAGAAAATCCAATCTATTCCTCAGCCACCGTTATAAAATACATTACAAAACAAAATTGCAGATGTTTATAGTCGTATCGGCACAAGGGAAAACAAATTTTAGTAATATATATATATATATATATATATATAAAGTTTATTTGTAAATTGACACAAGGAAAAAATAAAACTTTATCCTTAGTTTGTGACCCACTCAACCCAATGGTTGGCGTATTCACCGCAAATGATTAAACTACATTTCCAAGAGAGTAACAACACATGCACAGAGCGTATGCTCAGATTCGTAGTTTTTGTTCAAACTATAAGAACACACTTTACAGAGCTGGGGCGTACTTGCTTAGGCGAGTTCATCTGTTAAATTGCATTATTTTTACAATTACAACTTTCAATTACTAAGTTGGCTATAATGGCGGGCTTCCTATTATCGTCGTGTCTTGGTTTTGTTAAAAATCTTCTCAACCAATCAAATTTTATTTCTTGCATTTTGTTATTCTCCTATGAAGGTACTCTACAAATATGCAGCTTAGAGCCGATGTTCATGGGTTTTATATAATCACGAGCTGAGTGGAAGATTCCGTCACAATTCGTCTCATATATCCACAGCTCGATTATCAGAGGGCAAACTTCTACCAATAATTTTTTTAACTAAAACCTTATTTAAACTAAAAAATCCTAACATAAATAAAGCGAAATTTTCTAAATTAAAAACATAATTTCCATAACAGAAAATTTATAAATAAATGAAAACGCCACTGCAAGTCCAAAACACGTGAATGTAAAAGAAGGACGGAACATGATTTTGATTTTTTAAATATCAAAAGTCATAATTTAATTTTCATAATTCAAGCTAATCAAATTAATTTTTATTGTCGAATTAATAAATTATCATCACTTTTATTACGATTGCCTTTAAAACCATTATTGGAACGACAAACTGTTGCGACGAAATAACACCGCAATAGTGAAATTTTGGCATGAAGTGGCATTGCGTGATTTCTCTTGTATGGAGAGGATGAGTTTCAATTTAAAACCCCTCCCTTGGATGCATCCTTTGTACGGCAGCGGCGAAAATTGTCCAACTAATGATAAATCTCTGTTTACTTTCGTTAAATCGGAAGCCTATAAGTTCTCTAACCGAAGTTTAAATACTCAGAGTGAAAGAAAATAACTTTTCACAAAACTCAAATAACTTTTTCAAATAACTTTTCACAAAACTACAAGAAATAGGAATGATATCATAAATTCAAATAATTCAAATCAACAAAATTCAATTCTCCTTTCTTATCGTCGACCAACAGCTAATCTTCAACTATAATAAAGAAGGACGTTTCTGTGTGTGTTTCTCGGTTGTGTTCTGAAGAGACCGCCGCACGCAGAGCTACAAAATTTGGTGGAACGGTACCTCTATATGCATGAAGTTTTGCACCTCGAAGCCAAATTTTAGAATTTTTGACTAGACCTTTTTTAAATTAAATTTTTTATGCGATTTTTAGTGTTTTTTCACGTTTTGCTGCGATTTTTCCACATTGGTAATGGGAATCCGGTTCCAATCTTTTAGCCCAATATAGTACATTTTGTGCCCTTTTCAATAAAGTTTATGCAAAATTCGTAAAGCGATTTTTTAGTTTTTGGCGATTTTTTTCCTTCGACACTAAGAAATTTTGCCAGAATGCTTGATTGGTTCGGTGGTTGCTTCCATTTCAGTCTCAGATACGCTTAGAATCGTCTTTTTCCACCCCCTCATTTTAGCTTGGAGAAACTTGATAATTCTGTACAAATAAAAAGTCATGATTTTAAAAATGCGATATTTAGTGTTTTCTGACGTTTCGCTGCGATTTATCCACATTAGTAACCGGAATCCGGCTCCAATCTTTTAGCCCATTATAGTAAATCTTATCCTCTTTTCAATAAAGTTTATGCGAAATTCGTACAGAGATTTTTGATTTTTTGGCGATTTTTTTCCTTCGACACGAAGTAATTTTGCCCAGAATGCTTCATTGGTTCGGTGGTTGCTTCCATTTTAGCCTCAGATACGCTCAGAATCTTCATTTTTTTTTTTTACTCTTTTTAGCTTGGAGAAAGTTGATAATTCTTTACAGATAAAAAATCATAATTTTAAAAGGGAAGGGCGAATTATTTATTATCCCGATTTTTTAATTAGATTTTTTCTTTTAATTTCATTTCAGCGTTTTTTGTTTCAAATGACGTCACAAATCGCCCACTACTAGTCAAACACCATTGGAAGGCAGTTGTGATCGGTAGCTGATAAAATTGTAGGCACAGCTGGAAGTCAACCGGGCAATTGTGATTGGCAGATGAAAAGGTCATCAGCTGATTGCAATTCGAACAGCGAGTTGTGAATTTTTTCGATTTGTTTTATGCAATTTTTATAGTTTTTACTTACCCATCATACGTAGTATAGGGTAAGTCTTGTAATCGTTTTGAAAATCGAAAAAAAAATTTTGACGGATTTACACGTTTCAGACACTGGAGATTCCGAAAAACATATTTTTAGAAAAAAAAATTTGCCGTCCGTCTGTGTGTCTGTAAACGCTCTATGGGGAAACGGGCAGGAAGACATATGAATACTTCCCAAAAGTAGATTCTCGCAGAATCATCAGCTGCAATCTACTAAGTCAAATTTACACGGGTCACGGAGCATTCCCGGACTACTTACACAGGTTTAAGCGCAAAGACGCACCAAACTGCTCATGCGGGGAGTTGGGAACCCCCAAACACTATCTAACAGACTGCCCACTAACCCAAACACTACATCTGATCCACATCACACCGAACAACGAAAAAATATGGCACAACCAGTTAGCGAACAACAAACAAGTACAAACAAAAGGAAGAGCAGTGATGAGATGGTTAGTAGAAAACATCGATCTCATATCACAATAAATACACCTTCCCAGCAGCGAGATTCCTCAAAAGCATATCCCACTCTCAAAAGCCATCCATTTGGTAAGTATATTTTCTAATATATCTTTAAAAATTAAAAAAAAAAAAAAAAAAAAAAAAAAAGTAGCAATGGAACCTCTTTGCTACGCCAAAAAAAAATCGATCTTTTTCAGCACTAGTGAGAAGTGGAAGTCATCTGTGACGGACTGAATTTCACCAACTGATGAAGGCAAATAGCCAACAAAAAGTGAACAAAATAATTAAATGGTGAATGCACAAAGCACACCTGCCAAAGAAAGTTAATGGGGAAAAAAACAGTGTCAAATCAAGTGAATACAGCCTCATAGATACATGACGGACTAACGGCCACGGAACAAGCCCCACTCCATTAGTGCGACAAGTTTCTCAAACAACAAATCAACAAGTTGCACAAAATTCAAAAGCAGTGATAACAGCCATTAGGATTCAATGGACTGATCGCAAAAAGCGTATTCACGAAGGGAAAAAAAAAATCAAAATCCCCAATGCTTGGGTGAGATAAAGTGACAAAGACAACAAAAATGAGTGTGCAACATCCAGAAATGTGACAACCACCAGTAACAGAAGTTACAATGTGACAACCACCAGTAACAAAAGTTACAATGTGACAACCACCAGTAACAAAAGTTAAATGTGACAACCACCAGTAACAAAAGTTACAATGTGACAACCACCAGTAACAAAAGTTACAATGTGACAACCACCAGTAATAAAAGTTACAATGTGACAACCACCAGTAACAAAAGTTACAATGTGACAACCACCAGTAACAAATGTTACAACGTGACAAAACCCACGATAGTGACATAATAACCAGTGAAACTCTCGAAAGAAGACCAAGATTCAAAATGGGAAAACCAGCTCTAGCACAAGCTAGAGGTAAAAATATATCAAGAAAGAGACAAAAAACCAATGAATGATAGACAAAAAACAACCCACAACAGGGGCGAGCCTATAAAAACGCCAAAAAGCCTTGACAGAGACAAATACAACAAGAAGGGAAATCAGCCCATAAAAGAGGCGATAAACACTACAGCGACAACCCACCATGAACGTGACAAGCCAACAGACATGGTAAATATGTAAATCTATGTACGCTAATGGTACCTGGTGCATGTAAAATCCGTCGTGGATGCAAAGCCCTCCAAGTTACCTGTGAATAATACCTCTGGGGGTGCCTAGTCAGGTGAGGGTCTCGTCACCTGATCAAGGTTCTAAATTACGAGACCTATTAAATCTGTCAATTCAACAAAGTTAAACAGAAACCTTGAACCGGCAAACAAAGATAGCGGTAGCAAATCACAAGAGAGCAAGCACAGCAGCGATGTGAACAAATCAAGAGTCAGGTGGATCACAGCCATGCTGTGATCAGGCGATTTCCGCCCCGCACCCAGGTACTAACCCGTTAAGCTAGGCATTCATGCCGGGCAGGTAGGGGCCTGGTTAGCGGTATAAAAAAAAAAAAAAAAAAAAACGCTCTATCTCCCGAAAAAATTGAGATAGAGACTTGCAATTTGGTATGTACTTGTATGTAATTATGGGAAGAAGCCTATTTCATTTCAATAACCTCGATTAACCGGCACTATTTTTTTCGGACTCTCGAAATATTCGTTCTAATAAAAGGTATATAAAAATTTTCGAAATTGGTTATTTTAAGAAATGAATATAAAAGACAATAAAAAAACCCATAAATTTTGCATAAAGCATGAAGTCGATCGGATAATGAGTTGCCGAGATATTTGGAATCCTATTTCTCCACACTCTTCGATTTTTCATGACCCTGTATTTCATCCAAATTTCACTTCAAAGATATATTTTAATTGGAAATTTGACGCTTAATCAGATACAATAAACCGCTAGTTAATAGGATTATTATTTTGGGAGTTGTAAGAATGTTTCTTTCAAGCAATTCAGTAATCGAGCCTTTAAAGTTTGTGACGTCATCAAGCCTTGATTTTATTTGAATTGCAATGCATTTTATAAGTAGTTTACATATTTTTTATTTTAATATTTTACATTATGCATATCCATGATGGGTAAGTATTACGGTGGCCCCCAACGACTAGTTTAATGTATACGTCATTTATGTATTTGATATACTTCATTTATGTATTTGATTCAGAAATAAACAACGATAACTTACTGTTTTTGTATATAAAAAAAGTCATTTTGTTTCTGTTTCAAAAGTTAATGATAATTCCTAATTTTTTAACGTCGTTGGTTTATTTCTGTGTGTGTGCGGGGGGGGGGGGGGGGGTAAGTGTTCGGTTGTAGTTTAAATGTCGCGTTAATGCTCTGATCGAAACTCCCTCCTTTTTCTCTGCCTCCAAAAGAAAAACTATTTAATTATTAGCCCGATTCAAACAAAACCTTTTATCAGGTACCCAGGTACTAGATAAACTTCAGTATATTTTTTCAGCCCTTAGTTACCACTATTTCTGAACATTAATGACCAGAGAGGGGTACTTTCTCGGCTTCTATGGGCCCAATTTCAATGAGAATTAATTCATTCAATTTAATGCGAACTAATTAAGATATAGATAACTATTTAAGGTGAAGATTTGGCGCCACCTGGCAGTAGAAAATGGAACTAAACGATTTTACGCCTGCTATACGGTATAGTAGGCAGCAGGGACAAGTGCCGGAGTTTCGATCGGAAACAGTTTTATTTAGTGCACCCCCTAGCGGTGGGAAGTGAAACTAAACAATTTTGCATTTAAAATTTGTCCGATTCAAACAAAGGGAAAGATTTCAACGACAATAGAATCATTCAACTTAATATGAACTAATTAAGATTTAGATAACTAATTAAGACATAGATAACTAATTAAGACATAGATTTGGCGCCCCTGGCGGTGTAAAGCGGAACTAAAAGAAATTCAGCACATGCACAGAACGCCTTCTATACGTTGTCATAAGCAGCGGGACACGTGCCGGAGTTTCGTTAGGTTTGTCTACAACAGAGTGTCATCTCCCGAACAAATTGAGATAGAGACTTGAAATTTGGTATGTACTTAGTATGTAATAATAGAAAGAAGCTTATTGAATTTTAGTAACCCGATTATACGGTACTATTTTTTTGGACTCTCGAAATATTCGTTCTGATAAAAGATATGTAAAAATTTTCGAATTTGTTTATTTTAAGGAGGGAATATAAAATACAATAAAAAAACATAAATTTTGCATGAAGAATGAAGTCGATCGGATAATGAGTTACCGAGATATTTGTAATCCTATTTCCACACTCTTCGATTTTCATGACCCTGTATTTTATTCAAATTTCAATTCAAAGATATATTTTAATTGGAAATGAGACGCTTCATCCGACGCAGTATACCGTTAGTTAATATGATTATCAATTTTGGAGTTCTAAGGATGTTTCTTATACGCAATTCAGTAATAGAGCATCATTTAAAGTTTATGATGTCATCAAGCCACGATTTTATTCGAATTGCAATGCATTTTATAAATAGTTTACACATATTTTATTTTCATCTATACTAATATTATAAAGGACTAAAGATTGTTTGTTTGTTTGTTTGTTTGTAGGGGGTAATCTCTGGAACTACCGAACCGATTTCAAAAGTGATGGTGGCAAATTGATGGTGACAACCCCTGCTCCAACATAGGCCATATTTTATGTCGGTGCCACTACCCCAGACGGGTGCGGGAGCGAAAAACGTTCTAAAATTGCCATCTTTTCTATACTGAAGCAGCTAGAAATTTGAAATTTGGCGTTGTAGTTACTTATAAGATGTAAATGCTCTCTAAGAACAAAATAAAAAAAAAATCGAAATTTAAAAGGGTGAAATGAGCGAAAAGCGTTCTAAAAACATTCTAAATTACAATTTCTATGGAATCTCTATTAACTACTGAACCGATTTGAAATTTGGCGTTGTAGTTACTTATAAGATGTAAATGCTCTCTAAGAACAAAATAAAAAAAAAATCGAAATTTAAAAGGGTGAAATGAGCGAAAAGCGTTCTAAAAACATTCTAAATTACAATTCCTATGGAATCTCTATTAACTACTGAACCGACTTGAAATTTGGCGTTGTAGTTACTTATAAGATGTAAATGCTCTCTAAGAACAAAATAAAAAAAAATTCAAAATTTAAAAGGGTGAAATGAGCGAAAAGCGTTCTAAAAACATTCTAAATTACAATTTCTATGAAATCTCTAGAACTACCGAACCGATTTGAAATTTGGCGTTGTAGTTACTTATAAGATGTAAATGCTCTCTAAGAACAAAATAAAAAAAAATCGAAATTTAAAAGGGTGAAATGAGCGAAAAGCGTTCTAAAAACATTCTAATTTACAATTTTTATGAAATCTCTAGAACTACCGAACCGATTTGAAATTTGGCGTTGTGGTTACTTATAAGATGTAAATGCTCTCTAAGAACAAAATAAAAAAAATTCGAAATTCAAAGGGGTGAAATGAGCGAAAAGCGTTCTAAAAACATTCTAAATTACAATTTCTATGGAATCTCTGGAACTACCGAACCGATTTCAAAAGTGATAGTGACAAATTGATGGTGACAACCCCTGCTCCAACATAGGATATATTTTTTGTGGGCGCCACTATCCCCAGGGGGGTGCAGGAGCGAAAAGCGTTCTAAAACCATTCTAAATTACAATTTCTATGGACTCTTTAGAACTACCGAACCGATTTCAAAAGTGATGGTGGCAAATTGATGGTGACAACCCCTGCTTCAACATAGGCTATATTTTATGTCGGTGTCACTAACCCCAAGGGCGGTGCAGGAGCGAAAAACGTTCTAAAATTGCGATTTTTTTTTATACTGAAGGAGCTAGAAATATGAAATTTGGCATTGTAGTTACTTATAAGATGTAAATGCTCTCTAAAAACAAAATAAAAAAAATCGAAATTTAAAAGGGTGAAATGAGCGAAAAGCGTTCTAAAAACATTCTAAATTACATTTTCTATGGAATCTCTAGAACTACCGAACCGATTTCAAAAGTGATGGTGGCAAATTGGTGGTGACAATCCCTGCTCCTACAGCCTCTTTAATAAAAAGCTATGCGTTGCTGACGACTGGGTTTTTCGCTAATTGTTGCCACAGATTAATCTCGGAAAATGAAACATTTGAAGTTACTGAAAAAAAAATAGTAGCTCGAAAAGTATTTGTCAGAAAATTGTTAGGCAAACTGCGTTTGAAAGGTAAAAAATTGTATTTTTCTTGATATAAATTTCAAATTTAATGATTATGCCATTTTTCAAATATTGAATTTGAAAAATTATCAAATTTCACAATGGAGTACCATAGCGAAACTTTCATGCGTAAAAAGATAATGATAAGAGTGACGTGCCCTGCCGTGTATATTGGCTATAGCACGAGTCACAAATTATAGTAGCCTTATTATTCTGTTAAAATATAAAAGTGAATTATGAAATGTCAATATTTTGTTGGATTAAAAGTTCGTTATAAGAAATTGACCAGCGTAGCGGGTGTAGCTTGCTAGTATTTTATATTATGCATATCCATGATGGGTAAGTATTACGGTGGCCCCCAACGACTAATTGGAATTGTCTAAGTGGTTTTTTTTTAGCACAAAATAGAAAATTCGAAGTATTTTATGTCACTTGCGCTTTAAGTGAAAATTACCCTGGGGTATCCACCGTGGAAAATTGAAGAGCCAGGGAAAGCCGATACCAGGAGGAGGGGGAAATCAACTGATCTCCAGTAAGAACCAAAACCAATAATACATATTACACAGGCCTGCAAAAAAATACATTTTGAAAATTGTTTTAATTTTGATGACTGATTTTTATCTTATTTTTTGTGCTTATTCCAAAAATGATATCAATTTTTTTCTATCACGTAAGGAATTTTCACAAAGTGATCGCATATTTTGAAGGAAACAGTTGAGTCCAGGCAATTTTGACATGTCATTTAAATTTCATTAATTCATAAATCTATATAAATTACATTTATATTCTAGCTCAAGTAATTGTTAAGTATATGTAGAAAGCTACATGTCCTTATAGTAGCGTTTTTTTTTTTTTTTTTTTTTTTTCTTACGTCAAAACTTTTTTTTCCACTTTTTCTCTTGTAAACTTTGCAAGGATTGTATTTTGTAGCCTCCTGCAGTAGTCGGATATGATGCTCACATTCCATCTTACTTGGTATTGCCTCTCCATTTACTTTATATGCTGGTGAAATATTTCACCTTGTTCTTCACTAACTGCATCTAAATTTTCAGGAAAATAGTCCAGGTGCGGATCGAGAAAAATAACTTTTAAGCTCATACTACAGCCTAAAATCTTGACATTTTTTACCATCTTTTCTGCAATAGATTTGTAGTTTGGGTCCTTTTTGTTTCCAAGAAAGCTAGTAATAATTAGTTTGAAAGATTTCCAAGCACTCGTTTGTTTCCATTTTAGTCTCAAAATTGTTTTTTACCTTGAAACCATAGCCTTAATTCTTCTACACAACTACAACGAACTTTTTGTGGAGTCCAAGGCTTGTCTTGATCCCCCTAATTGCATGCCAAAATAAACACAACACTTTTTTTTTTACAAAATCCGAAATACTTCTTTGTTGTTTTTTCACTGTATAGTTATACGAATATAGCAGAAATTATTCGGTGAATTAACACATCTTCTGGAAGCCATTGTTCTCTAATGCAACAAAAACTAGAAGTAAAAGTTACTAATATAACCTATAACTCACATGTCGGAATATAAACAAATATGTACAGCACAGAATAAAGAAAGACACTGATTGAGGAGTAGAGATAGTGAGAAGGGGTGGAGAGCAGACACGTATAAGCTGGATATTTATCCAGTTTGAACTGGTTTTCCCTGTCTTAAATATTGTGTTTAGTATGCAGTTTACTGATTCAGAGGAATAGTCTGGACTTAAATAGTTTCTGCTTTCTTGTTTAGTCATTTAATGCACCAATTTACTATTTTAAGTCCATAAATATGTTTATCAAACTCATATAAATAATACTGTTTTGGGGTCTGAAATATACTAAGTTCGTAAAAAATAGATTGTGATTTGTGATGAAACTGTACGTGATAGAATTTTTTCATTATTTTTCCAGTAATCAGCATCGAAAAATCTATAAAAAACACCACTTACTTTACAATTTTTGCATTGCAGACCTGTGTTATTAATTAAAATATCGAATACATAAACATATAAAATGCAATGCGAAAAAAAAAATAATCTACATATACGACAACCTTAAAAGATAAAAAAAAAAACACACGCGTTTTATAAGTTGAACAGAAGAGTCTAAAAACTAAAAGTAATTACATTTAAAAAGCGAGAAAGAAAATCTAAGAGTTTACTAAACTATTTTTCATTCAGTGAGAATAGCAGAAAAATAAACTCACTAAAGTTCTGGTCGCGCCATCTATTTATCGTAAAAGAAACAAGGAATTATATTATGCAATAGTTTCAGATTTAAGAGGCTACTTCACTTTCGCGAAAACACCCGCTCGCTAAAGTTAATCTTGTTGGGGAAATATTTTAAGATATCTCGTTCGCATTTTAAAATTTTTAAATGATTTTTTTTTCAACTGGATAGCTGAGGTTAATTTCTATGCAGGCCCTTTTGTACTTTTTTCCATTTCGATTACAAGTTTTTTTTTTTTTTTTAAATTAAGATACTTTTACTTTCGGGACCGGTTTGGAAAGTGAAAGTATTCTCAATAATAATAATAAAAAAAAACTGCAACCAAAATCGAAAAAGTAAAAAAGGGCCTGCATAGAGATCGACCTACTGAAATGCGAACGAAATATCTTAAAATATTTCCTCCATAGAATTAACATTAGTGAGCGAATTCAAAAATAAGTCAACAACTAAAAGCAAAATCTGAAAAACAAGTCTATTTGTCACAAAATAGGTTTAAAGTGGTCACATTGTTCACAAAAAGTTTTAAAAGAGCAGAACATTTCAAATTTTTTCGATTAATTTCTGCGCATGGGATCCTTATCGGTAAATATTATGGGGACTTTTCAGCGATCCTTGCCAATCCCGAAATGAAATGAAAAAGCTCTTTTAAAAATAAATTTTTACTAGAACATAATTTTAACCCCTTGAAGGGCGGTGGGATATAATATATCCCACTTAATTTTAATTCCCAAATGTCACAATGACACCGGAATTTTGGAATCAAATTTTACTTTTATAATATACGTGAAGAAAATCTTTTAGTTATTTTGAAATAAATTTGTTGTTAAATCCCGGTGTGACTCAATGATTTCAACATTTTAGAAACATAAGTACTTTGCCCCTGAAAAGGTTAAAAAACGAAAAACCTGACCTATAATAATATTAATATAGACACATTATGTATATTTGAACTCCTGTTAACAAACTTGTTAACCTCAAACTTTAGCTTTGACCTGAACTTTTGACTCGATAACTTTAGCTTTGACATTAACCAGTTGGTTAACTGGAGTTCAAATATACGTAAACGCGTCTATGTTAATATTATTATAGGTCAGGTTTTTCGTATTTTTAAATTATGTTCCACTAAAAATTTATTTTTAAAAAAGAGCTTTTTAATTTCATTAGTATTTTGCATTATAAAAAACAATATACCACTTACTTTTATTAGTGCACATACGAGGTTTGCAGGTGGTCTCCATTTTTGAATATTTGCTGTGCAGTTAGTTGACAGTCAATGACTTGTATTGCTTAAAGCCTTTTAAGACAGCTTTACAGTGATGCCTGCAATTGTGTGGCAAAGGACATGGAACGGACTCAGTTGGATTATTGAACTTTGGATTTTGGTTTGTTTTGTGGCTGCGTGGCTCAGGTTTGGGTACAAATGATACTTACTTTCTACTGTATCATATTATATATTCTAATACGAGCAAATCTTGTGTGTGGTTATACACTATATATATATATATATATATATATATATATATATATATGCAAATTTTATCTTAAAAACGGCTCTAACGATTGTGACGAAATTTTGTATCCTACCGTTTTGGGGCACCAGAAAACCATTGGGCTAGGTCACATGTTCGAGAAAATTACATTAGTGGGTCATTTTGGGTCATTTTGGGTCATAGCTTGGGTCTAGCTAACTGTATCTAAAAAACGGTTCAAACGATTTTGACGAAATTTTGTATCCGACTATTTTCGGGCACGAGAAGACTATTGGACTAGGTCACATGTTCAAGAACTTTCGATTAGTGGGTCATTTTTGGGTCAAAGCGGGTCAAATTAATTTATCTAAAAAACGGCTCTAACGATTTTGATTAAATTTTGTATCCTACGAGTTTCGGGTACGCGAAAATCATTGGGCTAGGTCACATTTTCGAGAAAATTCGATTAGTGGGTCATTTCTGGGTCATTGTGGGTCAAGATCTAAAAAGCGGCTCAATTTACACTAAATTTTGCATCCAACGGTTTTCGGGCACGAGAAGACTGTTGAGCTAGGTCACATGTTCGAGAAAATTCAATTAGTGGGTCATTTTGGGTCATTTTGGGTCATGGTCTAGCTAACTGTATCTAAAAAACGGTTCAAACGATTTTGACGAAATTTTGCATCCGACTATTTTTGGGCACGAGAAGACTATTGGGCTAGGTCACATGTTCAAGAACTTTCGATTAGTGGGTCATTTTTGGGTCAAAGCGGGTCAAATTAATTTTATCTAAAAAACGGCTCTAACGATTTTGATTAAATTTTGTATCCTACGAGTTTCGGGTAAGCGAAAATCATTGGGCTAGGTCACATTTTCGAGAAAATTCGATTAGTGGGTCATTTCTGGGTCATTGTGGGTCAAGATCTAAAAAGCGGCTCAATTTACACTAAATTTTGCATCTAATGGTTTTCGAGCACGAGAAGACTGTTGGGCTAGGTCACATGTTCGAGAAAATTCAATTAGTGGGTCATTTTGGTCATGGGTCATTATGGGTCAAGCTATTTTATCTTAAAAACGGCTCAGACTATTTACACTAAATTTTGCATCCTATGATTTTCGGGCGCAAGAAGACTGTTGGGCTAAGTCACATTTTAGTTCAGTTATCTTGTTCTGGTTTGATTTGTAAAAAAAATTTCCCTTGATGTTTTGCTTTATTTATTTTTTGCACTTGTTGATGTTTAAATATGGCGTGGAATTCTGGTTCTGGGAATAGTTGTATAATATGGTCTACTATATATATATTACTATCATTACATTACCTAATTCACACATCAAAATTCGATTTGAACCATCAGAAAGTGTACATTCGACACATATAATCCAAAATCAAAAATAGACCTTTATTACCTAGAAGAATATTAGAACCTATTTCTCGTTATTATGCACATTATTGGAATTTCGGCGAGAGGAGGGAGGGAGGGGGGGGGAGTAGCAATCTACAGGCAAAATGTGACGAAATTGTAAAAAGTTCTTACTACCAAAATGTACTATTCATCAATGTAGATTGATAGCACAGGGCCAGCGCAACCATTGGGCAAACAGAGCCCCGAGCAAGTTGGATTCTTGTATAAGCAGAGCCGACGCAATGCCGGGCGGAGCCCTGGCGAATCACTTAGCGGGGCCCAACTTCTCTGACTGCAATATTCGACTATTAAAAATCTTTTTTTTAATTGTATATATCGTAGAATAATTCCTAATATAAAGTATAAAATCTTTGAAAAAAATATGCAAATTCTTACACATGTAATCAGTATAATTATTTTTAATTTCTAAAAATCTTCATTCCTTTAGAATATTTTAAATATATTATTTTTTGCGTTTACAGTTACTTTCAGGATCCTGACATCTATATATTAAGCGACAATTATATCAACTTTGACTGTAAGAATTACAGTTAATACTAACTTTAACTTATCCAGCATACGTAGTATAGAGTAAGTCTTGTAATCGTTTTGAAAATCGAAAAAAATATTTTTACGGATCTACACGTTTCAGACACTGGAGATTCCGAAAAACATATATTTAGAAAAAAAAATTGCCGTCCGTCTGTCTGTGTGTCTGTAAACGCTCTATCTCCCGAACAAATTGAGAGAGAGACTTGAAATATGGTATGTACTTAGTATGTAATAATGGGAAGAAGATTATTGAATTTCAGTAACCTCGATAATCCGGAACTATTTTTTCGGACTCTCGAAATATTCGTTCTGATAAAAGGTACATAAAAATTTTCGAATTTGTTTATTTTAAGGAGGGATTATAAAAGACAATAAAAATACATAAATTTTGCATCAAGAATGAAGTCTATCAGATAATGAGTTGCCGAGATATTTGGAATTACATTTTTCCACGCTCTTCGATTTTTCATGACTTCATTCAAATTTCAATTCAAAATATATTTTAATTGGAAATGAGACGCTTCATCCGACGCAGTAAACCATTAGTTAATATTATTATCAATTTTGGAGTTATAGAGCATTTAAAGTTTATGACGTCATCAAGCCACGATTTTATTCGAATTGCAATGCATTTTATAAATAGTTTACTCATGTTTTATTTTCATATTTTATATCATGCATATCCATGATGAGTAAGTATTACGGTGCCCCCCCCCCCCCCCCAACGACTAGTTTTTTTTTTGCGAAAATACATTTAAAGACAAATTTAGACCAATAATATCATAATTTTACACAGGGTAGTGTTATTTCGAATTATATAGAGAGGACTGGGGCCCCTAAGAAGACTTCAACGGGCACGGGACCGTTTGCCTGATAGCTGTGCCAGCCCTGTTTGTTAGAGGCACAATTCCAAATAATGTTTATCTGTGGAAAATAATGATATTATTGTTCTAAATTTGACTTAATAAAATTCGCGAAAAGAAGTTAGTATTAACTTTATTTCTTTTAGCCAAAGTTGATATAATTGTCGGGGAATGTATATATGTGAAGACATTGGAAATAACCGCAAACATCTATATATTAACCGACAATTATATCAACTTTGCCTGTAAGAAATACAGTTAATACTAACTTTTTTTCGCGAAAACACATTTAAAGACAAATTTAGAGCAATAATATCATCATTTTACACAGGGTAACGTTATTTCGAATTATATAGAGAGGACCGGGGCCTCTAAGAAGACTTCAACTGGCGCGGGACCGTTTGCCCGATAGTTGCGCCAGTCCTGCTTGTTAGAGGTACAATTCAAAATAATGTTTCCCTGTGTAAAATAATGATATTATTGCTCTAAATTTGACTTTTAAACAAAATTCGCAAAAACGAGTTAGTATTAACTTTATTTCTTTTAGCCAAAGTTGATATAATTGTCGGGGAATGTATACATGTGAAAACATTGAAAATAACCGTAAACATCTACATATTAACTCTTTATATCCTGAATTACCGTGTATAAGCCAACCCCCAAAAACGAGATGCAAAAAAGGTTAACACCAGTAATTCAGAATAATTTTCTACGCCCTGCTTTATCTCATTTAATTGTGAATTATGTAAGGCGAAGAACATTATTGTAAAATACTGGTATTAAACATGTTTTCATCAGAAATTTTGGGGTCGGCTTATACACGAGTATATACGGTAATTTTCCAGCTACTTTTTAATTGTATTTTTGCATCATTGAATAAGTTTTGGTGCAGAATAAACATAGGGAAGAGGAAAATAATTTTTATAGTGTTTTAGTGGTTAATTATGCAACTGTAACCACCATAAATTTTTTACTCTATGATATAAAATAAAATAGTAAATTTCAAATAGTAAACTTCAAATAAAATATAGGAAATGTTCACCTGTAGAGTATAGAAAACAATAGAAAATAATAGTACTAAATAACCGGTAATAAACCACTAAAATTACTCAAATGAAGAACAACATGCATGTCAATTCTATTGCAAAATGGATTTCGAATGTAGCGTGGCAAATGTAAAATCCCTACAATGCAAAGAAAGAGGATATGTGCTTGAATTTGCCATCTCGTGCCTGCTATCAGAAATACACTCTTTGTGCCATTGTGAATACCGTTAGGAAAAACGGTCATATTACGAATATATAGGTGTTTTATTAAACCCTTGGGAACGAGCGACACGAATACGTGACGCATAAGATGCTCAGAATCCTCGATTATTCCCACCAGTTTTTTTTTCTTTTTTTTTTTTTGTAAAGTTTTCCTTATATAATCATAGCATTTTTGCGATTCAATTAGGTGAAAATTTCTCATTTGAAAAACCGGTGGTAACAGATTAAAAATTCTGTAAAAGACGCTCTTCGCGAAGGGGTTAAAGTGGTACTAAGTACCGTCAGGATAAAAAGGGTTAACCGACAATTATATCAACTTTGACTGTAAGAAATACAGTTAATACTAACCTTTTTTTTTTCGCGAAAACACATTTAAAGACAAATTTAGAGCAATAATATCATCATTTTACACAGGGTAACGTTATTTCGAATTACATAGAGAGGACCGGAGCCCCTAAGAAGACTTCAACTGGCGCGGGACCGTTTGCCGGATAGTTGCGCCAGCCCTGCTTGTTAGAGGCACAATTCAAAATAATGTTTCCCTGTGTAAAATAATGATATTATTGCTCTAAATTTGACTTTTAAACAAACTTCGCGAAAACAAGTTAATATTAACTTTATTTCTTTTAGCCAAAGTTGATATAATTGTCGGGGAATGTATACATGTGGAGACATTGAAAGTAACCGCAAACACAAAAAATAAATATTTAAAATATTCTAAAAGATATGAGATTTTTAGAAATTACAATAGTTATACACATTACATGTGAAAGAATTTGCATGTTATTTTTTATACATTTCATACTCTATATTATAAATTATTCTATGATACATACAATTTAAAAAAATGTTTTTTATTATTCGAATATTGCAGTCAGAAACGTTGGGCTCTGCGCGACATTGCGCCGGCCCTGATTGATAGTAACGAATTTATTGGTTTTAGTGTGTGAAATATAATCAGATTTTAATACAGTTATTCATGCTATATAATCTATTGAACAGAAACAAGCTAAAAAAATCATCGCTGAACATACTTAAGATTGGAAAAAGCACCATAGTTATTATTTGATGTTTGATTTCTCAAAGTTGAAAAATATTCTTGTCTTGTGAAAACCACATATATCAAAACAAATTGCTAAGTGTTTCGTTTAAATAAATTTTGTGTTTCAAATATATATAGTATGATAAACAAACTAAAGATAAAATGTCGCATATCTCAAACATCTGGACAACAAAGATGTTACGTTTACATGCCATATAGGGCGCATAGGGTTCTTATTTTGGATCAACACTATTTTAAAGTAGTAACTTTTGTCTTAATCAGTCAGAAAATTTCAAAGATTAAATAAGACAAAGATTATTATTCGGAAATAGTAGTACTCAAAAATAAAAGCCTCATACGGAATGATCGTGTCAAAGGAGATAATAACAAACAATAGAAACAATTTTAAACAACAGAAAATTGATTTTTTCGACAAATATTTCTGTATACACAAAGCCCTCTAATTTTCCAAAAATTCTATCAATGACTTTTGCAAAACAAGTTTTTAAGTAAGTAGAATAGTTTTTCTTTGAAAATCCTTTCTTGTCAGATTTCTGTATGAGAAATTTAGTTTACTGTCGCCATCTAGCGGGGTAGAATAAAACTAATGTCTGATTTTAGTACTTTAAGAGATCCTACGTTTAAAATTTGTTCGGGCAGGAATAGGGTGACTATAACTAAAATAAATATTCTAAGTCATGCAAAATAATATCAATAATGCATATATATATTATTGTTATTATTATTATTATTATTATTAACTTTTGAACATTTGAACTCATATTTTTTATATTAAAAAACCTGTAAAGGTGGCATTGCTATATTAATTTAAGTTGACATTTTTACAATTAAAAATTATAGAAGTAATCCTTCAAATGCACCCATACACCCATTTGCTGGGTGTCCCATAAGTCTGTTCACATTTCATAAATTCAAACAAATTTAAGAAATTCACCTACAGGCAGTTTGCACCAGATGGCCTGGTAAAAAGCTGGATTTTGTTGTGACAAAATAAAAAAATAGTTCGAATTTTCACTAATACATGGCACTATTAATGAATACATTATTAAAATACATTTAAAATATTGACATTATACCACAGGTATTTATTTGTATTTGAAATGACGATGAATATTTGAACTTTTTTTTAAAGATTTTTTGCTACTAAATTCTCAAGATCAAATAAATACCACTATTTTTTATTGACAAGTTTTTTATAGGACCAACCCTTACAGCAAAAAAAGCTTAAAAACAAAAAATTCCTTCCGGCTCCGCCTACAAACACAGGTAGATTTCGAAGTGGGCGGTCCCAACTGCCGCATCATGGCAAAAGGTCTTCGGCAATTCCAGGTGCCCCATGATCTGCGTCTTCGAAATCTACCTGTACCTGTAGGCCTAGCCGTCAGGGTTTTTTTTTATTTTTTTATCGCGTTTCTTCTCCTAGGTCACCCGTCTTATTGATTGTTGCCTGGGCCTGTCTTACGATACAAACCACAATTTGTCAAAATTTTATGCTTGAAGTGTGAACAAACTTATGAGCATATAGAACTAATTTTTTTGGCAGTTTCGTTGAAACTGAAAATTTCAATATCTTATTATTGTATATCAGAGATACGAATAAATTAAATAATTTATTTATCACCATCTAACCTGTTCCTAAACTTAACTTCTTTTTCCAGTATTCAAAGAACTTTCGATAAAAGCTAAAGCTAATTGGAATTACAGAGATAATTTCATAAATTTAAAAAGGTGTTCGATATAGATACATAAAAAGTGTTCAACAAGAACTAAAAATCACGCATCAGGCATAGATTATGAAATATTTTCCAACACTAAGAGGATATTGTTAAGAAATTTTCTTTTTTCGTGCAATAAAATGAAATACTTAGATAAAGAATTTAAAAGACATCCAACGCAGTTAAAATCCATTTTCAGCAATTTCTATTCATAGCCAGTAATGTATGCGAATTCTTTTGTGCAATTCTGCATATGATCTATAGATTTTATACGTACCACATTTAAACTAAAATTTAAATCAGCTGGAAAATTCACAAAGCAACTGAATGTGCTTTTCTGGGAATAACCATCCATAGTTAACAAAATATATACATATCCTTTATGTATATGAATTTATATGTATTATACTATAATAATACAATATAATATAGTAAAATTTGGTTGAGCTGAAAAACGTTTAAAAGAGTTGAAAGTGATCATTCAGGAAATCCCGTCCGTGGACGTTAATACGAATTTTTTGGTTAAACCTGTATTTATAGAAATTATACACACGATAAATATAATAATATTCTATTCAATTGGAAAACGTGTTCCAGAACTAAAAACGCATTTCCAGCCATTACCATCCATAGAAGCCAATGTATCCAATTTCTTTTGCGTAGCCCTATATATATATATTTTTTTTTACAACATGTCTTATTACACTAAAATATAGTTCCGCTGTACGGTAATGCGTACAAAATTTTATGCGCAGCCCTGTATATGATCTATAGAGTTTATACACATCACATAATACACTAAAATTTAGTTAAGTTTAAAAAATGCATACCACAGCTGAAAACGCATTTATAACAATTACCGCTCATAGTCAGTCCGGTAACCAAATTATTTTTTGTGTCTCGATGAAAGATAACTGCTACGCACTCCATTATCTATAGAGAGTATTCATATCCCATTTCATTAAGTTTCAAGTAGTGATTTAATTACACTGCAAAAAACTTTTCTCTATGGATAATACTGTAATGGAAAACTTTTGTGCGTCCCTGTAAGCAAACTATGAATACGTCTTACTCTATACTCCACACAAAGCATGTTCTACTCCACCTCAGGAATGCATATCAGTTCTATTATGTTTGGAGTATCGTAATATCATTAAAATGTACCGCAAACGAATTTTCCCTATAGAACATAATATAACGGAATTCTTTTGTGTGTCCCTGTAAACGAACTATGAATGCTATACACTTAATTTTAAATAAGAAACATCCTATAGTAATTTTCAATAGCATATATCAATATAGTTTTAATTGAAATATATTTAGGAGAGTTAGAGAGTGGCAGATGGCCAGACAAACCGAAATCACAAAAGAAGAAAGTATTAAAGACACTTGCAGACTTAGCATAAGTATTCTACATATCTTTAAGAATAGAAACAGAACCGAACGTAGGAGGGTGTAGCGGGTGCTATCAGCCTCCGCCCTTATAGAGACCCCCAAAGGGGTTATAAGACCGCTTTTTACCGTCATAAAAAAATAGGGTTCCAAAGGTATTTGACCTGAGCCCATACTTACAATCGTCTCTGATTGAGAACTCCCACAAATAGTCTTAAAGACACTTTTTAACAATTTCCAACCTCGTTTAAAAGTGATTACAACTTTGGTTTGTCTGACAGCCTGCCGTTTGTCCGTCTGCCGTCTGCCGTTTGTCCTTCTATCTGTGCTCTAACTCGCGTAAATATACTTGGATTGCCCTGAAATTTTTTTTATGTTTTTTCCGTTTACTATAACATGATCCCTATTGAAAATGAAGTGTGTAGCACACTCTAAAAACATTTTCAAAACTGAGCAAAAAATACTCAAATCTGAGTATGTCGCACAGTCAAAATTACTCAAGTTTGAAACATGTATATACTCATTTCTGAAAACATGCAAACACTCAAGAATAAAACATCATGTGCTCATATTTATTATGTCCATGTTTCAAAAGTAAGTATGAACTGACGTCTATGTGCTCAATTTTGAGTAGTTTCAAAAATCAGTTTGAACTAATTCTAATAATTTTTGAGTATGCCTATGTTTCTAAAATGAGTCTGAACTGACCTCTATGTGCTCAGTTTTGAGTATGTCCATGTTTCAATATTCTGAGTATTTCTGGTATTTCAGAATTGAAAGCATTGGGTCGTCATATTTGAAACAAAAAGTTTCATAACAAAATGAAAACATCGATTTACTCAGATTAGAAAGTGTCATTTTTCTCAGTGCACTTACAGTTTTTTTTATAGAGACAGTCAAAAATATTCCGTTACATTACGGTCAATGGGCAAAAATCGTTTTAAGTTCATTTTGGTGATGCTACGCCATTTGAAACATGATGGAATTGATATACAATTATGAAGCGCACTAAAACATGCTTTTTGTAGAATATGGGGTACAAAGCAATTATTATTCATTTACAGTGTCAAACAAAAGAAATCTGTTGCATACTGTTCTACGGGGAAAAATCGTTTGCAGTGTAAATTAATGATATTCTACTATTTCAAATATAATGAAATTCATATGCATTACTGAGGTGCACTATATAAATTGCTCACTTAAAAGTTTGGTGTGCATTGCGTTTATCGTTTATTTACAGGGACACACAAAAGATATCGGTTGCAGTATACGTGCAATAATTACAGTCTATGTGTGCGTAACAGTATAAGTGCACTTTCAACATTGATTTGCGTTTTTAAGTTTAACTAATTTTTTTCATATTACGTGGTGTGTATAAATTTGGTTGATCATATACAAGGAAATTCGTAAGTATTACAGACTACACTGAGAAAAATGACACTTTCAAATCTGAGTAAATCGATGTTTTCATTTTGTTATGAAACTTTTTGTTTCAAATATGACGACCTATAATGCTTTCAATTCTGAAATACCAGAAATACTCAGAATATTGAAACATGGACGTACTCAAAACTTAGCACACAGAGGTCAGTTCATACTCATTTTTGAAACATGGACATACTCAAAAATGATTAGAATCAGTTCAAACTCATTTTTGAAACATGGAAATACTCAAAAATGAGCACATAGAAGTCAGTTTGTACTCATTTTTGAAACATGGACATACTCAAATATTAGCACGTGATGTTTTATTCTTGAGTGTGTGCATGTTTTCAGAAATGAGAGTATATACATGTTTCAAACTTGAGTAATTTCAATTCGGAGCCATTTTGACTATGCGACATTACTCAGATTTCAGTATTTTTCGCTCAGTTTTGAAAATGTCGTTTTTAGAGTGTATGGGAGTGAATTGCTTAAGGTAGTTTTTAATCATGTTACGCATTTTCCTGCTGAAAGTTAGTAGACTTATGAAAGTTTGTGGAAAATAAATAAATCCATATACAGGGCTACGCATAGAACAAGGTACATTGTCGTTTATGGGTGGTAATTGTTAGAAGTTTGTTTTAAGTTGATTTATGCGTTTTTTACCTGAATTAAATTTTAGCTTAATATCCGTACAGTGCATAGTGTAGCCAATTGGTAACACTTTCTATTTAATTTTTAATAAATAAATTAAGTTCTTTGCAACCATTATATTTATATAGAAATATTAATGCTATAAAAATAACATAAATATGCTACTAAATAATATTAAAAATCTATCTTAAAATTTCTGGTGTCGAGTTCTTAATATAAGTATAAAAAAACACAATTCTAAAAGAAAAATTCATGCACTGTAGGGATATGGGGTGTGTACAAAAGTCTTTAGATAATATGCAGGATTGTACAAAAGATTTCGAGTGCATTTCCATCGATTGGTGAAAATTTCTTAATGGGAATTTTCTAAATGAACTAAATTTTATCATGCTATGTAGCATATATCCAAATCAGTAGACCATGTACAAGGCTTTACAAAATAATTCGCCTACATTTTTCACTATGCAAGGTAATTGCTAAAACTGGACTTTTAAATATGTTATATGTTTCTTATACTGTATACGTACATATATTCTTTCACCTTATTTAATGGTGAAGTTTCGTTACAGTTTTCTGGATGTGTTGAAAAATGTTTCATAATCTATGCTGGATGCATGATTAATCGTTCTTGTTTCAATCTTTAAAAACATTGAAGGACGCAACGAATATTTCTTGCACCTGGAACCTTAATCAGAAATCGGGCTCTGCTTGTAAAATGTATAACTTTTTTCTAATAGAATTTATTACTTTTTAAAAGAGGGAAAATCTGACATCGGACCGCTCACTGTATAATGATGAATAATCACTGGAGAAATACCCGAAAAAAGTCTTTTAAATTGGTTTAATTGAAATGAAAAACGCAAGTCCGTATATTAATATTTCAGGTTTTTACGTTGATTTACAGAATGGCTCGTTTTAAATTTGGGGATTTTCTTGAGACAAATTGAGGAGATACAATATTCAAATTTTTCAATAAGGCTAGTAACAGAAGTAAGAAAATATTTAGTTTACTTTATTTTTTAAGTAAATAATAAGATTGTTGAGAAACAGTAGCAGACGTTCTTTTATTTATTCTTATTACTATTTTATCAAAAAACATTAGTGCTTAATTATGCCTGATATCGGTAATAAAAGATTAATTGCCAACTGTGCAAGAATAAAATATTCAAAAGCAGGTTAGGGTACAATGATTTTAAACATTTATCCTTACTCGCTTATCTTTTCTCCCAGTTGGTGAAAGTTAAGCATTGGCAAGCGTAAGAGTAAAAACTGATTCTAAATTAATTTTGAAGAATTTTTAGTTTTTCCCTTCACAACATTAGGGAAGGAAAGCTAATAAGCAAATCACACTGAGGAATAACTGATAGCTTTTCATAAAATTCAAAACTTTTTACACATGGAAATTCTTCGGTGAAATTAATTCGGCAATTGAATATTTTCTAGAAAATTAGTGTAAATGTAATTAGGCCGTCTTTTGTTTATTTATTGTGATTTTTCATAACTATACCGCATATTTTAATGTATGTGAACACTGTGACAACAGACAAACACATAAAAATGATATAAAATTATTTATTATTAAAAAGAGTTATTCAATTACTAATGTTTGTATTTCCAATATTTATTCTTCACATTACCAACTTTACACTCAGACATTATTTAAAAACATGGTAAAAGTTCCATAAAAAACAGTCCATCTCCACTAAAAATGTTAAAAAGTTTCCATAAAACTGCCACCATTACAAAAACATTTTCACTCCAGCTGGAGCATCATCAGTTGTAATTTTCATGCATCCCTCCTTTCGCTATTTATCTGCCTGGGGAATGAAGAATTCATGTAATTCTTATTTACACATGCTCCATACCATAAATGGTACATCTTAGAATATAAAACGTGAATTGGAAAAATTAGGAAAATAAGTCCCAATAACCCCCAATCCATCCCTCTTCAGATCAATAAGAAACGAAATCGAAAAATGTGAAAAAACACAGACCGCAGGAATATATAAAATAAATTGTTTAAATAAGAGAAATGAAAAGGTTATCTACATAGGCATGACAAACAGAAAAATTGAAGAAAGAAAGAAAGAACACATCAGAGATCTAAAACTGAATAAACAGACAACAGCATTTGCAAGATCAAATATGATAACCCCCATTAAACTCGAAACACTAGAAATAGAAAAAATAGCGAACTATGAAAACCTGCATAATGCCCTAATAAGATAAACTATAGAGATTAATCCATCAAAAGTAGAAGTTTGTAATGATATGGTACATGCAATGATAGACTGCCGCTGGAAAACGATGTTAAAAGAAAATAGAAAGGATTAGAGGGAATTCTTGAATCCACAGTCAGATATTATATCTGACTGTGGATTCAAGAATTCCCTCTAATCCTTACAGGACCCTCTAATCCTAATATATAGCGAAGGGCGGGACGCCTGAAAATTACAACTGATGATGCTCCAGCTGGGGTGAAAACGTTTTTGTAATGGTGACAGTTTTATGGAAACGTTTAAACATTTTTAGTGATGATGGACTGTTTTTTATGGCACTTTTACCATGTTTTTAAGTAACGTCAGAGTGTAAAATTGGCAATGTGAAGAATAAATATTTCATTTATTATTGCTATAAAAGGAAATGTAATTTTTTACATATTAAATTACAGGTACAAAATATAAAAAGCTGTAAAACTATTCATTAAACATTTTAATGTATAGCCACTAAATTTTTAATTATTTTTAAAATAAAATACAAATAATTTTTATTTAAAATATTTAAAAAAATTTGTGATATTTTAAGAAAATAAATTTTTAAAAAAAAGAAAACTATATGCTCTGTCAAACAATTAACAATTTTTAAATATATTTTTTATGTATTTATAGATTTAATAAATTTAAAAAATATTATATATTTTTATATATTTATATAATTAATAGATTTTTAAATCATTTCTAATAAATAAATTTCATGTATATAATAGTATACAAACGATCGATATTCGCGATCGATGTACACTATATTGCCAAAGGTGACCGGTCACTTGCGATTTTAGACGTTTTGTTAACTATCTAGAAAAATACATGAGGAATTAACCTGAAACTACAGGTGTGTAAACAGTATAGTATAGGTTATATATTTCCGTGAAGATTTTTTCACAAAACCCCATAGGGGACTGTCAAAAATTGAAAAAGAACGAATATCTTTTGGATAACCCTGTAAAAACTAATGCAGCAGAGGCGTTCAAACTCGAGATTATTAATAAGTGGCTTATTGTAATATACTGTGTTCATTTTTATGAGGATAGCATGTATACTCGTAGAAAAATTAAGGTTTTTATAAAAACAGTCCCAAACTTCGCCTAGTTTTTTGCTTATAATTTGCAGAGTTCTTAATATAAAAAAAATTCTTGTCAGAAAATATGACAAACAACATTGTACATAATACTTTGCAATCAGAATTAAAAAATAAAGAAAATTGGCTGAAAAATGAGCAGGTTTACTAAAAAATGCTTCACTGCGCATGCACGAATGCAATCAAAATATAATATGCATAATGTATTAGCTAAGTATATAGAGCAACTTTTGTGAAAATCTCAAAATCATAGCTTGAAAATTCTGAAAATTATCGTCGATAGAATAAGCTCGAAATCCGTTGTTCCCAAAAGGAAGCAAAAATATGAGGGGTTGTATCCAAATATCGTAGTACGTGCAATATTGTGTACCCTATCTTGTCACTAATCAACAGATATTTGATACAACCCCTCATCTTTTTGCTTCTTTTTGAGAACAACGGATTTCGAGCTTATTCTATCGACGATACTTTTCTGATTTTTCAAGCTATGATTTTGAGACTCTCACAAAAGTTGCTCTATATACTTAGCTAATACATTATGCATATTATATTTTGATTGCATACGCGCATGCGCAGTGAAACATTTTTTAGTAAACCTGCTCATTTTTCATCAAATTTTTATTATTTTTTAATTCGGATTGCAGAGTATTATGTACAATGTTGTTTGTCATATTTTCTGAAAAGAACTTTTTTTTTATATTAAGAACTCTGCAAATTATAAGCAAAAAACTAGGCGAAATTTGGGACTGTTTTTATAAAAACCTTAATTTCTCTACGAGTATACATGCTATCCTCATAAAAACGAACACAGTATATTACAATAAGCCACTTATTAATAATCTTGAGTTTGAACGCCTTTGCTACATTAGTTTTTACAGGGTTATCCAAAATATATTCGTTCTTTTTCAATTTGTTGACAGTCCCCTATGGAGTTTAGTGAAAAAATCTTCGCGGAAATATATAACCTATATTATACTTTTTACACACCTGCAGTTTCAGGTTAATTCCTCATGTATTTTTCTAGATAGTTAACAAAACGTCTAAAATCGCAAGTGACCGGTCACCTTTGGCAATATAGTGTAGTAAAATAATTTGAAGCTAATTCTTTGCCGTACTATTTTCTCCTATTGAAAAATTTAATTGCAACACTGACATGACATTGACTTTGAAGGGAGGGGGGGGGGTTGCTTTGAGACCTATAGCAGCGCGGCTGTCGTCTCAAATGATCCTTTAACACACAGGCTACACAGAAGGACAAAGCAGTGAGATTAAAACCGTGCTTTGCTGTTAAAAAATCGAAGAGTAGACTGGCGAAAATCTTGGGACTTGGAGAAATTTTGAGAGAATTCAAGAAGAGAATTAGGTTCATTTCTCATATCTGAGTTTTCCCAGCAGTCACTACGCTGAGTACGATGTTTTACACAAGAAAACAAAATATGCTTCAGGGAGTCTGGAACCAGGCAGCTACTGCAACTTTCATCATCTACCAGATCAAAGCGTCGAAGAATGGCTGAGGTGATCAGCATCTGACATAGTAGGCGCGTTATTAGGATATCTTCACGTCTTCTGTCAGCCCAAAGATGAGTCTGCTTTATAGGGGGGATGTCACCGTGGGACAAAAAATATTTACTGGAACAGTATTGTTGGTTGAACAATAGATCAGTTCGCTGTTTTTAGTAGTTCTTGAGATCTTCTGGAGAAATCTAGCTGAGCAAGACATCAGGAACACGAACTCCTTTTGCAATATGGTCGGCTTTCTCATTTGGAGGGATACCCTGGTGACCCGGGACACAGCAAACCAAATCTTAGGGATATACGCAGCAATTCTCTGAATCTTGTTATGGAGCCACAGGATCACACTAGGCGATTTGAGAGATACATATTAGAGCGCTGTGAGCACAGATAAGCTATCGGTTAGAAGAATGACGGGGCTGACTAGAGGGATTAATTCGTCAATAGCAGGGCCTATGTTAAAAGCCTCCGCGGTAAAAATGGAGTTTACAGAATGGATTCTAAATCCAAATTGGGCGGTCTTAGTACACCCTGCAATCGTAGTCCCCGAGGGAGATTTCGAAACATCCGTGACGACGATAATCCAGGAATCGCAGAAATTCTGTATAAAATCATTGTATAATGGGACGATAATACTGTCTGCGAGATCTTTGCACTAAGAGGACAAATCTTCAAGGTGGAATTGAATTATTTCTTGATTGGAAGGTAGTGGGACCTGGAAAGGGATCTAGTGCTCAGGATGAGCACAAATTTCATCCATAATTTCAGCGACGTAGAGGACGTTACTTGTGAACTCATGAAGATTGCTATTATAAAACTTCCACATAGGAGACCAACTATTCAGGGAGATATGTCTAACCCAGAAACTAAAAGCCAAAGTGTCGATTCTGTCTGAGAGAGGGGGAACAGCGGCATGTTTACGCAGAACAATATTGGGCACCCACTTAGGGAGGCCCAAAGCCACTCTGAGTGCAGTATTTTGTAGAACCTCTGACCTTTCGAAGAAAGACACTTTAGATGTAGAAAGGATGGCAGCGCCGTATTCAATCGTGCTCCGGATGGAGGAGGGCGCTAGAGTTAGAAGATCAAGCGATAGAGCACCGTAGCAAGTTTGGGATAATGCCTTTAAGATGTTTATTTTTGTGAACGCCTTCTTCCGCAGATACTCTCCATGTCTGCGAAAATCGCCACGCTACGTTACGTAGAAGCCGAGGAATTTGATTTCCACCTGATTAGGCTACTGTTGATGCTGAAATCAAAATCAACCTCTCCAAGACGTCTAGAAAAATTTATTGCATGACACTTATCCGGTCGTATATTCAGCTTCTAGTATTGGCACTACTGGGCGGTTAGCCGAAGAGCCTCTTGAAGTCTTTCCCGATATAAAACCAGGGTGGCGGCGGTGCAGTAGATGAAGATGTCATCTGCATATATGAGGTATTTGATCTCCAGGTCCTCCAGAACTTCAAAGAAATCTGACAGGAAAATTGTGAAGAGAATTGGGCTCAATACCGCCTCCTCTGTCGATATTGTGAGGAGATGAGAGGATACCCCTTCAGGACACTTTAATGCTCCGGGTAGTCGGGAATCGATGCAACCATCTAAGGATTGGCCTGGTTATGCCAGTTTGAGCACACTTTAGTATCAGGCCATCAAAGTAGATGCTATCATAAGCTGCTTGTAAGTCAAGTGATAGTCCCAGGATGAACATCTTCTCGTTCTTCGCCCGAGCAATGGCTTGATGTAGCATTGTAAGTGTGGTATGGCTGTCCGCAAAGGGCTGAAATCCTAGATGTCTGTGACTTAGTGTATTATTCTTTAGAAGGTGATGACTAATGTGTTTTGCTATTATTCTTTCTAATATTTTACACATCACCGATGTCAAAGCAATAGGGCGGTATGAAGCGATCCTGTTTAGTCTTTCCCGGCATGAGGATCGGTAGTATGATTGCCGATGTCCATTCCGGAGGTATATCTCCCGAGCGCCAGATATTGTTGTAAATTTGAAGTAGAGTTCGCTGGGAGAGATCGTTCAGACCTTTAAAAAATCTCGCGCCAATTTTGTCTTCACCTGGTGATGTTGCTTTTGTACTCTTAATGGCCTCTCTAGCTCTGACAGCTCAAAAGGTCTATTTATCTGGCTATTATTCTCTTCTCCGTAGGTCAGGGGGAGTGGCTCGTGAGCTGTCTCCTCGCTGAAATAGCCTACGAATATCTCAGCCTGAGTTTTGGCCTCTGTAATTATAGAATCTTCGTGCAATAGGCAAAATTGAGTTTGTATGGGAGTACTTGGCCGATTTTTAATTTTTCGAAAAACTTTATGTAAGATGCGCGGGTCTCTGGCATTTTTACATACCGAGTACCAATAATGACGCTTTAAGTCCTTTATCACCCGACGGAGCTTGGCCGCCACCTTCTTGTTACATATCCAGAATGTCGAAGATACCAACTGGCGGGCCTTTCTCAAAAGGAATTTTTTTTTGTAAATATATGTTACTACATCTGGCTGTCCACCAGGCCGGGATACACTTTGGAGGGCGAATGTCAGAAAATCTTATGTTTATTCATTGATTATCGAACCTCGACGCAAAAGGAGTTGTAATTCAAGTTCGGGTACTCGGCGATTTTTTTGTTTACATCCTGGCATATACAGCGCCACTTAAAATGCATGGTGCTAGGTTGGATTGGGGGAGTAAGGTTCACCGATATGGATATTAGAAATGGTCACTGTCAGCACTGACATAAAGAGTATTTTTATTGCTTGTAAACTTCATATGAATTGTAATTTTTTAATAAATATTAAAATTTGAAAAAATTCTCTTTATTTGTTCTTAATAAGCCATTCAAATTCCATCTGAAGTGCAAATTACATTTTTCTCCCATTTAAAAAAGATTCATGCACGGGAGCGTTAACACTACAATTGTAATTATAAATGAATTACGTAAATTTTGTTAAATAACATAACATTTTAGGAAAGGTACTTTCTTATTCTTTTGGAAGGAAATACGTAATTTTTTTATGAAAATACTTTTAAATTTGTCATTTTTAAATTTGATTTGGAACGCGTATCATTTATTTTTTTAATTATATATAAATGACATTTCACATATGTAAACTGCACTCCACAAATGTCAATGCTCAGCCACAGTAAATGTTATCATTTTAAAGCTGATGCGAACACCACTGTAAGAAATATGCAACTCAGCTTTTAGAAAGATACTGTATCCGCTAGTTGACCTGCAAGCAATCTGGCTATATCATTAGCTTATACAACGCTATAACATTTAACATAATCTGTTGCGAAAGTCTCCTCTCTACTTAGAACACTGTGTATACTTTATATTGATCATAGTTATAACAGCTGGAACATTTTAAAACAGCGAATATTGAACTACTGTGGGTAAATGATGTTATGTATGAGTTTTGTATTATTTTTACCAGCTTATTTAATACAGGGTGTCCGAAAAGTCTGGAAACGGTCAAATAACTCAAGAAATATACATCGGATTGGAAAACGGCAAAATGCATGTTCAATATTTTTGAAAAATCTATTTTCGGATATGAAAGTTTCCCCCCCAACTTTGCTCCCCGGGGGGGGGGGGAGGGAGGCAACTTTGAAATCTTAAATGATGACCCCCATTTTTTATTGCAGATTCGAATTCTACGGGAAAAAATACGTAACTTTTGTATTGAACATTTTCTTCGAAACATTGTAGATGGCGCTGTAATCGAGTGCAATGCTGTGAGAATTGTTACCATTGCAATGTCTGGAAAAGCTCCAATAACTCGAAAAATATACATCAGATTGAAAAACGGAAAAATACGTGTTTAATATTTTAGAAAAATGGCAACTTTAATATCCCTAAATAGATTTTTCAAAATTATTTAACATGCATTTTTCCATTTTTCAATACGATGTTTATTTCTTAAAGATATTTATGGTGAATTGATTAATAAATTAAAATTTATGTTAACACATTCGCATCAGGAAACGAGAATTCTCGTTTTTATTTAAAAAACATCATTGAGTAAAGGCGTGGCTTCTACATTACAGAAAATGCATTTATATCATATTGCCCATATTATTTTAGATGATAAGATATTTTATGATAAATCCGCATATTGAATGATATTTACTGATGCATAAACTTGCGAAAACTATATCTAAGGAACAATTTACGAAATACTTTCGGAAGAGGGAGGAGCTTCTATTGTTTTAAAACCCAGATTTCACAAAAACATACCAGTGCGAATGTGTTAATTTATAATAATATTTAGCTTTAAGGGAGACCCGTAAGAAAAACCCCAAAATTTGATTTGAAACCCAAAATTATTGATTTTAAAGTAATGCATTTTGGTGTACTATTTAAGAATCTTTTTGTAACTAATAATCAGCAAAAAAAATCCACTTTTTATTAAAAAGTATATTTTTTATGAAGATTTTTATGATTTTTTTTGTCGAAATATACACTTTTTAAAATTACTACTCCTCATTCAATATTTTGGTATTACTAAAATTTCTTAAATAGTGTTATGGTATATGGAAAAGACCTAGGGAGAGATATTTTTAATTTTATTTTTTAATGAGCTTGAAAAAAAACAATTAAATTACGCACGGTGAATTTCCTTAAAATCGTTATAATTTTCATGTTTACCAATTTATGTAAAATTTTCAGAAATATTTAAAAAATATATTTCTACTTACTTTTGTTGCAATTTTTTCTAAGATTCTAAAAATATCAACACTTTGTTTCTAAATTATTTTACCACTGAGTACTTTGAACTTAGGCAAAATATGAAAAAAGTCATTCTCCGGAAAACGCATTTAAAGTATAAAATACAAGAGAAAGTTGTAAAAAAAACTTCTTTCAGGTTGAAACTATTTTTTATATTAATTTCTAATATATCAAGACTATTTTTTAAGAAAAACTTGTTATATTGAACACAATAGAAAAAAATTGTAGCCAGTTTTGTCTTCGAAGAAAATTCCTCGATTTTCATCGAAGTAAATTACACTTTTTAAAAATACTACTCATCATTCAATTTTCAATATTTTAGTATAACTAATATTTCTTAAACAGTGTTATGGTGTATGGTAAGGACCTAGGGAGATATATTTTTTTAATTATCTTGGGGGGAAATTTTAATTACATATGGTAAATTTCTTTAAAATCGTTATAATTTTTATGTTTACCAATTTATATACAGTTTTCAGAAACATTAAAAAATATATATCTCATTACGTTTGTTGCAAATTTTTTCAGGATTCTCAAAATATAAACACTTTGTTTCTAAAGTATTTTACCATTGAACCTTAGTACATTGAACTTAGTCAAAATATGAAACAAATTATTTTCAGGGAAAAAAACAAAACAAAAAAAACAAATTATGAAATACAAAAGAAATTAGTAAAACAAAACTTACTTCATGTTGAATCTATTTTTTATATTAATTTCTAACATACCATGACTATTTTTTATATTGAACACAAAAATGTTTGCTGCCAATTTCGTTTTCGAAGAAAATTTTTCGCTTTTACAAAAAATGTACAAAATTTTGTATTATTTGTAATTTTTCTATTATTATGTATTCTTCTTTAATTAATCATACTAAAATTAAAATGTTATTAACTGTACCTGACTTTGTAATAGTGTAATATAAAAGTAAACAAATATGTATGAGCTTTTTAAATGGCCGCTAACCCTTTTAACTCTGGTGAATACAATTTAAAAAGCTCATTTACTGCCTGTTCCAAGTGTCCCCAAGTTCTGAAATTTTGCATGGACATTCACAAATATATATATTATCGTTTTCTAAGATTTAAAAAAATAACTTTTGATGATTTTTTGCTGAAAATGGGGTTCGGGTCTTCCTTGACTAATTTTTTCACAAAATGGACCTGCCCCATTTTCAAAATTAACACTCATATATTAGCAGGTAATTTCTAGATTTCGTAGATTTTGCCATGCTAATCTTGGTAATCGTTTGAGTAGTTTTTAAATATACACACATTATAATGTTTTCTAAGACATATTGTCCAAAATATGGAAACTGAACAGCAAATATTGATATTTAGTTGCCTGAAAATTGTATATTACATCGTATCTTTTTACCTGACTACGGTGTAGCCAAGCGGAAGGGTTATAAATTAAGTCATATGCATGTAAATAAGTTTGATATGTTTCATCGTACCCCATAAATTGCCAAACACATTTTCATTAGTGAGATAACGTATGCTTTATCCAAATAGCGTAAGTAATACATACTAGATATAATTTAGACAATAAATTCCGATATTGTAACCTGGGCGCCCAAATATGGGTTCTTCCTTTACATAGCATATGGTCAGATTACATATTCAGTAACTTAATTCGCAGTCCAGTTTTAGTCCATAATTGAAATGGTACTTACGTATTATCCGTGCCAGGAGATTGATCTCCAAAAATGGTTGCCAAATACCAATCTTGTTTATCGTTGCCAATCATGTTTTCAAACACAGTAATTTAACATTATCAAATAACATTGTTAAAAATGGTAATTAATATAAAATAAATAAAATGTAATATATGTTTATTAAATTTATAACATTGTTAAAAATAGTAAATAACATTATTTTAGTAAAATTAATAAATGGTAAATAACATAGTAAATAAGAAAGAATAATAAATAATATAAGAAATGGTAAATAATATAGCCTATTCTAAAAAGTTAATTTTGTTAACATTTAGTAAATACATAAAAAGGTTTAAAATGACATTTTGTTTTGCGGCGGAAATAATTCTGCAATAGACTTTAACATGACATCAAAAATATTTTTCCTTCTGCTGCTTGCCAATCATTTGATCCATTTGTTTCCATTGATCGTTATCTTTTTACGCAATTTTGATGAAATATGTATAAAAATGTTGTTTCTTACTGCTAATATTATCTTTTTTATATCTATCTTATTAAATTTGTCAAATAAAATATTTATATTTTACTCATAAATGCAATATCTAAAATAAATTAACTATTTGTTAATCTTACTACGTATAGAAATTACCCCTACTAAAAAAAGTAGATTATTTCCAGGCATGTACCATGTAGCAAGAAAAAAAAATATCTATATAGGGGTTACTATAATTAGTAATATTGGCGCCATGCCTGGCGCAGTTGGCTTAAAACTGGCACGGATAATACGTAAGTACCATTGAAATATTATGGTTGATTAATAAGTAACTTTACATTTTAGCTTAAAATATGAACAGCTTTGGTTTCTGTATTTTTTCAATCAGTAAATAGTGATTATTCTATTAGCATTTAACATAAGCTGCGACATTCTGTTTTCCGAATGGGCCCATTTGTTTTTCCTTATGCATAATTCTGATTTCAAATACTGTGTATTCTTTCTCAAGTGTGCCATGTCGTTTTCCGAGTGTGCCGTACTGCATTATATTTTTCTAGAACAACCACTATCGGTGGCCCATGGGGCATAAAATTAAGAAATTACTATAGAAACAACGGTGTGTTTTCAAATAGACGCTGTAATCGTCTGAAAATCATCCTTAACCTTCAGAGAGCGGGTGCTTTTTTTAAACTACCGCTGACCAGGCCCCTACCTGGTGGGCTATTGCCTAGCTGAACGGGAAATATCGGCGAGGAATCACTCTTTCTTAAAAGACACTATTCTACCTTAAAATCTATACTAAACGCATCTTTACTCATATTAACTGTTAATCATGCCATCCCAAAGTTTATACAAACAATAATTGTGACGGAATGAAGTGCTTTGTAAATTTTAATACTATTACCTTCTTTTATGAAAGGTTGACTTTTGGCCGCTATCTAAACAAGCCGTCCTGAAAATGCTAAAAACAAATTATCTTTTATTTATAAAGTAAATAAATAACTCTTACGCAGTTTTGTATAGTGACAATCAGAAGTTTTTAAACAACGAATATTTCTTCGATGACATTGAAGTTTTATTGGGATAGAAGTTCAATAACTTCAAAATCATACTAAATTCTTATCTAAAAAAAACACTTGTTATAGGATTCGGAAATTATTGCACACTGTCCTATTAGCCATCAAAGTGTCGCCCAATGGCACGACCAACCACCAGCTACGGTGGAATGCACCAGCATCAACTAATATATATATATATATATATATATATATATACAAAAACATCATACACAAATAGGGGAATAAAAATCAAAAACTGAAATATGGACACATACCTGTTTTAATAATATCCAGAAAAAGAATACGAAAAAATATGACCAAGATAAGATAAATCAAATTGGAAAAAAAGTGAATTAATGAAATATTTGTGGAATTGTAGGGTTCAAATTACTACAGATTCAACAAAAAATAAACGCTTTCATCCTTGTACAAGTTAAATTGTATAAGATAAAATGATACTTGATTTGGGCAATCGTGCAGTATTAGACTAGAAAATGAATGAAAATAAAAGATGAAAATGTTTGAAGTGAGGAAGATTTTCTCAGAATAGTCTCAGAAAAAACATGCATGATTTGCAAATCTGCACATGTTTCCAAGAAGTATTTACAAGTTCATTAGATGAATTAAATGTGAAATGAATGACTCACAAATATTCAAGCTCCTTGAGTTGAAGTCATCTACTGAACCAAGTCATCACAGGAGCTTAAATATCGTGATAAAACCAGAAATAAGGATCAGTGCTACCATCTAGTGGCAGTACAAATTTAGAAAATCAGAATTATTCATAACAAGTGGATAAATCTTATAACTTAAATTATGCACCTAAATTAAGTGCCTAAATTAAGTTAATAAATTAAGAAAATCAATGCATAAAATGAATGAAAAATTAAGAGGTAGAAGAATATATTAATTAAATGAATGATTAATAAAATTATGTATAAAATATAATAAAAGAAAATTAAATAAATGAATTAATTCTATGACAGTGTAGAATAATATTATATATATTTAAAATAATAATAATAATAATGAATGTGGCGAAAGAAACAATTAAATAAGAAAAATATAGTCAGATTAAAGATGGTTAATGAAATGATTTAGATATGACATTGTCCCACACAAATCAAATAAGTTAATTAAATATTATTAAATTAAATTAAAGCTGCATAAACTAGATCATCTGAAATGAATTCTGTTAAAAAATAAGAAGTGTGCTGAATCAACTAAAGAATAACAAGTAATGAATGGATGCATTATGAATCAATAACCCCCCCCCCTTCTCTCTCTCTTTTAATAAATTAACAATTGCGCATTAATTAACCATACAACATCGCCACCCCTCCATACACTAACATCTACCCTCCCATCATCCTATTGTATTGTTTTATCTTATTTTTCATTTTATAATTTTTATTTTATTTTATTTTGTAATATAAAATTACGCAATGAGTTAATCAGTTATTTTTTCCCAAACAACACCTCCCTCCTCCATACTCTAACATCTACCCACCCATCCGTCCTGTAGATTAGAATCATGGACAAACTAATATATCAGAATTTTTTTTTTTTGGGGGGGGGGGGGGAAACCCTGTTTTATTGCATCAAAAATTAGTTGTTTAATGTTTTTATTAATAAAATGAGAAGATCATAGTTGTTTTATTCTAAACATGTGATTAAGAAGTATATTACGATAAACAGAAATATGAAGACATGACTTAAAATGGGTAAAAGTGTTAACTTTGAATTTAAAATCTTTAGTCTGTCTTAGATGTCTGTAATAGTTTTGTTATCGTTCAGTATAAGTTTTAGGTCTGAAAAATGAATAGTATTATTAGATAATAGGTTTATGTTAATTCTCAATTAGTAGCATAATTGACTAGAAATTGAGAAACATGTGATTGATCACTATTGTTTAATATGATGTCATCAATATAACGATGTAAATGGATACTACTATTACAAAATGTACTCTCATAGTGATATAAATATAAATCTGTAAGTAAACTTGAAGTACATCTACCTTGTGGAATGCCGACTTTCATTAAATAAATGGTATTTGCTTGTAAAAAGTTAGTTGTTATATACAATGAAATTAGTAACTGTATGAAAGTACGCTGCACCCATATGTATAGGAAGTGTCAATTGATTTTGAAAATTTTTAAATAATGAATTTATTATATTATGAAGATCTAATAATTTTATATTATTAAAAATATTTTTGAAATCATACGTTGTTATATTTTTATACGTTTAAGATCGTTGATAATATTGATCATTGTCTTTTATACAGTGTGTGCTTTCTATTGTAGTTGTATGTGTTTATATTTGATTGAGTATTTTTAATATAACTTTGTTAGCTTTATTATTCTATGTATTGCATTGAATAGTAACAATTCGGAATTTAATGGGTGTCTTATGAAATTTGGGTATAAGAACCAAATACGGATAATTAAAGTTAGTAGAGGGAATATTAAGTAGTTTATAATAACTATGAATTATCCGATTGTTTATCAGTGTGGTATCATTAGTTTTTTGGAAATAGTGGATGTAAGAAGTTGATGTTAATATATATATATATACCGTAAACCCCGTGAAAACAATTTATAACAGAATTTCATTTTCCCGACGAAAAAAAATACAATGATATAAGGGGTGCTGTACCTTCTTAGACAAAAACTTGACTAAAACCGAATATTTTTCGGTTTTTTGTGATGCCGTCTTAGCAGATTTTACTGTATTATCTGTAGAATAAACATTCGATCTAACTTAGTTCTGTATAGTATTTCTAACAGAAATTATCGATTTTCTGCAGGTCTTTTTTTTTTATTAATTTTTATTGCATTATTACTTTTATTATTTGAATAGTGTTCCATTAAAACACTCACTTAGAGAAAAATATTTTTAATCACAAATATTGTAATTGGTTTTTTGTTATTTTTTTAATATAAGACGAGCCATACATAATACGTAAATGAGGTGGTTAAAATTTGCGCCGTAATTAATACGTAATAGTTCGTTGTTTTAACATTTTTCAGAAAACTCTGAGAAACTAAACTTTAAAAGTTGTCTTAATTTCACTTTATTTTTTAAGTACCTTAAGTGGAGTAATAAGTACTGCAAAGTTAATGATTATCAATTGACAGTTTAATCTATAAAACAAAACTGAAGAAGTTATTAAACGAAAGCAGGATCTTTCTGAAATACATGCAGCTTTCATTTAATTTTGTAACCTAATAATCTTGACCCTCATGAAAAAAATGTACTTGTCTTAGTTTTCATTTGAAAAAAAAAACATACAGAAACTAACTGGATAAAAAATATATACACTTCAGAGGTCTCAGCGTTTTGTTGCAAACCCAGGTTTATATGAACTTGAAGATAACGGTAGATTTCCTTAGTTTAATTCAAGATTCTTAAAAAGCACGTGCTAGACAGTGTCACTTGTCTCTTGACCTATTTAGATTGAAATCCTCTGAGAAAGGACAGCTTTACGTGAAAACCTCTCAACAAATGTTATGGAAATTTTGCTGTCGTATTCTGACCTTTCGCTTAACCTATTCTCTAAGCTACAATATTATTTCTATTTGCTTATTAAAAAAAAAAAAGTTTTAACATTTAGATAACTTTATTTAACTGACATTTTATTGTCATTGTTTATTTTGTCATTTAGATAAGCCAATTTAACTGTCTAATGCCGACCTCTCACTTGACCTTTCTGAAAACCTGAATATTTACTTCCATTTATTTATGCAAAACTAAACAACTTTTCGCTATTTAGATAATTTTCTTCGAATATGGTAACATAAATGGTAATAGAAAACCGTAATAGAAAAAGAATTTTAAACGAAAGTGTTAAAAATGCGCAATAGAATTATTTATAGTACTAGCAAGCTACGCCCGCTACGCTGGTCAATTTCTTTTAACGAACCTTTAATCCAACAAAATATTTACATTTCATAAATAACTTTTATATTTTAACAGAATAATAAGGCTACTATAATTTGTGACTCGTGCTATAGCAAATATACACGTCAGGACACGTCGTCCTTATCATTATCTTTTTACGCATGAAGGTTTCGCTATGGTACTCCATTGGAAAATTTGGTAATTTTTGAAATTCAATATTTGAAAAACGGCATAATCATTAGATTTGAAATTTATATCAAGAAAAATACAATTTTTTACCTTTCAAACGCAGTTTGTCTAACAATTTTCTGACAAATACTTTTTGAGCTATCATTTTTTTCAGTAACTTCAAATGTCTCATTTTACGAGATTAACCTGTTGCAACAATTAGCGAAAAACCCAGTCGTCAGCAACGCATAGTTTTTTATTAAAGAGGCTGTTGGAGCAGGGATTGTCACCACCAGTTTGCCACCATTACTTTTGAAATCGGTTCCGTGGTTCCAGAGATTTCATAGAAATTGTAATTTAGAATGACTTCAGAACGCTTTTCGCTCATTTCACCCATTTAAATTTCGATTTTTTTTAAAAATTTATTCTTAGAGAGCATTTACATCTTATAAGTAACTACAATGCTAAATTTCAAATTTCTTGCCCCTTCAGTATAAAAAAGTGGCAATTTTCGACCATTTTTCGATCCTGCACCCCATTGATGTTAGTGGCACCGACATAAAATATAGCCTATGTTGGAGTAGGGATTGTCCCCATCAATTTACCACCATTACTTTTGAAATCGGTTCTGTAGTTCCAGAGATTTCATAGAAATTGTAATTTAGATTGTTTTTAGAACGCTTTTCGCTCATTTCACCCTTTTAAATTTCAATTTCTTTTTTATTTTGTTCTTAGAGAGCATTTACATCTTATAAGTAACTACAATGACAAATTTCAAATTTCTAGCTCCTTCAGTATAAAAAATAAAAATAAAACTGCCCAGTTAAACTGAGGGCATTGAGTTCACAGGCTATTCACACTAATTGTATATTATACTCTTATTTCAAAGAATTTGAAATAAGCCCATCGAAAAATAAAGAAATAAACAATATATTAAGGGGGCGGGGGTCATCCCTCCGTTACCCCCTCATAGTTAACTAATGAACCCCTTAAACTAATCAGGTAAATCTCTAATTACAATGAATATATATACAAAATTTGAAGAAAATCGGATAATTCTGCATGAAAAACCCATTTATAAAAATTAAGGCGGGATTAGCCCCCTCCGTTCCCCCCCCTTTATACTTAACCAATCAATCCCGAAAACTAATCAGGGAAACGTCTTAACCCAATGAACATATAAACAAATTTTGAAGCAAATGGGATAATTCTGCATGAAAAATCCATTTATATAAATTAAGGGGGGGATTAGCCCCCCGTTTCTCCCCCCCCCCTTTATACTTAACCAATCAATCCCGAAAACTAATCAGGGAAGCGCCTTAACACAGTGAACCTATAAACAAAATTTGAAGGAAAACGGAATAATTCTGCATGAAAAACCCATTTATATAAATAAGGGGGGATTAGCCCTCCGTTCCCCCCCTTTATACTTAACCAATCAATCCCGAAAACTAATCAGGGATGCGCCTTAACACAGTGAACCTATAAATAAAATTTGAAGGAAATGGGATAATTCTGCATGAAAAACCCATTTATATAAATTAAGGGGGGTATTAGCCCCCCCGTTCAACCCCTTTACACTTAATCAATCAATCAATCCCGAAAACTAATAAGGGAAGCGTCTTAACCCAATGAACCTATAAACAAATTTTGAAGCAAACAGAATAATTCTGCATGAAAAACCCATATATATAAATTAAGGGGGGATTATCCCCCCGTTCCCCCCTTTATACTTAAACAATCAATCCCTAAAAACTAATCAGGGAAGCGCCTTAACACAGTGAACCTATAAACAAAATTTGAAGGAAAACGGAATAATTCTGCATGAAAAACCCATTTATATAAAATAAGGCGGTATTAGCCCTCCGTTCCCTCCTTTATACTTAACCAATCAATCCCGAAAACTAATCAGGGAAACGCCTTAACACAGTGAACCTATAAACAAAATTTGAAGGAAATGGGATAATTCTGCATGAAAAACCCATTTATATAAATTAAGGCGGGTTTATCCCCCCGTCCCCCCCCCTTTATACTTAACCAATCAATCCCGAAAACTAATCAGGGAAGCGCCTTGACACAGTGAACCTATAAACAAAATTTGAAGGAAAACGGAATAATTCTGCATGAAAAACCCATTTATATAAAATAAGGGGGGATATGCCCCCCGTTCCCTCCTTTATACTTAACCAATCAATCCCGAAAACTAATCAGGGAAACGCCTTAACACAGTGAACCTATAAACAAAATTTGAAGGAAATGGGATAATTCTGCATGAAAAAGCCATTTATATAAATTAAGGGGGGGATTATCCCCCCGTTCCCCCCTTTACACTTAACCAATCAATCCCGAAAACTAATTAGGGAAGCGTCTTAACACAGTGAACCTTTAACCAAAATTTGAAGGAAATGGGATAATTCTGTGATGAAAAACCCATTTATATAAATTAAGGGGGGGATTAGCCCCCCCCGTTCCCCCCTTTATACTTAGTCAATCAATCCCGAAAAACTAATCAGGGAAGCGCCTTAACACAGTGAACTTATAAACAAAATTTGAAGGAAAATGGAATAATTCTGCTTGAAAAACCCATTTATATAAATTAAGGAGGGATTAGTCCCCCGTTCCCCCCTTTATACTTAACCAATCAATCCCGAAAAGTAATCAGGGAAGCGTCTTAACCCAATGAACCTATAAACAAAATTTGAAGGAAAACGGAATAATTCTGCATGAAAAACCCATTTATATAAATTAAGGGGGGGATTAGCCCCCCGAGCCCCCCGCCCCTTTATACTTAACTAATCAATCCCGAAAACTAATCAGGGAAGCACCTTAACTCAGTGAACCTATAAACAAAATTTGAAGGAAAACGGAATAATTCTGCATGAAAAACCCATTTATATAAATTGGGGGGGGGGGGGAATTAGCCCCTTGTTCCCCCCCTTTATACTTAACCAATCAATCCCGAAAACTAATCAGGGAAGCGCCTTAACACAGTGAACCTATAAACAAAATTTGAAGGTAAACGGATATTTCTATGAAGAGTTATCGCATTACGTACGTACATACATACATACAGAACCGGCTGGCAAGCTCTCAGGGCTTGATAGCCAGTTTGATAGCTGAAAAATCGCAATTTTAGAACGTTTTTTGCTCCTGCACCCCCTGTGGTTAGTGGCACCGACATAAAATATAGCCTATGTTGGAGCAAGTGTTTTCACCATCAATTTGCCACCATCACTTTTGAAATCGGTTCGGTAGTTCCAGAGATTACCCCATACAAACAAACCATCTTTACTCCTTTATAATATTAGTATAGATATTTATAATTATATTGATAATCAAATATTTTGATTAATTTCGCTATACTTTATATACCCGTTCTTTTATATTTTATTATTATAAATTAATAATTTTTAAGCCAATTTATGCAGATTTAAAAAATAATATTTAAAAAATTAATTTATATATTGCACTAATATATTTTTCTGATGATGTTATTGAAAGTTTTTCTTCTTATCTGATATGGACAATGAGGTACAAGATAACCAGAATACGATCAAAGAATGACCATGAAAATTTTTAATTGCACAATTTACGAGAAATGCCTTCTATGATAATTTCTAATTAAAGTATGGTGCTAATGATATTATCACTACTAACCAATGTCATAGCAATTCTGGTTGTCAATTTAATTGTTTATGAAAAGTTTAAACTTTGCTTATCATAATGTGATTTTCATCAAATGAAAATGAGAGAAAGAAAGTGTATAATTGTATTGGCATTCAATTCTAGCCATATTGCTTTAACGGAGATGGGATATGCCAGAATAAATATCTCAAAATCACATTTCTTTTAGCCTAAAGAAAGCCATGTTTCATTCCGTTGCCAACGCCGCGCCGTGCCGCCTTTCTCAGCGCTTAATTAGAAAAAAAAAAAAAACAATAACGAAAAATCATGCGTCAAGCATAGATTATGTAACACTTTCCAACGCTTCCAAAATAATTTTACAAATCATTACCGTTTAATAAGCTGAAAGATAACATTTAAGTAAACAATTTGGAAAACGCATAACATATTTAAAAGCGTAATTTCAGGAATTTCCCACATATATTTCTAACATATACAATATTCGGAAAAATATCCGAATATTTTTATTCAGCCCTGTATAGGATCTGTAGATTTGTATATATACTACATAGGATGCTAAATTTTAATTTAGTTGGGAAACGCGTAGCACAGTTTAAAATTCTCCTTCTGGAGTTTCTGTCAATAAACGGAAATGTGTTCGCGAACTTTTGTGCTGCGCTGTATAGGATCTACAGAATTTATACACACCAAGTAATAGACAAAAAGTAAGTTAAATTTAAAATCACGTTCAGCAACTTAAAACGCACTTCCAGGAATTATTGTTAACAGACAGTAGGGAATTCTTTTGTGTGTCCCTGTAAATGAACTATGACTGCTATACACACACTATTCTGTAGTAAGCCTCTTGTAATGCACCTTAGTGATCTATATAAATTTCAATGCGTTTAAAATAGTGAAACATTATTTAAATAAACCGCAGACGATTTTTCTCCATAGACGTAATGTAACAGAATTCTTTTGACGGTCCCTGTAAAGTAACTATAAGTGCTATGCACACCCTGTTCCATATTAATCTTCTTGTAATACACCCTAGTGATATATATCAATTACAATGTGTTTGAAATTGTGTAACATCATTAAAATAAACCGCAAATGATTTTTCCCCATAGACCGTCATGTAACGGAACTCTTTTGAGTGTCCCTGTAAAAAAACTATGAGTGCTACACACTTCAGTTGAAATAGGGAACATGCTATAGATGACGACAATAACATATAAAAATTGCAGGGCAATCCGAGCATATTTAAGGGAGTTAGATCATTAACAGACGGCAGACGGCCATACGGCCATACGGCAGACAAACCGAAGTCATAAACACTTTTCAACTAAGTTGGAAAGTGTTAAAAACGCTACTACGGGTTTTTGTTTACGTTGTCTGCCGAAGTGTTAATATCTTATCCTAAACTTTTAAACGCATTTTCTTCAGAATGACTTTTTTAAACTGGAAGGCATTGTAGGAATGTTAGTAATTAAGCCATCGACTTCAAATATGGAGTGAAGCTACATGAGATGCGTACTTATCTGGTGATGGTCAATCATAAAATTTGTCTTTATAATTCCTATTTTTTCTTTTACAAACGTAGCTTCTAAGAAATGATTTTGCATATCTTTCAAAAATTTTACTTTAAAATTAAAAAATAATAATAGTAATATTTTTATGGGATGAAAATGATTAGATTACCAGATTTATACATTCATTTAAACAATTTCAAAGACTTGTTTTTTTATTTCAGAACCGCCATTACCAAGCAGTGTCCTTCGCTCAGAAAGGTCCTGTGGTGGAGACTACGATGTCCATAACTGAGAGAGGTCCTGTGGTGCTGGAGACTATGAATTATCTTCTTTATGAGCTTCCTGATGATAATATAAATTTTGTTTTAATGAAATTTTCTATCTAAACTTTGTTTAAACTAATGGTGATTTCCGTTTGAAAATAAGTTTTATTTTTTTTCCCAAACACATATAAAAATGATCTTAATTTAACGGGGGTTACACCGTCCCCCCTCAACCCCTCTTCCTGCTTTAAAGGAAAGTGCCTTCAGGAAGAAATTTTGAAGAATATGTCATTCGAATTTTCGCTTTCATAAAAGAAAAAAACTTGCACAGTCCTCCCGCTCTGAATTATCGCAAGATCGAAATCACACAAACTACGAGCTCCAGATCCCCATACTTGCGGCCAGTCCGGCAGCCATATTTATATGCAGCCATGAACCACCACCCCCTTAATATTATGCTTGCGCGCTGACACAAAAATGGTGGCTGTCGTAGATGGATTTTTTTTTAAGCGTTTGTACGGTCCCCTTTATATATACACCAGTATTTTTTTAAGTGTTCTGTGATTTATTTAATCTGAAAAAATGAAGTGGAGAAAGCTTTTAGAAATTATTGGTATTCAAATTCAAGGGATCGTACGAACGCTGAAAAAAAATCTGCCTACGACAGCCACCATTTTTGTGTCAGCGCTTAGACCTATAATTCGGGGAGGGGGGGCGGTGCATGACCTCAACATGAGTCAGAGAGGAACAAAACTTTGTTTTAACACATTCGCAGGTTTTAATGCAATTTGTGCAGCATTTTTTGTTATAGTTTAATTTGAGATTCCATTCATAATTCGGGAGTTAATTTAATTACTAACCAGTCGACCCGTGTAAGGCTTTCGGATTGTAATCTGAGATTATTTGCTGATATGCATTTTCATTAATTTTTAATTAACAGCCATTTTTAATCAAACAACATGTTTTAACAAAATGTGTGTGTACTAGGTCGAAAACCTGTTCAAAAACCTTTCGCGTGATACATCATTCATTGTTGTTCATAATAAAATAGATGTTGACATCATTAGAAATAATATGTATGATAGTTAGCACTCATATTTTCTTATATGAGATAATTGATGATACATATAAATAAAGTGTTCGTTGCCAGGGAATAATGGTTAAAGCAGCGTCTCAAATTAAAATACTTTAATATTTTTTCTAAAAAAAGGAAAATTTTGCATAAAATTAATCACTGAAGCGGAATTTTCTTAGCAATTATTTTCATGATAACATATGATTCTACATGATCACATTTGATGTAATAGCATATGATCACACTAATTTCATTGTGACATCCTTGAGTAACCATACTGATATCGTTACTCTGAGGTGACATCATACGCATTTCACAATGTATCCTCATAAAAATAATAGATACAGTAGACAACTTCGTCCTTCAGGATCTTTTGTTTTTGTAATATGTTTTATTTAATTTTAGAAGCAATATAAGCATAGCTGCAACATTCCGGTTTTTTCTTCAAATAAAATCAAACTAGAACTATTATTAAATAAAATAAGTTAATTAATAACTATGGACAAATAAGAAACCTTTCATTAAAAAACTTTGTAGTTTAAATTATGTTTATTTGAGCTGTAAAAAAAAAAAAAAAAAAAAAAAAAAAAACGGAAGATTGCAGCAATGTATATATCTGGAAAATATCTCACTTTATTTTACTATTTCAAGTAACATTTTGAAAGATTTGATTTCCGACAGCGAGTAAGTATTCTACGAAGCTTTAGGTAATAAATGTCATTGCCCCATCGAGCAATTTTGAAAATACTGAAAAGAATTGGCACGTAACTGTCAGGAAAATGTTTTTTCAAATTTTCTTCACGTGAAAAAAGAGAGGGGAGGGGGAACGCAGAAAGAGAGAGAATTTCCACGAGCCATTTTTTGAGCCATACTGTTGTAAACATTTGCGTTTCATAAATACAATTTTAAAAAATCTGGTATTTTTTCCTTGTTTTTAGAATAAATTTATATTTTTAGACAAATAAATTAATATTCTCATGAAATGAGATTAAAAAATATTGGGGGAAAGAATTCACATGGGCTGCATTGAACTTTGAATCGTGGTTTTCAGATGAAATTTTAAAGCAAAGAGAAATTTTTAACGTATTTTGAAGAGTTTAAATTGAACCCAGTTAATGCACAATATATCAAAAGAAATGTTAAAGCTAAATAATAATTTTAGAGATTTGTTTAAAAAAAAAAAATTGTTAATTTTGATTATTATCAAAGCATTGGCAATTTTTAATAAAGCTCTTTACTCGTAAAGAGATTCAACTAAAAAAATTAATTTTAAGATATTAATGAATTTTGGATATGAGCTAATCACAATAGTCATGAAAAGTACTTTTACCTTATTTGTAAAAATGACCATTTTAAAGCCACTTTATTATTTTCCCCGTCAGGCTTTTCAGAACACTATTATTCCCACAATCGTAAACACCTAATAACCTAACTGATATAACTAAAAATGATATACTATTTATTCTGAATTCAAAAGTTATTAAATTTTAGTGCATTTTAAGATCAAGAACGTTGAGCATGATAACGATTATAATTTTAACTCCTGAAATCCCTACACTTTCAAAAATTGATACTTATGAAGCACAGTACTTATTTTTGAGTATTTTCTCAGCTTATTACAAAGAATATTTAAGTCTGAATTTCGAAAAACACACTTTTTTTTCTTTTTTTTTCTTTTTTCTTTCTTTCTTTTTCTTTCTTTTTTCTTGTGTGTGTGTAAAGTCATTATTCCTCAATCCGATGCGATTTTCACCAGTTTGTCACAATTAGGATATTTTTCGCATTTTATCATGTAAAAAGTACCTATAGTATAAGCAAAAAAGGTTTGATTACTATGCTTTTAAGTTAAAAAAATTTCTTTTGAAAAACTTGAATTTTTTCCTGTAATCTCAGAAAAATATATGTATGACAATGTATTTTATGCATGTCAGTTCATCTTAATTTTATTAATTTAATTGTAATCAGTTTTTCAAATGTTTAATGCAGTATAATGAAATAATGAGCATTCAACATTCAAGTTTTAAACACTTTTTACTTTTACAATTAATAAATAAGAACTAACAAATGAAGGGAAAATTAAATTTACCAAAATAATGATTATTACTGTATGTTCTACATAATTATTTCATTAATTAAATTTCGTATACTTATGAATTCCTGAATGCTGTAATTGTTCCTGGAATTTAACAATTATGGTGATGCCATGTAGCTGCGAGTCTTCCGGACTTTTCCCAAGTCAAATAAACGTAATTTCAAACAGAAAAATACTTCATGAAATATTTCTTGTCTCTATGTGGTTATTTATTAGCTAATTTTATTTTATAAAATTTATGACTTTAGTTAATTTGAAAAATCGGAAAGCTGTCAGGTATAGTTTTAATTGTATTCAGTTCATGCAAGTGTTTTATCACACTGTTCTGTTCACTTCCAATTTTTGGGTTCACTCACTACTTATTACGCTTACTTCGACTTCTGTAGATATCTTAATAGTAACGATAGTATATGAAAAAAAAATTATACTCATACGCAACAGTTCCATAGTTGCTAGACTTAATATTATCATTAGACTTTTCAGTTAACATTTTATTAGATAAGAAACTTGACGGCCGAGCTCCAAACTCTGGAATGGCTCTGAAGGGTTCTCCACTAGAGTTTTAAAAATTATATTTATCGTCCGCTTTTCTTCCTTTTTTTGCTTAAAAATTTATTTTTATGTTTCTTTTTATTTTCAATTAAAGTTACGCATGACACTCCTTAGGAGCCTACACTAGTCACGCGAAAAAATGAGAACGCTAATATTAAACCTATAGGGAAATGTTATTTCTCGTTTGTATTTTAATTTTTTTTTTTTTTTCATAGGATGCCTGAGGTCGATATCTAATTTTATGCGTATGTAATATTTCGATTTTGGTTACAGTTTTTTTTTAATATCAGGATACTTTCACTTTCAAAACCGGTTTCAACCGGTTCCAAAAGTGAAAGTACACGCATATTTAAAAACTGTAACCAAAATCGAAAAAGTACAAACGCACGAAATAAGATATTGACCTCAGGTATCCTATGCAAAAAAAATAAAATAAAATAAATAAATAAATAAATAAATAAAAAGTTATTTACAAATAATAAAATACAAGCGATAAATTTGTAAAAATTTCTCCCTTATGTTTAACATTACTGTTTGAGTTTCTTCACTTGACTAGTGTAGGCTCTTAAACAGCGCGATGTCCCAAAAGTCCCAATAGTGTCACGTTTCAAAAGTCCATCCTTTTACTTGAACAAGTATTGTTGAGTGAGGAATATTAAATTTCCGATGTGATGCCATGGTATCAGTCGACCAGCTTTAACCTCCTGCACAGCTTGTTTAAGTTCTAGGAGTTTTTATGAGCTCCCTTAACTATTTTGTTAGCTAAAAATTACATCGGGAAAGAAAAGTAAAAACAGTAATGCAATTATATTGAATAATCCATGTTTATTTCACAATAAAAATATATTCTAAAAAATTAAATGAAATTAAAATCAATAATTCTGACCATTGACCTTGAGCCTTATTTTTTTTTAGGTAAATTTTGAAGGGTACTTTTGCGTTACCCCCCCCCCTTTCGATTTAAAACTTCATCCATTCATCATATAAAAATAATAAACCTTTAAATAAATTAACAGTCTTTTGGCGATTCATTAAAGCACAAAACACATTCCATTTATAGCAATTGAATCCATTAACACCAAATATACCACCAACCGATCTTTTGACCGATACCAACTGAAAATATTTCGATTCGAATCAGAAATTTCTTCATAAAATTAATAAAATATAAATCACACAGAAATAAGTTAAATAAAAAAGTTAAATAGTTTTAAATAAAAATTCCGGTTTCAAATATTTTTATAAACTTGAGTAAAATTCCTGGTATGTTTAACATTGCCGACTGGCAATTTTTATAAACTCTGGATTTTAAAACAGTAGAAGCTCCTCCCTCTTTTGAAAGCATCTGGTCAGTTGGTTTTCTTTATAGATTTCTGAAATTTCTGTAAATGTACTCCAATGTACGTATTTAATATAATAAAAGTGTCTTACAATCTTAAAAATGGGGACAACATGATATACATGCATTTTTTATAAGGTAGAAGCGACGCCAATTATATTTGTTTAAATAACAATGAGAATTTTTGTTTCCCGTTGGCAATGTGTTAAGATAAAATTACAGATAGCCAAAGTTTCAACTTTAGTTTGTGGCTAAAGAAGCTTTGTTATAAAAGGAAGTAGGGAGTAATTTCTACTTTTGCAATGCGATGAGTATATTGCGTTTTCCTGTTCCTGTTTCTTCTTCCTGCATTTATTTTGTTGTTTTAAATGAAATGCACAAAAAATCCAGAAAGTAACTTATTTCTTTGTGATTTATATCTTATCTACTTTATGAAAACATTTCTGGTTCGAATCGAAATATTTTCATTTGGTACCGGTCAAATGACCAATTGTTGGTATATATAGTGTTATTATTTGAAACCAATGTGAAAAATTAAATATTAAAAATAACGTACTTATTTATTGATATTTTTGTACATTTAGAAACATTTCCAAATCTGTTTGAACTTAAAACTAGTCGTTGGGTGCCACCGTAATACTTACCCATCATGGATATGCATAATATAAAATATGAAAATAAAACATGTGTAAATTATTTATAAAATGCATTGCAATTCGAATAAAATCGTGGCTTGATGACGTCATAAACTTTAAATGCTCTATTACTGAATTGCGTAAAAGAAACATTCTTATAACTCAAAAATTGATAATCATATTAACTAACGGTTTACTGCGTCGGATTAAGCGTCTCATTTCCAATTAAAATATATCTTTGAATTGAAATTTGAATGAAATACAGGGTCATGAAAAATCGAAGAGTGTGGAAATATAATTACAATTATCTCGGCAACTAATAATCCGATCTACTTCATTCTTTACGCAAAATTTATGTTTTTGTATTGTCTTTTATATTTACTCCTTAAAATAAACAATTTCGAGAATTTTTATATACCTTTTATCAGAACGAATATTTCGAGAGTCCGAAAAAAATAGTTCCGGATAATCGAGGTTACTGAAATTTTATAAGTTTCTTCCCATTATTACATACTAAGTACATACCAAATTTCAAGTCTCTATCTCAATTTGTTCCGGAGATAGAGCGTTTACAGACACACACACTGACACACACACTCAGACACATACACACATACACATATACATACACAGACAAAAGGACAGCAATTTTGTTTTCTAAAAATATGTTTTCGGAATCTCCAGTGTCTGAAACGTGTAAATCCGTCAAAAAAAAATTTCGATTTTCAAAACGATTACAAGATTTACCCTATACTACGTATGATGGGTAAGTAAAATGAAACGTCATTGAATAACGAATCTCGCGGCAAAAGAGCAAATTAAAAAGGAATTTTTTTTTTAATTCGATCTCCGACCGGAACGTTTTTGCGTTTCAGAATATTAGTTTGTTTTCGAATTGCACGCTGTTTTTCTGGTGCAGTTGCTCTAATCAATAAATTTTAAATGTCTTCGATTATAAATATAGATTTTTCTCGTACGAAGATGTAGATTTCTGTTTTTAATCACTCGGTATAATACGAATGGTTGTATTAAAATTCCAAAGACCAAATGTAATATTTGTCCATGAAACTGTGAATTTGATCACCTAAAGGTGTATCTTCTCTTTAGGAACCCCAAGGAGAGCTTTTAAGTAAGTTCATGTAATATATATATATATATATATATTTAAATTAAAATGGATATAGAACTCTTTGTTTGCTGTAAAAAAAATTTGTAGTACAAATTTTGGTTTTGCAAATAGAGGAACATGTCATGGTGGGTGTACATCAGAGTTTGAAGATAATAAAAGAAGTACTGAACACAGTAAAAAAAAAATCGCAAAATTTCAGTATACGCACAGTAAATTTTACGGTATTTGTACCATTTACATTCTTTTTGGTATGAGTACATATATACTACGACTATGAGTATGTGAGTACTACGGTAAAATTACAACTGATTGAAACCTATTTAAAACAGTTTTTTTTTTATTAAACTTGAAAAGTTTTAGCAAGGGCGGATCCAGAGAGTCCTTTTTTTTAGGGGGGGGAGGGGGCGTGATACAGATTTATACATAATCGTCATTATATTGTAAAGTATTAAATGTAAAACCGAAACCTGTCTATAAAGGAATCCTGTCTTAAATGGAAAATTTCCAGGGACTCGCCGCAAATTATGCCTGTTAAGACGAAACCTGTTTAAAAGGGAATTTTATTCTGGTACTAGCGATTCCGTTGTCACACATTTTAGTGCATGTAAAATTATATGAGTTATTGTTTACGATTATGTTGTTTATGATAATTGTTTACAATGTCATAATTTTGGTTGGTTAAATTCATACAGTTCAATCTGTGAAAACGGCGCCTGTCTATAACGTAATCCTGACTTAGACAAAAAAAACTGCATGGTCTCGACCGAAGGAAAACCAACTATTACATCTGCTGAGATGAAACCTATCTAAAACGGAATTTTATTCTTGTACTAGCGATTCCGTTTTCACAAGTTTTAGTGTATGTAAAATGATATGTAATGAGTTACTGTTTCGATTATATTGTTTGAAATAAGTAATTATTTTTACTGGTTAATTCATACGGTAAAGTCTGTGAAAACGGTACCTGTCTATGAAAAAATTCTGTCTTAAATGGAAAAATTTCATGGTACCGACGAAAGGAATTCCATACTTGCTAAAACGAAAACCTGTCAGAGACAGAATTTTTTCCGGTCCCTAGCGACTCCGTTTTCACAAGTTTTACTGTACTTTGTAGTTCATTATTAATTTTTAAATTAATAGAAAAATAATGCAATGAAACCTGCTAAGACGTAATTGTAAAGGACCAAAGAAAAGATCCGTTTTAGACAAGTCTTTGTCTTGTCTAAGCAAATATAATTTTATAATATTTCTTCATGGGGGTTTTTTCTGTCCCAATCATCTGAGCAGGCATAATTGCACTATGTTCCTGTCGTCAGAACCATGAATTTTTCGGTTTAAGAGCAGTAAAACCAAAAGAAACGGAAACTGTCTATGACGGAATTCTGCCTTAAATGGAAAAAAATCATGTTACGTAGAAATGAATACCATGCAATTATACCTGATAAGTAGGGAATCTGTTTAAAACAGAACTTTTTGTTTAGTCCCTAACCATTCCACCTTAGCAGATTTTACTGTATTTTATTAGAATTAGAATAATTTTAGTGTTTTAAAAGCAGAAAAATTATGCTTCCAACTTAGACATGGAGCTATTATTAATAGCTAATTATTATTATTAGATAATAGAACCTATTTCTCAAAATATTTAAAAGCCAGCATTAGGATAATCTTAGTTTTCAAAACAATTTTAGTAACACATATATCACAACAAAGAAAAATTAGTAGTTACACCCACCGCAGCGATAATGGTGGTGGTGTGTGTGTGTGTGTGGGGGGGGGGGGGTCTTAGAAAAACTTGTCCCAAGTGAAACTTAGCAAGGAGAGGGAAAAGGGTAAGATTACGTACATACTATAACAAAAGAAAATTTCAGCCAACTAGGGATTTTAACTAATTTGAATATTTTTTTGGTTAACCCATTTCTCACCGCACCTTTATATTCGCCGAGATGATTTTTTCAAAAACGTCTGAAAAGGGTTGAACTCATTCGAGCGGATTTAGTTGTTTAGAAGTATTATGATTGATTGGTAGGTCTATTAGCAAGCAGAACTGTCCTGAAAATATCCCACTATAATACTGTCCATCGGAGAAGAAAAGCACGACATTGTCATTCGGTAATCTTTCCTTTAGCATTTCGTAAAAACTTTAATGAAAAAAAGTAAAACAGGAAAAAATATATATTTTCGTTATAACTATATATATATATATATATGCTATAAAAAGAAATATACTATAAAAAGTATAAGCACAAAAGAAAAAAGTTTACTTAAAACTATTGGATCTGCGCCTGAGTTTTAGTAGGTCTGGAAAGTTCAAGGCAGTTCAAATTCTTGAATTCCGTGATCCCAAGATATTTTACTGTTCGGTATAATTGAAGGGACCGATTTAAAATAACCAGCATCTTCCAACTATCAAAAAACTAAAGCATTATGTTTGCATTTGCAAACTTTGCAATAAGTATCATGCTGTATTTTCGATTAACAAAAAAAAACGGCAAATTGTACTCGACGACGTCCATTATTAGCGCGAAAAATGTTATTCCGTCACGTTGTGACTTAGCCTTTAAAAAAATGCCTTAATCCTATTAAAAAATTTTCATGATTTGATTAGTGTTCTAAGTGTTCCCTTGTTTTTTTTTTTCAAACTAGCCTTTTTTTTTACTCTCTCAAACCACCTAATACTGGTTTTGCTGAGAAATAGCACTCTATTTCGAATTTCTTTTTTCAAAACATTGTAGGTGTAATTATATCTTTATAACAAAAATCCTATCTTTACGAAAACGAAATTACTGTATGCTCTCATTAAGTTTGCTTATGTAGTTTGCTTCAATATTAAAAGCATATTTATTTAAAAAATTTCATTTTTTTCTAGATTTTCATTATGTAGAAACAAGTATTTATGCCGCATTCTAGACTGGAATGTTTTATAGGTGCACTCAAATAAAAGTTAGGGGAAAACCAGTTTTAAGCGACTGATTAAAAAATATATATAATTTATGTTAGAATCCTCATTTGAGGTTATCGAGAGGATTATAGAATTAAAATATTATCTTCTAATATAATTACACTATATTGCCAAAGGTGACCGGTCACTTGCGATTTTAGACGTTTTGTTAACTATCTAGAAAAATACATGAGGAATTAACCTGAAACTGCAGGTGTGTAAACAGTATAGAATAGCTTATATATTTCCGCAAATATTTTTTCACGAAACCCCATTGGGGACTGTCAACAAATTGAAAAAGAACGAATATCTTTTGGATAACTCTGTAAAAACTAATGTAGCAAAGGCGTTCAAACTCGAGATTATTAATAAGTGGCTTATTGTAATATACTGTGTTCATTTTTATGAGGCTAGCATGTATACTCGTAGAGAAATTAAGGTTTTTATAAAAACAGTCCCAAATTTCGCCTAGATTTTGCTTATAATTTGCAGAGTTCTTAATATAAAAAAAAGTTCTTTTCAGAAAATATGACAAATAACATTGTACATAATACTCTGCAATCAGAATTAAAATATAATAAAAATTGGATGAAAAATGAGCAGGTTTACTAAAAAATGTTTCACTGCGCATGCGCGAATGCAATCAAAATTTAATATGCATAATGTATTAGCTAAGTATATAGAGCAACTTTTGTGAAAGTCTCAAAATCATAGCTTGAAAATTCTGAAAATTATCGTCGATAGAAGAAGCTCAAAATCCGTTGTTCCCAAAAGGATAAATCACTAATCACTAATCAACAGATATTTGATACAACCCCTCATCTTTTTGCTTTTATTTACAAGCACACACAAAAGATATTGGTTCCAGTACATGTGCGATATTTACAGTCTATGTGTGATAAGTGTGTTTTCAACTCTGGTTTGCGTTTTTAAGTTTAACTAAATTTTTTTCATAGTACGTGTGTGTTTAAAACTCGGTTGATCTTATACAGGGCTACACAAGGGAATTCGTAAGTATTACAGACTATGGGAGGGAATTGCTTAAGGGTAGTTTTAATTGTGTTTACGCATTTTCCTTCTGAACTGTTTTTTGTAGACTTATAGAAGTTTGTGGAATATATATAAATTCATATAGAGGGCTACGCAAAGAAAAATATACATTGCCGTTTACGGTTGGTAATTGCTGCGAGGGAGTTTTAAGTTGCCTTTTAGCTTAATATGTGGTGTGTACAAAAGTCTTCAGATAATATACAGGGCTGTACAAAAGATTTAGAGTGCATTTCCATCGATTTGCGAAAATTGCTAAATGTGAATATTCTAACTGAGCTAAATTTTACCATACTATATATTCACATCTATTCATAATATACAGGACTGCACAAAATAATTCGACTACTTTTTTGACACTGAAAGGTAATTTCGAAAACTGGATTTTTCAATGTGTTATATGTTTTCTAAACTGTTTACTTACATATCTTCTTTCACCTTATTTAACGGTGAAGTCTCGTTACAGTTTTCTGGATGTGTTGGAAAGTGTTTCATAATCTATGCTTGACGCATGATTTTTCGTTCTTGTTTTTCAAATGCGCCATGTCAGTTTAAGCACACACAACAGAAGTTCTACGAACCGTCACTAAATATCTATTACTTACCCATCATGGGTAAGTCTTGTAATCGTTTTGAAAATCGAAAAAAAAAATTGGACGGATTTACACGTTTCAAACACTGGAGATTCCGAAAAACGTATTTTTAGAAAAAAAATTTGCCGTCCGTCTGCCTGTGTGTGTGTGTGTGTTTCTGTAAGCGCTCTATCTCCCGAACAAATTGAGATAGAGACTTGGAATTTGGTATGTACTTAGTATATAATAATGGGAAGAAGTTTATTGAGTTACAGTAACCAGGATTATACGGAACTATTTTTTTCGGACTCTCGAAATATTCGTTCTGATAAAAGGTATATAAAAATACTCGAAATTGTTTATTTTAAGGAGAGAATATAAAAGACAGTAAAACAACATAAATTTTGCATAAAGAATGAAGTCGATCGGATAATGAGTTGCCGAGATATTTGTAATCGTATTTTCCACACTCTTCGATTTTTCATGACCCTGTATTTCATTTAAATTTCAATTCAACGATATATTTTAATTGGAAATGAGACGTTTAATCCGACGCAGTAAACCGTTAGTTAATATGATTATAAATTTTGGAGTTATAAGGAAGTTTCTTTTACACAATTCAGTATTAGAGCATTTAAAGCGAGGCTAATGAAAAAGAAAGGCTACCGCGGTGCTTTACGCGTATCTTTTTTTACAGACCGCGGGAGTCACGTGATGATCGAATGCACCAATGAGGGTGTACGAAAAGAGCAACACGTCACGCTAGTGGTCTGTAAAAAAAGATAAGTGGAATGCACCGCGGTAGCCTGTCTTTTTCGTTAGCCTCGATTTAAAGTTAATGACATCATCAAGCCACGATATTATTCGAATTGCAATGCATTTTGAAAGTAGTTTACACATGTTTTATTTTCATATTTTATATTATGCATGTCCATGATGGGTAAGTATTACGGTGGCACCCAACGACTAGTTTACTATAAAAGTGCACTTATTATTATACTTATTTTATTACAAAAGTGTCATTTTACAGTGTCATTTTAGTCTCTAATGGTGGAAATCGTAACCTTTTTTAACACTTTCCAACATAGTTGAAAAATGTTTATGAATTCAGTTTGTTTGTCCACATGGAATTGATATATGTTATTGAGATTTGCTATGGCATCTTCAGTATTGAAAATAAAGTACGTAGCACTTACACTTCGTGTACAGGGGCACTCAAAAGGATGCCGTTACATTATGGTATATGAGGAAAAATATTTTGTTGTGTATTTTAATGATGTTACACTATTTCAAATATATTGAAATTGACATACATCGCTGAACTGCACAACAAGATGTTTGCTATCGAATATAGCACGTGTAGCACTTATAATTATTTTACAGGATAACTCAAAAGAATTACGTTATATTATGGTCTTTGGGAAAAAATCATTTACGTGTATTTTAATCATTATATACTATTATAAACATATTGATATTGATATCATTTTCTAAGGTGCACTAAAACTTGAATATAGATATCTGTAGAATATAGAGTGTAAAGCATTTATCATTCATTTACAGAGCCACACAAATCTATTCGGTTACATAACGGTTTAAAGGGAAAGACAGTTTGTAGCATATTTTAATTATGTTATATTATTTGATGGGTGATTATATTACTGAGGTTTGCTACAAGATACTTGTTGTATAATATGATATGTATAGCATTGATCGTTCAATTACAGGGGCACACAAAATATTTCGGATACAGTACTGTATCCGAAGTGTTATCTCTAAGCGATAATTGCTGGAAGTGCAGTTTCAGTTAGGTATGCGTTTAACTAAACTTTTGCGTACCATGTCGTACGTATAAACGCCATACATCATATATAGGGCTACACAAAATAATTCGTCAGCATTACTGTGTATCAGCGTAAATTGCTTAAAGGGTTTTTTTAATCGAGTTATGCATGTTTACATGAAATATATTTAGTATTTTAAAAGATGTTTGTTGAATATAAATATAGTATACAGGGCCACGCAAAGAACTGGATACATGGCCGCCTCTGTAATGATAATTTCTGGTAAGTGTGATTTCAATAGTTTTCAGCGTGTTTTAGCCTGAATTAAACTTTAGCTTAATATGTGGCGTGTATAAAAATTTTACGGTAGTATACAGCGCTGTACAAAAGTATTCAAATATATTTCAGTCCACTGGTAGAAACTGTTGAAGGTGAATGTTTAACTGTGTTATGTGTTTTCTTATACTAAACTAAATTGCAGTATACTATATAGAGTACATACAAATATATATATTATATACAAGGCTGCACAAAAGAATTGGACTACATTTCTGACTATGGCCTGTAATTGCTGAAATCTGGTCTTCAAATGGGTTTTGCGTTTTCTAAAAGTTTACTTAGGTATTTTATTTGCCTTATTAAACAACGAAAATCTGTTATAGTCTGTTAGTGTTGGAAAGTGTTTCATAATTTATGCTTGGTGCATGATTTTTCTTTCTTGTTTCTTTTAAAATCAAATCTCTATGTTCTAAATAGTATTACTCCAACTTTCATAGAATGTTGGCCGAAGAGATTTTTTACATTCGTACTCTAAACATCATTATAATTATGGCTACCTAATGTGCTTTATATAATAATATTATATATGTAATAATTTTTAGTTGCCAATTCATTTTGCCGGTGTTTTAAAGATAAATTTTAATTACTAAAGATACAATTTCAGAATACAGCGATCTCTCATTTATACACGATGTACGGAAATATTTTTAGTGTCCCTATTTCTGAATAGTAAATTTGCCTTATAAAATCTGCGATTAAATAAGGCAAAAATTACTATTCATAAACAGTGGTACTAAAAATAATTACCGTACGTCATGTATAGATGGGAGGTCAATGTACTTCATTTCACATTCTGACTGTCACATTGGCCACACATCATACGTCAGCTCATATTGTCGGGAAGTCTCGAGTTACATATCTTTACAATTGAATAACTTCCAAAATTTGATCTCTTCTCAATTACGCCTGATTGTAACTAGTGGACTACGCTACCCACCACTAAGTTATTAAGACGAAACAATATTTGGTTTAAATGTAGACATGGGGGAATCAAATGATTTGATCGACAACCGATCCTCGGTCACATTAATTTATCAGTCTAATTTCTAGCAGTGCTTAAACCACAGACACTAGAGAATCGCACTTATTCATCTTTATCTCTTCAAAAAAAGTTTTTGAACGTATTAAAAGTTTCGTTTCTGTAGGATGAAAAGTTAATCTGCTATACAAAGAAAATTAGATTACATGGGCAACTTGAGAATTAAGTATTAATTTTAGAATTAAAAAAGAATTTACCGTATATTCCGGGATATAACGCGCACTTTTTATGCAAGAAAATTGATCGAAATTTATAGGTGCCCGTTATACGTCAGTTATAAAAATGAAAGATTAAATTTAAAAAAAAGTTTATCATAAGAACTAAGATTTCTAATTTAATGAACATGCTATTTATTTACAAAAAAAAAATCACTATGAGATTACACGAAAAACAATAGCCATAATACATTAGAATATTCTTTGTTTTATTTTTTGTTATGAAACTATGGGTTTCTTTTCAAAAAAGGGGGGAGTTGAGCTTTATACCACGAGTATACCAAGAAATAGAAAAATGAAGTCTGAAAATTTAGGTGTGCTTTATACACTGAAGCGCGTTATACGCCGGGATAAACGGTAATTTTGTTGTCTTATTTTATTATTTTGTAATCTTTCACGTATATATATATATATATATGTAATGTACCTTTGAAATAAAATGTAACTAACAAAGTCAAGAAATAGTGTCCATAGTCATAAACAAAAATGACCGAATCTCTTTAATATTACACACACAATATTTCTATATATATTTGAACTATCAGTCTCTGTGTGCGTTTTAACCTTTAACTGTGTTGACAAAATTTTGTATTTTTGGTGGTTTGTGTTTTAATTTATAAAGAGAAATAAATACCATTTAACATGAATTGTGTATTTTAAATCGGAAAGAAGCTAAGTTGTGCTGCATTCTATTAATACAGCAAAGGGTTAGATCTAATAATTTTTGTATTTATTTAAATATGACATTTTTCTAAGATATACGAATATTTATAAGAAAAGAACTATGGAACACATTTTTTTTCATTTTCTTTATTCATTGCCATCGGAAAAAACTACTAGTATCATTTTTACATTTTTGCATACCTCGACACCATCTTGATTCTTGTAATGGAGGACAAGGTCTTCCCCCTCTTAAAGGAAAATTTGTAACTTTTCTTTTCCTAAATTGTTCACCAAATCCACAGGAATTGCTGCAGTGTTCCCAATCAGCCCATTCTGAGACTCGACACGGCCTTGGCCCTGTAATTTAAAAAGTTTTAAAAGGTTATTGACGCTGATTATAAAATTCCTCAAACAACAATATAATGAAAATCTCAACAGGGTTTATGTTCAAGGATGAATGGAAATGCCCATACATACTGTGCTATGCAATGGTCGATCTTGGTGGTAAATTTGGCGAATTTCATGGGGGCAGCAACATTAGCGATCATTTTGATCGCCAAATACTTGTCTGGGAATTTCGAAAAACGGAAGCTCTGCGATGGAAATTTCAAGAATTTTTCGGTACAGGAAATACGTCATCACAGTTGACGTCTTCATCGATTAAAGCAGTCCATATAAATAGTACTGCTATGAAGAGATAGTCTTAAGTGATTACAAGTATAAGAACGAAGTTTAGCGAGTGATATTTATGCTTTGCTGATTTTTTTTATTAGGCTGTTTTCTTGATTTTTGAGTTGAAGACTATACCTCGATAATCTAGGACGTGTGTCAAAAAATCGCATTCACCCCATAAGAATTTACCTTTATTACTTACAAATCTATTTTCACCACCTTGAAAGTCGGAGATTTCCTAACAGTATTAAACGATCAAAATATATACTATTACTGCAGCTATTGCCTCATTTATAATGTATATACTTTAAAATTATGATGTAAAACTTACAAAAAAAAATAATAATCAGTATTGCTTTTAGTAGTCTAACCCATCTGAAAACCATCTAGAAAAACATTTGACATTCGGTACATCACTCTGGCAACAAAATTTGACCCTCACACATCATGAAATCCTTTGAACTTATGAGAGGATTTCGAAACAGAATTACTCATTAACTAATGTAATTTTCGAAATTCGATTTTTTGTCATGAAAAAACTGATATCTGATACCGAAGAATTAAGGTTTAACACCTATTTCCCAACATTTAAAAAATAAAGTGGGAACAATTTTCAATTTTTAGATGCAAAAAAATGCACTAGTATTAAAAAAGAAGACATTTGATTGGTACGTATATTTTTTATACTTTTTTTTTTTTTTTTTTTTTTTTTTTTTTTGCGGCAGAATTTGTAGGTGGTGATCACATTTTTTTTCCAGAACTGTACATATATAGATCTTGATGAAGACTTTCATTTTTGTTATATTTATTTATCATTGTATTGCATTATATGTGTATGTTATATACTGTCTTTGACATTTAATGTTACGTTACCCTGTATGATGCTTTATGCAAACCTTTTTACTATCACGCGCGCATTTGAAATTTATAACCATCTTCATAGGAGCACAATCGCAGGCACATATTTATTACATATGTGTGAGAGAGAAGAGGGGAGGGGGTGGCCACTGTAAAAATATACACAAACTCATACATATACATTTACATTTATAAAAATTTTCATTAACGAAAGTTAACAAAGTTTTTTTATTAATATCAAAGATACAGGGTGTTCTAAAAAGGACTCCCCAACTTTGAAATGACATAACTTCGAAACAGTGAGAGATAGAAATGTGAAACAAGTTGAATATTAAACAGATAGCTCTGGAATTTGTTATACACGAATTTGAAAAAATAATTCCAATATTGGATAATAGGTAACAGCACAAGCACATGGAACTTTAAATGGTACTCAGAAGTACAGAAATTTCATTCGTGCTTCTGTTTCATTGCTAACACGTGTAAAAAAGTTGTATAGAATTAGAGAATAATTCGGAATTCAAGAATATCATGCCGTATTCCATGGAACAACGAATTTTTATTGTACTTGAATACCATCGATTAAATCGAAGTCCGACGATGACAAAGCGAAGTTTTCAAAAAAAAATTAATGTTAAAAAAGGGTCCAGACTTTAAAAAAATTCGCAATTTATTCAACAAGTTCGAACGGACGTGCAACGTGGCCGATAATTTAGGCGGAAATGTGGGATGCAGTCGATCAGTCATGACACCTGAAAATGTGCAAGCAGTCGAAGAAATTGTTAGACGTTGTCCTCGAAAATCCATAAGGCGAGTCGCTGCTGAAGCAGTATTGTCAAACACCACTACGTACAGTATAATGCGAAAAGGCCTGAAGCTGTTTCCCTATAAAATACAGTGCCATCAAGCGATCACAAATACAGCTCTACAACAAAGAGAAGTTTTTGCATATGAGTTACTGCAGATGATTGATGAAAATAAAATTGATGTCGGTCATGTATGGTTCACCGGTGAGGCTCATTTTCATTTAGAGGGATATGTGAACAAACAAAACTGGCGAATATGGGGCACTGAAAACCCGTTTGTGTGTCTTTCAAAACCACTGCACTCAGCAAAAATTACAGTGTGGGCAGGACTGTCCAGTAAAGGAATCATTGTGCCCTTTTTCAGGAGGGAAACGATTAACGCATCACGATATATTGAAATTTTACAGCAGTTTATTGGAACATTTCAAGCTCTAGAGCAGGGATTCTCAAACTATGGTACGCGTACCAGTACTGGTACGCGAAGCTCTGGCTACTGGTACGCAAAATTCTGATACTGGCACGTGAAATGAAACACAGTATATTATTATGACATCAAAAACAGCTTAATTTTATGACCCCGGCAATTTTCGAATGCGATTTAAGGACTGTAAATGCTATTTTCTTTTTTGCTACTAGATTTTAGCACAACATATCCATGTGAATGTACTTTTCCTTCAATTCTTTTTATGAAAGCAAATACAGGAATAAACTAAACATGGAATCTGATGACTTACGAGTAAAACTAACTAATATTGAACCAGACGTGAAGAAGCTGTGTTTGATAAAACAATCCCATAACTTTTAATTAGCGATAGAAGCAAATTAGTGCAATCTGCCTACTATAACAGTATAAGAATCAGTATGCGCCAATATGTCATTAAGTATTGTAGCTCTTTTCTTATACCAAAACATTGTATTTTGATATTGTATGCATTATTAAGAATTAATGATGATACTACTTTTTACTTGATTGTTATTATAAAGCAGTCAGTTTAAGTATCAATTTAGTAACGTAATAGTCATTTTGAAGTACAGTAAAATCTGCTAAGAGGGAAGAGTAAAAGACCTGGGAAATAATTCGTTTTAGACATATTTTGTTTTATAGTGTTTTCTATATTAACTTTACGAGGGTGGCTCGAAAAGTTCTCGACCTGACAAAGAAAACATAAGATTTGTGACAACATTTTATTTTATTTTTCAACGTAGTCCCCTTGCAAGTCAATGCATATGAGACACATACTTTTCTGTGTGAATTATTTAATTGCAGCCCTGTAATGTTTGTTACCTGGTGGTACGCGGAAGTATGAACTTTGTTTTAGTGGTACACCAGTCTAAAAGTTTGGGAACCCCTGCTCTAGAGGATGCACCAGAGATTTTATGGTTTATGCAGGATGGGGCCCGACCGCACCGTACTACTGCAGTGTTTGAGTTCCTCGAGGAATACTTCAGTGAGAGAGTCATTGCTTTAAATTATCTCAAAGTGACAGGTATTGGTATGGATTGGCCTCCATATTCCCCGGATCTGAATCCATGCGACTTATTTTTGTGGGGTTACTTGAAGGACGCTGTTTATTCTAAGAATCACCAAACGTTGGAACAGCTTGAACAATTCATCTATGAGGCATGTGCTGCATCCATTTCAAAAGAAGTATTGCAACAAGTGATTTCGAACTTTACCTTTAGGTTGCGTCATGTTGTTTCTGAAAAAAATAACCATATCGAAACCATTGTAATGTGATTTTTATCTCAGTTCAAACAGCTCACTTTCAGGAACTATTTCAAAGACACAGCTTTGTGGTTGCAGCGCCCTCTCGTGTCCAATATTGGAACTATTTTTTAAATTGATGTATAAAAAATTCCAGACCTATCTGTCTAACATTGAACTTGTTTCACATTTCTATTTCTCACTGTTTCGAAGTTATGTCATTTCAAAGTTGGGGAGTCCTGTCTAGAACACCCTGCACGTATGGAACATTTTTTTTTCCCTTTCAATCAAAATGAAGATTGCGAAATAGCTACTTATACACATAAATTATTAATTTGCATAGGCTTCGTGGGCCAAAAAAGGGTCTCTGTGGGCGCAAGAACGGCCGAGAGCACATGGTTGGTGACCCCTGCTTTATGAAATGTTCAATATTCAGGGTTTCAAAAATATCTATTCATTTTACTGATACATTCATTTAATTCGTGTCAAAGCTATATACACCATTCCCTGATACTACATCCATGACAAATTAGTGTAACACGACACGCCGTTCTTGCATGTTTCTAAAGTAACGATCCATTTCCTTGTTACTGATGTTGGGATCCTCCATGTTCTCCAGATTTCATGCCGTACGAGTTTAGTGTTTTGGGATTCATCAAGGTGCAAGTTCATAAAATTAATATCACCAGTCTCCAACACCTCATGCAAATTAAAATCGCTACGGCGGCATTCAATTGGCCAGACATGCTGAAACAGAGCTATAGTTGAACGTTGGAGTTTGCATCTGGACATGCAGGGACGAAATTTCGAGTTATACTGATTTGTTATACATAGAGTGTTATGTCAGGGGATGATGTATATATAGCTTTGATCCGAATTAAATATGTGTGTGAGTAAAATTAACAAGAATTTCTCATACACAACATTTTTCTAAGCGTTTTGAGGTATGAATATATTTTGCCTTACAAACACTTACATAACTGAAAAGATTTAATGGAAAACAAATTTGGATGCAGCTCAAAGTCATTCCATAAAGGAGTTAATTGGATGACACGAATAGATACGTAGTGTAACAAATGGAAGTACAAAATTACATTTTAGCAAAAGTTGTATTTTATTGTCAATTTCCAATTTCTTACAATTAACATCTATATTGTTAATTCATCAATATCGTCACAACTGTATTGTTAACTATAAATCATTCGGTAAATTATAGAGAAATTAAAAACATGATCAGCATAACTACCGATCATCTTATACATCACATTTGTCCGTCATTGACTCCCCTTTCGCCTTTTGTGAAAAATTGTCTTTTAGCTTTTGTTTTCCATTTAGCACAGAGTATCCTAAAATGAATTGAATATTTTTTTTTAATTCAATAAAAAGTAAATGGTAAAAGCTATTAAGTTTTCTTGGAGGAGAGTTATGTGTGATGTCAGGTTTTTCTTTACTATGCTATTGTGTTAGAGTTTCGAAATCACTGATAGAGGGCGCCTCTCTGTCTCAAATGTTAAAACACTCAAACTAGTGTATGAAAACTGATCAAAGTACATTCAGTTTTTACCCTCCATTTTGTTTAGTTTTTGAAAGGTCCCCCCAAAACAATCGTTTGCGTTAAGAAATAGCTGAGTTATTTTTAGCTCTATTACATATGAGACAGTGCAGCGCCCTATATCAGTCATATTTGTAACTAAAACAAGGAAGCATAATAAACAAATTCTTACTTCACACATTACTCTTTTGCAAGAATAATTTCTATAGCTATAACCGTTTACTTATTATTGAATTTTAAAAACTTTCAGTTCATTTTAAAACGCACTGTACTTGTCATGGACGCAATGGTAACTTATGAAGTGTGAAAGTGTTGCAAATGACTGATTAATATCGCATTACACGATAGTTAAATTCATAAGCTCAGACACACTATTACGAAACACTGCACCATGCAGATCGTGTTTACACCAAATTACTTGTGTAAAGTACTAGAAAGTTAATTAAAACTGTCCATTCATAAAAGCACTTCGAAATAAAAAACAAATTAAGCCACTGAAGCAAAACTTGTTTTCAAAGCGTAATGTCATAAAAGCATATATCGAATGACTCCTTTTTATTCCAAGTCAATTTTTAACAATTACTCCCTTGTTTATTCAACTCTAAAGGAATTAGGATCAATTCCAATTAAAAAGTGTTGTTTTCAAATCGGATACTTTACTAACTTTTTTTCTCTAATGACCACCCATGAAACACTCGAGGAGAATAAAAAGGATTGATCTCCGAGAAGATTTTTCAAATTTGGGGTCATCCAATCATTAAGTCACGCAAATTTTGTGATCTTTTGACCCCTTCCTGCTCTTATGTCACAGATTATCACGCACTTCCTTCCTTATTGTGATATCACATTTTTTGAAAACGATATTCAGAGCTAATTTTGATTAAACCAACATTGCAGTTATTATTTTTTTTATATGCTATCTATTATCCAATGAAATAAGTGCCATAAAACCATCATGAACACTGAGAAAAAAAAATACTTCCTTCAACTAGAATGAATAGTTAGACTGTTTCTAAATTCCTAAACTAGAAATATAGAAGTCCGAGCTATGCGAATAGGGTAAGCAACTAAACTGAATAGACGAAATGATCGAGAATTTCTAGTCTCTTATTTTCTAGGTGACGAAACAATAATGAATCGCTTAAATTGAGAGAAATTATCACTTTATTTATGGAATGGATTTATAAACTATCATTATATTTACTAAAACTAGCGTCTTGTGTTCGCATTTATTTGCAGACATTTTTAAATAAGTTTGACCACGAGAATATAGGAAAACACTCTTGAATTCTAATAGGAGATTATAGAACTCTCTGTCAAAGGGGACAAGAATTTATAGGGATGACATGGAACTATATTTTCTAGAGACACAATTTAGATTCTAGTTGAGAAGGGCAGATTTTTTTTCTCAGTGAACTTATGGGATTTTACTTCTAGCTGTTCCAATGTAAAGGAAAATATATCTCATCTTAGAATGCACAGAATGCCATCTTCTCCTAAAAAAAGATATTTTCATGAACTTAATTTATACTGCTTGAAACAATCTATTTCTAATTGTTTTCACGTCTTGCATCTGACGTCACAATGTGTTAGCCGAGGCTGACGAAAAAGACAGACTGCCGCGCTACGTTTCGCGTTCGTCTCCCTTCGGACCACTGGATTCATGTTATGCTGTTTTCGTACACCTGGATTCGTGCTTTTCTTTCACCTGCGTCACTAAAAGAGCATCACGTGACTCAGGCGGTCCGAAAAGAGATGAACGTGTAACGCAGTGCGGCAGCCTGTCCTTTTAATTAACCTCGGTTTTAACCCACCCCATCTCTTTGTCACACCGCGCCACATTTTGAATGTCCCTATTGAAGTGTGATGTAAGTAATGGAGGACCACTTTTCCGTTCAACAAAAAAACAAGAAACACATATGCGGATGTCAACGGTAGCGTTTCATCGAGACATTTATCGAAATGACATGATGAAATGCATGGTTTTCATTTTTTATAATTATTGGCGGCACATCATTCGAACCTTACGCCTTCTGAACTGAAAGATAACCAAAGCATTGTTCATTCGGTGATCTAGTTGAATGTGTAAGCCGATGGAAAATTCCATCAAAAAACAAATTACTTCGTGTGAAAGTATAAATATTACATATCAATCAAAGTGTTAGAAGAAATTCAATCTTTGATCAAAACTCTCCTTAGATGCAAAAGGTCGTACAAGATTAATGACCCTCTCATTAGTCATCGGCATTAGATTTTTTCATTATTATTCTAGATTATTTATTCCAATTGATTTACGAGCACATTTATTCACGGCATTAAAAGGATGGTAGGTGTTTAAATTAAAAGAATTTCCTTTTCATTTAAGGGGGTTCATCAGTCTTACAGTACTTTTAATTGCAAGATTTTTTACCTTTAATTCATCTATCCTAGTTTTCTTCAGATTTATTAGATTTATACCTACTCTTCAGAAATTATTCTTTACAGTCTGATTATTATATTCCATGATCCATTTTAATACCAATGAATACAAATTTTATTTATGATACGAAAAATATTCATGCAACAATACAGGCACAAAAACTAAATTTTAGTTTTGTTTTGAGTTTTTATTAATATAAATACAATAGATATAAACCTACTTTTTTTTTTTTTTGGAAAATATGTCATGTAATTTTTATTTTGTTGTGATTGGAATGTATTTTTGTATGTGATATTTTCCATAATTTAATTACATATTATTCTCCATTAAAATATTTTTCGTATAACCTAAATCCTTTAGGTCGAGGTTTATATCTAATGCATTTACATTAATATACACTCAAAACTGAACCTAACAATTAGTTTTTGTGACTGTACGATTGCACACATCAGTTATATTAAAATTATTTTATTTAATAATTGGTGAATATTTTCCTTATTATAAATAAAGTTTTTATCCATTTATATTAAATTGATCTTTTAATAATTTATGAGGAGGAGTCTTAAATGGAATAAATCTGAAAAAAGAAACTATAATACATGAAAAAAGGGTAAAATCTTACAATTAAATGTACTGTAAAACTGATGAACCCCCTTAAATTTCTATACACTGTAGTTCACATAAAACAAGCATTTCCCTACGTACATACTGACGGAAAACTCACATCATTTTAATCTCATTTAGTGAAATAAACTCATAAACATTACCTTAATTACAAAAGAGAAAGTGAATTTCCCATCGTCAAAGTCTTTCACGGTAAAACATCTGTGAAATCCCAAGGGAGAAACCTCATGCAACACTGTGTAACCTTTTCGATGTCACGGGATTTTATTTTATAATTTTGAACTAATGAATTGTTTCTCTTTCAAAAGGACTCACGAATAAAAATCGCGAATAATTTTCTACTCACTTCTTAAAATGTACACTAGAATGAAGAGCTGTATATGTAATCTCTCTGTAAACCTATTGTTAAATCTTTAAATCTAATATTAAATTTTTCTTAATTTATCAAAATAAGTTGTCTATTACTTAAAGTTAATTTATACATCATAATGATCAAACTACCAAGTTGTCTTTCAGAAATCAACTGAATAATATTATAAACTAGCGGCCCTCCCTCGCTTTGCTTCGGGTTAACCTTGAAAACCTTCATCTCTTTGTGTTTTCTGTAGACCTTTTTAATGTGTACAATAATTAGTACATTATTTTGATAAATCTTGTAGGGTTCAGCCTGCGTTTGCAATGTATAAGCGGAAAAAATGAAATTATTTACGACATCACATTAAAAACCTCAAAAATAACAGTATTTCTCCACTATTTAATGGATGTTATTATACATATAAACCTTCCTCTTGAATCACTCTATCTATTAAAAAAAACCGCATCAAAATCCGTTGCGTAGTTTTAAAGATTTAAGCGTACATAGCGATATAGGGACAGAAAAAGCGACTTAAACCTCAAAAATAAGAGTATTTCTCCACTATTTAATGGATGTTATTATACATATAAACCTTCCTCTTGAATCACTCTATCTATTAAAAAAAACGCATCAAAATCCGTTGCGTAGTTTTAAAGATTTAAGCGTACATAGGGATATAGGGACAGAAAAAGCGACTTTGTTTTATACTATGTTAAGATTAGTGCAATTAACTGGATTATTGCAGGATACTTCAATTTTGTCAGAGACGGTACCAGACGAAATGCAAAGGAAATTTAAATGAAGATTTAAAAGGTAAGCAGCATGTTTACTTACCTATGTTAAATTGTGTTATATTCAACGAACTGAATAATTGAAACTGTAAAATAATAAATTGCGCCACCGTCATGATGTACGCATAACATTGTTTGAAAGACAGTATTGGTCTTTCGGCGAATACAAGCTTCTTCAAAGCAAGTGATTTTTGATTTAAAAAAAAAAAAATATTAAAAATAATTTCGATTGTTTCTTATCTTATTCCACTGATATTTACTTATTGCATGTTTTGATTACTCATACTTGCACGTATGTAGCGTATTTTTTTTTTCATATTGTTTCATCCTAGCGAAAGTTATTCAAGAATATTTGGGGCCTATTACGGTGAATCACCCTGTATCATCTGTTTCGTTGGAAGTCGGTTTGCAGAAAAGGATTTTTTGGGGTATATGGAAAAGGATTTTTTGACCGGACAGCGATTTTTTGTGGGTATTACCTGATAATATCACTGATTGTTAGCTGATAATATTGCATCACAAATTTTACTTTACGCTACGATAAAATAGTTTCACGTTAATACGGTATACATTTAACTTTAACGATTTCATTATCAAATGCGATAATCTGTTATATTTTATTAGAATGAAAAGTTCATTGTTAAAACGTAAATCAAGAGATTTTATCTCCCGCCCTAAACAGACGCATGCGTAGGTGTCCATATCATCAATGTTAAATATAGACGCCTCGTCTAATTCTACTGTAAATAATCACATAGAAGATGTATATCTACCTATCTGTAAGAAATAAAATATTCCGTAAAATGGTATATATACATTATTTATGCTTATGCGATAATCATCGTAAAAAAAAAAAATGTACAAAAAAAAAAAAATTCTAATTATATACTGTATTTATGACACAAGGCATAATTTACAGCTATATCTGACTACAAATGCATAAATTAAACAATAACATGAAAGAAGGTTTGTATCGAGCTATAATCTAAAAATATTTTTTTATATTTTTTGCATTTCTCATTTTTATCTTATGATACTGATTCTTTTGTTGCTATATAGACGCTTGTGTTAAGAATGTTAGTAAAAACTATTATAATTGTATGTAATAGTATAGTATATGTACTATTAATTACTACAGTGTAATAGTATTAGTAAAAATTATTATATTAGTAAGTAATAGTAATGTGTAAGTAAATTATTACATTTTATCAGTAAAAAACGTAAACACAATTAGTTTTGTTTTACAGTTTTAATTAGTTTTAGAATATTTTTTTCTTTTTTTCGCGCGAGATTTTAGCAACAAAATTTTATGTCTAAAATGGATATTTCGACTTCTTAAGAGAAAGAATCTTCTCTACATTAATACAGTCGTGTATAATGCAAATTTTCTGTAAAATGATCAATGTAAAATAATTGGTTATTCATTAATTAGGTCACACGAATGGTTTTTCGTGGAGTTTTTCTCTCACGTTCCCCCTCCCCCCGTGTCACAGGTTGTCACACTCAATTGATTCCCCAATCACTTGGAAGTGTGCCGTCTCATATTTTTACAACTGTTACTTTAGACCAAGTTTTGATTAAAACAACAATGCGATAACATTTTTTTAAACATTTTACGAATGTGTAGCAAATTAAAATCAACTTTACATTAAAGCTATTACAACACTATTAAAATCAATTCAACCTAAGTAAAAATGCATAGAGTAAAACCTGCGAAAACAAAATCTGTGTCTGAATGAATCCTGCTTTAAATGGAAATATTTCATGGCCTTGACGAAAAGGACATTGTTTAAACATGCCTGCTAAGATGGAAGGAAACCTGTCCAAAACAATTTTGTTCTGGTTTCTTCCGATTCCGTCATAGCAGGTTTTACTGTATTTTTATGAACATTAGTATGATGGTTGTATATAAGGCCTACCTAACTGTCTTCGGATAGATGTAGGGTGTGATGTCACAGCATGCTAACCCCATCGCTTCCCTGTCACACTGTGTCACACTGTGTCACGCTTTGTTAAATCCCTCCCTCTTTCGAAGTATGGCGTAATTAATAAATGAAAGGCTTTGAACGCACAAAACTTTTAAAAAATGTAATTGAAATAATTTTGGCAGCCAGGAAGTTATTTGTTTGTTTGTTTGAAATACATATTATACACTGGCGCGGAAATTAAAAGAACAACAATATATATGTTTATGTTAATTCTATTAAGTGAAGTCTAATGAAACTCAAGGTCAAAGTTATTTCGTAGTCAAATGGTATTCATCTTCACCACACAAAAATATGCAAATTCGATAAATGCTTTGCATGTGGGAAGGTGGAGAAAGGATTCGACAGATTTTTGGAGAAATAGCTGCGACTCAAATTGATATGTTTCCGACCAGAAATTGTATTGAACAAAATGTGACATATTTCTATTTCGTACTTATTTGACTTCATTTATTGAATACATTTTCTGATTGGACTTATTTCAACCGAAATTACAATAATTGGGAGAATGGAAGGAGGACAGTAAGCTTGTAAAGCATTTCGACCAGAGGTGTCTTTACAGTAAAATCTTTCTACGTATCTCTAAAAAGTTGTAAAAAGTCATGTAATTTTTTTTTCTTTATGTCACATTTCCTATATTCTTACTTAAATTTATTTTTTGCAGAAATACGATATTCTGCATTTTGATAATATGTCAGGCGTAACAAAATAGAAATCTTGTATAAGTTCCATGTTTTTAGCTGCAAAATCTTTCAAGTTACATCACTTGTTCCTTTGATTTTTACCGCCAGTATATCAGCAAGAATTTTTAACATGAAAGCCAATTAGAGTGCTTTGGAACGTTGAAAATATAACATATTAAGCGATATCTATTAAACAATCTTACATTAAGATGTAAAGTATCTTTAAATTGACTAAATAACCAAATTTTTTCAGTTAATAATAATAAAATTTAATTTGTAATATTTTTAACAAAGTCATATTCAACTTTTGCAATAGAACAAAAGTTGTTTTAAAAAGAACTTTCAGCTATCGCCATATACTGCATAAGGAATGTGTATTCTATTCAAAACGGTTATTTTGAAGCTTGCGCGCAAGATAACTAGTGATTATGATTTTTTTGAAATTTTAACGTCATATATAGTAAATGTAAATGTATAGTACACCAATATGTACATAATATAAAAACCCGAACGATAGCCATAACTTCCGCTCTAAATAATGCAAGAAAAAAATAAAAAGTAGTGCTTTAATTCGTATGAAGTTCTTTATAACTGCATACGGTTTATTTTGCCATAAAAGGTCATCTTTATATTAAATTTGAACCTAACTTTTGAAAGTTCACTAAAAATGCCATAATTTTACTGAATATTTAAGTTCTCCATGTCAAAAATACAAAAAACATACCAAGGTAAATACAAATTGGCATCAATTTGTTAGTGAGATATACATTACTGAACAATAAGTCAATCAACATTAAAGTTCGTTATTCAGTCATAATTCGAACAATATTTATGTATTTCATTATTTTGGGGGTAGTTTTCCCATATAGGGACCTTGGCGAGAAGAGGAAATTCTGTAACATATTTTCTGGCAAACTATTCACTGTTTCAAATACTCAAGCATTTCTTTCAATATTTACACAATTTATTTAATATAAAGAAGCCATCTATCTATTTTTATATACAAACAGATGTAAACTGTGTATAAAATACAATATATATACATATATACATATATATCTGAAGCCCGAATTGCGCAAAGCTTTTTTTAAAAAACGTCAAGGCCCCTTATAGTGGAAAAGTACCATTTTTTGTTTTAAATGCAGCTTTGTAAATCCCAATCATAACGTGCATACATATTTTATATAAATATGTTTTTGTAATATTAATTTTATTAAAAAAACAATGAGATTATTGGAAATTCTTAAATACAGACATACATGTATTTCTTTCGCCATCATTAGAAACCACATTTACTTTTTTTTAAATATATAATTTCCGAAGTTTTTTTTTTTTTTTTTTCCGCTTTTTTTGTAGTTTAAAATTGCCAACCGCGTAGTCCGGTTGAACTTAAAAAAAATTACATGCGGATAGTTGGTACTTTTATCGTCGTAATGGTACCTTTCATAAAAGAAATAAATTATGAACAGTTTCTATGTAAAAAAAAATCGGAAGGCCGTTCTCATATTTTACGTTTTTCTGGAAATGCAAATTTGCATGATCCAAAAATCCAGCTTTTTGAACAATTTTTAAGGGTGTAACCCTTAAAAATTATTTATTGGGAACATTATTATTATTATTATTATTATTATTATTATTATTATTATTAAATGCATGTGAAAAGTAAATATTTTAACGTAACTTTTTAAAATTCTGACTTATTTATTATGATTTTTTTTTAATTTTGCCTAAGAAGTTTAAAAGGCATTTTTCATTTGGATTGATTTTTTTAAAAATCCATCTATTCCAATTACTTCATTATAAATCTCTCTCTATATATATAAAGTATAAATTGTCATCATGATAACGCCCGAAATGCAGAACGAATTCGAATGTTATTGGGACAGTGTATTGATCTTGCAAGTATCTTGGATGAGTTTGTTAATTAAGTTCTTTTATATAGTGTTCTTTTTTATATTGTTCTTTTATAGAGACACACAAAAGAATTCCGTTGCAATATGGTCTATGGAGAAAAATTGTTTGCGATGCATTTTAATGATGTCACATTATACATATACAAGTCTAACCAGAGATCAGTTGGCTGTTTCCTTTTATACTTTTTAAGGTAAAATATTGTGGATGAATGCGTTTACCAAGAAGATTCGGTAATTCGTTTGAAAATAAAGCCTTTTGAAAATTCCAATAACATAATTTAGAATTTGGCTATATTTTCCGTTCATTATTAATACATGTTAAAATTCTTGGATTGCAATAAAATTTTTAGAAGCTGTTTACTTTGTTAGGTGAGACATATTAAAAAATTTTTGTTGGCATTCATTGAATGGTTTGGATTCAAATCTGGTGTGAGCGTCGTAGCTATATTATAACCTATGGATGATTTATGATTTCAACAATTTTTTAATGATTTTCGTATAATTACTTCATATCTATCACATTTAGTAAGCCAAATTAAAAAATTCCATTTAAATTACCTTTCTCGCCGAAATAGCGAACATAGAAAAAGTAAGACCAGTTTGTTTAATTCCTATTAAATCTGATGGATGTAAATATCTATCCCCCCCACCCCCCCCCCCCCCAAAAAAAAAAAAAGATCTACGGCTATAACTCAAGTTCTAATTAATGCAAAAACGAACAAATGTACCGTTTTAATTCGTATGAAGTTCTTTGTAATTATAGGAAATTTGTTTTGTCATAAGGGATCGTCAACATATTAAAAATTGCATCAGTTTTGAATTTTCAAATGGTAACACCCATTTTTGACTCCATATTTGTATTGTAAAAATATTTGTTCATATTTAAGAAAATAAATGAGACTGTTATACAGGGTGTTTCAAGAATGATGCGACAAATTTTATGAGTCGATACAGAACACTACTTCAAACACTTTTTGTACAGGAAACCATGGTCCCAATCCATTTATTTAGTTATCTCTGATTTTTATTTATAACTTTAAGTATGAGGAAAATATTTTAACGAAATTATCGACAGACTTGCCTAAAGTGTGAAAATGCGAAGATATCACGGAAAGGGCTGAAAGTGCAAAATAATTTGATCAGTGACACGGTAATGTAATGTCAACTGCATTCCGAAATATGGAGCGTGTAGTTCAACGCTGTTTGAATGCACATAGCAGCAATTTACATAACTTTTCATTTTATTTTCCACAAAACAATGCAAATCTGTTGAGTATTTCGTTAAATATGCCTTATTAACGTTATGAACAAAAATCCAGGTTCTATTTGAAATGAGACATATTGTACATGTTACTGAATAAAAGGATTACCACTCTTTCCCGTACAAAAATTGATTGTTGTAGTGTGGGTACCACTCATTAAATTTTGTCACATTTTCTTTTATAATTCTACATACACTGTAAAAAAAGATAAATGTTTCTTGATCTAGCAAGAAAGTTTACGAAAATATAATATAATATTTTCTAGTTACCCACGACTTCGAAAAGCGTTCCTTTATCTACAGATACCAATATATTTCTGAGATTTAAAGGAGCAATTCTAATATAAAAGTCTCTTTTTTTGCCCGTAATTTTTGAAAACGTTACAAAGTAGTTTTTACAGTGTATTTAATCAGTTTTCTGAACCCGGTATGAATACGAAATGTCATTTTTCCGGATGCTATCGATTCTCAAGTAAACATTTTCATGTTCAAGAAACATGCTAAATTAACATAGTAAAATCCATATTTTGTTACTCTTGTATGTAAAAACTCTGTTTCGTAGCTAAAAATGTTTACTTGAGAATTGATAGCATCCGATAAATCGATATTTCGTGTTGATACCGAAGAATTGAGAAAACTGAAATTATTGAGAAAACTAATTAATACACTGTAAAAACCTAATTCGTAACTTTTCCAAAAAATACGGGCAGCAAAAGAGACTTTTGCTTCAGAAATGCTTCTTTAAATCTTGAAATCTATTTGTTTCTGAGGTTCCTGAAAATAAAGGAATCTTTTCGGAATTGTGGGTAACTTGGAAGATGTTATATTATATTATGTAAGTCATTTTGCTATATCAAGAAACTTTTTTTTTTTGCACAGGAAGAAATAAATTTAAAATACTTACTATTTTGCTTGTATATACGAATTTTACTTTTGTCTGTAGATATAGATTTTGAACTAAAAGCTCTTGCTTCGATTTCTTTTCTTTTTCTGTCCTTTTTAATTTTTTTATTGTGGATGGGAAATTTTTTCAATTCATTCATGGGGCTAAACCAAAATAAATAAATATATATATATAAATCAGCAAATACTATTTTATATAATACTTGTGTGTTTGATTTCATTAGTCATGAATAAACAAATTATATTGTAGGCTCATAAGTTTATAATAAAATATATGCATAACTTAACACAAAATAAATTTAATATTATTTTAAATCAGTTCCAGTCTTTAAATGCATGTGGCAGCGCTTCACGCCGATTGTGAAATTTCATGTTAATCTATGGGGAATTTTAATTAGGTGATTGCTCATCACCTAAAATAAATATTGAAATACTATTTTCACCATCAGATAGTAGACGTCAGATTTAGATGTTGCGCGTTAAAAAAATGATTGGTACTTACGTATTATCCGTGCCAAGTAAATACACTGTGTATTATTATGCCATCTATAATACAAATTACAGTAATACTTCTTTTCTTTCTATATTGTAACTGTATAGTTACAATGTCATATAGTTATACAGGGTGTCCAAAAAGTCTGGAAACGGTCGAATAACTCGAGAAATATACATCAGATTGAAAAACGGAGAAATGCATGTTCAATATTTTTGAAAAATGATTTAGGGATATCAAAGCTGACCCCCAACTCTGCCCCTCACTGGGGAAAGGGGGACAACTTTGAAATCTTAAATGATACCCCCCCCCTTTTTATTTTATTGCAGATTCAGATTCTACGGGGGAAAAAACACGTAACTTTTGTATTGAACATTTTCTTCGGAAAATCGTAGAGGGCGCTGTAATCGAGTAAAATGCAGTGAGAATCGTTTCCATTGAAAAGTCTGGAAACGGTCGTATAACTCGAGAAATATACATCTGACTGAAAACAAAAAAATGTATTTTCAATAGTATTGAAAAATCTATTTAGGGATATCAAAGTTGCCTCCCTAACTCTACCCCCTGGTGGGGAAAAGGGACAACTTTGAAATCTTAAATGATAACCCCCCTTTTTTATTTCCGATTCGGATTCTACGGGAAAAAATACGTAACTTTTGTATTGAACATTTTCTTCGAAAAATCGTAAATGGCACGGTAATTGAGTAAAATGCAGTGAGAATCGTTTCCATTGAAAAGTCTGGAAACGGTCGAATAACTTGAGAAATATACATCGGATTGAAAAACGGAAAAATAAGTGTTCAATATTTTAGAAAAATCAGCATAGCAACTGAGAATGATTACCTATCACGGGATATGATTGAATTAACTAGCCGTCGCTGGCGACCAGTTCGGTCTCCCTTAAATGTTTTCTAAGCATTGCAACATGCTGCTTTTATTCATAATTTAATTTACTTGATTAATCCTTCGCCAAATCCGAAGATTGTACCAGACAAATCAAGAACTTTTTGCGATCATGGTAGCATTTCGTATATTTTTTTGTTGTTATGCATTTCATCTTTATTGACAAAAACCGATTAACTCACTTGGGCGCTTATGCTTCATGTCCGCTTGCTTATCAGTTGCAACACCTTCGCTAACGCAGATATTTTTAATTATATTATTACATAGATTATAGAAGACACGCTTATCCAATGTGAAATTTGGTTCAGGGTTTGTACTGAACCCGGCTACATTTTTTTTCCGCTGTGTTTGTCAAAATGAGCAGAGCATGCCTTTTCTCTTATAACGTATGTCACGCTTACAGGAATTCTTTTTTTTTTTCGATACCAGACAACGCTGCAAAATTCATCATGGAGATCTTTATTTGCGAATGATTACCTTCATGGTTTAATATTTTTATGACTCACGGTGAACGAATCTCTTGTGTTTGTTTACTGAATCTCTTGTGTTTGTTTTCTGTTCAACTGAAGTTGTCTCAGAATCTATACGTATTTGAATGTAACTCATCTCTCAAACAAACATTTTTTTTAACGATCTTTCTAAAAATGCAACTTTTATGCAATTTTATTCGAAAAAATAATTTTTAATAAAAATGGCCACCTGGCAATATGAAAAGAGAAGTGGTCAGCCAGTATTTGTTTTCCTTAGTCACATGACTTGCGCTTTTATTGAATTAATTACGTATGATAGAATTGAATAGAATGAAGAAAACTTTTATTAATATCTTTTTAAGTTTTGATTCAATTTTCATAAAATTTGATATGGCTCGACAAAATTCTGCAAAGATTATATATATTAAATTTACAACCATTCGGTAAGGGTAGTTTTTTCGCTGTTATATGCGGACGGATGGAAGGACCAGACGACGACTATGATACATATTTATATAATTACGAACGCACCTAAAAATAAGTAAAAAGAAAAAGCCCAGAGATTTTAAGCATACAAACTGAGTGTATGGATATTCAAAATTAACGTTTTGAAATAAAAACTATTAATCTCTCGCATATAAAATTTTCTTCACATCTCATTCATCAATGCATTTGCTTGAAAGAATTTCTTGATGTTTGACACTTTCATTCAGGGCCTTATTATCGAGTAGACACGTGAAACACAAGCTTCTTCTCTAAAATTTGTGAGGGAACCCAAAATGACTGTAAAATGAGACCTCTAATCCCCCTTTCTTCTTTTTACATTGTAATTTATTTTGGGTGGGGGGATGGGGGGTGAAATTTTGCCTAATGCAAAAGAAAATCAACGCTACTTCAGGAAACTCATCAACCGAAAAATCTCAATGTAATCAATAAGCTGTTAACCAATCATATGACGTCCTGTTGTGCTGGATAGAAACCACCTGAGTAAATGAACATACATGAAATATATGCACCACAAAGATACTCTATATATAGTATATACAGGCAAAATAAAAAAGCTGTTTTATGGAATATATATAAACCTGGCTAAGCTAAAAAATACTATTTGTAAGAATGATGCTTTTCAGGAGTAATAGTGTTTTGAATACCGCTATTTATACATAGTAAGCCTCATCTTATTTAATCTCGGAAATCTGCAATTTATTAAGAAGAAGAATACTATACTAAAATGGTGGTATTTAAAATAACGGAACATAAGCTGAATTTAGAAAACTTTTTTCACATGAAAGGGAGCCAGCCCCAAAATGATATTGTACTTCCCCTATCTTCAAAGGTTAATCGCACCCTGATTTCCTTCACTGTTAGTGCTTTTTCATCAAGCTTATGTTCATGTTTTGTTTTTGTTTTTAAGATGATATTACATGATTGTTTTGTAAAAGAGAAGCTAAATCAAATATAAATGATTTCAATCAGTAATTTTAAATTTCCGAATAATGTACGAAATAAACTTGTACTAGTACTAATACTAAATTTTTTCAAATAATATTTTTGGTACAAAACTAACATTAATGTTTATTTTTTTAATGGAACAACAAACAGTACGGAATTAACATATATGTGATTCTAATTAAAATCTGGGAATTCTAGATTCAAGTGCACAATACACCATACCTGTTAATCTCCTTCCCTAATTTTAACTTCAATTAATTGAATGAATAAAAGGCTTCAACTTTGTTGCACCACTATTCTTTTTATAGGATTCTAACGCGTGTTTGCAGGTTTACCTTCATACATTTTCTTGAACTTACAAGTAATGCCAGAGCAAACGAAGTTGGTACTAAGATCTCATGGGAATAGAGAAACTGTGAGTCAACATTGGAAAATTAGAGAACAATAATTTTACATGCCGTTACACCAATGTTATTTTTAACTTTCAACGAGCAACAAATGTCAAAATTAGCATTACATTGAAACTTAAGTTCTAGACCAAAAATAATACCGCAAAAAAGATTTTAAGACATGCTTAACGATCTGCAACTTCCTGGATTCCGTTTTATTTAAAGAGCTATTAAGTACACAGTAGAGAAAAGGAGAGGAAATTATAATTAGAAAGTGGCATAGTCTTGTTTATAATATCGTATCAGGGAAGGATTTCTGAGAGGAAAATAAACCGAAGCATCCTTACGTTTAAAGGAAACCTTTGAAACAACACACGTTGCAACTCATTGCATGTTACTAAGGTATCTATAGTAAGAGAGTAGTGAGATGGACAGGGCGCATGCTATGATTGAAGGTTTTGCCCAAACTACGGCAAACTCGCAACCCAGAACTTGGCGATACTCTTCTGGATGAGTTGGATAAGACGAGTGAAACCCGTTAACGAGCATTAGCTTGGTAACAACGTCAGGCTCATCAAGATGCTTGGTTATTCGCTTTTCTCCAAAATCATTTCGACCAATCAAATTTTATTGACCGTACGTCGCCACTTTCTTACAGTGGCACACTACATGTTACAGGGCCAAACCCTTGATTTCAAATCATAAACTTTTCATACTTCTATATAAAGAACCCAGAGCTCATGCAGCAAAACGATTGATTTTCTTTGAATATTTTAGCAATTTAGAGAGGGGTTGCTTTGAGACATTTAGCTACTAGGGTTTTGCCTCGAAAAATATTTATTACATAATCTTTGAACATATACAAGTCTTGTTAAAAATTTCTTCTTTTTACCTTCATCTTCTTAATTTTTTTCTTTTCAGAAATACATACACAAGATGACAGCCTTGTTACAGATGGTTCACAGGACGATATGACTACAGCCGGGAATTCCACACTCTGTCCATGCAATGGAGTCACCGAGAGCCAAACCCCGTACTGCCACTGGGACAAATTAACGCCCTTACACTTTCTTTTCTGTGTTTTTTTTTTTTTGTTACTTACTTCTGGTATGATTCAGGTTTGTTATATGCTTCTCTTTCTGGGCAAATCTGAAAAAGTTTCGATGGTGATTACAGTAAAGATAGTATTACTTATAATTTGTGAAAAATGTAATTCTCTGCTTGTAATTAAACTATAAAATCAAATATTTGTGCATATACATTTTGATAGCAGGAAATGGACACTGTTTAGTTTAAAGTTATTTGGATCTGCATTGCATTCGGTAACTTGCATGATGCTATTTCGTCATGATAGCGTAGTCAAATTTCAATCTCTGCCAAATTAGAAAGGATATGTTGATATACAATAATACTCGAATTCTGTAGACACAATATACAATAGACTCGAATTCTGAGTCACGCTGCGGATAAAACGATACTAAATATTAGCTTATTTGGTATAATGGCACACATCTTACTAGGGAAGATCCCTAACTGCCATATCGATATTTTGTCGTGAGTGGTGTCGTTGGAAAGCTCTTACCAAGGGGATCAAGGAAATGCATACAACTACCCGTGCGAATGCAACTGGTGAAGAGTTATAGGCCGATGTATTTCAGTCATTTATTGATTTTTCCAGGTCGCTAGCTATGCAGGAAAAGCATTCTGTGTAGTAAAAAACACAGCTTACAGTACAGTTATGTAACCTGTTGTTGCCAGTGTGAAGTTGGTGAAGGTTCCATGTTCCCTCTAGTAAGAAACAGAAGCTTGTGACCACATTTTCACAATCATATATAACTAATTGGACTGCACTGACTTGGAGTATGTTTTAAAGAACATCAGGAACATACTCCTCGCCTGATTCTACAGGAAGAAAATAGGTTAGGGGGCAGTTCCTGAGGCGCTCAACCATGGATAATTTTAACAGTACCTGTGGCTCGCGTTCCAGGCGCGCTGGTTCAGGGGAGGTGGCACGCATCCCTGTGACATGCGAAGTCGGACCCAGTTCAGAAGATGTCGTCGGCGAGTCTTCAAGCTGTAATTCTATCGTCAAAAAAGTGAAGATTTCAAAACTCCTTAGTTTGAAACCACTAGAATATTTTGGGGAATCCCAGGAAAAGGAGCCAACGACTAAAGAGAAGGCCATTAGTAAGCGACTATTTAAGACGGTGAAGGGGATGATCGAAAACGAATTGTTCCGGTCGCTCGATATTCTGCATGAGAGCAGCATCGACGAAAATAAACTAATTTGGAAATAACTACGGACCCCTCTTTCGAATATGAAGAACCTGCGAAAAAAAAGCGGACAGGAAGTGAAGGAGTATCCGTAGAAATAATAGCGAAAATAGTAAAAACGTTTAAGAAGGTAAAGAAAAATAAACTAAAGGTTGTGCAACATATATGTAAGCAGGTAGAAACCACAAGATGATTCAACGGTTACGGTGGGCACAATACGTACGGAAAAGTGGGAACATGCAGAGAAAAATGAAATTAATTTCCAAACACGTGTGGACGCAATTTATCATCATCGCAGACAGTTAAAAGCCATCGTTCACGACAGGGACCTCAAAATTGACAAATCGTTGGAGCTTGGAATTCCCGGATTCACCGCAAGCTTCATCAAGAATTTCAAACAGGCACACAAAATAACAAGTCGAAAGGTCACACAAATCGTAACAAAAATAAATTTGTTTCCGGAAGTGTCTTTGCAACATGCCGGGAAAACGTGAAAAAAAATGATCAATCAGCGAAAGTGTCTACTGTCCAACGTCCTAAACACCGATCAAAGTGGCTTCTAATACGAGATTGTATCTAACAGAACTCTCGATATGAAGGGATCTAAAGATGTGGGTGCATTGGTAATCACTAAAAACAAAACGACTCATTCATATACCGTGCAAATGTGTTTTAACGCCGCTGGAAAATTTATGGGACCTTTACTACTTGTAACTCAGGAATGTCAGCGGGAATTTCGTACCAATTTTATGGAAAATGTGCAAAGAATATCATCTTAAAATTTGCTCATTACATGCTTCAAGTCAGGAAAGAGCACAAAACAAATAATTGCGGCATACTTCGATAAACTAAAAGAATTGCTTGGTGATCAGGAAACAATCATGATACTGGATAGTTGGAGTGGCCAAACGGATCTACGTTTATGCGTTGAGAAATTTGGATTCAATGTGGAGCCTGTTTTTCTCCCACCGAGCACGACAAAATTTCTTCAGCCGTTAGACGTTTCTTTCTTTCAACAATACAAGTACTTAATAAAGAGAATAGTGTAATATTCAAAAACTCAACAGAGTGATTGTGAAGATGTCAACATGACCACTACAGAAAGCATAATAAAATTGCATAAGTTGGCCTGTAACCAATTCTCCTCGCCCACCTTTGATGACATGCGTCGGTATGCCTTTCAAAAGGCTTTAATTAGAGACACGTATCCCGTCTTTTGATAAGTTAAGCAGGCATGCTTTAACTTAACTAATAATACCTGTGACAGCTGCAAAACACCCCCTTTCATTGTGTATACCTGGTATTGGAAACACTCGTGCTTCAGCCATTTCTATTTAGAAATGCACTACCATGCATGAAGTTACATTTTCCACCAAACATAAACTGTCTTCTTTGTAATCCAACAACTTTCTTTTCTACCACACAGAGTGTTTTACCTGCGTAGCTAGCGACCTGGAGAAATCAATAAATTACGGAAATACATCGGCCTATAACTCTTCACCAGTTGCATTCGGACGGGTAGTTGCATACATTTCCTTGATCCCCCTGGTAAGAGCTTTCCAACGACACCACTCTCGACAAAATCCCGATTTGGCAGTTAGGAACCTTCCCTAGTTAATCTGGATGACCGTCACTAAACCAGACTAGAATGCATCTGTAAGAAAGTGACGATATATGGGTAATACAATTTGATTCGGATAAAAGGAACAAATATGGACAAAAACTTGTAAAATTTCACATTATTTTGTACTTTGTGAACCTACCATTATCTCCAAGCTAATATTTATTAACCTTTATAACTCGTCTAAACGAACTCGTTTAGGCGATTTTCGTCAAGTTCTGTAATGAAAGTTATCACAGTTTGAACAAAAATTCCGTATATGAGCATGCTCTCTTTGCGTATTTTGCCATTCCCTTTTAAGGGAAAGGCAATATACTCTAAACTAAACCAAAACTAATGCTAAATATATATATTTATTACACAAACATCAAATATACTATTCGGCTATATCAAAATATGTCAGGAAATGCAGTCGAATTTCATCTTGATACTGTACAAAAAGTCCCAAAAAACAACTTCGAAATCATCAAAAATAGCAACTTTTGCGAGCTGTGAAAATTCAACCATCATCCAAAATAGTATAAACTTCCTCAAATGGTTTCCCACAAATAAAACTACAATATGATCAGTGTGATAAGTACAACTTTAAATCGTTCAAAAGTCATACTTGACAAATAATAGACATTAAAAAAATTTTGTTATTATCTTAACAACATTTCCTACACTCTACTTTAACTTACCGTTATCTTTTTTTAAAAAAAAAGAAAAAAAATTTCAAAACAATCCGATTTGTAGACGTTTTTGTTATGCAATACTAAACTTTCAAACGTCTAAGATACGATGTTTTTATAATTTTATCAAATTTCATAACTTCATGAACTTGTTTCTTAATTAATATTAAAGTATTATATATAACAAAAATACAGACATTAAAAAACTGCGAAAATTACCTAATAACACCTGCGCGAGTACTTGTAGAAATTGCTGAATCAAAAGTCAAACTTTCTCCTTTCAAATTTCCAATAATCTGTTTTGTAAGAAAAAATTCCTTCATTTTTAAAAATTTCACGTAAGCAATCCGTGGCAGCTTTTCCATTTCCGGATAAAAGAAAGAACTGGCCGGATGGTCCGGGACATTAGAACGGATGGGTGTGATGCTTGACCTTGGGTCAGTGGCCCATTTAGGAGACGTAAAAGTGTAGCCGTTGTCAGTTCCTCCGTCGATGGGTTCTAGGTCAAGGGTGATAGAGTCTACCCACTTGTTTCCACGACAGAGGTCAAAGCTATCAACTCCAATGAACCAGTCAGGACTGGGAGTGATACGACAAATTATTGATACCTGAAATAACAGGCAAAAACAACAATTAGTTTACAGAAAAATTACATCTGAAATGTTCAGTAATAAAGATGTTGAATCTACTTTCACATGCTGGTGAATTGACGACACTCTTTAGAAGTTTAGGGTATTTGATTCAGTAAAACATTAGTTACCTTAAAAAGGAATTTGTTTTTAAGTGTTAACTGTTGTTTTTAAGTACTCAGTTGGGCACTAAGGTACCCGAAGAGAGTGAATAAAATAACAGTTTAATTACAGAGATTCATTATAATTTAGTACTTGGCACAGACAACATATATTATTATACATGAAACAGAAAGAAATTCAATTGTAAAGTTTTTTTAAGCTTTTGAAAAGTTTATTATTTCCCCCTTGAAAACTAAATAACTCAATGAAAGCAGCTCAACAATAGACAATTAACTCAAAACAGTGCCCAAAAATTCAATATTAGCAGACATCAGAATCCATGTATTTCTGATATATAGAGTAGAAAACATTGTTGAAACCACACGACGTGGAGTGGATGAAAAGGCATTTCTAAAGCTATTTTAAGAAGAGTGACATTCATAAGACTTGTGTAAAATAGAAAGAAAATTTGGTCGTGCTCAGTATCTTTAGGTATATTATTATTATTATATAGTGTTGGCCACTTCGTTTTGTCAGGGGGCTCGCAGAGGTACGCGTACCACTACACATTTTGCTAAACCAACGAGAGGAATTAAAAATTTTAAAATTGTGCAATTCCATCTGAACCAGCTTCAAAAGTGCTGTGCATATGTATACAATTTGTTAAGAGTTTTAAATGGTTTGTTTGCAACAAAGATGTTTTTATTTAAACTCACTATGAGCGTTCTTTGTTTTATGAAAACAATGGGATATTTTAGAGTATTGAACATGCCACTGACATCGCTTACATAATCTGTGATAGTTTAGGTGCAGATAAATATAAACAAGTCTACCGCTACAGTGGGGTGAAAACTCTCAATGACAGGACGCTGAAATGGTGATATTTTTTAGAAAAACTAAGAATATCCCTAAATATTTTCTTTAGAAGAAGCGCACTGGTGTTGTCAAATTTACGTTTACACCTCTCATAAACTTTTCTCTTGGCTTAGTGTCGGATCATGTTACAAAACTTGTTCTATAATAAGAGCGAAACCTTTCTTAAGCATAAATGGTTGTGATGCTGACCAAAAACTAAGAAATCGCAATTAACTTCATAATAATTGCGAACGTGAAGATGAAATTAACAGAGTCATTACGGCCAGTGAAGGTGTTTTTTTTTTACGTTCTTTAGTGCAGCTGAAATTGTTAAATTACGTGACAAATTTTTTAATCTAATATAATATTAAACTTATACTATTTAATGTAAATGTTTAATGAAATTTATATATACTACGCAATATTTCCAAAGTAGCAGATACTCAATATAGTTTTGACGTATAAATGTTTTATTCTGCCTGTAAAATCACTAGAGATTTCGCCTAAAGTTCTTGTCCAGACCTTTGTTAGATGTCATTTAAGCACTACAAAATTCTTTGCATTAAATTCTTTCTCTTAATAATGTGTTCTAATATCACCTAACACAAGTATACCCTCATAAAAAAGTGATGCCCGATTTTATTAAGCACATTCACATTTTCATGCGAAAAAAATACACCAGATAATGGAATCTCTGAAATTCATCTTAAATTACTTTAAAACTTTCTTTTTTCATATTTATGAAGTTAACCTATTTATGTTTTTCCACTCGACCAATTCCGGCTTCAGCCTGCTTGTGGGCCATTATCAGATAGATGTCCAGGTTCGTATTCATGGTGTTTGTTTTATATCGTGTTAAAAAATTAGTTCTGAATACAAGATTCTAACTACAGAATTCTAACTCTTAGCATCATTTGGTTTGCTCATATCCTTTGCTACTTAATGTTTGAGTGATATGCGTACATAATATATACAGGGTGTTCCAAAATTCGACCTACACATTTAGAGGGGGGATAGAAGGCATAAAGAGGTTGGAAACGTACCATAAAACATGGGGTCACGAAACCACGTATAGTGGGAGAAAATCACAACAATATTTATGAAGTGTGTGCCGTCGAATGGAACAAAAAGGGCCAATAATAAATAGAAAACATATTTATTAGACGTAAAGCATGATTGCAATGCCTTACAGTTCAACGTCAGAAAGGAGATAACGAGAAATTTTTATAGGAATATGTTTTAACGCGTCCGGCAATCCTTTGTCCGTCGGTGTCGGCTGTGCAATGACCTTCGTGGTCGCAACTTCGAACAATTTCTATAAAAATGTGTCGTCGTTGAACAGCAATGCATTGTAATCATGCTTGACGTCGTATAAATGATTTTTCTACTTAATTGTTGGACCGTTTTGTTCCACTCGAAATCACACCCTTCATAACTATTTCTGAGATTTTCTCCCACTGAACGTGGCTTGTGACTCCATGTTCTACGGTAAGTTTTCATCCTCTTGATGCCTTCAATCATCCCTTTTAATTTGTCGGTCGAATTTTGGAACACCTTGCATATTTATTGGCAGAAAATGAGTTATCTAGAATTGTAACAATTTCAAACAAGTAAGATTAAAAACAATTTAAATTTTACCTAAAGTGATTGCTGTAATAGGTTTTCATCTGTGTGACGGACTCTTATTTCCCAAGATGATATTTCAGTGACAAATGATTCAACGAAAAAATACTCTGCAACTCTGAGGTGCTTTTTCCAAGAGTTCTTGGCGGAGATTTATATCTTTATTATTTTGTTAACGCTTAGCGTCAAAGAAAAAAGGACTTTTTGTTTTAGAAGCACTGTTCTTTAACAAAAAACGCTCATAATAATGATTAGTATTGAAACATTCATAAGTGATTCCTTCATTGCACTGAAAGCCTTGAATCACATTTATTGAATTAGTTATGGCTAATTGCAAAAGGCTCTAGTTTCATTTTTTTTTTTTTTTTTTTTTTTTTTTTTTGTGGTTTCGTTCGTCACAGTTTGAGGAAGTACTTACATTTTTTTTTCATTTTATAAGCTGTGAAAAGCGAAAGTTAATGAGAAAATAGGTTAATGAACTTTATAAAAACACACCACAATGACGATCTTTATATTTCGTCACATATTTAGAAAGCAACCACAGAGATCATTTTGTTCTTTGCTAGTTTGTCACAAACGAGCCTTAAAATTAATATATATTTTTTTTAATTTATGAAATAATAAAGAAAGATTTACCTGAAAACTAGCTTAGAGGTAGGGAATTCAAAAACAAAAAATTCCAATACATAATCAGGTATCCAATACTATTAAGGAAAGAAATTTTCTGCCTTACATTCCACAGTGCAATTCTGCTTTTTTTTCATACGCTTGTATTCACTTCTTAACTACGGCCACATACGATAAATGGTTGAAAATGCACAGGGTTTGTACCGTTTTTTTATTATTATTTAAGAACCTCAAATTTTAAACAGGAACTATTTTTGACATTTAACGGCAAAATTTCTGTCATTAAATAACAGAAAGATCTTCGGAATGGTTCGGAAATTGTGGTATTAAAACGCATAAACTGAAAGAATCTTGCTATGTAGTTTTCGACAGCAAGTGATTAATATTGTAATTTCTCTAGATGGCATTCAAACATCTGTAATGGAAATAAGTAACAGGGGAGACTGGTACACAGTGGACCACTTTTTCAGTTTAAATTATTTTCTCTTTAATGGACAGACCGATCTTCCTGAAAATATTTTTGAATATGCCTTAAACCTTTTTACATTCTTCAGAATTTTCCCAGAACAAAGTTTTCAATATATTTTTCAATATAAAAATATTTTTATGCACCCATAAAACGGTCAACACTGGTCCACCCATTGGTGCACAGTGGACCACTATTTTGTTTTATCTCAAATACATAAAATAATTTATTTTTCATTAATATAATTCTTCTTTATTTCCCCTTTATCTCTAAAATAACATAATAATACAAATTTGCAAGTAACATTTTCAAAACAAAACAATAGAAAACAAAACAAAAAAATTATTATATTTTGAAAATAATTACAGATTAAGATACAGGAATTATAGCAAACAAGTTGAGTTATGAATTAATTTTTTTTTAATTTGCAAATGAAATTACTAAATACTTTTGTATAAGATTGAGCTTGGAATTTTCCTGAAATACTTTTAGGTCTGAGAGCAAGCAACATTACGAAATCACTGACATCAACAACAGATTTATCTACAGTTTCTGGAAAAATAATCTGATTTCCAATCAATTTGCGTCTCATGAATCTTACTTGAATAGAATCATTACCGCAATTAGGCTACAATTATATTTTTCAAAGGCAGTAAATGCAAAACAAAATATTTCTTACTATGTTAAATAAATTGTTATTTTTCTTTATTTACCTTATTTTACAGTTAAATAACTACTTTAAAACAATATTTCTTTATAGAAAATAAGCAATTATTTAATATTTTGAACATTATGGATTATAGGACAGAGTGGATTGTGGACCATTGTGCCCCATGTTGAAGTTCAATAAATAATCATATTAATATTGTTTGTAGCTTTCTTTTAACCATATTAACTTTAAAGTTAAATAAAATCAAGCATCTTCTTACCTTTGCAAAATAGCTGTTTTATCTTATTTATCTACAACCTTTAATTACTAAAAATAAATAAATAAATAAATAAAATAAAATAAAATAATATGATGATGAAAAATTTTACTTTTAGAAGCTCAAAACGACCAATCAGGTTAAAATGTTTCACTCTGAGCTAAGCATATGCTCTGAAGGCTATAAATAATCAATGCAGTGCTGTTGTCTATTAGGATAGAAGAAAAGCTTAATTTTCTTTTAATAAATAAAATATTAGGGGGTGGTCCACTGTGTCCATAAGTCCAATGTGCACCGGTCTCCCTTACATTTGATTTTTCATTGTTTAAGGCAAAATTAACATATTTTAAGACATCCGAGAAGTTCTAACCCACTATTATAGTTATATTATTAAAATTAAAAGCTTTATGAAAGAAAAAAAACTGAAATAAAATCCACAGAATAATATAATTATTATATGATTGAAGAAATGAAATTTAGATACATTTTATGAACATTTCTCGGGTAATACATTCAAATCTTAAAAGTTTTCGCAAATATCTGTTTCTATCAAAATTTGTAATGAATATCAGAACTTTAGTTACTGAGAAGCAGTACTTTCTTTTTCAATTTGCTCTGCCTTAATAAGGCATATGTACAGTACCGCCCCGCCCCCACTTTCCCCTCCAAAAAAATAAAAACAAGAACGAAAAATCATGCGTCAAGCATAGATTATGTAACACTTCCCAACGCTTCCAAAATAATTTTACGAATCATACTCTTTAATAAGCTAAAAGATAACATCTAAGTAATCCGAATACTTTTATTCAGCCCTGTATAGGATCTATAGATTTGTATATATACTACATAGGATGCTAAATTTTAGTTCAGTTAGGAAACACGTAGCACAGTTTAAAATTCTCCGTCTGGAGTTAAATAATACGGAAATGTGTTCCTGAACTTTTGTGCTTCCCTGTATAGGATCTACAGAATTTATACACACCACGTAATATACAAAAAGCGATTTAAAATTAAAATCGCATTCAGTAACTTAAAACGCACTTGCAGGAATTATTGTAAACATACAGTAGAGAATTCTTTTGTGTGTCCCTGTAAATGAACGATGACTGCTATACACACAATATTCTGTAGTAAGTCTCTTGTAATGAACCTTATATAAATTTCAATGCGTTTAAAATAGTAAAACATTATTTAAATAAACCGCAGACGATTTTTCTCCATAGACGTAATGTAACGGAATTCTTTTGACTGTCCCTGTAAAGTAAGTATAAGTGCTATGCACACCCTATTCCATATTAAGCTTCTTCTAATGCACCTTAGTGATATATATAAATTTCAATGCGTTTAAAATAGTGAAACATTATTTAAATAAACCGCAAATGATTTTTCCCCATAGACCGCCATGTAACGGAATTCTTTTGTGTGTCCCTGTAAATGAACGATGACTGCTATACACACAATATTCTGTAGTAAGTCTCTTGTAATGAACCTTATATAAATTTCAATGCGTTTAAAATAGTAAAACATTATTTAAATAAACCGCAGACGATTTTTCTCCATAGACGTAATGTAACGGAATTCTTTTGACTGTCCCTGTAAAGTAAGTATAAGTGCTATGCACACCCTATTCCATATTAAGCTTCTTCTAATGCACCTTAGTGATATATATAAATTTCAATGCGTTTAAAATAGTGAAACATTATTTAAATAAACCGCAAATGATTTTTCCCCATAGACCGCCATGTAACGGAATTCTTTTGAGTGTCCCTGTAAAAAAACTATAAGTGCTACACACTTCCGTTGAAATAGGGAACATGCTATAGATAACGATTATAACATATAAAAATTGCAGGGCAATCCGAGCATATTTACGGGAGTTAGAGCACGGACAGACGGCAGACGGCAGACGGCAGACGGCCAGACGGCCAGACGGCCAGACAAACCGAAGTCATAAACACTTTTCAACTAGGTTGGAAAGTGTTAAAAATAGTCCAAACGATAGTCATTACTCCGATTCTGAAATTCGCAGAAAAAAGGGGCATTTGATAGGAAATTGTGTTTCCTTTCAATTTATATTAAAACAAAATGTTTTAACACGGAAATTGTACTACACTTCGAAATTTTCAACAAGAACACCTAATTTTGCCAGCATATTTAGGTTTTCGGTAAATTTTACCTTTAGGATACTAAACGGGAGTTATTCGATCAAGTGGTTTAGGAATTACGAAGCCTTAAATTTTGAAACTCCTAATGTAAATTTTATTTTTAACCGTTGCAAACCATATTACAATACGATTAGTCTTTTAAGCATAACTCAAAAACGCTTAGACAAAATAAGCTGTAATTTTGGATCCGCAGATCTGAAAGTTTTCGAAATCCATTTCTGTTAAAAATTTCATAGGTTATAATTCATATGTATTCCATTTTTTCAATTTGTGAATTTTAAATTCTTGGATATACATTTTTATATTATAATTATTAGTTCATATATATTGTCGATTTTCATGAAATTTAATAGTTATTATTAACAAAAAATCTTATTTTATATACATATATATAGGTATTCCGAACTGAATTTTCGAAAAAAAATACGAACTGCAACCGATGATTTTTTTAACAGAAATCAATTTGAAATTAATTCTCGAAAAAAATATGAATTTATATCCTATTCATTTTTGAACGATCAATATCTAGAAGCTACAAATATGCGAATTCAAAATTACAGCTCATTCCATCAAATAGATTTTGAGTTATGCTTAAAATATTACCCACATTGCAATACGTTTTGCAACGAGAGGTCTGTTTTGCACTAGAAGACTGCATGGGCCAAAAATTTCAGACCCAGAAACGGCCCAATTTAGTCCAACGCAATTTTTACAAAAAATGCCGATATTTCTTAACCAACATTATTCTATAATTCAAATTCATGCAAAAGAATATTTCACTGTGCAAAAAATTTAATGTACCAATTTTTTTCAGTTTGTATCGTTGCAGACCATGGAGAACGGAATTTGGAATAACAACATTTATGATTACTTGGACAATCATATTAAAATGAAGATTAAGTTAAAAAAATAATGTAGTAGAAAAAGACCCAACCCTAATTATTATTATGTAATTATTATTACTATGTAATTAAATTTTTCATATTACTCGAAGCCACAGCGGTGGTCCGATTGTTTCAGAGCCCCGAGCACAAACCTCCATCCTTTTCGGTGCATTAAATTTCTGGAATTTATCGTTTAAATTTTTCCGGTGTTGAAATCGGTTTTTAAAGAGTCCGATTAAGTGTGTCGGGAAACGGCGTTAGGGACCTTGGAGGGTGGCATACCGCCTCTCCGCGAATTCGGCGGTATAAAAAAAAATCGCAATTTTGAAGCTCTATAAAGGAAGAAAGGTAGATTTTTAAAAATAATTCTCCGTAATTTGTTAAACTAAATTTAATTTCTAATGATCCCGTTAAACAAGTGCAAAATTTCATTACTATTTTCACAAAAAAAAAAAAAAAAAAAAAAAAAAAAAAAAACGATCCGAAACGGCTAAAGTCTGCAGAAAATGTAGAGCCCAGCGTAATAGAAAAAAATTGGCCGGTCTGGGACCGGGTCCATGCAGACTTCTATGATATACAAATTTTCATATATAATACATAAATAATATATAAATTTTCCCCAGATGCATCATGAATATGATATTAAACTTAACTTACATTATTCCCACTGTTTTTTGGGAAGAGGAAAAACTATAGTCTCACACTGTATCTGGAATCGGTGACACCTCTCATTCTTCTAATGTGTTCGAGCGGTGATACTTAATATATTTTGCGAAAAGTATTCTCACACCACTATTCGTGAAAAGTAATATTCACCTTATTTAATGACAGAAATTCTGTGATTAAATAACGTGACGATTTTTATTCGGAAAAGTTGTAGTTCTACAATCCGCGGGACGCATATTGAGTACTACATTGTTAGAGCAAAAGTTTGTAGGTTTATATATATATGTATATATAGGTAAAAATATTTTATCTATTCTTTACAAGTTTTTTATTTCCATTTTTATTGTTTCCAATTGTCATCTGGTAATAATTCAGTATACCTGGATGATTGCACTGATCTTAGCATATATGCCAGTATAATTATGAAATACTGAATTATTTTTTAAAACACGTGTGGGTACATCCAGGTTGAAAATTATATCTACACGTGTTTTTTCATATCCAATTCTAATTTAAATCTCTTGTTATCCAATTTTCCATTATATTTAGTACATATTTCATTTCTTAATCCATTTGTATTCACTTGATATCAACTCCAAATTATTAACATTTTATGGTTTATTATATATATGTATATATTTATTTATTTTATTTTATTTTATTTTATTTTATTTTATTTTTTTTAATAATTTTCTCTCTCTCTCCTTTTAAATATTCTTCATATTTTCAGTATTTCTGGCCAATTACCATTGAAGCACAAACTATGGTAAAATTATGATTGCACTTGTTAATTTATTAACTATGTGGTAGTCTGTCTACACATTATTATTAATTATCTCTTTGGATATTTAATTAGATTGTTACAAGAACTTGATATGTATTTTGAAATTCAAAGATATTATAATTATATATATATATATATATATATATATATATATATATATATAATAAAAAAGTTAATATATCCGTCTAATTCTTTAACATTTTTAATTTCTCACTTTTAAATTGAATAGAAATTTCTCTTAGTGAAATATAAATTTAACCATGTCAATTCTTTTATGAGGATGGTGTTATTTGTTGATGATTACGGAAATATAATATTTAACTAAAGCTTCAGAAACAACTAATACAAACAGCATAGATGCCACTGATTCCATATTTTAAATAGCACTATTTCTGAATATTAATCGCAGAATTTCTGTCATAATAACCTGAATATTATATCCGGAAATTAGGTATTCAAAATGCGAAATCAGTGGCATTTATCAACAACACTTTCAATTTATATTTTCAATCGAATGGAACACGGTTAACTTTAGTACGATTATTACAGGGAAAAATTTTAAACGTTAAACTAGGAATTATTAATAATAATTATCAAATTTCAAATGTTAGTTATAGAAATAAGCTACTGCCTGATTAAAACGTAAGGCGATTGTGTCTCATTTTAGCATACATTTGCAAAAAGATATTTCAGGAAAAGCCTCATCTACAACTTTATGCCTTCTGAAAGACATAGAATTCTATTTTCAAGAGCAATGACAAAAGATAAAAAAAAAAACATAATGTCGCGTAATTTACGCTGACACGCTGTCTGAGTCGAGCAATTCATCCACGGTGTTTTTTGCACAGTCATGAACTCAAATATCTCATTACACCGGAAGGATTGCAACTTTCTTTTTTTGCTCTTTCAAATGCTCTTTTAGTTTTCTAAATACAAGGTTGCGATTTAGTAAGAAATGTCATTCTAAATAATCAGCTGTACTAAAATTTAATTTATAAATTAAATTAAAAAGTTGCATGCTATGGATCAATTTATTTCCAGAAATACGGATATTAAATAATGTCTTATTAATCAAGTACCAAATTATATTAGGCAAATAAAACGAAGAATTTGCAATGTTTTACCTATTTTATTATTTATGTATTTTTGTCGCTGATAGTTTTACTGTATATTTGGGATAACGTATTATTCTTTTAATATAATTTTTAAAAAAAAACTTTAGAAATATAATATTAAACAATTTCTAATGCCTTGTGAAATTAACGCTTGATTTTCAACAATCCATGGTATGCTGTTTAATACTTTTAGTTATCCTCCATTGATTAAAATATTCTATTGCAAATATGGTCAGATTACAAAACAGGTTATTTCCGGCTTTTTAAAAGCAATGAAAGAAGAGTAATATTGAAAAATAACGTAGATTTTCTACTACTAGGATACTGACAAAAATACACATAGCGTATTAATAAAGTGAAAGAAGTGAAAGAAACAAAGTGCCCAAAACTGCATTTTATCTGCATACGGAGACTAACAAAATCTCAGCTATTAAAGAAATTACATTATTATCTCCTGTAAAACAGAATTCTACACTGTTAAAAATTTCCTTGTACTATGAACCAAAATATAGATGAAAGTTGTTCAAACTTTATTTACTAAATTAATGAACCACAGGAAGCCAATTTCTTTTGTTGAAATACTTGTATTTTGTTTAACACTTTACAATATAAAGGTCACAGCTACGTATGTACAATGACTCCCAAAATTGAATATAAACCATTCATTCTCTTTCATTTACGGTCTAAAAGATGAATATTAAATTTTCGTATAACATTTATAGAAACGGTAAAAAACCACATTAAGAATTTTTTTATGCTAAAAAATGAAGAAATTACATATTCCAAAGTCACAATACTGGGTATACACTTCATAAATTTTTAGATTTATTTGCCACAATCTTTTCAAGGTATGAGTCTAATGGATTTGTTTCTTTAAGATCTTATTCCTTGATTTTCAAATTATTATTTTTTTTAACAAAATGAATTTCAGAATTAAAATAATTGTAAAAATTTGAAATTTGTTATTTGGATGCGTAAGGAATGCAAATCTCTCTGAAAAACTAGTGGTTGCAAAGAAAATTCCGTACAGTAACGCGTGAGTTCAATGTTTATTCTAAAGTATGAAAAGTTCGGATAACGTGTAAATAAAAATAGAAGATGAAGTAAAGGGATTCTCAACCAAGAGGAGAGTCATTAAAGAAGTAACAAAAATAATCTAAGTCGAATGCTAAAAAAAATTTTGCATCTTCTCTCTGAAACAATACGATGACATGTTTATACAAAAATAATTTTAAGATTATTCTGAAAATCAAGTTCCAACGGTCGTACAGCTAGAAAAAAAGCTTTTAACGTTAAAGTAAATGCAGATAAAATATTATTCAGTAACAAAAATAAATTCAACCTTTTTGTAAATGATGGTCAATGGTATGTTTAGCAAAACCCTAGTTGTAAAGTTCTCTTTCTAAACCACACCATTACCACTGTCAACCGTGCAAGTGATTCGATTCTTGTGTATAGCTGTTTGCGTACAATTTTTATTATTATTATTATTATTTTAAGATGAACTCATAAATAAAATGAAATACTCGGAAATATTAAAGAAAATTTCAAATGAAATGCCAGAAATTTGGTTTACGGTAGAATGTTTATGTTTTGACAAGCTAACTACCTAATAATATAGCTAAATTTTTTAATCTATCGTTGATACACAGTTGTAAAATGAAATTTCCCCCACTACCTTATTCTCTAGATCTCAATGCGATTGAAATTTTGTGGTTTCAGTTACAAAACTCGGTTCAAAACGGTAATATTAGAAGAAAAGATTATTTGTTAGTAAGTTCACACAGTAACACACCTCACTTCTCTAGATCTGAATGCCATTGAACGGTTGTGGTCTCAGTTACAAAACTCGGTTCAAAAACAATGTTAGAAAAAAAAAGACAAGAGTTTCACAATGAGAATGGGTAAATATATGCAAATAAAACAACACCAGTCTTGTGAACATAGTTACACCATTTGGAAACCATTATAAATTCAAAAATATATGCAGCACAATGTTAACATGTACTTTTTCCTTTTGTTAACGAATTATTCCAGATTTATATTCAACTTTATGACTTGTAGATTCAACATAAAAATTACGCAAATTACTCCTCATTCTTGTTTTTTAGTCTAATAGAATTCTTAATCAATTCTTAATCATTGCTCCTAAATACGTATTAAGCAAAAATAAAAATTTAACATTATTCCTTTAAACGTTTAACAAAGATAGTGAGTACTGTATACTCAATTTTGCGAGCAACTATAACTGTACCGAAGGTTATGTCAATGTTGCGCTGAAATTTTTAAATGTATAAAAAACTAAAAAAATGAAATGTACTAAAGGAAAATTCATTTTAAACTAATGTGTTAACTTTCTCTTCAGGCCGTTTTTATAAAAGGTAATATTACGATTAAGGTACCTCTCATTTTGACAAAAATGTCGAATTTCAGATTTTTATCCCAAAATGAACCTTAGCATTTCTAGAACATTGGGCCCAAATTTCTTGACGATGTGATAAATAGTAAAGAAGATATGGTTAATATGATTAAATTTAATATCTCTTTTTTTGTAAATGAAATGTTTAAACTCTTTTTTTTTTTCAAATTTTCTATGTAATCGAAATTTAAGGCTTCCACAATAATTGAGCAAATTCTCTGAAATTTTTTTAATGTATCTTTAGATTTATTGAAAGATAACTAAGTATCCATTTTTTTATATCTTTGAAACATTTGTTTAAAAAAAAACCTTAACATATATGCCATTTCCTTAGATTTATTCCATATACATCCAATTATTCTTTTCTTCTTATCCAATCTTTGTATCAAAAATTCGATACTTAGGTTTGTAGAAAAATGTACACTGAGTATAAAATTTAAAAAATATATATATTTTGAAATACCAAAACTGGAACAATAGAAAAAATGTAAAATTTCTAATTTTTTTTAATTCCATTTCTTAATAACATTGTTAATTTATTAACAATATGAGGCCTTTTTATTAACGGTAATGATTTTGCTTTATTGAAACATGATTCAGAAACTTTAATTTAGAAACTTTAATTCAAAAACTTTAATATAGGTGATATTTACTTTGCACATTTTTTGGTACTGAGTCCCCTTAAGCATTAACTGTCATTTAAAAAAAAATTCTAAGTGTGCTCGTCTCGTTTCGGAAATCGGTTAAAATATTTAAACATAATTGTTTTTTTTTTTTTTTTTTTTTTTTTTTTTGCCTGATAAAAGTTCCTTACTTTGGGATGAAATATATCGACAAAGAATTTTGCTTCAGTTATTCCAACTCCTTGCAGAACTGGAGGTGCAAAAAATTCCGACATAATCCCTTTTTTTTCTTCGGCACCTTCCCGAATGAAGAGATCAGCTTTTCCTGTCTCCACAAACAGTTTTAGGGAATCGGAAGCAGTTTCACCCAAGCGCCAAAGCACGCCACTTGAATTGTGACTTCGGCCTAAAACAAACAAAAAAAAATCATAGAAACAAAATGACACATAATTTATGGCATTATATGTTAACATGAAAAATGTAATTACATCAGAAAAATGTTGAGAAATTTTAAATATTGCTGAACCAACTTGAAATACAGCTGAACTACTGAACTTGAAATACTACTAAAACGTCAACCTTCTCGGTGTTATGCGCATGTGTTAGCTCGGTGTTATGCGCACCTTAAATAAATGCTACGTTTCGTCACACATATTAGAAATCGCAAGAAATTTTTAGTTTTTTAATTAAAAGTTAATCTAATTAAAAATTAGGAATTTATAAAATATGAAATTATTTCGCAAACTATAAGAATCTATAGACTGTACAAAGTTTAGAAAGAGGAAGGAAATGAAGATTTAAAATAAGTCAAACTTTTCTGCAAATTTAAAATTTCATATGATACAATCGGGGTAGAAAAAAAAAATAAGATATACCCCATAAATTTTCATCACCGAATTGTCACAGAGAAAACCTAAAATAACCATTCGATTTTAAATTATGGCGTCTTTCAATTTATGAAAAAAAAAGCTTATAGGGACCACCAAACTCTGAAATTTTCAATACAAACACGCAATTTTGACAGCATATTTGGATTTTTCTGTATCTTTTACCTTTGGATACCAAACGCGCAGTCAATCGGTCGTATAGTTCAGGAATTATGAAGGTTTAAAGTGTAAATCTTCTAATGTGTCTCCTAATGTTAAATTCCCATTTAATCCTAGAAAAACAAATTGCAGTGTGCGGGTTGTTTTTAAAACACAAATCAAAATCTACTTCCCGGAATGAGCTATAATTTTGGATTCGCATATTTCAAGCTTTTAGAAATCAATTTCCGCTAAAATATTTCGAGATAAGTGAAAAACCATTCAAAAATAGGGTTTTTTTTTTTAGCTTTTGACAGTCGTATGAGCGTTTAATGTATTTAGTGTGTCTAATTTGGGGGGAGGGGGAGGGGGGAGGTACGGTTCTTAGTTATTCATTTTTCTTTTTAGAAAATCAATTTCAAAATGCGTATATTTTAAAGTTAATTTTCGAAAAAATATGAATTGTAACTTAATTTTTTTTTAATGGGAACAGATATATAGAAGCTTCAAATACGTAAATTTAAAATTACAGCTCATTAAGCCCAATAGTGTTTGAGTTATGCTTTAAAAACTACTGGCATTGCAATCTGTTGTGGAACGATTAAAAAGGATTTTAACGTTAAGAGTTCCAAACTTTAAACCTTCATAATTCCTAAACTATTTGACCGAATAACTTTCCGTTTAGTATCCCAAGGTAACATGTATCGGCAAATCGAAATATGCTATCAAAATTGGCTTTTTGTGCTGAAAGTTTTTGCGTTTTGTACAATTTTAATATCAAAAAGGCCTCCTAAGTTCATTTAACATTCATTGAAATAAGACATAACTTACAATCAAATGGCTATTTTCGTTTTTCTCTGCAATAATTTGGCGTTTTGGAGAATCTTTCTTTTTTTTTTTTTTACACCAACTATACATTTTGTAAAACACTAGTCGAGTTCAGTGGCTTTTCCAAAAATCCAATAGCCTTTTTATAATTGGTACAGTGGTAGGGTATCAAAAATTCAGAGTCTAATTTCTAATCCCATGATTTCGGGATTCTGTAAATGAAATCCCGTGATCGGGACTGATCCCGAGATTTTTAGAACAGGAAATTTTCAAATATTTCTACTTTTTCCGTTAATAACTAAATGCAGTAATATTTCAGAAATGGTAATTTACGTAGAGAAGTAGTTTACATTTCTGAATAAATCTTATTTAATAATATTACATAAAAGAAAAAGTGATAAATTTATCTGATTTACGAATCTTATGATAAGTTGTAGTTAACCAACTATACTTTTTTTTTCAATGTATTGATAAAAAAAATCCGTGGTTTGTTTCCTATCGAACTAAAATTTTATTTGCAGTAAAGCAAAATGCTGAAAATGATTGCTCTGATTCAACAATCATATGCGACAATATTAAAAATTAGTATTAGTCCAGTTCTCTACGACAGCCCAGTCTTGTTATTAGCATGCTTATAACCAAAATTAAATTGGCGGCTTTCAATCCATGTGATTAATGCAAATACATTATGTGAATGACTAAAATTTATCTTAAAGCTTACAGCTACTAAAATTACAATTTAAGCAATTTCTCTTCATAAAGTCCTTTTTCGCATGCTATCAATTCTCAAGTAAACATTTTCATGTTCGACAAACACGTTTTACAGTTAAACATCATAAATTAACGGCATTAACGTTAACATGAATATTATTTTGTAACCCTTGCATGTATAAATTCAATTATGCAGCTGAAAATGTTGAATTGAAAATTGATATCATTCGAAAGACTTATATTCAGTATTGTGAAAACTCATTAGTACACTATAAAAACTACTCGGAAACGTTTTCGAAAATCAGTGGCAGCAAAATAAATATATATTTTTTAATAAATGCTTCTTTAAATCTCGAAAATATTTTGATTTCGGTGGTTTCTAAAGATAACGAACGCTTCGTAATCGTGAATAAATTGGAAGAGGTTATTGTATATTTTCGTTAGTGTTTATATTATATTTTCGTACATTAAGAAACATTTACCGATTTTGGTTGTGCTCTTGAATTCGAGTACAAGGTGGTGCTCAACTCAATTAGATTAATATCAATTTATACATCCCTTATTTACTACCTTTTATAACAAGTATAAAATCGTAATTTCGTTAAACACTGTATTTAAAATGTTTTTCTTCCGCCCATGGACACAACTGAAATCGATCTGTGAAGTGGCAAGAAATATCAGGACAAGCAACAAAAATTTCCGCACATCATATTAAAAAGGTAAAAAACATCTTCATCATTGTTAAATTTCTTGATTACATGAAACAAAGTGGTTTACGAACATCTTATCTTTGAAAGACATTCATTTTTTCAAACATGATATCAACATATATGAAAGTTTTTGAATAATGAAGATGTCAAAGGAAGTTTTAACAATTAAGTGGTCATTTTTATTCACATAAAAGTAGAAATAAAGCAGGCGCCTTTGTCATAAAAGTTGACCTCAGCTGCCACTTGACTAACTAAAATTAATTCATTACCACACATCCCACGCTTTAGAATAATTTTTGCTACTTTTCATTTACAAGGCAGAACTTAAGTTTTAATTGCATCTTGGAAAAGCATGACATTTTCTTCCTAGTTTTAGCAAAAAGATTTGTTAATAAATGGCCAGAAAGTGACTGTCAGCTGATACATTTTTAAAGATCACCATATAATCTAGAATGAAATGAGCTCAAGAATATGTCACGTTTCAGTTAACACCTTCATTTGAAATTGTTTTCTTTTTTAATCTGACAGATTGGACAGACATTCAGTTTTTCAATGGCACATAGAACAAAGGTTTAACAACTCCCTAACATTTGATGCATAATCATGAACTAGTAATTATGTCTTTCACATCAATGATGAAGCGAATGATGATTTGAAAGCGTGTTCTCACCATCACAAATTTACATTTACTTATTAATACCATCATAAATTTACAATTACTTATTAACATCATCATAAATTTACAATTACGTATTACTAATTAATTGTAAAAAACTTTACAAGTTTCAATACGGACATCTAAATTTGACATCATATTTGGATTCTTTGGGAAAATGTACCTTAAGATATCAAACGGGAAGTCATTCGGTCAAGTAGCTTAGGAATTATGAAGGATTAAAGTTTGGAACTCATAATGTTAAATTCATTATTAATCATTATTCATTATTAATTATTAGAACATAGAAGAATGAGCTGTAATTTTGGATTCGCTTATTTTAAGCTTCAAAAATCGATTTCCATTTTTAAAAAATTTATCGGTTGCAATTCCTATTTTTTTTTTTTTTTTTTTTTGAAAATTAATTTCGAAATATACATTTTTTCGAAATTAATTTTCGAATAAATTATCAATCGTAGCCTTAGATTTTCTCTAAAAGAAATTGATTTTTAGAAGCTTTAAAAATGCGAATGCAAAATTATAGCTCATTTCTGAAAGCAATTTTTGAGTCATGCTTAAAAGACTACCCAAGATATTGCAGTCAGTTTTCAAACGATTAATAATGAATTTCACATTAAGAGTTCCAAACTTTAAACCGCCATAATTACTAAACTACTTGACCGAATGACTTCCCGTTAGGTATGTGCACCGAACAATCCAAATATGATGTCAAAATTAGGTGTCAGCATTGAAAATTTTCAATTTTGGTGCAATTTCTATATGTGGATGACCCCTGAACAAACTTTAAGCACAGCATTAATTAGAATAGTTATTACTAATCGATTGGTACCAGTCACATTTTACATGATGATTTGCGGCATAGTTAGTAGGGATGATTATTTTTTTCCGGGACTCTACCTTAACACCATATTCAAATTGTATGTCGACTGGCTAAATTTTACAAAAGATATAGCGTATAAAGTTTTTTAAAAAAATGAAAAAATAAAAAAAAACATGAAATGATACAAAGAAAGAAACATACAATTTTTAAGCCCTAATGAAATTGAAACGGAACCACCAACATGAGTCCTTTCCAACAAACAAACAAAAAATATATATATATCAAATTCGGAACATCTGTTCAAAAGTTATGTGCGGACATAAATTAATATATATAATTATATATATTGAATTTTGTAAAATGACTAGAAATGAATTAGTCCAAATTGAATGACAATATCAAATCGTATTTTGAAAGACAATTTGCAGAAAACAATCTCATAACAAAAATACAAAATTAAAAGAAAAACAAATAATATTATAGGAACATCAAATGAAGTGAAAAAAGCTTCTAAGGTGACATATGTCTGACATATGAGGATAACCATCTACTCTTTACAAGCAAATAAAATGAAACAAGTGATTTTCGTGATAAACGCTTTCGCAATAAATGTTTTCACAGGGAAACACTATTGGTTGGTAAAAGCAATATATAAAAAAGAAAATAGAAGAAAAAAATTAAAAAATTTTGGAACATACCATATAAAATCAAAATTAAAAAGAAAACACACGTTACGCACCATAGAAACGCCAGGTAAAGTAATGAAAAGGACTCGATTTGTTGAAGAAAATGATTACATACATCTTTTTTTAACACTTTCCAACCTAGTTGAAAAGTGTTTATGACTTCGGTTTGTCTGGCCGTATGGCCGTCTGCCGTCTGTCCGTCTGTTCGTGCTCTAACTCCCGTAAATATGCTCGGATTGCTCTGCAATTTTTATATGTTATAGTCGTTATCTATAGCATGTTCCCTATTTCAACGGAAGTGTGTAGCACGGATAGTTTTTTTACAGGGACACTCAAAAGAATTCCGTTACATTGCGGTCTTAGGGGAAAAATCATTGACGGTTTATTTAAATAATGTTTCACTATTTTAAACGCATTGAAATTTATATATATCACTAAGGTGCATTAGAAGAAGCTTAATATGGAATAGGGTGTGCATAGCACTTATAGTTACTTTACAGGGACAGTCAAAAGAATTCCGTTACATTACGTCTATGGAGAAAAATCGTCTGCGGTTTATTTAAAAAATGTTTCCCTATTTTAAACGCATTGAAATTTATATATATCACTAAGGTGTATTTCAAGGGGCTTACTACAGAATAGTGTGTGTACAGCAGTCATCGTTCATTTACAGGGACGCACAAAAGTTCGCGAACACATTTCCGTATTATTTAACTCCAGACGGAGAATTTTAAACTGTGCTACGCGTTTCCTAACTGAACTAAAATTTAACATCCTATGTAGTATATATACAAATCTATAGATCCTATACAGGGCTGAATAAAAGTATTCGGATTACTTAGATGTTATCTTTTAGCTTATTAAACGGTATGATTTGTAAAATTATTTTGGAAGCGTTGGAAAGTGTTACATAATCTATGCTTGACGCATGATTTTTCGTTCTTGTTTTGTTTTATTCCAGTTAACTCTGTGGTGTTCAGTGAAGAAGTAGTGTAAAATATGTATAATAAACAGGAAAATAAGTCCCTTTAAAATATAATTAAAATTCTTCTCATTCTGTACCACACATTGTATACAGTGAGACAGTGGTGTATTTGTTTATGTGTTTAACTGGCAGATTCCTCAATCTGATATACGAGGGAAAGTCATTAAGTAAGTCACAAAAGATAATTAAATAATAACTTGCAATGATATTCACGTCCAAACTATTTTTATTTCTCAATATAGTCTCCATCAATATTTATGCACTGTTTATATCACCGTTTTATGAGTGCCCCAACACCAGCTGCATACAATTCTTTGGGTTGCTGTGTCCATATTAGTACTTCAAGTTGAACCTTTTCATCATCTGTGAACATCATCTTCCTTCCAAGATTTTTTTTAGTGGACTAAACAGGTGAAAATCGCTTGGGGCTACGTCGAAGCTGTATGGTGGATGTTGAAGAAGTTGCAAGATGATGTTCACAGATGATGAAAAGATTCAACTTGAAGTCATAATATGGCTGAGACAGCAACCCAAAGAAATGTATGCAGCTGGTGTTGGGGCATTGATAAAACGGTGATATAAGTGCGTAAATAATGGTGGAGAATATGTTTAGAAATAAAAATTGTTTTGAAGTGAATATTATTGTAAGTTATTATTTAATTATATTGTGTGACTTACTTAATGACTTACCCTCGTATATACGGTTTTGCCTGAATTTCTGAGTATCCGTGTATCAACGGCCGCATTGTAGAAACCTTAAACTGTCCAAAAAGGATAAATCGAGAGACGAGAATTTGTAGCTGCTGCAATGTGGCGGTAAGATGAGAAATGTGTCTCCTATTTATAGGGGACCATGTCTCAAAAACATAAAAGCACCTTCAAGTAACATTGTTACACAGTTTTACGCTGTTTCACTGTGTACTAGTGTTTCATGTCTCTCTGTACATGAAATCAATTTGTAGAAGAAAATGATTGCATACATCTTTCTTTTGCTTTATACCAGTTAACTCTGTGATGTTCAGTGAAGAAGTAGTGTAGCATATATATGATATTCAAACACAAATACTATATACGATTAGACTGCATGTATATGATCTGTAACAGACTTTAGTGAGTAACTTTCAGGTCCGAAAAATTGTTTTGTTTCCTAAGCTTCCAAAGAACAAAGCATCCTCGCCTGAAATGTGATCGGTGAATACTCCAAACAAAGTACCACTGAACTAACAGCCTGACATAACAAACACAAACTTCGTTAAAAAACTTCACTGTTAAACTGTGTACTCTATCTCACGGTGTACGACTCTCCCCATATATAAAGTAAACATTATACGTAATAGTAATTCAAAAATATGAGCTTTCTTGTCAAAACAGTCCAAAACATTTAAGAAATCCTCAGAAAAAGTTTGTTCCATGTGGCTTAGAAATTCCGGTTAAAGATAACAATTAAGCAAACAGTTAAACATATGGGAGTAAGTAGTAAGTTTAAATAAATATTTTTAAAATATTATCAATAAAAGGCAATTAATAAAAATTTTGTAAAATTAAAATAATTAAAAGTTATTTGAAATTATTTGTAACCTAAAAAAACAATTCATTAAATAAATAAGAAAAGCGTTTTGCACACCTAATTTACTAACAAACGTGAATAGAAACAGGAAAAAAATCGCTTTAAAATATAATTAAAATTCGTTTCATTCTGTACCACACCTTGTACACAGTGAGACAGTGGTGTATTTTTTTTATGGGTTTAACTGGCAGATTCATCAATCTGATATATATACGGTTGTGCCTGAATTTCTGATCATCCGTGTATCAACGGCCGTATTGTAGAAACCTAAAACTGTCCAAAAATGATAAATCGATGGACTAGAATTTGTAGCTGCAATGTGGCGGTAAGATGAGAAATGTGCCCCCTATTTAGAGGGGACCATGTCTCAAGAACATAAAAGCATCTTAAAGTAACATTGTTACACAGTTTTACACTGTTTCACTGTGTGCTAGCGTTTCATGTCTCACTGTAACATGAAATCGATTTATAGAAGAAATACATAATTACATATATTTTTCTTTTGTTTTATTCCAATTAACTCTGTGGTGTTGAGTGAAGAAGTAGTACAGCATATGTATAGATATTCAAACTCAAATACTATATACGATTAGACTGAATATATATGATCTGTAACAGACTTTAGTGAATAATTTTCAGGTCCGAAAATTTACTTTCTTTTCGTAGCTTCCAAATAACAAAGAATCCACGCTTGAAATGTGATCGGTGAATACTCCAAACAAAGTACCACTGAACAGCCTGACATACAAACTTCGTTAAAAAAAACCCTTCACTATTAAATTGTGTACTCTACCTCACTGTGTACGACTCTCCCCATATGTAAAGTAAATATTATACGTAATAGTAATTCAAAAAATGAGTTTTCTTGTCAAAAAACATCTAAAACCTTTCAGAAATCCTCAGAAAAAGTTTATCAGAAAATGACAAAACGATTCACTGTGGTCTTGCATAAAGGAAATATTTTTTTTTTTTTAAATCTGGAAAGGGGTCTAAAATTATTCATTTGTTTCAGTACAAGATACATTATAATTAACTATTTGAATATTTCTAGACATTGGAGTTGTATAACTCCAAACACCAAAATATGCTAATCACCAGTCATTTTTAATGGCATTTAACCCTTTTTTTTTTAATCATGCTTTATCCATGTCATTTAATATCTGAGATAAATACTTATTCTTATTTGAAATTTGCAATCAAATTTCGATGTTGCCATAGGAAATTTTTTTTAAAAATTGTGCGTTTTAGAATCAAGACAAATTTTTTCACAAATCTTATTGTTAAAAATGTTGAGTTATTTTTAACAGATTGATAATCTTACATTTATTGAACTGCAAATTATACAGAAATGGTAACGTTTTTGGCTGCACAAGCAGTATTTTCCAATTTACTTGTTTAGAGATAAACAATATGTCTTGAAAAACTAAGGCATATAACTTTATGAATGTACCTTTCTTTATTAGCGATGTTTTAGTGCACAATTCTAGAAAATACTTTTTCCAGTCGAACACATATTCTCACATATTCTATCGTTTCTTTTCAAAGACCTTTTAAAATATTATACCTAACGATATTTGGCGTACTTTTTGGTCAACCACTTCAACCACTTGCCTGTCGGGTTTTAATTTGCTTATCCTTGAAAATATCAAGCTTTTTTTCTCTTTTCTCAAAGTACGTTTATGGCTATAAAAAGTAATTAATAATATAAAATCGCCTTGAAAGTTTAATTCAGCAATACGCTCGACAATTACACTTATCAGTACTACGCTTAAGAAAGTCGGTTTCGGTAAGGATAACATACCCTTCGCCAGATCAGGGAAATGGTTAATTTTCCATTAATGTCGAATTATGATTTCATAAAAATAAAATCCAAAAAACCGTAAGCGTTGTTGAATTTTATTTACCACACACCAAACACTACACTGTAAAAAAAAGTATGCAATTTTGCTAAAATATACTTAGTATCATTACAGATATTGTACCAATTATTAGAAAAACATCTGTAATCAATCGTTCTTAGTAATTTTACATAGAAAACAGCTGTAACTGAATGCTTATTGCGCATGCGTCCTACCGCTTCCGTCAAGACGAAATAATCATAATCGGCAAGTGGCAACGATCTCAATTTAATGGCGTCTTCCTTCCATGTTCCTGTATCCAGCATCAACAACACCCTTCTTTCCAAGAACTGTCTGTCGTGAAACAATCAAGGTAAGTGCACAACTGATTATTCTTGATTTTTCTGTTGTACACAATGTATTACTGTTTCTCTCGAATATAAAGTTTGTCTTGAAAAAAATTATCGACAGTATCTTGCGTAAGCCTAAACATTTTCAGTTCCACTTCAAATATGCCATGTATCAGAAAAACATGGTTTAAAATCATGGAACATAGTCTTCGGTTTTTGTAAAAATGCTATTATATGACAACACAAAATTAATATGTATGTGTCTATAACTGTCCAGTTTACATCACTTAATACTGCAAAATTAGAAAAAATAAAACAAGAGGAAGGGGTCAGGGGAGACCGGTACACACTGGACCTATGGACACAGTAGACCACCCCCTAATATTTTATTTATTTAAATTTTTTTAAGCTTCTCTTCTATCCTAATAGACAACAGCACTGCAATGATTATTTATAGCCTTCAAAAAATATGGTTAGCTCAGATTGAACTATTTTATCCTGATTTGTTGTTTTGAGCTTCTAAAAGTAAAATTTTTCGTCATCATATTTTTATTTTTTTAGTAATTAAAGGTTGTAGATAAATAAAATAAAACAGCTTTTTTGCAAAGCTAAGATACTTGTTTTTATTTTACTTTAAAGTTAATATGTTTAAAAGAAAGCTATAAACAATATTAATATGATTATTTATTGAACTTCAACATGGGATACAGTGGACCACTCACTCCTGGGGCACAGTGGTCCACAATCCACTCTGCTCCTCTAATGCAGAATGTTCAAAATATTTAATAATTGCTTATTTTCTATAAAGAAAGATTGTTTTAAAGTAGATTTAACTGTAAAATAAATAAAAATATCATTTTATTTAACATAGTAAGAAATATTTTGTTTGTATTTACTGCCTTTGATAAATATAACTGTAGTCTAATTGTTGATGATTCTATTCAAGTAAGTTTCATGAGACGCAAATTGAATGGAAATCAGTTTATTTCTCCCGAAACTGTAGAGGAATCTGCTGTTGATGTCAATGATTTCATAATGTTGCTCTCAGACCCAAAATTATTTCTTGAAAATTCCAGGCTCAATCTTACTCATAAGTACTTTGGAATTTCATTTGCAAATTTTAATGTGAGCTGATTTTTTTGTACTTAAGTAATAACTTCAACTAAATTGAAATTGTTCCTGTATTAATCTGTTATTATTTTCAAAATATAATAATTTTTTTGTTTTTGTCTCATTTATATTACTATGTTACATCCCATCCACACACACGCACAACATACGAAAGAGTATTCCTGAAATATTCCAATAGAAAAGACGGGTGGTAATATGGAGAAAAAGAATCATATTTCCCCTGCACTGTAAAAAAAATAATCCGTTGACTGCCAGTATAATTTCCGTATTTTTACGGAATTTTTCTCTCCGATGAAGTGATTTCATGAATGTGACAGAAATTGGTGAAAATTGATTTAAGAATAACCCTTGACAGATAATACTTGTAAAAATCTAGATAATTCGTTTTCACTAAGGCTTTCGTATTTTTTATATTTTTACACTCTTAAGGCGGTATTCAAAAAAAATATTTTTCCGCGCTCAACAACTCAAAATTTTGAGACACATTCTCAGACTCATTTTTAAAAGTAACAACAGGAAACTTGGCGGCGTGATTTATAAAGACATTTATAAGGGCCCCATGTTTTTATTTTTCGTTCAATTAATTAGAAATTGATTTACAGACAATTATTTTCAGAGTACGATCATTTTTTTTTTTGTTTCCAGTGCTATTGCTTTGAGAAATTCGGTTCAAAATGTCCACTTTGACAGCATTTTTTGAAATATATTGTGCCTTTATCAAAAAATCGAGACAATACGGACATTATAAAGTTTCTGAATAAGAGAACCTGCTAATTGGATGCATTTTGGAGCAAAAATGAATTTACAAATGTGTCTCAAAATAAGCAGTTTGGATTTGAATACACCCTTAAACAAACTTCCGTATTTTGCGAGTACAATTTCCGTATTTATGATTTTTGTGGGGATTTTTTGGCAGTGTAATAATATAAATAAATCCCACAGTTTTTGTGAGAATGAAAATGTAGCATTATCTGTCAAAGTTATAGTCTCTTGGTCTTTTGTATGGTTTCTTGGACTTCTTTGTATGGCTTTTGTCGCTATTGTATGGATGCGGATGGACAATACACAAAATGAATTAATATCTTATAAAACTATAAAATTTTAAACCAGTTTACGCTGTAAAATTAGTAGTTCAAGGTGAGGGTACTTCTTAAAAACAAAAGTAAAAAATAAAAATCACGATAACTTTTTATTGGATATGCGCTTTTTGGCACAATTCATCTCCAGCACTTTTTGTCATGTTATCACATTTCACACAATGCATGATAAGTCTTAAAAATTTCTGTAAAAAATCTTAATTATTGTTAAAGTAATGAACAAAAATTTGGGTGGTGTTAGCTGACAGTAAATGTAATGTCATATCTCGAATCACTGTACACTTCCAACATTTTTCGTCATATAATCACGTTTAATACACATCAGATCTGTTGAAAATATCGTTACAATATCTTCATAATGTTAAGAGTGGAAAATGACTCAGATCTTGTATTTTGACTGAAAAATTGGATTGCAATACAAGTTCTCTAAACAATATTACCAAAAAGCAAAGCTTTAATTACCCCTGGAATTCTACACATATTTTTGTTACCGGATCTGCTACACTGGATATTAAGGTATAGCGTTATCTCAAATATAAATCTGATTCTTTAATAGTTTTTAAATTTGGTATTTGAAAACAACATAACAGAAACATAAATTATACAAAATGGGAAATGAGGAAAAATAAAAGCATATTTAAAAATAAAAAAATATTTTAAAATATAGTTTTTAATTTTCAAGTATTATTACCTCTCCAGTAAAAAGTTATCGTGATTTTTATTTTTAATTTTTATTTTCGTTTTTAAAAAATGCCTTCACCGTGTACTACTAATTTTACAGCGTAAACTGGTTTAAAATATTATAGTTTTTGACTAAGATATTAATTCATTTTCTATATTGTACATTATAAACATAGTTTTTTTGTACAAACTTTCATCAGCATCTCTTATTACCCCATCTGTAATTATTGCTTGGGTAATAAGAACAAAAGTATCTTATTGTCTCTCTGTATCTCAACGTGTAACGTTCCAGATTTAGCCTCTTACTTCAGTCTGATGCTTAATGCGTCTACATTCATATTTTACCTTATCCTTACATCTAAAACTGTATATTAATTTGTAGGACAAATAAAGAAACTTCGTTGTGTAATTCAATAAATCTATATTTTTAGCCTTCTGTAACTCAAAAAGGAATTTTATTTATTATATTTTATCTGATAAGCTCTGTTGATTTTTTAATGTCTCTTCCATAACCCCATTCTGTTTAACATGGTTTTTATATAAAAGTTCGAAGAACAGTCTCTTATTACCCCACAGGGGATGATGAGAGATTTCGGTTAAATTGAGAAAAAAAGTCCTTCTGGCCTGTACCGGGAAGAAAAGGTAGTTTTCATAGTCCACGTTTTTAAAAATTCAACTCATTTTACTCAAACACCCGAAGTTAAAATGCTTGGAATCCGATTATAGAAGATTCAATCCCGGTTTTCATTAATACTGAATTTGAATATAAATTTTAGCATGAGAATTACAGCTTAACAAAAATGAGATTATTTCAAAATGTCAGCCACACTAGAATTGTAAACTATCTCAGTCATTTTTTTAAGATAAAGCCAAAACAAAAAACACTTAACGGAAACAACTTTTTCCATTTATATATATATAATATATGTGTGTGTGTGGATATATATATATATATATATATATATATATATATATATATATATATATATATATATATATATATATATATATATATATAACCATTAATTAAACATTACCGCAACGCCAACAAAAACTGTAAAATTATGAATAAAAATAAAATAACTAATTCACAACAATACTGTCCCCCCCAACACACTGAATATAGATTACAAATACATAGTACAAAAAAAAGGGAGAAATGTAATAATTGAAAATTGTGGAACTTAGGCAGAATCGTTAGGTCCCAAATGCTAAAGAATATGATTTTGGGACAACTACACCCATAAAATAGAGAAGTAAACTGTGAAATAACAATTAAGTTTAAAATAAAACATGATTAAAAAGGATAGAGTGAAAATAAAACATCAAATGACCAGATAGAAAGCATTATCCAAGCATGAGTCAACACATAATACAAGCATTGGAGAACATCAGTAGATGTTGCCAAAATAATTTTTTTAAAATATGATGTACCAAGGATCATCAATGTACAGCAAAGCCAAGCACAAACCCCAATAAATATAACCAGCGCCCTCTATAGAAAATTTTAAATTGAACCCCAAACATGTATTCAAATGTATCAGTGAGGTGCTGTCAACTATTGAATTATTAGTGAATATATACTATTATATAATAAAAACTATTTATTACTATTATTGGATTAAGTTTAAAACGAATACGGTCTAAAGACAGATAATTGATAATTAAATAATATATATATATATATATATATATATATATATATATATAATGCATTGTATTAAAATAACTGTAAAATAACTTATACAAAAACACATAAAATTATACATGGATAACATTGTTGATTATAAATGACAAACATAACTATATGCAATATATATATATATATATATATATATATATATAACCATAAATGAAACATTATCATAACACCAACTTAAACAATGAAATAATTAAGTATGAAATAATTAGTTGACAATGAAAGATTCCCCAACACACTTAATATGGAATCAAAAACATTGAAAGAATAAGAAATTAAATAAAAATTGAATAAATGGAATTAAATGAATTAATTGAAATGAAATTTGTGGAATTTAGACAGAATTATCAAGTCCCAATTGCCTAAATACCACAAATAAAATGAATTGAGATGTTTCATCATCATATTAGCCATACATTGCTAAAAAATATGATATTGGGACTACATCTCAAATACAATGAATCAAATCAGTGATAAAATAAAAAATAAAATACAATATTAAAAAGGAAAGAAGCCATGCTTATAAAATACAGAGAGAACATTTAATAGAGACATTAAGTATAAAATCCATAAAGATGAAAAGAGATATAAATAAGATACCTTGCAGTTCATGAACCATCATGAAAACCAACATGACTGGGGAATGAATTGCATAAAAAATCATAACATGTTGCCAATTTTAGAAATATAAATTTTTTAGAAATATAAATTGCTGTGCAGTGATTCCAGAAATAATGTTAAAATATAATGGATTATAAAATAAACAGGAACATTAGTGCTGCCATCTATTAGTAAAAGTGAATATAATCTGAATCGAAGGAATTGGATGGAAATAAATGTTTCATAATTCAACCAAATTACTATCTTAATTGATACCAATTAGTTAAATAATAAATAAATGAAATTAATTAATAAATAGAAAATCGAATTACATTAAAGGATGTATTAATGAATAATACTATGTTATAAATAAGTATTAAGATGGAAAAATTAATAATAAAAAACAACTTAAAATACTGCTGCCCTCTAGTGGTATAAGTAAATATAAAGTAATGGATGGAAATTAGTGTTTAATAATTAAACCAAATTACTATCTTAATGATAGCCATTAGTTAAATAATAAATAAATGAAATTAATTAATAAATAGAATGTTGAATAATATCTAAGTAATGGATGTATAAATTAATAATACTATGTTATAATTAAGTAGTAATATGGAAAAATTAATAATTAATGCAACATTAAAAATGTACCATTAAATGACAACAACGATTAAATAACTGTACTAAAAATGCAACATCAATTAAAATAAATTAAATTAAAATACTAAAGATTTGAATTAAGAATCAAAGAATTTAAAATTAATATTGATTAAATATTGAAATGAATTAGTCACAAATAATGTGGCTTCAAACAAAGTTAAATTAAATAAAAACACTTAATAAAATTAAAACATATTATATTAACAATGTATAAAAGTAAACATTATCTTAGAAGTAAATATGATATTGTCCACCAAAGGTATTAATCCAAATCATTAGATCAAATACATTCTTAATATTAATGAATATAAATTCATTTAAAATAATTAAATAATGAATAAGTAAATCTAACTAAATGAATATACATATAAAAATAACACATCGCAGTCCATTACAAAATGTGTATGATCAAACAATTGTGTAAATCAAAATGCCCCCATTTTTTTTTTTTTTTTTTTTTTTTTTTTTTTTATAATATAAATTAACCATGCGTATTTTTTCATACAACGCCGCCACACACCTCCTCAATCCAACGTCTACCCACCCAACCGTCCTATTATAATTTTTTTTTTTTTTTTTTTTTTTTTTTTTTTGTAAATATTTATAAGATTATATGATTTTTTTTTTTACACATTTTTTAAACGCATGTGTTAATTTGGTTGTAAAGATCAAATAGGAACTAACTATATATTAAGGAATAAATGAATTTTTTTGGAAAACCATGTTGTAATGCTTCATAGATAAGTTTTTTAATATTTGTTAATAAGTTGAGAGGAACATAAACTTTTTATTCTATAAATATGATTAAGGAGTATATTACGATTTACAGAATTATGAAGACATGATTTAAAATTAGTAAATGAATTAACTTTAAATTTAAATTCTTTACGTTTATCAAATAGATCTATTATTGTTTTGTTTTCTTTTAGTGTAATTTTAAGATCTAAAAAGTTAATAGTATTGTTAGAAAGGAGGTTTTCCGTTAATTCTAAATTAGTAGGATAATCAACTGGAAATATAGAAATATTAGTGTGATCAGTGGCAATTAAAATAATGTCATCAATATAACGATATAAATGTATATTACTATTAATAAATGTACGTTCATAATGATACAAGTATAAGTCTGAAAGTATACTAGATGTACATCCCCCTTGTGGTATACCGACTTTCTGTAAATATAACGTGTTATCATGCATTATATAATTATTATATATAATGAAATTTGTTAAAGTTTTAAAATAAGCTGTATCTATATGAATTGGTAAATTAAGTGAATGTTGATACTTATAAAATAATGCATTTATAATATTATGTAGATCTAATAAATCTATATTATTAAATAGATCTTTGAAATCATATGTCATTATATTATTAACACATTTAAGATTTTTCAAAATATTGACGAGTTGATAGCTATTTTTTATACAATGTGTGTTATCAGTGGATGTTGTCAGTGTATAAATTTGATTGAGAATTTTTAATAGATGTTTATTGGCTATATTATTATATGTATTGCATCCTATAGTTACAGTCCTAAATTTAATTGGATTTTTATGAAATTTGGGTATAAGAACTAAATAAGGATCATTAAAGTTAGTAGAATTAATATTTAATAATTTATAATAACTGTGAATTTTACGATTGTTTACAATTACATTTTCATTAGTTTTTTTAAAAGAATTGTTAGTAGAAATACAGGATGTAAGTAGTTGGTGATAATAAGCTTTACATATGATTGCATAATTATTAGGAGATTTGTCAATATATGTTATTACATAGTTTTTTTGTAATTTAGTAATTTGCTGGAACAAATGTTTTGTGTTAATTTTAACCATATTCGATAATCTTTGTTTTAAAGACGAACTTAATTTTTCAATAACCAGTATTTTCCATTGATTAAAATATTCAATAGGTTTACTATATGAAATTGAAATTTTATAAATAAAAATGTCTATATCATATATAAACTGTTTTATAATAGAATTTACATTAAATTTAGAAGGAAGTCTATATTTAGTACCATAACCCATGAGTTTTTGCAGTTTATAATCATTCACAATATTAAGATTACCAGTGATTATATGTCCATGATCATTATTAATGAATTTTTTTAGAGTGGGGTCATTGCAATTACACTGAAAAGTACTAGCATCAGATGTATTTTTTGAAAATGCATTATAGTTAAAAATGTTTCTTCCAATTGTAGTAGGATATTTAAATGTCTTTGAAAGTTGAAGATTTTATAGGAAAATAACAGTTTTTATCATTAATTATAGAATTAATATTAATTTTATTAAAGATTTGATTTGAAAAAGTTATAATTATTTGAGTATTAGTGTTATGAATTTTTTGTTTTTTATTTAAATTAATGTTAAAAAGATTAGCTCTTGTCATAATTAGATCATAGAAAATATCAGAGAAATGATTTGAGTAAGATTTACTAAGAAATACATTTAAATATTGTACTATCAGTTTCTTTTTAATAGCAAAAATATATTTTCGTATTAAAAACCAGTTGTAGTTCTTAATATAGTTTTGATGAAGAGTGTTGATTTGTTTAAGAATTAATTTATTGGAAATAACCACTGTAGCAGTACATTTTCCTCGCTTGTTACGTGTTGTTTTATGATTTAAATTATGATTTAGAGTAAGATAAATAGGAGAATAATCTGTAGTAGTATTTGTTGAAAAAACTTTAACTGGTCTGTTAAATATATATATATATATATATTAAATAGTTTATTTGAATGTTTAATTTTAATAAAGTCTTTTAAATACTGCATTGCATTAAAATGATTGAAACACATATGTAATCTAATTATTATTAATTAAATATTTACATAATATTTACTCATGGTAAGAATCTTTGAAATACTATGTAAGATAAATTTAATTCTGGTTAAATTTAATTCATATCATAGGATTTTTTACGATATTAATGTAAAACTACAATGATATTATTATTTTTTACTATTTATATATAATATTAAATCTAATATAATAAATTTGTAAATCAAACTTAATTTTGAATAATTATTATTCCAATAGAGGGCAGCATATTACTTGTCAAATAAATTTTAATAATATTTTTAATTTACCTATAGAGGGCGCTTATCGCTTGTGTATTTAAATTTTACTTTTAAAGATTAAAATTAAATGGATAATTTGTATATTCACAAATATAAATTTGTTTTTGAGTGTATTTATCACATAAATAAATTTGTGTGTTTTAAATCAATTTCTGTTAAGGTGTAATAATTAAGGTGATATTTCAAAATATGTTCTCTCAACTTAACCTTCAAATAATTTCTCTCAACTTGACTATATCATCAAGTATTTGATATTTTATGATGTGCGCCATGTGGTCATATTGGTATAAATTAGACCTTGTGTTGTTTAAGGATTTTGGATAATTATTGTGAGTAAAATATTTTATCTATTCTTTACAAGTTTTTTATTTCCAATTTTATTATTTCCAACTGTTATCTGGTAAAAATATTTTATCTATTCTTTACAAGTTTTTTATTTCCATTTTTATTATTTCCAATTGTCTTCTGGTAATAATTCAGCATACCTGGATGATTATACTGATCTTAGCTATGCCAGTATAATTATGAAATACTGAATTATTTTTTAAAACACGTGTGGGTACATCCAGGTTGAAAATTATATGTACACGTGTTTTTTCATATCCAATTCTAATTTAAATCTCTTGTTATCCAATTTTCCATTATATTTAGTTCATATTTCATTTCTTAATCCATTTGTATTCACTTGATATCAACTCCAAATTATTATCATTTTATGGTTTATTATATATATATATTTTTTTTTTTTTTTATCACACATTTTATCTCTCTCTCCTTTTAAATATTCTTCATATTTTCAGTATTTTTGGCCAATTACCATTGAAGCACAAGCTATGGTAAAATTATGATTGCACTTGTTAATTTATTAACTATGTGGTATTCTGTCTACACATTATTATTAATTATCTCTTTGGAGATTTAATTAGAATGATACAAGAACTTGATATGTTTTTTGAAATTCAAAGATATTATAATTATATATATATATATATATATATATATATATATATATATATATATATATATATATATATATATATATATATATATATATATATATATATATATATATATATATATATATTATATTAAAAACATTTGAATGGAGATCTTGAGATCTTTGGGTCATATTCGGTGAAAATATACCAAAATTTTTTGGAATTGCTTTCCTCCGAAGGGCTACAATAGTAGCTTTTTGTGATAAAAGCTACCTAAAAAACCAAACATTGGCTTTATATTTTTTGAAAATAATCGTTAAAGTTCCCTCAAAGTTGTCAAATGTAACGTACTTTTTGCAAAACTCTATTGTCATTATAAATACAGTGTGGCCATAATTAATGTGCAAGTGTTTGAAGGGCTCTACAAGTTAAAGTATTTGAAATATTTTTAAAAGCTTTGGTATCTATACTATTTAGAGTATGTGGAAACCAAATATGCAATAATAATACTTAGTTTAAAAATTTACGCATTGACGGCGCTGAATTGCTAGAGAAATTTTATTAGCAAATGTTAACAAAAATAACATGTATAGTTCATAACTTTTGAAAAGATGTTACAATTTACATTATTAGGTTTCAAGTAAAATTGAAGACGACAAACTTCCTTTATGTGTACAATAATTTCTTATTCTTGAACAGACAGGGAAATGATCTGATTTGAGGTGAAGCACTGTATTTAAAGAGAATCGCGCAAGGTCACAATGGCGCATTCCAGGTAAAATAATCATCGAATCAGATGCCTCGATTATCTGAGCGACCGCCCATTTAACAAAACTAAGAAAGTTCCATAAAAGTGCGAGAAGAAAGTTCTAGAAGTTTCCCGAAAGATATGGGCCAAAATAGAACGTTTGAATTTAATGTATTGAAACGGAAAAAAATTACAGACGTCGGATCAAAAATTTTGCACAGCAAAATGAAAAGATGATAAAAAAAATACTTATGACGCGTTGAAAACAATTAGAATTTGAAAAGGAAACGGAATAAAAATATTTTAAGACGAAATATAGTAAATTAAATGGGGAAATTTTATATTAAATTTATAATAGATTAATATTTAGTATATATGAAAGGATAAAAAGTAAATTAATGTCCAATAATGATTAAAGTGATAAAAAAACATAACACAGAATATTTTAAAATACTTTTTTCTTTAATGTAGATAACATATGTTTCATGCACAACTATCGGTGACATCTTCAGATCTTAATAATAAATACAAAATTCTCGCATATTTGAAAATAGTAAAACATCTACCACGAGATCGCATGTCAAAAGTTAGTAGGTGCTTAATTTGGCCAAAACTGGGAAACGTGAAAGAATTATTATTCATTTTTAATTTTATTGCTTTTCCATTTATCGATCATCGCGTGCCAAATTTTAGCAAATTCAAAGGAAAGGGTTTCGTTACAAATGCAATCTTTTCGCAAATATATTTCTATAGATTCACGGATAATGGATGGGAAATAAGCTCTTGATTGAAAAATTATTTTACTATTATTGAAATCTATCTGCAACTGCTCCTTACTATATTGTCTAGCTAAAGCGGTGGTTCTTCTGTCATGTTTGATATCAGCCATGTGTTCTTTTATTCTTGTTTTAAATTTTCTGTTCGTCATTCCTATATAGTACTGTATTGTTCCATCTGCCTTGGTGAATGGGATTTCATAAACACCGGAAAGTTGGTTAGGTTCTGGTGGGCGGTTTTTCTACATACTATGTTTTTTAATTTTGTGGAAGGTTTTGCAATAAGACAGATATTAAATTTTCTAAGTTTATATTTTAATCTTTCAAAAAATCCTGGAAAATATTGTAGAGTTGATATTTTTGAGTTTCGTTCATTAAAGGTTTTCTTCTTTTTATTATTCTCCATGCTTGTAATTAATTCATTAATGTTTCTGCCTTTCTACATTTTATTAGAAGAGCTTTTAATGTCTGTACCCCTAATCAATTAAATGATTAAATAATAGACCGGGAGGCGGCAGCACAGACACTCACCTCATCGAGTTCACGGCTGAAATTCCAGAATTAGTTAAAACTCGATTCGCATATTAAAACGAAATCGGTCTGCCAAGTCATATCTTGGTGGAAAATACGTGAAAACCCGATTTTAGCGGTTGACTCGTAGGTTTACCATTGTGTTTTCCTGCACCCAGTTCTCCATGTTTTCATACTTTTGGCCGTGAACTCTATGAGGTGATTGTCTGTGCTGCCGCCTCCCGGTCTATAAATAAAATACGTGACATCGCAAGAAATAATGGATACAAAGACAGCACCATCAATGAATTAATTACAAGCATGGAGAATAATAAAAAGAAGAAAACCTTTAATGAACGAAACTCAAAAATATCAACTCTACAATATTTTCCAGGATTTTTTGAAAGATTAAAATATAAACTTAGAAAATTTAATATCTGTCTTATTGCAAAACCTTCCACAAAATTAAAAAACATAGTATGTAGAAAAACCGACCCACTAGAACCTAACCAACTTTCCGGTGTTTATGAAATCCCATTCACCAAGGCAGATGGAACAATACAGTACTATACAGGAATGACGAACAGAAAATTTAAAACAAGAATAAAAGAACACATGGCTGATATCAAACATGACAGAAGAACCACCGCTTTAGCTAGACAATATAGTAAGGAGCAGTTGCAGATAGATTTCAATAATAGTAAAATAATTTTTCAATCAAGAGCTTATTTCCCATCCATTATCCGTGAATCTATAGAAATATATTTGCGAAAAGATTGCATTTGTAACGAAACCGTTTCCTTTGAATTTGCTAAAATTTGGCACGCGATGATCGATAAATGGAAAAGCAATAAAAATAAAAATAAATAATAATTCTTTCACGTTTCCCAGTTTTGGCCAAATTAAGCACCCACTGTAAAACAAATTTCCTGAAAATAACGGAAATTGTAGTGGAAATCGAGACGCCAGTACTATTTCCGTATTTTAACGGAAAAAAATTTCCGTAAATTCCAGGAAATTTTCCGTAATTTCTGAAATATCCGTTTTTAAATTTCCGTTTTATAACGGATATCTTCCGTACTTTTTAGAAATTTTTATGACGTTAAAATAAATTTTATAGGACCAAGAAAGAAAAAAGTTTTCCCATCAAGAAACATCTTATAAGGAACAGAAACTTTTTTTTTTTTCCTCCGTTCATTTCTTAGCGAATTTTTAATAAACAACTACCATTTCCCACGATAAGTATCGAACCCGCAACCTGCCGCTTACTAAACCAGCGCGTCAAACCACTACGCTATGGCTGGACAAGAGAAGTGTTCAAATGTTGTTACTTCTTTGAGAAGTTTTTAGTGATGCAAATAATTGAAGTTCTTCTAATTAGATGGATATTTTCAGAGTTCTATTGTTTTTAATATTTTCTTTTCAAAATTGTTCTATATTCTGCTTTAATATTTGATGCTTTATAACATATAAATTTAATTTTTTTTATGTATCATATGCGTAAAATATTGTATTAACAGTAATGATTGTTTCTTTTTGCAATAGTACATGTACTTTAATAATTTGTGTGTTGATTTATTTATCAATTTCAGTAAAATCAATAATTATCTTAAGAAAACGTATTTATTACATGCTATTAAAGTAAATTTTCTTTATCTCTTAGTTTAAAAACTTATGTGAATAAACAAATTTATAATAAATTAAATTATTATATTTAAGCTTTGCTGCGAGCTTTTGTGTATGGTTCTGTTAAAATGAATAATTTTTAAAATATCAAAACGAAAAAATAGATTTTTAGAGAAAATTTTGAAATTAATAACTTTAGGATAGAAAAGTTTAAATTTGGATTTAATAATTTAGTTTAATTTATAAAAATTATAAACTAACAAAATAAATTATAAACTTTTATAAAAATGAAGTTTATAACTTTATAAAGTAAACAAAAAGTTATTATTTTTTTATAAATTTAAAGAGAAAATTATGAACTTTGTAAAATTATAATTTTACAATGTTTTACAATGTTTTACAATAAATTTACTGTTTAATTCACAAATTTATAAGACAAATCAGTTTAGTTTAATACCCACATACCGATAATTTGCAAAGATATTATTTTATGAAACTTTAAAAATATTAAAATAAAAAAATAGATTTTTAGAGAATTTTGAAATTAATGACCATGGGATAGGTAAGTTTAAATTTGGACTTATTAATTTAGTCTAAATTAATTTAGTTTCATTTATAAAATCATAAACTAACGAAATAAATTATAAACTTTATAAAATCATAAACTTCATTTTTATGAAAGTAAAGAAAAAATTATTAATATCTGTTATAAATTTAAAGAAAAAAATATAAACTTTGTAAAAAATTATAATTTATAAAAAATTAAATTTTAGTTTTAATCACAAATTTATAAGACAAATCAGTTTTGTTCAATACAATATACATATCGATAATTTGCAAAGATAATATTTTATGAAACCTTTAATAACCTAATATTGCCTCACGTTAATAAAATTAAAATAAAATTTTAAAACGTCTGTGAAAAAATTCACAATTTAAAGTACCATAAAGAAAAAAAAAAAGGTAGATTTAAAAAAATATTTTTTTTGTAATTTATGGAAATAAAATAAATTTCTAAAGATTTCACTAAAAAATAAAAATATCACTATTATTTTCACATAAAATTACCGCCCAGACACAACCCTTGTTAGAATGAGTTCCAGGATTGGCTCGAACCTAATGACAAAAAATAGGCCCACGGGTAGGACTGGTTCAGATTTGGATCCTAGAAGAACTCTAGTAAATAAAACAATCTTAATTCGCATTTCAAACAAGGCGATTTCTGTACGCAAACCTCTGAACGTCATTTACGGAAATGGCACTAGAAATACGGACATTGTACAGTTTTGTAAGAAATACGGAAAAATCCATTAAATTTGCGGAAAACTTTCTGCATATTTACGGATTTGAAATCTCCTTTACGGAACTAATGCCATTTACGGAAATTGTACTGTTGTTTTGGAAAAATGAAACTTCCCGTAAAATTTAAGGGAAAATCTCTTGTATTTTCACGGATTTTTTTTAGAGTGCCAAAGGATAATATTGTATATAAAAAAGAATAAAGTCAGATCCCAGGAAAAACTTTGTTTTTACTCAGTCACAACTACGATGAGAAACCTGAAGAAATACGGATATGGCATATATTTCAAGATGACAAAAAGTAGATGCCATCGAATATTCCTTACATATATTTATTTATTTATTTATTTATTTATAATCTCTTTATACCCTATTTTCAACTATCTAAAAGCAGACAATATAGCCGAAGAATAGTAATAGGGATACAATAGTATCCCAAGCAGCATTCCATGTTTAAACAAAAATGTCAGTATTGCGGGTGACTTTACTGTTAATGGAATTTATTATATCAGTTACCATTTTCATGCTTATAATTCAGTGCAATTCAACTTTAGATTTCTTTTAAATCTTATAAAACACTCTTTTTCTGTTTAAATAAATAATAAAAATTAAATTCATGTGAATGTTACGAAATGTTTGTCATAGAAACTATTCAAACAGATCCCTTTGCTTCTGGAACAATCTACTTAATGTCATTTGCATAATTCTTTTAACATATCTTCAAATGATGGAAAGTAAAACCTAACATTTATAACTTTCAAAAGTGGTCTTCAAGGTCAACTCAGCAGGATTTTGAGACACACTTGAGTGTTATTTTTTTTATCCGACAGTAATTGCTTTTTCCTCCGCAGGAAAGATAAAATTGTTACATTGTGAAAGTAGTTAAACAGAATATAGTTTTTATGTATTTATTAACCTTTGAGAAGGTTTTGTGTTTGAAGCAGACAAGGTTTGTGCAGGTAAAGTATTAATATATGATAATTAAATGTAGATTTGTGTGTGCCTTTGTCCGTCAAAACAATCTCCTACACACACATAAACACGCACAAAGATCCTGGTAAACAACATTCGTAAAATCTCTATCAGGTTACATTATTTTCCGGTGGTGTCAGATGTCGCGACCATGGATTAGGACTGGATAAAGAGAAGGGACCAAAAATACAAGGCTAATTGATATTGCTTCTTTGAAATTAAGTCCAAATGTTGATTTTCCATTTAATTTTAGGGCCAAGAATTTTGGCTTGGAACCTCCAAGAATATCAAGGTAAGCATTGACCATAGAAAGTCAATAGTAGGCGCAATATATTTATTGCTTGTACTGCAAAGCTCTGCGTAGCTTTGGATTTCCAATAAATTGATTGGTTTCAAATCGTTGCACCCGTGATGCAATCGGTTTGTCATTGCTGCAAACAATTACATGAAAGGTGTGGAGTTCGATTTCCGATCGCATCTGTCTATGTAAAGGTTCTATGCTTTGTATGTTTTTTCCGAACCTAATGTAAACACGAGTTAGTCTTTCTTCGAATGTTCCTTGCACTAGGCATCCATCTCGAATCGATCGGAAAATTTCGAGATTGTTGAAAATATGATGCTGTATGAGAAGGGGCTCATTATTGATTGATAGAATCAACTCTGTTGAATATGAAGGAAAATAAAAATGTAAGGAAAATTATTATGAGGAAAAGGCGAAGATTTTAGAGGGGTTTCTTTAAAAAGACCGATAATGAGTGAAACAATGATTCTGCTTCAGAATTACTTTAAGTAATTGTAGTAACACATAGGAATTATAAGAAGACCAAATGATCGAATTTTTCGCCTTTAACGTTCTACCAAGTTGTCAATTTGCTTTGCTTGTCGGAAGTATATTCCATTTGAACACCCACCTGGGTGGTTAGCTCGCTTTATACGAACTTGATATTTATCAAAAGTTTGCTGATTCGCTCCAGCATGGTTCAAAAGGTGCAGTTAGCATCCAAAAAGAGTTTTTAATATTTTTAAATTTTTTGTCCCTTTTCATTAATTAAATATATCTGCAGGCATGTCGGCTTCAGAAGTATGACGAAAAATGATCTTTGATTAATGAAGCTACTCTACCTTCCCCGGCGATTAGTCTACAGCCAGACATACATCAAATTCTTATCGATCTACATCATCTTAATACAATCCAGGGGAACATGTTCTTGATGCGATTGTTTGGAATAGCTAATATTTTTTGGTTGAGATAAATCTATCACACAACTGAATTTTGTTTATCCAGTTGTTTGAAAAATACTCGATCAACAACTGACGCATTAATAGAATTAGTATGATAGTTTTAAAAATTTTATCTGCTTTATTAAAAGTTTTGAATCCCTTGGCTGCCAACATATGTACAGTTCCTTGATTTTCTAAACGAGAAATAATTCTCGAAATTTTTTATCAATTATGTTCTATTTAAACATCTTTTCATATTCGATATTTAGGAAGAGTGAAAATAACATTAGACACAGTCATGTATTTACGCAAGATTTTCATTAGAGTGGGGCCAGTTGGATCTAGTTATTATCAGTAAATCTAGTAAATATCAAAGCATTATGTAAATTTTTATCTGTGCTTATGAGTTTCAAATCTTTGTAAATATTTATTACTTTTTCCCTGATCCTAAAAATAAACAATGTTGATCATCTTGTAATCAAACTAAATATTAAGAAACGCTGTAACATAAAAATAATTTTTTAATGGAATTCTAAAAGCATCTATTTTAGTTTATGTTTTAACTATTAATAGTAAATTCTGAAATGTTACATAAAATATGAAAACTCAATTTTATTCATAGCATACTATTTACAATTACAGGGTTCCTAGCAAGAAAACAATTTCCAAACAATAATCTTTGTGGTAGATTTTTTAAGATGCGCAATAAAAATCAATGACGAAGATTTTTGTTTGGATATAGTAATCTAAAAATTTCCAAACTCACTGAAAATACTGCAATTAAAAACATAAAACATCTAATTAACATAAAAATGTGTGTGCTTAAGACTGCACGGTCGAAGTAAAAACTTGTATAATGATCGTAATTGGTTCAAAGTAATTATATATTATATGGAAGATAATAATATTATTATGGATTATATTAGTTGGACAAATCAGGAATAAGGCATAATCTTATATAAATTGAGAGAGATTGTAAAACAATTTATTTGCATTCACATACTCATTGGAGTCTGCATTATATCCACTTATAATAAAACTTTCGACCCTATCCAGGGGGAAGAGGCTCCGATAACCACATGTAACATTCTGTAACATTCTCGACAATTACAACACGAATTATAAACATTTGAGAATTCAAGGCCTTCTCATTAGTGTAGGTGGAGGGGGGTCCGATCACCACAAGTAACATTGTCTCATGATGACAATTAAGATGATACTTGGAGCAGTACAATATAAGTAGTTAAAGCAACGCTTTTAGCACCAGAACGTTTTATCTTATCGCAGACTACTTTCGGTAGTATTTAGCGTACCTCCATCAGTGCAAAGAATAATTGATTTTTACTCAAATATATGGAAGAGAAACGGATTCAACGGATAAGTTTCTTGACCAATACAAAAAATTACAGGGAAAAGACAATAGGAAAATTATATACAGGGTGGAACTGGTAATGTGAATTGGCTGTTCCCTGTAATTCTATTGGTCAAGAAACCTATCCGTTGAATCCGTTTCTCTTCTATATATTTGAGCAAATGTCCCTCATTCTTTGCACTGTTGAAGGTGAGCTAAATGCTACCGAAACTAAAACTAATCTGCTATAGGATGAAAAGTTCTGGTGCTAAAAACGTTGTTATGATTCTTTCAGCATTATAAGTAAAACTTAATTACAAATATGAATGTAAACCTTGAGAGTATTAATCATTCTTCAATGTTTTGAAAATTCATTAAATCTATAGAATTATATTATCTTAAACATTGCATATATTGCAGTGAAACCTGGAGCTTAGTGAACGGAATATTACGTTCCACACGCTTAGAGGGTTAACTGCTTATATTGTCTCATGATGTTTTACCATATAAAATCTTGGGGGGAGGGCTGTGGATAATTAGAACACGACTTATAAGAATATGGAAATTCGAGGCCCTCACCATAGGACAGAAGTCTCCGATGACCATGTAACATTGTCAATGTTTTACCTTACCAAATTTGAGCGCAATATGAAAATTTTGTCACGAGTTATAAGAGTTCTAGAAGTCGAGCCTCTCACCAGGGAGAGGTCTCCAAATGCCACATATAACATTATCTCATAATATTTCATTACACAAAATCTGAAAGTGCTACGAAAATTAGAATGCGGGTCATAAGAGTTTTAAAAATTTCGATCGTCACCATAGGTACCTCCAATCACCACCTGTAAAACTGTGCCATGTGGTCCACTTAGATAAAATTTGGGAGCACTGGGCCAATTTGATCACGTGATGTTTAAAGTTTCCGGGCCGTTATAATCAGCTTATTATAAAATTTAGGGGGCTTCAATAAAGTGCCGAGAAGGTCCCCCTTATAACTCTCCTTCATGATGTTTAATCATACAGAGGTTGGCGGGCGAACGACAATTAGTGTCTGAGTTAAAGCCGTTTTAAGTTGACAGGACATTATATTACATTAAAATATAAAGGGACTTCGATAAGAAAGTTATAACGATTAACCCCCACCCCTATTATATAACGATTACGTTTATCATACAAAATTTGAGTGGGTTGCAACAGTTACGATCCGAGTTATAAATTTTAAACGTTTTCTGCCCCTCTCGGCCATATTCTTCTCCTCAACCCGAATCTACCAGAATGACCGTTTCACCATAGACCCTGACAGATCAGATTTATTCACGGTTTCACTGTTCAGGAAAAAGTGCGCACAATGCGTCTGTAGAAGTTTCACTTCAAAAATGAAAGTTGCAAATAATTAAAAAATACGAAGTTCAAACACGATACCTACTCAGATGGAAAAACCACTATCCATCATGCCACCAAATTCGAATATTACCAAAACATATGCCAAAAGATATTAGCTGTTGAAAAAAATCTCAAATCATTTTTGAAAGGTATTCTAAATTCAAGGGTACCTTTAATACTCGAGTGCATTAGACTCTGTGCGTTATTAGAGAGAGGTTTGGATGTCGGAGTCACCAATTCACTTAAAATATTGTAGGTTGGTACAGATGCGAAAGTGCAAAATCAGTAAAACCATTATAATTTAATTACAAAGTAATAAAGTACACCTCTGAAGTATAACGAAGAAAAATATGTCACAAATCCAGCAAAAACTAATGCGTATACTCTTGGATTGGTTTGAATTTTCACATATATACTGAGTCATGTACTTAATCTCAAGGATACATTTATGAGGTTGTCGTCAATAATTGAACAAATAGCACAGGATAGATTTTATTAGCAGAAAGAAATTCAGTATGCGGCCAGAAAAGGCCAGGAAGACATGTTCGGGGGTGTGACCCAGCCCCTACTTATATTCGCAATCTATTAGAAGAGAGGATGTGCAGTATCACTCGGCCTACCTCAACATATACTGTTTGTTATGCTAATAAACTGAGCAGCACAGTGTAGAGGACGGAAATGCGAACAGAATGATGGGTGTACAGTCCCCGTTAATTTCTTTTATTTTGGATTTTCATTTCTATCTTTATTTAACTTCTTTTATCAGATTTGTCATCCAAAATTGAATATTGATATATAATCCTAAATTTTATTTTGATATATAATATCATTTATCAGTTCGTTTAATAGTTTAAAATATAGTTATATAGAAACGATAATAGTTACTTCTAAAATTCCATTCAAACTATTTTACGCTACTTCTTCTCTTAATACAGGGTGGTTCAAATTAGTTGGGCAATTTCGTAACTGAATAATTTGCGAAATATTAGTTGTAAGGTACCAAGTTTAATGACAGATTACTAATATTGTATCATATATTTGAGCTTTACTTCTTATCTCAGCATTAAAAATCTCAGTTTAGATTGGTTGAAGAATTATTATTCTATAGCCATTACTATCACCAGTCTTTTCACACACACACCCTCCTCCCCCCCCCCCCCCCCCCACCTAGATTTTAGTGTATGGGATTCTTAAAGGTTGGTTCCGCCCTTTCGAAAATCCATTCCTGAACTGAAATCACGAATCAGCACTGCAGTTAGTATGATCGACGTGAACATATTTATGGAATTTATTTTTTTTTTACAAAAGGGGTATTTGCCGAGGTAACGATGGGTAGCCAAATCGAACATTTGTCAAAAAGGTAAACTTCCTGTGTATAATCATTTGTACTCTCATGTTTAGCTGCATAACTGATAAATTATTATTTTTTCACAAGTAATTTGTGCCCACCATGTATTTAACTTGATTGTAATATCACGAAATTTAATTTGAGGAATCAGATTAAAAAAAAAGAATTGGGTATTGTACCAAACCAATTAGATAGCACGTGGTAATATCACCGCATAAATTTTTATGTAGTATTTCGAAGTAAATATTCAACTGTGAATTAATTTTAAGAATGGGAGGTGTATCAAACAAGTGTTAAAATGTCCTCGATGTAGAAAATGATATAAAACCAAAATGTAAAATAATAAGAAGAATTCACTCTTTAATTGTAAAGAGTCCTTTCGACCTGTACCGAGAGGAAAAGGTAGCTTCCATATTCCATAGAATTTCAAACAGCTATATCTCAGCCGTTTTTTTAAGATAAAGCCAAAACAAAATATGCTCCGGAATCCTTGTATCATTATCTAACAATTAACGGAAACATTTTTTTTCAATTTATAATTTTATCATACATCTTTATGAAAAAAATTAATCTTTTTCACTGGCCGTCATTTTGAAACAAGATGGCGCGTGAAGCTGGCCAACGAACTCGGTCGAGATCTTGGTATGTCCTGTCCACATGATCAGTCACATTCATATCGGTTCAAAAATACGAGAGTTACAGCATAACAAAAATCAGGGTGTTTCAAAATATCAGCCTCCCTAGAAATTCAAACTGCCATATCTCAGCCATTTTTTAAGATAAAGCCAAAACAAACAAGAACGAAAAATCATGCGTCAAGCATAAATTATGAAACACTTTCCAATGCTTCCAAAATAATTTTACAAATCATTACCGTTTCATAAGGTGAAAGATAACATCTAAGTAAACAATTTGGAAAATGCATAACCTATTTAAAAACGTAATTTCAGGAATTTCCAACATATACAATACTCGGAAAATTATCCGAATACTTTTATTCAGCCCTATATAGGATCTATAGATTTGTGTATATATATAGCATAGGATGCTAAATTTTAGTTTAGTTAGGAAACGCGTAGCACAGTTTAAAATTCTCCTTCTGGAGTTTCTGTTCATAAACGGAAATGTGTTCGCGAACTTTAGTGCTGCCCTGTATAGGATCTACAGAGTTTATAGAGACCAAGTAATAAACAAAAAGAGAGTTCAATTTAAAATCGCGTTCATCAACTTAAAGCGCACTTCCAGGAATTATTGTTAACAGACAGTAGATAATTATTTTGTGTGTCCCTGTCCATGAACAATGACTGGTATACACACACTATGTGTGTATACCTCTTGTGATGCACCTTAGTGATATATATATAAATTTCAATGCGTTTAAAATAGTGAAACGTTTTTTAATTAAACCGCGAACGATTTTTCTCCATAGACGTAATGTAACGGATTTCTTTCGACTGTCCCTATAAAGTAACTATAAGTGCTAAGCACACCCTATTCCTTATTAAGTTTTTTGTAATGCACCTTAGTGATATATATCAATTACAATGTGTTTGAAATTGTGTAACATCACTAAAAACAACCGCAAATGATTTTCCCCATCGACCGTTATGTAACGGAATTCTTTTGAGTGTCCCTGTAAAAAAACTATAAGTGCTACACACTTCCGTTGAAATAGGGAACATGATATAGATAACGACAATAACATATAAAAATTGCATGGCAATCCGAGTCTATTTACGGGAGTTAGAGCACGGACAGACGGCCATACGGCAGACAAACCGAAGTCATAAACACTTTTCAACTAGGTTGGAAAGTGTTAAAAATGCTCTGGAATCCTGATATAACAGTCTAACACTTAACGAAAACAATTTTTTCAATTTATAATTTTTTTGTTCATCTTTTTTAATTTTTAAAAATTTAAAAATTTTTAACTGGCCGCCATTTTGAAACAAGGTGGTGGATCAAGCTGACCAACGAACTCGGTCGAGACCTTGGTATGTCCTATACACATACTCAGTCACGAATTACAGCATGACAAATGTCTGATATATATATATATATATATATATATATATATAAAAAACTTATATATATATTTAGATAGATATATATATATAAATCAACATTGGAACGGAGGGGGGTTTTGGGGTCTGGGGGTCATGATCGGTGAAAATGTACCAACATTTTCTGGAATTGGTTTCCACCAAACGGCCGCAATAGGTAGCTTTTTGTATTGAAAGTTACCTAAAATGGCGAATTTTATTAACATTTATCCAGTATTAGGAAAATGATATATTAACCATTAACTACTTTCCCGATAATTTTTGCATAGCTCTTTTGAGTGATCTCCAATACCGCAGGATCAAGAGATACATAAAAAAGGCTAGATTAACCCATATATATAGTGTTTCTGTACTAAACGTTATGTACATGGGTTTTATAATCAAAATTTCCCTATTCAGAAGTCTCTAGTGCTATAGTACTATGGCTCCAAATGAAACAGAATTTTATTAATGTCTGTAATGAAACGGAAAGTTTCAAGTTAACCTATAAAAACTGGAAATAGAAACTGTCGGTGAGACAGCTAATAAAAGTTAAGGGTTAATGAATCAGATATTTAATTCAAAATAACCTAAAAGAAAATATCTTAATCGGCTCATTTATTCATATTCAAAGATTGTATTCAAAGATTCAAAATATGCGCCGTAATATCAATAGATTTTCCACGAATTTGCACATTTAATAGTATCTATTTAAAAAGTACAAGTACTTACAAAAAAATTTTTAAAAATTGCGCATTACCGAAAAAGTTTATTCAAAATATGTAAAAATTATAAGGAGAAAATGTGGAATTGCTATTCACTAAACGAGTACATGTCACGAGTGTTTAATTGAAACAGAATAGCAGAAATTATATTCCAATGTAAAAAAAAAAAAAAAAAAAAAAAAAAAAAAAAAAAAAAAATTATCCTTCAGAAAGAAGTATGACAAGCTGTATAAAGTATAAGATGTGTTAAACGTCACAAAAGTTAATACGGTTTTCATAAAAGTGATATAACATGAATCAGGGTTCGCAGCGTTTCTATAATTTTCTAACTTTGCTACCACTATTTCAAAACAAAATTGTTTGTGGTACATTTATATTGTATGCATTAAAGAAATATAATACAAATAATATAATTTTAGAATAGTGGTAACAAAGGTAGAAAAAATGTAAGAGCGTTGGGAGCCCTGATGAATAGTTTCCTTATTTATTCATTTAATTTTTCGATTTTAAATTATGCGTGATCAGTGTTTGGGAAAATTAATTACAGGAACGAACTTTTTACACATCGTTTCCGTTATAACAGAGATATGAATGCGCAAATTTTCACATTTTGGGTTTATTAGCTGGTTGGATCTCTGTTTTTGCTATTTATCTTTTGCAAGAAACGCGAATGTGTATCTCCTCTTGGCACAACATTACAAAACATTTTAGGAAAATAAAACAAATGAGTTATAAAACTACAGTAAACATTCAAAGACCATTTCTCAAAATTTTGAAATTCGCTCATTCATGTCTGGCATGAAGGGAGGGGTAATATGCTGCATATATATTGTCCTCGAACTTTTCAAAATTTGAAATTAATCTGCGATACTCCAATGCTCGACCATTATGTTATAATATACCAAGAGCTAGAAATATATACATATTTGAATCCTACATTTTACAAAGGACACAAGTCACATTATTTTTGAAAATTGATGTTTCGGTAAAAATATATTCTACTGGGGTCGCTGCATTATGTTTTAAAAGGGCACATTTCTAACTCGATTCCATTCATTGTTTTGGACGTTGGAAAACACGTTTAATTAAGCAAGGGCACAATCTGTATATTTGTCCTTTCCCAATCACTTTTTGTATCGCTTTTTCCAATGAGCAAGCCTTTAAAGACAAAACCCTATTAACGAAAAAAACTGAAGGATATCAAAGATGTTTTGAAATAAGTAAGTGAAGAGGCAAAGTACTTCTACGACAGCATTGTAAATTGACCGACTACGACACTGGACAGTGCAGAGTAAAGCTTTCAATGGCAAAAGTGACAAAAGACGCATGTTTTAATGTTTTTCACTATGTTGTGCACTTATTGTTTAATAAGAATTGGTTTTTCATACACTCACTGTTTGAACTCTGAGTTTACCTGTGTTTAATTTAGAAAGATCACATGTCCAAGACTAAAAAAAATCACAGAATCACAGCCCTTTTCATTCAAATAATCTGAAAAGCACATTTTATTATCCTTGCTAACATCCAAGCCAAAGAATTTAAAAAAAATAAATAAATAAAAATAAATACTGTCATATAAAGTTTTTTATCTCTGGTGTAAAATTTGAAAAAAGTGACTTATGCCCTTTCTAAAATAAACATTTTATTTGCTCATAATATCTTGCTATGGTCAGCCGCATATAGACGAATATACAGTACGAAAAAAATATCCGAACGCAAATCACAACTCTCATTTTACAACTCACGAGATAAAGCTGTTTGCAAAAAATCTACTTGTTAAATTTTCTTGGAGACCCATATATATTTATTTGTATATGAACTTTTAAAAAATCTATACGAATCCCTATATGTATACATTTCTTTTATTCGATTTGCCTTGCTGCATTTACTCTAAACAAAATTTTTTATTACTGCATATTGAAAAACTCGTCAAGAGTTAGAAGGTGTTCGAGGACTGTGTCAATATTTAGAAACGTATTTTGAAGATTAGGTGATATTGGGCCAATTCCCGTAACCCATCCGCATCGGGCGTCCTAATAATAAGACTCGTCTTTTCCTCGACTATTATTTTGTTTTAACAATTTTTTTGTTATTATCTGCGTGTAGTAACAATAGCATAATATGCTTTATACATTTACTATTATCACTTCATTTATGTTTCATCATTTAGTAATAAAACAAAAAATAAAAGTTCGTTTAAAACTCTTTATACGCTAGCTGATTTTTTTATTTCAAACATGTGGTTCATCCTGTAAATTTAAAAGAGGAGCTACTTTTCCGAACCAATAATTTATCATAAAAAATATAAAAGTACTAAAAAGTTATGGTTTTTATTCATGTTGTAATACAACATTTTTCAGACGTCTTCAAAAATTCTTTTTTAACCTATTCTAGATTTCCCACTCGGTCCTTTTTTTGAATACCGTTTTTTTTTTTTTTTTCAAAGAAGAATCTTCTTTTTAGATTTTTCTTACGAATTTTGTAGAAATTTACTTAGAAAATAATTTTGTTGCAATTTTTTTTTAAATCCTAGCAAGAAGCATTTTCTTCAGAAATACTGCTATTTAAAAAAAAAAGAAACGGACCACTGGGAGCCCTACTATTGTCATATTACTAGTACGCAAAATAACTATAAGGTTAATTTAACTGAAATTATTAAATTAATGATATAAAAATTATTTATTCACGAAAGTAATGATGCTCATCCAGAAATCCAGAAATATATTGTTTGATTTCCTAGCATTCAGGATACTTGCAATGGCTAAAAAAACACTTTTTAAAGTGCGATTCTCTAAAATTGCGATTTTGCACATTTACTCATAACTTCACAACCAGTATTGTGTGAATTACTTACATTTAATTATCAAATATTTAAAAAATATATTATTATTTAAATTATTTAATGTAAAAATACCAAATATTAAAAAATAGTGTCTCATATCAAAATAAGAATATTTTACACTTAGATTAATTTTGACACAATTATTCAAATTGGTAAAAAAATCATATGAGATGTAATCTTCCCAACTAGGCGAAAAAGTCCTGTCCAGGATTCGAACCCAGGATTCCTTGGCTGAAGCTGCCAATGCTCTACCAACTGAGCAATCCTGGACGAATATGGCTGAATTAATTCACCCAGTTAACCTTAATGATCATAGCATCTGGTCTTATATCTGTATTTTCACAACAGAATAAATCACAGGTAATAGGACCCCTCCAGTAAACGCTGGAAACGTTAATCTAGTGTAATCACGTTTCCAGCATTTACTGGAGGTCTCATTACCTGTGATTTATTCTGTTGTGCTGATTCAGATATCAGACCAGATGCTATGATCGTTAAGGTTAACTGGGTGAATTAGTTCAGCCATATTCGTCCGGGATTGCTCAGCTGGTAGAGCATTGGCAGTTTCAGCCAAGGAATTCCGCGTTCGAACCTGGCCCGGTTATTTTCGCCCAGTTGGAAAGATTACATCTGATACAAGAATCTTTTTATTTTAGCTTTATCATGTGTTTTAGGCCATGCATAATCGCAAAAATATCTGTTACTAGGTATAAATTTTAAAATTGCATATTATTAATATATATTTAATATTTAAAAAGGTTTAATCGAAAATAGGCATGCACTTTGTGTTTGGGCTTTTATAAAATATGATACAAAAAAAACGGAATGGAAATTTCTAAATTATTGCCTGATTATTGAATTGTGTCTAAATTACCGGTGTTCTTTTTACTATCGATTGATTTACTTTTCAATAAAATATATTCCGCTAATTAATGTTCCAAATTTGAGGAATATTCGTATTTCCATGCAAAAAAAATAATTCGAAAATTTTGACCCAAAGCAGTAGCAGCTCCCTTTAACAATTAACCATTGAATATTAAAAATTATTATTATTATTTAAATTATTAAATATTAAAATATTATATATTAAAAAATAATGTATCATATTATCTTCCAGAATAATTAAACTCTTTTTACCTTTGTCCCATGATAGATTATATCATAACATCTTCATCCATAACATAAAATAATTTTTGAGAAAATGTACGTCTTCTTTCACTCGTCCCTTCGATAAACCCCTACTTTAATGCAGCTCATTCAAAGTATTCAATAGAGGAGAGAAATCTACATTAAACATTTGGAAACATTTCGTTGAAAATTCGATATAAGAAGTATTTTGCAGTTTGTACCAAATATATACTCGTTTCATTTTTTTCGAATGCTATTTTTTTTTATCTTCTTTTTAGATGTGTTTTAAAAATTTTGTAGAAACCTACCCGGAAGGTAATTTTTGTAAAAAACAAAATTTAAAACGAAATATTTTCTACAGAAATACTGGTATTCAAAAAACGGACCATTGTATACTGTTTATTTCAAAGTCTGTAAAGTATTTTGAAATCGGGCGAATACTTTAAAGATACTAGGTAAATAATTCACTAGTAAAAATATTAAGTAAACAGGCAAAAATATTAAGTAACGTAATCAATCGTTACTCAAACGCTTAAACTATAAGTTATAAAACTTTTAAATACATTTTGTTTTAATATAAAAAGTGTGAAATTTATCATTTCAATTGACCCATACAGCAAGACGAATGCAGTCTGTAATATTTAACAAAGTTGCCTATAACGTTCACTGCAAAGTTTTAAACCTGTTATTTTGTTCAGTTATAGAGACGTTTAAATCTTCCGGAGAGTCATATTTAATGCAAAATCTTTTACAGTTGCAAATATTTTAATCTTTGCTTTATATATATATATATATATATATATATATAATTGGGGATGTTTAAACTTTCATCCCAATAAAATATTACATTTTTTTTATTATGAACATTTTTATAAACATTTCTATGATGTTTTTAAACTTATAAATCAAGCTTCTGATAATGGATTCTCGATATAGGTTATGACACTTTACTGAAGTATACTTCAGTAAAGTTTTTTATACAGAACAGTTAACTCTGCTTCGTATGGCTAAAATTCTAAAATTGGTTAATTATACAAAATTTTCTTGAATGCATAAAATGTATGACAAAAAAAAATCTTCTTATAAAACAGTACGTCAAGAACAGAAAGTTTATTAGAATTTTTTAACTCAACAATAAATTGACTACGTGGATTAAGATAATTAACTATTTGAAGAAGAATAAAGATATCAAGAAAATTAAGAATTGGAACAAGAATAAATATATTAAGAGAATTAACAATTTGAAAAAAGAATAAATATATCAAAAGAATTATCAAGGTTAATAAGAATAAAGAGGCATAAATAAATTTTAATTAAGACAAAGGCATTGACAATACCGCTTACATGTTTTTCAAGTTCGATGAAGTAGTTTAGGAAAAGTTCGAAACTCCAAACGTTAAATACTTTTTCATATATATTATAATATATATATTAAAACAAAACAAACTGCAATGTTTCTTAAGCATAAATCAAAATCTACTTGGTGAAATGAGTTGTAATTTTGGTTTTGCATATATATATATATATATATATATATATAAGTAGGAAAAACACGTTTCTTGAAAAGTGTAACAAAATACTTGTCTATTTGGAATGAAAATGTTAAACCTTTTTAGAAATCGTATTAGAAAGGTAGCTAACTTCGATCAAAAAATTCCAAATTATAGTAAAATATAAACAGGAATTAATCGACAAAATGCCGTCGAGTTATATTAATTTTTAAACTATCTAATATTCTTTTCAAAGGAAGTCAAAAAGAAACTGGGTAGATAAGGCTCATTTTTGACCCCCGGATGGTGTAAAACAAATTCCTTTTTCTAATATGTTTTGACTATAATGTTCTTTAATATTAATTTAGGATCTGTATTTTTTGCTTCTCTGATTGATTTGTATTGGAAGATTGTTTAAATGTATTATACACGATCAGAAATATTAACTTTATTTAGCAAATTTCGACGTATTTCAAAAATGTATCAATTTTATTTTGCTTTAATATGAAGCACTTATAACACCATCGTAGTTTTTTTTTTCTTTATGATACGTATATTAACATAGAAGAAACTAATATGGTGTTATGAGCACTTCATATCCAAATAAAATCAAATTAATACACTTCAAATATATTAAAACTAGCTGACCCGTGACTTCGTTCACGCAACATAAAAAGAAGAAGAAATACATTAATTGAGCAAAATATTTCACTCCCGATAATTAAAAACGTTAATAATTAACTAACTATTTTTGTTTAGGGACCTTGACATAACTCAATCTTAAAAAAGTGAAATTTTGTGCCAAATAATCGCGAAAATGAAATTGCAACCAATACAAAAAGGTAGGGCAAATAAAATCGTGGAAATAGACGAATTGGGTAAAAACAAATGTCAATTTTACCTGATAAAAAATTTTACTTTTAACGCCTTTGTGAAACGTTTTAACAGCCATCCTTAAAAAAAATATTAATTGGAATTAGTATATGCTTTTTCTTTAAATTTAATTCTGCCTCCTTTGTTTAATGTGTAGCTGAAACAAATCTTGTTTTCTAAATGACAGTATGTTGACAGGCAATTTTTGTTCTCCAGAATAAATTGATTCGTGAAGTTTGAATATGTGAAAATATGTTTTTATTTTTCGGATAATTTACTGAAATCAAGATTTTGTTTTCACCATGTATTCAAAGTGAAAATAAATTCTGTTTTTCAGTTTTAATGAGAAAATGGTGTAAAAAATATACTGATCTGTTTCATTTCTCCTTTTTTATACACAAATATGGAGTAATTTACTTTCCGTTTTTAGAGAAACGTCGTTAAAATTTACAAAAAAAAGAAAAGAAAAATCTGGGCATCTAATTTATTTTTTTTAATTCTGAGAGTTTGTGTGACATCCTCGGATCAATGATAACCGGTATTAAGTAAATCGCGTTGTCTTCGATAGCCTAGGAGTAGTTTCGAAATACAAACACACGGTCAGATTTTAATATAATAAATTCGTGTTCATTTTCCTTTTCTTAAAATTATGATGTGATTTTTAGCAGAAAACTCTCATCTGTATATAACGGATACTCATGCTTAATAATCAGTATAGATTAAAAAAAACATTTAAATTTTTCGTTATAAATATGCCGTGAAACTCATCTACTTTCTATACTTACTGATCCTTGTATTATTAACGTAAGGAATTGATTCACACTCATTTTAAAACATATTGGAAAATTCCCGTTTTATTTCAAATATGACGTCTCTTTTTCCCCAGAGAAATCCCTTTTTAATGACATAATTCTTGTTAATTTTCTTTTCCAGGCAATTAATTTCAATACTGGCATAGGGGAAATTATGTTACTTTAACGAAATAATAGTAAATCTTTAGGTTTTATCAACAAAAATGAAACTATTAACATTCGTCATTTTTTTTAGGTAATCGAGTTATTTCTTTTAGTTTAAGAATGAAAATAACTATCTCTCGCTATCCATGACATCATTTTCGACATGGATAATTTTGCAGAGCATATTATTGACATTTGCTAACCATTTTCTTTTCAAACTTCTTTTTACTTTTTCAAAATTTAAATAAAAGATACGGTATAGTTATATTAGCCGTGCGCAGACGGTAAAACGCTAAGTATTGTTACCATACAAAAGAAAAAAAAAGAAAAAACCCAAGATCATTTTATTTCACCATCAAAGCATATCCGCTTTATTTTCGATGTATGACGTCATATTCGCCTGTTTCCTATAGTTACGCATATTGAAACATTGTATTATTATCAAAAACTAAAAAAGTACGTTTTATTTCTAATAATTTTATTTAATCTTCTTTTTAATTCTTTATTTTTTTTATTTCATTTTCATTTTTCACGTGAAAATTTTTCAATTGAAACTAAATTGTTGAGTAAAAATTATTATTCCGGATTTTGATTTAGTTTTGGCAACGATAAAGTATAAGCAACGGTAAAGTAAATTTAACCATTTTAAAATATTATACGAAAAAATGTCCATTTATTCTCTATGAAAATATCGAAATTTTGAATTATTAAGAAAAATATTTGAATGAAATAAACAAAAACCAGCCTATGTTCATTTGAGGGTTATAATCAACCTATATGCAAAGATACAGGATCATTAAATGCTCCATTTTGACGCTGGCTCGAGCCTAACATTTGCACACAATCGGATTTATAATATTATTAGCATTTGCTAAATAAAGTTATGTTTCTGATTTCGTATAACAAATTTAAACAATCTTCAAACGAAAATGAATCTGAAAGGCCAAAAAACAGATCCTAAATTATATTAAAACAATCAAAACATATTAGAAAAGGGGGAATCTTTTACCCTCTTCGTGGGCTTATCCAACATCTTTCCAAGCTTAGTATAAGAATCTATGGATTTCAATGTAAAACTCTCACTAACAATTTAATAATTATACAATACGTTCTACGTAAAATGTTGTCTAATTTGAATGTATGACGAAGTAGAGTCGGACAAACATTTTCTTAACATCCCCTTCCCTTACCCCTTAATGGAAAAAGGAGATTTGAAGATAATAAAATAAAGCATTACACGCTTTTTTTTTATTACAAATAAAATGTTCTTATATTAAATATGTTTTCAAAGACCAATTAAATAAATTTTAAAATTTTAAGACATATTTTCTCATATTTCACGCATTTGGTAAATATTTGGTTGGAATACCATTAAAAGTGGAGGTCGTCAATCACGCGCCTGCACTTGCGTGCCCATCCCTATAACTTCATACATGCACACATTTTGTACTTATAGATAGCGGTGTGTTAGTTTTAATTAAATTATAGATAAAGTTCTCTATATTTATAGTATTTTCTTGTGACATATGTTGCAAACAAAATAATTACTCGCACTCAAAAAGACCAATTTTACACATTGTTGCATTCTCCGCGTTCTTGGTAGCTTAGAGTAATTTGTTATTCTTGCTTTTTATTTTTTACAAATGTACATCTATACCCACCATACCTGATTGTGTATGTACATACAATGTGCACCGCATACACGCAGATATAAATAAATCGGGTATTGCACCGACGAAGATATCAAACAATTCAAATCACTCATTTTAATACAAAGATTAACGACACTTGATTTAAAGCAAGCTTACTATCAGATTGGGTATAATGTAACATATTTAAAATTAACTCATTAATGTCTGATATATGTATAACTTATCACCAATCGACAATGCGAGCAGAGAAAATAGGCAAGAAATTTGCTTCATCAGATCAGTCAGCTGCCTTATTCAATTCCATAATCATAACTATGATAAAGTCAAATGTTTAATAGTTTAATAAATGTTGTATAAATGCGATAATGAATAAAATACAACTTGAAAACTCGATTTTGAAATTAATATATTGAGTATATACGGTAAAAAAGACAAATGCTTCTTAATCAAGAAAAGTATGATATAACTACAAACGAAAATATACAATAACATCTTCAGAGTTATCCACGAGATTCCGAAAAGCATTCTATATTATTAGAAACCTAAGAATTAATATATTTCACGATTAAAAGAAGTATTTATAAAAACAATGTTTTTTTTTTTTTTTTTTTTTTTTTTTGTTGCCACTGATTTTCGGAAAGGTTTCAAAGTAGTTTTCATAGTCTATTAATCTGTTTTCTCAACCTGGAATATCTGTCTTTTTCGGATACCATAAATTATTAAATCTGTTCATATTCAACAACACGTTTTATAGACAAACATGATAAATTACATTACAGTAACATTAAAATTAATATTATTTTATTACACTTGCATGTATGAATGCAGTTACTCAGCTGAAAATATCTAATTGAGAATTGATACCATCCTTCAAAACGATATTTTGGTTTGAGAAAACTGATTAATAAATTAAATAAAACTATTCGGAAACGTTTTTAAATATCAGTGACAGCAAAAGGAACTTTGTTTTTATAAATGGTGTCTTAAATCTCGAAAATATATTGATTTCTGAGGTTTCTAAATATAAAGGACGCATTTCGGAATCGTATGTTGCATATGCGTAAACATCTGTAATAAAATTTAAGGAATCAATTTCTATGCTGTCTCTGAAGCATTATTCCAGGACATCTCACCTAAGCAATAATTACACTATTATAGCAATAATTACTAAGCAATAATTAGCACAGTGATAAAAATCCTGAGATAAATATTAAGCTCTACAAGTTATTCAACTTTTCTGTGACAGAATTATTCTAATATATTAAAAAGAAAATAGTTATTGTTAAATTATCTGTAGTACAAATGTAGTTTAAAATACAAGAATATATTGAAAATATAATTCAGATTAAAAAAATAAAATAAAGCAAAATGCAAGAAAGGGGCGAATGAGTTATATGACTTTCGTATATGGAAACTAAATAGCATTAAATATTTTATTAATACGAAATGTTTAAACCCTCTGACCACAATATAAATTGTCACTGATACTATTTCGCATTTGTCAAACGTTTAATACGGTAGGTCAAGAACTGATCTCGCAAAATACGAAGTCTTATTTTTATAAAATTTTATTATTTTTTTACATTTAACTTTAAACGCGTTTTTCTCTAAACTACATTTTCAAAGAATCCTAAAACGAATGGAGTGGTTCACATTAAATTTGGTACTGATATTTTTATATTAATGAATCTATACTTCAGAAAATTAATATTTAAAACTAAAGCTATATGCATATAATAAATTTCAATTTTGAATTAAACTTTCTATTATTTTCTGTTTATTTCCACTTATTTTTCGTTGACATATACACCTTTCCCCCACAGCTGTGCGGTGTGATTTAAACTAATAATAATAATAATAATAATAAATAGTAAAATGTCTGTCAGATCAAAATATTCTGAAAAGTGGTGCAAAATTCATTTGACTCAAGCTTCATTTTTGTTTCATTTTTCATAAGTAAGAAAATCACTTTATAAAAGTAATTTATAAAGGAGCTCTGATTTCAATCTATACATTAGCTATATATTTATTTATATTATTGTGTGCTCATTCATAACCAATTTTGATAACACTTTTTATGAAAAATATACAGAAAGGTATTATTGTGCGTAAATTTTTTGCTATAGACTGAATCTAATTATTCAAGGCCTAACTTTAGTTAAAATGTTCAGATTCCAACGAAATTCAAGTCTGCTAATGTCCAAGTTTGTTCTACAAGAATTGCTAATGATTGTATTTTCAGAGTTGCCAGCAGCAGTGACTTTTTTGTTACATAAACATCGCCTTCTTTAACTACCAATTTTTGCGATAAAATACTGCAAAAATTACTATACGGAAATAGTGGTGACAAAAATTTTTAGCATTTGTCAGCTATGTTATTACATTTGAATGATGTTTAAGAACCGGTCAATTACTCTTCATAGTCACAACTACCACAAAAGCTAGGTAAAAAGAGAAAAAAGTAACGTGGTCTAATATGCTTTTACCCGAGATATATGGTAAATTCAACTCTCTTTGACGCCTGCTGCAAAAAATAGTTTTCTATTAATCGCCGGTGCATCGGTAGAGATAACTGATAGCTCCGATGAAGCCATATGTGGCTTAGCGCCTGATGCCGGGGCACCGGGATATATAGCTGCAACAAGGGAATGCAGCTCAGAATATGTTACTGTATAGTATTTTTAGTATACAATATCCCTTTGAAACTTTTTTTTTCAATTTAAAATAAAATTAATCAGGTGAACTCACCGACAACAACTGACCATTGGGCAGGGGGTCGCCATTCAGGATATTGTTTCGGAAAATTTTCTTCAGACCATTCTGTATGTAAAACCATACGATACATTACCAAAACATCAGGAGGACATTCTGCGCGAACATTTGTTGCGTGTAACCACAAGATAGTCAACGGGAAAACCAACAACTTCATTTTTTACGAAAGGAAGAGAAGAAATAACTCGAGATCTTCCCGCCATAAGTTTTTTATTTCTTGGTCGAAGTAGGAAATAAACCTACGCGCCACCTAGGAACATAAAAACAAAGAAGAGTTTAATGACGCTATATGACCTTGCACACTATGTCACGATGAGAGTTGACAGCTCTGTTGTATGTCTCGTGTTCAGAGTATATTGTAAGAGGTTGTTGAGCACAGTTTTATTCTCAGAATTTGATGCTTTGTTTTAATTTTTCGTAACATGTTAAAATCTAATTCCTCGTTTTTCATTTTGACGAATGGCAGAAGGAAATTTTTAGTTTTGAGAATAATTTAAAACTCAACTCATTTCACCTAAAATCATTATAAATCATGCATATTAAAGGAAGAAAATTCAGTTGCTTTATGAATACGAATGGAAATTTTGACTTATTTTACCGTAATTAAAACACATAATTCACTGCATGGGCTTAATCTGAGGGTACAAGATGAAGTGGGGCATGGGCCCCTCTAGTTTTTTAAGAGCTGGGCAGGACATGATTTTGACCCTCCGGGATTTTTTATATTGTTTTCTGGTTAAGTAACTGGAATTTTGTATTTATTTTTTTATTGTTTAACTATGTAGTGTCTTTTTTTATATACCGCTAACCAGGTCCCCACCTGCCCGGTATGAGTGCCTAGCTTGACGAGTTAGTACCTGGTAGCGGGGCGGAAATCGCCTGATCACAGCAGGGCTGTGATCCACCTGACTATATAGTTTCGTTGGTATCGCTGCAGTGTTTGCTCTCTATTGGTTTGTTCAGTTATCTTTGTTTGCCGGTTCAAGGTTTCTATTTAACTTTTTTGAATTGACAGATTTAAAAACAAAAGCAAACATTAAGGAACTATGTAGTATCTTAGGTGCGAACTAGAATAAACATTAGATTATTTAAAACACACAGAATTAATGTCTTCCGCAATGTCATCAGTGATTTCTGTTCTATCAATATTTTTAATGCCGTAGTCACAGCGCAAATAAAAAAATTTCCCCGTGTACGTTTTTTTTTATTTTTTCCAGAAAAGTGGAATCCGTTTTAAGGATGTTTGCGTGCATGTTTGGGAAATATTTTATGATTACTGTTTCTTGACTTTGAGGATTGTCCTTTTATTTGGGACAATATGAACACGACAATTTTCTGACGGTCCCGACTGCCGGATACATTGATGTCCTCTGAAGTCTGTTTTTAGTGCTTTGCAGAGATTCTATTGCTTTTCATTTAAGTGTCAATGTGAAGACTGATTTGTGATACTGTCCAATAATTGCGTTTTATGCGCTCTGCTTGTGACATACCATATTTTGCTCCCCCACTACTGATATAATATGCATTCATTGATACATTTAAAAAATTGCAGAGACTCAAAGATCACTGTCTAAAACTTAACTCTAGGAAGGTTGTGTGGTATCGCACAAGTCACTAATGTCGCTAATGTCGCAAGAAACGGCTTGCCACTTCACTAACTCTCAAGAAATACTAATTATAATACTTCCGCTTTGATGAGAGATTATGTGAAACCCATTCATGTGACCATTATATATTCAAATTTCTTTGCATTGCCCTATAAAAAACTAATAAATATTATACATATCATCACAGCCGCAACAAGGGTGGTGCGGCGGTTCACCCGCACCAGGTGTCATCAGTTAGAATAGGCGCTGGCAAGCTTAATCGTCGCCGACACTAATCACTACTCATGCATCTACGATAGGTAGAAAAACTTAAAAGGGATTTCGCACCAAGAGTCGAATAGAGTTGCTGCGGTGCTGCATATCATTGTCTATAGATATCATGATAGTCTGAACATGAACTTCAATAATATTTATGAATTCTATTCTATTTCAAATTGTTTAATACCACTAAAGTGCACTTCAAACTATTACAGTCCATACAGACATAGACTATAAAATGTCCGAATTCTTTTGTGTGTTTTGTGTAAAAGATGTATAAATACTACGCATATAATTTAATATGGCACATACTGTAGTGTACCTGAATAAAATATTTCAATTTCCTTTGGTTTGAAATTGACTAACGGCATTAAAATGAACTTAAAACAGTTAACGCTGTAGAAAACCCTTTTAATTAATTATCTTATTGTTAATTTGGTGCGAGATGATTCATAAATTTAAAAATAAGATAAAATAAATCACGTTTACAGATGAAAATTTTTATTAAAGTATCTGCTTTCATTATTCCTGATATCTCGTGAAGTTTGCTTATCAAGTTTAAAAATGTTTTCGAATATAGTTTATTTTATCGTTACTGATCTTAAGAATGTCACCAATTGTGTGCATAAAATTAGTAGATATGTTTATTCAAAAGCTTTTTAAGCCTTTATGGTTACTGTAATAACTTTTACTTTTAGGATATATATTTTTATTTTAATAAAATAGTTACCGACTAGTTACCGACAATTTCATCAATCATCACACATTTTCCGAGATCTTGCGTAGCAAATCCCTGTTTTCCACAAAACATAAATAAATCGGTCATGTGCGAGTATAACTCGCGCTCAAAGGTTTTCATACATTGAATTTATTAATTAATTAATTAACTCCCACTAGCCCTAATTTTTTCACAATTTTAGTTTCAGTAGATTAGGAAATAGGAAAGAGAGGCTTATATTTCCAGTACTTTCGACGATATCTCTGAAAATATAATACCTAAAATTAAAACAAGTAAATTTTTTAGTTCGGTGCTGCGAGATCTTTCGAACGAAACCCTACACGATATATAAAAAGAATATTTTTTCAAGTAACATAATGAATATCTTGGCTAGTTACCGACAATTTTTTTCGAAAATCATTATCAAATAAATATCTTTGGATGATTCTGCGTCGATAGATACCTCGAGCACTCGTCAACCCTCCCGCTGAGAGAAAGTAAAGTTTGTGCGTAATGGAAAAATGCGTTTTTCTCAAAAACTGTTTTACCTAGGAAAATCTCTATAGTTTTCTTGCAAGTTTTAAATAAACTTCTACTACCCCTAATTTTTTCATAATTTTGGTTTAAGTAGATTAAAAAATAGAGGGGGGGAGAACATATTTTTTTAAATGCATTTTCGACGATATCTCTGAAAATATAATACCTAAAATTAAAACAAATATATTTTTGAGTTCGGTATAACGAAATCTTTCATACGATATCCCACACGATATACAAAAAGAAAACTTTTTTTTAAGTAAGTCAATTAGGTCCCTAAATTTTTACTAAACATATTTGTGAATGGCTAATATTCTAAAAATTTGTGGGTAAAAAGTTTTTATAATTTTTCCCAAGTTTGAATTTTCCACGTCCCATAGTTTACGAGAAAAAGGGCTCTGACAGACGGACAGCCATACACAGGAGCGATCTTATAATGGTCCCGTTTTTACTTTTTAAGTATGCAACCCTGAAAAAAAATAGCTAGGATTTTGATTATATGAATATAAATCATATTTTAAACTCGTATTTTATCAATTTCATGTTTTATCAATTAACTCTTTATTCGTTTTACATTTTAAAAAATGTTTCCATGCACATTTATGCTTTGCTAAAAAAAAATAAAAATCACTTTTTTCAGTTGTCTCACTTTATGAACAAGGGTGCGATATAAAAGATTTCCAGTCACATCCTTTGTAAAAAACTTTTATGAAAGTTTAAGTTTTAAGTATTTTTCTGAAATATTGTTTGGACAATATTATAAAACATTTTGATTAACCACCTACCTAATTGTTCCGATTAAAAGGGTAACACCAATTTGACGACCTGAAATTTAAGCGGTTTTTTCGAAAACTGTTTAAAGAAATGTGAAGAGTTTATAAAAATTCATTTACTTTAAATTATTATAAATGTAAGACAGTATTATTTTTAGAAGCTATATTAAAAAGTGGTTTCTTGACAATTGATGAACGAGAGCACTTCCAGACAAGCGGTGGACAAGAAAACTCATCGTAGACTTAACCTAGAACAATGAAACAAAAAATAGTTTTTTAAATCCAAAAGCAAGTGAAATACGTAGCCGTTTTAAAATATAGGCATTTTTAGCGAAATTACATCAATTCAAAGTAAAATGTAAATTTTCGTTACTTAAATTACACAGAAAAATATGTTTCAAAAAGTTTAGTTTTCAAAAAGGTCACGTAAATTCACTGAAAAATGGCGAAGCTAAATTGCCCACTGATTTTGAAAGTACTGTTCTCAAAAACAAAAACTCGCATAAGTTTTGGGAACAGAGGCTTTACACTCATGCACGGATGTTTGGCGATTTTTTGGTTGGCGCGATTTTCAAGCCCGCGCCAAACCAATAACTTAATACAATGGCTAGGTTGCAATTAAAGGACAAAATCCCCTAAATTTGGCGACTTTTTTCCTTTTTATAACTGATTTTTAAAAAAACTGTGCGTGAGTGTATGACATCATAGCCAAGTTTTGTTACTACACTGATTTTGAAAGTGCTGTTCTGAAAAAGAAAAACTTGCTTAAAATTTTGTTACTCTTTACTCGCTCGTGCTCTATTTCTATAGCTCCAAAATTGCCTTTCACTTTTGATATCAATTTTTAACTAATAAAATATGATTTTCATATCTATAAAGAGTGCCTTAAGTGACAAAAAATATCGAAATGTTGGACTGGTCAAATGGTGTTAGCCCTGAACTCAGGTATACATAATTTGCCAAAAATAATTTTCCCGTTATTAACTCATACAGTCAGATCATGGATAGAAAAATAAATCTAACTTTCTATTCGAAAATTTATTTATTCATTATAACATATATTTAAAAATTTGCTTTTTATTTTTCCTTTATTATTGTGTTAATGAAGTTCAAATGTTGTTGTTTTCTGACAAATAGCTTCTTTTAGTTCGCAATGTGTCATTAAAATAGTAATCGGAAAATTAGGATAATATCAAGTGTAATAGTGGTGGAAATGGTGAACTCGAAATAATTACTTGCCATACGTTTCGTGTCAAAATATCGTAACATATAAAAATTTGGGATAAAAAATTGTGTATTATTTTGCAACTTGTTGCGCTTATTTAAAATAATTAAAAACATGGACGCGCTTTGCAAAAAAACAAAAATGATTAAGTGCTCCACTCAGCTTTATGTTGATAGCATGAAATCTTATACTATATTAGTCTGATAATTTTATGCTTAACAATTTCTTCCAATCCAGGAAAACGAATGTTTCATCTGAAATAACAAACGATCATGGGAAAAGTGTGACTCACTTAGGTAAGGTTATTCGTGGGCCGGAATTCGGCGAATTAGAATAACTTTTATTTTCTTTTTAAGAGTTCTCTGAAAAGTTAATGTAATGAATAAAGTCAGACCACCATCAATGCTGAAATACCTTCGAAGTAGATTTTAGTAGGATAGATTCTGAAAAAATAGGGGGACATTCTATGAAATCTTCTGTTTATCATATAATTAAACACGTGTTTCACATATAGATTATTTTATTTTTAATTCCTTTAAATATGACTTTAATAGTTATAAAAAATATATCCCGATTTAAAACATATCTTACTTGAAAGAAAAAGGCACATATTGAAATCGCGCTAAATTGGCCATTTTTAAAGATACTAATGTTTTTTATGACAGGTTGGAACGTATTTTTGCGATCCTCTCGTATTTATGTCATAAAGTTCATGCTTTATTTAGTTTTCAGAACGCTATCTATTTTTTTTATTTAATAATTAAACAAGAAATAAATATCATGCATTACGTATAGATTATGAAACATTTTCCCATAATACAAGAATATTGCTACGAAATCTTCAAGTGGATATTTACAAATTACCACACAGGTTTCCGCTCAAAGAATACCTTTTATTCATAGAATACTCCGCGTAATTATGTCGCATAATGGACACTCTTATCAGAAAATGTCCGAAATCAGCTTAATATGTAAGTAAAACGCAAAAACTTGCAGTAATTCAAAACGCAGCATATATAATCTTACAAGCACTTGTCTTGCAAGAACTCTAATTCTGCGAAAAATGCAATATATTGTATTGTTGAAAACTATATTATCGCAGGCCGGCTCGTCACTTTACTAACTCATAAAGAAATCCAACTTACACCCTTTTTTTGGCGAGAAAATTTTGTGACTTCATCACATATAATCTGAACACTCTCGATAATTTGCTGCTATAGGTTGTAGAGGCTTGATTTATGAAATTTTCTAATAATGTATTTAGAGTTAATTTTTGTTGTCATCAAGAAAATTTCGAAATTTGTTGTCAAAGTCTCTCTCTATCCTGAAAATGCACTGTTAAAAATTTGCAGCAAACTGGCCAGTCATTTGACCGTTTTTATAGAAAACGGTTACATAACCGTAATTTAACTCTATTATGACCATATTTTTGCCCATATTATGGTCAGAATAAAATAAAAGTATGGTTATATAACTATTTTCTATAAAAACAGTCAAATGACTGGACAGTTTGCTGCAAATTTTTGACAGTGTACATTATGCTTAAATGGCTCTAAATGCACACATTCACAAATGGCTCTAAAATTATTTTTACAACAGCTCTCTAGCATGTGTGGGAAAATCATTTTTGACATTTAATAGATATTAAAGTTTTGTTCAATTTAAAAACGTATAATATCATTAGAAGCATTTTGAGCAATAATCGTGTATAGATTATTCTGAGCGGCCCTGTCGGGTACACATATAGAAAATATTTATGTTATGATATATATAATATTAAAAGTATTCATAACTAATACCGCTTTGACATATATTATTTGTAAGCTTATTTTCTTTAGGATTGCTTAAATTGTCGTAAAAACATAATACACTGTAAACTGAAATGTCTGAAATTCAGACACTTAAGTGTCTGAAACGGATGGTTAAAAAAACAAACACTTTAAAGTGTCTTAATTTTTTAAGACCCTTATTTTTGTCTGAATTTGAGACATTTGAAACGTCTGAATTGCGGCCATTTTTGTGCTCTGATTTGTCGGCAATAAACAGCCATTTCTGACCACAATTTTTTTAAAGCATTAAATGTAGCCATATTTGAGCACATTGCATCCTCAGTAAATGGGAGTATATTTGACCACAAATCAGGGCGAGGAATTTTTCCAGAAGAAGAACCTGATTAAAGCATGGGCAAACTGGCCCATGGAACTACCTGCCCCCCCCCCCCACCACCACCACCGATTTTATGGGGCCCCAAATTTAGTATGCAATTTTCGTAAAGCTGATATTTAAATCTCTTTCGACGTTGTACTGATTATATTCAATGTTTTGAGCTTTTACGGTAAGATAACATTGAAAACAAAAAATATATTTATCTAAAAACAGTAAAATTTCTCAATAGTGGATACCTCGGGATCACAGAATTTTTCCGCTATTCGGAGGTGTCCCATTTTAGAAGTAAAAGTATACAAATATGCATGTGTTCTGGATTGAAAAGAGGTGCTCGCTATATATAATATTTTTACATCAGAAATGTGGACACTTCCGAATAGTAGACAAATTTTGTAGTCTCGAGATGTCCACTATTGAACGGTTTTACTGTTTTTAGATAAATATATTTTTTCTTTTAATCTTATCCTACTCTATAAGTTTAATATATTGAAAGAAATGCCAAATTTGGGAGGCACCTAAAATCAGGGGTGAGGGGTCAAAGCCCTGGAACAGTTTGCCAATGCATTAATCAGGTCCTGCTTCTGGTAGCAACCCAACCCTGATTTATAGTTCGCTAAATAGAGTACAAAAGTAATCGTGATTTTTAAAACTTATTGGAAATTTAAAAGAACGAAATGATTAGAATATGTTAGAACGTGTTCTGCTGGCGTATTTACGTATTAAAAGTAAAATCCATGTCAAATTTCAAGTGTCTAAGCAGTCGCTCTATCAACTCCAAATAAAGCATAATTTAGAACATTTGTTTTATGTTCCTGTGTGCCAGTGTTATCCTGTAAGAAATTTTGGATTCGGTTCAGTGTATAAAAAGAAATTTGATTTTAGAACGCTTTCTACTCATTTCACCGCTTTAAATTAATTTTTCTAAAACCTATTCTGTGCGAGCATTTGCGACTTAAAAATAACTCCGGTCTCGAATATCAAGTTTCTATCCCTATTAATTCTAAACAAAGCATAATTTAGAATTATAAACAACACTTTCTGATCTTTTCAACTTCTTAAATTTAGAATTTTTAGAAACCATTTTTATCAGGAATTTACATCTCAAAAGAAACCCCCATGCAAAATTTGAAGTTTCTAGACCCAACAGTATCGCAGAAATCGCAATTTTAGAAAAAAAATTTCCTTTTAAATTTTAAATTTTTTAAAAACTGTTCTGGTGCGACCACGTACGTCTTAAAATTAATTGTCATGTCTAATTTCGAGTTTCTATTCTAAAATTTAAAAAAAAAAGTTTTCCTCTTATTATGCAACCTTTTAAATTTCCAGAAACCTTTCTTCGCGATCATCAATAAAAGCATCTTAAAAGTAACCACCATGCCAAATTTTAAGTTTCCAGCCCCAACAATATCACAGAATTTGTAACTCTAGAACGTCTGTTTCGTCCTTTTAATTTTCGTTTTTTAAGAAATTATTTTGTACAAGCGTTTACATCTTAAAAGTGACAGCCATAGTAAATTTTAAGTTTCTATTCCAAGTAATTCCATATAAATAGTTATTTGGAACGTTTTTTTTAATGTTCTCACCTTTTTTCTTTTCCTTTTTTTTTTTTCCTTTTTTTTTAACTGACCTGATCGAGCATTTACGTCTTAAAAACAACAGAAATGTTAAATTTCAAGTTTATATTCCTAACAATGCCACACAAAATGTAATTTAGATCGTTTTCCTCTCATTTCATACTTTTAAATTTCGAATTTTGTAGAAAACAACTACCATGTCAAATTTCAAGTTACAAACTCCTTCAATATCACAAAAAGAGCAAGTTTAGAATGTTTTTTGCTTCTCCACCCAGTTGAAGGAAGTGGCTCTGACATAAAATATAGATTATGTCGGAACAGAGTCTGTCACTCTCATTTTGCCACCTTTACTTTTGAAATTGGTTCGGTAGTTCCAATAGTTTCCCCTACAAACAAACAAGCAAGTAAAAAACGTTTCTTTTTTATAATATTACTAGTTGACCCCACCCGGCGTTTCCCGGGCCCATGACAATAAATAATTTTTTTTTTTTAAATCAAGCTTTTATTATTTTATATCTTGAACCAGATTTTGTATGAAATTATATTTTAAGATGAAAAATTCGCGAAAAAATATTGATATTTAGTAATAAAAGCACTCCTTTTCTTGTTTTTTTACGTAGGGTCGTTTCATAGTTTTAAAATAAAAAATTCCTTTTGTTCGAACTCTTTAAAATCTTAATAAAACGGATAAATAAAACGGTTTTACAGCCCGTGTAAAAATTTCTTGAAAAAATATTGTTATCCAGTTGTAAAAGAAATGTTTTCTTCTCACTTTTTTGTTTGTTTGTTTGTTTTTGAGTCGGCTCCTTTAACATAGCAATAAAAAATAGTTCTCATCTTCCGAACTCTGTGACATTTCAATCAGTTATAAATATAACTGTATCCAAGCTCTCTTTAAATTTTTTTATGAAATTATATTTAAAAATGAAAAATTCGCGAAAAAATATTGATATTAATTTATAAAAGCGCTCATTTTCTTGTTTTTTTACGTAGGGTCGTTTCATAGTATTAAAATAAAAAGTTCTTTTTGTCCGAACTCTTTGAAATCTTTATTGGTGATAAATAAAACGGTTTTACAGCCCGTGAAAAAATATTGTTACCTAGTTGTAAAAGAAATGTTTTCTTTTCGCTTTTTGTTTGTTTGTTTTCGCATCAGCTCCTTTAACATAGCAATAAAAAAAATAGTTTTCATCTTCCGAACTCTCTGACATTTCAATCGGTTATAAATATAACTGTGTATATGCTCTCTTTAAAATTTTTTGAAAAAATATGCATATTTAGTAGTGAAAACATGAGTTCTTTAAAAAAAATGTTTAGCTTTCAACCTGTGAGCAAAAATATATTAGAAGTTCTGTGCTTTGAATGCAATGTTACACCAAAGAATATCAACTCCGTATTCATATATCATTCATTCCTGTATTCACATTTTTGGGTACACCTCCATCCGTTTTCAATCAACCCCTTTCAATTCCGCTAGGCTAAACAGGCTAATCAATCAGGTTTCTCGTTTCTGAGGGGAGAAGCCTTCAAAAAAATGTTTACGCATGCGCAAAGAGACGATATTCGTGTGGAAATTTGACAGAATGCGCTTATCGTTTTAAATATATAGATAATATAGAAGTAGAGATAAAGTTATATCTACCAAATTGAGAAAGATAAACTAAAAAAATAAAATAAGCTATTTATCCGGTAGTCAGCTCCTGGTGGCCGACTACTGAACATGTAAGCGAAATATAATACCCAAAAGTCGGCCCCATAAAAATGAATTAAGATTAACAAAATTATTTTCTTTTTATACTCAAAAACGTTAGTTCATTTATCCTACTAATACTAGAGTTGTATAAATTTAGAAAAGAATAAAAAATAAATTAATACTTTCCGTTTAAAAAATTTTTCATCAGTTAACAAAAAAAATAGAAACAATGGTTATCTGGCCTCAATTGTGCAAAAAATGGCTGATAACTAAATTAATAAAAAAATACCCACAATTCTATGGTGATGGTTTATGACTTATGAAAGATGGTTACATATAGCGGAATGGTAATGTTTCATTCAGAACCCAAAATAAACTATTCGTAAGGCATTTTATTTCATGTGGCCAACTAGTGCAGGCCTTACCCTATAGACGCAAAATCATATTTTATTTAAGAAATTCGAAAAATCGCAAAAATTGACCGGTAAATTTTTATTTTATCAAAAATCTGATTTTTTTTAAGGGAAAATAAATTTATTTCTGTGTTTTTATCTTATCTTGAATCCACAGACCTTAGAAGATAAGGCGGGGGGGGGGGGGGGGGGGGGAAAGCAAATTGACATTTTAAGTTTCATATCTTCAGCCCTTGGTTACCACTAGTTAATAATATTAATCTCCAGGGGGGGGATTTATTTTTTCGGCTTCTGTGGACCCGATCACAACGTGGTTTGTCTCATTCAACTACATTTTAATTCCACTTTCCATCACCAGGGGGCGCATCGCTATCTCGGGTTTCATGGTCCCTATCACAACGGGGATTGGCTCATTCAATTTGGTTTTCAACAGTGTTAGATTTTAGTTCTACCTTCCAGCGCCAGGGGTGCATTTTTTTCTCGGGTTCTATGAGCCCAATTTCGACGGGAATTATGGTTCATTCAACTCTTTTGATACAACGGGTACCCGTGTCGGATATTCATATTGAACAGATTGCGCCCCTGTCGGCGGAAGGTGAAAATGAAAGGATATTCCGGCGCATGCGCAGCACTTTAAAAAAATAATTTCATACAAAAATGGGTTAAAGATATAAAATCATACAAAGTTGATGTTTGTTTTAATTTATTATCAAGGGCCGGGCAACTTCGGGTGGGTCAGGCCGGAGTTGCCCGTGTTTCCGGGTTGCCAGGGCTATAAAAAAAGTTACCGGCCGATTTTTTTCAAAAGTTAAATTTCTGAAATAGAATTTTTTTTCTTCTTTTTTTTTGCGCATATATGCCAATTTTTAAACCCTACCTAAAACAGTTTTAAAAATTTAAATTTCTTTTGTAATTCCTTACCTTTCGTATCAGAAAGTAAATGGATAGACTGACCCCGTTGCAGAAGTAATTTCAATACGACTCCCTCAAATGTCTGCAGGTCTATTTATGAAGATAAAAACATCGCATTTTCGGGAGATTTGTAATGAGTTTTCAATTAATATATCGGATATTTATGAACCGATTTTTAGGAAATTTGAAACAATGAAAATGACAAAATTTACATGTTGGGATAAAAAATTGAAGCCGTATTCTTTTTATTAATGTAGAAAAATCTCCTTGTAATATAAAAATACGCTAAAAATTCCATAAAAAACTAAATTAAAAAATCTGTTCAAAAATTCCAAAATCGAGCTTCGAGGTGCATTACTTCAGATATAGAGGAACCTAATTCCAAAATTGGGTAGCTCTATGTGCAGCCATCTCTTCAGAACACAGAATACACATACACACAGACAGACAAACTTCTTTCCATATTATTATAGACTGACTTACCCGCTACCCCATTGCCTTCGGCAGCGTAGAGTGTTTCAAATGAACCTTGTTTCCAGAGATCGAATGCCTTCGGCAGTGTCTAGTGTATTCCCAACAAACCTCTTTTCAAACGAACGTGTGACCTGTGTCCCCGATCCCTAAGGCAGCGTATACCGGAGGTGCTCTGCACGCGCCGGCGACAATCGGAAACCAAGCTGAATGAGCCAAACCCCGTTGTAATCGGGCCCATAAAACCCGAGATAAGAATGCGCCCCCTGGCAATGGAAGGTAGAGCTAAAATCTGTAAGAAAATCGAAAACCAAGTTGAATGAGCCAAACCTCGTGGTAAACGATCCCATAGAACCAGAGATAAGAATGCGCACCGTGGTGGTGGAATGTAGAACTAAAATCTGTAAAACAATTGAAAGCTAAGTTGAGTGAACCAATTTCCGTTGAAATCGAGCCCATAGAACCCGAGAAAAGAATGCGTCGTTAATGTTCGAAAATGGTAGTAACAGAAATCTAAGATAAACGTTCGTAATGTAAGTAACTGAATCGTAAGCTAAGTTGAATGTACCAATTCCCGTTGAAATCGGGCCCATAGAACACGAGAAAAGAATGCACCCCCAGGCTGTGGAAGATGGCTGAGTAAATTTAACGAATTACCTTTAACATTAACGCGATATTTAATTTACGGATGATATCCCCCCATGTAAATTTATTCATTTTCTTTTAACAATAACGCTATTTTTAATTTATGGCTGTAGTGAGTAAACGTAAGTTGATGCCGAAAAAAGGGATTAATATTCGAAAAAGGTGGTAGCTGGGGTCTAAGAAAATTTTTAGTAATTTTTAAAGTAGCCAGAGGACCCTAGAAGTATGTTAAAGAAAATTGCAAGAGAATCGGATCATTTTTAAAGAAGCTGCACTAAGGGCCCCAAGAAAGAGATTAATATTCAAAATTGGTGGTGGTAAAATTTGTGGTCTGAGAAAAAAAAAATCTGTTTATATAGTAGCTGGAGGACCTAAGAAGTTGTTTTAGAATAAAAAAGCTAGTGAATCTGACCATTTTTACGAGAACTATAGTAGGAGGTCCAAAACTGATAGTTGAGAGCAGGGCCCCAAGATGAAAACTTGTTAAAAGATCCTCGTACTTAGCGCTTTAGATCTTCAATTAATCGAAATTAAGCACAGGGTATGAATTAATCATTAGAATAAAATTTTAAAAAATTCGTCCAAGAATGGGGGGGATGCTTTAAAAAAGGCTCTAGGACTCCAATAAATATATAAGGGTGGTGGCCCGGGGAAAGGAATCGAAGACTACACTTTAAAGTTGTGCATTAAGGGACACAATTAAGGGAATGAAAAAGGCATAGCACACAAAAACTTCAAAGGGCCTGGGACCGTTAACTGGAACGTAGAAATGAAGGAATAACTAAATGGAGAAAGGACCCCAAAAAACGAAGAAAATCGGATAAAAAGGGAGTTATTAACAATTTAGGGCACAAAAACTTAAAGGGGGCCAGGTCTTAAAAATTTAAAAATCTGAGCCTCAGATGCATCAGGACCTGCCTTGAACTATCGTCACCAAATTTTCAGACTTCTACGTGCGGTAGATTTCGCTAGCCATTGCACACAGACACGCACACACACACACAGAGAGAGAGAGAGAGAGAGACAAACAACTTTCTTTTATTAGTATAGATAAAGCGTGGTAAAACATATCAGCATATTCCACATAGAAAATGGTTACTTCAATGTATGAGGATCAAAGTTCCATGAAAAACAGTTTACACAAGTTGAGGAGTAAAAATTTTGTAGCTATGTGATTGGGTTTAGTCATTTAATGATATAATGAAGTTATTCCAATTATATTCCGTTTGATGCATATTTCCGAATTAAGTATTAAAATATTAACGTTGGATGTAGGAAAAAATATCGTACTGTCACATGCGTTAAATCCCTTTTCAACATCGTTTTTTAAATTTCTGAATTGGTACCACTTACAGACATGCCAACACTTAAATGTTCTTTTAATAAAAACCATAATTCGTTCTCAAACTTTTCAGTAATTTTGTTTGTAATGCAAGATGATCACATTTTTTACGGTACAAAAGAGGAACATGCTTGTATTTTTTTGAGAAAGAAACGCTGATGATTACGAAGAATCCGTAATTTTTAAAGCACCTTTAACGCAGCTAACGAAAAAGACCGGTTATGATAATTGAATGTCACGTAATCAAGGTTGGCTGAAAAGCAGCTCTTTTGGCAAAGCCAGCAACCAGCCCATGTTGGTCACATGGCAATAGAGAAGGCTCAAAGTATCGCGGTTTGTGTCTGTCATTGGCTGAGATCACTCCATCTAGTACTCCCTAACAAAGCCATATAAAAGACTTTGAATAAATTATCGACAATAGATTTTAATATATTCTATATAAAATTTAAAGTGTTATAGATTTTCAAAACCAATGAAATTTTAATTACTTCTTGAAAGGTTTTATGATTTCAGTTTATCAGCTTTTCTCTCCGACTTGCAAGTACAGTCATTCTAACTGTTGAATTCGCGTGAAGAATATCGAAGTATACAACAACATATCTTTTAAAATAAGAGTCTCTATACTATTTTTAGCTTTCAAGATATATCTTTTTTTCATTACTTCAAATGTTTGTTTACTCTAAAATAATTTTAATGTGTACAGCATATTTAATTTTTTAGAAAACGGGTATGGTAACTAAATGCTTGTAGCGTTGGAAAGTGCTATAATCTATACGTGACGCATGATTGTTTTTCTTACTTGACTTAAAAATAGAATCGTTAATTATTTTTAGCTTATAGATAGCTTTGTACTGATATTACTTCATTTGTATGATTCTACATTTCTCTCTTGACTTCCAGCCCTAGTTATCGCGAACCTGTATTTTAAACGTGTTTCATATTTCCATTCAAATTGTCAGTTATTCTAGGTGTTAATATAACTTACCTTTACATTGACATAAAAGTGCATCGCCAATAAAACTACCCTAGAGCTGAAATAGTTTACATCATAAATTAGTTCGATTCAGGCAAGCTGAATTAATTGCTCTCTCCTGTATAAGAGAGAGAGAGAGAGATCAGAGAAATTTCGGCCTACGCAAAAAGAAGCATATTGAAATAAACATAGCCTTGTAAATCACGGAATACGCATCCAAAAAGGCAAGTTTTCAACCCACGTAAATCACAATTTAAGCAGTTTTAGATTTGAAGGGTTATCCAAGAAATTCCAAATACTAAAAACTATTAGTTTGAACGCTTCATTGTCATACTATTTTAATATTGTAATATTGAAAAACGCAGTATGAAGAATGCGATAACTTTGAGATTTTAAACAATGTCGTAGGCTTCAATAAGATCAGTTAAAGTAAATTCTTGGGGCAGTAAAGAAACTACATTATCTACAGAATAAGTGTAATTATTATAAATGGGCGAATTTATATGCCAAATATTTCTTTTTTTTAATTGTTGTAGAAGGTAGACGTTGAGTATGACACTTTAACAAAGCACTTTGGAGATTAGAATTTTCAGACATTTTTTTTCACAGAACTTTTCCTATCAAAAAATTCAGAAATATGGTAGCAGTTTCAATGTTTTTATTACTGTAGTTGATATTCAAAATGAAAAAGATACAAACAATGCTTCAACAATACTTCTAGATTTAGCGGAATTCCTTTAAATAATTCTCATAATTTCTAAGTGGTTACAACCCACGCAAAATGTTTCAGTTTCATCTACATATAATTTATCCACCAAAACAACACAAAAATAACCAATTAAGGGTAAAAGGCTCTAGCCAGATAAGCAGAGCGAAATGGCCCCCATGTCCGAAGTTTGAAATAACATGTGGTAATTTCAATGGCTAGGCTTACCATGAGAATACAGTATAGAGTGTTTTTAGTCCCTGACCTTCAAATGTCCTTCAGATAATCAGGAAAGTATGCTCCAGCGCCACTAATTTTCAAATGTGTATTTCTCAAAAAGTATAAAAGTTAAAAAAAAAATAAAACCAACGCCAAGTATTGAAGAATGTAGTAGTTCATATTATATATTTTTTTCACATTTTTACGCAATTTTTAACATAGAAAAATAGAGAAAAATATCTTTACATTTTTTTATTAATATCGTAATATTACATTTACACCAACCAAAAAATTACACAACAATGCTCAAAGTATGTACTTTAACCAAACAAAAATTTCGTTAAAATCGAAGTTGCGCTTTTTGAGTTATAACAAAAATAATGCTAACAATTTATTAAAATATTCCAAATTTTTCCTGTTTGTATTTGCAGAAAAACGCTGCTATCAATTTATTGGTCAATTCGTGATATTTTTACTGGGGCAGGATGCGCAGTACGCCAAAATAAAAGAATGTTTCCATACATAACCACTTCCTTATGGGCATGTTTCGTGTTTATAAACATTCTGTAATTTTGGTGTACCGCGCATCCTTCTCGCATAATATCAAGAACTGACAAATCAAGTGGTAACTTTTGCCTACCATGCTTAGCACGATTGTCACATAAGGAAAGGGCAGCTGACATCACTGTTGGTTAAATTATTGTTAGTTAGCAAGAAAACCTGTTTATTCTTTGTGACTCTTATTGTACACATAATATGGGGCGATTTGATTGGTTTACGTTAAACAGGTCTATGATATGATTGGCCTACGTCGTCTGGCGATTCCTGCTACGTCAAAAATGTTGTGGTAGATTGGTTGACAGATTTTTTTGTTTGTAAATATGCCCTTTCCTTATAGAACAAGCATATACAGCTTCACACAGCACAATCGCGTGAACGTTGACTATATCCCTAGCAGTTATAACATCGACGGCATTCAAAAATACTGATGTGATTGTTAATGGTAACAGGACTGTTGGACGTTGCTACCATGTGGCAAGTGTAATATATTACCTATCTCATGGAAGATATTTGTCACGAATAATACGCCCTGCTGAAATATTAACAATTTTTTTTTCGATTCATAATATTAATGTTGTGATAAATGAAAATTGTGATGATGATGATTGAAATATTTTCGAAAAAGCTCTTTTTCTGAAATGTTCTATAATTATCTAATTTTTAGTAAAAAGTGAACTCTTAATCATAACTGATTAAAAATACACTGTTATATGAAGCAATATTATTTAATATTGTAATGTTTAGCCATTATTAAAAAAGGGCTTCTAAACATCGCTCTTTAATAGAAAAGTGACAGAACTTAAAAATTGTCATTTTTGAGATAAAGACAGTTTTTAAGTCATAAGCACTGATATTTGTATCTGGAAAAACGGCACAGTGGCAGTTGTTCTATTATGTCGTCAGCGTCAGAAGGCAAAAGTGTCACTATGCTTTTCCAACGTATTTACATTATTATTTGTGATAAAGTGACACTTATAACTTGTTATTGCTACTGGAATAATCTAAATAAATCTATTAACCTAAAAAAATCACAGGAAAAAAATTATACTTAAGAAATTTTTATTAATGAACAAAAGTTTGTTTAATTAAAAATTTTTAAAACAGCTGTACTGAAAATTTGTTATTTTTGAGTTATGTGTCATTTTCTAGTAAACGAGCGAGATATATAATTTCTTGCAGACTATTACGTATGTACTTACAACCCACTTATATTTGTTTTGAGGTAACAATAATACGCACGTAATTGTACAAATTCAAACAGGAAAAGATAGGAAAATTCTAACACGTTGTTAGCATTATTTTTTGTTATAACTCAAAAAGCACATCTTCGATTTAAACGATTTTTTTTTTTTTTTTTTTGCTTAAAGTACATACCTTGAGCATTATTCTGTAATTTTTTGTTTGGTGTAGATATAATATTACTATATTAATATTTTTTTAATATTTTTGTTTACTTTTCTATGTTAAAAATTGTGTAAAAATGGGGGAAAAAATATAATATAAACTAATATATTTTTCAATAATTGGTGTTGGTTTCATTTTTTTAACTTTTATACTTTTTGAGAAAAAATATTTGAAAAATAGTGGCGCCAGCGCACAATTCCCCGATTATTTTAAAGAACAGTTCAAGGCCAGCGGCTAAAAATACTCTATATTATATATTATCATGGTATGCTTTATTACCATACATGTTATTTCAAACATCGGACGTGGGGGCCATTTTGCTAGGCTTATCCGGCTAGACCCTTTGCGTAGAGATTCGTCGAAGTGACAATAGCCCTTGTCAATCTTGTTAAGAAAATATTTCTGAATTAGTATTCATACATTATATTTAGATATTAGTGAGAAGTTTTATTCCCTCACCTCCAAATAAAGCCGATGAATATTAACTTCCGTATGTTCGATACGAGATACAAAGACTAAAGAATCAATAAATCTACAATAATCGAAAGATCTTGTTAGATAAATATTTCTGTCAGTATTCAAGAACTGGTCCATGGGAAGAGTTATGGATGTCACTTTCGAAATGAGCTGCTATTTCAGGGTTCCGCTTTTACAACAATTCTTTAATAAAAAATTTCTATTTAGTATTTAAAAGCAGAAATTGTAGTAGAATTGTAGATTTGTAGACGCCTTCTTTAATTGCAGGATTTGTAATACTTTTATGCATTTTAATATGGTGAAAAAATTTATTAAAAATTTGTGATAAAAGAGTACTGTGTTTCATATAATTCCTAAAATATTTTGCAATCTTTCTGATGAACATGCAATTTTAAATGTGAAAAAAATTGATTTTTATAAACTTTATATTCCTTCTGAATAATGTTTAATTCATTATAATCACATGCGATAATACAGGTAATTAGTTGTATATATCTAACTTTGAAATGTAGTAAAAATGTATCTTCTCAAATTTAAGAATAATTACTTAATTTTAATATCGATAACTTGCTCCCTGAAAATAATTTTTTTAAGTTCAAAACTCATGCATGAAATATTGAACACTCTCATTCGTTAAAAAAAGGAATTGAAAAAACATGTTTCCAGCATAAATTTTCCATTTCAATGGCGTAAAATTCTAAAAATAATACAATATTAGTCACCAGTTACATGAATCAGTTCTTAATTAAATAATTTTTCTTTAAGTCTTAAATAACTAAAAACTAAGTGGATTCATATTTTGCTGTTTAATTTTTTTTTTAACGCAGCGGCAGCACGCTAATATGGCATGATTTTCCTTCTTTGCTATGATACATTATATATATTATTTACAGTAAGTAACATTTCTACAGTTTTTTCGTAAAAGTTTTTTTTATAAGAAAATTTCTGTGAAACGTTATATATATATATATATAAAGTATTATCCCTCATTTATGAGACGCCAGTAGAAACGCCAGAAGAAGTAGTAGCGCGTATTGTGACCGCTGCAGGAGAAATCCAAGAAACTCCCTGAATCTTTGAGCATGTCCGCCAGTCGTCCTCCGTAGATGTACTTTGTGCAATAATGTCCGCGGCCGGCACTTTGAACAATTGCTGTAAAATATTTGTTTTCTCTGGACATCACGAGCTGTGTTGTACCTATTCTGTGCAATAAATAATTTTCTGGAGTGTTTCTTTCTTGTCTCAGTTTGTCCATTTCCAGACGCATTTTCTCGATTTCCTTTGAACGTCATTTGCGACCCCATGTTCCATTGCATTTTTTGTTCGTCTTCATGAGTACTATCATCCCTCTAAGTTTGTTGAAGCATTTCAGATACACCCTGTATATATACAGTATGCCCACTAAAGTCCCTTGCCACCCTCTTAGCTTCGGAACGGCTGCTGCTATATTCATAAAAGTGGTGTCTAGATATAGTAAAGTAGCCATGCGCTACTGAATGAAACCGCCTACGGCGCCACCTGGTGGGAAACTGTGGAGTTAGCATTACTATCTCGAAAACGGAAAGGATAGGGAAATAACGACTTATGATGTTTGAAAATAACGACTTATGATGTGGTCTTCTGTAAAATGGCTTGTTAAGAAAGTCCGAACTGCTCTAGTAATGTGCGGTGGTGCACCGTCTTGCATAAACACGATATTTTGAAGGCAGCCTCGCTGTTGCAGCTCGGGAATCAGAAAATTTGACAACATATTGAGATACCTTCTAACATTTACGGAACATGTAATGGGTCCTGTGAATGTTAGTTCCTCAAAAAAATATGGCACTATCATAAACGTAGCTGTGAAACCGCACCACACCGTCACTTTAGCTGCATGCAATGGAACTTCTTGGACAACATTAGGATTCTCTTTCGCCCAAATTCGACATTTGTGTGTGTTCACTTGTCCGTTTAAATAAAAATGCACTTCATCAGTCCATAGAATATTTCAGGGCTAAGAATTGTCCACATTCATTCGTGCAAGAAACTGTAGTGAAAACTATATCCGACTTTCGGTATCACCCTGTATTAGTCGTTGCACCGTCTGAATCTTGTATGGATAGTAACACAAAATTTGACGCATCACTTTTCTCACAGTGGAAATCGGCATATCGACTTCATTCGCAATAGCTGGCACACTAGCATTACCAAATGATGACTGGCTTGATAAATCCACGGCAGCAGTAGCAATATCTTCAATGCTAGAAATGTCTACCTTTTTTCGTTCTCTGCCAGGAAGAATGTCGAGTTTTCCTCGAACTTTTTAATCATTTTGTGAACTCCACGATATCCGACATTGGTCCACGTCTAACATCTTTTAGTTTCCGGAATTCTTGAAGAGCTGCAGCTGCGTTGCTGTTATTTTGATAAAATAACTTTACAAGAAATGCCTTTTCTTTCAAAGTTACCATTCTCCACAAAGCGTAGATTCAAATGCTTTTCAGAAACAATCAACTGTTCCAGTGTCAAAGAAATCACAGACACACTTTATCAGCAAGTTTTACATCGTTAGGTGGTTAGAAGGGTATTTCAAGTTTTCGAAGTTGCAACGTCACTTTGACGTCGTTCCTCGAAAATTTGAATAAAATGTGATCTTTTTCAAGCGTTGGGTGAAATTTTGTGTGTTTCATCTGGATTGACCGAAATTGATATAACGAATCTGAAAAAGTTTACTTTTACCAACTGTGAAATAAAATTTCCTGTATTTTGTTTTTTACAAAATGAAGGAATCTGCAAATATCGGCTTAAATATTGGCGCAGCGCCACCTATTGACAAAAATTTTAACAATTTTTTTTTCGATTTTCGCAGAGCGCATCTCTTTAACTACGTACTAGGGAAATTTTGTTTCGTTTGGAGCCATAGAACCGGCTCTAGAGCCTTCTGAATAGGCGAACTTTAATTATAACAACCATGTATATAAGCCGTTCTTAGTATGTTTATTACACATATACAAATCCTTATACAAATCTACAGTTTTTGTCCGATTTGAATGAAACTTGATGTACATACGTTTTACAACACGAGTAAAATTAATGTCAACTTTAAAAATTTCTCAGACCATTCTTTACCATTTTTTTCAAACATCTCCCATAGTTTATCGTTACAGAAATCTTTTTTTTTTTTCTAACGCCATTTCTTTTCCGTTGCCATAAAATAAATTGCGTATGGACAATATTTTTATAAACCAATAAAAATTCAGATTCTCTCACTACAATTTGAAATAAGAAACTGACGTCATTTTGGGCAGATAATGTGATTTTTTTCGCATATTAGAAAGTTTACGATAACTGAGTTTAAACAACATAGTACATTTATTTAAATGTGTTTGGAGATAAAAATAACTAATTTAGATCGTAATTTTAGAAAGGCAAATTGTTCCTACTGGTTTGTTAATATTAAAGTAAATTTGCTAAGAAATAAAAACATATTTTTGCGCATTCAAACTTCATGATTCACTTTATTCTACAGAATAAAAAATCGTCTGTCAAATATTGACATTTTGACGCCTTCTTCTTTAAAAGGCACATTGTATGAAAAAGTAAAACATTTTGAAGGACAAAATACTCTTAATGCTTTACTTACTAAAACTATGATAAACGCCAATGAGGAGAATGAAAAAGACTTTCACACATTTTTTAATAGTCTGCGGTCGGAAGTTTCAAATGAACTAAATTATCATATGAAATTAAAAAAATACATTAATGGTATGCAACCGCAAAAGTTGTGGTAACGCGTATATCACTTGACGGTGATTTAGACACTGCTACCCCTTATTTTTATTGAAAACTATACTTGAACTGACGAATCAAAACTTATCTTAACTTTCGCTAAAATTATTAACTCCTTTGAGAAGTTCACGCAACGGGGATCTAGTTGAACATTAGAAAAATTTTGAATCTAGAACTCACTACTGAGCTATAAAGCTAATATATAGCTATCGAAATAATATACAGCTATTAAATATATAGCTTACATACATAGCTTTGTTTGAAATTTTTGTTACTTTGTTTTGAAATATGTATAATCATGTTTTTGATATTGCAACTATTGAAAACGATAAATAAATTTTTATGCGAATGACAAAGCCCAGAGTTTTTATTTTTGTATTTTAATGTATTAGACACATGTTAACTGTTTTATATGATATACTTTTACCGTATATAATATATTACATAGCTCACTTTTTTTGCATTTGAATATGTTAGATACATTAAAATGTGATTTAACTTAAGGATTTTTCCAAACGTATTTTAAGCATATTCAATCAGACATATATTTAGCAATCTTACATACAGTGGTGGCCAAAAGTGTGGACATTTTTTGAAAGTTTCATGTTTTTCAAATTTGTGTGCTTGTAGAATATATTAATTTTCACTTAAATACAAACGTTTATATATCAAATTGAAGGTAATTTAATGTAAAATTTAATAATAAAAACTGTATTACAATATCTGTATTACAAAAAAAGTTATGCAACTAATAGTAAGATCTATCTTAGATTTGCATTTTTTTTAAGTGATACTTACACAATCTATACTTACAAGGGGACCGCCAAACATGATGCGAACAGATTTTGATGATTTTAATGTATGTTGTAGGGGTCATACCCCTAACTATTCAGGTCAAAAGTTTCCTTCAAATGGGCCTTAGTTTTCGAGAAATTTCGGGTTAAAGTTCAGCATGTGTTTCAAATACACATTAGTTCGTAAGGCTGAACAAGTTTTCCGTGGCGCAGAGTTAGCATTCGTGCTTCGAGTCCCGGTGGTGAGGGTTCTGTCCTATCATGTGCCTTTTAACTTTTTAAATAAATTTTATATATTTGACGCGTTACAAGTTTTATGCAGAATTATGAATTCTGCATTTTTGAACATTTTGATATTTTCCTAATAAATTCCATTTACATTTTCGAATTTTCCGTGAAAATTTATATTTTTTTGTGCAATTTTTAATTTAATATTTCTGTCGACGAAAATCCCAACTAATTTATGTCTTGATATCTCGTCTTTTTAAACCTTTTTTGTTTACATTTATGTATATATATTTATTTATTTATTATATTTATGAAATAATGCATATTTTTTTATTTGCATTTTCTATTTTAAAAAATTTAAATGATTAAGAAAAAATTAACAAAATAATATATATTTTTAATATTTGATTTGTTCTAAATATATTGCAATATGTTAACTGGTGAAAGACTAAAATATTTATCATCACTGACATTGACATTTTTAGTTTATTAAATATGTGTGATACATATCGTAAAAATATTCAAAACAAAACATCGCATTAAAAATCGCCATTAAATATTTTCTTTACGTAAATTGTTTTAACAATATTGGGAAAATGTATAAATTAACATATTATATATTCTTTAAATACTTAAATAGTGATAAATATATTAAAAAATACATTAAAAGTTGAAAAAGAAATTACTTCAACCGTGGTAATTGTCTGAAAAGGAAGCTAAACGAAATGAATAAAAAGAAAATTTTATTTATTCTGATATTTCCGTAAAAGTCATTGCAGACGATTTTGTTTTCTAGTTGAATTTTTCTGTATGACATCGACTTGGTAGAATGAAAAAAAAATTAATTGTAATATATTATTTTTTATTTGTGCAAATCAAAAATGATATTGAGTTTGAACTTTACAGTTAAATGCATTTATATATATATATATATATATATAACTGGTTAAAACATGGATATAAGCGTTACTGCTTTAATGTTTTATTACTCCTTTCAAGATATGCTATTGGAATTACCTAATCATACATGCGTTTAGAAGATTTGAGAAGAAAAATATTTTCCATAAGTTATAAAAAATGATAAATTTTCATTTAAAATTCCATAAAGTTAAAAAAAAAAGTATTATTTCAGAACGGTTATTAAAATATAAAAGGCAAATAATAATACATTTTAAACAAAATCTAGACATAAATTAGTTTGGAATTTCGCAATAGAAATATTAATTTTAAAATTGCAGAAAAAAGCAAATTTTGCGAAAAATTCGAAAATGCAAATGGAATTTATTAGAAAAATATCAAAAAGTTCAAAGATGCAGAAATCATAATTCTGCATAAAACTTGTAACGCGTCAAATATATATAATTAATTAAAAAATGTAAAAGGGACACGATAGGACAGAACCCTCACCTCCGGTACTCAAAGTGCAAACGCTAGCCTTGCGCCATGGAGACCTTGTTAAGACTGTCAAACTAATAGGTATTTGAAACACATGCTGAACTTAAACCCGAAATTTCTCGAAAACTAAGGCTCATTTGAAAGAAATATTTCACCTGACTAGTTAGGGGTATGGCCACTGCAACATACTTTAAAATTATCAAAATCTCTGCGCATCATGTTTAGCGGTCCCCTTATTAGTAGGATAACCCTTATTTTTTAAGACAGCTTCTAAGCGTCTTTTCATCGAGTGAATGAGTGTTTGGAGTTCATCTTTCGTAATCACATGGTGCCAAGAATCAATTATAGCTTCAATAAGTTGTCTTTTATTGGATGGACGTTTTTTTCGTACAAGCATTTTCAAACGTCGCCACAAATTTTCAATTGGATTAAGATCAGGGATGTTTCCTGGCCATGGTAATATATCTATGCCTTTATTTTGAAACCATGCTTTGCATACTTTTGCTGTGTGGCATGGAGCTGAATCCTGCTGAAAAATAAATGGTGCGTTGTTGGGGAAGAGATCCCTGATGGAAGGTATCAATTTTGGTTCCAGGACAGTTTTGATGTATTTTTTGGCATTCAGGATGCCATAAATCACTTTAATTCGGCCCACACCATCTGCAGACATACATGCCCAAATCATGACATTTGTTGGGTTTTTTGTAGTTGCTTCAATGCAATCAGGATGAAGTGCTTCGCCTACTGTACGTCTCACGTATTTTCTACCATCACTACCAAAGAGCGATATTTTACTCTCATCGCTCCAGATTACTTGCTTCCATTGATTTTCTGACCATTTAATGTGTTCTTTTGCCCACTTAACTCGTTTTTCGCGTTGCTTTTGATTTAAATATGTTTTTTTCCTTGGAATTCTAGCTTGTAGTCCAAATCCTGATAACCTTCTTGTTATTGTTCTTGAACTTACTGCAATACCCGCTGCATTCATTTCACATCTAATGGCATCTGATGAAATTTTTCTATCTTGAAGGCATAGCCGTTTAATTTTTCTATCGGCAGTAGCACTTGTGCATTTTTTTCGGCCTGATTTGGCCTTATTTTCCACTGATTTCGTTTTTTCATAACGCAAACAGAACTTTCGCATACCAGAACAAGTCACTGAACCACCAACTTGCCTTGCAATTTCAGCATAAGAGAGGCAATTTTCTCTCAATATGACAATTCGGCTTCTTTTTTTAGATGTCCAATTAGTTCTTCTTGTTGATGACATTGTTTAAAATTAGTTTAATTAAAAAAAAGGACTTTAAATATTCAAAAACAGCAATACTCTATTTAATTGTACTAGTATGCATCATTCCGCAAAATATTTCCACAACAATAACTCTTTTACCCTCCAAATAACCTAAACTATAGTTACAGACATTTGATTGTTCCTCAGAACAGTGTTTGTGATTGGCTAGTACGCTCTTATTACAAAACACGTCCTTATTCAAAACGATGTGTTTGTTTGTTCTACTAAAATGAGCATAACTTTTTTTGTAATACAGATATTGTAATACTGTTTCTATTATTAAATTCTACATTAAATTACCTTCAATTTGATATATAAACGTTTGTATTTAAGTGAAAATTAATATATTCTACAAGCACACAAAGTTGAAAAACATGAAACTTTCAAAAAATGGCCAAACTTTTGGCCACCACTGTAAATTACTTTTACCATTTAACCTAAGTTACATAAATTTCTTTTTAGCATTTTGATATGTTAGATGAACTATAATGCGAATAAACTTATGAATTTTTCATGCTTTACATAATTTTAATAACTTCTAAAAGAAATTTTCTATGCAATGAAATGAATGCATTATATTTTATTATATGTTACTATTTATATTATATGTTACTACATTAAACTTCAACAGAAATTATTGTTATTACAAGTTCTTAGCTGTTAACTGGAGATGATGTTATTTGTTAATATATCATTTTTTATACTTTTTATAGTTATACTCTCTCAATCATATACATACATAGCTTTACCTACATTACCATTAAATGAATAATTATTTTTTTTAATTCTCAATATAGTGGTTTTAATGACATTTTATGTTAATTTCCTATTTTGCAATTAATTCACATGAAAGATTACATTCTATATCTAAACATTATTTACACTCGCTTTTAGTTGCATAATTTAACAATATGTAGATATATATTAACTACATTTTGCTTTTATTTAGACATACACTAAACGAATTTTACATTTCTCGATTAGTAAATTTTAGCTATTTTCATACAACAGATAAGTCACACATACGTATTTTTACCATAAATAAGTTCTCATGAAAGTGTGATATAGAATACTTTTGGAAAACACTATCATACTTTATGCTTAATTTTTTCTACATGAAAGAAGAATTTTTCAAGAACTAACCAATTATTTAAATGCTACATGTATAATTTTTAATTCAGATTTTCTAATAGACATTAGTAAATTTTAAAAAGTCCTTCCGGCCTGTACCGGGAGGAAAAGGTAGCTTTCCTATATCTTCTTTTTAAAATTTTAGCTAACGTTACACGAAAACAGCAAGCTAAAATGCATAGAAACGTTTACAAAAGATTCGGTAATACTGAATTTGAATAAGAAATTCGCCAAATTATTGAGCAATAGCCAAATTGGCTTCATTTATGAAGACTTATTTTGGTCGCCAAATTTGGTGATATTTCGCCAAATGTCGCCAATTTTGGCGCTAACGGATATGAATATATAGTTTTATGCGTATGATTGGGAAAATTATTACAACAATGAGAGAAAATAATTTACGAGTAATCGCGTTAATGTGCTGTTTTGTTTCAAAATGTCAGCCACCCTAGAATTTCAAACTGCTCTACCTCAGCCATTTTTTAAGATAGAGGTAAACCAAAAAATGCTCTGGAATCCTTGTATCAAGGCCTAACACGTAATTAAAAAATAAATTTAAATTTTTATTTTTTTTGTATATTTATTTTAGTTTTAAATTTTTAAATGGCCGCCATCTTGAAACAAAATGGCGGACCAAGCTGGCCAACGAACTCGGTCGAGACATTAGTGACCTTACTACACACAATTAGTTTCATCAAAATCGATTCATAAATACGGGCGTTATCGTATGACATAGGTCATAGGTCAGATATATATATATATATATATATATATATATATATATATATATATATATATATATATATATATATATATATATATGGATATATATATATATTTATATATATAAACCAACATTTGAACGGAGGGTGGTTTTGGGGTCTGGGGGTCATGATCGGTGAAAATATATCGAAATTTTCCGGAACTGCTTTCCTCCGAACGGCTGCAATAGGTAGCTTTATACTTTTTTGAAAGCTACCTAATAACATTTGCTAACTTGCATTTTTAGGTAGCTTTCAATACAAAAAAGTATAAAGCTACCTATTGCAGCCGTTCGGAGGAAAGCAGTTCCGGAAAATTTCGATATATTTTCACCGATCATGACCCCCAGACCCCAGAACCACCCTCCGTTGCAATGTTGATTTATATATATATATATATATATATATATATATATATATCTGACCTATGTCATACGATAAAGCTCGTATTTATAAATCAATTTTGATGAAACTAATTGTGTGTATTAAGCTAACCAATGTCTCGACCGAGTTCGTTGGCCAGCTTGGTCCGCCATTTTGTTTCAAGATGGCGGCCATTTAAATATTTAAAACTAAAATAAATATACAAAAAAATTAAAAATTAAAATTTATTTTTTAATTACGTTTTAGGCCTTGATACAAGGATTCCAGAGCATTTTTTGGTTTACCTCTATCTTAAAAAATGGCTGAGATAGAGCAGTTTGAAATTCTAGGGTGGCTGACATTTTGAAACAAAACAGCACATTAACGCGATTACTCGCAAATTATTTTCTTTCATTGTTGTAATAATTTTCCCAATCATACGCATAAAACTATATATTCATATCCGTTAGCGCCAAAATTGGCGACATTGGCGACAAAATTGGCAAAATTGGCGACATTTGGCTAAATATCGCCAAATTTGGCTACCAAAATATGTCTTCATAAATGAAGCCAATTTGGCTATTCCTCAATAATTTGGCGAATTTCTTATTCAAATTCAGTATTAACGAATCTTTTGTAAACGTTTCTTTGCATTTTAACTTGCTGTTTTCGTGTAACATTAGCTAAAATTTTAAAACGAAGATATAGGAAAGCTACCTTTTCCTCCCGGTACAGGCCGGAAGGATTTTTTTAACATCGGTTAGATCACGTGATGATATTTTACGCATTTTTTTTTAGAAAATAGTAGATATTTACTTTATGATAAATTACATGTGAACTTTTAATTGAAATTATGTATACTACTCATAAAAAAAACCTATGTTTAGCGCGTTACTGTTACACATCGAACTCGAAGACTACTACTTTAGACCACGACTCAAGTGTTGCACTAAATAATAAATAAATAGGTATATCTGAAACTTAATATTGATAAAAAAATTCTAATTATCATTTTAAATGATTAACTATGAAATAATAAACAAGTTTAAAATTAACCGATGAATGAAAAATAAAATTTAAATTTTTACATAAATATTTTACTATTGAACAAAATTATATAAGTTAGGAGACGTGGTGTTATTGCTTGCAAATTTTTATTATATCGTTTTTATAAGATTTTAAACAGAGTTTATTCTATCAGTGAATGATTTTTACGCAGCATTCACATAGCCACTATTCGAAATGAATTGTTTCAATCAGTGAAATAAAATGTAGAATATGTTAACTCTTTCTGTTGATTTCTGTAAAGTGTGTGTGTGTTAATTTTTAAGTGAAGTGGTATAACGTAAAGGATTAAAATTTCATGAGTACAAGTTTCACAATAATATTTAGTTCAAATAGTGATTGAAATTTTAACATGTTTTCGGATATACATAAAGAACATTTAACAAAACACTTTAAATAAAATTCATTTAAATACTTTACATTAGAAACATAGAGAAAATTGAAACTAATTACCTAAATGCACCTTGCTTCAAAAGCGTGTACTTCTAACGCAACGACATGCAGTGAACTGGAGGATTTCTTATCAGCAAAGATTCTTATCTGTCGCTGGATTGGTTGAGAGTGCTATCACGTGGTTCTTTGTCAGTAACGTCATTCCGCGATAAGACATCACGTGACTCCTTCCTGATTTGTTCGAATGACATCACCCTTTATCAGCAACAGGATAAAACCTGTTTAGACATGTCTCAACCTGTTTTAACTCGCTGACTACTTATACACGTGTTTTGACTACTTAGGAACAAGAATGGAAGAGAAAACATCCTTTTCGGGTTCTGCCAGTGATCATTCTTATTCTAGCTAGCACCTAGTGAGCACGTATTATTTCTCGCTGTTTTATTTTTTAAACATTAGTATATTCAACGTTGTTTTGATCGAATTCAAGTGATTTATATTAATATTGAAAAAATGTCCAAAATAGGCAAGTCAAAAATTTATTAGAAATTACTCTAAAAGTAAGTAGCATTTTGTTTAATTTGAACGAAAGACATTTTATAAACATAAGCCACTTTTAAAAGAAATGGTGTATGTGTGAGTATGTATAAATAAATATTTAACTTAAGACATGTTACAACCAAAATTTAAAAAAAAAAAAAACATATTTTTACTCTTTAAACCCTCAAAAACTTTGTGGTAAACCAGTTTTTTAAAAATTCATATTGGTTCAAAAGTTGTCCGCCTTCTGGTGTTGCAGTGAATACGAGGGTCGTACTGGCCCACCGGGCAACGAGGCAAATGCCCGGTGCGCCCTCGTCACTTTTTTTTTTTTTTTTTTTTTTTTTTTTTGGAAGCACGTTTAAAGTTGTACATTCTGAAAGGCATAAAATTTCAAAGATTTTCATATGGCAAATTAAAAAGTAATACTTTTTATTTTTAAAAGTATAGCATAAGCAAACTGTGTGGGATCAAAGACAATTAGATAACCGAATTTCGAGATATGCATGGAAAAACATAATTAAAACACTTTTCAGGGATTTATTAGCTAATTTATTTCCCAAAATATAGATATAAACTCTTAAAATTTTGTCTGGATGTCCCACCCGTCACAATGGAATGGCCCTACTGTAAAAATGACTTTCAACAAATTAATATAGTCTTTTTGTAATTACGGCACCCTTGATCAGATTTTTCAGCGTCTGAGTAAAAATAACTTTCAAAAAATTAATATCGTGTTTTTGTAATCCTGGCGCCCTTGGTCAGATTTTTTTCAACGCCTCTGCAAAAATAGCTTTCAAAAAACTAATATCGTGTTCGTGTTTTTGTTATTATGGCGCTCATGGTCAGATTTTTTCCAGCGCCTCTGTAAAAAAAACTTAAAAAAAACTAATATCGTATTTATGTTTTTGTTATTATGGCGCTCTTAGTTAGACTTTTTCAGCGTCTTTCTAAAAATAACTTTTAAAAAAAATTAACTTTTCTGTCAAATATTTAGTGCCCTGGGTGATCAAATATTTCTGCTTTTTGTGAAAGTACAAACGACGAAAAAAGAAAAAAAAATGGAATGCAATTTAAGAGAAGACATTTTCATTTTAATTGGTCCCATTTTCAGAGGCGGCTTTGGTAATCATGTCGCCCCTAGTCTGATTTTTTAAGCGGCTCTGTAAAAAAAAAAAAAAATCTAACATCGTTTTTGTAATCCTAGCAGCCTTGGTCAGTATTTTTCAGTGCCTCTGTAAAAATAGCTATTTAAAAATTAATTTCGTGTTTTTGTAATTATGGCGCCCTTGGTCAGATTTTTTTTCGGCGTCTCTGTAAAAATAACTTTCAAAAAATTAATATATATTTTTTAAATCATGGCGCCCTTGGTCAGATTTTTTTCAGCGCCTCTGTAAAAATAACTTTCAAAAAATTAATATATATTTTTTAAATCATGGCGCCCTTGGTCAGATTTTTTTCAGCGCCTCTGTAAAAATAACTTTCAAAAAACTAAAAACGTTGTTTTGTAATCCTGGCTCCCTTGGTCAGATTTTTTTTCAGCGCCTCTGTAAAAATAACTTTCAAAAAAGTAATATCGTGTTTTTGTAATCCTGGCGCCCTTGGTTAGATTTTTCCAGGGCCTGTTTAAAAATAACTCTAAAAAAACTAATATCGTGTATTTGTAATCATAGCGCCCTATGTCACATTTTTTCAGCGCCACTGTAAAAATGACTTGCAACAAATTAATATAGTGTTTTTGTAATTACGGCACCCTTGGTCAGAGTTTTCAGCGTCTGGTAAAAATAACTTTCAAAAAATTAATATCGTGTTTTTGTAATCCTGGCGCCCTTGGTCAGATTTTTTTCAACGCCTCTGCAAAAATAGCTTTCAAAAAACTAATATCGTGTTCGTGTTTTTGTTATTATGGCGCTCATGGTCAGATTTTTTCCAGCGCCTCTGTAAAAAAAACTTAAAAAAAACTAATATCGTATTTATGTTTTTGTTATTATGGCGCTCTTAGTTAGACTTTTTCAGCGTCTTTCTAAAAATAACTTTTAAAAAAATTAACTTTTCTGTCAAATATTTAGTGCCCTGGGTGATCAAATATTTCTGCTTTTTGTGAAAGTACAAACGACGAAAAAAGAAAAAAAAATGGAATGCAATTTAAGAGAAGACATTTTCATTTTAATTGGTCCCATTTTCAGAGGCGGCTTTGGTAATCATGTCGCCCCTAGTCTGATTTTTTAAGCGGCTCTGTAAAAAAAAAAAAAAAATCTAATATCGTTTTTGTAATCCTAGCAGCCTTGGTCAGTATTTTTCAGTGCCTCTGTAAAAATAGCTATTTAAAAATTAATTTCGTGTTTTTGTAATTATGGCGCCCTTGGTCAGATTTTTTTTCGGCGTCTCTGTAAAAATAACTTTCAAAAAATTAATATATATTTTTTAAATCATGGCGCCCTTGGTCAGATTTTTTTCAGCGCCTCTGTAAAAATAACTTTCAAAAAATTAATATATATTTTTTAAATCATGGCGCCCTTGGTCAGATTTTTTTCAGCGCCTCTGTAAAAATAACTTTCAAAAAACTAACACCGTGTTTTGTAATCCTGGCTCCCTTGGTCAGATTTTTTTTCAGCGCCTCTGTAAAAATAACTTTCAAAAAACTAATATCGTGTATTTGTAATCATAGCGCCCTATGTCACATTTTTTTCAGCGCCACTGTAAAAAGGACTTTCAACAAATTAATATAGTGTTTTTGTAATTACGGCACCCTTGGTCAGATTTTTCAGCGTCTGAGTAAAAATAACTTTCAAAAAATTAATATCGTGTTTTTGTAATCATGGCGCGCCGTTGGTCAAATTTTTCCAGCTCCTGTATAAAAATAACTATAAAAAACTATTATCGTGTTTTTGTAATAGCTCTTCCCCCACCTACCCACCCACTTACACACACGTACACTCCTCACAAGCACACACACAGAGTTGAATTCAGACACTTTTCTCCGGGAGGTACTTCTGTGGCTCCGGGGGGGGGGGGGATTTTAGAGTTCAGGGGTGGATATTGTACTTTTTGATCATTCAAAACACAAAATCCCACATTTTCCGCAAGGGACATTTTATTGCTTGGAGGGGGGAGGATGTCCCCCCTGGGTCACCGCCTGAATTCAACACTGCACACACATAAATCGATGCTCTTAGTTCTAATAAACTGGAACATTCCATAATTTCTTAATGATAATATAGGTTACACCGCCAAGACTAATTTTTCACAAGTTTTTGGGCAATGGAAACTTATGTAAATTTTGCTTTTCAAAGAATAAAAGGTTAATTTTTCATATCTATTTGAAAATTTTTTACAATTTTTTAGCATTTGAAAATGCCAATAGTATCTAAAAACCTTTTTTTTAAAAAACTGTATCTGCTTAACGACTCTAAACTTCAAACACCACCCCGATTTACAAATTGAAAAATACACATGACATGTAATCGAAATAAATATATAAACCACTGAAACTTGTAAAAGTCGTTTCACAAAAGAATGGATGAAAGAGAAGCGCAGATGCGCGCAGATGTGTATTTGTTTAGTTTTCAGTGCTGTTAGTGGGAGTTCCTAAGAAGACAAATTCCCTAAGAAGACATTTCGGTGGAGTTTCACCTTAGATATCCAATGGTATCTGTAGTAATACCAGATGTGACACTTTTTATTGATTATACCATATTGTGGGATTTTTGGATCTCTGTAACTTTCTGAAGAAAATAGAAACCGGATGTGGAGGTATTTTTCCATGAAATACTAATTAACACACGTTCGGCGTACAGACATCAGCAAAGAAAGAAACTTTAAAAACGAAAAAATAAAATATCGAATTAAGTAACTGTTATAGGAGTTTTATAATGTTTTGAGTAATAACATAAGCTGTCCAAAACTTTTTGACGATATTATTAAACAATTTTCATTGATACATACTTTAAATTTTTAGATATTCCCATTAAAGTGAAAACGAAAAATAACTTTGCCAATAAACCTTATCATTTTTTTAGATACTTTTTTTTCAAGATATCGAGTAAGAAATAGATGCAAAATAATGAACACATATAAGCTTATTGCGGTAGAAAAAACGTGTTATTCTTCTTCTTTTCTATATTTTATCCCCATTACGCAATTAAGTATTTCTATTTTCTTTGACTTTGTTTTGCAATATAATGCTTAAATATAATTTTGATAGTACATATTATTTTTAAAAAATGTAAATATATTTGAAGCTATTGTTGCTCTTCTGGTGCATGTCTTTATTTTTTGTCTGTGTGTGTGAGTTGCGGCGACTATTAAAATTAAATTTGGCTTCTGTAATTAAAATAAACAGCAATTTAAAATTAAATATGATTTATTTTAGTGACTAGGTGAGATAAAGGGTGTAAATTACGGAAAGCTTTTTTTTTTTTCTTTTTTCAAAATGCCGATTGTTTTGAAGAGATTAATCAACTTTTATCGAAGAAAAATGAGGATTTTTGAGGATAAAAAAAAAAATCCTTAGTGCTCTGCATAATTATATAAGAAAAAAACCTGACAAAATTAGAAGTAAAACAATTCAGTATTATTAAAGTAATCGTGTCGTGGTCATATATTTAAAAATGCAATTTTGAGAAAAACTAGTTTCAATTTTATTGTAGAATACTTATTATATATATATATTATATAGAATCGTCTATTCCAGATTCTGGCCACATAAAAAAGTCTTGATTCCATTGATAAAGCCGCTAAAATAAAAACTCGATTTTCCGAAATTTATAAATTATGATTACGTGCAAATTCTTAAGGCGATTTTCGAAAAAATATTTTTTAACGCTCAGTAATGCAAAAATTTCTGCTCATTTACAAACATAAAAATAATGTTCGACAGGAACCGAATTTTGGTTACCTTTCTAGTTTCGACAGAAAACGAAAACGAAATTATCTTAAAAATATATTCAAAGTAATTAACATAAACATGCATGTTATCTGAATAATGTTTTGCATAGAAACGGAAGTACATAATTATTAACTAAAAATTAATTTTATTGAAATAAAATGAATTAAATATAAGGTGCTATAAACATAAAAAATGATTCAAAAATAGTTTAATTTAAAAATAACCAATTTAATCAATATTATTAATGCCTTCTAGATTTATCCCCTTTTATGTGAATACATAGTATGTGCGGCTCTTTGTATGGTAGTGGCGTTTGGGAGAGGATAGGGAGGGGCAGTTATAGTAATACCGATTATTCGGCAGTATTTTCGCCGAAACTAAGATTTTGCACTGAAAACGAAAATGAAACCGAATATTCGGCCAAACTCTACATAAATGAATGAGAATTGCAGGCTTGGTCATTGAAATAATTTGTAATACAACAGATTCTTTTCTTTAAATTAATCACATCTTGAGTTAAAATTGATTGTTGTCTTGTGACAGCAGTTTTTTTTCCTCTTCCCGCACTGTCGCGTCCGGAAATTAGGTTCAAAACGGTACCTTTGACAGCATTTTCTGAAATATCTTTTGCTTTTCCTAAAAAAATATAAAAGACAGTTCTATTACAAAGTTTCTGATGGGCAATAAAAAAATAGCTGGTATTTTCGGCCACTTAAAGCAATCAGCAGTTGTAATGAAATTTAATGAAAACATTTCAAACAAAATTATCATGCAATACAATTCAAGTAATGCTTTTCAAAGTAATATATTCAAAGTAATGCTTTTAAAGAATTATTACTTTTCCAAAGATTTTCTGCCCTCTCCCCCCCCCCCCCCGCTGTTCTGCGTATACACATGAATTGCAGTACACTGTAAAAAATGACCAACGTTTCTTATTTTATGAAAATATGCTATAACAACGAACGAAAATATAATATAATCTTCTGAGTTATCCGGAATTTCAAATAGCATGTTACATTGTCTTTTGAATCCCCAGAAACGAATACATTTTCAAAATTTAAAGAATAATTTATAAAAACAAATTATTTTTAGCTGCCCGAATTTTCCAGAAACGTTTCCGAAGGGTTTTTAAAGTGTATTAATTAGTGTCCTCAGGCTGGAATACCTGTTTTTCGAATGTTATCCATTCTCAAGTACACGTTTGCAGCCGCATAAGTTAATTTATACATGAAAGAGTAAATAACTTTATGTATTTTAATGTTATTGTTAACGCTGTTAATTTTGCATGTTTGTCTGTTAAACATTTTTTTTAGCATGAAAATGTTTACTTCAGAATTGATAGCATTCGAAAAACAGGTATTCCGGGCTGAGGACACTAATTAATACACTATAAAATCCCTTCGGAAACGTTTCTGAAAAATTCGGGCAGCTAAAAATAATTTGTTTTTATAAATTATTCTTTAAATTTTGAAAATGTATTGGTTTTTGGGGATTCAAAAGACAATGTAACATGCTATTTGAAATTTCGGATAACTCAGAAGATTATATTATATTTTCGTTCATGGTTATAGCATATTTTCATAAAATAAGAAACATTGGTCATTTTTTACAGTGTACAAAAGAACAAGATCTTTGGAAAACAGAAACAATCCCAGTAGCCCAATAGCTTTTGTAAATGTAAGTTTGCTCATTTGAAAGGAAACCTAAATACATTATGTCCGGGAATTATTGTCCACCCCACAGAAACTGGAAATGCATGTGTTTCTAATTTTCAACCGATAATCGGTATAAATAAAATGCTCTTGATGTGAAATCTGCTTCGTTTGTCTCGTTCTATCCAATGTCAAAGAACTACTCCGTCTTTATATTATTGGCCGGTGACCTGAGTTATTTACTTATTTTAGTGTAATCTTAAACATTTTTTCTTATAATAAGCTTGTACTTCAACCTTTAAAAAAAAAATAGTGTACAGTGTTATAAAATATCATCACCACAGCTCAGATATGCTGATGTTGCATTTTGCATAACAAGAACTGGGACTTGTCCATGGAAAAACAATATAAGGTAAAAGACTACAAATTAATTTTTTTTTATTGTATCTCTTTCACAAGAATGTTTATTAGTTTGAATTTTTGCGAAATCTGCAAAATTTGCCTAATGTATTTCTTTATTTTCTCTTTGTAACTGTGGCGAGAAAAAAAAAATCCCTGCCGGCTCGGCCTACAGGCCGGGTTAGATTTTGAAGTTAGCTACTAATTTCACCAATAAAAACTTAAATCAAGATTAGAGATAAACCCAGTTCTTCACTAAGAATGAGCTCTAGAGACCTAAAATTTCTTAAGAAGTTTGTTTTGTTTATACTGTCTTTATACCTCACATTTTCAACACATTTATGAACCTATTGTCGTTTTTGTTATTTTTTAAGAATTATAGTTCTATTATAAAAACAAAATTCCTAGCTTGAAAACAATGTCCTGACGTATTCAACACTTGAAAGAGAGGGTTAATTTTCATACTTTTCGAAACAGATTGATAAGTTAGAAAGCATAAAGATCTTAGATGGGATTTGGTGTTTTCCGTTTCGGTCTCGACCGGTTCAGCCGATGCATGTTTCGAAAGACGGGCTAAAAAAAGCCGCTTTCGGCTTGTATCTGCCTCCACACTTTGGAACGTGGTTTCTGGCACTCGTTGGTGCAACATTTTTCGGTCAACCTTTTAACCGCTTTGCGACGAGAGCACTTTCCTTAATTTTTAATCTTTTACCACCGGTTTTTCACAACAGAAAATTTTCTGTAATTGAATCGCGAAAATGCTCTGACTAAGTAAGGTAAACTTTACAATAAAAAATAACTGAGAAGAATAATGAAGGATTCTGAGCACCTTAAGTGGCACGTATACCGGTCGCTCGTCTCCAAGGGGTTAAATTGCGGGGTTTAATTAATATCTCGACCAATTATATAAAAAAAAATTGAAACTCATGTGTATTAAGACCTGCCTTGGACTATTCTCATCCAAATTTACAGACCTTTCGCGCAGTAAATTTTCCTAGCCATTTCTTTCTTTTTTTCCGCACACACAAACACATACTCAGAGAGAGAAACACCTTTCTTTTATTATAGATATCCTTCAAATAAATTACAATAACAAACTTATTTCTGACAGAATTGTGATACATATGGCTATTAGTATAAAGTTGTAGTTGGCAATAAAAAAGAAAAAAAGAAAAAAAAATCTGTTAAGGGGACTCGGTACCCTTGATTCAGCGAAAAATGACATAAAAATATCGATTTTCTTATTTTTTGCTTAAATTATACTTTATTACCCTTAGTACATTCTCATGAAGTTTTGTAAAGATTCGATTATTATAAGTACAGTTTAAAGCGAGAGTGGCCGAGAGGTTGTACCCTCGAAGCAGGTAGACAGGAGGTGCTGGGTCAGGGGCGTAGCGAGCGGGGGGGCAGGGGGGGCAGCTGCCCCCCCAATGTTTGGTAAAAGGATTCAGTCGGCTTATCAGCAGATTTAATTAGTGTCTCTGTAGTATGTCAGTAGGCCGATTAAAAAAAACAATTCGGAAAAATTCTGGTTGGTAGGACTTTAAGTCTTCAGAATGCATTTCACTGCAACCTTACAATCATATGGCAAAAGGTAGTCGGTCTATCAATAGATAGGTTATGAATAAAAAAAGTAATGGTTTCAATAGATCTATCTGTTCAGCCGGTATGAAAGTCACGTTTTCACATTTTTGAATCACATAAATAGCTAGTCGGCCTACCCACTGAAAAAAATTATCATGTATAAATCTTGTCTCCAGAGCCGGAAATGTTGGACATATACTATACCTTACCCACACATGGAAAAGCTAAGTCGGCCGTAGATACAGAGGCCAATAGGGGAAAAAATGAATATGATCTATTGATTTGAAAATATCATAAATTTGTCCTACAGCAACACTCGCAACTTATATAGATAAAAACCAATATATACCTTACCCACACATGGAAAAGCTAAGTCGGCCGTAGATACAGAGGCCAATAGGGGGAAAAATGAATATGATCTATTGATTTAAAAATATCATAAATTTGTCCTACAGCAACACTCGCAACTTATATAGATAAAAACTATCAATATATAAACTAGGTCGACCGAATGCGAAAGTCGCTTAAGAAAATTCAAGAAATTTTATACTTGATAGGTTCTAGAGTAGGTTCTAGCAACGATATGATGTTTACGCCCTTTGGAACTGTTTTAGGAACGTTTGGAAAATAAAAACGAAGAATTTTTAAAACTATTTAAAAAAAGAAAATGAATAAATTATAAATTAAAAAAATATTCGTGCATTTAACATTTAATACCTAAAAAACTTCTTACTTTTTTTTTTAAATATTTAATCAGCAACAGAAAATATCTTCTTTATAAGACAAATCTTCACACGTATTTTCTTTGACATGTAAAGCAAAATTCTTTCCAGGCCCAGACCACTAGGGATAGATACAGAAAAGGTGTCAGGTCTGGTGTAGATAAAAGTCTTTTGTTATGATCTCCAGATAATCCTGCAAATCCAGTTTTGCACTAATTTTCTGAACTATACATTGTCGGAATTCTACAACTTCCGACTTTCACAATAATATATTTCTGAAACTTATAGAATAGTCCAGTAGAATAGCATTTTACCTTGCAAAAATTCGGGTAACTCTGATTTTTGGGTATGTTGTAAAGGTTGACCCTCTAATAAAAAAACCAAATTTTCGTCCTTCTAGATAGACCTTGTGCGTTTTTCACAATATCAGAAAACCAAAAATTTTCGGCACTTTTTTCGATTTTTCTGAAATAATTCGGTTTCAGTGCATTTTACAGAAAAGGCACGTACACCATTTTGTAGAGGATAAAATTATCTACAACATGCATTGTTCATGTTTGTAAATTGTCCAAATAGAAGGAGAGATACGGAATGCGGAGCTGGAAAATAGGGTTAAATTTGGAAAAAATGCAAAAATCCGCAAATGACGTTAGTTTTTGCTCAATAACCCACTTATAGTGCATTTTAGAAACAAAACTGTCATAATAAACTTTTTAGAGCATGAGATAGTCTACAGTTTCATTTATTAGATAATTAAATATTGGTAATAGACCTTAAAAATCACAGCAAAAGAAACAGAATAATACCGCCTGACAAGTTATTAATTTAAAAAACGAGCTTTTATTTTTGATATTGAAAACACGATGTGGTTAATTAATTATAGAATGCACAATAAATTAATCAACAAATACATAGTAAGTATTATATAGTCGCTTTGTCATATATGTTTCCTTTTTCTGCTGCTTGACCCTGGTAATGATGCCATTGTCTCAGATACTTCATCATCCGTCTCTGTACTTGACTCGATTGGTTGTTCTAGGTCATCAAAGTCCTCAAGGTCCAGTATAATATCAGGACCGTTACCACATAGTTGGTTGTGGCATTTCACACAGATAACTGAGCACTTCAAGCCGGATTTTCTACAACTTCACTTCGTACTGCAACCTTTTTTGCAATGGCAAGATATGAAATCGAGTAGAGTTTGAGGGGCGGGTTCGTTCATCATGGTTACTGAAATGAGCCCATGACCACCCCTCTTCCTGCCCCATTCGAGAGGATCCTTTTCGTTTCCCAGCCGTGTCTGAACTTGTAGGTATGTTCGGAATGCATGATATTCAGTAGCATTTCGAGTAGGTGGTAGTCTCGCTAAATTAATTTAAAATTGTTAGCTGCTCTAGCGAAGCTGACATACCGCAATACATTCAAGTTTTGGCCGGGATCACCTCCATACAGGGCAAGAAGTACAGCTTCTGTGGCTTCAACAAGTTTGTGCCTCACTCCATTTGAATCTTTAAAGATTTGAACTTTTTTGTTCAGGGATGGGTTCTGAAGAATTCTGCAATATTTCATTTTCCCATGGGTGTAGAGCGCAGAAGTGGTCTCGCAACCACTTACTGCATGAATTAAAAGAATATTTTGTGCAACTTCCTAAACTTGAAACACTTGTTGGAGTAGATAACATCAGGCAGTTTCCCTCTCCCGGTCCTTTGGAAATAAACATTGTCTGGAACTAGAGAAGCAACAAGAACAAGAAGGTCAATGTCTACACCATTGACAATGACAGCATCGTAATCACGGGCTAAGGATATAGCTGTGTTCTCTGTTAGCACATCTGCATCTTCAGTGGCCTGCTTAGTGATCATTTGTGCTTTTTCAAATTCATTTCGAAGCATAGAAATGAAAAGTTTTTTGTTTTTTTCATTCCCCAACAATTTTTCTTGTGGCATCTGTGGAAACATGGTCTCATTGAACTTAACACCTCAGCAGAAGTATGAATCTTCCAGCGACGAGCTCTTTCTGCACATTTATACTTTTTTTATTATGTTCAGGATAAGTTTCTGATATTTTCTTTATTTTAAAATTTAAAATTGAATTCAAAACTCCAGAAAACAATTCCTCTTTATACAGGTTTCTGTCTTATCAAGTATAATTTTTGGTATTCTTTCTATTTGGACTAACATTTGCAACCTGAGATACATTTACCATTGACGAACTAACAAAAATATGTGGGTCAAATTAATATAAACACAACAAACCAAATCTTCATTGTGTGCCCTCTTCTCTTTCAATTCTAGCACCCGGGCCACTTGCTCCTTTTGCTCCCACCTCCCTTAGTTTTTGCCTTAGATACTCCTTTTCCCTTTTAAAATTTCTAAATTATGTCTTATTTATCTTTCAAGTATTCTTTTACATTATTCCCAGCTCTTAATTTTACTTTCGACTTTGAATTCTTGGCTCAATCTCTTTGCCACGCTTATATCTACCGACTAGGTTTTTTGGTTAACTTCGTTCCCCCCCCCCCTCAACTATTCAACAGTTACCTTTTATTGTACATGCTATAATTAATTAATTGCATCGTTTAATCAATATCAAAAATAAAAGCTCGTTTTTAAATTAGTGACTTGTCAGGCGGTATTTTCCTGTTTTAACCATAAATCGTGTGTTCTGATTTTTAGAGTATTATAGATATTTAATGATCTAATAAATGAAACTTATAGACTACTTCATGCTTTACAAACTTTATTATGACACTTTTGTCTCTAAAACGCATTAAAAGTTGGCAAAAACTAACGTCATTTGTGGATTTTTGCAAATTTTACCCTATTTTCCTGGCTCCGTATTTCCCCCCCTATTTGGACAATTTACAAACATGAATAGTGAATGTTGTAGAGAATTTTATCTTCTACAAAATGGTGAAAGTGCTTTTTCTGTACAACACACTGAAATCGAGTTATTTAATAAAAATCGAAAAAAGTGCCGAAAAATATTGCTTTTTTCGATATTGTAAAAAACGCATAAGGTCTAGAAGGTCGAAAACTTGTTTTTTTTTTTTATTAGAGGGTCAACCAATGCAACAAATCCAAAAATCAGAGTTACCCAAATTTTTGCAAGGCAATACCCTTTTTTGCGCTATTTCTACTGGACTAAGAAAGGGAGGAGACGGATTTGTCCTGTCGGCGCCGAAACGTCCTTTGGTTAGATGTTTACCGATACAAACTAAAAAAGACTAAGAGTGTGTTACTATCCTCGCGACAGCATAACATACAGGTTCACTTCTCTCTATCATTCTAAACACATGTGTTTTTCACAAATATAACTGTACGATTTTCTCTTATCAATACATATTTTCTTTCTTTTTCTCCAGTAAAGTTCTTGGTAAATCTTTTAAATAATTACTGAGTTATATCTATAAGAAACATTTTAGGAATACAAAATCATATATTTTATTTTTAATTATCAATTATAATTAATCAGTTAAAATTAATTGCAAAAACTATTAATTAAGAAATAATGCGACAGATTGACTATTTTACATTACTCGGATTTGAAACATTTTTGAGTCGGCCAATCTTGCCTTTTGCCCCCCCAAAAATTTTCTTTCGCTACGGCACTGTGCTGGGTACGAACTCAATTGCGCCCGTCGGATTAATCGTTGGGAGTTTTCCGTGGTTTTCTTCCAACCTTTGATTTCCTTGCATAATTACGTGTTAGGTTCCCTTAGAAAGCCCCCCCCCCACGGAGGGCACCCCCCCTTTAGCGCCTATATCCCCCGTGTTGATAATTGGTCGTAATGAACACAATCAACCAACCTTTTATGGTCTGTTTGATAAAACTAAATATCAGATTTACAAGAAAGTAAAAAGTTTTTTTTTTTTTTTTTTTACACATAAAAATGTAAAATAAATTCGGTTTTTCACTGTAATTTTACAGGTACTAGCACATTTTATTTTTTTTCATCCAAACTAATTAACTTAGGAAAAATCCGATACTTAAAATTGTAGAGCACACTTCTACGAATACTTTTTAAAAAATTAGCTGAAAACGTTCAAAATTGTAGGAGAAGATACATTTTCAAATTAACTTAAAATTGCCAAAAATAAAAATTAAATTTTTCGAAAGTTGCCTGGAAAATTGAATAATTTCTTATTAGAATCATTTTCCTTCATTGAGTCCTTTATTATTATGCCAAAAATGTACCTTAAAATACTTAAATAAAAAAATGTGCAAAAGGTACCTAGTCCCCTTAAAATAAAATTTATGGCCAACCTTCTTGGGACTTAAATTACATATGAAAGGAAGGGGGGGAGGGGGGTTAAAAGGTATTTCACAGAGAAACTGATAATTCCATAATTCCTACTACATTTAAGTTGGATTTCTAATGCATTTAATCTCCAAATAAAGGACACTCCATTGAAGAATATGAATTATCTCATTCAAAATATATACAATAATCCTGTAGCCGTTACGTATGTTAACTTTTCAAAAAATTTGTTTTAGATACTTTTAAATAGTAGTTGGCGCCCTTTTGATTAGAATTTGGCGCCCTTTTTATCCAAGTTGCCACCGCCCTTTTTGTCATGCCAGTACGACCCTGTGTGTTACACTGACGCTAAAATGTAAACAAAAGATTGGCGACTGTTTGGTTGGCGCGATTTCCAAGACTGCGCCAAGCTACTATTTTCCGTTGCCAATTTGGAAACATAAAAAACAGAACATTTATAAATAACGTATTCGAAAACGTAACAGAAAATCGTATTTCTACACAATTAAAATAAACCAAAAATACATTTTTTACAACATAAATTTAATGGAAAATGTTAATTACGTCATTTCAATCTTTTAAAGTGCACTACTATATTACAGTAATCCTTCGCTGATGCTAATTTTAATTTCACACAAACTTTTAGTTAAAATCATTACGTCATTTCAATCTTTTAAAATGCCCTGCTATATCAGAGTAAACATTCGATTATTTAGTTTCTAATTTCATGACGAACACAACATTTATAAATAATGACGTATTAGTAAAACTAGAAAGTAAATATCAAAATAAACGAAAAATAAATTTTTTAATATAAATTTAATAGAAAATACATTACCTACGTCATTCTTCTATGCAAATTTATTCCCCTCCCATATATGGTTCTATAATACGCGACTCTGCAACCAATAACGTGCAATAGAACGTTCTTCTACAACCAATCACATTTTCTCTACTTTTCATCATCAATGACGTAATACAGATATGCGCAAACATTTCCCTTAACATCCAAGCAAATACGGATTACAATAACAAATTTCAACACCAGTAACTAAAGTTTAATAGCCGGGTTGCCATAAAAGAAAAAACAGTCCCCAAAGTTTGGCGATTTTTTCCTTTTTTTTAACCGATTAATTTTTTTTTTTTTTTAGCGTCAATGTAAAGCATCTAAGCCGTAAAAAAATATACGCGTAAAGCACCGCGGTAGCCTTTCTTTTTCGTTAGCCTCGCCGGCCGTGTATAACGTATGTCGCGGGTCGTTACGTTTCACTTACGCGTGTTACGTCACGGTTCTTGCTTCCTTTACCTCATTTTTTGAACAGATGAAGAGTATATAACATACTTCTGTTTTGCTTTAGTTCACCTTTCTTTTGCCGTGTACAAGTTACGTTCATGTGAATGCTTTTAAGGTTTTTCTAAATGGGGTAGTGAAACTTTGAAGTCGCTATGGCGTTTTTAAAACTTAAGCTCTTCCTACTTTTACGACCTTTTTCCGAGGCTAACGAAAAAGACAGGCTACCGCGGTGCTTACACTTATCTTTTTTTACAGACCGCTAGTGTGACGTGATACTCTTTTTGTACACCTGCATTGGTGGATTCGAGCATCACGTGACAACCGCGGTCTGTAAAAAATGATACGCGTAAAGCACCGCGGTAGCCTTTCTTTTTCGTTATCCTCGCCTTTTTCATAGTGACGTTTTTCTTTGACCGAAATATGCTAACGACTTTACCCGTTAGCTTATTTCTACATTTTAATTATTCAGAGACGTCGAATCATCCTTTTTGAATTAGATCTTATGTTTTTGAGAGTTCCGTATCGTGAGTAATTGAATGGTCAGCGTATTGAACTTTTATCAGCTAGGTTTTTCTGACATCTTGTCTCCTGTTATGCTTTCGATCTACGTGGACGGTGTTTTGAAGTGTTGCATTGAAGTTCGTTGCATATATAATTATCGTGTGTTGTCTAATTTATGCCATACAATATTCCTGGATAATAATAGTGTTTCGAAGATGAAAACTGATTCTGGATATCTCATACCTGTTTACCTGAACTTATCAATTCTGTGTTGTCAGGAAATCCTAGGGGGAATTTAAATATAGTTAAGTGCTTTTAATTTTTCTTTGTTAAATATGTTACTTTGTTTTCCTGTAAATGTCTTTCTATATTTTTTATTTTGTTACTTTTATATGATTAAGGTTTCTTTAATAAATATAATTTGTTTTTAAATTTACTTGTACTTATTTATCATCACACGTTTTTATTTCGGCTAAGATGATTTACACTCACGCAGAAAAAAAAATAATAATCGGTTAAAAAAAGGGAAAAAGTCGCCAAATTTAGGGGATTTTTTTCTTTAATGGCAACCTAGCCATTGTATTAAGTTATTCGTTTGGAGCAGTCATGAAAATCGCGCCAACCAAAAAGTCGCCAAACTTTTGTTTACATGTTTGCGTGAGTGTAAAGCATCCGTTCCTTTATTTCATTTGTTATATAGCTTAATGACTATTTCAATAGGGAATTTTTCTAAGGGGGGGGGAGGGGGGCTATCTACGGCCACATCTATTTCATAATTCCCAAACAATAATAGTAAAAACTTTTGTTAAAGCTAATAATACTCAGCAGAAAGTTTCTCTATTGATATACTTCTGAAAACATACAGTCGATCAAATAAAACAAATCTGATGTGCCAATCCCAAAACTTTCTTCTAATAATCCAAATATATAGGTCATACAAGTTTCACATACATCAAAAACTAATCTCAGCACCAATTTATGTCACGATCTAACTGAATCTAAAGTTTTATTATATTCCGTGCATTAGATCTTGAGATACGAGAATTGCAGCATAGCAGCGCCATCTGTTGGGAGATTTACACCAAAACCTAATCCAAAAAAATTTATGTCGACGTCTAACTTAATCTGAAGTTTGAAATTCTGTGCATTAGTTCTTGAGATATAGCTATCGTGAAAATCGTAAAAAAGTAGCATAGCAGCGCCACTTGTTGGGCTGTTAACATCAAAACGTAACCAGCATCTATTAAGTCAAAGTCTAACAGAATCTGAAGCTTGACGAAATTCTGTGCACTAGTTCTTGAAATATAGCTATCGTGAAAATCATAGAAAAAGTAATATAGCAGCGCCACCTATTGAGCTATTTACACCAAAACGTAATCACTTTCTATTTATGTTAAGGTCTAACAGAATCTGAAGTTTGATGAAATTCTGTGCATTCGTTTTTGAGATATAGCTATCATGAAAATCGTGAAAAAATGTAGAATAGCAGCGCCACCTGTTGGGCGATTTACAACCAAAAACTAATCATCACGCATTTATATCGGGGACTAACTTAATCTAAAGTTTATTAAATTTTGTGCATTAGTTCTTGAGATAGAGCGCACACAAATTTTGTCACATACAGACAGACTCACAGACAGACATTTTCTAAAAACAGTCAAATCGTGTTCAAGACCCTCTAAAACGTATAAATTAGCCGAAAACCGGAAGTCTAATTTTTTTCACGAATCCAATACTTTCTTCTTGTAAAGATAGAGGAAAGTAAAAAGACAACACCCAACACTTTTACGAAAATTGCAATTCTATTAACAATTGTAATCTTCTTTCAATTTATATATTTAAGTCCAGGAAGTCCTTCTTCATATGGAAATTTGTAGCAAACTTTGAAAATTTCAATACGAACACATATTTTGATATCGTATTTAGATTTTTTGGAAAATTTTTACTTAGGGATACCAAACGGGAAGTCATTAGACGAAGTGGTTTAAGATAATCTTCAAATAGTTATTCTTTTATATTGATGTCGTTGCTTATATTGATGTGTAGTTTTCAACTACTAGTGTTAAACTTATTTTTAATAGCTGCAAAACAGACTGCAATACGCGTACATTTTTGAGTATAACTCAAACTACTGGCGGGATGAGCTAAAATTTCATATTCATATATTTGCAACTCCTAGAAATCAATTTGTTAAATTTCTTATAAGTGTATATACATAATATTTTTGGTTATTAATTTCATACATTGTAGAGTATATTAAATATATGTATAGTTTATATAAATTACTGTTTAACTAACTTTCTTTTGTTTTCATGTATTGTATTTAGCTTTTTATTCATATCTACGTACTTGTGTTAAGGACGCAGTTCTTTATCTGCGAAATTTAAACTGAAAGGAAATTCCACCAAAAGGGTTATAATCCCTTGGAATCTGGGAAGTACCAAAAGAATGTACTGAACAATACAGGGAAGAGTTGATGAACAGGAGGTGAGCGACCTTGAAAAATTGTCACGTGACCAGAGTGTAACAGTGGCACATGGAGTTGCTCGTGGAAATAGGGAATGAAGGTTGGATGAGGTAGGAGGAGAAACTCTTTTTCAGTTGAGATTGGAAGCAGTTCAGTTTGGAGTGTGTTCTTGCTGTGGGCAGGCCGTGAAATTAGTTTGAATTGAGTCTTGAGAGTGGTTGTGCTGTAGCAGACCACGAGTGTTTGTTTCCTGGAAACGCTTTGTAAGAGAAAGCAAACTGTTATTCTGGAGACCTGTGTGGTCGTGATATTGCATAAATCTAGTAATGTACGTCTAAAAGCACATATGGACAGAATTTTAATATCATTTTAACTGAGTCATAGCGAATATTCCTATAAGTGTAACTAAATAGAGTGCAGGATCTGCTATATCCTTAGCAGTAAATGTAAATATTGTATTTTGTTATAATTTTTCAAGTGTTCCATTAATAAATGTTAATTTAATATTTATTGGTAGCGTCCTAGTGAACTATTTTGGGAACTGGCATCATGTCCGGTTGTCCGGTATCGCGCATCTCTATACCGGTGGTGGCAGCATATCAATCAACGATAAAGTATAATATATTTCCCGTTACGAGTGGTGGATTGAAACGTGTAGTAAAATATCACAATATAAGTGAAATGTCAATAAATAAAATGCAAAAAGTTCAAAGATAGTATCTCTTTTCTTTGTAACCGAAAACAAAATCGTAAAAATCAAGCAATTTTAGACCAAAGTATAACCTCCCTGCTACACGCATTACAGTTTGTTTTGCAACTATTACAAATGAATTTACACTCCGAGTTGAGAAATTTTCTGCTGTAAAATTCTTAAACTACGTCACCCCGTTTGGTTTCCACAGTATGGAAAATTTTCCAAGAAATCCAAATATGATGTCAAAATTAAATGTTTTATTGAAATTTTCAAAATGTGGTACAATTTCAGTATCCTCTAAGCTTATTTTTTTTACACATAAATTGAAAAAAAAAAATCTATAATACCCTTTAATTTTTCTCTGCAATAATTTAGCGATTAAAATGTTTGGACGATTCTTCCTCTTGTTAACACTTTCCAACCTAGTTGAAAAGTGTTTGACTTCGTTTTGTCTGGCCGTATGGCCGTCTGTCCGTGCTCTAACTCCCGTAAATATGCTCGGATTGCCCTGCAATTTTTATGTTATTGTCGTTATCTATAGCATGTTCCCTATTTCAACTGAAGTGTGTAGCACTTATAGTTTTTTTACAGGGACACTCAAAAGAATTCCGTTACAGTACGGTCTATGGGGAAAAATCATTTGCGGTTTATTTTAATGATGTTACACAATTTCAAAAACATTGTAATGGATATATATCACTAAGGTGCATTACAAGAAGCTTAATATGGAATAGGGTGTGCATAGCACTTATAGTTACTTTACAGGGACAGTCAAAAGAATTCCGTTACATTACGTCTATGGAGGAAAATCGTTTGCGGTTTAATTAAATAATGTTTTACTATTTTAAACGCATTGAAATTTATATATATCACTAAGGTGCATTACAAGAAGCTTACTACAGAATATTGTGTGTATAACAGTCATCGTTCATTTACAGGGACACACAAAATAATTCTCTACTGTCTGTTAACAATCATTCCTGGAAGTGCGTTTTAAGTTGCTGAACGCGATTTTAAATTTAACTCACTTTTTGTCTAGTACTTGGTCTGTATAAATTCTGTATTTCATATACAGAGTAGCACAAAAGTTCGCGAACACATTTCCGTTTATTGACAAACTCCAGAAGGAGTTTTTTAAACTGTGCTACGCGTTTCCTAACTGAACTAAAATTTAGCGTCCTATGTAGTATATATACAATTCTATAGATCATATACAGGGCTGAATAAAAGTATTCGGATATTTTTTCCGAATATTGTATATGTTGGAAATTCCTGAAATTACGTTTTTAAATATGCTATGCGTTTTCCAAATTGTTTACTTAGATGTTATCTTTCAGCTTATTAAACGGTAATGATTTGTAAAATTATTTTGGAAGCGTTAGAAAGTGTTACATAATCTATGCTTGACGCATGATTTTTCGTTCTTGTTTTTTTTTTTTCCTTTTGGCCGAGTGCACTATTCAATCACATCACACGGTCACTTTTCCTTAAATTTACAGCTTGCTTTTTTTAAGTATCTGAATTTGAGATACTTACAATGTTTAATATATACATATATGAAAAGTAAAACCTGCATAACATACTCTCGAATAGCGGAATTCAGCGAACACTTTTCAATACCCTAATAAAAATATACTAAACTCTACCTCTGAATAGCAGATGAATTTCAGATAGAGGTTTTGCTGTATCTGGTTAAATAGATAAAATATTGAAATTTAAATGGGCTTGTCTCTATTTCATCTGGTTCACGAGGAGATTATTAACACAGTTATCTAGACACATTCAAAGGTTTATTCTTACCTTTTAAGCGTAGATTCTTATTTTCCACAAGTCAATCCCTCCTGAGTGGGAAGAGTTAACACTTACAAAAACTTTAAAAAGTGATTTCGATTTTAAAAATCTGAGAAAAAGATAGCCCCCTATAATTCTTTTGCTTTTAGTAGATGTAACTAAAGCCTAAATTAATTTTAAGTTATCAAATTTATATGACACACTTTTAAAAATAGTGACATGATAGGATATGTAACACTTTTTATATACATTGTTGCGAAGGGACACATACACTGTTGCATTTTGGATGTGTCCCCCTCCCATCCAATAGAGAATTTAAAGTTGAGAAGATGTATACAGCATACAAAATAATTTGTATTAAGATATAACACAATGTTTAAAAATCAAAGGAAAGAAAAGCATAAAATCTTTCCCATTGAACTGTATCAAGGCTTCATACTAGGAGCATCTATTTAAACACAAAATTAACGAAAGAAAAAGTTAGAAGCAATAGCAGCAAAGTAAAACGTATGTTACTGCTACTGGTCTTTCTCTTTACCTTTTTTTCACCTCTAAGGATTAAAGGAGATACTCTTTTATGAAACCTTAAAACACTTGGATGCTAAATTTATTAAAATTTTTTGGGCATTTTCAGTACGTCAATTTTTATGTGTAACGTATTTACTAAACACTACCGTATGGACATGTAACACAACCAAATTGTTCATTCGAGTAACAAATAATGGCTCAAAACTAAAGTGAAATCCATACAAACTCAGCCGGAATATGCAGAAAAAATGTAAGGACCGGGCCCGGGCCAACACGGAAAAAATAAAATCTATTCCCAATTCGAATCTTCGGAAGAAAGTTAAGCCCGGTCCTGCCACGAGTCAAATGAAAGACAAGAACGAAAAATCATGCGTCAAGCATAGATTATGTAACACTTTCCAACGCTTCCAAAATAATTTTACGAATCATACTCTTTAATAAGCTAAAAGATAACATCTAAGTAATCCGAATACTTTTATTCAGCCCTGTATAGGATCTATAGATTTGTATATATACTACATAGGATGCTAAATTTTAGTTCAGTTAGGAAACACGTAGCACAGTTTAAAATTCTCCGTCTGGAGTTAAATAATACGGAAATGTGTTCCCGAACTTTTGTGCTTCCCTGTATAGGATCTACAGAATTTATACACACCACGTAATATACAAAAAGCGATTTAAAATTAAAATCGCGTTCAGTAACTTAAAACGCACTGCCAGGAATTATTGTTAACATACAGTAGAGAATTCTTTTGTGTGTCCCTGTAAATGAACGATGACTGCTATACACACACTATTCTGTAGTAAGTCTCTTGTAATGAACCTTATATAAATTTCAATGCGTTTAAAATAGGGAAACATTATTTAAATAAACCGCAGACGATTTTTCTCCATAGACGTGATGTAACGGAATTCTTTTGACTGTCCCTGTAAAGTAAGTATAAGTGCTATGCGCACCCTATTCCATATTAAGCTTCTTCTAATGCACCTTAGTGATATATATAAATTTCAATGCGTTTAAAATAGTGAAACATTATTTAAATAAACCGCAAATGATTTTTCCCCATAGACCGCAATGTAACGGAATTCTTCTGAGTATCCCTGTAAAAAAACTATAAGTGCTACACACTTCCGTTGAAATAGGGAACATGCTATAGATAACGATTATAACATATAAAAATTGCAGGGCAATCCGAGCATATTTACGGGAGTTAGAGCACGGACAGACGGCAGACGGCCAGACAAGCCGAAGTCATAAACACTTTTCAACTAGGTTGGAAAGTGTTAAAAATGAACCCGAACTGGTGCCCATTCAGATTTCCACCCTATTCCTTCTTCCAGAATTTGGAAATATCCGAAAGTAAAAGAATATTTATTTCATATTAGAAATGTTCTAAAATCAATACGATTGTAACATAATTTCTAAAAAGTCTACATAGAATAATTGCGAGACATCTGTTAATCGTTCACAAACTGTGCTATGGTGCGTGAATAAAGCTGAATGTCATATTGGTAAGTAGATATATACGAATTATGATTTATAACTAGCTTCCCCCACTAACTCGAAACCACACTTAGGTATAAAAAATTAGATAAACTTTCATGAAGAATAGGCAAAAATAACAATAAAACTACTTTCCTTCCTGTAAAATAAGATCTAAAAATCGTATTAATTAAAAAAAAATACCTTTGTATATTACCTGCTTTTTCGTAACAAAATATAGGTGAGTGTTATGTAGACCTATGTACAAATGATTGACAGAGAATCTTAGCCAAAGCCAAATGCACAGTACAAATATATATTTGTACTGTGGCCAAATGCTGTAACCAGATTAATATCTTGGAGACGAGACAGGAGACCTGATTTTCTTATGTAGCTTCCTAGAATCTAGCATAGGACTTCTACCGCCAAGATCGTTCTATACAAAAGAAGGGTAGCTGCCTTATCTCAGAACGTACAATAGAGTATTTTACACCTCTTCGCGCTTCAAGCATAAAAATATCGAGAGCTCCCAAGTTCAGGATAAATCTCTAAAAAAACCACGAATAAATCTCATATGACTTCGCCTGTGATTCCTCCCTCCCTCCCTAAATAGTGGCATAGTAATAGTTGATTTTTTTCGGTCCTGCTATTAGGCCAGTAAAATTAGTTCAAAAAGCCGTACAAACCCATAATTCGTGGGAAGCTGTAAATCGTTTTAATCACTTTGTTTTACATCCAAATGAAGGGGTTACTTATCTTTTCTAGAACTACTGCTATTTTAAAAATTCTTTAAAAATTTCACCGGTTTTTTTCTCTTTAAAATATTTTTTTTGGGGGGGGTCAGCCGGAACTCTGGGGGTGTCCAACACCCACCTGGACCCCACCCCCCTTCCTACGCCCGTTGGTTTACTTTTAGCTTAATTGAAACTGAACTTTGACAAATTTCACTTTCTTTAATTTTTAAGATGTCACGTAACTCCATCCAATATTTTAACATTGCATTTAATTAAACTCTGCTAAACATCTTTTAAACATTAATAAATATATTATTACATCACGATTTTCGGCCTCTGTTTCCTGACGTGTTGTGCATTTAATTGTAATAGATTATCTTTGAAGTTAGTTTGATTAAATATAGTTTTTAAAATTTTAATTTTTCTGCCACTTTGACTCTAACAGGTTTGGCATGTATTGTTGTGGTGATTTTTTTTTTTTTTTACAACCCTCATCGTATATTAACAATGGTTAGCGATTGGGGAGGCGTATTATTTGAAGTTAAAATCATAAATTTCTACAGTTTAAAAGTATTGAAGAAATTGATACTTTTTTAAGTTAAATTAAAATTTGAATTTTTAGTAGTTTTATTTCAAATGTTTGAAGGTTTGAAGTGCTATAATACACTGTTCAAAACAATTAAAGGATATTTGAAGTTTTATATAAAATAAAGATATAAACGAAATTTTTTTTGCCGAAAATAGAAGAAGAGAATCACAAATGAAAATTTTTCTGGTTTTCAAACTGTGGAGTATGCAAATTTTGAGTTCGACGTCAAAAACGTCGCTTCAGCGGCAGCGAATGAAATTTGACTTTCAACTGGATAAAAGAGAATGAAGACAAGGATGATCGGCATTCAGTGATTGCTTTGTTTCGATGAGTACGATGTCTCAGCGAAGTCATTTGACAGATTCAGAAGCTTGGAGAATTGTTGGTAGGTTAGAAGGGGGCCAAACTCAAGCCGAAGTAGCGCAAGCCATTGGAGTGTCACAAAGTGTCATTTCCAGGATCTAGAACCGTTTTTTGGAGAGTGGATGTGCAGGCCGAAGACCAGGGCAAGGTTGTAGATGGGCAACAACGCCCAATGAAGATCGGTATTTAGCGTTAACAGCTCGGAGACACCGAAACATGAACGCTACTCTTCTCCAACAACACCTTCGCTCGGCTACAGGCACCACGATTTCAACTCAGACTGTCCGAAACCGGCTCCATGCTGTAGGTCTGTATGCTCGCCGACCGATGGTATGTGTTAGATTAACATCAAGGCATCGTCGCGACCGCAGGGAGTGGGCAACCGAGCATGTCCACTGGAGGAGAAATGAATGGAGCAATATTCTGTTTTCTGACGAGTCCCGTTTTTCTGTTCATCCGGATAATAGGCGTATTTTCATCTGGAGGGACCGTGGCAGTAGGAATAATCCTGCGTTCGTGCACGAAAGTGTCAGATTTGGCGGTGGAGGAGTGTTGGTGTATGGTGGCATCTCCATTGACGGGCGCACTGACCTCTACATCATTCGAGATGGAGCTCTGACTGGTCGCCGATATAGGGATGAGATCCTCAGACCTATTGTAGTCCCTTACGCTGCAGCAATCGGAGATAATTTCATTTTAATGGACGATAACTGCAGGCCACATCGTGCAAACCTGGTGGAGGATTTCCTTTTCGAGGAAGGAATCGTTCGAATGGAATGGCCAGCGTGTTCTCCAGACATGAATCCAATCGAGCACGTTTGGGACGCTCTAGGAAGACGAGTTTCTGGCCGCCAACAATCCCCACAAACTCTCCAAGAACTGGAAAGAGCTCTTCTGGAATAGTGGGGCAGAATACCCCAACTCGTCATTAATAGCCTCATTGAGTCCATGCCTCAAAGGTGTTCAACGTTGCTGGCCGCCCGTGGAAACCATACCCCCTACTGAAAATGATTTTCTTTGAAGAAAACACCTTTTCTTATTCTTTTTTTCTCATATGCACAAATTGTGTTTTTTTCCTTTTGTACACAAATGCGCAATAAAATGCATTTTTTCTGCCAAACATGTGTAATTTATTCTCATATAACCTACTATGTCTGTCGACCATGTATCAATCAGCTAAAAAGTTTCCCAGATACAAAATCCACCTATAACTGCAATATCCTTTAATTGTTTTGAGCAGTGTATATAGTGTTTGCATGGATGTACTATATATACTCATGGATGCATCTATTATGCACTCATGGATGCATCTATTATACATCCATGAGTGTTTGTTTGGGATTCATGGTACACATTAAGAAGTTTGCAGAGGTTTTTAATTGGCTTTCTTGGTTTGAAAAAGTGAAGAAATAAATATAGTTGAAGGTCTTGTAATCTTCGTCTGAGAAAGATTAAATTTGTTTTTAACACTAGAACTACCATGAGCCATCATTTTGACGGTTACCAAATGAATATATTCCGATTCGAACCTGAAATTTCTTTTTAAAATAAATTAAATATATAACTCATAGAAATACGTTAAATGAATAAGTTAAGTAGTTTTAAATAAAATTTCTGGTGTGAAATAGTTTTAAAAAACTTAAGTAAAAATTCCGCTAGTTCTAGTGTTAATGCTTTCAAAGATTGAATTCCATGTTTTTGCTCAGTGTTTTTCTGAAGATAGCGGGTTTAAATCTCTATTCTTAGTGCTACAATGTCATCATCGCAGTGGTCGCGTGATGGGCCCTGCATTTCAAATTTTGTGAACTATTTGTGATTAAATTTTTTTTTAAGATGAAACTTTTGAACTGTTTTTCTTTTTCCATCCAGTTGAACGTTAAGTTCCTGAGAGATTGCCTGTAGACTTAGTGTTCCTTACTCCAGAAGGACTTTATTCCAGTGTTTTTCGTGAAGTTAGTTTAGTTCACTGAAGATGTGCCCATTTTGTGTTAAAGAACGTGTTTTAGTGATACTGATCACATTGAAGTTGCTCCATCATTGTTGTTAAATTGCAGCCGCTGTGATATTTTAAAAATACATTTGATAATTTTGTAAATTTTTATCTAGAATGTTGCTATTTTTATGAAAAAAAAATGAGCTCCTGTGCCGAAACTAGCTTTTTTTTGCATCTTGGACAAACATCGATTTTGGTGCCCTCCCTCCGCCCCCCCCCCCCCCCCGAAATAAATTTGCAAAGAGAATTTTACCAAGTTTCTAGTAGCCGACTCAACTTGTTTTAAATTTAAAATATGTAATCCCAAAATACTTAATATTGAACTACGTAATCAGCTTTGTCAAATATTGATTCAATAAAACCTTCAAAACGGAATAGAAAGGAACAAGAAAAAATTCCACTTAGGACAGGTTTTTGTCTTAGCAGGTATAATTGTTGGTATTCTTTCTGTTGAGAACATGTGATTTTAAAATTTAAAACTGTATTCCGTTATAGACAGATTTCGTTTTCACAGATTTTACTGTATGTGGTATCATTACAAATGAGGCGTTTAAAGTCAAGTGATATGAATTAGAATCACATTTTCTTAAGAGTTTACACTAATCACATTCGGAAGCTAATGTTAAATCTGTGGGAGCTTTCTTAATACTTTTATTTTTTTTTCATGGATACTTGCGGTCGATATCTAATGTTGTGCATTTGTACTTTTTCGGGTTTTGTTACAACTTTTTTGTACAATTTTCACTTTTGTGAAATTGGTTGAAAGCGGTTCTGAAATTGAAAGTATCCTCATACAAAAAAACTGCAACCAAAGTCGAAAAAGTAAAAACGCACAACATTAGCTATCGAGATCAGGTATGATATGAAAAAAATATAATATTTAAATGCAAGCGAGAATTCCGAAAAGAACGCTCCCATAGGTTTACATTGGCGTGCGAGTATTTTCGCATGACTAGTGTAGGCTCTTAAGAGCATTTTAATATTTTTAAATGTTTTTTTTAATACTAGCCATGGCGCCCTGTGCGAGCTTCTTCTCTGCATCTCTACAAATGGGATATTCTTAACAAAAGAAAGGGTTTTATTATTTATTTTGCATTTATTTCCTCTTATTTTGCTTTTATTTCACCTTTGCTTTTATTTCACCTCTTTCAGTTTCCCGACCTCGCGCCCTTTCAGGCCGGATCTGTATGTAAAAAAGTAATTGTAATAAAAGACAAGGGCGGCATTTTTCAGTTGTCACCCGCTACAAATGGCAAAAGGATAAAAACAATAATAATTGGGAGGATAAAGGCAGGGGCGGTTTACTACGGTATACTAGCCATGGGCGGGATTTTTTTGTGCATCCCTACAAATGATGTATTAAAAAAAAAAAAAAAAAAAAAAAAAAAAAAGTTTTTGCTAAGTATTTTATTTTGAGTGTATTTTTCACACCTTTGTTTTTAGTATCCCGAGCAATCACCTGATCTCACCCCATCTAAGCTCCACGGCTGGATCTGGATGCAAAAAAAAAAAATAATTGCAGCAAAAGTAATGGGGCGGAATATTTCAGTTGTCGCCTAGGGCGGCAAAACTCATAGAAATGGTAAAAAGAAATTAAACAACAACAACAAAAATCCATCCTATATGCTGCACCATGAAATTTTACATGTTGAACATTCACAAACATAATATTCTCCTTAGTTTTAAATTGAAATAATTATAAATAAACAATTATTAAATAAATAAATGCTCAAGTAATTAAATAATTAAGGCGACATTGGACGTTCAAACTCATTTTTTTATTTTTTTTTTATTTCACTTTAAATACTATTCAAGGACACACTATATGCATTATGGCATGTATTTATCACACCAGAATTTAAAAAAAAAATTTTTTTTGGAGAAAAATAAGGAATTTTTCTGAATTTTTTAACCGTTACGCAGAATTTTTCAAAATGTCCTATGCGCATTCCATATCAATTAAAATCATCAATATTTTTTATGCAGGTTTGGTTTATATATACAAATAAAACTTGGTATCATATTTTATATATTTGAATATAAAGGTAAAAAAAAAAAAAAAATCAAAATTTTTTGAAATTTTCCGCATTTTTGCATCATATTTTTTCAATTAACTACCTTTAAATTTTTTAAATTATACCTCATTTCAAAAAACCATACCAAGTTTTATGACAAATATAATGATAAATAGCTACAAAAAATTTCAAACTATTCAGATGAAATAGTATGCGCATGGAGCATTTTGAAAAAATGGAAACCGACAAAATTTTTGAAATGAGAAAAACAATTTTAAAGTTTTAGTATTGGTAAACATAAGAAAATATACCCTGAAAGGGACTAAAATCATATATATGCAAAACCTTTACATGTTTAATGAATGATTCCACCAAAATAATTATTTATAATCTCCCCCCCCTCCCCCCCCCCCTGTTGAGTGTCTGAAAAAAAATCATTTTTTCTGCGCTTGACTAATAAAGTTTGAGATTTTTCTTCGCAACCAATTATAGAATTTCTCAGTTTCATCTTTTTACAGATTACTAAAATTCTGTATTCTCGCCCCCCCCTGCCCCCCTCCCCCCCTTGAAAAAATTAATTTTTTCTGCGATTGACTAATAAAGTTTGAGATTTTTCTTCACAACCAATTGATGAATTTATCGGTTTCATCTTGAGACAGATTACCAAAATTCTCGATTCTCCCCCCCCCCCACCCCCCTGTTGAGTGACAGAAAAAATTCATTTTTTACTGCGATTGACTAATAAATTTTGAGATTTTTCTTCGCAACCAATTATTGAATTTCCCACTTTCATCTTTTTACAGATTACTAAAATTCTGTATTCTCGCCCCCCCTGCCCCCTTGCCCCCCCTTGGAAAAAATCATTTTTTCTGCGATTGACTAATAAAGTTTGAGATTTTTCTTCGCAACCAATTATAGAATTTCTCAGTTTCATCTTTTTACAGATTACTAAAATTCTGTATTCTCGCCCCCCCTGCCCCCCTGCCCCCCTGCCCCCCCCCTTGAAAAAATTAATTTTTTCTGCGATTGACTAATAAAGTTTGAGATTTTTCTTCACAACCAATTGATGAATTTATCGGTTTCATCTTGAGACAGATTACCAAAATTCTCGATTCTCCCCCCCCACCCCCCTGTTGAGTGACAGAAAAAATTCATTTTTTACTGCGATTGACTAATAAATTTTGAGATTTTTCTTCGCAACCAATTATTGAATTTCCCACTTTCATCTTTTTACAGATTACTAAAATTCTGTATTCTCGCCCCCCCTGCCCCCTTGCCCCCCCTTGGAAAAAATCATTTTTTCTGCGATTGACTAATAAAGTTTGAGATTTTTCTTCGCAACCAATTATAGAATTTCTCAGTTTCATCTTTTTACAGATTACTAAAATTCTGTATTCTCGCCCCCCCCCCCTGCCCCCCCCCCCCCCCTTGAAAAAATTATTTTTTTTCTGCGATTGACTAATAAAGTTTGAGATTTTTCTTCACAACCAATTGATGAATTTTTCGGTTTCATCTTGAGACAGACTACCAAAATTCTCGATTCTCCCCCCCCCCCCTGTTGAGCGACTAAAAAATTCATTTTTTACTGCGATTGACTAATAAATTTTGAGATTTTTCTTCGCAACCAATTATTGAATTTCTCACTTTCATCTTTTTACAGATTACTAAAATTCTGTATTCTCGCCCCCCCTGCCCCCTTGCCCCCCCCCTTGAAAAAAATAATTTTTTCTGCGATTGACTAATAAAGTTTGAGATTTTTCTTCGCAACCAATTATAGAATTTCTCAGTTTCATCTTTTTACAGATTACTAAAATTCTGTATTCTCTCCCCCCCTCCCCCCCTGCCCCCTTCCCCCCCCTTGAAAAAATTATTTTTTTCTGCGATTGACTAATAAAGTTTGAGATTTTTCTTCGCAACCAATTGATGAATTTTTCGGTTTAATCTTGATACAGATTACCAAAATTTTCGATTCTCCCCCCCCCGCCCCCCCCCCTGTTGAGCGACTGAAAAAAATAATTTTTTGGTATGATTGACTAATAAATTTTTAGATTTTTTTTCGCAACCAATTATTGAATTTCTCAGTTTCATCTTTTTACAGATTACTACAATTCTGTATTCTCGCCCCCCCCCCTGCTCCTCCCCCCTTGAAAAAATTCATTTTTTCTGCGATTGACTAATAAAGATTGAGATTTTTCTTCACAACCAATTGATGAATTTTTGGGTTTCATCTTGAGACAGATTACCAAAATTCTCGATTCTCTCCCCCCCCGCCCCCCCCCCTGTTGAGCGACTAAAAAATTCATTTTTTAGTGCGATTGACTAATAAATTTTGAGATTTATCTTCGAAACCAGTTACTGAATTTATTGGTTTCATCTTGCGACAGATTACCAAAATTCTGGATTCTCCCCCCCCCCCACTCCCCCCCCTTGATAAAATTAAATTTTTACTGCAATTGATTAATAAATTTTTATATTTTTCTTCGCAACCATCTGATGAATTTCTTGGTTTTATCTAGCGGCATATTAGCAAAACTTTGGAATTCTTAATTTTTTCTGTCGTTCAACAGGGGGGGGGGGGGGCTAGGGGGGGAGATTTAAGAATTTTCGTTATCTGTCGCAAGATGAAACCGACAAATTTATCAAGTCGTTGCGAAGAAAAAAATTTATTTTTTTCAGTTACTCCCAGTAAAAAATGACTTTTTTTGGTCACTCAACAAGGGGGGGGGGGCTGGGGGGAATCAAGAATTTTGGTAATCTGTCGCAAGATGAAACCGAGAAATTCATCAATCGGTTGCAATTGAATGAAAATTAAAAATAAACAGTTAATTAGAAGAAAAAATTCATTTGCAAATATTTGTAAACAAACATCAGCTGATCACGACAGCCGTTTAATTAATTATAAAAATGTAAATAAAATCCGAAAAAATCATCCGATTGTAATTATTTAAGTTGGAGATGAAAGCTTACATGGAGCTTTATTTTTTGGGGACAAGAAATTTTTTTCGAAAATTTGAGCGATTTTGCTGATTTTGAACGTCCACTGTCGCCTTAAATATAAAATAAAAACTGTCTTACTTTAAATCGGCAATCATTAATGTCAGTGACATCCTTCACAAAATTATAAAATAATACGTTTTATTATTATATAAGAATTATTTATTCAAAATAACTTATTCAAAGTCACCAAAATCAGAATCATCACTTTTCAAATTAGAGATTTAAAAATTCATTTCCAATTTCATCATTGTTATTTTTGCAATTGCTAAAGTCACTTTCACATGACATTTAGTCTCTTTCTTAGATTATTTGTGCTTCTGAAAACCCCATATTATTGTTTAAACATTCGTAGAATTCCATGCTTTCAAAATCTAGGCGGTTACCTCTTCATTTTACCGAACTTTGTAAAAGCATGTAAGCTGCTCTGCATCCAATCTTCCCAGAGCTATCGCACTTCATGTTTAAAAACTGGGTTTTTTTTTTTTTCATGTTTAACGGATGAAAAAATTTTCATAATCTGTCGTGTATGACTGCCAAGCTTGTTGACAGCTTTTTGCATTTTGCTTTCACTGAATCCAACAAATGATCTCTCATGAAATTAATAATTAACAGTCCTTGCAGCTGAAAAAAATCCACCTTTATGTTTCGGGTACACTTTTTCCAGCCGCTTCAACATTATATCCTCACACATCCATCCTTTTGGGTTTGCTCGGATGACAGTGTCCTTAAAAAAATTTCCTTTCGAGATGGTTTTTCTTTTGAAAATAATTAATGGCTTTAGTTTTTGGCCATTAAGTGATGCAAAACAAAACGCATGTAAATGAGGTTTTCTTGTTCCTTGTCTTAACAATCTATACCGATTTTTGCCCTGTTTCATTTATAGTTCTATTTGGGGAGCAGTAGAATGTTAGTGGCATTTCATTCATGTTTACAATTTGAGAATCCTTTGCATTGCATTTTTTTTTTTTTTTTTTTTTTTTTTTTTTATGTACGCCAAAAATTCTTCCTTTATTTCTGGCCTGCCATTTTGCAACGAATAGGAAATTTCCATCTTTTCATAAAACCGAAAAACCAGTTTGGAACATCTCTGAATTCTTGAATCCCCATTTGTTCTGTAATAAGTTTGGCCTACAAACAAATTTTTAGTGTATATATGGATAAACCTTTGTCCCCCCTTTTTTTTTTTATCCAGTTTGCTGAATTTTGTTCTAATGCAGGCCAACCAACGTTGTCACTGCTTCATGCCCGTTTTGTTTTAGACATTTTCTAAGATCTTTTTAGGCTTTCCATCAGCGAAGACACTGTTCATTGACATATTCCCTCACGGCAGCACAATTCTCTACTCTTACAGCTATTTGTATTGCTGTGAGTTTAAAAGCTCCAGTATAGCTTTTGGACTTTACAGGAGCCTTACATGTAAAATAATTAAATTAATATTGCACAATTAAAAAGAAAATGTAATTGTAAAATAAGTAGCATGCTCTTCGAGTGGCTGTCAAACAGTAAAAGAATGCTATCACTTCTCTCCCTTTATCTGCCCTCCTTTAGATGGTGCCCTCTTAGTTGGTGCTGAATCATGATGGCAAAAGTTTTCCTCCCTTTCTCCATTCACCTTATGTATACCACTGGTTCTCTTATTGGCCAAACTGTGTGAATGCCTTTAGATGACATCAAAGATTGCCATTGTGAAAATTATATTTCTGATTTTCGAAAGTTCTGAATGCTTTCTTTCTTAAGAATAATAAATTCTGCCAATTAAGGCTGTTTTCAAATCCAAACTGGCTACTTTCTTCTGATACATTTTAAAATTCATTTTTGTCTCCAAACGTTGTTTTACTGTTTGTCTTTATTCAGAAACTATGTGATCAAACTGTGTTTTCTGTTCTTGGGTAAAGGCAGAAGTATTTTCAGAAAATGGTCTCAAAGTACGTTTAAAAATAGTCAGAAAAAGTGTTGGGAAAATTTGTGTTGTTGAGGGGGAGGGGGGAATTTATTTTTGAAAAATGCATACTGCCTATCTATATTTAGTGATATGGTATCACTTTACATTTCATATCATTATTATTATAATTGGAATATTATTATTGAAACAAATTGGAATATTATTATAATTGGAAAAGCATTAGCAGAGATTTAAATATATGCAGTGATAAATGTTTTTAGCTGAACTCCTAGTGAAAAAGAATTAGTATCTGAAAAATAAATATGTACTTAAAATAAATTTGAAATTTGAAATAACTATTAAAAGTTTCCAATACTTATGTAAGGTGGCGTTAAAAAAAAACAAAGAAATATAAAAACATTAACATTTATTGAATCATTTAAAAACAAAAAAGTAATAACAAAGGATAAAACAGTAACTAAGATTTGATAAAAATAAAATAGCTCTTAACAATAATTACTTTACAAAAGAAAAATATGAAAAACATTTATCTGCAATTACATTAAACCAACTGGGGAAAAAGAAATAAACTTCTCGACATTTATTAAGAAAAGCAGAAAATAATATTTCATTATTAGGCATTGGGTGACCAGTGATCCAGGGCAGATTATCATTCCATTTTTATAATGTTATCTGATTCAGTAACTTGAAATAAATAACATCTATTGCTTGATAGAACACGTCAATTATGTATTGCGCAATAAAAAAGAAACAGAATAAAGATGCATGACTTCGATGTAAAACAGAATTCTATTAAGTGAACCTTTAAACAAAAACAAAGATCGGCATATTCCAAGGTATGTCAGTCAGGAACTTCGTTCATAATGATTCACAGCTTGTCTCTCCAGAAGTATATAAAGATAACGCTGAGGACCGAAGCAAAACAGTCCACCCAATAGCTTAGTTTAAACAGCTACGTAATTCACTAAACTGATTAATTTGATGAACAAGTCCATTGGTGATATTCGAAGTTTGAAATAAACTCAAATCCTATATTTCATAACTAAACTAAATAATAAGACATTTAAAAAAACTAAGAACTACTGTCATTATTCCGAAGATGTAGTAACACCTGTGATGTTAGCGATTAAATACAAGGTAAGGAACAAGTGAACTGGATCGTATCTTATATGATCCTGACACACAGAAACTAACCCATTATGCAATGCAAGAAACAAATACAGGTGTTCTCCAGAATAGCGAGATTGTGATGTTAGAAAGCACAAGTGACATGCATTAAGCCTGAATGGACGACATCCGCTTATGTCGGCCATGAGAACTGGTGTCATTCAATAAGAATGAAGTACTTCTAAAATCATAACAGATAACGAGACCGTAATTGGAAAATAATGACACGTGCAATAAATAAGATTAAAAACACTGGATAAAACAAACTCCATAGAATATTAAAAACAGAAGGATGGAAAAAAGTAAAGTAAGTGGATTTGTATTTTGTTTTAATAAAGGATAAATAAAAAAGAGAGAAAAATTGGGGATATGCACATACGGAGATAAGAATAGGTATGCATATTTCCTATCAAGATTGGCTTGGGGATGTCATTGCATTAAATAATAGTAGACGAAAGTTCCTTTTGGGCTTTGATATTGACTGGGGTGGCATTAGCAGTCTAGGCACACTATTATATAAAGGCCTGTGCAGGTGAATTTTTAAAATTTATGCCGCATGCACCAAAAATTAACGTTTAAAACCGAATAAAGCCACAGCTTTTCTCTATGAAATTATCGTACATGCAAAATCAAGTTTTAATGAACTCAGAGTAAGAAATAATAAAAGTATTTACTTTTTTGCGAATAGAATTGCGAATAAAAAAAAAGTAATATTAAAAATAGTATTCAAAAGTAATATAAAAAATTTCTATACAAAAATAAAAGCAATTTTATTTTTATGAAAAATTTGCAGTATCTCAGATTAAGCTGAGTATCATTTTGGATTATTATATCAACAATATACAAAATAAATATTTTAATTTTATATGAACATTTTTATTTATGCAAAACGTTAAAGAAAAGAAGTTCCACATAATGATTATATTTTCAATTTAAACTATATGAAAATACCACATCTAGGAGAGAGAAGGGGTTAAGATGATGAGCTCGAGTTTCCAGATTTTACATGAACTCAGTAGGTGGATTAAAAAGTTGTAATTGATATGGTACACTTTTTACAAAACTCTTCTATACAACAGAAAATATTGGAACCGTTTCCATTTGCCCCCAAAGGATAAAAAAAAGGTTTCCTAAAGAAAGTCATATTTGTCATCTTGCCTCACATAGGGGATAAGATGCTGAATAGATAACAATATTTATCAAGGTGCCTATAAAAATTTATTCAACACATTTTACAACATTTCGCACACATTCATAATTTATTTTAAAAAAAGTTGTAAATTGAAAAATGAAAAGCAAAAATGCAAGTGTCTGCATGGTTTGATCTACATCCCAATTAGAACAGTCAACATGTGCTCAAGATTTGTACATGAAACATTGGAACTAACAACAATCACCCACTCCTGGACAACCCACCGTTGCCGGCTTAGAGCTGAAAAATCCAGGAGGGAAAGACCATATCCATCACCATCTAGGCCGCAGTCAAGACCGGGCCCAGAAGACAATGGAAAGACCAAAGGAACTCGGAGAACCCAGAGCGGAAACATTGGAACTAGTGATCATCCTTGCCCTGTTCCTTGTAGATAATGTACTATTTATTGTTATAATTTTCTATATCGTTTTCATCTTGCTTTACCATCGCCATACAGAGACGTCCTTGGGGATGTGCAACAGGTGCGGTCGCACAAGGCCTCACGCTTAAAAAAGACACTCGCCCAATAAGAAAAAATATTTAATACAAAATATCTAAATATGCAGTATTCGTTTGGTTTTGAATTATTTGTTGTACGATAAAATTTATATTGAAACATGTTTATTTATAAAATGTAAAATATGTTATTAATGCATGTTAGAGGCAAGACCCGGACGCTCAAGAGAACATACTAATGTAGCCAATACCCAATCTGTAGACATTGTTATATTTCAGACTAGGCCGTGTTCGGCGCATTACAAATTTTGACAGATGCCTTTTCTGAATATGAACTGTTAAGAGACCAGTGCTTTGATTTTCAGGGCCCGCGGTGAAAAATTTAAGCCATTAACCCACAAGTTCTCCAGATTGGGAAATCATTAGTCATTTTTAAAAAGTATAAGTCAAAATTTACATTGTTCCCTCTCTTAACTGTATAGTGATACCTCAGCTAACGAAGATAATTCATTCTATAATCGCATTCGTTAAGCAAATTCGTTAAGTCTTCGCTAACCGAAACATGATTTCCCTTAAGTATCTACAGAAAATTGTTTAATTCATTCTGGATTTTGCCCACAATTGAAAGATAAGTTTTATAACATAGTACAAAGCACATAAAAAGCACCGTTGGCATTGTTGTTTCGCTCCTTTTTGGAAGAACTCTTTATTTTCTTCATGCCTTTTCTGATCAAGTTTATTTTTCAACTCTAACTAGTAATCCATCTACATATTTTTCATTTGCATCTAAATGTAATGCTTTGCCCAAATAGGCCTATCTTATCTACCGTGCTTTTATTTTCAAAAGTAAGATCAGTAGCAGCATCTCATCTTGAACAAGGGAAACAGCATTTTCTATCTTGCACCAATCTGGCCAAAAAAATTTCTAGATAGTATTAAATGTCGTACCTGACACTTTCATCCATACCATTACAATAACTTCAGTAACGTAAAGGATAGCATAGATCGAATACTTTGTGCGAATTTTAATTCATAAACCAAAACCAATTACAACGTTGTAACTCACAAATATGACAATTGGGACAAAAAACCACATACGGCCGTTTCAAGGATGCATCGATCCCCTTCCTCAGTGCGAAAAAAAAGGATAAAAATGGGTTCAACGAACCCCTCGGTTATAGTCCCGAGTACTGGCTTGAATGAAAATGCTAAAGCAAGAGTTTATATATACCAAAGAAGTGACGTAGAATTAGGCTGAAAGAACACCAAAATTATGTTAAAAAGCAGGAGTGTGAGAAATCTACAATAGCTAAACATTGTTGGGATTCCAACCACAGGTTTAATTATTCAGAAGCTAAAATTATCCAAAAATGTAATTCAGTTATAGATCTCTACTTTCACGAAGCTTACCTTATTCACAAACATAGTTCATCCTTGGTGAATGATATGACCAGCACCCCTTTTCTCTCGCACGTGTGGAGGGATCCTGCGCAGTGACTCCTTTTTTCAGTTATTTCCGGTCAACTACGTCACTTCTTTGGTATATATGAACTCTTGCTTTAGTATTTTCATTCAAGCGAGTACTCGGGGCTATAACCGAGTGATTCGTTGAACCCATTTTTATCCCCTTTTTTCGCACGGAGGAAGGGGATCGATGCATCCTTGAAACGGCCGTATGTGGTTTTTTGTCCCAATTGTCATATTTGTGCGTTACAACGTTGTAATTGGTTTTGGTTTATGAATTAAAGGATAGCATAATTATCCTTCCAGAACGCCTTCACAGTCACTAATAAAGAAAATTGAATCAAAACAACTTTTGAAAGGTGGAAAACTTTAAAAAATGTTTTGCAATTGCAGTGTGATTGTGTTATGTTATTACGTGATCCAATGAAAGATTAATTAGCCAAAGCCAATTAACAAATACAGGTGTTCTCCAGAATAGCGAGATTGTGATATTAGAAAGCACAAGTGACATGCATTAAGCCAGAATGGACGACATCCTCTTGTGTCGCCCATGAGAACTGGTGTCATTCAATAAGAATGAAGTACTTCTAAAATCATAACAGATAACGAGACAGTAATTGGAAAATAAAGACACGTGCAATAAATAAGATAAAAAACACTGGATAAAACAAACTCCATAGAATATTAAAAACAGAAGAATGGAAAAAAATAAAGTAAGTGGATATGTATTTTGTTTTAATAAAGGATAAATAAAAGAGAGGAAAAATTGGGGCAGGGAAAACAACTAAAAAAATATTTGTAAACCGAAAAATTTGGTTAACCAATGTATATGTTAGAAAATGTGCCACAAATTTGCATTTAAAATAATTAATATGAATAATTTTTAAAATTCAGTATACAATAGCAATCTGATATTAGTTTGATATTAAATATTTATATATTATACTTCTGGAAAAAAGCATCTGTTTCTATTTATGCTCTAGCATTCAAAGCCCAGATTAAAATTAAATGTCTTCACTCTAATTTAAAATTAAAATAAAGCATTCTTAATAATATTTTATTTGCTACAGCCTTTTTCAGCATTTGTGACACATAAAACACGTGGTTGCTAATTAGAGGATATTTGGATATTCTCCGAAACTCTGAAGATTGGAGTTAGGAGGATATCGCAAAGGTTGGCCATGAGTCTCCACTGGATTCCTTTCCTCTTCAAGAGTTTGTTTTACATTTTTGATTTAACTTGTTTCCGTATTTTCTCTTCTGTTTCATGAATATATATCTCAACTAAATTTTAGGGACATCCGTCCTTCCTTCTGAAATAATCAGCAGCAAAATAATCAATCGCGAAATACTTAGTCTAAATTGATTTTTCTATTGTCAGTGTTTAGATTTATTTGCATTTGGCGAGATGAGGAGCCTGTTTCTGAAAAATGGCACTATTTAAGCATAATTTGTAATATAATAACACATATTTACTTTCCTGTAAAAGATATTTTAACAATAAGCTGTATATTTTATTTTTTAATTATCTTTGCATTATATGAATATACCTGTCTCTGCCCCTGTCCATACGTAAAGCATATGTTTGTCATGAGAATGATTAATTAGTTTGGAAGTAAAAAGCCTCTCAAAAATTCTTGCACGAGGCCTTGCGTTCACTTGGGTCAGCTTTGCCGTCATATTTGTTTGAATTAGGTTTATTAGTATATCTTTCATTGTAAACAGCTTCTATTTCATATGCATTTTCATGTTTTGAATTGTATTTTAAGAATACGAGCAAGTTCTCAAATTTGTGCAAAATGGCTGGCTTTCTAAAATGGTCAATGATGACCTCAAGCCATTTTTTGACTGAAAAAGTCAATTATCAGTTGATAACAATCTTGTTTTGTGGGGGATGAGGGTTATTATACCTGAAAATTTTTGAAATCAACTGTTAGAAATGATCCATGACACCCATCCTGGCATGACCAAAATGAAAGCTATAGCACGTAGCCATATTTGGTGGCCACATCTGGATGAGCATATTTAAGAGATGGTGCTCATGTCAACAAAATGCTCGAACACCTCCAGCAGCTCCATTACATCCTTTGACTTGGGCAAAATCTCCCTGATTATTCCACATTTACTTTGCTCTGAAGAATGGCAAAAATTATTTGCTCGTTGTAGATAATCATTCTAAACGGCTTGAGGTAATTTTAATGTCTTCAATTACTGCTTCAAATACTATTGATGCCCTCCAACGGCTTTGTTCTAGATATGGTCTACCACTGGAAATAGTCTCAGACAATACTCGCCAGCTAACGTCTGATGAATTTGAATCTTTTTTAAAAGAGTATGGAGTGAAACATATACATTAACTCCAACTTATAGACCTCAGGCGAATGGTTTGGCAGAGAGATCCGAACAAACATTTAAAGACGCGCTGAACAAAATGAACTCTGACAAGTTTGTCGAATCAACGTTACGTCAGAAAATTAATAGATTTTTGATGACGTACAGGTCTACACCACATACGATGACGAATTGTACTCCAGCTGAGTTATTTCTAAAACGTCAAATACGTACACCTATTTCTCTTGTGCACCCTAGTGCTTCATTTTATGTGAAAGGTAAACAAATGGCAATAAAAAGTACTATTATGACAGATCCCACAAAACAATTCGTAATTTTGTGCCTAAGAAGAAAGTCTTTGAGAGATCTCATAGGGACCAGCGATGGTCTAAGGGGACTTGGGAAATCTCAAAGGTAGTGCAACATGGTATGTCGGTGTGAGTGGCAAGAAATATCTCGTTCACTTTGATCAATTAAGACCTGACTACACGGATGATTCACAATTAAACATAGCCACCCAGATTGATGATACTGTTGCTTGTTCAACTGACAGAGCTAATGATCCAGGAACAGATCTCCAACTAACTCCTCCAGGGGATTGCGAACCATTTAGCAATCCTCAGCCGACTGAGTCCTCCGATCCGGACATACCAGAGCCTGATGTTCCCAATGTCACCAGTGCTCCGGTTATGATCTCAAAAACTTGTTCGTCGGTACCCCTCTCGTATCCATAGAAAACCTCAAAGTTACCGTGATTAAAAATTAACAAGAACGAAACATCATGCGTCAAGCATAGATTATGTAACACTTCCCAACACTTACAAAGTATATAATTTGGAAAACTCATAATATATTTAAAACAAAATTTCAGGAATTACCAACAATATTCGTTTAAATATCTGAACTCTTTTATGCAGCCCTGTATATGATCTATAGATCTGTATATATACTATATAGAATGCTAAATTTTAGTTCCGTTAGGAAACGTGTAGCACAGTTTATAATTTCCCTTCTTAAATTTCCGCCAATAAACGGAAATGTGCTCGAGAACTTCTGTGCTGCCCTGTATACGATCTACACAATTTATAAACAACATGTAATAGACAAAAAATGAGTTGAATTTAAATACTTGTTCAGCAACTGAAAAAGCACTTCTGGCAATTATTATTAAGAAGCAGTACTACTTTAACCGAATTCTTTTGTATGTCTCTGTAAATGAACGATGAATTCTATAATAACAATATTCTATGGTAAGCCTCTTGTAATCCACCTTAGTGATATATATCAATTTCAATATGTTTGAAAAAGTGAAACGTTACTAAAATAAACCGCAAACAATTTTTCTTCATAGACCGTAATGTAACGGAATTTTTTTAGTGTCCCTGTAAAGGAACTATAAGTGTTATGCACATCACATCCCTTAGTAAGCCTCTTGTAGTGCCCCTCAGTAATGTATATCAATTTCAATTATCTTTGAAATCGTGTAACATTATTAAAATAAACCGCAAATGATTTTCCCCATACACCGTAATGTAACGGAATTCTTCTTTTGAGTGTCGCTGTAAAAAAACTATAAGTAATACAATAGTAAACCTCAATAACATATCAATTGCATGACAATACATATATATTTACGTGAGTTAGAGCACGGGCAGACAGACAGACAGACAAACCGAATTCATAAACACTTTTAACTATGTTGGAAAGTGTTAAAAAGGGGAATAATGTGATGTATTCACATACTATTTTTCTTGTATCCTGAAATCATATTTCATTCTGAACTGCAATCAGCAGATTACAACTAAACTTACCAGATTCATGTACGAGCGTATCTCGCACGCACATTTCCTATGTGCAACACTGTTAAAGTAAATATAGTTTCAGAGCATTTTAATTTAAAGTATTTCAAACTATTACATAATTTTATGATTTTTTTCCTACAACTGACTGAGGTATTATGTGATTATTTTTCCCACGACCGGTGGATGTATTTCGAGATTTGTTTCCCGCGTCTGATAAAGGAAAAGAGCAGAAAGAGCATGTTAAATAGAGCAGTAAGAAGTGTCGCTAGGCATTTAAAATATTTTAAAAGGGCTGCCAGGCACATAAAGTAGTTAAAGAGCTTACAGTCAACACTAATGTTATAAGCATCTCAAAGTCTTGTAAATGAAGTTTCCAGAGTGATTTTTTTCTCTGTTAAAGGAACAGGTACTCTCCAAAAGGTTTTATTCAAATATAATATTTTGTTCCATTTATATAACACTTTTGGATAATTTCATTCATGTATTTTTGGAGATATTTTTCTGGAATAAAGATCACTTTGATGTGTATATATTTAGCATAGAATTTATTTTTCTTTGGAAATAAGGGGGGAAATCTTAAACTGTCAAACCATTCATAATAATATTAGTTTTGAAAAATTAATTTACTTCACATAAATTCATCAGATATATTTGTATTAACATCTTTAGCAAACTATCTTCCATTCTCCTTTTTTATTCAATGAATCTATACATTTATTGTTTGTTTAAATTTGTTTTTGATACTTTCTAGTTTCGAAAAAAGAAATCATACATACTTATATTGTATAAGTATCTGTTAAAATGTAGTTAAATTATAATTTGTCGTTGTTGTATAGATGGAAACTTTTTTTTTATTTCCCACTTTCATGCCCGTTTTCAAGAAGCTTTAAATACGCAAATCCAAAATTACAGCCCTTTCCGCCAAGTCCTCTCTCAAAAATGAGGGAAGAAAATCCTATTTTAACTTGTTCGTTAATGAATAAACACTGGATTGAAAAACCATGCTGAATCAGCTGAAAAATACATTTGCAAAGGTTTGTTAAGTAATATTATAAATATTTATACAAATTTGATTATTTGTATATAAATGATATTCAATATTGATTGTAATGAACATCCAGTTATAAGAATCTTGTTGTTGTTGTTATTGTTGTTGAATTGACCCCATTGGGTCCAGTGAGCAGCTTTCTATTTCTGTATAGCTGTCATATTCCACTACGCTTGATCCATAAACCTGACTCCTAAATCTCCTAATTTTGAACCAATTCCAGATGAGAGATTTGCATCTGGATTGTCACCTCCAGAGGTAACGCTTATATAGAACTTGGAGTAGGACTTTGGAGCCACGAACAGATTTTAACGTTCACCAGCTCCCATTTACTTACACGGTCCCACAGCAGAGGCAGACGAGAGAGGATGCACCCTCCCAAACACTGACCTTGGTCGATGCTGCTTGGCTTTCGGTGATCTTACGAGAACCGAGCTTTACCGTCCGCGCCACTGCGGGACATAAGAATCTTAAACAATATTTACAGATGTGATTTTTCTAAGTGGAAGTCGAAGTCACTCTACTTGCAAAAATATTTTCCTTTTACCCTTTCCGGCAAAGTGGTCCCACTCCGGGCACACCTAATTTTAATTCTAAACTTGCATTTGACACCAAGAATATTTAATAACAGTTTGTTTCTACAAAGAAAGCTTAAAATAAGAGGTTCTTATTTTCTAAAAAAGTCGTTTGTAAATTCCGGTGTCAGTCAGTAATATCTCATTTTACGAACAGACTTTGTCTGTGCCGGAAAGGGTTAAAAGGATCTTACTAATTTTCATTGAAAAATCTAAAATCTTAGAAAAATATACCGTTGAGCCTGGTTAATGTAATACAGTAGACTCCCTCAAATCTGCACAGCTTAAAACCAAGGGTTGTTCAAAGTTTAGAATTTTGCAGATTTCTGGTTATTTTTGTTTACATTTTTAAAACACCAATTTGAATGCATTGGAAAATTAATGAATGCTTACAATAAAGTAAAATATTAAAATAATTTAAGAAAAAAAATTAAAATAATCTAAATAAAATATTAAAATAATTATGTAAAATAATAAATATTTAAAAAATGATTAAAATATTAAAAATAAAGTCAAGTGTAATAATTAAGTATGCAGTACTAAATATGCATAATAATGATGAAACATCAATTTTTCTCGTTTTATTCAATGAAAACTCACTATAAAAGAAAGTATATTAGGTAGCTTTCAATACAAAAAAGTATAAAGCTACCTATTGCAGCCGTTCGGAGGAAAGCAGTTCCGGAAAATTTCGATATATTTTCACCGATCATGACCTCCAGACCCCAAAACCACCCTCCGTTCAAATGTTGATTTATATATATATATATATATATATATATATATATATATATATATATATCTCCATATATATATATATATCTCCATATATATATATATATATATATCTGACCTATGTCATATGATAACGCTCGTATTTATAAATCAATTTTGATGAAACTAATTGTGTGTATTAAGCTCACCAATGTCTCGACCGAGTTCGTTGGACAGCTTGGTCCGCCATTTTGTTTCAAGATGGCGGTCAATTAAAAATTTAAAACTAAAATAAATATACAGAAAGGTTAAAAATTCAAATTTATTTTTTAATTCAGTGTTAGGCCTTGAAACGAGGATTCCAGAGCATTTTTTGTTTTATCTCTATCTTAAAAAACGGCTGAGATAGAGCAGTTTGAAATTCTAGGGTGGCTGACATTTTGAAACAAGACAGCACATTACAAAAATTTTCATTGTTGTAATAATTTTCCCAATCAAACGCATAAAACTATATATTCATATCCGTTAGCGCCAAATTCTCGCCAAACTTGGCGACATTTGGCGAAATATCGCCAAATTTGGCGACCAAAATAAGTCTTCATAAATGAAGCCAATTTGGCTATTGCTCAATAATTTGGCGAATTTCTTATTCAAATTCAGTATTAACGAATCTTTTGTAAACGTTTTATTTGCATTTTAAGTTGCTGTTTTCGTGTAACATTAGCTAAAATTTTAAAACGAAGATATAGGAAAGCTACCTTTTCCTCCAGGTACAGGCCGGAAGGACTTTTTTTTATTACTTTTCTTTACAAGTTTCATTTTTTGTGAACATGGACAAACTTTTTGTCTGGTAAAGTTTTTAGTTTTGTTATTTTTGTTTCAAAATCTCATGCACCGTTCTAGGGCTTATTCCATTACGATTGTGCCAAAAAACGAGTACATGAATCAGAATCTAGCTTTTTTTTTATTATCTCTTCTTTTTGAATTATTGTCAAACTTACGTGTTTTCCTTTCCTATTTTTTTTAATTGGAAATATTGGAATCAGCCATATTACTTACAAAAAAAATAAAAATAATTACATATTAAATCAGAAAATTGAATATCAAAGAATCGAAAGCAAAAAAATGTAAACATAAACAATACGGCTTCAACAGTTACAATTGCAGGTATTGTGAAGAAGTTACTGTTGCACCATATTATTACCTTAGATACGAAAATAATTTACATCAGAATCTTAAAATAATGAAATTTTATTTCATATTTATATAAACTTTTAACAAAAAAGCTTGATTAATTAAAAATTGTCTCGGAAAAAAGATTGTTATCCCCGACGAAATTAGCGCCATCTTGAATTTTTTCGAAAGAAAATTCTTATTTTCTTCATGAAAAAGCTTGATTTCAGCCATATCGCGACCTACGTAATACACGGCCGGTGCATGACGTTTAAAACGTCACATGGAGTGGATCCGAGGCTAACGAAAAAGACAGGCTACCGCGGTGCATTCCACTTATCTTTTTTTACAGACCGCTACAGTGACGTGTTGCTCTTTTCGTGCACCTCCATTGGTGCATTCGAGCATCACGTGACTCCGGCGGTCTGTAAAAAAAGATACACGTAAAGCACCGCGGTAGCCTTTCTTTTTCGTTAGCCTCGGAGTGGATCATTTTTACACGGTGATTGGTGCAAAGCGGCGCACCCCCATTTTGCACCAATCGGCGTGTAAAAATGATCCACTCCATGTGACGTTTAAAACGTCATGCACCGGCCGTGTATAACGTAGGTCGAGGCCATAGAGATAATGTGCATGTTTGTCAACAAACCGGTTCCTCACTAGTCAACTCCTTTTGTCGTAGGCAAAACATTTCACGCTCAATGGATTGTTTCCTTTGAGAAAGCGAAATTTTCGCATTTAATTACGGATCATATTTATTCTAAAACAAATTTTGTTTTATCAGATTATGCACAGAACTTAGATTCTGTTGCTAATCAAGATTATTTAACAAGAAAATTTTAACAGCGAGCCAGCTGGAAATTGTTATGACAAAATGTATGCAACTGGAAAAATAGTTAATTACTATTACTACAATGCATCTACATATATTTTTTCCCTATAAAATTAAGTATATGAAAGTTTAGAATAAAACACCATATTCACATCGTTGTAAAATATTGCTAACTACTATTGTTTGCATATTTTCAAAGATTGTCTAAAAATCCACTCGCCAGCGGCATTTAAAATGATGTATTTCCCAACTCCTCAGTATAGATTAATGGTTTTACATAAAACAATTAAAAATTTATTTATATCATTTTAACATGTTGTATTATGATTTATGACAAGCAAATCTATGAAAATAAAGCTTGTAAACACAAGCTTTATTGTCAGAATTCTGTATTTTTAGCTAAAATTAGTTCTATACTAAATAAACACTCCTTAGGTTTTAAAAAATATTTTTAATATTCTAATAATATATATAAAAATAGGACAAAACAAAAAATCGACTTATTATATGAAACATTTGAAGAAGTACTAGAGCGATATTTTTTAAGAAAAATTTTTTTTTTTTTTTTTTTGGAGAAGAGAATTATATAATTAAATAAAAAAAATAATAAATAAATGTCATGTTTAAAAAAAACTTACCACGAAAAAAGCATTTAATCAGAGGTCAGTGCGGATTTTTTTTTTCGGGGGGGGGGAGGGGGAAGTTTTTGGTTTGTGAAAAATAAAATTTATTTTTGTGAAATTTATTATATTTTTGTGAAAAATAACATTTTGTAACAAAAGATAAAATCCAGTTACTCAAAATCGAACCAAACATTTATTAATAACTAGCTGGCCCGCCCGGCGTTGCCTGGGCCGTGATAATAAATTAAAAAAAAAAAACCCTCAAGTTTTCGATATCGAGTCGAATGATCCAAACCCTGTTGAAATCGTGCCCATAGAACCCAAGAAAAGAATGAGTTGCCATGCGGTGGAATATGCCCCCTGTAAATTTAACGAATTTCCTTTAACATTAATACGATATTTAATTTACGGATGAAATTTACGGAAGAGCCCGGGTCTTGTTCTAGAAATTTTTCTGTCATTCATGTAGTAGCTGGAAGTCCTAGGAAGTTGTTAGAAAAAGAAAAGCTAGTGAATCGGACGATTTTTAAGGGAGCTATGGTAGGGGTCCCAAAAGGGGCCGCTGATAGTTTTGAGCGGGGCCCTAAGATGATATCCTAATTGGATGTAGAAATGGGGAATAACTAAATGGAGAAAAGGACTCAAAAACGAAGATCGGATTAAAAGGGGGCAAGGTATTAACAATTTAGGGAACAAAAACTTCAAGAGGCCCCAGGGGTCCCGGATCTTCTCCGATTTTTTTGTTGTTCATATAGTAGCTGGAAGTTCTAAGTTGTTAGAAAAAAAAGCGAGTGAATCGGTCGATTTTTAGAGTAACTGTAGTAGGGGGCCCAAAAGGGCCAGTTGATAGTTTTGAGCAGGGCCGTAAAATGAAGGGTTCTAATTGAAAAGTAGAAATGAGGAATAACTAAATGGATAAAAGGTCCAAAAAACTAAGAAAATCGGATTAAAAGGGGGCAAGTTATTAACAGTTTAGGGAACAAAAACTTCAACTTGCCCCGTAACAGGCCCCAGGGATCATAACTGGAACGTAGAAATGGGGAAAAAGCTAAATGGAGAAAGGGTCCCAAAAACGAAGAGGATCGGATAAAAATTAGGCAAGTTATTAACAATTTAGGGCAAAAATCTTAAAGGGGCCCCAAAGGGCCCTGGTCTTAAAAAATTTAAAATTCGAGCCTCAGGTGCATCAGGACCTACCTTGGACTATCCGCTTCAATTAGGAAAAGCAAAATTATATGAATAATTAATAAAAAATAATATGAGTAATAAGCACACAACACAGGGTATTGCCAGTTGATCAACTATACAGTGGGAAATGCTAAAGCTTGCTTATGTTTTGCCTACGCTTCGTTTAGTTGTAAAATCTTTACTGCTTCGTGACGTCACATGCACATTATACGAGGCTAACGAAAAAGACAGGCTGTTAAATATATCGTGAAAAACTTCTGTTTTTAAAGGCCCTCCATTTTCTGACCAATGAGAATGCTACATAAACGCCTTGGAGCGTTTTCATTGGTCAGAAAATAGAGAGCCATTAAAAACAGATGTAATTTTTCACGATATTTTTAACAGTGTACCGCGGTGCATTCCACTTGTCTTTTTTTCAGACCGCTAGAGTGACGTGATGCTCTTTTCGTACACCTGCATTGGTACATTCGAGCATCACGTGACTCCCGCGGTCTGAAAAAAAAAGATTCGCTTAAAGCACCGCTGTAGTCATGTTGGAGGTCACATGTTATGGTAAGTACAACTCAACCCTTGTAGACAAGCGACAAAAACTCAACTCTACTCTTTTTTTACTGTGTTGTCATTCTGTTCTGCTATGTAGCTCGTGTAAGCAACGTGATTAAAGTATAAAGTTAACACTGCTTGCAGCCCTTTTGGATTTATATTTATATTTGCATAATTAGCTTTTTGTTAATCTGTTGGTAACAATAACAGGTTATGGGCTCAGCATGTTTTAAAACTGTGTGAAGTAATTATTTTGAAAAGCTAACTAACTTAGGCCTAACCGCGTGACGCAAGCATGGCTGAACTTAAGGTGCAAATTGATAAATTGGAAGGTGCTGAAAATTGGAGCAAGTGGAAGTGGCAAATGAAAATGCACTTTGAACACAGTACGATATCACTTCGATTATTGAAGGAACTCGTGTGTGTCCGGTCGCTGTAAGTGACGATGCTGATTCGAATAAAAAGGTGAGTGAATGGCGACGTGATAATGCTAAAGCAGTTGCTCTCATTGCAAGTACGTTGAGCCACTCGGTTGCTGATTTGGTAATGACTTACACTAATGCAAAGGACATTTGGGATAAATTAGTCAGTGTTTTTGAACAAAGTAGCATTCAGAGACTTAATTTACTCATGACCCAATTTTTCCAATTTTGTAAAGATCCAGATGACAATGTTGCAACTCATGCTGCCAAAGTTGAACGTATTTATACAGAAATGAACAATGAACTTGCTCGTATTGGCTCAAGTTCCATTCCACCAGAGTTGTTACATGGAAAAATTCTTCTGACTGTGGGTCCAGAGTACCAAGAGTTCAACAATGTTTGGGAGTCATTAGACTCAGAAAAACGTACTACAAAAAATTTAGTTGAAAAACTATGCACGATTGAGCAGCGTGTCAAATCTACTACTGCTGTGGACTATGGTGCATTTGCAGCTCGTGTTCCTGTTTCTGGACAAAAAGCTGTGAGGAATAGGAAAAATATTTCTGAAACTGTTCCTGGAGGTAATATTAGACCTAGTAGGCAAAAGAATTGTTTTAAATGTGGATCAAGTGCACATTTATGTAAAGACTGTCCAAAGAAAAAATTCAACGATAAATACCTGCCATCAAAGAATAACAAAGGTGCATTTAGTGCTAGTGAAAGTTTTGTCCAGCCAGATATTTGGATTTGTGACTCTGGTGCTTCTCACCACATGACTGCAAACAAACAGTATTTTGTAACTTATAAACATTTTCCTGTGCCCATTGAAATTTCACTTGCTGACAAGAATAAGATCTATGCATAGGGATCTGGTAAAATAAATATTGAAGTTTGTATCCATGGTAAGTGGTATGATGCTCATATGGAAAATGTGTGGTATGTTCCTGATGTGCGAAGGCACCTATTTTCTGTTCAACAAGCTGCCAAGCATGGTGTTGAAGTAAAAATGACTGACAAGTATGTTGAATTCTATCGTAGTAACGAACTTGTTGCTGTTGGATCATGGACAGATGGTACATATGTTATGTCCATCAGAGTCGTTATTCCAGCATGTCCAGCTGAAATAAGTATTGCTACAGAATCTGAAACGCTGCAGTTGTGGCATGAACGTCTTGGTCACCAAAACAAACGTCATGTTCGGAAATTATTAAATGACATGAACATTACTGTGAGACATGCAGTAACAAATGAGTTCTGTGATGGATGTGCTCTTGGCAAAGCACATAGAAAACCTTTCAAATCACACCCTTACAGAGCCATGTCAGTTGGTGAAAGCATTAATGCTGATTTAAATGGACCCATGTCTGTGGGATCCTTCAGTGGTGCACGATATTTTTTGAATTTCAAGGATGACTATAGCAAATATCGTAGAATATTCTTTCTAAAAAAGAAAAGTGAAGTAAGTTCCTGCTTGTGTATATTTCTCAATGAAGCTACCAATCATGGTCATGTTGTGAAAGAATTGCGTTGTGATGGAGGAGGTGAATTTGACTGTGGTGAAGTTCGACAAATCCTTGCTGAAAGAGGTGCAGTTCTAACTCCAGGCATACCGTACACACCTGAACAAAACGGAGCGTCAGAACGTGAAAACAGGACAATTGTTGAACTTGCTCGCTCTATGCTCTCTACATGTGGATTACCTCGATCTCTGTGGGCCAATGCATGTGAAACAGCAGTATATCTACTAAACCATACTGGGGTATCACCAGAAGAAAACAAGAGTTCTCATGAGCTTTGGACTGGTCAACAAACATCTAAACTGCATCATTTGCGAGTGTTCGGAACTGAATGTTATGCCCACATTCCAAAAAAATTTTAGACGTAAGTTTAACAACAAAAGTGTAATTGGTCATCTTGTGGGGTATGTCAACAGAGATGGCTATAAAATCTATTTACCTTCTCAAAATAAAATCATAAAATCTCGTGATGTATATTTTAAACCTGAACGCCTATGTACCACTCCTGTTACAGTGGAGGTGGAGGAAGACTCATCTGAGAACTGTGAAGAAATTCAGAATGCAGACAGCAATCAAGCAGAAGAAAAACAAGAACTTAGAAAATCTGACAGACAGCGAAGCATGCCTACATGGATGAAGTCCGGAGAATTTCTTCTTGCAAACGTAGCTGCTGTAGGAGAATCTGAAAGTCCCGCTACATATACTGAAGCTATTTCCTCAAGTGAAAGTGACTTGTGGCTTAATGCCATGAAAGAGGAAATGTCTGCCTTGCATGAAAACAAGACATGGGAATTAGTTGAAAGACCTAAAGGTTCCAAAGTCATCAACTGTCGATGGGTGCTGAAGAAGAAATTCAATCCTGATGGTACTGTTGAAAGATACCGAGCACGTCTTGTAGCAAAGGGGTATGCCCAAAAAGCTGGTATTGACTTTGATGAGACATTCAGCCCTGTCGCAAGATACGACACCGTAAGATCAATTTTGGCTGTAACTGCAAAAGAACAACTGCACTTAAAACAGTTTGATGTGAAGACTGCGTTTTTATATGGAATACTGCAGGAGGAAGTCTTCATGACACAGCCAGAAGGTTTTAATGATAATAGTGGGAGAGTCTGTCTTCTACACAAAAGTTTATATGGACTTAAACAAGCCTCTCGTTGTTGGAACCAGTGTTTTGTAAACTTTATGAAGGAACATAAACTGGAGGTTAGTACTGCTGATCCTTGTTTGTTTGTCAGACATAGAGATAAAAAGAAACTTTTTGTTGTAATCTATGTAGATGATGGTCTTGTTGTTGGTTCTGACGAAGTTGAAGTGGAGGAATTTATTAGTCAACTTGCTCAATCCTTTAAGATTACAATAGGTTGTTTGAATCAATTTCTGGGTATGAGTATAACAAAATTTGATGATGGTTCAATTTTTGCAAACCAATGTTGAGAAGATGCAAACCAATGCTGCAAAGAAAATACTCGCAAGATTCAATATGGACTGTGCTAATCCGGTATCAACTCCAAGTGATAAAAGCTATGTCTCTGATGACGAAGGTAATGAATTGATAGGAAAAGAAATTCCTTATCGGCAGGCTGTTGGCAGCCTCATGTACCTTGCCATTGCCACAAGACCTGATTTATCATATGCAATTAGTGCAGTCTCTGAAAACCTCGAAAATCCTAGGTCATCAGATTGGTGTGCTGTTAAGCGAATTTTCAAATATCTGAAAGGAACTGTCTATTTTGGTTTGTCGTATAAAGCTAAGTGTCATGCCAATGAGCTTCAAGTATATAGTGATGCTGATTATGCAGGGGATATGAAAACCAGACGCTCAAGGACTGGAATTATTTCTAAATTTTCAGGCGGTGCCATTTCATGGATGAGCCAGAAGCAAAGGAGTGTGGTGTTATCGACAACAGATGCAGGATATGTTGATGCAAGTGAGAGTGCCAAAGAGTTAATTTGGCTGAAGCGTTTGTTAAGTGATATAACAACTTTAGAAACTCCTTCCCTATTTGTGGATAATGCCAGTGCTGTTAAGCTCACCAAGAATCCAGAATTCCACAAAAGAACAAAACATGTTGATGTGCGGTACCATTTTGTACGTGAAAAATTCATTAACGGTGAACTGTATATTAAACATGTTCCTGGAAAGATGCAGCTAGCTGACATTATGACGAAACCTCTGACCTGTGTCAGGTTCAAAGAACTTTGTGTTTTGTTAGGACTAGTTTCATTTAATTCAGATAATATTTAAGTTAATGATATGTAAGTTGTGGCTTGTGGAAGAAGTGTTATGGTAAGTACAACTCAACCCTTGTAGACAAGCGACAACAACTCAACTCTACTCTTTTTTACTGTGTTGTCATTCTGTTCTGTTATGTAGCTCGTGTAAGCAACGTGATTAAAGTATAAAGTTAACATTGCTTGCAGCCCTTTTGGATTTATATTTATATTTGCATAATTAGCTTTTTGTTAATGTGTTGGTAACAATAACACTACAAATAGGCAGTTCTGATTGGTTTAACTAATCAACTGATCAACTATTGTACTTCAACTGGAGGTCAGGGTAGTTCCACCAATCAGAACTGCCTATTTGTAGTGTGTGACCTTCAGCATGACGTCAAAAAATAAATATTGATAAACAGGAAAATGAATGCATAAAAAATAAACAATTCGGTTACAGTTTACATTTGCGAATATCGTGCAGGATAAAATATGATGAAATCGACAAAAACAAAAAAAATTTAGTAAAAAAAAATCGGGAACTGCGCCGATTTCAGCGCCATCTTGAATTTTGTTCCTTCAACTTAACTCTAGTTTCACTGTTTACATTGGTAACGGTACGTCATGTTCATGCGGTACGTGGAGGCCTTTGGGCCAAACAAAACAACAACGGTAAGTGGATTTTAGGGTCGTTCTCGTGGTCGTGGATTTGATCGAGTCTACTGTATATTCTTAGTCACTTTAAGCGGCTTCCCTATTTAAAATATAAATGTGAAGGATATTTTAAAGTAAGGCTGGTTTAAGGAACATTTTAAACTCTGTAATTGTGTTTCCATCTGGATTTTAGAATTGGTTTGAATGTTAGTATTTAACACAAAAAATAAATGCCTTCATAAGTGACAATAATCACTGATTTTTAATAGTTGCTTACCAATGGTACTATAGAAGTGTAGCATTAATTGGGGAAAAATTAGATCCTTGTAAGGCAGCAAAATATCTCCTGCTGCCATTAGCCATAACAAACCACAAAAAAACTAGATACTTGTGGTTGGTATGATTGATATTGAAATCATCAGTAGAATCCCCACAATTACCCTTTCCGCCCCTCTTGCTTTGCACATACTAAAAAAATCATGAAATCTCTTTCATGTTATAAAAAAGTTTTACAAAATGTGAATTTTGAGCGATTTTTCTAAATAGTGAAGTAGTACTAAATGATAATTACTTTCATAAATTATGTCAAAAGACAAATTTTTTAATTTTATTAATTTTGGGAAGGATTTAAACTATTGTAAATTCTTCGCTTGATCTTATGAAGAATTTTAATAAATTTATCATTATTTTCAGTGTTGCCACAGAACTTCCTGCGCCAGATTAATAATTTGATTTGAAGGTGGTCAAGCATTTGGGAAGAGCTCCATATCCTGTGCTGCTTGGCGAACTTGGCAAAAAAAATTGCACCTAAATGCCATTTTGGCGACATGAAAAAATTTTCAAAGATTGCAGAAAAACATCAGTTTTAAATCTTTATGTTATTTATAAATCAATGATTTTGCACCATTTTTAAAAGTAGAAAATGATGTAAAAACATGGATTTATAAATAACATAAAGATTTAAAAACAAAGTTTCTCCGCCATCTTGAAAAATATCTTACGATCCAATTACATAAATTTTAGCAGCATTCTAAATAAACTAATGATTAAAAAGCTAAACAAATGTGATTTTTCAGATGAATATTTGTTATTGTCAGGGGGCTCTGCCTCCCTGAACTCTAACAAAATGTTTTAAAAACATTTTGGACAATAAAAAAGAGAAAAAAAAAACTTACCAGAAATCTTTTGTCAATCTTGATTACACTAAATTTGAAACAATGTAAACTTATAAAAATAATTAAGGTAAAATCTTGCTCACAACTGCCAAAAAAAATTTATTAAAAATAAAATAAAAAAGTAAAAGGATAAATATAATTAAATGCCAATAAATGAGACGGCGATTCAGAAAAAAGGGAAATTGCATACAAAAAATATATAAATATTTATACAGAAAAAAAAACAGTTAATATTTACAAAAAAAATAAATAATTTAATGTTTACCAAAAGGGATCCCAGTCAGGGTCTGAAACATCGCCAAGATAAGGCACTTCACCTTCTAACTGAAACGAGTTTAAGTTTTGAGGGACTTTTGGTAATGCACCCTCGATGTTTTCAGACTTTGCCATTGGTCTTTGAAAATCCAAAAGCTTTAGCCCCTCATTCCCGTACCCTGGGTAGACTTGAATAATGTCATTTATGAGGACTTTCATTTTCTGGCCCCTCGTTTCTAAATGATCTAGCTTGCGTCAGCGATAAAAATGAAGAGCCATATATTGTGACAACATTTTATCGTTCCTGCAACATTTTAGAGAATTTTTAAACCAAGGATTTTCATTTTCTATATCATTAATGGTGTTCGCTTTACTGGCTTTTGACACAAATTCGCCTTTACTATGATTCGTAACTTTGTGTGTTGTCTGACTGGAGAATAATTTTTCTCCATCTCTAAAATGGCAAACCATGTAAAAATAGAAATATTTAGCAATAAAGGGTGCATTTTAAACAACTAATGCAAAAATCCTAAGAAAACACCAAAAGAAAAAAAAGGCTGAGCAAATTGGACTTACCTTACAATTACAAGACGTTGGCACAAGCAAAGACACATCCGAATGTATGGCGGCAAACTAGTTGTCTAACGGAATTCAAAATTTAGCTTAGTAACTGCTCACATAATACTAATTGTAACCAATCAGCTTCAAGATCACAGTCTTCAAACGGGATTTCCGAACTAAAGCAACCCCAGGGTCGCTTAAGCCGTTGAAAGTCAACGACTAAACGTAAATAAGATCGAAACATCTATCGCCAAAAAACTCTCCAAATCTCCTAGCACAGGATGCGGGACTTGTCCCAAGCATTTAAACATAGTAAATTTGAAAGAAGTCGTTGTTGGAAAGCATCTTGAAAGGTAACTTTTATTTGTAGAAGTTGCTTATATAGTAAACTCTGATTAATCCAGGCTAATAAGCAGTGATCGAAATTAAGAAATGAAATGTAGGTGTCAAATGACACCCACTGTAAATATCTTACGCGTCAAATTAAAATTTTCAGTTGCAATTTCCATAATTCATTTTTTACAAAGCTGTAACATAATATGCTACTTTATAGAAAACACAAGTATTTTGTTCTTATTTAAAATTATTGAAGTTCTTTATTTACAAGATTATAATATTAGGGTGTATCAAATGTATTTTTGGCTTTTCTTCCTGCAATTTTGTTTAAACTTATGTAAAACTTGTTATATGGCAATTACACACTATGCTTATATATTATACACTTACATGCTATTTATGCCCTAGTTCCTCTATCAGTTTTTCTATGTCAGTGGGGGGGGGGGGGGGGATTCTGCTCTACTTTTCTCTTCAACTAATTTTACTCAAAATTGACACTTCTGGGCTTTTCATTTCTGGGTCTTATTTCAAGGCTGTGGTCCCCTTCCTTAAAACATTTGGATTTGTTTTGAACTTATCTATAAAGCGTCTTGTCCTGGCCTCCAACTGCATAAATTTTGTAGACAGATTTATTGGTTTTAAGGCCTATTTTAAAATGATATCTGAAGCTGTATAAAATATCAAAATTTGTATCATGGTTTATGCAACCTAAAAATAAGAAGGACATATATCCTCTTAAATAACATTTTAATTTATGTTCAACAATAGGGGTGAGAAAGTGCCAGCTATATGCATTGGTATAAAAACATTCAAAAAATGAAAATTATTTTGATACACTCTAATAATTGAAGCAACTGTAAAACTGATATAGCATTATTAATTATTACTATATTTAAAACTTAAATAGAAAATGTACTTAATTATGTAAAACAAAACTGGATAATTCTCTAGCAAATCGGAAACTATAATTACACTTGAATTTAGTAAAAAAAACAAAAACAATTTAATTATAGTCAAATCTTGTTAACATGAAATCAAAAAAAGTTTTTTTTTTTACATGTGTATGTTTTAACCATTAATAGTACCAATGGCGCACCCAGGGTTATGCCTTGGCAAGGGCTAGATTTTTAGATATCTGTACAGACTGAGCTCGGGCCGTTTTTCTTTCATTAGACTCAGGCTTGGACTTCATTATTTCTAAAATTAGCAGTTTTTTTATAGTGTTATTTTACATTTGTTAACAGAATCTGTAGACATTTTTATTTTGGTTAAATAAATACAAGACAAATATTTAAAAAAAAAATTGTATATTCACTCTTTATAGAGCTTCAAAATGCAATATATATATATTTTTAAACTATTTTCAATTTTTTGTCTATGTTATCATTAGTATTGGAATTTCGTATACAATATTTTGCGAACATATAATCAGAAAAATAATTCACTTTAAAATGTTTATATAGATATGTATTTATGTATACAATATACTTTTTAAAATAATTTTTAAATTGCAGGTATGGTGGTTAAGAAATATAGGATTTTTTAAAATAGAGAGAAAGGATTGATTTTACTGATTTTTGCTCGGACCAAACTTTTAGCTTTTACACTGGGTTCGGTATACAAAGATAGCTGTCCTCTGGGCCGGCCCAGTATCTGAAATTTTCAGACTGTGTAGACCACTATATTTACATGAAACTCGTGAGGAGACGATCAATGATCAGCCGACAATCAATTAAAATCAAAATCAAGCAATTTTTAAAATATTTTGGAGGAAAAAATTATTAACTTGTTTCTGTTAATTTAAACAGAAACAGACATTAATTAAAGCTAATCCATAAAATTACTCAGTCATATTATGGCAGTTATGAATGTGAGAAAGACAAAATGTTCGACATATAAAGGTTATTTTTTCTGTAACATGTTAAATGTTTAAAATGCATGATTGTGACATCACGTTCACTGTATGTCAGATTCATTACATGTGTTTCTTATGTCATCAAGTGATATTAAAGAGAAAAATCATTGAAAAAATGTTGCTATGGATAGTTATGTATTATTGATCAGTTTCAATTGATGTCAGAAACATTTATTCACCAGCCAACAGGAATTATTTACAAAAATAATGTAAATAAATAAATATTAAATATTTATTTTTTTATTTTTTCATTAATATATTGTAAATTTTAATGTTGAAAGTTACTGATAGTTGGCGCTTAGCAATCGGGACTTTTCTGAATTTCTTATATTTTTTTTTATTCCAATACAGCAAGGTCGCTGCACCCAGGAATGTTTCTTTCGGTTTCCTTGTGCTCTAAATGTGCATACATTATGTTATAGTGATTCTGGCATTAACAAATTACATAAATATTTAGGGATTACAATACGCTGAGATCGCTGCATCCAGTGATGTTTGTTTGTTTTCTTTAATGCGCATGAATCGCTTATACATGTGATGTAAGTGATCACAACATTAATGAATTTTGTGTAGTTTCGTTTTTCAACTTTGCTATGATCATTATTATTTTTCATAATAATACTGACGAAATCTGCAGTAAAACGTTGTCGTTTCTTACTGCTCATATTAACTTTTTACATTATCTTATTAAATTTGTGAAACAAAATGTTTATATACTTTATTTATAAATGCAATATCTAAAAAAAAATCGTCTGTTTGTTTATGGTTCAATTTAATAATACTGCATTTAAATTATTTCTTATAATTATTAAAAGTGACGTATTCTTTTGTCATAAATTGTCTGAAAGAATCAAATATTATATTCTGTATGTTGCTATTTTTATATAAAAGCCCCTTATTATATAGTGAGGTTTTTATATCTAAATTCATTAATTTTGCTATTTGTCATTAGTTAAAATTTTAGAGTGGCAACATTCTTCCACTTGTTAATTGGGCGTTATAGTTTGGTGATAGTTTTCTTTTAAGAAAAGTTGTCAACAGATTAATGCCAAAATGTACCAAAAAATTTAAATTTTTGGTAATAAAATGGCTTGGAAATGTAAAAAGAAATACTGACTGGCAAGTGGTAAAAGGATTGAAGTTATATCAATGTATCATATTTTGTACCTAGAGTGAGCCACAATTCTTTTTCTAAGACTGAAAACGTTACATGCATTTTGTGAAAAACTGTAAATTTTATCTGCGGTAAATTTCAGTACTTCTAAACTTTTACAGATATTCTTATGAATATTTTTTTTTACACTGATGGACATACCATTAGCTATGCTATGAATGAAAAAGGTAAGGTTTATAATCTAAAATTTTTAGTTTTTAGACATTTATGTAGAATTTTTGGTACTTTTCCGTTATACGGACACTATGCCAAAATGTATGTATGTATGTAAATGTATGTATTAAATGTATGCTTGGCGCCAATGGTGTCCGTATAACGGAAAAATAACAATTTTTTTTTTTTTAAGTTTAGCCTTTTGAGACAAAAATTGGCAAATTTCACTCAGATTCTTCAAATCTTATTTCCATCGCTAAAGATAAGTCAAAACAGCATGACATTCAAAAGAAATTGAAATATATTTAGTATTAATTAATTGCAAATTTTTTAATGTAAATGATAAATAAAATATACATTCTAATAATTTGACATGCTAGCTGGATAGAGCGGGAAAAACTTTTAAACTTTTTTCGTCCATTAAAAGTATGAGATAAGAGGAAAATCACCGCTTGCCGCATCCCAGTAGGTGTAGGGTAGAGTGGTGAAAAATGTTGCTTGTTCTCATTTATTATGTCAATTTTTGTATAAGAAAAAAGATGCCAGATTAAATAACGTGGATACTTTGCGGTTAGCCGGCCACCAGTGATATATGTACATATATAAATATATATGTATATATACACACACACACACATATATATGTGTGTATATATACATGTGTATATATCACTGGAGCCTGGCTAACCGAAAAGTACCATAACTTGGTTGCCAAAATCTTGGTCGCCAGTGGCGACCACATTTGTCAGGTCCTGTTCAGTAGAATCTATATTATAAAGGACAAATGTGTCTGTGTGTAATGCTGACATCATTTCGACGTTGGCAACACCAGACGATTAAATTTCGCTTTTACTGGAATTTTTTTAAAAACTTCTAAACATTGCATATTTTAAATTTTTACACCGTTGAATATGTTAAATATGTACTTTCAAATGCAATTTGTTTGAAAACTGTATCAAAATTTACTCCTTTTTTATGGTTTTTAATATACTTTTTAAGCAGGAATTTTTTTAAAATCTATTTCTATCGCATGCAGACGATTACCAAAGATAAATCCGTTTGCACTTAAATTAATATAAATAGTTCAGCATTTATTTCCGACTTATATTCCATAACAAAATTAAAATAAGTAAATAAAATATAAATAAAGCACAAATTTATGACATGTAATCGAACTATGCGCAGAAACCACTGAAGTTACCTAAATCAAAAAAGGCTCCTGTAAATAGCGATCTTTGCCGATCTCTTCAATTGTTAACTCCTGGCATGGGGCCAATATGAAAATGTCGCTTTTCATAAATTTCAAAACTTTATTTGAATACATAATTGCTATTTTTCATATAAAATTGATTTTTAGTATTTGTGGGCCATCTAAAAAATATATTAAATGCAAAAAATCTATTAGAATTTTCAATAAAAAATGGTTTTCACCTATATTCTGTAACTTGGGGAAACCCGGGTTAGATCCCCTAGTGTCTATAAAAGTTTGGGTGTACTGTAATTTACCGCAGGTCAGATATGTTGATTTCAGAAAATGCATTTAACGTTTTCAGAAAATCAACAATTCTGACAGTTCTGTATTTGCTGGGTTGACAGAAAATTTAAAGTCTTTTTTAGCATGTTTATTTATTTTAGTTTTTAAATGATTATCCATGAAATTGCTGCTGATGGCCACTAGCTACTAATTAATTTTCTCAGTTTTGTCCTGTATATTTGCATATTTTGATTTTTCTAATGAAACAAATCTTCATGTATAGAATTAACTGTTAACTATAACACTTAATCTTCTTAATTTTTGGTTTTTCATTCTGCTTATAACTTTGTATTTGATATGTCAAAAGCATTTATTCATTTTTCTCTTTATAATTTACAGTTACCTCAAGACATGGAAAATTATTGGCAGTGGAAGCTGACGAAAGATGTGCAACGGCTTCAGTTAAGACCTGATGTTTCCCCCCCCCTCTCCCGTTTTCGACTGCCAAAAAAAAAGCGTATTTCAGTAGAGAGATCTGCAGCAAAGAAAAGAAAAAATATGCACTTAGTGCAGGAAGCTATTTCATCAAATGCCATTGCAGAAATTGTCTCTACTGCTAATACATCAGATTATACTGAAACTTCACCCATTGATCAAGAGGAAAGTCATGATCCTCAAATTCAAAAATGCATTCAAGTGAATCTGAAAAAACCATGCAGAAGCATAGGAACAAACACCTATATGAAGATGACTTCTGTTGGTTCTTCAACATCGAACATGGGTGTGAGTGTCGGTACTATAACTTTGCCTAAAAAATGCAAAGATGTTGACTATGACTTAAATTCAAGTGACTTCGAGTTCATAGAAGAGGCAGAGAGCACCGACAATTTTAGTAGTGAGGATGAATCTGCAGGTAAATCAAAATATAAGGAGCATATGGTTACAGGTACAATTATGTCAATAGAAAAGAAGCTAAAGCTGTATCTTGGTTTATCAAAGAAAAGCTTCTTCTTAATCAAGTTATTGACTGATCGAACAAGATTACCTGTTAACCATATATATCTTGTTCTAAAAAAGATACGGCTAAATTTGCAATTTTGGCTGGTGATTTTGGTGTAACAGTCAGCACAGCATGCCATGTATTTTCAAAATCATTGCCTCTTATTGCATCATTAATGCAAGAGTTGATTATCTGGCCAAACAAAAAAGACATACATGCCCATCTACCAATATCTTTTCATGCTAGGTATGGCTATGTAATTTCTATCATTGATTGTTTAGAGATAGAAATTGAAAAACCAAGTGATCCAGTGAAATAAGGACTTACTTGGTCAACCTACTCAGGGATTGCATTAGCCCTGTAATTCCTACAATTCCTAAAATTTTCTTATAGCCCTAAAATTTTTGTTTCCCTAAAATTTGCTTCTGATAACTATTTCCGTTTACAAGTGACTGATAACCAAAGTTAGTTTTGCTTTGTATTGTGATCGCCAAAGCTGATTCTTGTTAGACATTTTCATTGGTTGTTCAAAAGTAAGTGGTAAACAACAGCAAAGAAATAAAGTATTGTAACTTTTAAGTTTAATTAAAACTGCACTTGTTTTACCTCAAGGTAATGCTGATCCTGAGAGGGGATTTTCTATAAACAATTGTGTACTAAAAGGTGGTTTCAACGAACATACAACAAAAAATTTGAAATTTGTAAAAGATGTTAAAAATTATGGAGGTATGAGTAAAGTACCTATTTCAACTTCCTTGTTAAATGATATTAAGAATTTACATAAAGCTTATCAGCATTATACATTTAAAAACAGAAAGTCAAAAGAAAAAAAAGCTCAGATTGAATTAGAGAAAGCTCAGATTTTAAAGAAGAAAATTAAATGTGCAACTAAATAAAATCGAAATTTATTTTCTATGATACAATACAGCGGTGTATTTATTTATTTTTAAACAATGGAATATTCTTTGTGTTTCATTTAACTGCCTTTGAGAGCTAAAAATTTAGCAAGGAATACATTTATCCCCTAAGTAATTGAAATCGAGTAAAGCCCAACTTTTGATGAAGAGAATTAAATGTGAAACAAAATAAAGTTTCAAAATTTATTTTCTATGTTACAATACAGCATATTATGAATGTTTCATTTTTTTTTTTTTTTTTTTTTTTTAAACAATTGAATATTCTTTGTATTTCACTTAACTATGCCTTTGAGATGTTAAAAATTTGTCAATGAATGCATTTAGACTCAGCCAAATTTATATAATTTTGTTTTTCATTGATATATACAAAATTCAAGTAAAAAAAAGTTTTTTGTGAAAATACTGAACAAGATTGCAAGAAATCATATAAGATTTATTAAAGAAACATCTTATATAGATGCTAGATATAGAAAAATTAAGGTAACACCATTTCTTTACATTATTGTTGTTGTTGTTGTTATTATTTGCTCTGTATTTGAGACATTTTTAGAACAATTGAATGTTTACTTTAAAATTTTGAACATGAAAAAAAATTTTAATCAAGAATTTTCTAAGAATTTATTTGCTGTGTTTCTTAAATTACATTACTTGTGTTATAATACAAGTGCATTGAAAAATCAGCAGGGATGGTGGACATAAATTAGCCCTAAAATTTCATTGTCTAATCCCTGAAATTCCTCCCTATATTTTTTTAAATATTTGTTGCACCCCCTGCCTACTACAACTGCAACACTCTAAAATACTTAATTTCATGCACACCAGATGGGCTTGTCAGTTTTATTTCAGATGGTTTGGGGGGCGAGCATCTGATGTGCTGATTGTTGGAAACAGCGGTTACTTAAATAATCTAGTCCCAGGGGCTAGTGTAATGGCTGATAGAGGCTTTAAGAACATTTCAAATCTATTACAGCAGAAAGGTTGCTGTCTCATTCAGCCACCTTCAGTTGCCTCAGATATGTCAAATTAAAATAAGTAGATTATATTTGATTTTAAGTAGCAGAGGATAATTTTATTATCACACAGACAGAAGCTTATGCTGGTTTAAAGTAAAGCTTTCATGCTGGATAAGTTAAATGTATAAGTTCAGTAATGAAGTGTAAATGCAAAATGTATAAGTTGTATTAATTGAAGACAAAGATATTTATCAAACACATGCAGTTTATTCAAGTATAAAGTACTCACATTTAATAGAAAAACAGCGTCTTGACGATAACAACTTTAGATGAACAGTTCAGATATTGCAGGGGTCGATCCAGGGAAAATGTGGGGCCTATTTAGGACCCCTTCACAAAAATCTATTTAATAAAAATGGGCCCCTTCACAAAAATCAAATTGATAAAATGGGGCCCCTTCACAAAAATCAATTTGATAAAATGGGCCCTTTCACAAAATTCTATTCCATAAAAACTTATTATTTATTCATTATTTTGTAATGTTTTAAAATGTGTAGTTTGTAAACAAAAAAGTTCACCAGAGAGGAAAACTTCAGCAAAAGGATTTTAAAAAGTTTGTTTATGGTTTCAATGGTTCCTGGTTCAAATTTGATTAACTGGATTTCAACTTTCGTTTCAAAATGTTATTTTTCAGAAAAATGTAATAAATTTCACAAAAATAACCTTTACTTTTCACAAAATAGGCCCCAAGAAAAAAAACCTGCATCGACCCCTGTATTGAAGACACAACAATAACTTTGAAGATAACACAACATTGACATTTGAAAGTAAAACATATTTTAAGTAGATTTGTATTAAGCTGCTTATGAACTATCATTAACACTTTTAAAACAACATCCATCATTTAATTTAATTCACGATATCACATCAAACATTCTATCAGCCACGACGATATCTAAAACTAATATCGCCGATTACTAGATCAACAATCCATTTTCAATATACATCGATGTAAGAATTCAACAACTATTTATACTAAAATGATATTGGCTAATTACCAGAAACACTCCCTTCTCTAGAACAATCCACCGAAATTTGCATACACGTGCCTTTGTTGATTCGGCGTTCGATCTTCCAATCCGAATGCCCTACGTGTGCCACCATCTAGTGAGTAGACGATGCACTAGTCCAAAGGCATGCTCGATGTTTAGGGTGTAACACTGTCTTCGTTAGAAGTAAAATTGTGTTTGTGTTTCTGTATTTACGCTTTAATGAAGGACTTATTAAAAAGTATTTGTTCAGAAAAACAGTTTAAACTATCAGAAAAGAAAAGTGTAAAACGGTAAGTAAAACGATGTATTTATAAACTAAAGTATATTTATGAAATGTATTTTACATTTAATAAAGATGAAACTTTAATGTTTATTACTTAATATGAGGAATGCTAAAAGTGTATAAGTGATAATGAATGGTAGTTTTATGAAATACTTTATGAAAATTATTTAAGTAAATATGTTGCTTGAGTCAATAAGACCAACATGTATTTTGGAGACATGTAATTTTCCCCCATTTTACTTTTTTTAACATGTGCCCCCCCCCCCCCCTCTTATTGTCTCAACGCAACCCTCAGCCAATTGTCTAAAGAATATGACAATAATTTGAAAAAGACTAGAAAAATTGGATTCAAAGTCCAAAAGAATTTCACTATACACATCTCAGCTAAAAATTTTAACCCTGAATAATTCAACTTTAAAAACTGCCAATGTTTGATTTTTTTCATAGATGTTAAAAGCAATGTTCAATTTTAACGTCATTCTAATCAGTGGTTCGTTTTTTAGAGCGTTTTGAAACTTAAACTTTAATTATAATCACCCTGTATTTAAGAGTCATTGACATAAATGTGCATCATGGAATCTCAAGAATGAATCATAAGTATGCAAACATTTGTTTTTATGATTTAATTATAAAATTAGACTTCCAAAGAGATCATATTTATGTAATTAAAAACAAACAAAAATATGAAGTCAGACAGAAGTGGTAGGCTTCAACTTTTACGGTACATTGTAACATGAACATATGTGGAAAAGTATAACTATACATTACTATTTAGAACTACTAACAACTGTATTAGGAAATTGTATTCAAAATGTAAATAACTGAAAAGTATTCCTTTAAATAAGAGATGGTCCATCAGGTGAAATAGGCAAAAATGCCTCCAAAAGTGTTATATTAGATAAAATTAGAAAGATTTATTACCAATTTCTTACTAATATCAATCTGTCAATTTTTGCAGTTTAAATATATTTAATTTTAACAAATTTATAATTTTCATAACACACATACACAAAAGAAAAAAAAATATTTAGGAAGTAGTCTTAGCAAAATTAAATACAAATTTTGTTTAGGCATTTTCTTACAAAATACTGAATTAAGTGGACTTTTTCTTATTTTGATTAATTATGAATAAGCCATAGTCATGATAAAATTAAAAATGATAATTACACTCAAGAAGGCTAGAAGGAATCAAAATGAAACTCATGTACTATTTGTATCGCGTTTAATAGCAACGTGGAAAAATTACTGTAAGATTAGAGGTGCAGATATGTATGAGAAGGTTAATCAGTTAATTGTCACGGATAAAATGTTAAATACTTTAGATGAGGAAATCGCAACGCATATTGGATTAACTCAGCAGAATAATTGGTTAGAAGTTTCTAAAATTGCTAAGGAATGTGATAATTTCTTTGATGCTAAACAAAAATCTTATGCGTTAACTTACAAGGGTTATAAAGGTAAAGAAAGGTATGTAAATAATGAAAATTCTAGAAGAGAAAAAGTTGAGGGATTTAGTAGTAATTGGAGACAAAATGGAAATAATGAAGTTAGTCCATTTTCGGGTAGAAAACCGGAATATAAGAAACCTAATGATGCGACGCCTACCTGTTTCAAGTGTGGTTTACGAGGCCATTACCAGCGATTTTGTACAAAAGGAAATAATGAGGGAAGTAATCAAAATAATAAGGGACAAGAATCAAGGGCTAGTATCAATAATGTCTCAGTGTGAGGAATTAGAGAATTAACAAGGGGAGCGATTATGGCAAGAACCGGAGCAAAAGGGGATTGGAGAACTAAAGTTATTGGAGAGAAGTTGAATGAACTCGAGAAAGTGGAAGTTAGTGTAAATGGGAAAATAGCAAAAGGATTAGTGGATTCGGGTTGCGAAATTAGTGTCGTTCATAAAGATTTAGTACCAGCAGAGAAACTAAGAGGAGCTGGTAGCATACAAGGGATATTTGGTAAGGCAGTGAAATTGCCATTAATTCAGTTACCTTTAGCTATTCCAAAACGCGGTCAAATTAATGTAATTCATCAGGAAGTACTTTGCGCGATAATTGATAACAGTAAGGAACAGGTGATTTTACATCCTGACGTGGCTAATGAATTGTCAGGGTTAAACCACGAGAAATCATTAAGAGAATCGGTAGAAAGGGAATGTAAGGAAGATAGTAGGAATAAAGTGAAGGAAGGGGAAAGGATTAGAAATGATAATAATAACCGTTATGTCGTAGAAACGAGATTGGTAAATTTACGAAGTCATGAGAAGGAAAAAGCCAAGGTAGAGAAAAGTAAGATTAATCAAGTTACGGAAAGTAGTTTAAATGTATTTCAGAAATCCCAAATGAATTGTAAAGATTTAGAGAAAGCTTGGGAATTAGCTGAAAATGATAGAGGGTCTTAGTATATTGTTAATGGTTTATTGTATCATAAAGAGAAATTAGTAGATGAAACTGTAGCTTAATTAGTATTACCTAAAATTAGAAGGGAGGAAATTCTAAAATTAGCGCATACTTCCTTATATGGAGAACATCACGCGGTTAAGAAAATGTTAGAAAGAATCGTGCATTCATTTTATTGGGAAGACATGGTGGAGGAAGCTAAAATATTTTGTGAATCATGTGTGGAATGTCGGTTAACAAGGGAAATGAATGGGAGTGATAAGGAGAAAGAGGAAATATGTCGACCTGCATTTATAGTTGAGTTAGTGGACGGGAGTAAGAAACTGGTGTATCAAAATGAAATGAGAGAATTTATGGCTAAAAATAAAGTAGTGGATATTGTCTTTGATAGTGACGGAGAGTTTGAAAACCGTGGGAAAACTCTCTTGTTAGATAGAGAACAACCGGGAGTTAAAGACATAAAAGGATTTGAAATAAAAGGGTTAACCAATATTCAAGTTGGGGACATAAAATCAATCTTAAGGAAAAATAAGGAATTATTTATGAGTCCTATACAACTGGTAGAAACGGAGAAAAATCGGATTGGTCGTAAACCGGAGAGGGTTAAGATGAAACAAAAATTGTAGAATGTTCTCATCACGTATAAAGAGGACTTAGACAAGTGCCGGATTGGTTAGAGGAAGATTTAGTTAAGACATCAGAGGCAGAAGTTAGCCATTCAAGTGGGTGTACTACAAAAAGGGATGTCTCTGTTAGGTTAACGAGGAAGGACTGGAAGGAAAAAGTAGAACCGCCTCCAGCAATATCAGCCTAAGAACTGACATTGAAATGACATAATAGTAGTGTAACAGATTATCCGGTAGTAGTATACTAGTATAGTAGACATAATACTAGTGTAACAGATTATCCGGTAGTAGTATACTAGTATAGTAGACATAATACTAGTGTAACAGATTATTCGGTAGTCCGACACTAGTAGTAATCTTAATCCGAGCAGGTGGGTGACGTTATCAGAGGTGAAAGAATGTTTAATATAATGGAAGAAGTATGTCCTTTGTGATGGTAAGTTCATAGATAAGAGAGATCTCCCCCATTCTATAAGAGGACAGATACACTAGTATTATGTCATTTCAATATCAGCATAAGGACTGACATTGAAATGACATAATACTAGTGTAACTTTATTTTTTTTTGTGTATTTATAATTGTATTTGCATCTTGTGTTTATATAAGTGTATTAGCATATTGTGTAATTTTTTTCTGTAGTTATCACATTAGTATATGGTGCATTAGAGATATTAGTAGGTAATTTTCAGACACCTTGAGATATTTATGTAATTATAGTAATGAAGAAACCTACCAAAAAACTGTTGAACTCTTCTCAGACATTACATAGTTTTGAAGAAAATTAGCCCCTAAAAGGCATATTTTCCGCTAAGGTGGGGGGTGTCAGGTCCCTGGCAGCTGCAAGACTTAAAAACTATTGTTAGGGGATTATCTTATTGTATGTGTCTCTGCTGTGTACTGTCAAAGCTGTTTATTAATGGAAATCTTAATCCGAGCAGGTGGGTGACGTTATCAGAGGTGAAAGAATGTTTAATATAATGGAAGAAGTATGTCCTTTGTGATGGTAAGTTCATAGATAAGACAGGGTTCATACGGTGCTTGAAAGTGCTTGAAAGTCCTTGAATTTTTAAGAGAGAAAAAAGGTCCTTGAAAGTGCTTGAATTTGTTTATATTTTAATGAAGGTGCTTAATTTTCATTATTTTTTTTTATAGGTGCTTAATTTTTCTTATTCAGATATTCGAAATAAAATATAATTGCAAGCTTTAAAAAAAAAAATAAATAAAGGCGAAAATATTTGTTCCGAGATCGTTTTCTTTTCAAGGATTCAGAGTACGAGCATTTGTCGCTTCTCCCTTCCATCTATAGGATTAAGTTAACAAAAGAGAAATGAAAAGAAGGGTAACTTGTTGCTACTACTGACAACAAGATCAGAAATTTTGTTCTTATCTTTCTTCCTTTGTACATTCTGTTTCTTCAATATTGCTACACCTATTGCAACGCTAAAACTCGGTCAGTTGACGCATGCACACATGGCTGTATGCCGGTTTTCACATCAAGTAGTTTTCATCTGTACGTGTGCATTCTGTAGATCTGTAGTAGTAATTATTCGTTGAGATCTATGCTATAACAATGCCTAGAATGTGCAATTTCAGTGACTTTTGGCTAGAATGAGAAGAATACAAGTGTTGGTTAGAAGCAGTACCGAATAGAGTATACCAGTTCCGATGCAAGTTATTCTGTGTTACCTGACAATTGGAGAATATGGGAGAATCTGCATTAACAAGTCATATGAGAGGGAAGTGTTTTCCATGACAATAAATATATAATTATGATACCTATTGTAAAATGTGAGGAAGATTGGAGGCGATGTGATAGCAATGTTATTCACGTTTCGTGAATCATGGGTACCAGCAAACGGGAGCAAGGAAAGGTCGTCACTCTTGTTGTAATTCTAATTGTTTTAATTAAATAATTTAAATTATTTGGATTTACTTTAATTTTAGTTTTAAGAAAAATAATGAAATTTAAATTTTTGTTGCGTGACTTTGTTTTGATTAATCAAATTCTTATTTGTTAATAATGCAATGATTGCACTCCCACCAAAAAGAAAGAAAAATTGTCCCATTTCTAAATTTAGTTCTGACAATATTCGCATAGCGAATTGATTTATTAATTAGTGTTGTTTTTATTGCATACTAGTTGACCCGCCCAGCATTGCCCGGGCTCCGATCAAATTTGTATGATTTTATATTTTAAAACAAAAATCTTTCAAAACGAATCAGGACCTCTGCTGACTTTGGCTGTTTTTTTCCGTGTGTTCCACCCGATGTTGCCAGGCCCCGATCGAATTTTTATTTTTATACGAAAATATTTCAAAACGAACCTGTGATTGGTGGCTCCACTACCTTCGACAGCGTATCTCGTGCGCATCGTCCGATGTTGTCGGAGCCCGTATTAAATTTATATTTTTTACAAAAATCTTTAAAAACGAAACTGTGATTGTTGTCCCCAGACTGCCTTCGACAGCGTATCTTGTGCATTCTGCCCAACTCCAATCAAATTTGCATTATTTTAATTTTTTTAAAGAAAATCTTTCAAACTGAACATATGATAATTGTATTATTATTATTTTTTTATTTTTAATAATTCCAGTTTTATGCGATTTTTATTATCTCTTGCTATATATGCTAATTAATCACCTCACTTCTTTCTCTTCTTTAAACATGTGAAAAAATTACAGCAGCAACTATTTATGTCAAGATCTAACAGAATATGAAGTTTTATGAAACTTCGTGCATTCGTTCTTGAGATATAGCTATTGTAAAAGTTATGAAAACAAGCGGGAAAAATTCTACCTTACGACAGAATATAGATTGGCCACCCACGGCTTTTATCGTTGAGATTTTTTCAGCCAAGTCTAACTCGTAAAAAAAAAATTTGTTAGCATAAGCCACCTTTTCCACTTTAGAATTTAGTTAGCGTTCTAAGATTTTTTGTGAGGCTGGTGGAACATATTAGGCACGAACACACCAAGTTTTAAAAAGATTCGGTGACTAGAAGTATTTTTAATAAATATAATAGTAAAAAGACGTGGCTCCAATGGGCTGAGACATGGCAAAGTAGTTGTTGTTTACAAATGTGCTAGCTTAATGACACCCTTTAAACTGTTTTTAATGGTTCAAGGTATTTTAGCACTTAATAGATAACCTAATAAAGGTAATAAAAAGTTCTATGATAGCAACTTTTATAATGGATATAGCTAAGAGAAGTTGTTTAACAAATGATGAGTTAGCATTAATTGACAGGATCTTGGAAAGCGGTGGGGGGGGAGGGGGAGCTATACAAAACACAAGTGCTCTACGAGACCCGATTTAAAATGAATCCTCACTTGCAATTGAGAGAAGGAACTTTAAAAGGGATGCCCCTTTTCGCCCCTCTGACGGCCCACCCCAAGAGAGATACGTAAAAACCGAGGGCGCCAAAAGAAACGGGGGGGGGGGGGGGGGGAATAACCTTAGGCGGTTTACAGCTAATTTTGGTGAAATTTTGGAGCTGTCCGGGCCATAGGAACAGAGAAAAATGGAAAAAACTAAAATAAATATGAGAAATTGAAAAAAATAAATAAGAAAAGTGCTCCTTACAGGAGATGAGAGAGAAGGAGGGGGAGAATAGAACCAGACAAAAATGCTTGATGAGATCAAACTTTTTATATGGTACATGACGGGGTTTGAACACCTTGAATGTCTCCCCCGTGGGGGGGGGGGGGGGGTAACTCTGGTCCTATGGGAGATAGGGCCTCGGAACCCTCTTAGAAATGTCGGCCTCGACGATTTTAACTTCTTTGGATCCTTTAGAAGAGGCCTACGCCCGCTGTGGGGCTTAAAGGGGCTGAGAAAGATAGGGAAAACTAAAATTTAAAAAGAGTTGAAACAGAGAACTATGTTTCTTAAGGGAGGGGGGGAGTGAGAGGCGGAGAGTAGGACCAGACCATACTGCTTGACGAGACCTATCGATTGATATGTTACATGAAGGGGTTTACATGGGGTTTACATTTGCGGGGAGCACCAAAAAGGTCTGACTGAACCTTTCCCATGATTATGCCAAGGTTGGAGTTATGATTTCGCCAAGATCATCGCAAAGCTTATATTGGCATCCTATATACGCATATATATATTCCAAACACAACTATATGTGCCATATACGTCATTATACACATATTATTTATGTTTTATATGTCGTATGTACATCATATACACATGTCATATATATACATCATATATGCATCATATATGGCTATAACTTGGCCACATACGTACAGAAATGTTATATATATCATATATTATTATAATGACATACATGCCTTATAATTTGGCGATAAATCTTGGCTGCTTGGCAGTTCATCCTTGGAAGCCGCTATAACACGAAAGTACCAAATTTACAATATATTAATGAAAACAGAAACAAAAATATTTCATGCTTGGTGGCTGCTATAACACGAAAGTACCAAATTTCTTTTTTATTTTTCATATCTGATAATTTGCATCTATACTTTTTTGTAATTTTAACATTTTTGTAACGATTTTATGCATTTCTATTGCTTATTCAAAGAAAAAGTCTTCTAAAGTTACAGAATTTCGTTAAAAACGGTTAAAATAGTAAAATGCGAACATCGTTTGGTCCATTCTCGACCAAAAACAACAACCGTTATCATTATCTTTTTACGCGTTAAGGTTTCGTTATGGCACTTCATTGTGAAGTTTGGTAATTTTTGAAATTCATTATTTGGAAAACGGCATAATCATTCGATTTGAAATTTAAATTAAGAAAAAAACAATTTTTTTCCTTTCTAACGCAGTTTGTCTAATGATTTTGTGACAAATACTTTTTGAGCTATTAATTTTTTCAGTAACTTCAAATGTTTCATTTTCCGAGATTAACCTGTAGCAACGATGGATTGCTGTGACTTTTCATAAACATGAAAAATGATAGAGATTGAAAGAATAAGCCTCCCTGTGGGTGACTAAAAAGTGGTATAGCAGCGCCACCTGTTGGGATATCTACACCAAAACGTAATCAGCGTCTATTTATGTCAAGGTCTAACTGAATCTGAAGTTTCATGAAAATGAGTGCATTATTTCTTGACATAGAGCTATTGCGGAAATCGTGAAAAATGCAGCCTAGCCGGCCCACCTGTTGGTCGATTTTCACCAAAAACTAATCAGCGCTAATTTGTATCAGGAACTAACTGAATATAAAGTTTTATTAAATTTAGTGCATTAGTTCTTGAGATAGTGCCCACAAAATTTTTGTCACATACAGACAGTCAGTCACAGACTCACACTTTCTAAAAACAGTCAAATCGTGTTCAGGACCTTCTAAAACGTATAAATTCGTCGAAAACTGGAAGTCGAAAATTTTCATGAATCCAATACTTTCTTCTTGTAAAGATAGAAGAAAGTAAAAATTACTTAGTAATAGTGTGAATTTTCTATTATGATGCATAGCGACATTGAATAATTTTAATTTTCTATGAGCTCAACACAAAAAAGTTACTGGCTACTTCAAAGATGCAAAAATCTGTTTTTGACTGTGGAAAAGTACCTATTTTATTGCAACAGCCCTCTGAGGAGATAGAAGCTTCTGCATCTGTACCATTGTCTGCGGCTTCAACCCCAGAAATGTCTGTTCCTTCAACCTCACAAGCGTCTGTGCTATCATCATCACAAGCTCCTGCCTTTTCATTTAAACCTAAATCTATAAGTGATTTTATGGCTGGCAAAGAAGTTTTAACAGCTGAGGTTTTTTGTGGTCATTAAAATGAGACTTCAAATTACTCCTACAATTCTTGCTCAGAAGTAGGCGATGTACTGAAAATTATGTTCACAGATAGCAATATAGCTAAACAATTTACATTATCACCAGCGAAATGTGCTTACTTATGTTGTTTTGGCATTGCACCACATTTTAAAGATCTCTTAATCAAATTAGTGGAAAAAAAATCATCGAAAAAAGCCTAATAAATTATAGTACTGTATGCAATTCATCTTGTTTGAATCCTGGTAAAATTGCACGGAACAAAGAAAACTGCATTTCACTAATGAAATCCATCATAAATGCCTTCTAAGAAAATGGTTGGATCCCAGAAGATGACTGTGAAACCACTCTTCTGTATTATCAAGATTTCCTTGAAACAACAAACTTATCAGTTTTGATGAGCTTTAATGAATTGACAGATAGATGATTTTTTTATGATCATATGTGTGTTAAAGGACACGTTAAAGCCTTCCATGTGACCAAACTTATGTTGCTTTTGTCCCATGGAGAAGCTTCTGTCGAGAGAGGATTCTCTATTAACAAAAATATGGAAGTGGTAAACCTAAAAGAACATTCTTATATTTCTTTAAGAATTATAAAAGATCATATAGAGTATTGTGGTGGCGGGCTTAAAGTACCTATAACAAAAGAGCTACTTTCGTCTGCATCCAGTGGTAGACAAAGCTATATGATGTACCTGAAAGATCAGCAAAAAGAGAAGGAAAAATGTCTCACTGAGAATAAGAAAAGAAAGCTTGAAGATGATCTAGATGACTTAAAGAAAAAGAAAATATGTCTGGAAGTTGACATCAAAGAACTTCTGGATTCAGCGGATGAGTTGTCTTTGAAGGCAGAGTCTACAAAGAAAATGACTTTCTGCATACAGTCAAACAGCCTGAGAAAAACCATAAAAGAAAAAGAGGCTGAAGTTAAAATTTTAGATGAAAAAATAGAAGAGGCAGTTAAAAAGCTTAAAGGCTGAAAAAAGTCTTGTATTTAAAATGTAGTAAATTATTCATGCTGAAACATGTTAATTTTTCTTTGTGTGTGTGTGTTTTAATATACCTTTTTGTAAAATGATTTAGTGGATGTTTTCAAATTAAGGTAAAGTATGAAAAATTGTTTAGTTTTTTTTTATTTTATTTAAAATTGTGTGTATCATAGCAGTGCAAAATTATCAAGTGTCTACTTTTGTCTAGTGTTAGCACAGATAACTTTCAAAGTATACTGCAAAAGTATTTTCTGTATCTTTCGGAGACTTTCTCATAACATTTCACATTTAAGACTTCGCTACTATATGTTATGTATGGCATTCACCTGAAAACATATGAAAATGAAATTTTTGTTTTCCTTTATATATTTGCATTATACAAACAGACATAGTATTTTGTAACGTTAAAATTTTCATTTCTGAAAAGGTGCTTGAATTTTGGGTAAGGTGCTTGAATTTTATCATGTAAAGAGAGTATGAACCCTGATAAGAGAGATCTCTCCCATTCTATAAGAGGACAGATCCATCAAAAGGAGATTATTTTTGGTCAAGGAAAGAAAAACACCTGGCCGAGAGAGGGGAGGAGCCTGGTTGAGAAAGGGTGCCCTGCAGTTGACTAGAGGGAGTTTTTAGTTTTGAACGTAGGACTGGAGCGTGTAGGTCGTTGTGAGAGAGGTGTGTTGAACACACTCTGGGACACGTGCGTCGAGAGAGATCTTTTGCAGCGAAGAGAGAAAGTGTTGATGAGATTAAGAGAAATCTCGGATCTGAGTTAACTAACATAGCTTAGCAGTACACAGAAAGTAGTTTCTGTATTTTTTTGATTTAATGTTGAACCGGATAAGTTACATACGAGTTTTAAGTGTAAATATTGTAAATAAAGTGTTAGTTTAAGTTTGATTGAAAGAGTTAGGTTCTTTTTTTAATATACCTTACGTAACGTGACTGATATCACGTATTCATATCGGTGGTGGCAGCATATCAAAATACCGGATTATTCTTCGAAGTTAAGTGGACTGAGAAGGGGAATCTGACACTTTCTAAAATAACTTTGAATGAAACTACTTTTAAATTTTCATAACTCTTATATCACCATTTACATTTGATTCGTTTGCTAATTTACAGTAAATGTAAAGGTTATTATTTTATTTTGCTAACCAGTTTATATTTCACTATCATGCATGATGTCATCTTTTAAAATATTGCTAGTACGTGTTATTTGTCATGATTTCTAGATTTAAAAACAAGATAAAGATGAATTAAAAATATATTTACTTACCAAAAAATGATCTTCACAGCACCAAAGTGTCGATTTCTAAGATAGTTTGTTATTCATTTTTTCATCTCGTTTCATGGCATTTGTCCAAGTTTGCCTTTTGACAGGATCTTTAGGTATGTGAAAAAACAATTTTTCACTAGTATTTGCTGCTGTATTAGTACAACAAGGAACAATACAATACTTGTATATTGATTTCTTACTCAAGTTTAAATAAAAATGAAAGAAATATAAGCAAAACGAGGAATTAAAATCAAACAGTCGACAAACACTAGTTTAAAGTGGCAGGGAGAAGTTGTTTACATGCGCAGTGTGTGCGCAGGTGTTTACATGCGCAGTCACTAGCACTTTCATCATGTGATGCACCGTTTTCCCACTAAAATGAAAACTAAGATTTTAAAGTTAATTTAATAAATTATAAGGTTTCCACTTATATGTAAAAATGGTATCAAAATGCTTGTTTTTTTACGCTCTATCAAATACAATTGAAACTAAAAAATGTGCAATTTCCCCATTGGTATGTTTTTTTAGTATTCCTGACAGAAATTCTGTCATCTAAATTTGTAGTAGTAGATTTTAGTGAGTGTCATAGAATTTTGCATGTAATATACATTTTTTCAAAATAAATCAATATAAAGGAAGAGATTGTAGCTTGGGTACATATATTTTTAATTAGAAATTTTTGTAATTAAGCTTGTCAACTAGCAAACCCACCTAGCTCCAGTCTAATTTGAATTAAGAGGTTGGGCCAGTCCTGGTCTTGTCAGAGTCTGTCCAAAAAATAAGCCCATTCCGATAGTCTGGTGAGAGAAAATCTGATTGTGACATACCAGTAATCTACAACTACAGATTTTGAGTTATCATAATTTTTGAAATTGTGGAATGAAAATTAGCACTATTTCATTTTTGTTTGTGGCTCAATTGAAAAACGAAAACATAAAAAATGAAAACATGACTTCTGTTATCTGAGTAACAGGGTTTAGTAATAAAAAGGTTAATGAATGAACTGTCGTTACAAAAAAAATATATATATGATTATAGGCTTTAGAAAAAGTTAAATAAATATTTGTATTTTTTAAAATAGGAATGATTGTGTTCCAGATCTACCTCAGATTTCCAGTGTTCTATATTAACACTCCCTGGTTTATGAGATCATTATGTTTAGTGAAAAATAAAGTGAACTGACTATTTAAAAATTGGAACTGAAAATGTGCTGTAAAAGTGCATAACATTTACCAAATAGTAGTGATAAATCAAGGTGTCTAGCCTCTTGAATAACCTGGAAAAGTCTGGGAAATTTACCATTCCTGAGGAAAAGTCTGGGAAATATAAAAATTCTGAGAAAATCAGGGTTGGTACATCACCTGGAAAAGTCGGGGAATTTGGAAATTAGCCTAATAAGTCAGGGAATTTCAATATTAAATATTCGAAATAAATATTTCATTTCTTTCAAATTGCAATATTAGACACTGACATTACAGGTATTTGACATTCAACTATGAAATTACCACGATAAGAAACAATATTTTGGGTTACTTTCTAAAATAACTTTGATTGAAACTACTTTTTACTTTTCATAAATCTTATATCACCATTTTACAGATTATTTACATTTGATTCATTTGCTAATTTACAGCAAATGTAAAGGTTATTATTTTATTTTGCTAACCAGTTTATATTTCAATATCATGATGTCATCTTTTAAAATATTGCTAGTACATGTTATTTGTCATGATTTCTGGATTTAAAAACAAGATAAAGATGAATAGAAAATATACTAGGGGGCTCAGCCCCCTACTCGCTAATGCTCACCAGCCTCCCGTGAATTGCAAAGCAGTTCCCCATTGCGACCGCTATGCAGTCACAGCTCGCTTCGCTCGCCCCTTTTTATTTTTCAGCAATTCTAGCCGGAAAAAGCTCTACCATAAAATATTTGCACACATGAAATTGACAAATTTTTTTAATGTAAAAAAGTAATTCTCCGTTGAAAACAGAACTAAAAATGCATTTAGTTGGCGCTACCAATGGGCATATAAATCATTTAAATACTATGAAAAAAGGATCTTGGAAGCATAATTAGTTTAAAACTTATTGAAAAACAATTTTTTTTAATGTAAAAAAGTAATTCTCTGTTGAAAACACACCTAAAAATGCATTTAGTTGGCACTACCAATGGGCATATAAATTATTTAAATACTATAAAAAAGGGATCTTGGAAACATAATTAATTTAAAACTTATTGCACGACAATTTTTTTTTAATGTAAAAAAATAATTCTCCATTGAAAACACAACTAAAAATGCATTTAGTTGGTGCTACCAATGGGCATATAAATAATTTAAATACTATGAAAAAAGGATCTTGGAAACATAATTAGTTTAAAACTTATTGCACCTATAATATTGTACAACACGGCTTAAATTCATTAGAAAAAAAAAACTATGTGATAGGAAGATAGTTTATATATATCAATATCATCAATCATTGTTTAAATTTCGTTCGACATTTTATTGTTCTAATTTATTATAGATTTTTACAAAAAAAATTATTTTTTACTTCAACTTACAGCAACAGATGGCGGCAGGTGCAATCTGGACAGTTGATATTTTTTCCCCCCGATTTTTGAGTGAGTGAAATTCGTAAATGAATTCTAAATAAGAGTTGAAAATGCATTTGAAATTAACGATATTACTCATAATTAAAATGAGGAATCATCTCAGATGCTTTGGATTACATACATGTTATTTTATTTTTAATAATTGCTAGTTTGAGTTTCATTCTATGGTTTCACTGCTCTCACACTGACCGCTATATTGGAGGTGGAGCTGATCTAACACAATCTAGTCTGTTCATTGGTCTGAGCTCTGGAAACTACGGCTGTTGCCGAACCATAAGCTACAAATTCAGCCCAATTTCCGCGCCACATAAGAGAAATATATATATAGATTTACTTACCGAAAAATGATCTTCACAGCACCAAAGTGTAGATTTCGAAGATAGTTTGTTATTCATTTGTCCAAGTTTGCCTTTTGACAGGATCTTTAGGTACGAGAAAAAACAATTTTTCACTAGTATTTGCCATTGTATTAGTACAACAAGGAACAATACAATACTTGTATATTGATTTCTTACTCATGTTTAAATAAAAATGAACGAAATATAAGCAAAACGAGGAATTAAAATCAAGCAGTCGACAAACACTAGTTTAAAGTGGCAGCGAGAAGTTGTTTACATGTGCAGTGACATCACTAGCGCTTTCATCACGTGATGCGTCATTTTCCCGCTAAAATGAAAACTAAGATTTTAAAGTTAATTTAATAAATTATAAGGTTTCCACTCATAGTTAAAAATGGTATCAAAATGCCTGTTTTTTTACACTCTATCAAATACAAGTGAAACTGAAAAATGTGCAATTTCCCCATTGGTATGTTTTGTAGTATTCTTGTCATCTGTTATCCTGTCAGAAATCCTGTCATCTAAATTTGTAGTAGTAGATTTTAGTGAGTGTCATAGAATTTTGCATATAATATACATTTTTTCAAAATAAATCAATATAAAAGAAGGGATTGTAGCTTGGGTACATATACTTTTAATTAGAAATTCTTGTAATTAACCCGGGAGAACTCGCGCGTGATATTTTCTCTCACCATCATATTTTTTTTTTTTTTTTTTTTTTTTTGTCCCAGCTGTTGCAATAAGACTCTTATTTAAACCCCTTTTTTCATTTTAAATTAAATTTTAGAAACTTTTTTTTTTATCATTTTACATCCTTTTGTGAATAAAGTATTAAGACAAACAAAAAATGCTGATATTGAACGAATGTGTAAGGTAAAAGTGAAGGCAATTGGGCACTGTGAGAAAACTTCTCACAAGCGAGTTCTGGTGTGACAAGAAATCTAGCGAGTTCTCGCGGGTTAAGCTTGTCAACTAGCAAACCCACCTAGCTCCAGTCTAATTTGAATTAAGAGGTTGGGCCAGTCCTGGCCTGGTCAGATTCTGTCCAAAAAATAAGCCAATTCCCAATTGTCTGATGAGAGAAAATCTGATTGTGACATACCAGCAATCCACAACTACAGATTCTGAGTTACCATAATTTTTGAAATTGTGGAATGAAAATTAGCATTATTTAATTTTTGTTTGTGGCTCAAAAAAAAAAAAAAAAAAAAAAAAAAAAAAACACATAAAAAATGAAAACACGACTTCTGTTATCTCAGTAACAGGGTTTAGTAATAAAAAGGTTAATGAATGAACTGTCATTACAAAAAAATATATATATGTTTATAGGCTTTAGAAAAAGTTTTTTTTTTTAAATAGTAAATATTTGTATTTTTTAAAATAGGAATGATTGTGTTCCTGATGTACCTCAGATTTCCAGTGTTCTCTATTGACCCTCCCTGGTTTATGAGATCATTATGTTTAGTGAAAAAAAAAAGTGAATTGACAATTTAAAAATTGGAACTGAAAATGTGCTCTAAAAGTGCATAACATTTACCAAATAGTAGCGATAAATCAGGGTGTCTAGCCACCTGAATAACTAGGAAAAGTCTGGGAAATATAAAAATTCTGAGAAAATCAGGGTTGGTATATCACTTGGAAATTAGCCTAATAAGTCAGGGAATTTATATACTTTATCCGAAATCTGGAAAAGTCAGGGAATTTCATAAAATTTCACAGTAGCCGCCAAATAAGAAATTTTAATGTACTTTTTACAGCAAGTTCTCCTTTTTTTCCCTCTCCAATTTTGCTGAATTTTCTGGAAAGGAAAAGGAAGGAGGGTAGGGGGGATAAATCTCATTGTAAAAATACTTTTTTTTTCTCAATGATAGTTTGTTTCTGATGCATTGTTATTTAAATCACATTTCCAGTCTTCAGGTAATCAGTTTTAAAAATAAATCTTTGAAGTATTGTCATAATCAATTTCGACTGGTTAATTATACAGTGGCTTAGAGTTTCCAAACTACTTCATAAATTAGCATTTAGAATCATATAAAATGTATTATTCTTGTAGATTTGTTTTTAGGGTTTCGTTCATCTCACAAAACCCTATTACTCTTGCTCCGTTGTCTGTCTGTCACAGAGCTATTCTCAGAAACTATGTAACTTACAGAGTTGAAACTTTGTGTATATAGCTGAATATCAGCTATGAAGCACTCAAAATATTAAAATTCGCATTACTTTAATAAATAGAGATAAAAAACCAAAATTCTAACAGCCTTTTCCTATTAAATTTAAACATTTTTTTGTTATATCAGTTGCCAAAAATTAAAAATCCACGATGAAATTCTTTTTACAATAATTAATTTTCTATCAGACGATTTCCACGTGAAAAAGGAAAATGAAATAAAAAGTTTCACCAATTGAAAAAAAGATTAATATGAAATAAAAATGATTGACGGCATAGTGGTAATAAAACGGAAATTTTCACAGATTTCTCAATAATACAAGGAGTATAAATATGTGTATGTATACAAAGTAGATTAATATCACGTCATTAGAGAATTAAAAAGAAAATCTGACGTCATATTGGAAGTTTAATGAATTTTTCAGATGTTTGAGAATAATACAAAGCGAGTATCAATATGAGTAATAGAGAATAGTAAATATATGAGTTTGAGAAACATATGGAATCATGATAAAAATCCAATTATGGAAATATTTGCACATTTTAACATTTTGAAGGTGTACAACATGTTTAATTTTGAAATTATTTTTTTATATCGCATTTAGTCCGCGTGACAGATATTATGACAGAATATAATAGCTGGCTTCGGCCGCTATCGGGCTGGTTTGCATACTCGAAAAAACGAAAAAATAGACCGGTAAATTTTTACTTTATAAAAAACAAAAAAACATGTTTTTTTTTTTGGTTGCTAAATGAAATTTATTTGGATTTATTAAAGAAAGGATAAAGTGTTTTGAAAGGAATGTTAAACGAAACCCTTTGAGTGATCTTCCATCACACTTATCCACTTGTTTTAAGCTTGAAATAATTTCTCTCATTCTTAGGGTTACTCAAAACTCCCAGTTCCTCAACATTATCATCTTAAAAAACAACCATATAACAAGATCCTGGTTTTGACAATCAGACGATTGCAATAGTGGATTATTTGGTGAAAATTCTCCAGTATAATCTGGCTTCCAGAAATCCCGAATCCAGTTATGGTTGTATGAAAATGTCACTACCAGAATAGAAAGGCATATAATTATAATGTTAAGAAAATGATTGAAAAAGTACTCAAAGGAGAAAAATCTGTTGAAGAAATATGTATTGGATGCTGTGAAGAAAACATTACACTAGTCCAGCCACATCCACTGTTTATTAGGAAAGTATGCACTAAGTGCAAAAAAGATGTCAACAGGGCAAACAACTGACCTTGTGGAAATTGTAATATATAACAAGACCCTGTTTTTGACGATTGCAATAGTGGATTATTTGGTGAAAATTTTGCAGTATAATCCGGCTTCTAGAATTCAGTTATAGGTGTATGAAAATGTCACTACGAGAATAGAAAGGCATATAATTGGTTACTCAAAACTCCCAGTTCCTCGACATTATCACCTTAAAAAACAACCATATAACAAGATCCTGTTTTTGATAATCAGACGTTTGCAGTAGTGGATTATTTGGTGACAATTCTCCAATATAATCCGGCTTCCAGAAATCCCGAATCCAGTTATGGTTGTATGAAAATGTCACTGCCAGAATAGAAAGGCATATATTTGGTTACACAAAACTCCCAGTTCCTTGACATTATCATCTTAAAAAACAACAGTTTGTATTTTTTTTTTATATAATCATTAGAGTGGGTTGAAAAAGCAGAAATTTATATGATTGAAGCATAATGGTGCGGAGGGTTGCCATTGGTAGTAAGGAGTGGATTCCTAAAATATTGCACCAAATGGTTAATATCTGTTGCCACCACAGAGGGGCCAAAGTTTCGCAAAAATTGCAAAAAAATAATTTTTTTCAAAAAAAAAATTTAATTATCCAGTCATATCAATGCAATTTCTACTGGACTGAGACAGCTATATCAAGATGTTGGTAATTTTCTGGTAGAATTTCATTATGGTGAGGTCATTTCTGTTACTGCTGCGGGACGGACAGAGTTTTGAAAAAAAACGGGCAAAAATTTCAATTTTCTGTTTTTTTTTTCAGTTTTAACCATTTTTGTTGTGTGTCTAGAATTACATAAATTTACATTGTCTGGTAACGGCTTGTAAATGTCTGGTAATTTTGGTCATGTGCGTAGCTGGCCTGGGGCGTGAGGGCTTCCCCTCCTGAGTTTGAGAGAGGGGAGCTTTTTGAAGGTATTTTGGGGATTTTCTGGGAATTTATTGGGATTTTTTGTTGTGAGGGCCCGAAAAGTAGAAAATGATGGGGAATTTCTGTATGGAGCCCACCTACAAAAAAAAAAAAAAATCACCAGAATTTCCTGGAAAATCCCCAAAATTTCTTCAAGGGGCTCCTTTCTCTCAAATTTAAGGAGGGCATACTTACCAACTTTTATACACTTTTGGTGTAAAATTTACACTTTTTGACAATTTTTTACACTTTTACACTTAGGATACTTATTTGTATACTTTTTGTAAAGTTTTACCCAAGTGTCATTTTTTCTTCTTTAAATTACGAATTACTTTCTAACTGGTTTTAATAATGATAAATGCTGAATGTAAGGCGACATAGTATTTTTAAAAGAATGATTTCAAGTTTCATCGGCCAAAGTCATCATAAGGAATGATTTCAAGTTTCAATTAGTTTAATTGAAAAAATTACTGGTATTTTTAGTTAACCCTTTAAACAATAACTGAAAGTGAAATGTAATTTTACATAACATTCTCATGTTAATTTCATAGAGTAGATTATTTAAATTATGTATATAATCTATTTAAAAAAAAAAGAAATATCTACAAAAAATAACTTTTCAAAAGTAAAAAAACAGCCAAGCTTTAAAAAAAAAAGAAAGTTGTGGCTAAAAAATGGTGTGATATCAAATTTCCAAGCTTTTATTATAGTACTTATTTAACTTTTTTCCATTAAATAAGTTATATATATATATATATATAAGTCGAGTGCTACATATATGTTAATAGAAATCGTTTTCTCCTGTGCTAAATACATCCTAACGTGTTTCTGAAAATTCAATTTTTTTCAAATTATGCATGATGGGCTTGATGGCCATCTTGTTATATTTCTAAGCCCCCAAATTTCTAAAGTAAAAGTGTAATATGTTTGCAATGTAATATGTTTATAACAATGTCGAACTTCAGATTTTAACTACGGACAGATAAATTGAGGAAGACTGATATTTTGATAAATTGATTTTTACTACTTTGAAATGATTAATTACTCAAAAATAAATCATAAGATGAATCCTTAAGATAAGTCATCATTATCTTAAGACACAATTTTCAGAACATACAAGTCCATAAACGAAACGCTTAAAATATTAGCATACAATTCCATAAACGAAACGCTTAAAATATTTGCTTAAGTTACAATTTTGAACTTCGGATTTTAACTACAGATATGGGTGCTTAGAATTTTGTGTATAATATGGAAAGATGGCCACCAAGCCCATCATGCATAATTTGAAAAAAATTAAATTTTCAGAAACACGTTAGGATGTATTTAGTACAGGAGAAAATGATTTCTATTAACATATACATAGCACTCAACTTATATATATGATAACTTATTTAATGGAAAAAAGTTAAATAAGTACTACAATAAAAGCTTGGAAATTTGATATCACACCATTTTTTAGCCACAACTTTTGTTTTGTTTTTAAGCTTGGCTGTTTTTTTTACTTTTGAAAAGTTATTTTTTGTAGATATAACAGCAAGAACAGAAAATTGACAAAATTTTTGCTTAATAAATTTATATTAGCATGATTATTAGGGTGGGTCGAAAAAAAAGAAATCTACATAATCGAAACACCACAGTGTGGGAAAGTTGCCATTGGTAATAAGGAACAAATTCACAAAATACCATACCAAACGGCTAATATCTCCCATCACCGCACGGGGGCCAAAATTTCGAAAAATCACAAAAAAATGGTATAAAAAAATCAACCATCCAACCATAGCAATACAATTCCCAACAGAATGCAACAGCCACATCAAGACGATAGCAATGCTCCAACAAAACATTACTGTGAAATCATTTCCATGACCACCGCAGGGGCAGACAAAACCTTGGGAAAAAAAACAGCAAAAATTTCAAATTTTCCATTCTTTCAAACTTTCACAATTTCTACTACATGTCCAGAATTAAATAAATACATTACATCTAGTAACAACCTATAAATGTCTAGTAATCCCAATCAAGAGCGAGAGGGGCCACCCTTCCCATATCTGCCAACTTTTGAAAAAGACAAAGTGTAAAATGACATGTGATCATTATTTCCCAATATTTTTATCAATAAGAATATATGACCCATTTTTTTAAGTAACACATAAACGTCATTTTTAAGCATATAATATTTGTATACTTTTAAATACACTGTTTACCATTATAAAGATTTTTTTTAATGAGAAAATTTTTTAAAAACATTATAATACTCACTAAGAAACTGATTTTAAAGACATAAACATAGGGAGTTTTTATTTAAATATTGGTTTTAAAGAACATCTGAGCAAAACTTAATTCAAAACATGATTTCATTTGACAAACAATGAAAATTAAAAGATTTCCTATGATGATTTTGGACAATATCTCCTTTGTCTCTTTTTTCAAAAGGAGAATCTAAACAGAAGTATAATGAGAAAAAATAGTTCAGAAACTAATGTTCTGCAGTGCCTTGAAAATGAGTTAAAGACTCACGCAGTCATTCGTCTTTAAGTACGGAGTTAACTGAAGGCTACAGGAAATAACATTGGTTGTGATCTGACATTATCAGGATGCTGGAATTTTTCAGTCGTGTAGATGGGGATCCTAGGAAGTCAATGAAGACATTCGCCAGTGAGCTGCAGATTAACAAGGACACCATTTGACATTTGTTTCATGTGGACCTTCATTAGAATTCATATGTGATGAGGAGAGGGCAGTGCTTGTCTGAGAGAACCACTTGACCACAGCCAAGTGACTCCTAAACAGCTGCAACATCCAGGAGACAGGAATGATGTGGTTTTTCTCAGATGAGAAAAACTTTGTCCAGGTTCAGAAGGTGAACTGCAAAAAGATTGGTGGTTGTGTAAAAGCCCCAAAGAGGTTTTGACTGTCATGCACAGAAAACTGTCAGCCTCAATGATGATTCTGGAGGTCATGAGCAGTGAAGGCAACCCGATACCTCCACATTTCTTTCTTCAAGGTACCAGAGCAAACTCCATTACTTACACCAATGTATTAAAACAAATTGTGAAGCTCTGTATTACTTCTGTAACATGTGGGAGGCTGTATGTTTTTCAACAAAATTCTGCACCATCACATGCAGTCCATAAAACCCAATAATGGAAGCCAAAACATTTTCATGACCATGTCAACCCGAACTTCCCAGAGACATAATTGATTATTATCAGGGCTGCCAACTTCTATGCTTTTTTAAATCAAATATTAATGTTTTGAACCAGAAAAATATTTAATAATTTGTATACTGAATTTATTTAATGGCATGCAGTACTTTATACTTTATTGCATTTGTTAAGTGAAATTTCCAGTACTAAAATATTTATTTGATTCAAAATAGGCGTAGTAGGCAGCCATGTACAATGAAATCTGTCTATAACGATACTGTAGGGACCCAGATAAGATATCGTTATAGACTGATTGAATATATAAAATTATATTTTTAAACTTAAATAAGTAATAAGTAAACAAATTAAAAATATATGTAAAAGATACAAGCATAAGTTTATTTTGTAAGAAAATTGCAAAAACAAAAATTATTTAGAAAAGAAATCTGTTAATTTTGTTTGCTTACTTTTTGATGCAAATGACATCTGCATGCACATATGTTTCAACCCGTCTAACAAGTTCAGATGCACGTACTAAACATTTGGTACTGTTGCAACAAAATCCTGAAGAGTGCTAATTAAGGATATAGCATCCTCGGCAGAAATTTGAGTTTTGTTTTGTGAACAGTCAACTACTACTTCTTCATCACTCTGATCACCTGGAATTAATTCTGCTAAAATATCTTCATCGCTTGCACCGCTGAACACGTGCACATCATTGCCTAAGTTTAAAAATTATTCAGCATTCAATGTAAAAGATAGGTTTGATGAGCTTTGGAAAGCTCTAACAGCTGTGGATAAACTCTCCACACATTCTTCTTCTTCCTTAACGATTTCAGTAAAGTCTATTGGCCTTTTCTTCAAAGAGTGAAGCTTTCTTCCAACAATTTTGGATTGTAGATGCTGTTATCGAATTCCAACTTCTGGAAACCCAATCACATGCATTTTGTACATCAACTGCATATGGATTTGGGAGATTCTTATCCAGATTATAAACAACGTTCTGAACTAACCTTTTTTGATAATATCCCTTGAAACACTTGATAATGCCTAAATCTAAAGGCTGCAGGATCGACGTGCAATTTGGTGGAAAGTAAAACACTTTTATATTTTTCAAATGTGGGGGATTGTTGTGAGGTGTAGAGTTATCAACTATGAGAGCAATATTCTTCTTTTTATTTTTTATTTCTTTATCAACATCAAGCAGCCAGTTGTTGAAGATTTCCTCCGTCATCCAGGCCCTCTTATTTGCCTTGTAGTGAACTGGTAAACTCTTTACATTTTTAAGGGTGTATTCAAATCCAAACTGGTTATTTTGAGACACATTTGTAAATTCATTTTTGCTCTAAAATGCATCCAATTGGCAGGTTCTCTTATTCAGAAACTTTATAATGTCTGTATTGTCTTGATTTTTTGATAAAGGCAGAATATATTTTTTAAAAAGGCTGTCAAAGTGGACATTTTGAACCTAATTTTCCAAAGCGATAGTGCTGGAAACAAAAAAAAATGATCGTACTGTGAAAATAATTGTCTGTAAATCAATTTCTAATTAATTGAACGAAAAATAAAAACATGGGGCCCTTATAAATGTCTTTATAAATCACGCCGCCAAGTTTCCTCTTGTTACTTTTAAAAATGAGTCTGAGAATGTGTCTCAAAATTTTGAGTTGTTGGGCGTTGAAAAATATTTTTTTTTAATACCGCCTTAAAGCACCTTGGCTTCACGTACTTTCCAATCACTAAAGGCTTCAATTTGTCGGTTCCAGTACTGTTTGAACACAGCAGGATTGACAGCCTTTGCTTTGATTTCTTCCCACTTTTACAGCTGTCTCCTTTAAAGGACATTGTTTTATCTGGCATTAGCTGATAGAACAAACGAGTTTCATCAGCATTGTACACATCTGGAGAAGATTTTTCTTTTTTCTCGCTGTTTCCAGGATAATGCAGCCTCAACTGGAGCTGACTTTTCTTCTCCCACAATAGTTTTAAAAACAATTCCGTGACGTTCACGAAAGGAAGTAAGCCATCCATTGCTGGCTTTGAAATCATTGTTGCCTAGCAAAGAGGCGAATTTTCTTGCTTTTTCAGAAATCATAGGTCCACTAATGAGCATATTTTGGTTTCTCATCTCGTGGAAACATCTTAGGAGAGCTTTGTCAACATCATCATTTACAGCACCTTTAAATCTTTTTCGTTTGCTATCCACTTTACTTTTTTCCACAGCATCTTCAATATCTTTTAGTTTTTAAAAAAAAGTATTGACTGTGAAATTCCATACTTTTTAGCAGCATCAACTTGTTTCATTCCTTGATCAATATCCGAAATGATTTTTAACTTTTCTTCAAATGACAATGCTTTACGCTGAGCCATCACTTAAAACGAATAATGAAAAATACGAGCACATAAAAATGAATTGCAACGAAAAAGTGGTCAATCCAAAGTGAGGGGTGTCTAACCTAGGAATGAAAAGTTTTGAAAGTGACTGGTCGAATTCGGAGAAAGGGGTAACATCCCTCCCAATTCCTTATCTAGTAAAACAAGTTTGACAATGATCAGCTGTAAAGACTTAAGCTCCATACATGCAGCAAAGTGACATCCCCTAATCCCTTCTACAAAGAGGTCAAAATGAAGAAAGAGTCAACACTTGGACACAGAGATAAGCACAGACTTTTGTTATTTTACATTCTGGATGATGGGGTGTCATTATCCAAGAAAAAAATCTGGTTATATTGGGAACCTTCAGCTTTCGAAAGAGAAAAAAATATGAAGCTAAAAATTGATTATCACTGTACACAGACTCAAAATACATTGAATAAATAGGAATTTCACTGGGACCAAAGGAAAATATCATTATAGACAGTATCGTTATACACAGGTTTCACTGTATTATGTATGAGATGTCTGTTGAGAGGGACACCAACATCCACATATCACTGTTGCAGCTCTCTGGGCAGCCATTGTAGATACAATGGGCAAACATTCCCAACACCCACCTCATTATTGCCCGCAGACTGTTTCAACAGTGTGTAGTGGCTGATGGTGGTTTCATTGAATGATGCCATCTATTGTGCATGTTGTCACCTGTACAGAATGTTAAAATCTAAAACATGCTCTATCTCTAGTATCTGCTCCTGTATGCCTGTAGATCTGTCAGATTTTGTTCTCAAATACACAGAGATCACACAAAACCCTGTATATTTATTAAAGTTATAGAACGGATGATCAGACAATTTGCCACATGATATTTTATGCAGAAATGTATTTGAAAGTGCAAAAATTGCTGATTGAAAAATAATATATGATCTATAGTGCTAAATTAAACAAAATAAGACCAAAACAATAACAAAAAAGTGAATAATACAAAAATAAGTCTGAGTCTTTAAAAGCAAAAGAGAGAACTAAAAAAACACCTTCTGTTTATTGAAATTGAGTTGCTGATGTCATTCAAAATTATGTGCAGGGTACTTTGCAGATGTGATGTATAAGTGATTATAATGCAGTATATTCATGGGTTATAATGTAGTAACAAAAGGAGGGAGAAATAATCCGAAACACTAAAGAGTTGTGTTTTTTCTCTTAGTTCCATCAATTAATATAATAAAGGCTATACAAGAAATATAACAACAAGGCATGAACAAAACACTTAGGGGAAACATATTTCCAAGAAATTGAAAAGTCAAGAAGCAGAGCATAAAATTCTGGTATATAAAAAATTAATGTTACTGAAGTTAAGGAATTGAACAGATTTGGATAATTCTGGATAGATACATAGTTTGGTCATAAAAGTTTTTGAGATATTAACCCATTCTCTATATATTAATATTGGCTCAGTACTTTCTTATACCTTTCAGAGTCTTTCTGTTAAACTATAAAGCTTACTTAATTAAATGTACAAAAAAAGAGAATGTATTTAAACACTACTTGTTCACAAAGAAACAAATATTCTTACAAAATAATATTGTTGGTAAGTCTAAATACTACACAAAATCTAAAATGAAAAAGACCATTGAGATAGCAAAATGGAGAAAATAACTGTAAAATATTAGAGTAGATAAGAGAAAAAATCATTCATGGAAAGGAAAACTAGAAATATTCAACTTTATTGGGAGCTTTATAAATTAGTCAGAAGTTTAATTTGTATGCAAGAGCAAGAAATTAGAGATATTTAATGAGAAACATTTGTGGTGTTTCAGTTGAAGTCATTCTGAGATTCAAAGCTTTATATTTTTCATGGCACATAGACATTTTTATGAAGCAAGCTGACCCCCAAAAAAGTTTAAAAACCTGACCAAATTAAAAATATAAATGATATATGCCAAATTAATTAATCTGTAGTTTAAGACAATTGTAACAGAAAGAGTTTATATTACTTAAATTACCACACTGTCTTTTGCTAATATTTAATATAATCATATTTCTATAATTAAATAAATATATAATGAAAGCAGATCTGAATCTTATAGTGCTCAGCAATATTTTCATATGTAATGGTGTTATTTACAGACAACTTCATGGAACACCAATGGGCTCATCTGTTTCAGGTTTATTCGCAGAATTTGCACTTAGACCTTTGGAAAAGAAAATTTTCAGTTCATTTAAACAGAAACCAGTGTGTTGGTTAAGGTATGTAGATGACGTGTTCATCTTGTGGACCTACACTTTACCAGATTTACAGTTTTTTCTTCAGGAAGTCAATACATTAAGTGATAGCATTAAATTTACCCTTGAAATAGAACAGGATGCAAATTTACCTTTTCTAGATGTTCAGATTAACCGGAACAGTTCTCATTTTACATTCTCTGTATACAGAAAACCATTAAAAGAGAATACAGTAATACCTTTTTGTGCAAATATGCCCTTTAAATATAAAACTGCTGCATTTCAGTCATTTATTAGACGAGCTTATAGAATATGTTCAGGTTACCAACCTAACGCTGAAATTGATTTTATTAAAAGAATTAACTTAGATCATGGTTTTAAAGATTCGCAGATTGACAAGATTATTCGACAGTATAATACCCCCCTTCCTTCAGGTCAAAGGTTTGTTAATAGTTTAAAGATCAACTACAGAAGTATGCATTATGTTCTGATAATATATGAAAAATTAAAACAAGTTCTTCAGACATTCAATATAAAATTAGTAGCTATCCCCTCTCCATATCTTATACAAATTATCAGTAGCAATATTGATAAAATCCAGAATCATCAAAAAGCCGGAATTTATGAAATACCGATTACCCTCCCAAATAATGAACGGTTAGTTTATATCGGTGAGACAAAGCGAAAATTTTCAGAAAGATTGAAGCCCCAAAAGTGGCTGAGAGGTTCTGCTCTCGAAGCTGGTAGACGGGAGGTGCTGGGTTCGATCCCAATCGCGCCCGTCGGCCTAATCGTTCGGAGTTTTCGTGGTTTTCTTCGAGCCGTGGATTTATCCATGTGTAAATACGGGTTAGGTTCCCTTAGAAAGACCCCCACAAAGGGCATTCCCCCGGGCCTATATCCCAAGTGTAGATAATTGGCCATCAATAACCAACCAACCAGAAAGATTAAAAGAGTACAGGAGGGATATTTCACAATAGAGTACAGCTCTCGCAAGGTTTTATTTTTCGAATGAAGGTAGCAAAGTTGGCTTTGATAAGGCTAGAATCATAATCCCATGCAAGAATCCATATGTTAATAAAATTTTAGAGTCCCTTACGATTATTAAGCTTGGGCAGTATACATGTAACGATAATTTATCCTATAACATTCATAAAATCTGGCATAATATGCTATAATCCATTAACACAATCAGTTCATTTTGTCTTCTCCCCCCCCCCCTCTTTTCACTGCAGTGGTTTTGTCCGTTTGGTTACCATGGGAACTTGGTGACGTTTGCACACTCTCCGATCAAGTTTTCTCCAGGACTCTCAGACGTGTATGCCCATTTTGGCATTTTAGACTTGTTTGTAACATCCTGATGACGTTCGCAGAAACGAAACGAAATGTAGATTACTTTAAATGTGTTTGTAAATTCACGATTTTAATGTATGTACCATTTAGCAAGTGTTGTATTTGATTTTAATACATTATTTTAATCATATTTCTATATATTTTTTAAACCCAGCAACAAATATTCTGATAGATTTTCTATTTTCTCACAAATAACAAATAAGCAGCATGAATTTATAAAAAGAAATGAATGAATATCTTCATTCGAACTATGTAAAAAAATTAAAACAAACTTGTTTATAAAATTAATTTTATTAATTTATTATAGTGAACTTCAACATGAAAGTATGTACATGGAAGAATAGAAGCAAACCAGCAATATAAACAATGAGATTTCAGAAACAATTTTTAACAGCATAAATAATTAAAATACATTCTACAAAAATTTTACATCCAACATCTAACTTAGTACAAAATAAACGAAAAATTTAATTTATAGCCAAGTTCAAAATATAAAAGTAACTGAGTTAAAATTAAAAAAAGGACAACAGGTAAGTACAATATAAACACAAATTGTACAATAACTTATATAATGAGTGTCAATAAGAAATAAATTACTTTAAAGGAAAATAAAAACAATACTACTTACTCATTAAAATAAATCACAAATATGTCAATAAATTAAAATGGAATCATAAAAACGGCCTTTATAAACTACAACACAAGAAATTTAACATAAGAATCTTGATATATTATTAAAATAAATATAAAAAGTTTTTAGGATCTGATATAAATTGCACTAATTAAAAATAGCTCGAATAATCATGACTGTACAAAATTAAATAAAAATAGTACCAATTTTTATTCTTTTCAAAATGCAAATTGCCTCACATGGAATGACATGAGAGGTAGTACATTAACAGACAGGATAGCTTGATGTGTTATTTAAGATCATTTGTATAAAAAAAGCACATTTAAGTACAGAAGCAAGATATTGGATACAGATATTGGATTTCAGGAAAATCAACAGTGAGGCTACAAAACAAAGCATCTGTATTCAAGTTTTGTCTGTGTGCATATTATTTTTTAATGTTTGATATACCACTTAAATTTGTCCTATGCAGGTGCCTGTATTCTACAGACAAAGAGACAAAGTGAAACATTCTAGAAGAAAATGTTACACCTAGCACTTTTGTCGCATAAAAATAGTTACAACAACTGCAGTTTACAATCGTATCCTTAAAAAAACAATAGTGGCATACAAAGATCATATAAGTAGTGGATATATACTACATTTCAATAATTTTGATTGGGGAAAGTAATTCTTTGGTGCTTTGGTATAACAGGAAAATTTACCACATGTTAGAAATCAGAAGGTATAAAAAACTACATATTCTGACGAACACATCTGAAGAAAACTGTTGTAACTCATGAAAAACAAAATGAGGGACCATGGGGGGGGGGGGGGGGGGAAAGGATGTCCGAAAAGTAGATACAAATGTACAGGCTGAGCACAGTGGTAACTCTAAGGCTGATTTTGACTCATAAATCTTTCTACAGTTTCTGAAAATCAAATCAGCCAACTACATTTCTTCTGTAACATGTTATGTTTTACCCACTTTAGCTATAAGGTCATCACATATGCTGGATAACTCAGCATTCTCCCTATTCTGTAAGGGGAAAATAACAAGAAATTAAAGCATATTATCATTAAAAATATAAATTTGAATATTACAAATAAATATAATAATTACGATTACTTCTATGCTTTATTTCATACTTAAAATTTCATTTTAAAACAACTCTAGGCCAAATTATTTTATCATCAACAAAACAAACAACAATGCAGTAGTTATTTTACAAAGACTATTTCTAAAAAATAAGCAAAAATACCTATAAACAGACAAAAATATATTAAAAATCAACATTTATTTAGCATCTAAGTGAGTTTTAAATGATTAAAAATATCAATAATTTTAGAATATTTAGAAAATTAACATTGTTTTATTATATTAAGGAAGTTTGTGAAATTGCTTATTTGAATAATTTTTAAATATGCAATTTCAGGCCATAGGACTCTTATAATTTCTATGTCATAACTTTGGTATTTGTTTCTTTAAGTTTTGAGTTGCTGAAATTTGTACTTCTTGTAGTAAAGAGTTTCCCTAGCATAGTGTTTTGAAGTTGCATCTTTAAACAAAGGAAATGCCTTTATGCTGTCAATATTTTTAAGCTTTTTGGTTTTAATGCAAATTGATCAGGAACAAAGCTTGTGTTCAATTTTTAAATCTGTAACCAAACTAAGGATTAAAATTGAAAATATTACACTGAAAGTCCTAGATTAGTACCTTCAGTTTGCATATAGTATATATACAGGATGTCCCTTCTTATTGTTAACCAATAGCTAATTTCTAAACTGGAAGTTTTTCAGAGATAGTTACATTGTAAAAAAGATTAAAAAATGCTGTTCTTCACTTTATGAAAATCTGTTTACAGCAAAAGTATTATTTATAAAAAATATATTAAATTAAAATTTTTATACGGTCTCTGGGTCCTATAAATAATATTTAGAAAAACTTTCTCTATGCTCTAACAAGTAAAATAGTAAAAGTTTCATTTTTACATGACAAAAACTTACAAAGTTATGATCAAAGAGAAAGATTTTCTAAGTATAACTAATAAGATGAAGAAACTACATAAAAATTTAAATTTCATAAAAGTTAAAAAAATAACTATTTTTACATAAATGGATTTTTATATGATGAAGAACATCATTTGAAACACCTTTTAAATTAGAACTATACCTCTAAAAAACAACAGTTTAGGAGTTAGCTATTGGCCAATGATAAGAAGGGACACCCAGTATACATGCTCACAGCAGCAAACTTTTCATTTTTTTTCCAAATTAAATAAAACCATAAATAAATTGGAAGATTGACGACTACTCATGCTAAATACTGAGAAAAATCTGAGCTATCACACAGGGTGAGCTATGATACATATTTACAGTCAGAAGAGAATGGTGTAGCATCAACTTTACAGCACCTTGAATCATTCATATTAATTTCCTTACTATTAATTTACTTCATAACTAAATATCAAATGAACTGTAAACTAATGTTTGACATGCAATTTATCCAAAACATTGTTGCATTTTTGTTGAAAAAAAATGGTAAATCAGACAGTTAAGGGTAAGATTACATTTTATCTTTACTCTTGATAAAAAGTGATTAATTAATCACTTTAACTAAATAGATAAAGTGCTTGATATTTTTTTATGGGACATTAATAATTTTAAATGCCAAAATGGGTGCCATTGGAGTACATTCAACAACAGCAAAAAATAGACTGGACTGTTTGAACTACTCTTTAATGTCATAAAAAGATGGCAGTTGTTGAATGAAAACTTATCATGCACATACTTGAGAAGAAAAAATGTTTGGGAACCAAACATTCTAAATAAAAATAAACAGTCATGCTGTTTCCAACATGCAGAAAGATTTTTGGAGTTAAAAGCAGACAAGACAGTTTAGAAAACAAGATTAAAAACACTGGTGATGATGATGATGTGGTTTTATGATTAAGTGATGAAAATAATGCAACAGAATTTGCCCAGTTGAAAACTAAAAACCCATAAAATAGTTGCTTTGTTCTAATAAGGTTTACCTAATTTAATTTCCAAACAAAATGTTGGAAAAATAATTAATGTAAGTCAAAGTGCAGCTAGGCAAAGTTGATTTTTTACACAGAATCTAAGAAAATAATTGGAAGGTTTTTAAAGCCTTATAGGGAAGTTGAAAAAATAAAATACGTAATAAAAAATGTTATTTCAATGTGTCAGCACAGACAAAAAGTATCACCAAAATTACGTGCTTTCACAAAGAGGGTTGAGTTGATGTTGCACTTTATCTTAATCAATATAACTGTGTCAAATCAAAAATACATTTAACAGTAGCATAAAGTTTGTTATTGTTGGTATGCTGTATAAATTTCCCCTGAACTTTTAAGAAGTACTAACTGCCCAACTGAAAGGGCCAGATAGAACCAATTTGCATTCAACAAATTAGAATTTTTTTCTATGTTCCTGATGCAGAAATTAATTTTCATTTTGCATTTTATTTACTCTTAAAATAAACTTTGGAGCATGTCTTACATTAGTCATGTTTGTGCATATCCAAAATATTTTATAAGAACCTATATCTGCCATATAGAGCAGTCTAGAGTAAAATGAAATATTTACAAATTTTCAATTAAAGATTGTATACTATGATAGAAAAGACATATAAAAAGAATTAATACAAATAAGTTTTATAACATTGATAATAAATTTCTTAACTTTCATAAAAAACATTTGAAAATTCTGCTTCCTAAGATTTACTTTGTTAAACAATTTAGCCAGTAAAATATCTTGTAGAGTTTCATCATCATAGACAAGCAAAACTAATTAAAAATATTCATATTTTTTGAAATAAAAAAAAGAAAGAAAGAAAAACAGAAAAAGGTTAAAAAAATGTTTAAAAAAAGATAAAGTAAAATGAAACATTTACAATTTTGCTATAAAATATTCGGTAGAAAAGAATAGCACATAAATATCATACTTGCCAACCTTTATTACAAATAAATAAATAAATAAATATTTACTAAAGAAATCAGAAGATTTTGTAGGACACTATTTTGCAATAAGGAAAATTATTTAAATAAACTGAAAGAATAAATTGTTTTTTCTAATTCACTACTTCTACATGAAATGAAAGCAAAGAAAACTATTTAAATCTGAAGAAAGGAAATAAAAAAATTTTCTTTTCAGAAGACTAATAGAAGTTATCCTTTTTTAGAAAAATTAAACAGGGATACCACTCAGAAAATAACAAAAAGGAGGAAATTATGCGTGAATTAAAATTTATAACATTTTCTACAACATTTATGCATGAATTTTGTGAAGTATAAAATAAATACATTAACAAATTTCTCATGTTAAAATATTTTATAGTATTTTCTGTAACAAATATATTGCATTTTCATAGTTGAGTTGAAGAAGAAAACTACCTGTCAACATGTACAGTTTTATACTACATTAACACTTTCATCCAAATCTACAGTTTGGTTTCATATATTCTAATAAAGAGCAAATAACGTGAATATTAAACAGTTAACTATAATTTTTTTATGTACAGAAAACCATAACTTTGATCAAATTCACGATTTTTCCATGACTGACTATGAAAATTGTGATTTTTATTACGCGACTTGTTGACGAAATTAGAGATGTTTTCCCATGATCGCTTAAGGAAATTCACGATTTTTTTTTTTTTGGCTACTAATGACAAAATTTAAGATTTTTTTCTTGAGCAATTGACGAAATTCGGGTTTTATTCTGCAATTGTTTGAGAAAATTTGCAATTTTATTCTGCGATCATTTGACAAAATTCGAGATTAATTTCTGCAATTAGTATGATGAAATTTGCTATTCTTAAATGTGACCTCTTGACAAAATTTGCACTTTTATTTTGTGATCGCTTGATGAAATTTGCATTTAATTTCTGCAATTGTTTGACTTTTTTTCGTGATCAACTGATGAAATTTAAGATTTTTCCCCGCGATAGATTGATGAAATTTGCGATTTTTTTATGTAACCCCTTGGTGAAATTCGCAAGTTTTCCTGCAACTATTTGAAGAAAAATGCGATATTTTCCTCAAGTGATTGACCAAATTTTGTGATTTTATTCATGGATTGTTTGACGATGTAATTCTCTGCTTTTTTTCAGTGCACAATTCTGCAGAAATCGCTGATTGATTAAAAAAAACAAAACAAGAAAAGCAGAGTGGCATCCTTGATAATAGGCAGGATGGAGAGTAGAACTTTGTTCCTTGCGACTCCCGCACATCTCCTGGAAAATGCATTGCTGTGCAGCAAACCATACGGGTTAGCGAGATGAAACTCTAGGAAGTCATTTCGTTTAATACATATATATTTAAATTATGGGCAATAAAAAAAAAGTGAATATCCGGGATAATCCACAGAAATCACGTATTTGATATATAAAAAAAGCAGAAATTGTGAATTTTTATATGTAAAAGTGGAAATTGCTGATTTTATAAAAAAATAAGCAGAAATCGCGAAATTTATAAAAAAGTGGAAATCCCTGGTATCACTTAGTTTTTCATTATTTAGATTAGAGCTAGAATCTTAATTAAATCAATGATCAGTTAATTTTGAAAAAATAAACAATTTCATTTACAATTCCAAGTTTCTTTTTTATATTTTAATAAGGAAAATAGTTTACTAATGGTTACCAGATCATCTGCTAGTATCATCCACGAAACAGCTATCAAGTTAAGCATGCTAATGAATTTTCCTATCTTCAACACCATATAATTCCCATAACTTTTTTTTAATTTCCCCTCCTATTGACACAAAATTCAAAACAATACACGGCAGAAGTTGCTTTGCGTACTGCAAAATTTAACAAACAAGGACAGCCTTTATTAAAAAAAAAAATCTAATTATTTCTGAAAACTGTTTTTTTATTTAAAAAAAGAAGAAAGATGAAATCTGAAGATTTCATCTTCTGAGCAGAAGATATAGTTAAAATTCAGAAGAGTTGGCAGATATGCTCTGAGGTAGGTTGAAAATTGGCTTTATCGGCCAAGTTCTGTTTGAAGCAAATATTTTACTGCTTATTAGTTGCTTTGTGTACTGCTAAACTTAACAAATAATGGCAACCTCTATAAAAATTTGTTTCAAATACTTCTGAACACCGTTTTTTTCACTTACAAATAACTACCCAGAAGATATAGTTAAAATTCAGAAGAATTCTGAAAATATTCAGAAAGAGTTCTGAGACAGTTCTGAGATAGGTTGAAAATCCAAATTCTTTTAAGCCAAATTCTTTTTGAAGCATATACTTAATTTTAAAAAAAAATTAAAAAAAGAAGCTGGTCATTGTTATAGGTGCAGAGCAGTATAGCTAGTCTATTAATTTTTTTATTCAGATTGCTTGATTGCTACCACTTTATTGAAATAGTATTATAATTTACCTTATTTAATCTGTCATTAAATGAGATGAATATTACAATAAAGTGGTAGCAATCAAGCAATCTGTATTTAAAAAAAAAGTAGCCAACTGCAATGGCACAGAGCATGCACTAATTAGTAAATTTGCACATAAAGAATGACATACCTTTTGTTCAATATCTTTTTCCATACTCGAGATTTTCATTTCAGCTTTCTTCAGCTGTGCTCTCAAGACAGTTACTTCAGCATCGCCAGATTTCTTCGCACTTTCTATCTCAGCATTAGCACTAAAACAATAATAGATAAAAGCAGGGATAGTTACAAGATATACTTTTTTTAAACAAATGGCAAACAAACATGAAATGAAAAAAACTGCAGATGAAAATTTTACTTAAAAAATATATATAACTTTTTAAAAGTAATGAAAGTGCTATTTTAGTTCACAAAATATTTGTCCTATAATTTTCTGTAAGCCAAGTACAAATTAAATTGGTAGTTGGAAAAAAAATCTACATATATATTCCTCTTACATGGCGCGAAAATAGGGCTGAATTTGTAACTTATGGTTTGGCAACAACCGTAGTTTCCAGAGCTCAGACCAATGAACAGACTAGATTGTGTTAGATCAGCTCCGCCTCCAATATGGTGGTCAGTGTGAGAGCAGTGAAACCATAGAATGAAACTCAAACTAGCAATTATTGAAAATAAAATAACATGTATGTAATACAAAGTGTCTGAGATGATTCCTCATTTTAATTATGAGTAATATCGTTAATTTCAAATGAGTTCTCAACTCTTATTTAGAATTCATTTACGAATTTCACTCACTCAAAAGTAGGAGAAAAAAAAGATCAACTGTCTAGATTGTACATGCCGCCATCTGTTGCTTTATTAATGAAGTAAAAAATAATTTCTTTTGCAAAAAATCTATAATCAATTAGAACAATAAAATATCGAACAAAATTTAAACAATTATTGATGATATATATAAACTATCTTCCTATCACGTAGTTTTTTTTTTCTAATGAATTTAAGTCGTGCTGTACAAAAGATCCTTTTTTCATAGTATTTAAATGATTTATATGCCCATTGGTAGCGCCAACTAAATACATTTTCAGTTGTGTTTTCAACGGAGAATTACTTTTTTTACATTAAAAAAATTGTCAATTTGATATGTTCAAATGTTTATGGTAGAACTTATTCCGGCTAGAATTGCTGAAAAATAAAAAAGGGCGAGCGAACTGTGACCATGTAGCGGTCTCAATGTGAATTACTTTGCAATTCACGGGGGTTGTCAAGCGTTAACGAGTAGGGACTGAGCCCCCTAGTAAGTGTAGATTTTAAATAGTCATTAGAAAATGCTTTTGAATTTGAAGAAAAATGCATGATTGACTAATATTACATTTAAAATATTTAGCATAACCTGTTTTGTGAACAGTTCAAACAATTCTGTATTTTAATCTTAAAACAGTTTAAACAAAAGTATTTCATTCCACTCACTAATACAATCAACACTACAAGTATAATCTAAACAATTACAGTAATAAGGTAATGAGAACCATCTTGGAAGATTTCATAAACAAAACTGTTTTTAGGACTCTTAATTATTTTCAGACTTTAAAGGCATTCTCCTCCAAGATTCTTTTATAGTAAGACATATGTTAACAAAATTATTTCCAATTACTTCAAAGATCATAATGTAAATAATTGCTCTTTAAGCAATTCAATGGCAGCCCTGAGATAAGTTGGGGTAACAAGACTGTTTTCTTTATTCTACAACCATTGAAGTGGTTAAAATTGTACAATGAACACACATTATATAATAAATCATGCTGTTACAAGAGAAATAGTTTGAAAATGTGTAGTATATAATTTGTTGCATTAGATTAATTATAATGTAAGCATCCATCCCTAGTCTATCTTTAAAATATGAAAGTCAGTTTAGACAATCTTAAAATTCATGCAATCTACAGAATTCAAGTCTGACATTTTTTACTATCGTGGGCACATTTAAAAAATTTTTCCAAAAGATCATTAATAAGATTTAATGAGTTTGCACAATTTTTTTTACAGAGTTCTTACTATAATGGGTGCATATGTACATAAACATACAATATTTGGAAGCAATTTCAAGCACAAGGCATAACACAAAGAGTCTTTGCAAATAAATGCCAAATGATGATCACATCTAATTTGGCTCTTGGACAAATTTTATCAATATCTTGTGATGAATCTGTTACCATGGGTGTAATAAGAAAATTTTCTTGGAAGGAGATACATGAGAACCTTTTTACAAGTGATGTAATAGTCCACAAGCTCTTGGTTTGTTTTGGGTATGTGTCTGAGGCATTACTAAAATTTACAAAACATAATTTTTCTTCCTAAACTAAATTGATAACTTTGTTGATTTTTCGTGGTTACATTTACACCCCTGAAGTAACTTATTTGCAAAAAATGTATACACAAATAAATAAACAAATAATTTGCTATTTAAACTATTTACTTAATTTGATGAGGTTATTTTATATCTACTATTATTACCAAACTTTACATATCAATTAGCATGATATACAAACTATGTAAAGCTTTTAATGTAGATATACTTTGAGTATTTTTGATCACCTTTCATTTAAAAAAATATTATAAGTATTCAAATATTTAGATATTTTTATAATTTGATTTAAAATTAAATGTCACCAGTGAATGTGTTGAAAACAATGATGCAGACATTTATGACAGGTTATATCAAAAGCATGTTTTCAATGACAAAAAGCCAATCCCGCATATAGGGATGAAAGTGTTTAAAAATAGGTATAACAAAGTACAATGTTGAAATAGGGTTAAGCAGACAATTTTACAATAAAATCAAACTAAAAAAAATACACACAGAGATGTTTTATAGAGTTAAAAAAAAAGGGTGAAATGAGTTTATAGGTATTTTTTAAGGCTATATTGAAGATGTATAGCAAGTGGTTACTGCAGTTTACTACAGGTGGTTACAACAAAAAAATATAAAACATTTTGACATGATAGAGTAAATATAGTTGGGTATTCATAGCAAATCAAGTATCAGCATATAAGGAGATAAAAAAAAATGTTAAGACTAAAGTTCCTGAGAAAAATGTTAAGACTAAAGTTCCTGAGAAAAATGTAAAAAGGCCTTAGATTTCTACCATTTTCATTCCTGGATTAGATAAAGTTATATGATTTTACTGCAACTGCAAAATGCTACTGCAAAGGTATAACTCATTACAGAAAAAAAAAATTATGACAGCTGAAGGGTCAATAAAAAGTTTTGATAATTGTATATAATAAAGGCAATGTAGATTTTAAACAGAAAATGGATGTTTGATTCCTGTAATAAGCAGAAATTTATAAAAAATGATTTTCAGATAAAGCATGAGATTACATTAAAAAGGTGAAGAAATGTTATGTATCTTTGGCTGATGAACTTTATCCTGTCAAGTTGTGTTAGAGTGAAATCTGATAGAGCAAAAAATCCTCATAACAATGTGTTAAACATTCACTGACATTTTATAAATGAAATGCAATTCCATTATAATAAAAATTTCACTACAGCAAACAGGTTTTTGTGATCTCATGGAATTCTAATAGAACACAACTGTATATTCAAAGCAAATACAGTTAAGAGATAAGCTTAAGTTGAAGTTTTATATAAAAGATTAAGCATTTAATTAATACTAGATAACATAATAATAGTTTTAGTCAAAAATGGTAGAACTCCATTAGAGACTTCAGACATTGTAAGTATAGTAGGCCAGTATAAAATTAAGGAACAACATAAAATTACATGTGTAATATATTTGCATTTGTGTATTTCAAAGATGCTCTGATGGTATTGATTCATAATCAAATCCTAAAATTATTATATGGAGCAGTAGAGTTCAGCACTGATGACATTATTTGGCAGCTTGCATAATCTACCATTTATATACAGGGTATCCGAAAAGTCTGGAAACAGTCGAAAAACTCGTTAAATATACATCAGAATGAAAAACAGAAAATATGTGTTCAATATTTTTGAAAATCTATTTAGGGATATTAAAGTTGCCCCCTCCCCCCCCCCCCAACTCTGCAGGCAACTTTGAAATATTAAATGATAACTCCCCCTTTTTATAGCAGATTTGGATTATACGAGAAAAAATACGTAACTTTTGTATTTAACATTTTCTTTGGAAAATCTTAGATGGCATAATCGAGTAAAATGCAGTGAGAATTGTTTCCATTGAAAAGTCTGGAAACAGTCAAATAACTCGAGAAATATACAATGAATTGAAAAATGGAAAAAAAGTGTTCAATATTTTAGAAAAATGGCAACTTTGTTATCCCTAAACATATTTTTCTAAAATATTGAACACATATTTTTCCATTTTTCAATCTGATGCATATTCCTCGAGTTATTCGACCGTTTCCAGACTTTTCAATTTAAACTATTCTCACTGCATTTTACTCAATTAAAGTGCAATCAATGATTTTCCAAAGAAAATGTTAAATACAAAAGTTACATATTTTTTCCCCATAGAATCCGAATCTGCAAAAAGAAAGGGAGGGGTTATCATTTAAGATTTCAAAGTTGTCCCCTTTCCCTTCCAGGGGGCAGAGTTAGGTAATGAATTCCATTCAATACACAGCACTAAAAGTTTGTACAAAAAAGATTGTGCAAAATATCGAAACAGCTCAACATTCTTTAGTTCCAATTCCACTGATACAGAGCAAAAGACGTGCACAAAATGAGCTGCATAGTATGTTACGAAGAAGGAATAAGAAAAGATTCAAGAAAGATGTGCACTGGAAATCCTGCATTTTGTAGTATCAAATACTTTTCAGAAAAACATCAAGTAATATAATCAATTACAATTCAAACTAGAAACACAGTGTAAATGTAGCATAAACATACATAGCTTACATTTTTCTACATTTCTATACTTTACTGTAATGTAACAATAAATTGAAAAACTTACGAACTTTACACATGTACTAGTTGTTTACTTCGAACCTTATTTCTGTTTGTATAATATAAACAAACCTTTATTTCATCTCCTTACATTACATATAATTAAATAATTCACATGCAATTAAAAATAATGACAAACTACTTTTGGCAAATTTAATATATTCAGCATATAATCACTAAATTGAATATGGTGCTTAAGGGGTTCAGATATATTTTTCTTATATTCTTAATAACATATTTTTTTATTATTTTAAAAGATATTTTGTATATTACTCTGTAGGACAAAAATAATTCAATCATGGAAAATGCACGAACACCCAAATTATGCAAAGTAAACTAAGAAAAATTAGAAGCAGAATGAAAATATTAAATTATACCTCATCAGCAGATTTCATTGATACATATGCACAGGAGAAGGGCAAAATATACACTTAAAATAAAGTTTTAACTAACCCCTGGCAATTGGGTATGCTGCACACTTATTTTTATTTTAAGTGCTAAAATATAAAGTAGTCACTAATCTCAGGCACTTAGGAGTATAAATCATACCTACCAATAAAATAATTTTCTTACATATTTTTTATTATTATTTTCATTTAGGAACCCATCTTCTCTACATAAAGTTGAGAGAAAATTAAAAATCTGCTTTATCAGCAGATTTTATTGATACAGCACTTTTCTTGTATATTTTTTCTTGTTACTTTCATTTATCAACCCATCTTCTCTGTGTAATGTTAGGAGAACATTAAGAATCTGATTCATCTGAGGATTCTTTTGATACATCCATGAGGATGTTTGTACAAAATATATCCTTAAAATAAAAATAACGTGTTCACTAAACTCAGGTAGATAAATCAATCAATAACAGGACTGATAAACCTCTGAATCTAGGGGATGCACAGTGTCAATTTGAGGCAATTACAATTCAATGTCCACTTTCAATCCCCACTTTCACCCAGAAAAAGATTTTTAAATTCTACAATCATGGAAACTTTTCAATATAAAAGATATTATTCTAAGGAAGACTTAACTGGGTTCAGATATTTCATCGAACAGTTTTTTTATGTTCCTTGTATATAATGTAGATGAAGTATATTTGTGGTATATACAGTTGTACATTGAGTTACCCAGTTATTTCTAACCAGCATGCCCTATGATTGATCAACAGCCTATTGATCACATTCAAATTGCCCAGTTAGATAAGTTTCCTGAAGTTGTGTGGATTTTTTCTTGCATTAAGCAAACTTTTCTCTCAAAAAATGTTTAAAAAGCATTATAAAAAATAGAATTAGAGGTCCCATTTTGCAGTCATTCTGGGAAACCTCTTAAATTTTAGAAGGGAAGCTTATGCTTTACACATCTTTTGGATATTTAAGACCTGGTCAACAAGACAGCTTTCTTTATCCGTTTTCTAATTAACCTAAAACTGCATGGACTCATTTTAATGAGCTTGAGAAATATCAGACTGATTAGCAAACAATTGGTCATTTTTTAATAATCCTGAAGATACATGCATAAGCTCATTGCAATAAGCCTGAAAATCATGAGCCTGGTTGAGTTCCAACTAGCCTAAAGCTAGACTCTTTACATTAGATTTGAAAAATGACAGACGATTCTCTAATCAGCCTGGCTCTTTGCAAAGAGCTAGATTTCTCAATAAGCATATGACACATATACTTTCAAACATCAACTTGATAACAAAGCTAAATGAGATATTTTATAAGCAAACTCTATTCGCATTTTGTATGTAAAACATTTTCAATAATATTATAAACAAGTTGATTACCTGTCTAATTTATCTTGAATTCGAGATCTGAGCATTTCATACATTTGTTCCTTTTGTTTTAATTTCATCTGCATATCAGTCACTTGCTGTTTCATTCTTTCTTCATTCTAACATTGAAATTAAAATATTAATTTATTAATAAAATTTGTACAATAATAAAAACTTAATAAGAAACATTGAACAATGATAGTATAACTTTTGATTGCCTTAAAAAAATTATAGATTAAGCTTACATTGTACTTAGTTTACAATTCAAAATGTTGTTGCTGAATCAGAATAGAAGAATTATATTTATGTGTTAAGTATCAAATGTAATCCAATTATGACTATACAACTTTTTGGGGGGTATTTTAAACAAAAGCAGCTGTTGCACATTATACAGGGTGTGTTCTTATCATTGACCAATAGATAATTCCTAAACTGCTATTTTTAAAGGAACAGTTCCAACTGAAAAAAAAAAAAAATTCTTCATCATGTGAAAACCCATTTATGTCAAAATAGTTATTTAAAAAAACTAAAATAAAATTTTTATATGGTTTTCTAAGTTCCATATAACTTACATTTAGAAAACTATTTTCTTGCTCTAACAAGTAAAACAGTAAAAAATCAATTTTTGTATGACAAAAACTTACACGCTATGATACTTTAAATTTTATGAATTTTCCAAGCTTTCCGGCACTAAAAAGCATTTTTCTTTTTTTAGTGCCAGAAAATAACAAAAACTCAAAGTATCACAAGTCGATAAGTTTTGGTCATAGAAGAATGCAGTTTTTATTGTTTTAATTAGAAAGTTTTTTAAACATAACTTATAAGGCCCAAGGATTGTATGCAAATTTTAATTTTATAACTTAAAAAAAAAGTATTTTGACATAAATTGATTTTCTGATGATGAAGAACAACACTTGAAAGATTTTGGAAATTGGAACTGTATCTCTAAAACTAATGGTTTAGGAATTTGCTATTGGTCAATGACAAGATGGAACACTCTGTATATACTGTCAGAAATTATAAGAATTAAATTACAGAACTCTGAAAATTTCCACCAATTTAAATAAACCTAAATCAAGTAATGAATTTTATTTAACAAGAACAAAAAAATATTTATTTTTTGCCCGACTATACCAGACTGGTTGAATTCTGTTTTTGAGAACATACTATGGATGCTGATTGGTTGAATGATGTATCTTGGCTCCTATTGGGAATTTCTAGAAAATTTCTTCAGATTCTAAAAGCTAATTTTTTTCACCAAATGTTGCCAAAATTTGACAAAAATGTCCAAGCTCGGCAAATTCTTTCATTTGACATCACACATGCATTCTGACAATGCTAATCTAGAAAATCGGTTTTCCTGCCAAGTCTTGCCAATGTCGTAAACATTTCCCCAAATTTGCCGAAATGTTGCCGACTTTGTTTACTGCAAATTATTCTACAACATAACCACTTCAGCTTTCATGCATTCACATTGAAACGCATTGACCCGTAGTGACCCTAAAACAACCGAATTTTTTGAACATGCGAACTAGAGCAATGGTCTTCTTGTATCCCAAAAGGGTAGGCAGAGGTGGAAAATCGAAAATCATTTTTGTGGCAGGTCAAATTGAAGTTTTGGAGCAGTAAATGCCAGTTTTGGAGCAAGTCAATTACAGTTTTGGAGTGGGTTAGCAGTAGAGTTGCAAAGAACGGGTTTATCCCCAGGTTTACTTCCAATAGACCCGATTTATTCCCAGGTTTATTCTAGTCTTTGCAACTCTAGTTAGCAGATTCAAATTAAAAGTAAATATGCTTTGTTAATGAACTTTTCTTTAACATAGTGCATATATACAATTTCAACAGTATAAAATGTAATAAATGTTAAAAGAAGAAAAAAAATTATAAGTAAATATGCTTTGTTAATGAACTTTTCTTTAACATAGTGCATATATACAATTTCAACAGTATAAAATGTAATAAATGTTAAAACAAGAAAAAAAATTATATACTTAGAGTTTCAAAATTTTTAAGTAATATGGCTATATAACAGACGAATTAACTTTCCACATTCCAACAATACATAATAAATATACCATATTCTGACAAGAAATGTTTTACAACCTTTTAGAAATTTAAAAATAATTCGACTTATTTAACACTTTAGGAAAAGGCTGCATGGATTTAAATTAAAAACAGAATGTAACAAGTTAAATATGTTTACTTACAATAGTTATTGAATATTTTATTGTGGACTTTGTGAAGAGTGCATGCTTCTATATCAACAGTATTATTGTTGATTTCATTTTTTTTTTTTTTTTTTTTTTTTTTTTTTTGCAATCTTCATGACATTCAGTCCACTGCTAAAGAATGACAGAAACCAATCTTTTGGCTAATTGGCTATAAAGCACACTTTATAGTAATAACAAATCTTTTGATTTGGAGTCTCATAATACAGGAGTAGAAAATAAAAAAAATGTTTTTGTATCAGAATAAATTGCAGTTCTGTATCAGAATTTAATGGTTTTGTAGTAGAACAAACTTATGCTTTAGCATTGAAATCAAATAGTGTTTTCTATATTTTTCAATAAAAACAAAGAATATTTTTTATAATGTTATCAAAGTGGGCATTTTTTTAACTTAATTTTAGGACGCTTCAGTTCTGTAAAGGTCTTTAATGCCTCAAAAATCACTTATAGCATGTGACATTTATCAAAAAATACTATCCAATTTCAAATTACTTCAGTAGTCATGCCTTATCAATTTTATGCTTTTACATCTAAAAATAGTTTGTGGATGTGTCAGAAATTTCTGCATTGTTGAGGGGGTAAAAATATTTTGTTTGAGAACAGTCTTAATGCTGGATATCTTTTCAATAATGCTTATTTTTTGATAGATGGTACATCAGCTATGTTTTGGAGTAATCATCCTCTTTGGATTAAGATATGTTAGATTATAAAAAAATCCCTGATGGCTCGGCCTACAGGCACAGGTAGATTTCGAAGACGCAGACCATAGGGCGCCTGTTTATTGAGAATTGCAGAAGAAATTACATTTTGCAATGATGCAGCAGTTGGGACCGCCCACTTCGAAATCTACATGTGTTTGTAGGTGGAGCCAACAGAGTTTTTTTTTTTTTTTTTTTTTTTTTTTTGCTGTAAGGGTTGGTCCTATAAAGAACTTGTCAGTATAAATGTTGTATATAATACTAAGAGAATTTATAATAAATTTAAGCGGATTTGATACCTTGTGAATTGACAAAGTTATGAATTTTTTCTTTTTAAACCCCTATTTTTCCCACCTTGAGGCCACTTTTAATGATATAAAAAATCTGTCATACATAAATTTTTGGCCCTTGTCCTAGAAGTAATAATAACTTTAAATGGATTCCATACCTATCATAATTAAGAAGTTATGGAGGTTTTTCTGTTTTCACAAAAAGCCCTCCCAATTTTCCTCTCCTCTTGGTTCGATTTTGCCCATTAACATACTGGACTGAGATTTCTTGCCCCTTGATTTTATGCATCAGTTTGGAAGAGATTTGTGCATAATTATTGAAGTTATCATGTCCATAAAAAAGTGATATAGATAGATATATAAAGTTTTGGATTCTGGGAGTCATGATCGGTATAGATCTGCAAAAATTTTTTCAGAAATTGCAACATAGGGGAGAATGTAATAGGTAGTATTTCTTACGAAATCTACCTAATATGGAAATGTAAGACAATGAGTAAGTAGTATAATCCATTATGCAGTTAGAGATAATTTTTAAACTTAAATGATGCTGCATATCTTAGCTACATGCATCATAGCAGTGTGTTGTCAAGCGTTAAAGTTAATATGAAGTTTTCTTTTTCTTTTTTTAATAATTCTAATTTTTTAGATTAAGAAATTTCCATTTTTGGAGCAGATTCAGACCTGCCAACCTTTGAAAATGAGAAATAGTAGCACACCAAATTCAATTTTATCTGAAGGTTGGTTGGTTGGTGGCTGTTTTTTACGCTGTAAATTTTAAGCGAGCAAATACTAATCAATTAAACGCATGTGTATATCCATAAGCATACAAAGTAGGAGACTCTTTTGTTTTTGCTAATTTTTTGTTGCGGGTGGGATTGATTAAACATAATTATTCCTATTCAATTAATGCTCTGTCCACTCCTAAGCCAAATTTCTGAACTTCACAGTGAATTTTCTGAAAGATTCCAAGGCAGTTGGGGGGAGGGGGTGATGGAACTACGGGTATATCTTCCAGAGAAAAACGTCTGAGTTAGAGTCCTTCATCAGGTCGAGTAAGCTGATACAACCGGGAGTGGGGGTGTCCACTCCCGCCACTTTTTTTTTGCATCCCTTTGACGAAATTTGTGTTTTTTCACGATCTTTTGACGAATTTTGCAGTTTTTTTTCAAGATCTGTTGATAAAATTTGTGTTTTTTACAATATTTTTTGACGAAATTTGCTATTTTTCACAATGTTTTTGATGGAATTTGCCGTTTTTACGCGATTCTCTGACAAAAGTCACGTTTTTCCCGTGATCTGTTGACAAAATTTGTCGTTTTTTCGCGATCTTTTGACGAAATTTGCCATTTTCACAATGTTTTTGACGAAATTGGCTGTTTTTTTCGCGATTTTCTGACAAAAGTCACATTTTTCCCGCGATCTGTTGACAAAAATTTGTCGTTTTTTCACGATCTTTTGACGAAATTTGCCATTTTTTTGCAATGTTTATGACAAAATTTTCCGTTTTTTCGCGATCTTTTACGAAATTTGTCGTTTTTCGCAATGTTTTTGACGAAATTTGCCATGTTTTCGTGATTTTCTAACGAAAGTCACATTTTTCCTGCAATCCTTTGGCAAAATTGGCGACTTTTCTTCGAACGAAAGACGAGATTGATTTTTTTCGGCGATCATTTGCCGAAATACTGATACATTTAATGTCCGAATTTTCGGATTTATGACCAATATATATATATATTTTTTTTTGGAAATCATTGCCTTAATTTTTCGGAAAATTCGGACCAGAATCACCCCTGAACAATCTTTTGACGAAATTCGTATTTTTTCAGCAATCAGTTGAATGAAATTCACGTTTTTTCGGCTATACTTTGGCGAAATTTGCTTTTTCCCACCAATTTTTTGATGAAATTCGCGTTTTTTTCAGCGATCCTGTAACGAAATTCGCATTTCTTAGCTCGATCCTGTGACGAAATTCGTGATTTTTCAAGTGATTCTGTGACAAAATTCGCGTTTTTTTTTTTTCCCTTTCAGAAATTTGTAGTGTTAGACAGATTTTCGTAGCATCGTAGTTTGTGGTTCAAAATCGTAGCAACTATGATTTTTTTGTAGCAGTTGGCAGCTCTGCAGATTGGAGTAGAATTTAAAAAAATTATCATTTTTGGAGCAGAATGCAGCAGGAAATCAAAATTGGAGCAGTTTGGAGCAAATTTTCCATCCCTGGGGTAGGATACAAAATTTCGCCAAAATTGTTAGAACCGTTTTTGGGATAAAATTAGCCAGACTCACAGAGCCCGATCAAGCTGAAGTTGGGCCCGGGGCTTGTTAAAAAGTTGGGCCCCCCTACCTCCCCATTCCCGGCGACACTTTCAGAAAAAAAGTAGGTTTATTTGATAAGTTGACAAAGTTGTTTGGGTGAAAGTTTCAAGTTTACAAAAAAATTTAACTTACAAGAATAATCAAGAAAATGAATTACCGTCCACTTTCTCAAATAAGCATTTGTATAATTCACAAACATCTACGATCCACAGTTTATGTTGCAGAATAAATGAGGACATCTTTTTCAAAACTCACCTTATCCAAAATCATAAAAATTGTGTTTTTCCTAACAGTCTAGTAATCATTTTAAACTATAATTCTGACATTGTAAAATCCTTGTTTATATTGAAACCAGTAGACACAGTATATCATTCAGGAGTTATGAAGCATGAGTAAAGTCCATGTTCGGTTCTTGGTCATTCACTTTTTCAAGTAAAAGTGCCTAGGTTAAAAGCTTCTAAAAATTTTATTGAGTCATTCAGAATATTTAAATTTTACGTTTCATATTTTATAAAACAATATTATTTAAAAAGTATTTGATTAAGGGAAAAAAATCAGCCACATAATTTGTGGGCCCCTGAAATTGGTGGGCCCAGGGCCGAGGACTCTGAGGCCTGTGCATTAATCAGGCCCTGCAGACTCATAGTGACCACAAAATGACCCGCTATTCAAAATTTCTCCACCATGTGACCTAGCCCAAATGTCTTCTCATAACACAAATTTTAGTCAAAATCGTTTCAGCCGTTTTTTACATAAAATTAGCTTGATCCTGACTTGTAGTGACCCAAAATGACCCACCAATCAAATTTTTTTGAATATGTGATCTAGTCCAATGATTCTCTCATGCCCGAAAATGGTATGATAAAAAATGTAGTCAAAATCATTTCAGCCATTTTTTTATATAAAATTAGCGTGACCCTGAAACGTAGTGATCCAAAATGATCCACTAATTTAATTTTCTTGATCATGTGACCTAGCCCAATGGTCTTCTCGTGCCCGAAAACGGTAGGATAAAAATTTAGTCAAAATTGTTTGAGTAGTTTTGTACATAAAATTAGCTTGACCCATAGTGACCCAAAAATGACCCATGAATCAAATTTTCTCGAACATGTTAGCCAACCCAATGGTCTTCTCATAATCTAAAATGGCAGGATACAAAATTTAGTCAAAATCGTTACAGCCTTTTTTAGATAAAATTAGCTTGACCTGCAGTGACCCAAAAATGACCTACTAATCGAATTTTCTTGAACATGTGACCTAGTCCAATGGTCTTCTGGTATCCTGAAAAGGTAGGACACAAAGTTTCATCAAAATCGTTAGAGCCATTTTTAAGATAAAATTTGCATACACACAGACATAGACACAAGATTTGCTCATATTATAATATATCAGCTGGGAAGACCGAGCTATGCTTGATTAAAATTAGCTTTCTGCTCAATATAACAATAAATTCAGTGCAAACTGCTCTCTTGTATTGTGAATTATTGGTTGAATTTATCTATCACAGCTCTGATGAATTTCTTGAAAATTCATTCAGTCCTAAAAACCAATTTTTTTTCACCAAAAGTCATCAAAATTTTGACAAATAATGTCAAAATAGGTGACATCATTTCATTTGGTGCCAAGCATATGTTTGGGCATTGGTAATCTTAAAAGTCACTTTTTCTGCCAACATTTTGACTTTCTTTAATGTCAACTGTTCAACAACTTAATAACTGTTTTAATCTTCATTCACATTGGAATGCAGTGACCCATAGTGACCCGAAAATGACTCACTAATCAAATTTTTTTTAATATGTGACTTAGTCAATTGGTCTTCTCATAATCTAATATGATAGCATACTAAATTTAGTCAAAATCGTTAGAGCAGTTTTTTAGATAAAATTAGCTTGACCCATAGTGACCCAAAAATAACCCAATAATCGAAATTTCTCGAACATGCGACTTAGCAAAATGGTCTTCTCGTATTTCAAAATGGTAATATACAAAATTTCATAAAAATTGTTTCAGCAGTTTTTTACATAAAATTAGCTTGACCCTGACCCGTAGTGAGAAAAAATGACCCATTAATCAAATTTTCTTGGACATGTGATCTAGTCCAATGGTCTTCTCATGATCAAAAACTGTGGAATAAAAAATTTAGTCAAAATCGTTTCAGCCTTTTTAAAATAAAATTAGCTTGACCCATTGGGACCTAAAAATGACCCACTAATCGAATTTTCACCAACATGTGACTTAGTCAAATAGTCTCATAATTAAAAATGGTAAGATACAAAATTTCATGAAAATAGATTCAGCCATTTTTTATATAAAATTAGCTTGACTCTGATCCGTAGTGACCCAAAATGGCCCATTAATCAAATTTTCTTGATCATGTGATATAACCCAATGGTCTTCTTGTGCTCGAAAACAGCAGGATAAAAAATTTAGTCACAATTGTTTAAGCCATTTTTTACATAAAATTAGTTTGACCCTGACCCATTAATAAAATTTTCTTGATCATGTGACCTAGCCCAATGGTCTTCTCGTGCCTGAAAAAAGATAAGTACAAAATTTAGTCAAAATCATTAGAGCTGTTAAGATAAAATTAGCTTGATCCGTAGTGACCCAAAATTGACCCACTAACTGAATTTTCTCGAACATGTGACACAGAACAATGGTCTTCTCATGCTTGAAAACAATAGGATTCAAAATTTGGTCAAAATCATTAGAGCCTTTTTTTAGATAAAATTAGCTTGACCCACTTATCAAATATGTGACCTAGCTGAATGACTTTCTCATACCTGAAAACGGTAGGATACAAAATTTAGTCAAAATCATTTGAGCCATTTTTTTATATAATTAGCTTGACCTTGATCCATAGTGACCCACTAATCAAATTTTCTTGAACATCCGATCTAGCCCAATGGTCTTCTGGTGCCCCAAAATGGTAAAATACAAAATTTTATCAAAATCGTTAGAGCCACTTTTAAGATAAAATTTGCATATATATATATATATGCACACACATACAAGATTTGCTCATATTATAATACAAGCAGGGAAGACTATGCTTGGTCAAAATTAGCTTTGAATTCAAATACCCATGACCAACTAATCAAATTTTCTCGAACATGTGACCAAGCCCAATTGTCTTCTTGTGCCCGAAACCCATAGGATACAAAATTTAATTCAAATCGTCCCAAATTGTTTTCTCAGACATGTGACCTAGCCCAATGATTTTCTCAAGCCCAAAAACCATAGAATACAAAATTTAATTCAAATCGTCCTAGCCATTTTTAAGATAAAAATAGCTTGACCCATAATGACCCATGACCAAAATGACCGACTAATTGAAATTTCTCGAACATGTGACCTACTTCAATCATATATATTATTTCTCCTGTCAACATCCCCTTTTCTCAGAAAATACGAAAAGCAGAATGACGAAGGAGATAGCATATGAAAGGATTTTGAACAGGATTCTGACATAGCACACTTAACAATTCGTTAAAACAAGTTTTTGAATAAAAATTGTAGTTAATTAAAAATTAAATCGGCATTGTTTTCTTAAATGAAATGATAGGTTTTCTCAAATCAGTGTTGCCATCAAAATAAAATACTGCATTATCAGATGACGTCATCCTATAATGCAATTGAAATAAGATTGTTAATTTATTTCTTGCGCATACTTTTTGAAAAATATCGAGCTTTTAATTGGGACTTTATTTAATTTTTACGCGTGCGTCAGCTATTTTTATTTGTTTTCCTTTTTTAATCTTGGCTGTGTATATGCACCAGTAGATTGCGTAATTTAAGGATTATCTTCCTTTTAAATATACAGCTCATTAGGATTCACAAAAATTATAAGTATTTATTTTTTAATATTTCATTAAGCTGTTAATACACCAGCGAAGTCTGACGTTACTTAAATGGATGCTGAGCCACAAAGTTTGAACATCCCATGTTAAGTTCCGGCATATATGTCATATACGCCACATATTGGCGCAATTTTTTTCCCCTGCCAATTTGGAGAAAACTTTGTTTTTGAATATTAGTTACAAATAACATGCAATAATAGCACATGATTTTTTATTTCAATATAAAAATAAAATAACGTAATAAATGAAATAGCGTCTATTATTTAAAAAAAGGAAATAAAAATAAATAAATGATAGTTTGATATAAATAAATATTGATATACATAATAAAAACAATTTATAGAATTAAAATAAAAAATAAAAGTAAATAAACAGTAATATAAAACAAAATAACCGGTTTACCATGTGAGGCATAAAATTGCCATTTTTTGTTGCAATCGCGCCAATGTGGTGCGTATATGACATCTGTGCCTAAATTCCCAGAAGCTTGCAAAAAATTGGTGTACCAAATATTGATTTATGTGTTTAAGACATTTCTGGAACAGTTTTGCAAAATCTGAGGAAATGCTTTCATATGAATTCCCTAAACATCAGATTCAGTGTTCAATTTTGTTACATTTCGCTTTTTTTTTCAGTATAGTAGGATTCTTGGCTACCTAGAGAAATGACCTTGGCGAGAGAAGAAAATTTGACAAAAACTTTTCTGGCAATCTATTCCCATTTTCTTATACACAAACAATCATCATATATATTATTTCTGTTTTCAACATCTTTTTTCCTATGCACATACAAAACATACAACGATGAATGAGGTATCATTCGAAAAGTTTTTGAACAAGTTTCTGAGATAGTACACCGTACACCCACATTTTGTTAAAACGTATTGTTTGATTTAAAAAAAAATCAGTTAATTAAAAATTAGTGCTAAAACGTACCAGAAAATAATCTCAAAGATTGCAGTGCGAAAGCTTTGCACGGGTCCTTCTGGTAGCCTTCTTGTTCCCTAAAACTGTAGGATACTAAATTTAGTTCAAATCCTCTGAGCTGTTTTTAAGGTAAAAATAGCTTGACCCATAATGACCCATGACCAAAATGACTCACTAATCGAATTTTCTCAAACATGCGACTTAGCCCAACAGTCTTCTCATACTTGAAAACCAGAGGATGCAAAATTTAGTCTAAATAGTCTGAGCTGTTTTTTAGATAAAATCAGCTTGACCCACAGTGACCCAAAATTGACCCACTAATTGAATTTTCTCAGACATGTGACCTAGTCCAATGATTTTCTCGAGCCCAAATCTCATAGGATACAAAATTTAATCCAAATAGTTAGACTTTTTTTAGATAAAATTAACTTGACTCGCATTGACAAAAAAAATGACCCACTAATCGAAAGTTCTTGAACATGTGACCCAGCCCAATAGTCTTCTCGTGCCCGAAAATGGTAGGATAAAAAATTTAGTCAAAATCGTTTGAACTGTTTTTTAGATACAATTACCCTGACCCATGGTGACCTGCTAATCGAATTTTCTTGAACATGTGACCTAGCCCAAGGGTTTTCTGGAGTCCCAAAATGGTAGGATACAAAATTTCTTCAAAATTGTTAGAGCCATATTTAAGATAAAATTTGCATATATATATATATATATATATATAACGACACACACAGAAGATTTGCTCATATTAGAATATATGATATGACGATATAGCTATCATGGCTAGTATAATATAGCAGTAGGCTGGATAAATGGCCACAAAGATTTCAATTTGCCTAACAACCAGAATGAAAAAAAAAAAATTATAAACAAATCTAAAATTTCTCCATACAGGATGAGGTCGGGGATGCCGGGATAAACAAAAAATTAGTCCCAGCTTCAACACTAGACTTATGGCAATGAAATAATATACTATTTAAAAATAAGTTCCATTCAAATCTTTATACCCAATCATAAAGTAAGCTACATAGGAAAAATCTTTGAACTTTTTTAGCATAAAAGCGTGACAAGAAATAAGGTATACATTTTGTAAGGTATATTAGTTTTTCTTCCTAGTCTGTCAATATCCAGGGTTGCTACTCATATAAAAGGATGAAATTCCCTGACTTTTCCAGGTGTATTTTTAGAAAATTTCAGTCTAGTGGTGTAGTGTGCTCTGTACACACAGATGGTAAAATAAATTTTATATCACTTGAAAATAATAAAATTTTCCTACTACAGATAATATTAAATGAAATTTTCACTTATGCACCCCCCCCCCTTTCCCCTGTGCAGAAAAACTTGTTCTTAGGGCTATAATAGGAATTGCTTTCCTTAATGATTTATGGTAGTTACAAATTTTCAAATAAAGTTCTCTTCAAACTGAAAGAAAAAAAACAGACAATATTTTGTATTGAACCATAGTTTACTTCAGCAAATATTAGAAAATACTTAAGTGCAACTTTAGACAAAGGGGGATGGGAAAGCAGGCATTTCACGGTGGGGGTTGAGAAGAAGATTTTAAATGATATATTAGTTACATTAATTGTCACTTTAAAATAACAAATGTTGGAAAAAAATTTCAAAAAGTATACTAATGAGTTTTAAAAATATTAAACTATGTGTGCAGGTGGTAGGAATAGAGAGTTGAAATCTTGAGGAGCACAGTGATTTAGATGAATTTTTTAAATAAAACAAAAACTAGAATCTGTAAAAACATGGAAGATTTTCTCACCTATCATGTCACAAAGATTACACTTATTTGGCAGCTACCAAAAAATTTATTAAATTCCCTGACTTTTCCAGATTTTGGATAAAATATTGAAATTCTCTCACTTATTAGGCCAATTTCTAAATTCCCTGACTTTTCCAGGTTCTCCAGGTAGTGTAGCAACCCTGATATCACATTTCTTAAATATAATAAACTACTTGAGACAAATAGAAAACCTACTTGTTTATAGCCTTCTAGAACAGATTTACAATTTTCATATCGCCTGTGCAAATCAGCAAATGCAGATTCAACATTTTGGAGATCTTCAAGAGCCTATGGTATATTTATAATAATTAAAAAAAATCTGTTAAATAACAATGAGGAAAGGATAAGCAGATAAGTAATGACAATACAAACCTGATCACGCTCTTTCACAACTTTTTGATTATTGCTTGTCATTTCAACACGCTCTTGTTCTTTGGCAGTTAACCATAAGGAGAAAATATTCAGCAGTTCTTCTAAAATACCTCTGAAATAAAATTATAATTCAATACAGAAACTTAGAAATTGTTAAAAATATTCTTCAGAATTTACAAAGATACCCTTTGAAAGGTAAATAAGGGAGAAAAAATACCTTGAAGCTCTATAACCTCTATTTAAGGCTATAACTTGATTTTTAAGAACTTGTTTTTCTCTCTCCAGGAGTTTTACTTGATCACAGCGTTCTTTATCTCTTTTAACATGTTTTTCATGGAAAAGGAGTTCTTGCATTTTCAGTGCTTGGCTGAATTCTTCTTCAGTGAAAAGCTTATTTTCCTACAGAACAGAAACTTGACATCAGTACATTCAAAATTAATAAATATATGTTTCAAAACATTTCAGATCTGCATTTAATACCGTGTAAAAATAAAGATTTTTCATAACTAGGAAAGAAAAAAATGATACAAGTTTATAAAAATCAAGAATATTAAAAGTTAAAAATTTTGCAAAAGTTTTGTGCATGAGCTAAGTTACAGTCAATAAAAATTTATAGGAAAACATGTCATATTACTCTCTCCTTCAGATATCAATAGTGCTGTAACACTGCAACCAGAAGATCACTTTTAAACAATAATCCATTATATAAGAAAACTCCCTATCCAGAAAAAACTTAATTTTAACCTCTGTTATTCTCATGAAAAAGGAAAAAATTATGTCCCTGGTTTAATCTATAACTATTCTGATAAATTTTTCTGTAATATTTACTTATTTCAAGCAATACTTGTTTTTCATCTTTACTATACCATTTCATGAAAATATATAAAACTAAAAAAACTAAACCTATGGCACTACAATCCAAAAATCATGACCTACAGTGGCCCTGTTTTCTTGACGATGGGCCCTGAGGTGCAATACAACATGTCCTGTTCAGGTGGATAGTCTGATGCCGGACTCTCAGTGTTTAGTTCAGAAGCAAACTTGGTACTCATTTTATCAACCTCAAAGGGATGAAAGGTTGAGTGAATCCTGTCCAAGTTCAGGCTAGAACTCTGGACACATAGCAGGATAGAACAACATGCTGACAACTAAGCTACCAGGCTTCTCATAAAAATATCAATTAGCCAAAGCAGAAAAGCTATACTCTAACACATTTCTTGAAATACTATTAATAAGTCCATCCACAAGTGTTAGGATCATTCCTCTGGTTTTTGAAAATAGTTATAAATCAACCTAAAGTGCTCTCTCACTCCAAACCAATGAGATAGAGGATGTACAGAAGTTAGGAAGTTGTAGCTATTTTGTCTGTCACTATACAGGGCTCCTAAGTTGTGTTTTTGAAAAATATTTTTATTCACTATTGCTTTCCTGGTGAAGGTTATCGTAAAAGATCTATTCCTGTGGAAGCAGTTTTTAAAAATCTATCTGTTTTCAGAAAATATGAATTGCCACTGATATCACAAGAACAAAATTGCCATTTAAAGATATGTATTTAGTTAAAATTAAAGATTTTATAAAATTATAATATTAACTAGAGAAATATCCTGTTTTCTAGCGAATAACATAAATATTTCATTTATGAGCAAAATATGCACAAGAGAAAGTTGCAATAAATAGTATAAATACCCTATATTTCCAATGATGATTGGTCACTTGCGATTTTAGACGTTTTGTTAAATATCTGGAAAGATACATGAGGAATTATCCTGAAACTTCCGGAGTGTAAACAACATGATTGACATCATATATTTCCGTGAAGATTTTTTCCCGAAACCCCACAAGGGGCCGTCAACAAATTGAAGAAAAACGAATATATTTTGGATAACCCTATAAAAACTAATATTGCAAAAGCATTCAAACTGTAGATTATGATTAAGTGAATTATTGTAATAATTTGGGTTCATTTTTATGAAGATAGCATGTATACTCGAAGAGAAATTCAGGTTTTTATAAAAACAGTCCCAAATTTTATCAAGTTTTTTGCTTATAATTTGCAGAGTTTTTAATATAAAAACAAGTTATTTTCAGAAAATAACTTGTTTTTATATTAAAAACTCTGCAAATTATAAGCAAAAAACTTGGTAAAATTTGGGACTGTTTTTATAAAAAACCTGAATTTCTCTTCGAGTATACATGCTATCTTCATAAAAATGAACCCAAATTATTACAATAAGCCACTTAATCATAATCTACATTTTGAATGCTTTTTGCAATATTAGTTTTTACAGGGTTATCCAAAAGATATTAGTTTTTCTTTAATTTGTTGACAGCCCCTTATGGGGTTTCGGGAAAAAATCTTCGCGTAAATATATGACGTCAATCATGTTGTTTACACTCCGGAAGTTTCAGGATAATTCCTCATGTATCTTTCCAGATATTTAACAAAACGTCTAAAATCGCAATTGACCAATCATCATTAGAAATATAGTGTATGTGTATGAATCCTCATATACTTAAACAACTAACTACATTATTACCATATGCTACAGAAAAAGGAACAGTAAGAATTACTATCTGAAACAATCTGCTTCTTAAAAATTGTAGTCTTTGAATTTAAAGACAACGGGGATGGATGTCTGTAGTAGTGCCCTACAGATTACTGACAAGAAAAGTGTATGGGTTGCAAGTTGAGTTGCAGAATGAGACTTTGGTTTCAGAAAATAGGTAGGTAATCAACTCTACAACTGAAATTATTTTCAACTGTTGTTTCATGCACGTAAACAAGTTATGAGATTTTAAAAGTCACATAGCACTTCACTGTGAGACATAAATAAAAGCTATTGGCAGCATTTCCAGGTCTGAAGGTTACAATTTGTAATAGTGTTAATCAATTACAGTATGCTGATATAAATACAAATTTGTACAATGAGCATATGATTAAAAAAAAAAGACAAGTGTGTCACAATTAACATCACTATCAAAACTGCATAGGTGCTTCATTAAAATGCAACTACTTATTAATTTTCACTTCTTTCTTTAAATATATAGTAATTAGATATGCATTTGACAAATGCAGATATATAGATCAAGATAATTAGCCTCATAAATAACAATGTTTTACAAAACAATAGTTTATCACCACTGATTTTTACCATTAAGAGTTACAACTGTTAAATTTCTGAGCATCTATTTGTAATCAATGAATCATGGTGATAATCAGATTTCGATGCACAATATCGATGAACAAATCATGAAACATTTCCTTAAAAAGATAAATAAAAGAAGTACACCATTGGGGCAGAAAGGGAGAATAAATCAACAGAAAAACTTTAAAGAAAAGCCAAGAAAGTACAAATTTATGTGTACAGTATAAAATTTTATGCATAACTTGCTGAAGTGTTTAATCCCAGTAATGCACAACTGTTGTCATTTCTTTCATTAAAACCTGTCACAATAAGATTATGTCTAAATAAGAAAGCTAATAAGATTTACTTTCTGTACCTGTATAAAGAAATCTGTCACTGTGCAGAACTTCAACAATATAAAAATAACATTTTTCATATTTAACAGTAAATTTACACAATGTGTCTTTTAATAACCAAAAATTTAGAAGCTTATAAATAAGGATATTCAAATAAAACTTTTCAAAAGAGAATATTCACAGTCATTACAAATATTGGTGAATAATTTTAAATTTATTATTGACACAAATTTAATAAAATTAAAGAGCTAAGCATCTTCTAAATTAAAATACAGCGTGCGATTGATATACAATTTTGTTAAGTTCAACATGGTCAACAGATACTTAATAAAATGCACAAAATTAGTTTGTAAAAAATAAAGGTTCCACAAGTAATATTGCATATTTTGGGCTGAATAAATTTATTGTGAAAATAAGGGATACATAAAATGCTTACTTGAACACAACTCTGTGTATGACTAGCACTTGTTTTATCCATCTGAAAGTGTATTTTCTGTTAATTAAATTCATGGTATATCATAATACTGGAATTAATACTTATAAAATTATATGATACACAGGAATGGTACAGTGCAAAATCCAAAATCACAGAGACTTTGGCAATTCTGAATCATGAAAATGATTATAGTTCATAATTACATTATATATGATCTTAAATTAAATGAGCTATGCAAATCAAATTAGTTATAAAATTATACTACTAAACCATATTGAATATAATTCAACCTTAAAATTTTGTTTTCATTTATCAAATTTGCTTTACAAACCCCTTCATGGACGAGTGTTGCATATGTGATGTACAGGATGCTCAGAATCCTTGATTATACCAGTAATTTTGATTGGTAAATTTTGTCTTATTTAACCACAGAATTTCTGCAATTAAATTAAAGAAACATTTTCATTTGTAAATACTGGATGTAAAAGATTAAGAATTCCATAAATAAACTCATCTCAAAGAGGTTAAAGTAAGTTCTCAGTTTTGGTGTTTACTATTTTTTTTTTTTTTTTTTAAACAGGCTAGTTTCTTTTTTTAAGTCCCTTAATTAGTATGTACAGTGCTTGACATATTGTCCCATAAAATTTTCTCACTACTTTCTGCAAACACTCTGATTATCAGAGATAGTATAGTTTCCAAATTCAGGGAATAGTACAGTTTTCACCATACGTTGATGTATGACCAGCATGTATTCATTGCACTCTTATTTTTGTTTTAAACAATATACTTAACAATAAAAAAAAAATTCTTATTTTTTAATTTTGTGTCAGTGTTACCAAATTTATTTCTCAAAAAAGATTTTTATTGACACTAGTTTTTGATTTTATTGCACTGCTACATTCTAGTAAATAATGTTGAAGGTGCCAGTAATTTATTCTTTACATTATTTTCTTCAAAAACAATTCATTTATAAAGCCCATTATACATAATGGGCTGGATCAGATGTATCCTGGATAACTGGAGGGGTATCAAAGCATTACTCATTTGATCAGATTTGTAGAATACACGTTGATGTGCCATTGATTCTGATACTAAGATAATTAATTGATTAATCAGATTGAAAATAAGATCTAATCAAGAACAAAGAAATAAGTCTGTTCATGGAAACAATAACTGTGTATAAAAATAAAAATACCCTATATCTAAATTCTTCCATTTCAAATCAAAGATGTTGGCATCAAGTTATGCTATGCATGTGGTAATATACTAACAAAGTAGACATGTTGAAATATTTAAGTTTTAGAGAATATGTGCTGAACAATTTTTGCATTGTTTTATAAACCTATAAATGTTAAATATTCTTTTGACTTTGGTATAACATAATCTGAAATCACTCATTCAAAAGCCCAAAAACCAAAGTTCAATATGGCAATAATTCAAAAAATTTGTCTACAGCACTTTTGGAGAAATCAAAAGAAAAACAATCCTAGTTTTTTTTTCAAATGTAAGCATTTCTATAAAATAAAATAAAACTATGGATCAAAAGGCCCAATTTATACAACATTCAGGTTATAGGATGTCCAGATTTTGGACTTCACACTGTACTATTAAATTGAAGCAATAATTCAATCCATTCAATCTAACCATTTTTGTGCTTTATGTGAGCCATAAATGAAATTTAATGTGTATGAATTAATACCTGACAAAAGTTGATAATTAATAACAAATCAGTTCTCCTTATTATTTCTTATTCTCTTCATAAAAAGAAATGTGTGTATATATATATATATATATATATACAGGGTGTTCCGTTAAAGGGGTCCAATATTAATAGGGGTAATAGAGGAGATCACACGGAGCATAAATCAGTATATAATGCCTGGCCGGATCTCAATAATTTTCAAGTTACAACAAATAGAATGAAAAATCGGAAATTTGTAAAAAAACCCTCATTGCTAAACTATCGATAATGCTACATAAAAACGAAGCACATATTTAGAAAGAGCAGAAAAAATCCTACGAAATGACATAAGTTGTTTTAGAATATTGAGAATTAATGGCGAGTTACAAGCTCTGAAACAGTGAAAAAATACAAAATCAAATATTTAGCAAAATAGTTAATCGTTAATTCCAAAAATGCAACTCTACCTACATCAAGGAAAATGTTATAAAATTTGGTCCATTCCGAAAGCTTTCGAAGAAGCTGACAATAAACCATATCAGTTTAATTGTATGGGAGAAATCAAGCAGTTCCCTAGTTACAACTCTGTACTGTTGCACGCTCGGAAAGAGCGAAACTCCACCCATGACGATTGTAAACACCCCGTTTTAATATCTTTCAATTATACATTTCTGATCAACCTCTATCAATACCCTTTCATTATTCAGTCTGGTCAAGTGAATGACATATTGTGCAGCTCTCGCCTTGTCTTAAAGCAAACTCCGTGACTGCTGCGTTTCCTCCATGAACTTTCAGGATGATGAAGAAGAAGTACTTTTTATGCAAATTTTCTATGTGTATAGGAAGAAAAGTGTAATAAAACAGCAGTCATCAGTGGGCGTTCTGTTAAAGGGAGGCTGTTGTAAGTGGGATTGTAGTAAGTTGATGTATAATAATTATGCCGGAATACTCTAACGAAGAATATGCGGACATGCATCTGATGTACGGGCAAGCTCATGGAAATGCATGTCTAGAACAGCGCATGTACCGTGAGCAATTTCCAAGGAGACGTTGCCCAAGTTCGAAACTCTTCATAAAAATCGATAGACGATTACGGGAGACTGGATCGTTTAATACAGCAAGCATTGATGCAGGTAAACCTCGACATGTACGAACACCTGCAATGGAAGAAGATGTACTGAATATTTTTAAAGATAACCCCTCCACGAGTACACGAGCTGCTGCGTCTGAAGTCGGTGTTTCTCACCAAAGTGTGTGGCGTGTTCTGCGTGCAGAAAACATGCACCCCTTTCATGTGCAGCGGGTACAACTGTTATCAGTAACAGATTGTGCTCAGCGGACAGAATTTGTACGCTGGTTGCTTAATGTAACAGAAAATAATCCACAATTTCTGGAAAATATTTTATTTACTGATGAAGCAACATTTACGAGAGAGGGCGTGGTAAACACGCACAATATGCACACATGGTCATATACAAATCCGCACACTGTTTTCCCGTCGAACGCACAACAAAAGTTCAGTGTGAACATATGGGCAGGTGTCCTCGGCGATTATCTCATAGGACCATATTTACTCCCAGATGTACTCAATGGCAGTACGTACTTGGTTTTCCTATGGGATATCTTACCGCAGTTACTGCAAAATGTGCCAGCAACATTGCGCCACAATATGTGGTTTATGCACGATAGCGCACCGGCACATTTTTTCATAGGTGTTCGCAATCACCTCAATTCAACATATCCTGGGAAATGGATTGGACGCAGTGGACCTGTTGCTTGGCCTGCACGCTCTCCAGACCTCAATCCGTTAGACTTTTTTGTTTGGGGACACCTTAAATCGCTGGTGTATGAAACGCCTGTGGATACACCGGAGGATTTACTAGCGCGAATCGTTGTCTCTGCAGGAGACATTCCCAACTCCGTCCGAGTTTTTCGGCGTGTTCGCCAATCTTTACGACGTCGCTGTCGGCTGTGCGATTCTGTTAATGGGCGCAACTTCGAACACCTATTATAATAATGTCCGTTCGTCTGCCTTCCGACATTGAACTGTGCAGCGCAGGCCAGAAGACTATGCTTCACATATGTCATAAAGTACGTGGAATGTAATTCTTTATTTGTCATTTTTCTTTTATTTTCAACACTTTTTGGCACAGTATTTTGTAAGTCACAGACTGTGGTGTACTCAAATTGTAAATTACAAAGTTTGTATGAATTAATTTAAAATTTAGTGTCTTTTTTAAATTTATAATTAATAAAATTATTATGCTATTTGTTATTATTATTTCCTATCATAAATTATGATGCACATATACATACAATAATTGTCCATGTAAAACATGTACTGAAACTTCTTGCATAGTTACAAATCGCAATATTTTTAATTATTTCCGAATTTTCACCACCAGTTTAATTTTAAGGAATTTAACTTAAGCTTTATATCAATAAAAGACCACTTTAAAATGTAGACTATTATTGTAAAGTTATTTTGGTTCATTCAACTCTTGAATAATTAAAAATGTTGCATCTCAGAAGAAGCATGATCGAAAATGTATAGTTGAGAGTAATTAAAAAGGCGGTGTTTCCAATCGTGATGGGCGGAGTTTAACCTTTGCTAGTGTCAAAGAAAGCGGAGTTGTAACTAAGAAACTGATTAATTTCTCTCACACAATTAAACCGATATGGTTCATTGTAAGCTTTTTCGAAAGTTTTCGGAATGGACCAAATTTTAATACATTTTCCTTGTTGTAGCTAGAGTTGTCTTTTTGGAATTAACGATTAACTATTTTGATGTATATTGGATTTCGTACTTTTTTCACTGTTTCAGGTCTTGTAACTCGTCAATAAATATTGCTATTTTAATACAATTGATGTCATTTTGTAGGTTTTTTTCTGCTCTTTCTAAATATGTGCTTCGTTTTTATGTAGCATTATCGATAGTTTAGCAATGAGGGTTCTTTTACAATTTTCCGAATTTTCATTCTATTTGCTGTAACTTGAAAACTATTGAGATCCGACCAGGCTTTATATACTGATTTATGCTCCATGTGATCTCCTCTATTACCCCTATTAATATTGGACCCCTTTAACGGAACACCCTGTATATTGTAAATTTGAAATAAAATATCATCACTTATGTGCCTTTTCATTCAATAATCAAAACATGTCATTATTATTACAAACGAGCAGGGAAGACCGAGCTATGCTCGGTCAAAATTATATTTGAGTTCAAATATCATGACCCATGACCAAAATGACCCACTAATTGAATTTTCTCGAACATGTGACTTAGCCCAACAGTCTTCTCGTGCCTGAAAACCATAGGATGCAAAATTTAGTGTAAATTGAACCGATTTTTAGATCTTGACCCACAATGACCCAGAAATGACCCACTAATCGGATTTTCTCGAACATGCGACCTAGCCTAATGATTTTCACGTGCCCGAAACTCGTAGGATACAAAATTTAATCAAAATCGTTTGAGCCATTTTTTAGATAAAATTAATTTGACCCACTTTGACCCAAAAATGACCCACTAATCGTAAGTTCTCGAACATGTGACCCAGCCCAATAGTCTTCTCGTGCCCGAAAATAGTCGGATACAAAATTTCGTCAAAATCGTTTGAACCGTTTTTTAGATACAATTAGCTTGACCATGACCCAAAATGACCCACTAATTGAATTTTCTCGAACATATGATCTAGCCCAACAGTCTTCTCGTGCCCGAAAACCATTGGATGCAAAATTTAGTGCAAATTGAGCCGCTTTTTAGATCTTGACCCACAATGACACAGAAATGACCCACTAATCGAATTTTCTCGGACATGCGACCTAGCCTAATGCTTTTATCGTGCTCGAAACTCGTAGGACACAAAATTTAATCAAAATCGTTAGAGCTGTTTTTTAGATAAAATTAATTTGACCCACGTTGACCCAAAAATGACCCACTAATCGAAAGTTCTTGAACATGTGACCCAGCCCAATAGACTTCTCGTGCCCGAAAATGGTCGGATACAAAATTTCATCAATATCGTTTGAACCGTTTTTTAGATACAATTAGCTAGACCATGACCCAAAATGACCCACTAATCGAATTTTCTCGAACATGTGACCTAGCCCAATGGTTTTCTGGTGTCCCAAAACGGTAGGATACGAAATTTCGTCAAAATTGTTAGAGCCGTTTTTAAGATAATTTTTGCATATATATATATATATATATGACCACCCACAAGATTTGCTCGTATTAGAATATATGATATTATTGTAAGTAAACACCAAAATAAAAATAAAAACTTCCATATTTCTACCAATTTACATTGCATGTGGGGAAAAGATTAATTTGTATACAAATTTAATACTATTTTCTCACTCAAATTATTAAATAAATAATACAAGATTAAATGCAACATTTACAGTTCTGAGATTTAAGAGCAATATCCTACATAATAAATATATGTGAAATATGTACATTCAATTTAGATTTGTTTGCTTAATTTTAACAGTATGTTTTGGCCTAATATACTAGGAATTTCTTCTTTCTAATAACCATCCAACCTTGTTGAAGAAAAGTTAAGACCCATTTTTGTTTTTATTCCCTCTTACACAATAACAATTATATTCTCTAGCTTATTTCACATAACTGTGATGATTATTAATATAATTAAGTAATAAGATGCTTAGTATCCTAACCTCTTTTTTTTTTCTCAAATTCACATCTTACCTTCTACAAATGTTTTTGTATGACAATGCTTGATTTTCAAAAATTGTTAATTTGATGGTTTAATTAGATTTTTGTTAATATATTTTAATTACAATTTTCCTCATGCATTAGGAATTAAGTCAAATTTTATTTACATTTTCTATTTATAATACTTCTGGCATGAAAATGCATGGAACACTTTATCTCGTTTCTTAGTTTTTTAAAATTTCATTTTCATCATTCTCATTTTCTTTGTTTAGTGTAGAAAAATAAGGCATCATTGTTCATTTTTTCACTGCATAAAAAGGAAAAATCTTAAAAACAGCATTAAAGCACTTAGGCAGATAGATATATGTGTGTGCGTGTGTGTATGTATGTTCCAAAAAAGATAATCCTTCAGAATAAAGCACTAGCATATGCAAGAGAATAAACAAGACTTAGTGCAAATAAAAGGAAAATAAACATACAAAGGGTAAAAGACTGGAAGAAAAGAAAAAAAAAAACTAATCCGAAAATAATTAATAGTAATTTGCAAAATAAGAAAGAATGGACAGTTAAAAAAGCAGTCTGAAAATGAGAAACATGATAAAGAAAACTAATGTAAACTAATTAAATTGATAAAAATTCAAAATTATGTAAAAAAGTATAATTTCAAAAAAGGAAGAAAAGTGCAAGAAAAAATTTAATAAAGTATTTTAATGCAAATATAAAAGTAATTAATTTAAATAACTAAACAAATATATTTAAGTCAGACTTGCCAAGTTCTGAAAACAAAAATCAGGAGATATTTTTTCAGTGCAATCTTATTAATTTTTATATGTAAACATGTTTAGCACAAGTTTCATTTTAAACAAGACTTTATAATTATTGAAGATTAAGAAGTATATCACGTTTTGTTTCTCCATAAACATGTAAAATATAGTGAAGGTCTCAAATATGCGTTAATTGGGACAAATTATTGATAATCAAAAACATGTATCATAGTAACAGTTAAAAAGCCTTAAAGATTAATCACTTATAATGAATCTAAGTTTAGTTTATCACATAAAATAATACTGATCAATCATGCTAAAGAAAAAGTACACCCGTATGGCAGTTTTCAACCCTGAATCGCAGTACATTTGATAGTAAAATAGAATATGGAAAAATGTAGAAATTAGGAAAAATATGTCAAAAATCAGGAGTATGAGAAAACATGTGAAAATCAGGAGACTTGGCAAGTCTGTGGATTAAAATACCACATTGATTTTTAATGCCTATCTGTACATGTTAATGATAGGGGTCAATTAGAGACACAATCAAGTATACTCAGCTATGATAAGAAAGCACATAACCTTGAAAAAACTCATTATACAACAGGGAATAAAATAACTAATATGACACAATGGGGAGAAGAAAAAACCTTTAAGTAAAATCTAGGTTTTATTAGATTTTGGTTGTTCCCTTAAGGCTGTTCTCAAATCTGAACTGACTACTTTATGACACATTTTTAAATTCATTTCTGCTTGCAAATGTATCAAACTGGTAGGGGCTGTTTGTAAATGAACTGTTTGTTTTTTGATTTACAGTAAAGACAAAAGATTTTTCAGAAAATACTGTCTAAGTTTGCATTTGAACTAAATTTTCAGATGTGACAATGCAGGAAAGGAAAGAAACTGCTAGCCTGAAACAATAATAGCTTATAACTCAATATGTAATTCATTTATCAGAAAATGGAAAAAACTGATTACAAATCACTTCAACAGTTATACCTTTTTTCATTTAAAAATGAGTCAGAAAGTTTTGTGTTGTTGAGCAGGAAATTTTTTCTTTGAGAATCGCTTTAATCAACAAATGGATGTGTCTTAAGTTGTATGACTCAATACTCTAACTAACGGTGATCAAATACTAAAATGTCACTTTTAGGGTAAGAAGATTTAGACAATATGGAAAAATCTGTTGTGTAGTCAAAATCAGGATAGATATGAAACAAATAGGAATAAAAAAAAAAAAACACAAATTTATTTAAAAAATGGATTTATGTAGGAATATTTCTGTTAGAAGAATTTCATACATAAAAGCATTTTCTTTTATTTTTTCTCCTTAAATTGTTATTTATGTAAGAGTATATTTATAAATTGACATAAATGTAAAAAAATTGTCTAAGTTCTGGATACACTGTGACTTTCAATTTGTTAAATGGAATTTAGAATCCGAAAAGCTTTAGTATGTAAAAGAGAAAAAAAGTCTATTTTCACAATGAAAAAAATAATATCAAACATATTTAAGCAATTATTCTTGTAGATAACAATAGACTTATCTATATACTTATATCTATATATTTATCTATTTTATAAAACAAACATTAATAAAATAAAACTTTAGTCAGACAATATATATACTTGATTTTTCACTACTTACTAAACCAGACAATTTTTTTTTTTTTTAAATGACAGAATATTATGAAGAAATTTTCAAACATAGCCAATTTTTCAATGATCTTAAACTGTTCAAATTACATTACATAATTCAAGCATAAAATACCGTTTGACAACAATATTTTTTGAAAAATAACTTTTTGCATTTTTATTAGCATATCTATTAATATTCTCAAGATTTAATAAATTAGGAAACACTGTTAATAACATTTTTAGTACTTATAAAAAAAGAAAAATATTACAGATATTAACACTAACTTTTTTCATGGATAAGGAATTCATGTCAATTAAAATAGGATCATCTGATGGCAAAGTGTTGGAATCCGTAGTCATGATTCCAGAAGGATTCTCGCATTCTTTTTCATTTCCACAGGCTGCATTTAATGAATTGCTAAAAACACAATATAGATGTCAGATGAAAAAAATATAAAATGCTTAATTTTATCTTTATTTATATTGGAAGACAAAATTCTTACCTATCACCACTTATATCTAATCCAGAATCTGGGGCACTTTTTTCTTGATTCCCTACATTAGTTTAAAATAATAATTAAGACTAAGATATGCAGTATCAATTATACTATTTTCATTTTTAATATAATTAATAATTTACAAATAAATCAATATTACAGACTGTAAACATTTTATCTACTCTACCTTCAGAAATTTAAAATTTAATGTTATATGATCAGATTTAAAATAGGGTTCACACTGTGCACACCATTGTGCCAAACTATGACAAAATGTCATCTAGTATGAGAATGAAAGATTGAAATTAACAAATAATGATAGTTTCAAAAAATCTTTTTACTTTTAGCTACTCTCACTCCCTTTATTGGAGAATTGAAACTTCTTGTATGAAACTTAAATGTATTTTCATTTTTTTCAGAAGTCATTCATATTTTAATATTTTTATTTAACAACCATACTATCCTAAATCTCAAGTAAACTTTTTTTTTTCATTCTCATATTAAGTGATAAATTAAGGTTGAATTTTTTGAAGACAAGATGAACACAATTGATTGCAAAGGAATAAAATACATTAGAAAATTCCTGGAGGAGAACATTAAGTATGATATTCACAACATAATTATACATAAGATTTCTAAATAACAGATATTTTACTAATGCTTAATTTAATAAATTATTCAGAGTTATCAGTATTATGCATTCAGATAAATTATTTTATGGAAAATTTCATACCTTCTAAATTTTTATAGGAATCAAGTTTCACAAAAAGGGATAATCTACCCAAAGGTGATTCCCTAAGCAACTAAAAAAAGAAAATGAAATATCACATAACAATTGAAAAAATAAATGAAAATACATTTACATAAAAAGTATGTATTTGAATTTATAATTTTTAAAAGTTTGTACAATGAAATACTGAAAAAACATCTTTCACAAAAATTAATCAAACAATGTTATAAAGAATTTCTGATAATTTTTTTCAACCAAACTATAAAATAGAGTTTTCTTACTGATAATGTAATAAATTTATTTTGTTAACTGTAAGTTCTTATTAATTGCAACCTATTTTTTGACTGATACCTTGTACACAATTCTATAGCAATTTTAGTGTGTACTGCAGTTTAAATGCTTCCATTCTGTCTTATTTATGATACAAGCCACATCAAAAGAAGTGTTGAAAAATTGGAAAAATACTCAGTTATTGAATGATTTCTAAGATTGGGTACAAAACATAACATAAGGACATTGAAATTAGTTACGATAAGAAACAAATTAAACTTGTACTGCAGTTTAAATGCTTCCATTCTGTCTTATTTATGATACAAGCCACATCAAAAGAAGTGTTGAAAAATTGGAAAAATACTCAGTTATTGAATGATTTCTAAGATTGGGTACAAAACATAACATAAGGACATTGAAATTAGTTACGATAAGAAACAAATTAAACTTATCAAATGAATTAATTATATAGATTACTTTTTTAATATTGTTATCACTTAGGCAGATTACGTTAAAATGAAACATAACTCTCTTGCAAATAAATATTTTATACAAAATATACTCATAGCCTGATGTTTTGAACTTGCAATTTTGAAAGAAAACCTTATGTATAATGCCAAACTTAAATAGCACATATATTATTGTAAGAAAAAGTTATATTCAAACAATTAATGACATATTAAACGTTTTTTCACATGAAAAATAGATGAAACAAACTCATAAAAAGATATGAAACAAACTCATTAAATGCTTTGGTTATAATTGCAGTTAAAACTTACTTTAGAATTAGAAGCTTTCTGGAAAAAGTCAAATGCAGATGGTTCTTTGAAAACTAAGAGAAAAAGAGAATAAGAATTACAAAAAATATAAAACAATAATGATTGGCAATATTGTAAACATTTATATTGTATACATTACACAACATTACACACAAGTGACAATGTGAAATTATTATTATTAGTAGTAAACAGACTGTCTGAACAGAACTTTACTAACCAGAATTATATGCTAAAAAAAAAAAAAAAAAAAAATTAAAGCAATTTTTGACTGACATTTCATTAATAAAAGAATAATATACCATTACCTGAATAATAAAAGTCTGAATTGTTGACCAGTAAATCTAACGTGAAAAAGGCAAGAAGATCATATATAAGGTCTGCTTATGATAAATATACCTATGAAAAATGTCCATACCAATTCAATTATGCAACTAGTATTCACTAAGATGACAATTTTTTCTCTGGTTCAAAAATCAGCATAAACTATTCTAATTTTAAAGAATGGTATCAATGATTAAATGACTGAAAATTTTAAATAACAGTTTAAAGAAACAGCTTTCAAACATCCTTCAAGCTTAAGGTGAAGCGAGGCAAGTTCATAAATCACATGGACAATCCTAACAGAGTGGTATATACAGATGCCATGTGTTCAGACAATTTCATTAAAAAACAAGTGCTGATCAAAGCAGCAGCTACCCATGTTCTGCACACCAGTCAGTTAGAATTTTCCATGCAATTTGTGCATTTTCCACAAGTACACACTTATCCCACTTGCAGTGCTTCCATCCCTACCTTGCAGTTTTATTTAAACTACATGCTGGATCTCAGAAAAAATATATATAATTATAATAAAAAACAACAATTTTAGGTTAAATAATTGCAATGGATTATTAAAAATCTGAACATATATGGACAACAACATATCATATCAGCACATTTAAGAACATTTTTCATTAGTTAAAAAAAATATTTTGAATTCGCAAATGTTTTGCATTTTACAACATGGCAACAGTTAAGAAACAAAGCAATTTCAATCACATTCTTTTTTCAGGTACTTAATAGATTTATAAATCAAATGGAAAAAATATTACTGCTGTTTTTCCGAAATAATATGGCCTGCCTACAGAAATTTTCTCTAATGAAAATTACAGGTCCTATGAAACGTTTCATAGTTTAAGCAAAACAATAAACTATTCCAGAAACATTTGATAAAAATAATCATGAATATCTTTTAATGTGGTAGTTAAAACTTTTAGAATGGTTAGGTTTCCCCTTTTCAAGAAAAATTATTTTCATTATTAAACATATATATATATATTTTATACAGTTCATGATTAATCAAACATTAATAAAGAAAAATAATGCATGAAAAATAAAAGTGTAAGCCTGAATTTGACTATTTGCAGGCTTAATATGAAACATTTCAAAAACAAATTTTTGAAATTAACAAAATTAGAATGAACAGATTTTCTTTAAAAAATCAATTATAAATAAAATATATAAAAGTTAATGTATTTGATAAATCACAAACTGAACTGTATGAAATGTTTGTTAGAGAAAATGTATTTGTTTTTGATTTGGATACAATTTTAATACAAGATTTTACTAATTTATTTAAAATTAAATTGAAAAACTTTAAAGCATAATCTTTGAATTGACAATGGAGCTAGATTTTATTTTTGATGTAGTACAGAATAATTGTGTTAAAATTTTTTGAGAATATTTCGGATAGTAGAAAAAGTGTTAAAAAAGGATCAAAATAAGAGTAAGATAAGCAGGATATATCATGCACTAATAACATACAAGATGTGCTAATGATTAAGTGAGAATTTCCTTTACAATAAACAGACTAGTTTAACATGCTATCAATTGATTTAAAGAGGACAAGTAGGATAATAGTACAATATCCCAAAGAAATGCTTTAAAAAATAATAAAAAAAGGTATGAAAATAAATTAAGCAATTTATTTTAGGTCTCACAACTTTCTAGACTATTGATTGATGCAATAAACAGTGGTTTTTCTATAATGAAGTTATATATGAAGTTATATATATATATATATTATATATATATATATATATATATATATATATAAAACTTCATATATAACTTCTCTCTCTCTTTTTTTCTTTATGTATATATATATATAAACCTTTGAATTCAAAATGAAAAAAAAAAAGTTCTAGCCAACAAAACTTACCAAATCTCCAATTTTTTAAAAGATAGGTATGTATAATGTGTATACAGAACACATACACAATATATATATATATACATAAAGAAAAAAAGAGAGAGAGAAGAAAAGGCATTTATTGAATGAGACCTAGTCCTCAAAATATCAGCAAGTTTGCTCTAAATCTACATTATGTGCTAAACAGCATACAGTTTGAGTTTTAACAAATGTTAAAATGTGAACAAATGCCAACATTTTCTTTACAAAAGGAAATCTTTTTAATAAGTTAGTGTACAGCAATTATACTTTTACTACTAGGCCATCAAAGTTGCACCAAGCAAATATATTTACAATTGGGTCTCAACAGCACTGCACCCAAAAAGATAAAATAGCAACATAATTATTGCTCTATCATTATATCAGTCATTAAATATGTTTTAACTCAAAAGTCATGTATTTTGAGCTTTTATATACTGGAAATTTAATTTTTATGAACTTTAAACTGTATATCTTCAAGTTAAAAACTCATCGATAGAGGGCATTATATGTCACTGTAGCTTCTGACAAAAGAGTGTTATATTAATATCTAGGTAGATCTTTATATACTTGCAAATATCATGTTCCAAAGTAAAGGTAATTAAAACATTTCAAATAGACAGAGCAATGCTTTTCGACTAATGACTAATTATATTAATGAGCAATATACAGAATGTAACTGAACCAGGTCTGGAAGTGACATCTTTCAAAATGTTAGAGATATAAGAATTTTCTACAGAAAATATATGAATTTTTATATGTGAATAAATGCACATATCCATATGATATGCATTACATATATATTATAATTAATGCGTACAATATGGACAATATTAACATATAATGCAAACACAATTTATACTTTAATATCTTATCGATTTATTATAAGCATCTTTACAGATCCTATAGAAAAATACACATGCAAATTAGAAGATATCAAGACATATTTACAAAAGAGCCTCAAAAGTAGAATTTACTTAGTATGTAGAAGTTTTATATTGATAGGTGGAAAAGTATTTTTTTTTTTCAATTCAATTGCAAGTTCATTGAAGTTAAATAGTTACTATAAAATGCATATATGTGGCTATTAAAAGAGCAGAATAGATGATGAGAAAAGTAAAATTAAAAGCTTGAAAATCATCCTTAGGAGAAGAAGTTATGCAGCAGAACTTAATTTTAATTTCTTTCTTTCTGCTTCAGAAAGTTTTCCAGCTGAAATTTAACAGTAACTGAAGCAGTTGTTGAATGATAATAATAATATAATAATTACACTCATTTCCTTTAAGTCTTATGTTTAGTTCCTTTTTCTAAATGTTCGCTGTGTTTATTTAATAGGGCTTGCACAATATTTAAATTAGGGATGAGATGAATATTCAACCACATTCGGTATCCGGCCTTTAGCCGAATATTGCCAATATCTCACCGAATATTGCCAGATATCTTGCCAAGTAAATTCAGGATAATTTTTGTTTTTTTGCAATTATTTTCCTCTAATCCAAACTGACTATTTTCTGACACATTCATGAAGTCATTTGAATTCTTAATTGCACAAAACGTACAGTTATTCGGATACTACCATTATTATTATTATTATATATACATATATATGTATTTTATTTACAACTTCCTTTATTTATATTGCTGTTATCAGTTTCTGTGTATGCTTTTAATGCATGTGGAGTAAGTTGTAGAACTTTGTGTTATTGTACATACTGGTTCAATTGTCAAACATTTTCTTAAACATATATATATTCTGCTTTAACCATACTTCTTGCTTTAATTTAATTTGTAACATAAGACTGGAAACTAATTTCGAATCAAACATTCAATCATACAAATTTATTGATCACTAGGAACAGAAACTCCTCACAATAAAATTTACTTGACTAAAAATTATTTCTGAAAATATCTCGCTATGAATTATGAGAGAGAGTATAAGTATTATCATTGATTTTGAATGTAAGAGAGAATAAAAGTATCATTGGATATTAAAAGTGAAGTACATTCTTTATATTTTAATGGATATAACTTACCACACTGACTTACAGAAAATCAATTTGATATATCTAAGAATAAAAGTATAAAATGGAATTACATTTTTTGAAATATGAATAAATTTTCTAAATTAAAAAGTACATTTAACAGTGGCAATGACTAATAAGTTCCTATTTTAGATAAAATGTTTAAGAATTACTTTCCTGTAGATAAAATTATGATATTATAATTTAGATGAAGTAAAAGTTGTTTTATTATTAGCATCAAAGTGTTTGAAATATTATACAAAATAGATCAAGCTATTAAAAACTTTAAACATACAAATAATAAAACATCAATTTGTGTTTAGTTATTTTTCCATCTTAAAATTTTAAATATATAATCAAAATTTATTTTCTTTTTTGGAAAAAGAAATGGTATTTGGCCGAATATTCGGTATTCGGTCAAATCACTATTCATCACATCCCTAATTTAAATCAAATTTTAATGAATTTACAGAATTTTCTATTTTTTTTCTTTTAACTTTTTACTTTTTTTCAACTGTTTTAAATCTTCATATTAGACACATTTTTGCATCTGTTTAACAGCTTCTTGTTGTTTTCTTTTATCTTTTTTATACACAGAATAAGATTTAGTTTCAGAATTCAGTAACTTTACAAATAAGAATGTTTAAAATCCCTACATATCTTTGAACAGTTTGTTTAGCTAGTTTTAGACCAATAATTGATTTTCATCTAAATCTTTGTATCAAAAGAAACAATTATATTATTTACAGAGACTCCTCAACATATGAGATAATGATAAACAAGATTTTATTAATTTTGATATTTTTTATTTTCAATATTCCATTATACTTGCCAGTTAGTTTTAAAATTTGAGTATGATATAAATCAGTTTGTTTATACTGCATATGATGATTTTCACTTTCAGTAACAACCTAAAACAGAATTCTTCAATATCAAGAATAAAAATTTTCCATCTCTGTACAATGCTGCCAAATGTTTGATCATGCAGGTTTAGGGATTTTATTTTCAAACACAACATGTATCTAGCGAATCCTTGCTCAGTGTACGTATCAAAATTTTTAAATCGTGAAGAAAACCATTTGATATAGGCAGAGTTACAGAGGTTGAGTATAATCCAACTCAAATTCTATTTGAAGTGACCATAAACCCTACAAAATAATTTTGTCAACCCGAATCCAACAAAACAATTTAATCAAGGTCAGAAACCGACAAAGTAATTTTTGCTAACCTGAAATCTAACTGAAACCCAAAATACTTAAATCTATACCAGATGCAAAATCCAATAGTGCCATATTTTAATGAAATCATGGAAAAATAACTATGAGGAAACCCCTTTTGTAGTTACAATAATTTTCCCAATATTATTTTATGAAGCAGACAATGAATCAATGAATAAAAAAGAATATATGTTTATTCATATATAAATATAGTAAAAAATCTTTATAATGTACACCTTGAGACAGAAGGTTGTGCATATTATAGAATTTTGTGTTATATAAATCACATTTCATACATCATTAAAATTATCTCGTAAACAAGTCCAAATATGTCTGAAACATATAAATACACAGTAGAGGGTCTTTATATTGCATTCCTTGGGAACATAAATTGTGCAGATTCTAAATTTTTGCATAATATAGATCATTGTTAAATTTACTTTATACACATGGTCCAAATATGCCCGGACAAAATCATATTACTCATTTTCAAAAAATTGTCATTGAAATGATAGCAATTTTTCATTAGAAAGCTCTGAATTAAGAAGATAAAAATGAAATTATGTGTCAAATTTAGTCCTCTAAAGAGTAGCAATTTTTCTACAATGTGGAATGCAGATGCTTTGTAACTGCAAAATTCATTGTTTACACCTGAGAGGCAGTACATTATATATAGAGAATTGCACTATAAAGATCTACTGTATACTGTATACTTTTTCACACAAAAATATATTCTGGTCTTTTTTTCTAAAAAATCAGGTATATTTGAACCTGACCTGTACCAGAACCAAAAACCAACCCAAAATAATAATATGTAACTCAATATAGAAAGATAAAAAAAAATAGAGCATACCCACAGGTCAGGTTGGGCAAAATCAGGTTACCCAACCCAATGATGGGCTAAAGGCAGAGTTTCTCCAAAGTAACCAAATTAGTTAAATTAATCAGCTTACTTCACATTTTAATAGCACCACTCTTATGCCTATTCTTTCAGATTCTGTTAATTTCAAAATGATTCTCCTTGTTCCAATTCCAGTATCTAATCCTTTAAATATTTTTATAAGTTTTCATAACTACAATTGTAAGTGCTTACTTTCATATGCAAATACATAATTCTCTTTCAAGTTTTCTACCGTATTTGACAGCTGCTCATTTATTTTATTACATAAAATATGGACCAGTAGCTCTCTTGAAATAATGCTAAGTTACATTTAAATTACGCACAAATACAAGTCTAAGTGGACTATTGTTGATGGTTGTTTTAATATTAAAACAATTATCCAGTACCAAGACTTTTGTAGAAGCAGAAAGCAGTTCGATTATGTAGAGGTAAAAATTATGAAAAATATTCATTAAAAGAAGAATATACTGTAATAATTCTGTCAATGACGGCTCCTAATGTGAATCATCAGGATTTGATGTATCATAACAGGACTTCTTTTTTTCTTTTAAATAGTCTTAGAATTTTTTTATTTATTTTTCTTGTTGCCATGCTCAGCTTAAGTAAATGAAAAGTTATTTTGCAAAATGATCTACAACTGAAAAAAATGGCCTGGAGCAAAAATAACTGCAGAGGAAGAATAAATAAGGAAAAATAGGAAGTACAGGATTTTTTTGTTAACCCTTTTTATCCTGACGGTACTTATAAGTACCACTTTAACCCCTTCACGACGAGAGTCTTTTACATAATTTTTAATTTGTTACCACCGGTTTTTCAAATGAGAAATTTTCACCTAATTGAATCACAAAAATGCTATGATTAGATAAGGAAAACTTTACAAAAAAAAATAACTGGTGGGAATAATCGAGGATTCTGAGCATCTAAAAAGTAGCTGGAAAATTAATTCAGGATATAAAGGGTTAATTTATAGCAAATAATATAAGAGCTAGACCTGCTGAACTGAAGGTCCTAACTTTTAGGGACTGATAATATGAATTAAGGCAAATGAACGATTGCTGCATAAGAAACCAAGGCCACAATCCACTTATTCAGTAAAAAATGCAGGGTATCTGACTCTAATTGAAATTTTAATTTTTTCCCCCGATAACTTAATGAATATAATGTAACCATACTTTTAACAAACTTCCTTTGTTTTCTGTAAAATTGTTGGAATCACAATTAGAAGGGCTGAATATGATCAACAATTGCATACAGTCTCTATAATTTTGAATATATCAGAACACATACAGTATCACTGACTAAATTAATGTGCATTTCTGGTACTTTCCATGATGTCATTTCATTTTATGTAAAACAAAGCTAAAAATCTCTCTAAAATAGTTTCATCATTGTTAAAGCTGTGAACAAAAAATCAGGTTTGACTTATAATAAGGCACACTGTATTTTTGACTGAATAAGTGAATTTCAACCCTGGTTTCCTATACAAAAATATTTTGTGTTCACACACATTATCATCCCAGGAAATTCTGACCATCAGTTCAGATAAACACTGTATAAAAAGATGAACAGGATAATGCTTGAAGACAGTTTGAGATGCAGCAGAACAATTTTTTGACAGATAAAAATTAACAAGTTTTCTTTTACCAACAAATACAGTAGAGTCTCGATAATTCGAGTCTTGATTGTTCGAGTTTCCCATAAATCCGAGTTAGTGAAAAAATCAGTTTAGCTTCCAAATAATGACCAACATATATGCAACACGTGAAAGAATTATTTCGCACCATAAAATTCAAGTATCTGATTTTTATTGTTGTTCGATGGGTCATATGTGAACTGCGCCCCCTAAAGCTACCTACAGAAATACACCCTCGGAACAGAAAATGGGTGTATTCTTCCTATACGTGCGGGGGATCACGCCGGGTGAAATTGGAGAGAATCAGAGAATAGTTTTTCAACGAGCTCCCGCCCCACTCACTCCATTTGTCTACTACGAGGGAATCGGAACAGAAGTAAACTAGAAGCGTTTTCTACTAACAACTGTTATGATTTATCCTTGGACAGAAAATCCTTAAAAAAGCCTGAGTATGAAAAAAAAACGGTGAGCCATTTTATATGTGGTTTACACAGCAAAGTAAAAAGTGATGCCCTCTTTCAGGCCCGATTCTTCCAGAAAAAGCTTTGCTGTTTCAAAAACAATTTGAAGAAAGTGATGAAAACTTCACTGCTAGTGTAGGCTGGTTTGACAAGTTGAAAAAAAATATATCATATCCGGCAACTAAGAGATCTGTTGAGAGAAGCTATCTGATGATTCTGAGGCTGTTGCCGTGCAATTTTGAAAGAAATTGCAAGTTATAATTGAAATGAATCTGGCCTTAAATTCAAAATGTTACCATTTAAAACTATCGCGTCAAGCTAAGAGAAAAGTACTCTAGGTCGCATAAAAGCAAAGAGAGGTTAACACTTCTTGCTGCATCAAATTCTTCAGGAAACCACAAGATTAAACTTGTTGTTATCAGAAAAGCTGCAAAGCATTTAAGCATGTCTCGATATTTTCACTGCCGGTTACGTATAGGGGAAAAAAATGATTGGATGACTCAAGAAATATTTTTAAAAAATGTTTTTTCTTTTTTTTTACGATTTTGTGCCAGAAGTTATAGGGGAATTGATAAATATTCACGAACAACTAGAATTTACGATTCTGCCAGAATCTGACAGATTCCACACTGCTAATGAGTCACAGCGAGGGGCTAAATGCTGCACTACAGTCCACCAGCGATACGTGGAGCAATAGCCTGAGTTGACTTCAGCCGACAATATTCTGCTTCGACGATGGCGTGATATTGCTGATCAGAAACGGGGCAATGTGTCAAAACAAAAAACAATTGACAATTATTTTAAGATATAATTAACGTGTTGCTATCAACAGTAATGTAATAATTTGTAAGTACATTTTTCATTTAAATATACACTGAAATTTAAAAATCGATTTATCGTCATTTATTTATTAATTAAATTTTATGATTTCGGTAATTCGAGTTTTCGATAGTTCGAGGTAAGCCCGGTCCCGTCCACCTCGAATTATCGAGACTCTACTGTACAACAGTCTTAGTCAATTTTATTTGGTTTCATAAAATCAGAATTTTTCATTAGGAAGTGAAGTATATACTTACGTTCTGCAACCGATCGCAACTCTTCTTCAGAAAATTCTGCTACATCAGGACCAGCTTCACTGTGGTTTTCAATTATATTATCACTTGTTAATGACTGTTTATATTCTTCGTTATTCTGAAATGCTTGTTTCTGTAAAGTATTATGAAGAAGCTAGGGATTCATACAAGAAAACTCATTAAAAACATTGGAGAACTTATAAGTCATTTAGTGATACAAGTTTGAGGAAAAAATTAAACAGGTTAAATAAATGATAAATAAAAAGAAAATTCATGCATTTATATTAATATAAATGAGCATATTTAAACCAGCAAGCTCATTAAATAGACACAAATTACAATTAAATTTTTCACATTGTTCTAAAATCATCATAATTTCAGCCTTAAGGAAGTAAGTACATCAAATCAAGAGTATGTTTTAGCTGTTCTTCATAAAATCACTCTTTTTTCTTCAATAAATGTACTGTTCAAACTTTGTTATAAACTCAATAAGATGATAAAAGTACATCACTGAATACACACAAAAAAAAGGTCAATTTTTAACAATTTATTATTTTATATATTCATTTATTGAAAAAATAAATATTCTTCAACAACAAACCTTCAAAAATTACTTATTTCATACAACATATTAATATATAATGATATTCTGGATCAAAAACATAAAATAACATAACAATAACTCACAAAATGATTTTTCATTTATCTTCCATCACATTTTATTTCAGAGCTGACTCACTACTAATACATTAAGTGTGAGATTTATTTTTAGTTAGTTTGATGTTATTTTTAGTTAGCTTTTAAATTAATGTTAAAACTACTGTGAGTCTTATTTAGTAGATTGTATGCATAACTGTAAACTTTTATGAGTGTTTGCCATGCCACCATTAATTTTGAAAAATTATCTTTGTCTTATTCGCAAAAATTAACAGTAATATCTAGGATTAAATAAAGAAAAGATTTATCTAAAATAGTTGTGGCAAACACTCATAGAAATTTGGCAATCTAATACATGGGTTAAATGATTTCACCACAGTGGGTTTAGTGTTAAACAAGATACATTGCTTTACAGTATTGTTAATATTAATGTATAGATGTTAAAAAGAAGTCTTATGAGACCTTCACCAGAAATTGTATTTTCAAAAAATAAGTTCTAGCAAAGAAATTTAACATAACCATAAAACTGAAAATGATTTTATAGTATTAAATCTTTAATGATTGAGATGATTCACTGAAAAATTTTTCATGAATCATATATAGCAAAATACATTAAACAAGATTAAACTCTTTTACTAATTAATTCACAGTATGTCCCCCTTTCCTTTTTTAAATTTACATAAAGTAAAAGTATTCCATCAAACTTTTACAGCATGCTTAAAATATTAAACAATTCACTTAATTTCATGAATTAGGCATTTATCTTTAATCAATGCTAAATAATGTAATATATGCAGGAAAGAGAATAATTTATTTGGATTACATATTATGGAGGAGAAATTTGTTTTTGATGATGAAATTTTAGAATTTTAAAGTTTCACTAGAATGAACTATAGCTTAAACAGAATGCTGTATAAAATGAAAATAGTTTTAACATAATTAATAAAATTTACTTCTGTGACAGCAATATTGGTTGTCTGCAAGTGATAAAGGCACTAAATTTTTTGATAGCAGGAATCACTTTGCAAAGTTCATATATTTTTCTATACAAAATGTGAAAAATACCTGAATTGCAAAGATCTGGGAGGGACAATTACCCCCTTACCCCTCCTGTAAACCCCCCAATGATAACATATGAAGAATTTTAGAATCTTTGCTATAAGTCCCTATATATAGCTTTGCTATATTTCATTCAGTTTAAATACTTCAAAAAGAGAATGTTTACTTGTAAAGCTAATACAAAGATAAAATATGTAAAAAAGATATTGTACTTTTTTTATAGCAATCTTTGAATGATAGAGAAAATGACGAGTTGCAACCTGATGAGAAAAGAAAAATTTTCAAAATTAATTTTCACTTTTTTTTGTGAATGTTTGTAATGTTTGGAAACTAATCACAATTTACTAAGCCATAATTGTGTCAATGTATTTTTAAAAGTGCTAAGCTTACTATAGAAAGGAAGTACCAAAATATTTTTAAAGAAAACTGATACACAATACAATAAGGTAACCATTTTATATTTACAGAACTGGTGATTTTTCACCTGAAGATAAGCAAGAAAACTATCTTTAACCAAAATGAATGCGCATCTTAATAAATTTTTCAAAAAAGCAAAAACAAAAATATCATAGAATATGAAAATAATGAATGTTCTTCATATCACACTTTTAATCAATAATATTTCTCAAAAACTTTCTAAAAAATAAGAAATTATATATAAAACAATAACATAATGCAAGTATTTAAAAATAGGGTCTTCATATTTCTTTCTTAGTAAAAGGTAGGGTAAGAAAAAGAACTAACTACAAAAAGAAAAGAAAAATGATGTACCAAAATGTAATATACCAGTGTGTTTAGGAAAGTGTTTTACAAAGATAAAACATTTAAACAGTCATAATTTATATTTTAAGATGCTAAATGTAATTAACATAATCTTCAAAATTTGAAACCAAATCAAAAGCTACAAAATGCAACAAATATATAGTAGCGTGATAGCATAGAAATTATTTATTAAAAAGTATGTACCGATATAAACCAGTTTGTTGTTTCAATTAATTATTGTTAAATCAACTACATTCAAAACTGCAAATAAACAATGAAACAAATATATTAAACTTAATATCTGCTGCTTCATAATTAAAATTTTTATCATTTATTCAGTATCAAACTGTTTATTTAACCCCTCCTCAATGGTAAATATATCTCAGAATTAATTATTTTGGATTATTTGAGCATTTTTCAAATGAAATTCAGTTAATTTATGCACAAATGGCAATAAAATCTATATGCCTGCTTCTGTAATGTTATCAATTCAATAGAATAAGTTCAATAAACAGGAACCTTCTGCTATAAAAAAAATATGTATGTTATTCAAGTACCAAGAAATGATTTCTCATTGCTGCTGCATATACAATTTAAAAGCTACATAAAAATTATGTAAAGAAAAAACAGTTCCTATTAAGGGTATTCCTCTTACTGTAAAAATCTGCCAAAACATTCCCCAAAAGAATGATAAATATCAAAACTGCTATGCATGTGGTATGCATTGTATGGGGCATACTACCATACACTACAATTGCGAATTATTTAGCAATCACTGGTGTTAAAGTATATGTTTTGAACTTTACATGAAATGATTAATTTACTCAGCTATTTTTCTCTAGTGCTTTGTGTTTTCTGAAGATAAAAATCAAATGCAAGTAATGAAAAAAATACTATAAGAAAAAAAAGAAGATTTTATTGCAAATAATACAATGCTAAACTAATAAAACACAAATAAGATCTCATTTTTTTAATAAAATTTCATAAGACTTCTTTAAAATACTGCCAAATTTTCTATGAGAATATTGAAAATTTTTTAGACTAATGAGTAAAACCTAAAAAAAAGGAAGAAACTTACTTCAACTTTTCTTTTTTCAGCAGATGTTGATATATACGGATCCTTACCTAGATCGTCTTGTATTACTAGGTCTGCTGACTGCGTTGAATTGTCTGGATATGTATGTGCGTCATTAAAAATAGAGGCACCATCAGCCACATTTTTGAAAGTGAACGTATCTGAACTTGTTTGATAGGAAACACATTTTTCTACATGTAAAATGTTTTTTTCATGTTGGTCGATACTTTTACGCTTGTTTGAAACTTTTGACGAGGATTCTTTAAACTCTGAAAGCTTTTGTATCATAGACACAGCATGTGAGTTAGTAAAGAGAATATTTTGATTATCTTCTCCTTCTGCTGAGCATGGAAGTAAATTAGTAGTGGTAGTTTTCAGTGGATTAATATTTTCATCAAGTCCATACATAACTCCCAATTTTGATGAAGCAACATTATCTTCAGCCATATTTTAAGAAACCCATTCAATTGACTTCATTATTAGTCATCAACTTTAAAGATATAAAAAGCAGAATATTAACTTGTTTAAAAAGCAAAAGCTGCTCCCTTAAATACAGTTGAAAAATTAATAACTTCAGACAGCAGGCAATCTGGCTTGAGCAAGCTAAAATGAAATAGAGAACCTAATAAAATTCTGTAATTGTTTCAATAAAGAACAGTAAGTTTTTGGGAGAATTTTTTTTAGTCTAAGAAATTACATTAGTAATATAGGAAAAGAAATAAAAAGAGTGATTTTATGTTAGTTTTCCTTATTTAATAAAAGTACTAACTTTAGATACATATGTGTATACTGTTATCTTACACATAACAGTAAAGTAGCAAATCAGAAATATTATAAATTTTATAACCATTTTACATATAAAATTTATCATCTTCATCACCGGTAAAAAAAGTGTTTTTTTTTTCTTTTTAAATCATGGGTTTTAAAAAGCATACATCAAAAACATTCTTAAATGAATGTATATGCAATCATGCAATTCTCACTGCTAAAGTATGAAAAGATAAATATTTTAAAAGAAATTTGAGGAGGAAAGAAATTTGAAATTCTGATAGGAGAGGTCTAACAAAAACGATTACAAAATATTAACAATTAACATTAACTTTCTTTGACAGGTACAAAATTATATATTTGCCCACACACATATGCTAAAGTAACAATATTAATATGGCATTTCAGATATTTTATAATATTTGAATTAATAGTAATGTTAATTGTTAATGGCTAATATGGCAAAAGCAGAATCAATTTTAGAGCAATATCATATTTTAAAAATTCGTATAATTAAAATGGATTATCTAGAATATTCTTATATTGTAGTAATTTTTTTTTAAATTTAAATGAGAACTTTAGTGTACATTGTCAGATAAAAGTAAAAATACCATACAATTTCAAATGTTAACACAACTTTATGTTATTACACTTTCAAAATGCAATAAAATTTTCTTTATCATTTTGATTCTTTAACGAATAGACTTTTGTGTTTATGAAGAAATGTTCCCATAAAATTAAATAATTTCAAGCTTATATAACTGATTATGTCAGATCAGAAATTACAATTCTTAAACACTTAATGTACATGCTACAAATTAAGTATTTGATTAGATTTTTTTCTCTTTCTTTTTTAAATTATTATACTTGTGCAGTGAATTCTACACTTCAGAATTAAACCTATTTTCTTATGCTTACACGCACACACACACACACACACAAAAAAAAGAAGTTTTACTTGCATTAAAATAAATAAAAAAGAATGTTGAAGAAATATAAATTTTACAAATTCTAACCATTTGTTTTTAAAGTTTTCCTTTTTAACAAAAGTTTTAGGTAAAAGTCAATAAAACTTTAAAATGATGTCAGAATTGCTGATCATGGGTGCAAGAAGTACATCCAAGCCAAGATTGAAAACTTTTCTGAGTATTTGAAATAACGAAAAAGAAATGGTCTAGAACAGGGGTTCTCAAACTTTTAGACAGACGTACCACTAAATTGAAGTTCATACTTCCACGTACCACCAAGTAACAAGCATAAAGCTAATATAGAAAACCTGTAAAAAGGAACCTATCTAAAACGAAATATATCGCCGGTCTTTTGTGTTTCCGTTATAGCAGTTTTTTTTATTTAAAAATGAATGATTACATTCCTAAATTGGTGCATATATATTGACTGATTTATAATAAGATTCAAGTAAAAAGTAGTGTCATCATTAAATTTTAATAATGCATACAATATCAAAATACAGTGTTTTGGTATAGAAAAAAGCCACAACACTTAATGACATATTGGCGCACATTGATTGATATACTGCTGTAGTAGTCTGATTGCACTAATTTACTTCTATCACTAATGAAAGGGCTGGATTTGTTTTATCAAGCACAGCTTCCTCATATCTGGCTCAATATTAGATAGTTTTCGTCATAAGTCAGATTCAATATTTAGTTTATTCCTGTATTTGTTTTTCATATAACGAAAGGAAAAAAGCACATTCACAGAGATATATTGTGCTAAACACAAGCAGACTTTAACAATATCAGATGGTACTTTGATATTCTCGGAAGTGAAAATTTTATTACAGTCATCCTTTTAAATGAGGACTCCAGTAATCCATCATAGGAGAAATGTATGAGTTCATTTGTTTCCTCTCTCATGAGATACAGTGGCAGAATGTCTCAAATGAGAAACGAATTTCTTATCCAAAGCTTAGTTTGCCCATTTAACATAGGCTCGATACAACTGCATTAATAATCTGCATATACCTTTATATGCAACAATAATGCCACACAGCAGGCCAACACTTGCAAGTTTCTTCATACATTTAGATTTATGTATACAGGGTGAATCTTAAACTCTTGGGCAAAACGTAAAGGGGTGATAGTACACATCAAGACAAACAATATTAAATAGGAAACTAAGGGTCCCAAATGTCTTCCGAAGGAGATAGGCACCATTAAAGTTTAGGGTCCAAAATTTCAAATGATTATAAAAACGGAAAAATTGGTCGATTCGTTTGCGGTTTTCGCTAAAACTATTCTTTATGTCAGTATTTTCTTAAAAATAAATTTTAAATATGAAGTTAAAAAAATGCCGATAGAAGGAACTTTAGACTTTGGAGTAACGAACAACTATTTTTTACCGTTATTTTTTGTATCTCATTAAATGCTTTCAAAAGCTTAGACTTAAATTTTGAGCTCAAAATCTGAATCATTGGGAGTGGTTAAGTAGCGCAAACTGAACTGTGTTCAGGAGTTGAAATTTGAAAAAAACTTTGAAAATAAAACTTTTATTTCAACACGTCCTAGAAGCTGTTCTAGTACAAAGAGAACAATGGGTTATAAATTACACTTGGAATTTTATATTGTTTTAACTCCCCCTACTCACACAAGCTTCTCCTACTTCCAAGCATCCAGACTTTACCTCTAGATAATTCAATTTATAAAGAATGTTTAACAACAGTTCTTCCGCTAATTAAAAATGCTTCATTAATTTTAAAATTAGGTCTTTATAAGAAAATTTAATTTTTATCCATATAAATCTAATAATCAGTGGCGGCTCGTGACTGGCTTTATTTAGGGCACTATTGCATGGCTGCCAAATTTATTCTTTTCTTACCACTATTATTAAAAAGAAATACTTTATTTTAGTTATTGGCAGAAGTTCTGCCATTAAACGATGAAAATATTTATTTGAAAACATAATGATATGAAAATAATAAATGTTCCTGGCATGCATTTAGTGCCCCCAAAAGAAGACAGTCACGAGCCGCCACTGCTAATAATTATGTTTTTAATTCGGGAAAACTGATTGTATCATAAACAGTGTATGCGAATTTCAGCAAGTCTGCTATTACAAACATTTCTTGCAACAAAAAAAAAAAATAGATCTTAAATTGCATTTGAAAATGTTTGAAAATTTTCGAGTTAATAAAGACAAGCTGTTTTTGATTCCATAATAATATTCCACATTTTGTATTTTATTCCACCTATCAGTATCAGATTTCTGTGTACCAGTAGCCAGAGCTTCATGTACCAGTACTGGTATGCATACGATAGTTTGGGAACCCCTGGTCTAGAAGATTTTTATGTCTTGTATTATGGCAAATAATTTATCTTTTACAATAAAAGAAAGTGATTAAAAGTTCCTGATAGTAAAATTGCTATTATTTAAGTATATAAAGTAGAATTTACTATCAGTCAAAAATCTCTCCAAGACTGAAATCAGTTCTGAGACTGAAGGTCTTGCACCCATGTTGCTGATCTAAATCTTGATAAAACAAATAATAAAAACTGAGACAAAAATAAATAATAAGAATACATAAAATATGTGTCGTTAAATGAATTTAAAAAAAGTTTTAAAAAAGCAGAACAAAAATGTCAAACAAAACAGAATAATAAAAGGGATAGATTAAAAAGAAAGTATACAAAATACTGCAATTTTGTAGAATAAAAATAATGCTTATACTCAGCACTTACTATTTTAGTTTTTTCATAATCCTTTACATTCTTTTGATTTGTAAGAGGATTAATAGGCGAGTCCCAAAGTGCTAATGGCATCCGTGCATTTTATTTAGAACCTACATCAATATGGAACTTCGTTGCATAGCTTTCACAGGTATACCTATTAACAAACAAAACTCTATTTAATAAAATTACAGCAACATGAATTAACATTTTGAAAAATTAACTATACCATAAAATGTTGCTTAAGGGAAAAGCTGTCTATAAAATTTTTTTATCATTATTGTTTTTCCAACAATAAATTTATCAAGAAAGTGTTCTAAAATGCTTCATGCATTAAAAAAAAAACTTTTTTTTTTTTTTTTTGCTAAAAAACTTGCAATGGTTGTGCAACCATTTTGAGAAAACTGGCACAAAACAATTTTTATTCAAAATTTACATGTTAATAGACTTTATTACTAATTTAAAAATCTTAATAAACAACATTCCAAAACAAATGCAGAAATTTGAAATAGTATGTATTAAAATTGTGCCTTAGAGATAAGAGCTTTGAACTACAAATTAAAATGTATGGAACATTTTAAAGATGTATACAGTCTGTAAAAAAATTTGTTTTGGGAAAAATGCATTTGAAGTACATCATGATGTTATTTTCATTACTTACCTTTAAGAAGAAAAAACATTTCTTGTGAAATATATGACAGCATATTGATATTTTAAAATTTTTAATGCAAAAACAAAAATTCGTATTTTTGGTTGATTTTTGTTAATTTTAAACTCAACTGACCCATTAAACCTTTTTCTATACAAGATTGATTTTTATTATAAAACACATTTATTATCTTATACTACATCAGAACAAATATATAAGATAAATAAACATATATCTGGGATAAAAACTGCAAGCATAAAAAAAAAACCCAAAAAAAAACCAGGTTTTTAAAAATGCAAAAAGGGGAGGAAAATACAGCAGATTCACGATTTTGCGACCCCTCACAATTTAGCAACCACTGGATGAGATCCTGACCATTTTCCAAAACTTAATATATTTTTTTCGCTCGTTTTAACAACTCGCATCATTATTTAGTAACCTTCTCAAAAACATGACCAAACTGTGCATTGTGCTCAACTTTTCCATGAAGTCAAACAACTAACCAAACATTTTCTACTTCTGACCCTTTCAAATGTCGGTCAACTTTGCCACCCCCCCCTACCCCCACATTCTCCTCTATCATGCTCCAGGAATAACAATGTACCTAACAACTTTTCTGTTAAATTTCCCGGAAATTTCTCTCTACTTTTGCCAGTAGCTTTACAGCACACGTCCACTGGGCTCTTTACTTTGCTATTGGCTGGCTAGTGGTCATCACAAAAGTATCAGCATCAGACAAATACTCACATCACGTGACGGAATAAATTCTCGATGTGCAATCTTTCTGAAGTAATTTCGTTGATGCTAAATCATTTGCATGGTCTGTACTTGTTTTTATGCTAAACATTTTTATTTTTCAATGGCTCCTATTGTAACTAAAAGATCGTCTACATCCACTGATATGAAGGTGAAAATTTTTGAAAGTGTGAACGAAGATCATATATCAAAATGTAAAATGTTTAACATCCCGAAAAGCACTCTTTTCATGATCATAAAAAATCAGGATACCCTAATGAAAGCAAAAGAATATAAACTGCCAAACCGACTGTATAAAAAAAAGGCTAAATATCATCTAATGGAGAAGGCTCTTGTTGAGTGGATGAAGAATATGATCAAAGAATATGCCAATCGATGGGAATGCAATAAAAGCTAAAGATGAAACATTTGCTGAAAAGTTGAATGTCTATGAAAATTTTAAAGCCTTAGATGGATGGCTGCAAAATTTCAAGACACGGAATGGATTAATCTTCAAAAAGCTGAGCGAAGAAAGTTCTTCTGTAAATCTCAAAACAGCGAGTCAACAGAGAGATAGAAAACTGGGATGGCCGTGGGTTTCAAACAGGACAGGAAATTTCTTTCTTATCTCTCCCTAATCCACAACGCAGAGGATACAGTTTAAGAATTTTTACCAATCGTTCTCTTTCTTGAGAGAATAAAGGTGTATTGAATGCTCGGTTTTGCAGAACGTTTGATTTTTGATACTTTGTGAAGCATGACAGACTGTCGGACCACAAAACACTTTAGCAAAACGCCTTGTCATCTCCACATCGACATTAGCTACAATTGTAAAACAAGCAGAAATTGAAAAAAAAAAATCAGTAGAATGTGGTAAAAAATCGTCGAAAATAAGAAAGTGATTGAAAGCCACTCCTCTTTCTGTTCTTGAATCTGACCTAGTAGAATGGTTCTACATTGTTTGTGCCAAGAAAATTGTCATTAGTGTGCCTCTGATCAATGAAAAAGCCCTTTAACTTGCTGAAAAGCATAATGTGAAAGACTTTTCTGCATCTATTGGTTGGATCGACCATTTTAAGAAAAGATACGACATAGTCCAAAAGAAAGTGTGCAGAGAAAAGGCAGATGTGAATGAAAATGTAGTAAAAGATTGGGAAGAAAAGTTGCTCAGCCTGATTGAAGAGTATTCACTATCCAACATTTACAATGCAGATGAAACAGCAGGGGTGCAAAAATTTAGGCATCAATGGGCCGATTCCCATCACTAAATTTTTAGTATTTTTCGCCTAATAAGAATACTGGTAAAATTTAGGCTAAGTGTACTAATAAAATTTGATGAAGAATACTAATAAAATTTAGTGGTGGGAATCAGCCCATTGGTACCTAGATTTTTGCACCCCTGTGAAACAGGATTGTTCTATGACTTACAACATGACAAAACACTTTGCTATAGAAATTAAAAATGCTTTGCCAGAAAAATAAGCAAAATGAGGATTACTGTTTTGTTTGCAAATAATGCTGATGGAACTGACAAGTTGAAGCCATTTGTGATAGGAAGGGCAGTAAAGCCGTGATGTTTTAGAAACATAAAGACCTTACCGACAATATACCAGCAAACAAAAAATCCTGGATGACTTATTCCATATTTACAGACTTTATGTCTTTAGATAAGTCGATAAAGATACAAAAGAGAAAAATTCTTTTGTTTATTGATCAATGTTTTGCTCATCTTACAATTTGCAATTTAAAAAACATCAAAGTCTTGTTTTCCCCTGTAATTTGCACAAGTGTGCTTCAGACACTAGACCTTGGTATCATTCGTTCTGTAAAAGTTAATTACAGAAAGTTGCTTATGAGAAATATTACAGAATCATTGAATGAAAATGTGTAGAAAAGATACAAAGCCAATATTTTGGATGCTCTATATTTTGTGAGACAATCTTGGGACCAAGTTTCTAAAAATACAATTGAAAAATGCTTTCAGAAAGCAGGATTTCCAGGCACACAAGTGGAAAGTGACGAAAATGATGAGGATATCGTCCCTTCAGAAGAAGTCATATGGAAAGGAGTTGCTCCTGAGATAAACTTTAATGATTATATCACATGTGATGACAGACTGTCTGTCTATCTGGGCAACTGAAGTTAATGAAATTGTTGATTTGTCAGAACCAATGAATAGCGATTCTGATGCAGAAATCGATAATGAAACTCCCATTAAAACTGTTATTTTTTCTCATGCTTTACATGGTTTGGAAACTGAAAACATACCTCAACCTCATGTAGCAGGATATAAATGGCACCATATTTTCTTCCCTACATAAAGTAAAAAAAGAACTTTTTTGAGTCAGGAGTCAAAGAAATTATCAAAAATCTATTACTCAGTACTTTAAAATTTCAAATTAACTAATGCGAATAATTCGCTGTATTTTTAGCTGCTGAATAAAAAGTGTATAATTTTTAACTATGGATATTTTTGTGTAGTTGCTTATCAGGGGTTTTTCATAAGATAAAGTTATTGCAGAAATCTATTTTTCGTTTTGGACCCGATATTACGAATAACCCCAACTCAATGAATGAAATTTTTGGTACCGATGAATTCATTAAATCGGGGTCCAACTGTATAATATTTTATTTCATTGTGAGTATCAACCATGAAAATGCAAGTTGGACAAAATAGCCGAACTCCACGCAAATACAAAATTATAACAACATAAGAGCATAAGTTGTTAGGTCACAATTTTTCAATGGATTTGCATCAATCTCACACTCAACTATAGGTGCAGATTCACAGTCGCCAGTCGCGACTAAATTTTTTGCTATGGTCACTAACTTTCGGTGTTTAAGTCGCCATGTGATTTAAAAGTAATCAATTTCTGGTATTCCCAGTTTCCATCATGAAATGTTGATATTTTTTTTAAAGATTAAGACCAAAACACAAACATTATTGTTATCTTTTAATAACATTTCAGAATGATCTGTTTAACACAGCAAACTATTAAATATATTCGAATAGCAATGTTATTTGTAACAGTTTGAATCTGATAATTTTACATAGACTGTGATTTAAATATATATATATAAATAAATGTTTGAAGTGTGTTTTGATTTTTATAGTGCGAAATAATCTCACAAATTCAGATTTTCTTTCATATGTACTTTTGTCTGGCAAAATCAAAATAAGAAATATTGTTTTCCTGTCATTCCCCGCTATCATGATTGCTTAGCTTATACATTTTTTTTTTTAACCGTATCTTGCCCAACTTTATCTTCTGACTGTACATGATTTAAGATTTAATTAATATTCAAATTTTGTTGTACATGTGTTTATATTAAATAAATTACTTTACACTTTGAATTCCTGAGTTTTTTTTTTTAGTTTTAGTTTTTTACCCCATATAAACACTATTGTTTTTATGCGTTTGTTTTACAATTGTGGCTACTGAATTTTTTGGGTTTAGGAGCCAGTGACTCCTTCCAAATTTTGGGACTCTGCACCTATACACTCAGCCAGAAAGGTATTTTAAAAAATGCAGAAAACTTTCATGCCTGGAGTATATATATAACGAAGTCTCCTTGGATGTGCAATTAAATCTGGGTTTTTGTTCCTTCACATGAGTAGATAAATGGGATGAAATATTTTGGTTTTGGTTTTAATTGGTGTTCGCTAAAAATAGCACTTTGGAGTTTTCTAAAACTAATCTCTCTTCTTCTCTCCCCAAGTAGAAGACCTTTTTTAAATGTTATGTTGCAGTCTCAGTGTCAATTTTCATTTACGTTTAAAAATTTCAAAAGAAATTCAGTATGCAGCAAATTGTTTGTTTTTCTATCTTAAAGAATGATGAAGCAGTGTAGTCACAGAGTTCGACCCATGGTTGCCAGTTTGGTCTCCTGTTTTATACAGAAATTCTGGATTTATACCAGAAATTGAAAAAGATTTTTTTTTTATAAAATCGCGAAAAATTTGCTATTAAATGAAGAATAAATTACTGTTCGAATTTTCTGTTATGAATTCAGAATTTCGGAATAAAAAGGAGGCGAATCTGGCAACCCTGGTTCAACTCCCAAGGGACAATTACAACTGCAAGGTCGATTAAGCATGACATTTGTCATTATAAAAGGACCTGTATGTTGTAAAAGCCAAACTATCCTTCTCACCACTCCCATTCTCAACTCCATTCATTACTCTCAATGATGCTGATTGTGATTTAACTCTCACAATATCTTATTGGTGATTCTTTACAGAAAGATCACTAAGTGCTCAAATGTAGGCGGCTTTCCTTTATAGCCAGGAAAATGAAAATAATACTGTTATATTAAACAATTACATATTCAATATGAATTCTGCGAAATTTTAGAAGAAAAAGGATAAATTATCTGTCATCCACCAAATAGAAAATGAGAAATGCAAAATTTTGATGGTCTTTGTGTCCATTTTCATTTATGTTTAAAAGTTTCTAAAAAGATTCTATGTGTAGAAAATTGTTTGTTTTTCTATTCAATTCCTGATGAAGCAGTGTGCAGTCACAGTGTTTGACCCCTAAGGGCCAATGAGAACTGCAAGGTAGGTTAAGGTCATTCGTTTGACATTAAAAAGAGCCTGTATGGTGCAAAAGCCAAACTATCCTTAACTTTACTCCTATTCTCAACTCCACTCATTACTCTCATTAATGCTGATTGTTACTTATCTCTCATGACAGCTTATCGGTGATTTGATTTTTTACACTAAGATCAATAAGTGCTCAAAAGTAGAAGGCTTTTCTTCACAGTGGGGAAAATGAAAATTTTACAATTATATTCGAGAATAATATATTCGATATGAATTCTGCCAGATAACAGAAGAAAAAGTTTAAATTACCTGCCCCTTTCCCCCCAGATAGAAAATGATAAATGCAAAATTTTACATATGAGAATATCAGAAAATCTTAGAGCTTAATTAAATTTTTGGCTTTAAAAAGTACACAGTGGCGAGAAAAATTAAAGGAACAACTGTGGGTCATTCAAAAGAATTTAAACAAATTCAATTTATTTTGTTTTGTTGCCACACCATTTAAAATTTTTTTCTCATACTTCATATGTGGAAAACTGTAGAGAAAAAAAAAGTCAAAATCCATTTGCAAAAAAAATTCTAGATTAAAAATCAAACCTGGGGGTCAAAACCCGCAATTCTGTACTTTTTTACAAATTTCTAAGGTTTATAAAACTGAGCATATTTTTTTAAAAGAATATAGATAAAAAAAAATGTCAAAAAGATTTGAATTCTACACATTTTTTTTCAGTAGATCTTGTGATTGATGTGAATTTATTTGTATTTTGAAAAGGTTTAACACTGTAACGCCATCTTTTCCGCATCCCAATTTATTTCTTATAAATCTTATTTATTTTTTGCAAAAGCATATATTCTGCATTTTGAAGGTATGGCAGGCAAGACAAAATAAAGATCTTTAGCAAGAAAATCATTTATTAGGTTATATGATTTTTTATTCTTGATACCTTAATTTTTCATGAGAGTGTACCTTCTAATATAACCTCTAAATACTACCTTCTAACATAATAAATAACTTTACTTCTAAAATACTGCCTTCTAATGTAATAAATATCTTTATGTTTAATGTATATTCAAAACCACATAAAATTTGCATCTATTCTCATTCAAATACCAATATATCAAATAGTTTTTCCATTTTCCTATAAATGTAAAAGATCTTTCAGAAAATGCTATCTTGGTGTCGAAAATAGACATTGTGTTTTAAGTCTATTTTCGAAACATGAGTTAGTGGAGGGCCATCATCAGGGAGTGATCTATTGTAATAATTATAACATTATGTATTCCATTTATGAGAAAATAAAAAACTCTATTCAATTTTATCCTTGAAAATTTTATGCATTTACGTACAAAAATCAAGTCCTGAATGTGTTATAAAAATTCATGTTGTTGAGCAAAAAAATAAAATTTTGAGACACCCTTAAATTTAAATCCTCGAGTTTAATTTGAAAAGGATAAAGATTTTTTTTTTTCTGTCAGATAATTGATTCACATCATTGCCCAGCAGAACAAATCCAGAGTAAAGGGAGCAAGATTCATTTTTAAGGAAGCTATATGATAAGATGATGCCTTGTTTAACACTAGAACTACCATGAGCCATCATTTTGACGGCTATCAAATGAATATATTCAGATTCGAACCAGAAATTTCTTTTCAAAATAAATTAAATAGAAAACTCACAAGAATATGCTAAATGAATAAGTTACATAGTTTGAAATAAAAATTCTCGGTGAAATAGTTTTATAAAACTTGAGTAAAATTTCTGGTAGTTCTAGTGTTAAATGAATAAAAGCACATTTAACCTTTAAATACTTAATTATTTTAAATCAGGGAAAAATAAAGAAAAAAATTAAAAATTCAGGAAGGGCCATGGCTTTTTTTTCTCAACCATAACAGTTGAAATTATTTTTATTGATAAAAAAAAAAAAAAAAAAACTATTGATAAGTTATCTGAAAATGGTTGAATAAATATATTTAACATGTTGACGGACACTTGCGGCTATAGCCGCCAAAGCGAAGTTCAAAATGTGGCATGACGGCTATAGCCGCCCAAAACGAAATGGTCGTTTTTAGACACTACAGCTATAGCAGCACAAATGTGCATTTACAGGCATACAAGTAGAAGCCCAGTGTCATGTTTTGGAAACAATTTTTTAGGTTGAAGTTCGTTTTCCACCTGTTATACGAGTTGCAGCTTCAGTATACACGTGCAGGGTGGCTAGTGGTGAGGGAAAAATACAGTAAAAAAATATGATAATTACCAGTATATTCTTATAGAAAAATTCAAATTGATTATTCGATCGAATAATCAGCATAAATTTTTCTATAAGAATATACTGGTGTTTATCACTTTTTTTTACTGTATTTTTCCCTGATCACTAGCCACCCTGACGTGGTTATGAAGGGAGTAGTGCAACCTAATTAAAGGTGCTGAATGAATCAAAATTAAGTTTATTTAAGCAGAAAGAGTAAAACTATACTTCTAATATTCTAAAAATTACAAAAACATATAGTGTCAATTTTCGAACTTCACTTGTTCCTACTGTCCGTCAATGTGTTAACTAATGTTTTTGTGCTATTCATGTTCAACAGCATAAAGAAATATCAAAAGATGCTCTTTTCATTAAAGATGTAGAATACCTGCAATGTAAAATAACAAAATATTTTGTATGCTTGGGTGTCAACAGAAAGAAATCTAAGGAGGGATAGGATTTTTGAACAGATGTGCTTTGAATAGAGTCTGCTGCTCAAGCAGTTTTTTTTTTAAATAGAGACTTTAAACATGAGATAAAATAAACTAAGATTTTTATTTTTTTAACTCCTAAGGCAAGATCATTTTTAAACATATTATAAAAAAGTTATTGTATTGTACAGAAATTTTAACAAGAAATATTAAATATTTAAAATACGTTTCTACCAGCATTTTTCAAAATGGAAGACTGAAACAGTTCATTCTTTTTATTTGTCACTGTTTCAGATAGATTTGAAAAAAAAAAAAAAAATCTAAATTAAAAATTCTTCTATGAGAAGGGGGTGGGGTCAACAGACATACTGATAAAAAAAATCTTAGTTCTTTCTTCTTTTAGTATTAAATTATTTTAAGGATAATTTCTTCAAGACGATTCACTTAATTTGAATGAAAATGCAGAATACACCAGAGGTGATACATTTTGCTTAGGGAAAGTAAAGATTTTTTATAATTTTTTTATAAGTTAGTAAAAGTATGCTTATTATTATATAGTACAGGACCATTTATCCAGAATAGTTGGAGTCAGATGTATTCTGGATAACTGATTGGGCATTGAAACAACATCCATTTGATCAGATTTATAAAATATATGTGTAGGGTATAAAAAAATTATGATTTAAAAAATAATAATAATAATAATCTGTTTTTTTATTTAAATCGGATTTTTTTTATTTAAATCAGATGTTTATGATTGTTTTTTTCCCTGCATTAAAATACAGAATAGCTACCAAGAATTTCAGCTTTGCAAAACATTTAACCCTTTTATTAGTAAAAGGGTTTCTATGGGTAATCTATGTTTTTATTCTTTGATTAATAAAATTATAATTATTAGTCAGTAATTACAGAAATTATAAAAACTACAAATTAGTAATTTCATTAGTTAGTAACATACAATCTGTACCTAAAGACTTTGTAATAATTATGTAAATCTGAATTAAATACTATTGATATTTATATTTATTAAAATTATTAACTGCTTCAATATTAAATTGTTAACAATGCTTAAAATTAATAATTATTAAATAATTAACTCTCTTATTAGGAAAATAAAATATATTTTTATGCTTTAATCACTAAAATGATAATTAATAATTTAGTATTCAGTCTACAAAGAAAAAGGGACATGGTGCTAGTTCCCAAAAAAGGGCATTAGTTTAGCAGAAAAGGGACATTATTTCATGAGGAAATATATTAGTAATGCGTTTAGTTAACTATATAAGGAAAAAAAGTATACGTTGCCAAAAATAAGCAGACTCTGACTCCAGCTTATTGTTACAGTTTGAAATTAAATTAAACCCACTATATGCAATTTTAAATTTATAAACTATTTTTTTTTTTTTTACTATTTATACCAGGCGATCAAACTCACCTGGTGTAGAGTAGATGAAAAATGTTTTTACTTGAAAACTCTAATAGATATTTTACATTTAGTATATAGTCCTTTCCCTTAGATTTTGCAGGTCTGAAAAACTCTTAAATCTAAATGTCTGCTATTTTTGAAACACGAAATAATGTTGAAATAGAAACCTTCTTCCCTTTTTTTCTTGTTTTCCATTGGATGTTTTGGTCTGTGATACCAGAGGTAATACTGAAATTGTAAATTTCCTCCCCTTTTTTTTTCGTGTGCGCAGGATCCAAAATAACGTAACCCCCCACCCCCTCGAGTTCGCGGTACCCAAAATAGCGATGAAACAGTGAAATTTGCGTTATCTTTCATTTTTCGGTTTTGATAAATTCGTATTTTTTGGGTCTGCAGGACCCAAAATAAAGCTAAAATTGTAAAATTAATAAGGCGGATAAATGTAACATTTTCACTTTTTCTTTCGAATCAGTGGAAGTTGTTGTGTCCTCCAAACACGAAATAGCTCCAAAATTATAATTTTTTTTCTCTTTCTTTTCAGAGTCCGCGGGAGTTGAAATAGTAAAATTTTACTTTTTTTCTCCTTCTTTTGATTTCGATTTTTTTGTCTGTAGGACCTGAAATTGTAAAATTAATAATGTGGAAAATGTGAAAGTTTCGCTTCTTTTGTTTGAAGCCATGGGAACTGAATTAATTCCGAAATAGTAAAATTTTTGCTGTTATTTTTTGGATTTGTGAGATTCAATATAAAGCAAAAATTGTACATTTTTGGTCTAATGTATCTAAAAATTCAGATTGCTTGATTTCTACCACTTTTTAAAAACCGTAATATTTTCCTATTTAATGACAAATTAAATAAAATGAATATTACTATTTCAAAACAAGTGGTAACAACCAAGCAATCTGAATAAAAAGAATCCACCCAACAAGCAACCCTAGTACATTAGTCCTCCCTGAGTCGGTCTCTGTAAAATTCCAGGAGTCAGAGTTCGTCATTTTTATCACCGACTCCGCAGCCCTGGTACTAATAGGCATGATATGACTATCTGCAAATGGATAAAGGCATTCTAATATAAAAAATGTCATTGTAATGTAAAAGTAGTGATAAGCAAATATCTTTTTTTTTTTTTTTTAATATTGTTTGATGACTTGAAATTTTTTTGGCTCATAATTTCGAAGCTTTGTCTAATTTTTACGTATATTTTATGTGTTATATCTTTTTTTTATTTTTGTATATGTTATATAAGTTAGAGTAATCTGTTCTTTGCAAAAATCTATTATTATTGGCATTCATTACATCCCTCCAGAAATGTCAGCTATAGCAGTATAGTATACAAAACCATAAACAAGGAATTTTGATCTTAGGATGGGTGTCATGCCTAGTATTTTTAACCCCTTCGGCCCTGACGTCCTACTAATAGGACATATCTTTTATTGAGTATTATTTTGTCTTAAACATTATTTTTATTAATTCCAGCACCTAATAGTGATAGTATGAATCTCTACATTTCCTATTATGACTTCACTTATGTTTAGCATTTAGTAATAATAATAATAATTTTCATAATTATTAGCAAGCCGTTGGCATTTCTTTTAATTAAAACATACGTTTCACTCTTTAAATTAAAATTTGGGAATCCTTTTCCGAATTGGTAATTTGTGATAAAAGATAAAAAATATGACTAAATTTTTATGCTTGTTTAATTTAGTTGTAATACGACATTTTCCAAACGTCTTCAAAAATTCTTCCTTAGACTATTGTTATATGAAAAACAATTTTCATTCACAAACAAATTTCATTTTGTATGTGACATCATTACTAAGCAATTTTGACATTAAATCACTCTGTTTGGTGTCATTTATTTTTTATAAAAAGTGATTGACGAGAAAATAGACTAGTACCTTTATTTCTTCATTTCTTGCATTATTCTATTCACTATGTTTCTGTTAGAATAAGCAATTAAATTCCTTAATGATCTCAGGTTTATTCTAAAAACTAAAAGGTTGTCCCTGATATTAATTTATTTGAAATTATCCTATTTTTAAAACTTTAACTATTTCTTAAATCACATTTTCTTTATAAAATACATTTTATCATAACTTTATCAATGGAACAATATCAAGAATTTATCAATGCAATAAAAGGTTCTACATCTAATTATCGTGCAGAAAAAAATGTGGGTTTCCATAACTTGAATACTGAAATTAGGTAGGTATTTCTGTATTAATGACAGAAGTACTACAGTGATTCTAAATATAATAGTTTAATAATCTTGGATGCATGAAAACAATATATACATCTGAATCTACACTGGCATACTTTTATTTATTTTAATGTTTTGTATTTAAGAGATTTTAAAATAATGTGATTTTAGAGATGAATGATTTTTCAAATAAAAAAGCAAGGAATACAGGTACACTCGATAATATAGTTATACAAAAAAATACGTTGCTTCACAATAAAATTATATAATATATGGAAAAAATCAGAGAAACTGAATCTATTCCGATGGCTATGCATAATAAAAAATGTTAGAGTATCTGCACTTTTTCTTAACATGTCATTTAAAATTTTAAAATATATATTTAACGCAATAGAAATTTTAAATGACGAACAAGCAGAAAAACAGAGCATTTTAAAAAAGGTGTGTTTTCTACGTATTTTTAGAGGTAAAACATCATCAATCACTTTAAAGCTCTTAAAATATTTTTTGACTGAATTAGAGTTCAAAAAGGTCCTAGTTGTTAGTATCACAAACAGTTGCAAATGAAAAGAAAAATATTTTAAATCATATTATAAAAACAACAAAACAATCAAATATATATAGTACTCAATAAAATCACATGAACAAAATTTAAAGGGTTTTGTTTACATAGATCATGATCCGTAACAGGAGTGACTGACGTAAGGAATAATAGGAGAGAATGATTGCTCCATAGATAATAAACATAGGATTTTAACATTTCATAATTTCTGCTAGTTCTAATATAACAGATAATAGCAGAACTAATCAAAAGATAACACATTTGATGTAATGTGTTAGAAGATATAAACAATTTTAAACCTTAGGTGTAGTTGTGTAGAATGATAAATTGAAAACTAATTTACAACACTTACAATATTTAAGAAAAATTAGCGAAGATTGCATGAATGATAACGATATATTTTCACAGATGTGCTAAGAAAATAATACATAAGTTTTTCTCTGAAACACCTGTCTTATTCACTAGCTTAGCTTATAACCAAACCTTGGCTTAAACGCAAAAAACCCACAACACAGTGATGGTGTAACCTCGACCGCCGGAATTTCCCTGTAAATATCCCCTCGTGATTCCATGTTTTTCCCTATTAAAGGTCCACTCTTCTGAGCTGAAACAAGAAAGGGAGAGCTGCTTACGGTCTAGAACACATTAAGCAAGTCCACGTTTTTTAAATCTTAAATGGAGCAAGCTTTGATCTATTACTTTTTACTTGTATTGATCCAGGGAACTCAGTTATGTAAAATGGAATGTTATGTAATGGAAAATAATTTTCTCTTATAAATAAAATGAAAGATGAATAAAATTACAAAATTCTTTCTTTGGGTTCGAGGCTATAAACTCAGCTGTTTGGGAAACATTGAAAATCGCTCCACTGAATAATAATAATAATAAAATGTATCTAATATATCTGAATAATATAAAAAATCTTCATTGAATTGGCTGATGTGCATTGAAATGAGTGAAGTTTAAATTGGCTGATAAATTATTCAAATTAAATGTATTAAACTTAAATATTTTGTAACTCCAGTAATTTGGAAACATTTTAATTCCGAAAATCATTCTTTTATCATATTTTCATGAATTTCTTTCTTTGAGAACATACATCAGACTTGTTTGCTTCACACAAATGTTCGCTTATGCCTTCACTCAAAAAAGAAAAAAACGCATATATTTTGAAGAATACAGTCGAGGAGTTGTGCAACGAAGTCACCGGGAGTCGAACCCGGAGCTTTCTGTTTCTCTTACGCCCATAAAGGATTAGTGAATTGGTGCCTTACGCGGCTCCGCCACGGAGGGTCAGTGTTGAATTCAGACACTTTTCTCCGGGAGGGATTTCTGTAGCTCCAGGGGGGACATAATAGAGTTCCGGGGGGAAATTCCACTTTTTGCCCATTGAAAGCACAAAATCTGAAATCTTCCGGGGGGGACATTTTTATGCTCCGGGGGGGAATGTCCCCCCCGGGCCACCCCTGAATTCAACACTGCGGAGGGCCCAAAAATATTAGAAAGCATTCACAAAGGCAAATCGTAAACAAACGATGAAACTGCCATTTTATGCACTGTGACCTCGTGATTATACTGTTTTGATTATGAATACTTTGTTGTTAGGGCTCAATGGCTTCTGTATTACGAAATAAACATTTTAGCTGAGATAAGAAGATACCTTAGAAATACACTATATCTTCTAAATTTTTTATTAAACTACTAGAATTAAAATCGTGATTAATGTGTTAAATAAAAGTAGAATTAATATAAACAAGAACTATAAATTTGGCAGATTCCTACACCTAGTAATAATTTTCGTAGAATTAATGCGAGGATTCCAGGTTACTTTGTCGGAATAATTGGCGCATGTTGATGTTGTATTGGAACCACATCGTTTATTCAATTTGCTCCAAGAGTTATATAATTACTTTTCTACATCTACAGAATAAAGAAAAATCACACCCTCACAGCAAAGAGCCTCTCCACTACACGATAGTTTATAATGCCTGTAGCCTGTAGGATGGTAAAAATAGATTGATTTGCCGTCATAAATGCTCAAAAATACCTCGAAAGTGACGAAATCCTAAAATCCGCAACTCGAGCAGAAGTTAAAGTTCCTGAAGCAAGCTTTTGCATTATAAAAACAAAAATGTTAAGTAAAAAGCCATTTTTACAGTATTTTAAAATTTATCATGACATATTAACTTTTTGAAAATATGGTCCTTACAGTTATAGAAGAGCAGATCTGTAAGGAAAGTATTAAAAAAAACTTTGCGAAAAGCTAAAAATTGTAGGAAAAATGTGGTTATTTTTTTTTTTTTTTTTAAAGATTTTTAATTAAATATTTCTAACACAAAATTAATTTTGTCCCAAGAATTGCGTTTTGCTTGATTAAATCATAACAGTTTCACAAAACCATCTAATAATATTAACAAAAACTGCATATTAAAAAATTACAACGGTGTACCTTGTTTGTAAATTCTAATTATCGTAAAATTTTTACTTTGATTAGCCTAATAAGAAAGAGATATTTATATCTTTGTAGATTCAGATGAAATTTCGTTATTTTCTGTCTATTTTGCTTTATTTTAATCTAGATCGTTAATCCTGTTTGAAAGACAATCTAAAAACTATTTCCAAACTTTAGGAGCTTGTTGTTTGAAAGTACCGACGTGACTTCGTTTGCGTCACTGAAACATATAATATTGTGGATGTAATGGAGCTGATGAAGGTGTTCGAGCATTTTGTTGACATGCTGAACATTTGCACACTCTCTCTTCAATATGCTCATCCAGATGTGGCCACCAAATATGGCTACGTGCTTTCATTTTGGTCATGCCAGGATGGGTGTCATGGATCATTTCTAACAGTTGACTTCGAAATGTTTCAGGTATAGTAACCCTAATCCCCCACAAAACACAATTGTTATCAACTGATAATTGACTTTTTCGGTCAAAAAATGGTTTGAGGTCACCATTGATCATTTTAGAAGGCCAGCCATTTTGCCCAAATTTGAGAACTAGTCCCAAAATAACATCAGTTGTAGTTGCAGCAGCAATATCCGAACTTGTTATCGGAAGGTCTTCACAATAAGATATTTTGTAAACATCATGATGTTCTTCATACTCACTTTCAACAGGTGATCGTGACAGTGCATCAGCATTTGTGTGTTCAGTTCCTTTCATGTATTCAATTGAATAGTCAAAACTGGACAGAAGAACTGCCCATCTATGTAGACGTGTAGCTGCAATCAGTGTTGAATTCAGACACTTTTCTCCGGGGGGGACATTATAAAGTTCCGGGGGGGAAATTACACTTTATGACCATTGAAAGCATAAAATTTCAAATCTTCCGGGGGGACATTCCCCCCCGGGCCACCCACTGGATTAAACACTGGCTGCAATGAGAGGTATTGCTTTATCTGAAGCAAAAATTGTGGTTAATGGCTTGTGGTCAGTTACTAATACAAAAATTCTGTCATATAGATACTGGTGGAACTTTTTAATTCCGAAGATTATTGCTAATGCCTCTTTTTCAATTTGTGAGTATCCCTGTTCTGTTTTTGTCAAAGTCCTGGAGGCAAAGGTAATAGGGCGTTCATCATTGTTAATTACATGTGATAAAACGACACCAACTCTAAAAGGAGATGCATCACATGCTAACTTCAAAGGCAATTTCTCATTATAGTGAACCCAGTGGTGTAGTCGAGGGGGGACGCGAGGGGACGGCGTCCCCTCACTTTTTTATTTTATGTCGAGCGTCCCCTTACTTTTTATTTTCAAGGGGGACGCTAGAGACGCGAGAGGACGCCATCTTCTCAAACTTACTAATTTTTTTTTTAATTATGAGCACACCAATAAATCAACAATTTTAAGAAATAAGGTATTGATTTTTAATACTTTTCAACAACATGGAAAGTGTTTACGGTGTCAGATTGCTTGCCTGTCTCGATCTGTTCGCATTCTACTTGTAACTTCCAAAAGTTTGCTTGAATTTCGACAAAATTTTATGTATATTTTTTTAATGTAGCCTTACACTATTGTGAATTATGTGTATAGCATCAGTATTTCGTTTACGAGTGATCAAAAAAGAGTTCTTTCATATTACTGTTTACTGGGCGGAGATTGTTTGAAATACACATAAATGAAGTAATGCCATATGGTATTGAAATTCGTTACAACATATTCCCTATCAAAAATAGCATTTATCGTTCGTTTACAGGGACGTTAAAAAGTATTTCTAAACACCATGAGCTATTAACAGTAATTGTTTGCAATGCATGGAAAACGGTGCACGAAACATTTATAGTTATTTTACAAGGCCAAAGAATCCGGACACATTGTCAGACGTGGGTTCAGTTGCTCGAAACGTGTTTTCGATTATATTTTGTATTTTTCAGCTGAAGAAAATATTTATTTGCTAAGTGATACGTAAATGATATTCGTATACAGGGCCACACAAAAATAATCCAAATACACTACCGTCATGGCCGGATATTTCTTGAAATGCGTTTTGCAGCTGGTTTAAATTTTAGTGTGTTATGTGATGAGCATATGATCATTAATTTATATACATGACCACTCAAAATAATTCGAATGAATACGTTACCATTTATAGATAATTATTGCTTGGTATGTGTTTAAACTGAACGAAATTATATTTTCGATTAAAAAAAACGCTAGACATGCTTTTCCTTCACACATTGTTGCACCAAATTAATTTTACAAACATTTGTGTGTAATGAATATAATATATATTGGCCGGTATACAGTGTGTCTGTGTATTATAAAAGTTGACACGCACTTTAATTTGTTACCTGCTGGAGATAAGTAGATAACGTAAATTATAAAAAAAAATTAAAATAAAGTAAACAAAAAATAATATTGAAATAATATTGTAAATGAAATAATTATCTTGTTAATTTTCAAACATTTATACAATAACTCGTTATGCGACTCTTCTATTCAAAATTTGTCAGTCAGAAAAATTTTCCTTTTTGCTGCAATAAAATCATTAAAAATCTGCATATATTTAAAATTAAATTTAAAAAATGAAGGAAGAAAGCTGACTTATAAAACCTTTTCGAACCATTTAAATATTACTTTATCAGTGAAAATGGTCCTGTACACATATTGGCGATAGCATTTTTAAAACAAAATTAAATATTAAAGAAAAAGAAAAAAATGCATCGCAATAGTGTATCTACATAAAAATCTGCACGGGCAGAAATCATGTAAGAGACAGCGTAGTTTTAAAACTTACAAATAAAAAAATAATAATAAGAAGAATTAGCTAAGCATGCTCTATGTATTTTCCGTCAGCTGCAATACATAACTGGTGGTCAACCGCACATGTTTATTATCATCCCTGTTACTGTTACCTTATTGTAATACCTCATAGCTTTTCTAATTTGATATATAGTCGTTGTACCCTTCCTCCCCCTGCATATTTCCTACTTTATTTTAAATTTTTTTGCATCTTACATTGACTACTTATCTTCAAGTTTAAATTTTTTCGGACGCCCTGTAAAAGTCGACTTTAGCTCAAACTTGAAGACTTTGTCAAAAAAATGCAATACTTTGATAGCAACGTGGTTCAAAGTGGTTTTTAGTGACAAAACTTGATGCTTTTAATTTATAATAGTAATTTAACTTTAATGAATAATAATCTGTTTAATCTTCTAATTCATTCTAATCTTTAACGATTCATCCTTATCTAAGTGAAAACCCCAGCCTTACTCAAAATTTGGAAAGCGGTAAATCATAGAATGGCTACTGATACAAAATCTAGAAAATATAAAGAGGTGAAATTTTTTTTTGAAAATAAGTATTTCTGTAAAGTTCATTGAAAGAGGGAAAATAATACATATTATTAAACTGTGAGAGAATTAAATATATTGCTGTTGTTTTCAACCCATTTCCCCCCTTTTATTTAAATATTTAATAAATAAAAGAAATTAATTTGAGCCACTTTTTTACCCGCTTTCTTTTATCTTACATTTCTGTATCTATGTGACAGTCAAATCTTGTGATTCATTTTTCACCCACTTCCTGTTGACGTAGAGCTTTGAAATTTGGAATATATATAGTATGTATACCTGAGGAAAATACATGAATTGGACATTATTTTTTAAAAAATTAGATCAGTAAGGGGGGTGGGGGGGGTCGGTCAACGTCAGCACAAAAATGGCATTTACCCCCATAGAAAAAACATTACGATTGTTTAATTGAAAAAAATAGCTCCATTGTTTCAAAATTCATCCATTTTCACCACATGGCTGCCCGCATCAGTATGACATCATTGAGCGACGCACACATTTGTGCTTTATAATATAAGTTGACTTTTTGTGAATTTTAATGAAAGTATGTTTTTTTTCTATATTTAATTTATTTTTATTAACGTTAAAAGTAATTTTATTAGGAAAGTGTTTCTTAAATAAGTCATCTGGCACAAGCATAAGTATTATTTGCCATAGAAACTCTACTTCAAAATTATATCTTTAAAAAATTTCCGCTCAATTCTTTAAACACTTATAGAATGGCATGGATTCAAATCAATTTATAACTAGAGTAGACTTTTATATTGCTATTAGTAGTGTGGTAACATTCACTGAGACGATTCCCACATTAAAATTTCAATTCATAGTAGAGAATATTTACGAGTTAAATAACTTCTATGTCAAATTTGAAGTTTCTAGTACTGATAGTTTCAGAAGAATAACAACTTTAAAAAGTTTTCGGCTTATTTCAGTACTTAAAATATCGAATATTTTAAAAGCCATTCTTCGTGAGCATCTGCATGTTAATAGCTACCAGATAAATCGTGATGAAACGAGTTTAGAAGATTTACTTAACAATCAGGGCTCCCAAATGGTCCGCTTTTTGAATACCAGTATTTTCTTAGAAAAATTTTATTTTTAAATTTTTCTTGTAAATTTTGCAGAAACAACCTTCGGAAGTAAATTTTTTGCAGAAAACTTTTAGAAACCTACTAAGAAATTTTCTGTTAAAAAATAATGGTATTCAGTTTGTGAACCATTTGAGAGCCCTGGACAATTCATCCTTTTAAAATGTAAATTAAAAAAATTATAATAAATAAGATTTTACGAGCATGTAAGTCCTGAAAGTATATGTGTGCCAAGTTTTAAGTCAGTTACTCTTGCTCAAATATTTCCACACAAATAATGATGAAACCAATATTTTTGAACGTCTTTCCCCATTTCATCCCGTAAAAATTCAATACTTACAGATTAGAAGTAACCTAGTAACTGATTTAAAGAGTTACTAATTCTACAAAAATCTTGATGAAACGCGATTTTCAGAAATTTTCTTTATAAGGATACTGGTCTGTTTCACCCCTTTCAAATTCATATTGGGATGTTCGGGAAGTTCCTTTCATTTGGGAAAACTAATTCGTACCGGAAAATTCTGCCCGTCAATTGACTTTAGGTATTGAAATTAATGTCTAATAATTAAATGATAGAATTTTCCTGTACGAATTGGTTTTCCCAAACGGAAGAAACTTTCCGAAGAACCCAATATTTTTACACGTTGTTCAAAATTTTGTATAGAGTTTGGGCAGTGGCATATATAATCCAGAATGTTAAATAATCTTTTCATCATATATAACATACCTGCGAAATTTAATCTCAGCCGAAAACACCGTTTAAATGCTACCCTGCTCAGACACATACACATATTGACTCATTGCAAAATCACCAAACACAGACTTTGGGAATCTTAAAGAAAATACCAACTCGCACACATGCATACGCACATACATAGAGAATTGTTACAGAAATAGGAAAAGCGGACTCAGAAAACCTATAAAAGTAAAGATATAAATTTCATAGTCTTTTTTTCTTGTCATGATTACAATATTTTCCTTACATTATACGTGTCCGTAATGTAAAAATGCAATAATTTTCAATGCTCTTAGAATACAATAGTTATTCTATGACTATCTAAAAAATAAACAATGTCTAACACAAGTCTCGTTGCGTGGATTAGTGTTATTAAATTACGAATTCTATTTCAAATACGTATTTTCACACATGAAATAAGGTTAACAATATTTTAATTTATGGGAAGCTATGAACGACCGACAGATAAAAAACTTTAATTAATTTAATTTAAATAAATTTTAATTTAAAATTTAAAATTTAATTTTTCAATTACTTTTCTCTGCGATTCAAAATGAAAAGCAAGATTCATAATCAATTTTGCCCTATGTGTGATACAGATACAGACCCTATAATGATCGAGACTATGAGCGTCCCCCCACTTTTTTTCCCAGGACTACACCACTGAGTGAACCAATACTGACTCTGAAGTTAACAAGTTTTTACTGGTTTTAAATTCTTCCTAACATTCTGGAGACCATTTCCATGGTGTGTCCTTTTGAAGTAAGCTATACAGAGGTGCAAAAAGCATTGCACTATTGTGAATAAATTTTGCATAATAAATTATAAGGTCTTAAAAATGACTTGAGTTCAGTCATATTTGTGGGAGCCTTGATTTCTTTTATAAACTTAATTTTTTCATTCGTAGGGTGAATTCCATGTTCACCTATTCTGGGACCTAAGAATTCTACACTAGGTTGGAGAAATGTACATTTTTGCAAATTAAGTTTAACATTATAATCTGAAAGTCGAGTAAATACTTTCTCGAGGTTTTGATAATTTTCAGCTTCATTAGAACCAGTGATTAATATATCATCTTGAAAACATATGACACATTGCAGACCTTGCAAGATTTGCTCTGTGATAGATTAAAAAATTGCAGAAGCACTATTTATACCATATAATTGTTAAAATATGCCAGCCCCACATTTACAACAAGTTACTTTAGCTTATTATTTAACTGTAACCATTATTATTAATATTTTTTTAGTTTTGTAGATTGGCAACCACCTTTTTTGATAGCAGTTTATCTCTGTCGTTTGGCAACCAGTGTGGTTGTTGATTTTTCTGTCGAGTAGCGTGGTAGTGGTTGATGTCTACCATCATGTAATAATGATTTTGCGTTTAATTTAAATATAATTTAGTTAACCTGGACCATGCTATGTATTTTATTACTTGTTTAAATTTCTAACAAGTTATCAGCACGAAGTTCTAATGAGCATTTTTAATATTTAATGTTTAAAAGCGTGCGAAGCCGTTGAACACTCGTTAGGCCTGAAGGTAAAAGTTGTCTTGCAGTACATTGATTGCTAATGTTTGAAGAAGTCGTGAAGTATTTTAGCGGTAAGGACTTTTAAACACGTTTTTTCAAGTGTGTACAATGGCTTACGACGATTATAAAGTGCCGAAATTAAACGGCGAAAATTATCACGCATGGTCCATACGAGCACGTGCTGCACTTGTACAGAAGAGATGTTGGGACGCCGTAGAACCCGGATATGGGATAGAAATGACAGAAAATGAGAGGAAAAGAAATGACGAAGCACTGACTCTCATGTTTTTAATCGTCGACGACACCTTTCTAGATGATATTGGTGATTGCAATAGTGCCAGAGAAGCATGGAATTCATTGAAGAAAATGCACACCAAATTCGGACTGCTACATGTGTTGCAGTTAATGAACGATTTTTTTAACACTTCAATGAAGTCAGGAGAGACTGTGAAATCCTACCTTGGTAGATTAATGGACATTCATCGCAAGTTATCAAGTGGTGGATATGCATTTACAGATAGGGAAGTAGCCCTAGTTATGCTCATTGGATTGCCAAAATCTTATGAATCTCTTATCATCAATCTAGAAAAGGATGAAGAAAATCTCACAACAGCAGTTGTCAAATCAAAGCTCTTGATTGAAGAGAAGAGAAGTTTCAGAAATGAATACACTGACATAGAGAACCATGAAGAACGAGCACAACACATAAAGAGTTTTCATTCAACACAGAAGAAGCCTGCTCATGGAAAATACAAGAAGTGGTCATCTAAGAAACAAGATGAAGTTGAAAATAATCAAAGAAAAACTAAGTGTTTCAGCTGTTGTGAGTGGGGCCACATATCCAGATACTGTGAAGAAGCTAAGCAAAAAAGTCAGAGTGCTGCAAAAACTGCTATAGATCTTAAGAATTGGGCATTATCAGTAAATCTGAAAAATGAAAACAAATCAAATTTGTGGATTTTAGATAGTGGAGCCACGGAACATATGACGTCCGATAAAGAAAAATATGCAAACTTCAAGGGCTACACATCGACTGTTGGATTTGCAAATTCTGAAAGAATCGAAGTGACTGGGATAGACGATATAAAATATTTTATACGTGACGAAAATGAAGAATCCAGAACTGTCACCCTTGCAAATGTGCTGTACGTTCCAAATCTAGGAGGAAACTTGCTTTCAGTTGGAAGGATAGAAGAACGAGGCTTTAAAGTAGAGTTGCAAATGGAGAAGCCAAAGCAACGGCGAAAAATGATGAAACTGTTTTCATAGCTAAGAGAAAAGGAAGGCTTTATGTCGTCGAAGAAAGACAGCCAACTGCCTATATTGCAATACTGCTAGTGAAGAACTATGGCTCCGGCGTTTGGGACACCTCAATTACAATGCTTTGAAAGGGTTGAAGATAGATTTTAATTGCAGTGAAGAAGAACTTAATCCAAAGCAAGAATAACTTTGCTCTGTGTGTATACAAGGAAAGATGAAGAGACTGAAATTTCCCAAAACTGACCACACAAGATCTGAAGACATACTGGAGATAATACACTCTGAAGTAGCTGGCAGAATCACTCCATCATCATTGGGCGGTTCAAATTATTTGGTGACATTCACAGATGAATACTCGCATTATACTTATGTATACCCAATGAAGACAAAAGACGAAGTTTTAGAAACTTTGATGAATATAGACGCGTGGCAGAAAAGTTCCACGGAAAGAAAATAACAGTTCTAAGGAGTGCTAATGGGGGCGAATACAAGAGTGAAAGATTTGATAATTATCTTGTTAAATTTGCAATAAGAAGACAGCTCTCAGTACCACAATCCCCACAGCAAAATGGACTTGCTGAAAGATTAAATCAGACGCTAATTAACATCACTAGGTGTCCTCTGATAGAATCTGGAGCTGATCTGAATTTTTGGGCTGAAGCTGTATGCACAGCATCTTACATTCTCAACAAGCGACCATCCAGGGCAATTAATGGAAATACTCCAGAAAAATTATGGTCAAGTAAGGAACCAAATTTAAAACTCCTAAAAGTATTTGGATGTAGAGCGTGGAGCCATGTACGCCCCTATCAGAAACGAAGCAAATTTGATCCTAAAGCCAAAGAATGTGTATTCGTCAGATATCCTGATGGAATTAAAGGCTACAAACTATGGGATCCAAAGAGCAGAAAATTCTTTTTAGTCGTGATGTAATATTTGAAGAAAATATTTTCCCTTTCAAGACCAAACTTTCTGACACCATCATTAGTAATGAAAATTTTGTTAAACTTCACATTGAAAATGAAGAAATGTCAGAAGATTGTACACTTCAACTAGAAGCCCAAGAATTGCGTATAAACTCAAAATAAATTTTTGATACAAACAACTTAAATGAATCATCAGTTGAGAATCACCACATAGAATATTTAGATGCACAAGAAATATGTTTGAATGATTGCAATGAAGAATCTGCAATTCAAAGTACAGAGGAAAATGAAATGGAAGATGAAGAAACTGACTCCAGCAATGGGTCTATAACTGAAGAGCCTAGTATATCTTCTTGTGATCAACAAGTTAGAAGAATGGCCAGAGCGACAAAACCTCCGAAACATTTAGATAATTATAGACCGGGAGGTGGCAGAACAAGCAATCACCTCATCGAGTTCACGGGTGAAATTCCAGAATTAGTTAAAACTCGATTCGCATATTAAAACGCAATCGGTCTGCCAAGTCATATCTTGGTGGAAAACACCAGAAAAACCGATTTTAGTGGTTGGCTCGTTGGTTTACCATTGTGTGTTCCTGCTCCCAGTTCTCCATGTTTTCATACTTTTAGGTGCAGGAAAACACAATGGTAAACCTACGAGTCAACCGCTAAAATCGGGTTTTAAGGTATTTTCCACCAAGATATGACTTGGCAGACCGATTGCGTTTTAATATGCGAATCGAGTTTTAACTAATTCTGGAATTTCACCCGTGAACTCGATGAGGTGATTGTCTGTGCTGCCGCCTCCCGGTCTATTACATCCTGTACAATGCAAAGGAAATGAAAACACAAGATAAAGTTCCAATGACAGTCACAGAAGCTCTGTCATCAGATGAAGCAAAAATGTGGTAAGAAGCAATGAAATCTGAGATTGAAAATCTTAAAAGAGCTCAAACATGGGAATTCACTACCAAACCACCTGATGTGAAGGTAATATCTTCCAGATGGCTGTTCCGCAAGAAGAAGGATTAGACCGGAAAACAAGTAAAGTTTAACCCATTCGGGACCATGGTATCATATACGAAACCTCAAAAAGAGCATACGGAATTTGTTTTAGGCACCAGTAAAAAATAAAAGTAGTATCTGCTTTCTCATATTAGATCATTTTTGTGATAGTTTAAGTAAAGGTAGCTTTTTAAAAAAAAGTGGTGCCAAACGAATAAAATTTGTATAAAAGCCGCCGGTCCCGAAGGGGTTAAGGCCAGATTAGTGGCAAAGGGCTACCTACAAGTATCTGGTGTAGATTTTCAAGATACCTTTTCGCCCGTCATCAAACTTAAATCCATACGAGTATTGATTGCCATAGCCGCAGAGAAACAACTTGAGATCCACCAAATGGATATTACAGCAGCATACCTCAATGGAGTCCTAGAAGAGGATGTATACATGGTACAACCAGAAGGTTGCATCCAAAAGGGAAAAGAACACCTTGTCTGCCACCTGAAAAAAAGCCTCTATGGTCTTCGACAATCAGGACGTGTTTGGAATACTTGTCTGAATGATTTCCTAATTAAATATGGACTGAAAAGATCAAACGCAGACCCTTGCATCTATTTTTGCCACCTGAAAAACCTCATAGTTGGAGTGTATGTGGATGATCTCCTGATCATTGGAGACATAGAAGAGATAAACAGATTCAGAGAAAGTATCAAGAAAAGGTTCACTGCTAAATATCTAGGCCCAGCAAGCCAAATCTTGTCAATGCAGATTCAGAAAGAAGCCGATGGATCCTACACTTTAGACCAAACTGCCTATGTGACTGAAATCTTGGAAACTTTTAAGATGACTGAAGCAAAATATGGAGCTACACCATTGGATCCCAATATGAAATACCATAAAATAGACGATGAACAGTGGCAGAAAATCAAGGAGAGGAGCAAAGAAATACCATACCGACAAGCTATTGGAAGCCTGTTATACCTGACTTGTGGTACTCGTCCAGGTATGGCCTACTCTTCAACTCACATGAGCCAGTTCAATGAAAAACATACCGAAGAGCACTGGAGAGGTGTGAAGCATATCCTAAGATATCTGAAAGGAACCCGACACAGAAATTTAAAGTTCCAGAGAACAGGTGAACCATTGCAAGTTTACGCCGATGCTGACTGGGGAGGTGATAGAACCGACCGCAAATCTTATAGTGGGTACATAATGCTACTTGCAGATGCTCCAATCTCCTGGTCGAGTAAGAAGCAGTCAACAACAGCTTTGTCCTCAACCGAAGCAGAAAATGTAGCAATGTGTCACACTGCTAAGGAAATTTTTTGGATTAACAGTCTGCGCAAAGAAATATGTGTTGAACTGACATCTTCACCTCAGAAAGTGTTTGTTGACAATCAGGGAGCTATCTTTATAGCTAAAAATCATGTGACTTCTGAAAGGTGCAAACACATAGATATTAAATATTTCTTTTTAAGAGATCTGGTGAAAGATCAAATTATTGTGTTCGAGCATGTGCCATCTGGTGAAAATCTTGCTGACATATTGACCAAACAAGTGCCAAAAAGGATTTTATATGATACAAATTATGGAAGGACTTATCTCGACAAATTCAACTTTACCTGATGTTGTTCAGTGGTGTGCAAGGACTCACTTTTATTATTGTTGTAGAGACTTATAGGACATTAGAAGTGTAAAAGGTTTGATTTATTTTATCATTTAAATTCAAATCGTTAAGAGTTGATATGTAGGGATTTACGTAATTCAGAAGTTCAGATGTTAATTTCTATCTGCATATTAATGCTTACTAATGCAGTATATATAGTTAATATATTTTTTAAAGAAGTGTACTAATTTTTATTTATGTGCATACATATAACCTTTGTGTACTTTTGTTTGAAGATAACCAATATTTTGTAATAGTGTAACTGGCAAGGGGGCTTGTTAAAATATGCCTCCGCCACTATTTACAACAAGTTACTTTAGTTTATCTAACGGTTTACTGCATCTCATTTCCAATTAAAATATATCTTTGAATCGAAATTTGAATGAAATACAGGGTCATGGAAAATCGAAGAGCGTGGAAAATATTATTACAAATATCTCGGCAACTCATTATCCGATCGAACTTCATTCTTTATGCAAAGTTTATGTTTTTTTATTGTCTTTTATATTCACTCCTTAAAATAAACAATTTCGAAAAATTTTATATATCTTTTATCAGAACGGATATTTCGAGAGTCCGAAAAAAATAGTTCTGGATAATCGAGGTTACTGAAATTCGATAAGCTTCTTCCCATTATTACATACTAATTACATACCAGATTTCAAGTCTCTATCTCAATTTGTTCGGGAGATAGAGCGTTTACAGACAGACGGACAGCAATTTTTTTTTCTAAAAATATGTTTTTCGGAATCTCCAGTGTCTGAAACGTGTAAATCCGTCAAAATTTGTTTTCGATTTTCAAAACGATTACAAGACTTACCCTATACTACGTATGATGGGTAAGTAAAAGGTCGAGTATATTTCCGTTTATTGACGGAAATTGTTTAAAGGGAAATTTTCAACTGTGTTATGCCTTTTGTAACTGAGCTAAATTTTAGCATACTATGTAGTATTTATAAACAGGGTTCTCGCTGCCGCTCACCATTTCATTAAATCGCGACAAAAGGCTTCATTTCGCGAGTAAATTAACGATAAGACTCGCCTAATTGCGAGTGCTCAATTTTTGCTACTTTTTTTGTGTGTGTCAGTACAGGCGACATTCTTATTCGCGCTACTGAACGATTGATGTCGCTTATCAAGTTCAATCTCACTGTACCATTTACATTACTCTATTTTTAGAGATACGGACTTAACACCATTTCAATTTAGCAGCAGCCAAAAACCACAGCAAGTGTTATGTAGATGCTGTCAAAGCATCGAGTGCCAATCTAATAAGTGTTGCTCAATTGTCAGTTAATCACTATCTATACGCCGACGTCGCGACTGTAGAAACACAAACAAAATTGCTCGCATCAGGCGCCAGATAGAGAAAATGTTTGCTGTGATACAGCGCTGGAATTGTCATTTACCTCTCATCGCTATTTATTAGTTGTATGTAAAGTGTGATTGGCAAGTCAAATTCTTCTATCTGTTAGCAGGCTGTTGAAATCGCATAACAATTTCTAGTACATATTTTCACAACGTTGATCCCTTAAAGGGCAGTGGTTCATTTTTGGACCACTTAACTTTAATCCACAAATTTTACATTGGCACCAGAGTTTTGGAATCAAAAGTTTCATTTTATTAAGCATGAAAAGAACCCTCAATACTTTCGCTATCAGACTTTGAGTATATTGCCTTCGGTGAGATCGGGAAATCCCAGCAAGGCTGCCAGATTATTATATACACGGACGGCTCAAAGATGCCTGCAGGGACAGCAGCGGCTTTTGTGTTGTATAACAGGAATACTAAAATCCATGAGTTTAATGTAAGGCTAAATACTTTGAATTCCGTGACATGGTACTAGACTACTAAATATGATAATGCCTATCTCTATACAGACAGTCCTTCTTCCCTTACAGTGTTACAGCGGGATGTCAAGCAGATCCACTGGTCTTGGGTATCTTTAATAAACTTAACCAAATTGGCACCTAGAACTATTTCCTTTGGATGCATAAAGGCACATGTAGGCCACGAGGGTAATGAGTACACTGATATATATACAAGATATATATACAAGAGGGCCATTGAGAATGACCAATATGATGCAACTTTGTAAATACCGTTTCCGAGATCAGTTTTGAACGTTCATTTTTGAAAAGAACTTGATAATTTATGGCAAACAGCATGGAGTGGCTCTGATAAGGGTAGAGACACTTTCGAAGTGATAAACAAAGTTTCACGTAATTTTATATGTACTGCACAGGTTATTAAATACTACATAAGCGGGCACGGAAGTTTTCCATTGTATCTTCACAGAATTGGAAAAAGACAAAGTGAATTATGCGACTGCGGCAATAGAGGTTCAGTCTTTCATTATATCTTTGAACGTTGTCCTCTTATATGGCCTATTACTTTATATTTGACAGGTAAAAGGCGGTAAGGTGGAATATTCAGATCTTAATTTCGGAAAGAAACTACAGAGAATTCTGTGACAATTACAATATACTTAATGCGATGTACTCCTTCATCCATTAAAAATTTTAACACTTTTTTTAGAAAGAGTTTTGAGATTCCAGTGTATTGCCAAGTTGAATCATAATAATAATATTTCCCTATGCCTTTCTGCTTTTGTTTTCTGACGTTTATGAGTGTCAGATGATACATTGGCACAGTTCAGTTTAATTACTTTAAGTTTGTTTTATCAGTGTGACTCAGCATTGTGTGTGTTTGAGTTAGCATCATGATGCCTGCATTTTTGCCCCAGTCGTCTTACAGTACATGCATTTATTCTCGTTTACCAGCTATTACTTTGTTACATCTATATGTTTGTTCATTCGTGTGCCCTGCATCCGGTCTGACAGCCTAGTGTGTCGATTTATATTGTGTCTTTACAGTGCCGTGGTCGTATTTATGTCTGCAGTGAAAAATTGCGGCAATTTATACGGCTGTAATGAACATCAAGTGATATTGTGGTGCTACAGTGTGAAGATGTCAACGATGTGTCTGATGTTTTCTGGTGTCTCGTGTCATCGATAGGGCTTGACTGGAACCAAAGGCTTTTTAAACTTTACGGACACTTGAAAATTATTATATTAATTTTGATTTATGCGATTATAAAGTTTTAGACTATTTGGAATGCTCAATTTCAATGGCTATAGTCCATAGGGCTTTTGATCATTGTTAAGACATTGATATAACTTTTGATCATTGTTGGAACCATATGAGTGTGAACTTTCGTAAGATTTTGATTCATATAAGACTTTTGGACATTTAATAGATTAATTTAGATTAATTAATTTAAACTTTTGATTCCTGAATTTCTGAAATGTTGGCATACAATGTAATTGTGTTTGTTTATTATTATTTTGTTTTGTTTGTACGCCAAGCTGCTGCGGAAATGTATTTTATTTTTTTGTATAGATATTATTGTGGTTTTGGGAGTGGATTACTCTCTGTTATTGCTTACATCAAGTATACGCCTGTGTTCTGGGCCGTCTTGTGTCTGCGGCCTCGCTGAGTGGCAGACGGAGGCTTTCCGCTGCAGGATTTAGCTGTAAATCTATGGGTTGGGTCTGCGGTTGGGTGTTCAAGTAAAAGCTTTTACTTATTTTCAAATAAATTTGTTTGTGATTTCTGGTGTCATTCAATCATTTCATCATTTTGCGAATAGAAGTACTTTGCCCCTGAAAGGGTTAAATCAAAGATTGCAGTTTTGAATTTTTGTGACAATATTTGTCAAAATCTGACGGCTCGGAACAAAAAAACGACAACGTTTGAATTATGAAGCTAATAGAAAATCGAACTTTTCTAAAGCAGCTGTGTAATATATTGAATGCATTTATCTTTACCAAAGAACTACCGTTGGGCCCCTTCGGGTGATTCCGACTCGGCCCCTTAAGTGGGGAAGAGGACTGGAAGCCCGGCACTGCGAGGTGTTCTTCGACACGACGGGGCAGGTAAGCGGATGAATCGCCACTTCAAACGTGGTGCGCCGGAGGTAGAGGGGCGTTTGAAAAAGCCGGAGGTGCCGCGAAGATTCGGTGTTGTGGGCCACCGAATCTGGGCCTCCCTCCGTTAAGCGCAGGTTTTCTGCGGCGAGGCGATTCGGCCAATTTCTGAGAGTATCCTCAGTAGTGGGAAAATGAGAGTTCGATTGAGAAGGAGAAGTGAGGAGGTGAGGAGGGAGGCGTGGTTACAGAAGGATAGATGACAGGTGAGTGATTAACAGGTGACAGATAAGAAGCTTAATAAGGTTAATGAGGTTAATGATGATCAAAGCGGTAAGATCGTATAAAAATAGGATACTTACTTACGGAGAGCGACGTGAAAGCGACCTTCTCCCATAGTGTCCAAGAGTCAACTAAATGAGTTGAGCAGTGTCCCGAGAGTATAAGACATCATCCTCATATGGGGGGCTGCGATCGGCGTTCTGATTGGCAGCTTCCATTTTGCCTGAGAGGTAGGGGATGACAGTAAGGGGTGTGACGGTACGACGCTGCTGCGAGTATGATGTAATGCAAAGATTTAGTACGTGACATCGAGACTTATTGCTGCTAATTAAGATCATGAAGAAATTTGGATTAATTTTTTTAATGGATTATTATTCTTTTTTTTAAAATTAAGTAATTTTTTTTAATTAGATAAATTTTAAATAATAAAAATTAAAAGAATAATATATTTTCTAATCTGAATCAAAAGTTTTGAAAACAGTTCGTTTTAAAATAAAGAAATCTTTCATGTTTAATGAAATTAATAAATGATATTAATTTTTGTATGCACAGGTTTTTAATGAATTAAGTTAAATAAAGGAAGGTTCATTTTTTAAAAATGAAATGTTTTGCAGAAAAGAAACATTTAGTTAAAGTAATTTTTAATTATCAGTTAATTATAAATATACAAAATCATATAAACAGGTTTTGTGTCAATGTGTAAAATAATTATATTTTTTATAGTTGAAGTAAAACAATTTTTTTAACTAGCTAATAATACTTTTTTTTAAATAACTTAATTTTTTATGAAAGTTCTAGAAAATGTTTCACCATTCAAATAAGTTATATATGTGTTGATACATTTTGTCTAAATTTATGTGAACTTGTCAGGACTTATGTAACAAAGTCATCACTAACCCTACATACATACATATATATATATATGGTGAAAGTGTGCTCTAATTATAGCCGTTAGCTTGCGCATAGTGAAATTATTAAGAGAAAGAATAAGTGTTAATATAAAGCCGAAATGTTAAAACGTCATACCCAACTGAAAACGAGAAATGGTTAAAATTTAAAGATTTTGCCTACTTTAAAAGCTTTTTTTTAATAAATCATTTACACTAATTTTTGAGTGGTTGAAATAAACATAAATTTTCAAAGACCAGTTATATATATATATATATATATATATATATATATATATATATATATATATATATATATATATATATATATATATATATATTGATAAACTTTCACTAAGTATTTTAAAAAATAACATTTCCATTAAATAGATTTACTTAAAAGAGATGGAGCACTTTAATTATCATCAACGGAGACTTTTAGTTAAAGCGTATGCAATCTCGCTTTTTTTTTTAAAGTAATTGTTTTTAGAAGATTGGAAGACTCTTGGTGATTATCAATACTATCTTTTTCAGTTACCTACTGTCTTATTTTTTATGTAATAAATCATTTTTCAAACCTGGAACACTATACATATATGTTTCAAAATGCAAGTTAATAAAAATTTTATTATTAAATTTTTATAAATATATAAGAATGTTTTTTATTTAACCATTACCAAGAATGATCGTCGACCAAGTGGAAAATAATTATATTTTTTATAGTTGAAGTATAACCATTGTTTTTTCAACTGGCTAATAATACTTTTGAAATAACATTTTTTTTTATGAAAGTAATAGAAAATGTTTCACCATTTAAATCAGTTATATATGTGTTGATACATTTTCTCTAATTCAGTTGGCGGACCATTTGGGAGCCCTGCCAACCCTATATATATGATAAAAGTTTGTTCTCATTGTAACCGTTACCTTATGCATTACCTCATATTTCGCTTACATTCAAAGCTATAGGTAAAAAGATGAAACTAGTGAATTTAGACCCAACTGTGAAAGAAAAAAATATTATATAAGGGAATTTTGTAAGCGAGTACTTTAAGAAAAAAACTTTCAGAAATAACTTCATGTTTTTTAAAGACACTTACTTAAAAAGCATTACAGAATGACTTTAACTTGTTATTTTAAAACCTTTGTGTAAGTGACACATAAAAAAAGTTTTTAGAACAAAAACTTTTGGTTTAATTTTAACAAGTGAATGGATTAAATTTTAGCAAATAAAAAGTTTATGAAGTTGATTAATTATTTTTTAACAATTTAATTTATGAACGAATTTATTTTTCTAAATGAATTTTAACAAATAAAAAGTTTATGAAGAAATTTTTAATTAGATAAGTTCTGATTAAAAGAATGAAAAGCTTTTTTTAAAATGATAAACATGCTATATATATATATGTTATATACATAATATATATATATATGTTATATACATGATATACATAATATACATACGTTATATATGTTATATACATGATATACATAATATAAATACGTTATATATGTTATGTATATGTTATGTACAGGGGTTGGACAAAATAATGTGAACACCTGAGAAAAGAGAACTTTCTTTTATTAATAGACCGTTGGTCCTCCTTTTGCATGAATTACAGCTTGTATCCGACGTGGAATTGTCAAATACAAGTCACGTACAACATTCAGAGGGATACGTTCCCACTCAAATTGCAAAAAATCCCTAATTCAGAAAGTGTCCTTGGAGGGGGAATCGACTACGCAGCTTGTTTTCCAAAATACCCCACAAAAGTTCAATTATATTGAGATCAGGGGATTGAGGGGGCCGCTTGAGGTGCTCTAATTCATTGTCGTGTTCATAAAACCAATTTCGGGCAATTCCACAGGTGTGGATGGGGGCATTGTCATCTTGGAAGACTGGTCGTTTATCAGGAAATACAGTTTGCACCATTGGGTGAAGATGGTCGGCCAGAATACTGACATAATCCGCTCCTGTAACACGGCCATTCAGAACAACAAGTGGGCCAAGACCACAATGTGATATCGCACACCAGATCATCACAGAACCGCCGCCATGTTTATCCGTAGGCCGAAGACAGTCAACTTGATAAGCTGCTTTCGGCGTTCTCCATACGTAAACACGTCAATTTGTCGGGAATAATGTGAATGATGATTCGGCAGACCATATTACATTCTCCCATTGTTCTTGTGTCCAAATTTATGCTCGCGACACCATATTCGTCGCTTCAAGGCATTGCATGGTGTAATCAATGGTTTTGAAATAGCCTCTCTACTATGAATATTTGCCATATGCAGTTCACGCCGGATAGTGTTTGATGAAACTGGTTCCTCTAGATGTGTGTTCATCTCAGATGTTATCTGGGATGATGTTCTCTTGTGTTTTTTTTTGCGACAATCTGCTTCAAAACTCTTCTGTCTCTGTCATTCAGCTTCGATTTTCGACCACTGTTGTGCTTTTTAGATGGTGTTTTTACTTGTTTCAAATATGCTGACATTACAGTCGACACTGTACTTCTCCCAACACCTAGAAGGGTTGCCGTTATCGATACTGAGGCTCCAGCAAGACGGGCCCCAACAATCATGCCTCTTTCGAAATCAGAGAGGTCAGCCATAACGCAATTTCAACAAATAAATATATTTCGCATCCGACTTCTATCACTGCTAGTAGCAGACTGATGTGTGTACTTTCTCATCCGCTAGATTATTAGAGATGGCAGGAGTATACGAGAGGTTTCTTTCGAGTGCTATTTTTTCACAAGTGTTCATATTATTTTGTCCAACCCCTGTATATGTTATATAATGATATACATAATATATATAATATACATATTTTATATACAACATATGTTATATATGTTATACATATGTTTTATACATAATATACATATGTTACATATGAATTTTCCTGGAATTTTTCTTTACCCAGTCTAGCAACGCTTGAGCAGGTCTCTTCATGTTAGAAGGAACTGAAGATAAAATAATTGAGGCATCGTCTTGAATCTTGGGTTCTTGTTGAGTCATTGTTTCTTTAGAAATAGGCTCTTCTTTATCTTGTATAACTTGTAAAGGTTTGTTAAACTGTTACAAGTCCATTTTTCTTTTTAAATGTTCATAATATTGTTGAACTTTCTCGTGATCAGGTAAGGTGCTGTTTAAAAATTTTGACATTTCCATATCAAACTGGTTCATCTGCGACTTGCTAGGAACATGTTTAAATAGGCTTTCCTCTGGTATCAAAGCATATTTCTTAGCTTACTACACGAATCGGCTATGTTAAAACAATTAGTGCAGCTGGGATTAATAAATTTAAAAAACTGCCTCTGTGTATAATTTTTTTCTTTTGTGAAAGAAAACCCTTTTTACTGTCTATTTTTCGAAGAGTCGTCTTATATTGGCAAAACTTTAACTTAATAAACTGTTTAAGTAAATAATATATTTTTTAACTTAAACGAACAGCATAAGCGAACGTCTTTACACCACGATGACTGCAATCCATCTGACGAATTTGTCTTGCATCATCTAAAGTAATCAAATTATAGAGGGCGCTTGTTTCAGAATAATCATCTGATCAATTGCTTAGCCAATCAGAGATAAGCACTAAAACCTCTTGGTGACTTGTTGGAGATATTTAACCAGTCATTTGGCGATATTTTAGTAATTTGGCGATATTCTGTCAATCATTTGCGAGATTTAAATAACTTGGCGATATTTTTATAATAATATGTTTAAAAAGCTCTTTAGGATATATCTCATTCATTTCACGTTTAGTTGTTGACTTGGTTAGACGTACAAGGAAAAAGTTCTATCTTTTGTAAGTAAAAATATTTATTTTTTAAATAGAAATGTTACTTTGTTAAAATACTTAGTGAAAGTTTAGCAATATATTTATAACTGTTCTTTAAAATATTCTGTTTTACTAACTAATAACTTTCATACTGAAATTTCCTTCAATAACATCATTTGGTTTAAAACGGATGGATTATTAAAAAAATACTTTGTGCTTTTACTATCATAGGATCATTTTTTACAGAATTCCTTTTTGTTTAAAACATTTTTAGTTACCAATGTAACCTTTGTTCATTTCTTTCTGTTAAATTTTAAAAACAGTTTGATATTTTTTAAAGCTTTAATACATGTTTTAAACAAATACCTAAGGTTTTTTGTTTAACATTATTTATGTTTAAGCAATCATTTCCTTAGTTTTTATGTTACATGCTTAAAACAATAAGCAGGTGTAATTTTTTGAACAACAGATACTTAATGTTTCTTATCTGTTACATATAAAAAGAGTTTGATATTTTAAAAATTTTTTTGCATATGTATATCATGTATATAACATATATATATTATGTATGTAATACATGTATATAATGTATATAACATATATACAGGGTGTTTCTAAATGAATATTTGGGTTTTAATGCTTGGTAGTATTTATTACATAAAACGTAAAATTATAATTAATACATAAAAGGAAAGAGCAACTCAAACAGCTTTACCTACAAGAAGTTTACAAATGTTCAATGTGAACACCTTTCGTCACACGGCACACATCAAGTCGATAGCTCAGTTCTAACCAAACGTTAATTAGTGTTTGTGGGGTAATTGTTGCAACAGCTACTTCAATCCTGTTTCATCTTAACTTTATCCGGAACGCACGTTGCACAGTAACTACAGATTCGGTCTTTGTAAACTGCAGAACACAAAATGCTTTTTGTTCACTAGTCGCCATTTTTGCTACTAGCGCTTTCTAACGGATGACGGAAGAAACATTGCGTGCGCTTGCGCATACACAGGTACCAACAATCTGTTTGAGTTGCTCTTTCATTTTATGTATTAAGTATATAATTTTAAGTTTTATATTATAGATACTACAAAGCGTTAAAACCCTTATATTCATTTAGAAACACACTGTATATATAACATATATAACATATGTATATTATGTATATCATGTATAAACATAAACCAAAAACACTTACAACGTTGTAACGCACAAATATTAAGAAATGGCACAAAAACCACATACGGCCGTTTCAAGGATTCCTCGATCCCCTTCCTCAGTGCCAAAAAAAAAGGATAAAAATGGGCTCTAAGAACCCCGCGGTTATAGCCCCGAGTACTGGCTTCAACACTGAAGCCAGTTTTGTTGCACTGAGGAAGGGGATCGAGGAATCCTTGAAACGGCCGTATGCGGTTTTTGTGCCATTTCTTAATATTTGCGTGTTACAACGTTGTAAGTGTTTTTGGTTTATGAATTAAAATTCGCACAAAGTATTAGATCTATGCTTATGTATATAACATATATAACATATGTTATATATAACATATTTATATTATGTATAAAACATATGTATAACATATATATATAACATATATAACATATGCATATTATATATATTACGTTATAAAACATATGTATAACATATGTAACATACGTTTTATATAACATATGTATATTATGTAGGAAACATATCTATATCATGTATATAATATATACATAACGTATGCATAACGTAGTATGTATATTATGTATATCACTTATATAACCTATATAATGTATGTATATTATGTATATAATGTATATAACATATATATATATATATATATATATATATATATATATATATTTTGTATATAACATATATATATATATATATATATATATTATGTATATAACATATATATATATATATATATATATATATAACATATTACTTTTAAATGCTAAAGGTGTAAAATTAACAAGTTAATATAAATTAAAATAACTTTTATTAAGTTAATTTATATTAAGTTGTTAATTTTACACCTTTAGCATTTAAAAGTAATATATTATTACAAGGTGTTATAATTTATTATATTATATATAACATGTTTATCATTAAAAACTATCTTTTCGTTCTTTTAATCAGAACTTATCTAATTAAAAATTTCTTCATAAACTTTTTATTTGTTAAAATTTATTTAAGAAAATAAATTCGTTCAAACATTAATTTGTTAAAAAATAATTAATCAACTTCATAAACTTTTTATTTGCTAAAATTTAATCTATTTAAAATAGGTGGATTTAACTTTGTGCCGTTATATTAAAAATAAATGAACAACGTAAACTAGCACAAATAAAAATGTATATAACTTGGAAAACAGCTGTTTCGGAGCCCCTACAGCTCCATCATCAGTGCCAAATTCAAAATATTAAAACCGAATCAAATGTTTAAGCCATGTAAATATGCTTGCGTCTCTCGCATTCGCATGCGCCTAAGAGTGAATGGCGCTGAGTTTTTCAAAAGAACAGTGGAGTCAGGAAACACATGTGACGCAGGAAACCAATAGGAGTGCCCGGCCAGACCGGGCGAGTTTAAGTACGGAGGAGAAAAAGGGGGAAACACCCCCTTTTCCCCATAGTGCTCCTTATTTAAAAAAGATTTATTACATAAATATAAAAGAGTAGGTAACTGAAAAAGATAGTATTGATAATCACCTTCAAATCTTCAAATCTTCAAGTCTTCAAATCTTTTAAAAACAATTACTTAAAAAAAAAAAAAAAACGAGAATGCAAACGCTTTAACTAAAAGTCTCCGTTGATGATAATTAAAGTGCTCCATCTTTTTAAAGTAAATATATTTAATAGAAATGTTATTTGTTAAAATACTTAGTGAAAGTTTATCTATACATTTCTAAATGTTCTTTGAAAAATTATGCTTATTTCAGCCACTTAAAAATTAGTGTAACTGATTTATTAAAAAAAGCTTTTAAATTAGGCAAAGTCTTTAAATTTTAACCATTTCTCGTTTGCAGTTGGGTATGACGCTTTAACTTTTCGGTTTTATATTAACACTTATTCTTTCTCTTAATAAATTCACTATGCGCAAGCTAACGGCTACAATCAGAACACACTTTCACCACATTTATATAGGGCTAGTGATGACTTTGTTACATAAGTCCTGACAAGTTCATATAAATTTAGACAAAATGTATCAACACATATATAGCTTATTTGAATGGTGAAACATTTTCTAGAACTTTCATAAAAAATAAGTTATTAAAAAAAAGGTTTTAGCTAGTTAAAAAAAAAAAACAATTATTTTATGTCAACTATAAAAAATACAATTATTTTACACATTGGCGCAAAACTTGTTTATAAGATTTTTGAAATTTATTAGTAACTGATAATTAAAAAATATTTTAACTAATTGTTCCTTTTCAGCAAAACATTTCATTTAAAAAAAAGAACCTTCCTTTATTTAACGTAATTCATTGAAAACTTGTGCATGCAAAAATTAATGTCATTTATTAATTTCATTAAACATGAAACATTTCTTTATTTTAAAACTAACTGTTTTCAAAACTTTTGATTCAGATTAAAAAATTTATTATAATTTAATTTTTATTATTTAAAATTTATATATTTAAAAAATTACTTAAATAAAAAAATAATGATTCATTAAAAAATTAAACAAAATTTCTTCAGGATCTTAATTAGCAGCAATAAGTCTCGATGTCACCTGCTAAATCTTTGCATTGCATCATATTCGCAGAAGCGTCGTACTGTCATCCCCACCCCTCGGGAGAAATTGAAGCATCCAATCAGAACGTCGATCGCAGCACCTCCTATGAGAATGATGTCATATGCCCTCGTGACACTGCTCAACTCATTTAGTTGATTCTTGGACACCATGAGAGAAGGTCGCTCTCACGTCGTTCTCCGTAAATAAGTATCCTCTTTTTATACGATCTTACTGCTTTGATCATCATTAACCTCATTAATCTTCTATATCTGCCACCTGTCAATCACTCACCTGTCATCTATCCTTGTCTAACCACACCTTACTCCTCCCTCCTCATTCCTCCTTCTCAATCGAACTCATATTTTCCCACTACTATTTTCTCTAGGTGGTGGAAGGATGCCTCATAGGCTAATCCCGGGCACCCGAATCCGGATGGGGAAACCGGGCAACAGACTAGCGAACGGCGATAGGATCGCTTCCACAATTTATCCGGGGCTACGACGGAGGCGAGATCGAACTCCGAAGAGCAAGGTTCGTGGGACTCTGTAGTGACATCTAGTCAGTGTGCGAGGCGGCGTGCAGCAACCAATGGTTGGATTAGAAGGAGTCTAAGAAATAACATTCAATCATCTAAACTCGATGGGAATGCCCCTTTAGCGTTTTAGAAGGAAGTTTCCACGGCCTTCAGAGTCCGATAGTGGTGTCTAACATAACTTTCCGTTTTTGTCTAACATTTGTAGAGTTTTGTTTTTGTGTGTTTGTTTTACATGGCATGTGTTTCCGAATGGTCTTCGATTGAGTCGACCGCATCCGTCGTTCTGACGGCGGTAGAAGTCGGAGGTAAAGCTCTCGGGGGTCATGCGGAGACAACCTAAGCCAGGACGTGTCTATGCGTTCAGGGATGCTTTTCCTCGTCATCCCGGGCTGGCGAGAGGCTCCTCCTTCTCATCGCAGCTGATGAGACCAGTCGTAACCTTCATAAGTGCTTGATGATCGGAAGCTGCGGCAAAGCAGGAGTCGTTAGGGAAGCACGACATACGGCCTAGGTCCCGATTTCCTCTTTTGGTTTCTGCTTCCGAAGCTGTCGTAAGACTCCAGCGTCTCCCCAAGTGTAAAGTTGTGGTGACCTAAGAGGGTAGGCACCTCCTCTAATCGCAACGACCTTTATCTTCAAATACTTGGGGGAATGGGAGTGGTCAGCAGGTAGCGGTGCTCCCATCGGTCGTAGCGCACACATGAACTCTCCTGGTCGTGCGCGTTGAAAGGTCCACAGACCTTGGGTACTACGGTTGATGTGCCTGATGAGTGCCTTCAGACGCCTGGCGGCGCAGCTCAATTTTACCAAAGAACAAAATATGCAGGGTAGCCAGAAACGGAACAAGTATAATGACAGGCGTCAGGTCTGGGTTTTCAGTCCTCCTAAAAATGATGCACCGCAGTGTATAATAATTCATTACATTGCATACAGGCTAGCATTAGCTCCCTCACAGGCACCAGATAAACTACCATATTTATTAAAGTATCAGGACATTCTAAATCTAATCGATAGATATTTCAGTCAGTTGGTTAAACGCATGAGACTGCTAAAAGAAATGTATGAAACCTTAAACATTGAGAAAAATAAATTTGTGCAAGCATCTAGAACAAGAAGGTTAGCATTGCATCGTTCAGTGGAATGCAGTAGGAAAAACTGGTCAGTGTTGGTTTCTGCATTGATGAAAACAGCAGCGCTGTTGGGGAGGGTCTGCTGAAAGCAGTTACAAGTTTCCGATTTGTTATGCTCAAGTTCCAATTAGTTCAAGATTCCGATTAGTTGTGCTTTAATGCGATGAATGCAACAAAGATTAAATTTGGAAATCAAATGTACATAAGAAATGTCAATAATGCCATTTAAGTAAGTGTTAACGAGCCCAATAGACAACAGTACAATTTTGAAACAGCCTCTGAAGTATGGGCTTCAATGAAACGCTGAAGAATTCTCAAAAAATAAAGTTTTATTGAATGTGAAACATATATTGTTGTTTATATTTTGAATTCTTCAGAATTTATTGAAGGCAATATTTCATAATCCTGAGTTAACTTGGGTTGGGAAGTTTTATTTCATAACATTTTAATGAGTTTTAACGTTTTTGGAATTTTTTTCTTGATTGCGCAGTACATTTAAAATGTACTTATTTTGAATAGTTTGTGCAGCGAATAGTTGGTTTTAGATGAATAACTGATACATAAGCAGTTACAAAAAATTAGGTTATTTTAGAACATATTGAAAAAAAAGGTATATTAAGGGGTTAAAAATCGATTTTTCAATGTTTCTCGACGAATCTATTTTGCTAACATTTTTTTTTCATTTGGCTATAGTTTTTTTATTTCTCATTAGACAAATTGCTAAGGTTGGTCAATGCACAAAATTATTTGGATCCCTTTTCGACTATAGATGATAATTGTTGAAATTTCGTTTTCAAATGTGTTATGCGTTTTCTAAATAATTTACTTAGGTATCATCTTTCACTTCACTAAACGTTGAAGTTTCGTTACAGTATTCGGAGGAATGTGTGGGAAAGTGAATCATAATCTGTACTTAAATCATGATTCTTCTTTTGTTGTATGTAAATTTGATTAGTTGCATAGAATGATAGAATGTATTCTTACTGCAGGCGTAAGGATTGTTGGATGTCCAAGTTTTCGTAACTCATAATTTATTCTTTTCAATTTACTTATTAAATTTTAATGACGAATATCGGAGTATTTTTCTGAATTTTTCTATTTATTTTCTCTTATTTCTATAATTGCATATTCCATGTCCTTTTCAGAATACTTCAAAAATGCTTTCGCTTACTCTTCTGTAATTGCATTCAAATTTTGTTTTTAAACGAAGAAAACATTCTTATAATTTTATGTTAATTTGTTGTTTAATTTTATCTTTTATCCATACCAGTTTATTTGGAAAAAATTAATTTAATATGTGTAGCGAATAGAAAACTAGTGTACCTAAGTATTTACGTAATTGTAATAATTTAAAATGACTTCATGCAATTTGCCTTGCAGTAGGTTTAATACTTCGTTGATAAAAATCCTCTGGTTTAGAGAAAAAAAAAATATAAGGCTTTTTTCACAGTTTGCGCATCATCAAAAGTTTTGAAGGGTTAAGGAATTCTGTAACGATCGAAAACGATAGTAGTCCAAAGGAGCAAGGTCCTGGAACCACGATGAATGCGATAAAACTTTCAAACGAAAGTCAAGTATTTTTTCCTGAGTGATTAAAGTAGCATGAAGTCTGACATTGTCATGTTGGAAGTGCAATTGACAAGGGCTGGCCCATTATTTATCAGGTCTTGCTTCAATCTGTCAGATTGTTGACAGTTAATGTCAGCATTAATCAGTGGCTGTCTGTGGTTGAAAAGGCAGGTGAAAAGCAATAAATCAGTATGAAAGTGTCTTAAAAATTAAGAAGCGTCTGTAATTAATAAGCCAGTTATCTTGTTCAAAATCGCCACATTTAATACTCATTCTAACACTAATGTTAGAAAAATTGCATTAAAAAATCAGATAAATAAATAATTCAGAAATGTTTACAGATGTGTAAATTGAATAAGGTGACGATTATTATTTGTATTTATTGCTAACAAAGTAAAAACCATTCACCCCCTGTGTATGCGCGTCTTCTCCAGGGTTAATATGAAGTCTCAAGTTTTATAAATGCGAAAAAAAAAAAAAAAAAAAAAAAAAAAAGAAATGCGATAATTAGAGAAATTCTGCGTTTAAACAAGGCAACAATTGTTACCCAGAAATACTGATGGAAGTTGTAGTAAGACTCTGTTATCAACTCTTACAAAGAACAATGTCTGATATGCTCCTTATCATTTACCATTTTAAACATTTTATACCGTTTCACATTTTTTTTCCTTTTATTTTATGTTCTTTCTTTCTTTTTTCTTACGAAGGACTTATTCTTGGAAGAACGTTGTCTTCATATGCTGTCTGAAAGCATATAGCCAGAGAAGGGGCTCAGGAGGCTGAATCCCCTTCCCAAATTTTAAGAATAAAATATTATAACATGATTCCTATTTGTAATAAATATCGACATTTCCCGTTTGTTTTCCATTCACAAAAGTCAAAATTAATGCATTTTTAGTTTTTAGAAGTATACATTTATTTTATTATTTATTTTAGTTTGTTTTCGAGCATTTTTAAACCTCTTTCTTTTTGGGTAAGTTTGATATGTTCGCATTATAATACGTCTGAGGTCAGTTACCTGTAGCGCTAATGCCTTATTGTTACACGAGACATCTGTTTAGAAACCCATCTTCGAAACTGATAAATCCGTGTTAAATAATAATTTTGTAATTTAAAATCATACCTTACTTGTATTAGTGAAATAATGTTAACAATACTGAGCAGCAGGTATAATTACTAATTACTACATTTACTGCACAATTTACTTAAAAAAATAAGAAAAAAAATGTTTAATTGGGTACGGACGTTATACAGACGAAAGATGTCGAGTCATTCATCTAATAAGTAAAAGCCTCTAATAAGTAAAGTTTTCTAATAAGTAATAAGTCCTCTAATAAATATTAAAGTCAATTTACAAACAAGAACGAAAAATCATGCGTCAAGCATATATTATGTAACACTTTCCAACGCTTCCAAAATAATTTTGCAAATCATACCGTTTAATAAGCTAAAAGATAACATCTAAGTAAACAATTTGGAAAACGCATAACATATTTAAAAACATAATTTCAGGAATTTCCAACGTATACAATATTCGGAAAAATATCCGAATACTTTTATTCAGTCCTGTATAGGATCTATAGATTTGTATATATACTGCATAGGATGCTAAATTTTAGTTCAGTTAGGAAACGCGTAGCACAGTTTAAAATTCTCCTTCTGAAGTTTCGGTCAATAAACGGAAATGTGTCCGCGAACTCTTGAGCTTCCCTGTATAGGATCTACAGAATTTATACACACCACCTAATAGACAAAAAGCGAGTTAAAATTAAAATCGCGTTCAGTAACTTAAAACGCACTTCCAGGAATTATTGTTAACAGACAGTAGAGAATCCTTTTGTGTGTCCCTGTAAATGAACAATGACTGCTATACACACAATATTCTGTAGTAAGCCTCTTGTCATGCACCTTAGTGATACATATAAATTTCAATGCGTTTAAAATAGTGAAACTTTATTTAAATAAACCGCAGACGATTTTTCTCCATAGACATAATGTAACGGAATTCTTTTGACTGTCCCTGTAAAGTAACTATAAGTGCTATGCGCACCCTATTCCATATAAAGCTTCTTCTAATGCACCTTAGTGATATATATAAATTTCAATGCGTTTAAAATAGTGAAACATTATTTAAATAAACCGCAAATGATTTTCCCCCATAGGCCGCAATGTAACGGAATTCTTTTGAGTGTCCCTGTAAAAAAACTATAAGTGCTACACATTTCCGTTGAAATAGGGAACATGCTATAGATAACTACAATAACATATAAAAATTGCAGAGCAATCCGAGCATATTTACGGGAGTTAGAGCACGTACAGACGGCCAGACGGCAGACGGCCAGACAAACCGAAGTCATAAACGCTTTTCAACTAGGTTGGAAAGTGTTCAAAAAAAGTTGAAAGTACACGCACAATAAGTAGAAGGTAAAAATTACCTGCTCAATCGAAATAAAAATCTCGTAAAAATATATTTAAAAAAATGTAAGGAGGCTATCAAAAAAGAGTCTGTATTGTCATTTGTTATGTAAGAAAAATATGATTAACTTATAAACAATCGGTAATCTTAGAATGGGCTATTGTAAGCTAAATTTGCCACATATTTGGCGTGTTTTGAGAGTTTTAACGCTTTTAACTCCTTTGTCAGATGTGACTCGACATCGGTATTTATCACAGTAGCTCTGCTATATCGAGAACCACTAATTCCGAATAGTAATCTTTGTTTTATTTTATCGTAAATTTATCTCATTAAATAAAGCGAATATATCTATTCCCTTTTTTAAATAGTGGTATCAAAATACGGGAGACTTGGCAGATATGTAAGCCTTTACGCTAATAAAATTTGGAGTTCAAAGGATTAATATTTTTACAGGATTGAATTTGCAATTGGACAGCTCATTTTTAGGGTTTCGTTCATCTCACGAAACCCTATTGCTCCCGCTCCGTTGTCTGTCTGTCACAGAGCCACTCTCGAAAACTATGTAACTTACAGAGTTGAAACTTTGTATAAATCAGAATATCAGCTGTGAAGAGCTGAAAATATTAAAATTTGAAAAATTCGTATTATTTTAATAAATAGAGATAAAAAACCAAAATTCTAATAGCCTTTTTCTATTAAATTTAAACATTTTTCGTTATAGCCGATGCCAAAAATTTAAAATCCACGATGAAATTCTTTCTACAATAATTAATTTTTTATCAGACGATTTCCACGTGAAAAATGAAATAAAAAGTTTCACCCATTGAAATAAAGATTAATATGAAATAAAATTGATTGACGTCATAGTGGTAATAAAACATAAAACGGAAATATTTCTCAATAATACAAGGAGTATATGAGTATGTGTATGTGCACAAAACAGATTAATATCACGTCATTAGAGAATTAAAAAGAAAATCTGACGTCATATCGGAAGTTTAACGGTTTTTTCAAATGTTTCAGAATAATACAAAGCGAGTATCGATATGAGTAATAGAGAATAGTAAATATATGAGTTTGAGGAACGTATTGAATCATGATAAAAACCCGATTATGAAAATATTCGTATATTTTAACATTTTGAAGGTGTGCAACATGTTTAGTTTTGAAATTAATTTTTTTTAAGTATCGCATTTAGTCCACATGACAGATATTATTATGACAGAATATAATAGTGGGCTTCGCCCGTTATCGGGCTGGTTTACATATTCGAAAATACTTGAAAAATAGACCGGTAAATTTTTACTTTATAAAAAACATGACTTTTTTTTTTTGGTTACTAAATGAAATTTATTTGAATTTATTAAAAAATGGATAAAGTGTTTTGAAAGGAATATTAAACGAAACCCTTTGAGCGATCTTCGATCACACTTACCGACTTGTTACATTTGCTATCCATTACTGCTTGCATTTTGTTTACGTAAATTTGTTTGAACGCATAAGTTTGAGAACTCATTTTGTAAGTTTTTTATGCTTTATGTTTTCTCAAATACAAATTGTTACATACGGCAGGGAAATATTTAGGTCTTTATTTCGAGAAGAATTGATGTCGCTTCTGAGGTAGAGTTACACGTGTTAACCCGGGAGCACAGTGTATGACATACCCCAAGTGCGTACTGTTCATACATTTGTCACCGGTATTTTACAAAAAGTAGTCTTCGACTTATTTTATCGCAGAATTTGTAACAATTGTCTGCGATTAAATAAGCCGATGATAATTATTTGGAAGTATTGGTGACAAAATAAAAACCGTATGCACCCTGTGTTCGTCATACCCTGCGTATGTACTCCTGGGTTATTGAGGAATTTTCCCGATATTAATCAATATGTATTTCCAGAAGCATATTGTGCTGGTTTGTTGAAATTTTCTTGTTCTGTATGGGAGGCAGGAAGTCATGACTCCTCCTTGGATAAGCCTTTCCCCCCAGATCCTACTTCTATGAATGAGACATCTCCAAAAGAAAATTTTGAAAGCTCCCTCTTCTTTTAAAAATAGCTAAAATACGGGCGAGGCAAAATTTATTTATGTTCCTTCAAAATCACGAAAGCTCGGTAAATTGGAGACAAACGGATAGGATAAAAATTTATACAGCTTTATGCTTGTGTAAAATGCAGGAGCGAAGGTTAAAAGAATCAGGACAGGTGTTCTTAATATTTTTTGCTCCACGGATCGAATTCGCTATTAAAGTTAAATCACTACCCGTTTCTATAAGAATATTATTGCTAAATGCACAAAGCACGGTGTTTTGTATTGTTTAATTATAGTTCTTGTCTGTAACTAATGGATATTACTGTGTGTTATTAAATGAAAAAAAAAGATCCACCTTAGGCTTTACAAAGTGGAATCTTCTTTTAAAAGAAGATCAAGACAAGTATCTTCTTTTAAAATAATCTAAAATACTGGTGCGACAAAATTAATTTATTTTCCTTCAAAATCGCGAAAGCTCGGCAAACTGAAGACAAACAGATAGGACAAAATTTAATAAAAGTTTTATGTTTATGTAAAAGGCAGGAGCGAAGGTTAAAAGATTTAAGACAGGTGTTCTTAACATTTTTTGCTCCATGCATCGAATTTGCCATTAAAATTAATTCGCGGACACTTTTTAAGAATATTATTTCTAAATGTGCAAAAAGCGATCTTTATTGTGTTGTTTAATTATAGTTCTTGTCTATAACAAATGGATATTACTGTGTGTTATTCAATGAAAATAAAATAAATCGGCCAAGTGCGAGTATAACTCGCGCTCAAAGGGTTCCGTACATCGAATTTAGTAAATGCTATTTATTAATTAATAAACTCTTACTACTCCTAATTTTTTCATAATTTTAGTTTCAGTAAATTCGGAAATAGGAGGAAGGAGGGGCATATTTTTCCAGTACTTTCGACGATATCTCTGAAAATATAATACCTAAAATTAAAACACTGTGCAACACAGTTTGAAAATTTATTCCTTTTCTTCAATTTCTAGAATATGTTGAAATACAACAAATGATGATCGTGAAATACATTTCACTTTTTGATTCAGTAAAAATGTGTTTAAATGTGATATATTAAGATAACAACACATTTTTAGCACATTTATTCAAAACATGCATTGTTACAAAACTATAAATAGTTATCTGATTTTAAAACATACTGTTTAGTACAACAGACATCTGAACACTTTAATTATTAGTATACAAATTAAAACAGTTTTTTATGCGTTGAGAGTTACGCATTACTCCAAGTAGCAGATTTTCAATATTTATGTCAAAATATAAAGTAGTTTTTCAAATAACCTCATACCATTTTTATACAAAAAATATTCAGTGCAAATTTCAACCCAAAAATAGCTGTTGTTCGACCTGAAAACACTGGACCTGGTACATAAGAAAAAGTAATAAAAGTGAGCTATTGGATTATGGCTTAAATTTCTGCAACTACTTTGAAAGTTTTGATGAATGAATTTTCATAACAAATGGATTTTACCGATATCAATTTTAAATTATTTATTTATATAGAATGAACATTTTAGCTTATTTAAAATTATAAAGCTTTTTCCAAATGTACAATTTTCAGTAAAATAAAAATAATTTAGAAGCCATCTGCTTATCCGCTGTATTTCACACATCTTTAATTACTAAGCATGAATTGGGCAGATGAAATATTTTGTATCATAAGAAATCATTTTTCTTCTGCACTATTAGAACAGTCTGAACTATCAACATTTATTAAAGTTACAAAAGTGTTCGTACTTTCTACGTTTGTGATATGCTCATGAGAGTCTCCTTCAAGTTGAATGACAGTTACATCACTTCCACTGGATCTCGGTGTACTTAAGTTTCGATGTTGGAAACTACCTATTTTGAGAGAACCGTTCTCTTTTTTGTTAAATTTACTGTTTTGGATATGTTGTCTGCACGTGCCATTAAGCCCTTTTTTACTTCGGCGTAGTAATTGTCTTTTTTTACGAGGACGTTCTAAATCAGCCGAGCCGGGATCAGATGTAGTTTCTGACATAGGTGTCTCCAGTTCACGAGTAGATCCCAATGAACTTGCGCGTCCGCATTCTTCTTCTTCGGACATGTTTGCTATATAGTGTCTATTTTTGAATTTACTGATACAGTTAGCTCTTTCTATCAACACACGAGCCGCAATAGGGTCAGCAGCATTCAAGTGGTGGTGTCCGTTCATAATGTGACCAAACTTCTCTAGATTATTCGTCTGGATATCACCGTTCATGTGTTTACACTCTGATGCGTGATGATGATGATGATGATGCTTAGATTTGTTTAGTGTTTTCTTTCTTAAATTTTCCTGTGACCCATGAGAACCTCTTGATGTGGTTGATGAGCGATCAGAGGTAGGGGTACTTCTATCACTACTTTTATCGACACAAACGTGTTCCCATGTACATAGAGGAAGATGAAGAGATACGTTAAAACCTTTAGTTGCCCTATTTCCGTTAACGTTATTGGCTAATTTATTTAGACACTGATCAATAGGAAGCTCTTCTCTTGCTGCTAGAACTGTACCCAATTGACTGAGGTACCTGTTGAGTGAGCAGTCATCAGTAGGCTGAATGGCAGTATCTGCTAGCTGAGCTAAACACTTATCAATTGGGCCATTTTCATCTTCACTAAGGTCAGGATTCTCCTCTTCACTTTCATCTGGCACAGGTGTATTCAGAGAATCTTCCGTCATATCAGAATTTGCAACTGATATAGAATCAGACTCGATTGAAGGGGTTCTTAAATAGCGTGGGTGATGTTTTACATTCTTCACTTTTGCAGCACTTTTACGAATTTCATCCCGTCTGTCCATGCCATGAATGCTTTTCGTCCTATTTGCTAATGGTTTATAGTCTGTTTCACATTTATCTTCCCCGTCTGACGACTTTCTTGCGGATTTTATCTTTCTTAACTTCTGAGGATCTAAATGTGGCTTTGGAGGAGGTAACGGTGGTGTAACTGCTTTTCCAATTCTTGGCATACCTGTCTTTGACACTGGTGATGGGGTATACCTCGTATTTTCCCTATTAAAGAAAGTTAGAGGAATTAGTAATTGGTATTAATAGCTAAATTGAGAAATTTTCAATTATCTAACATATAAGATTATTCTATTTAACTGTATTTAGTAGAAATATTAATTAAATTTCAATGATCACGTGGTCATTAAATTTATAAGAAATGGATTAATTCATTTTAAACTTAGATATTTCTACACAACAAAAGAAATAATCATGAAATGAGGTATAACAAGCGAAATTCAAGATGCATTTTAGTCTAAAATACAGGATGTGATTAGGATCCCTGTGGCTTCATTTCGATGTCAAGCCGTCGATTTACATGGCAATAATACTTTATTTATTGTGGTCTCTGACACCAAAGCCAATTTTGAATATCGGAACTTGCCGACAATATCCTGTACTCAGGCCATGATTAAGTGCAATTCTCTAAATGAGAAAATTATGATTAAGGGTAGTTTTCGGGGCGTGAATTGTTAGTGTCCGGAGTACTTAGCCAGACGGGGACAAATGAGGGTCTCGTCGTCTGTCCCGAGATCCAAATTACGGGGCCTCTCAAAAAATTCAACTTTTCTCGAAGCTTTGTCAATCATGGAAAAGACCATGCACTAATTACATGGAAATATGGATCCGATGGAATTGGCTGAGATTTTGATATGTTGCAGTTCATGCGATGCTGATGATATGTCTCAGTAAGCGTAATCCTGTAAAATGTCTAGTTTTGTTATGACCGTCGAAAGATCTTAATTCATATTATGATGCACGATAAAAAAAGCTACAGTTTCACTACAGTTTGTAAATGTCTTTATACTGTTTTCCCTTTTTGTTGAAATAAAAAAAATAGTTGAGTTTGGTCATGGTTAACGGTCATTTGTCATGAGTTATAAGTTGTTGGTTATTGATAATTGACTACCAGTAATTCAGTACTCATTGTTCCACAGGTATTGATTATCAGATAATAATCGGTATTTGTGTTTTACGATTATTAGTCATAGTAATTAATCATAAGTTCATCATCAATAACTGGTCATTAACAATAACCGTTATCGGTTACCAAGAGCGCACATTCTGATACACACGTAATCAAGTAATCATACTTGATTCATGGCAAGATACCAATAACTAAAGACCTAATGACCGTTGACCATGAAAAAATATCAATTAAATGTTAGTCTATTGCTTTTTTTTTTTAGCAAAACAGTATAAACAGAATTATAAATTTAAGTGTATAATATGTAAAATAAAGAATAAAGGAGATATTCTGCATCTTAAGATGAAATCCGATCTTTAGACGAACAGAAGTAGGCCTTTTTCAAAAGTAGCAAAAGTAGTCATTATTCAGGATTGTGTCCAAGACATTTGATCAGCATAGCATGAACTACAACATATCAAAATTACAGACAATTCCATCAGGGTCACATTTCCAGGTCACTTTTCTGAACACGACGACAACAATAAAAACCTACAAAAAAGAGATCTCTTTGTTTTTCATTATTTAAAAAATATATATAATTTTATTTTATTTTTGATTTATAATAATTAGAAAATTATTTCGGATATTTGTTATTCCCAATTTTAAATATGTTTTTATATTTAATATTATATATATATATATATATATATATTTAATATTTTCAGTGTGTTTTAAATCTAATGGTTTTGTCTGGTAATATTATGGATTCCTTTCATCTGTGGATGCCTCAAATTAACTGTTAGTTTGATCGCGGTTTACTGCTGTGTCATGCGCTAAGTTCAATGTTGGTTGGAGCAAATGTCTTTATACTGTTTTCCCTTTTTGCTGAAATAAAAAAAATAGTTGAGTTTGGTCATGGTCCATACAACACAGTTGGAGCAAACTGTGTTGTATGGATTAATTTGTTTGTGAGTAATATTTATTATTTATATGGTAAGGGTTTTTTATTTTTCTCTCCATTTGTTTTATTGTATTAATGCAATATTGCTGGCAGATATATACTGCTCTTAGCATATTTGCCAGTATATATTATGAAATAGTGCATTATTTTTTAGACATGTGTAGGGTTCTGTCAGACTGAAGATTAAACTTTGCACATGTCTTTTTTACAATTCGAATTCCATTTTAATTTCATTTGATATTGAAATTCCAATTTTCTTACATTATATGACATTTTATATAATTTTTTTATATATATTTATTTCTAAATTTTCTTTACAACTTTCAGTATTTTTGTCTGCGTGCCATCACTGAAATGGCGCATTGGTAATGTGATGTTTGCACCTGTTAATTTTTTGTATTCACTTAATTGTATTCTGTATACGCTTTATGATTACCTATCTTTAAATAGTAGATTAGGTTAGATTTGATGCAAGAACTTGTTTAATGTATTTTGAAATTCAAAGGTATTACTATTATATATATACATACATATATGTTACGGTCAATATGATTAATCCTGTCATTATTAATAATATTGACCGTAACATATATATATATATATATACATACAATTCTGAATCAAATAAAACAAACTGCATGAAAATATTCATCTTAGAAAGGGGTCAAGTTTGAATTGATAATGTGTACTTTAATATCGACATTAATTGTTTTTTAACTTTTCATGCGTTTTTCTCAAAATTGCGTTTTTGTTCTTGGGCGCCCTCTAAAAAACATTCATTTACAGACAGACGATTTATTTTGCACATGTATGTGTAAAATAATAACACCTACATTTTAAAATACTTTTTTTAATCAATTAAACGATGTAAATTTTATTTGTTGTGATTAGAATGTGATATTTATTATGATTTAAACATATAACCTTCTGGCACTAAAATATTTTTCATATAAGATTATAAAACTAGGTATATCTTTATATCTATTATATTAACTTCAAGCAAAACCAAAAATTGAAATATAAAATTAATTTTCTGGTTGTAGGACTGCGCGCAACTGTTGTATTAAAATATTTTTTCAATACATTTTGAATATTTTCATTGTCTTTAATAAAGTTTTATTATTTGATATTAAAATTAAGAATGGAATGTATTAATTAGCCTGTAAATAATTAATTCTGAAGATCTGGTTTTAATTGAATAAATAGAAAAAAACTGTAATACATGAACTATAGGTCAAATACCTTGAAATTTCAAAATCGTTAAACTGTGATGACTCCCCTTAAAAATTTATATAAGTGAAAATATTTATAAATATAGTTATAGAATTATTCAGCCTGCAAATTTCCGATAAAAATTTTATCAGATTACTCGATTAAGTAGACAAGGCAAGAAATTCCGATTAGAAACTTTCATTTTACATAGTTCATAGTTCTGTCAGCTATACCATATGAGCTAATCTATACAGTATTGCAAAATTTTTGCACCCACGTATTTTCCACATCCTATATTTTTGAAAGACATTTTATTAATATAAGAGTGCGTGATTTACATTTTATTGCTTCCAAATCAAATTTCAATGTGATCATGTGAATGGAGAGGAATAATTCACTATCTATACCACGCGTTCTTGTGTTTTACTTGTTGTGTACCAAGAGTGTGTTGTAACTGATAATAGTCTATTGTCACTCGTGTAAACTGTTAATTATTTCTTTTGAAAACAAATCAATCTAGTTTGGACTCTAAAAATCTAAGGAGATGTAAACATGTTGTAAAAACGACAAAAAAATCATAACGGATAAGAAAAATAAGAGTTATGTGACACATTTTAAAGTAGTCTATTTTGAGCAAATCTAGTAAAAGAGCTACAAAAAGATAATGAAAACTAAGATCTATATTAAAACAGTTTAATATTTAGTAAAAGAGAAGCAAATTTAGATTCAATTTTAGATATAACTGGACAATTCTTGAATAATAGCTTTCATTTTGTTTTAAAAGCGACGCAAACAATTTATCAAATTACAATATATTTTATTTAGTATTGTTTATTTATCTAGTCATGTATTACATTATCCTGAAAAAAATTTTACTTATGTTTTCAATTAAGAAAAGTTAATAAATATTCTTAAAAAAGTTCATAAAACGTGCTTAGCTTTTGCGCTGAAGAAATGTCCAAACAAGTGCAAACAACACGCTAATAAATACCATAGTTGGCATTTTAAAAAACTTACAGACGTTTTGAAGTAAGATAATAATACTTTTATGTCCGATAAAGGCTGTTTGAAAAAATAAATACATAACATAATCGTATTTTAAAAGGCCGCTTGCAAAGTTATAAATTATTTTTTTAAATATAAGTTTATGTTAGGGAAATAAGATATATAAGTTTGCGTATTCGTTTTTACATAGGTTCATTATTATTAAAATTATTTAAATATTTACTGCAACTAGTTCCTTTTTTCCATCTATATATGTGAATTGTTGTATTTGAGAGTTGATAAATTTAGCTTTATTTCCTCTTTTTAAGACGAATACATAATTTGTGTTTAAAATAAAACCCTTCACAATATCGATAAGTCATAAAAAAATTGTAGAAAAATAATCTACGTTCAGTGTTTTAAGTAAATGGTTGCAGAAAATATTTAAAAATCCAGAAGCAGCAGTTTAATATTTAGCCAAATGTTGATCAGTTTTAGATTACTTTGAAGTGAATCCGGATAAAGCACCTGTGATTTTTATAATTTTGATAAATTTTGCTCATTTTCAAAGTCCTTTTTTCCGCATTAATGATTTTCATTTGTTTTAACGCATCAGATATACCATTTGCATTACATACAGATAAAAAAAGATAACTTTTCAATTTGTTACTTAACAACTTTCTAGCTACATAACATTCTTCAATAAAATAATTGAGGATATTCATTATCTCTTGCGAAAAACAAAAATGTTAAGCTATCACGCCATCCTTCCTTATATTTCGAGTTCCTTCCTGCGTGTGTGAATTCGGTGAAAAAGTTTCACGATACACCTTTGTTAAATACAAATGTATATTTTTAAATTATGAAAAAAAAAAATCTCTGACTTGAGATAATAAATTAACAGTTCACAAAATTGTTACTCTCACCAAGAAAAAACAAGAATGAAAAATGATGCATCAGGCATAGATTGTGAAACATTTTCCAATACTAAAAGATAACACACAACTTATTAAGAAATTTCATTTTTTCATACAAGGAAAACGATCATAGTCCGTCCTGTAACCGAGATCTTTTGTGAATTTCTGTAAATAAACGATAAATGATATGCCCTTCATAATCTATAAAAAACATGTGGTAGTGCACCCCAGTAAACCTTTTGAATTTCATTATGTTTGAAATATTACAACATGACTAAAATGCATCGCAATTTTCCCCATAGATCATACTAAAAATGCTACTTATTCTATACTTTTGAGAAAGCATGTTTTATTCCACTTCAGTGATGAATATCAATTTCATTATCTTTAAAGTATTGTAATATCATTAAAATGCACCGGAAATGATTTCCCCCCGTGGACCATAATGTAATGGAATTCTTTTGTGTGTCCCTGTAAACAAACTATAAGTGCTACACATTTCATTTCAATACCGAACATTCTATTGTAAACCTCAGTAATATAAGGTTATTGTGTTAGAAATTATATCGAAATCCGAATATATTTACAAGAGTTAAAGTACGGACAGATGGCCAGACAGACAGACAGACAAGCCGACAGACAGAGAGACGGACAGTCACGCAGACAAACCAAATTCATAAACACTTTTCAACTATGTTGCAAAGTATTACAAAGAAAGAAATGAGAGAGAAATGCACGAACAATATCTGGATAGCAACAAAAAGAATTTAAACATTCTGTATCGATTTTGTAATAAAAATTAAATTTCAACAAAATTGAAGTGATAATTTTTTGTTGTAATTTTTTTATTTTATTTTATTTTTTGGTATAGCATATGTTTAATAAGTTAACAAATGATAAACTTATTAACATTTAATTTTCAAATATTAAAAAAATATTAATATTATTTAAATTATTAAATATTAAAATATTAAATATTAATAAATAATGTCTCGGATCTTGAAGACTAATTAGAATCTCAGTATTTTACTTTACCATATGATGGAATACCTTCTAACACCGTCATCTATAAAAGAAAACTATGTTTGAGAAAATGCAACATAACATGTTCTTCCATTAAACTCTTCAATTACAGAACAATATTTTTGTAATTTTTCAACGAATTTTCAGCTGTGAAATTCAATGGAAATTGTTGAATAATAAATATGTGAATTTTGACATTGCTATCTAAGCGTAAAACCGACAGAGTGAAAAATATCCAAGCCGGGAATCGTAACCGGACTCTTGGAATTACCCTCCAATGCACTACCATTGAGCTACGAGGACGATCTCTCAGTTACATATACTGTAGGTTTTACGCTTAGTTAGCAATATAAATATCACATGCTTATTATTCAACAATATTTTTGTTTATCATTCATGGTATTTTTACTTAAACTCTTGTTCCTTAAGTGAGTCCATTTTTCCGACAGCCAGCGTGACATCACCAATGTTCCTAGCTGTAGATTTCATTTTCATAAACGCTTTCACTTTTTCTCAGTGGTGATAAAGTTCACACTATGAAAATTTTATTTAGCATTTTGTGGATCTATTTATTTTTCCGAAGAAGATGAATGAGAAATTCTTTTGGAGAATATGATGGATATTGATGTTGCTTTTCATGGAAAGCTTCCCCAAACAAAGAATAACACTACTTATTTACATTCCCCTGACAGTAAATTAATTTTTAGAAAATTAATTTAATTTTAGAAAATTTCATTTAGCGTTTTGTAGAGCTATTTTTTGCCGAAAAAAAAAATAAATGAGAAATTCTTTTGGAGAATATGGTGACTATTGATATTGCTTTTCGTGGAAAGCTTCCCCAAACAAAGAATAACACTACTCATTTATATTCTTCTCTAGCAGTTAAAAAAATTCTGAAGATAGAAAATTAATTTTTAGAAAATTAATTTAATTTTAGAATTTCATTTAACGTTTTGTAATTCTATTTCCTTTGCCGAAGAAAGTGAATGAGAAATTATTTTGGAGAATATGGTGGATATTGCTATTGCTTTTCGTATAAAGTTTCCCCAAACAAAGGAAAACAGTACTTATTTACATTCTCCTTTAGCAGTTACATTTATTTTCTATAGTCAGAATTGTTTAAACTATTATTAAACGAAATGAATTTGAGTTGATAACTTCAAAATAAATTATTATTTTCCCTGTTTGTGGAAGAAATAGTTTTATTCAAACAATGAGGAATGAAACCATGCATAAAAAGTTTAACAAATTTAGAATTCCAACTTCCGGAGATATAGTAATTTTCAATTTTAGGTTTTACAAATTCTTGGTAATTGAACCTGAATTTAAAATAAATAAAAAAAAAGAAATATCACCAACTTTAGTGGATAAAGTTATAAATAACTTGAATTGAAAAATAAAATACCAAACTACAGGACTAATTCGTCCCTAACCTCTTAAGTAATTAAAAAAAAAATGTTACTCATACACTGGCTGAAAACGTAGAGATGTTGAGTTTCTATTGTTAACTTTACATTATAATTAAACAGCCTCTTAAATCCTTCTAACGCATTTTTATTACATTTAAATGAGTATTAAAAATTTTAAGTGATATAACAATTTTTTATTACTGTAACGACCCTTTAAAAAGCACACAATATTGTCAAAAAGCACTGATAACCAGTGATATTTCAAGTAAAAAAAATTATACTTTTGACCTGTATTTTACAATTTAAAGTTTAGATTTTGGCTTTGGTGGATGAAATAATACACTCTATTTCAATATATCATGTTATTAAATTGTAAAAATATGTACGATAAATTAAACCACTAGACGTTTTCGTATTCCGGTGCTAGTGCATTTTGAATTTTACCGTTACGGACAACTATTTCAATGTTTTCATTGATGACGTTGTTGATAAATTTAACTCACCTACTCATCTTCTGTATCTAAGAACTAAGGAATGTTTATTGGGCAAGGTAGAATACCTAAATGCAAGTGGGAAGAGCAGTATCAATTGTCTACAACGAGACTGCGATTAATTATTTTTTTAAAAATAGCGTGTTCTTCAACTTTATAAATCTAAAAATATCGATATTGTCCTTCTACAACTGCATAATAAAAACAATTATTTAAGTTTATGAATTTTGCAAGTAGAATAAATATAATTTTTTGTGAAAGGAACAGTAAATCATTACGTATTTGATGTGTTTAGCTTTTTCGTTTTATTACTGATATCCCATTCCCTACACAAATATTGTTTAGTAGGGCTATGAAGGCTAGTCGGGTTTCGAAATAGAGTTGAATATATAAAAAAACAATATATCCGATTTTCAAAATAAGCCAGATCATCATATTGAAGCACAAAAATACTTTGTGAAATGAATTTATGAGATTTCAGCCTGTAACAATCTGAAATACTGAAATACTCTTTTCGGGTGCATTATTTTATGCTCAAGACAGAAACTCAATTAAAAAAAAAAATCAGCATCGAATGTTACTTTGATGTCGATATGACTCATCTTGTGACGAGAAGCAATATCTTATAGCATAATTTAACCAGACAGTTTAGCTCTTTCTTACACATCAAATACATGATGATTTACTGTTCCTTTCACAAAATTTATATCCCTAAAGTGACTAATCTGTGGCTCTCTTGCGGTGTAAAGATGTCTTGACAGTGGCATGACCAAATGACACTCACTTAAGAGTCACTATGTGACAAATCTCTAAGTCGCGTCTTGGCAGTTTGTCACTATAACACTTGCGATCAATTGATTATTGAGAATATTGATTTTTGTCGCGTTTTTGACTTCAATTTGATTTTATATCTCTTGACTCTGCTATCAGGGTTATTTGTTATTTTGAAATCTTTGGGATTCAACCCCGGGACTTTGTGTCAAAAGACCTAGCCTTACCTGCGTGCCATAGAATATAGATCGTTATTTCTCTCTCGCCTTTCTCTTTACTTCTATTCATAGCGTTTAACTATTTTCCAATTATTTTATTAGTTACCAAAGAAATTTTCAATTCAGCTTGAAGAAACAGACCAAACATATTACCTCTTCGATTTTTTCCCTCAATATACCGCTGGTGTTTTATGACTTCGAGAATAATAATGTTTCAGAGTTTCTAAATCAATAAATCCATCGTGCAATTTTCGCAATCTTTGCCTTAATTTAGAAATTAATTAGTGTAAAACTATCATTGCAACAATAAATTTGACTTACCTAAAATCTTCGATTCCATTCGAGCTTGGCTCATTCATGATCGAAATAACTGTTTTTTCTCCAGTGTCAACAACTTTAGTAGCTGGAACAATTTCGGGTGTCTTTGACTTGTATCTTTGACGTCCTTTCTTACCACTCATTGATGACGTAGATGATCGGCTACTTTCTGGATCATCAGTTTCTGTAGCCGCATTATTGTCATAATAACCACTTTTATCTTCGTCTACTAAAGGTTCTTCATTTTTCCTATTCTTTAAAGGATTTCTTTTGAAAATGCTTACTCTTCGGGTAACTTTTGCCCTTTTTTCTTCGCGTTTTAGAGTCCAATTATCAGATCCCGGTGAAACATTTCTGGACGTTCTGGGTTTACCTTCTTCAGCTGTTTTTAACCTTCCTATAGTAGTTTTAAATTCTTTCATAAATTGGCTAATAACATTCTTTTCTTTTGGAGAATCGCTATTAAACACGGGAACGGTCCGCTCCGATAATTTTTTAGCAACTTGACTCGATAATTGTAAGTATTCTTCTAAGGAAGGATGTTCGCTTTCATCAAGACTGTACATTTCACCCTCTATGTCTGTACTTAGGCGGCTGTCATTGTCCTGTGTTGCATCATCATATAAATCGTCGTCATCATAATCATCAATATCTTTTATGGCTGTAGATGAAGTTATAACACTTGAACCAGAGATAACAGATAAGTCTTCGGTGCTTTTCAAGCAGTTTTGTACCTTCAGTGCTGAGGGAGATTTTTGTGGTTTTCTAAAGCTAGAATTTAGAGAATCGCCTGAAAGAGACGCTTCTGATGTTTCAGAGCAATCTGTTAAATTATCCTGCTCTTCTATGTCTTCTTTCAAGACAGGTTTATTTTCTTTCATTGTTGAGGGTTGACTACTTGTAGTTCTGGCAGAGGAGTTGCTCATTGCTGTGCCAGGTCTAGAACTATTAGAAAAATCTCCCACTATCTTCATACTCCTCTCTTCAATGACACTTTCTAAATAAGGAAGAAATATAGAAGAAAATATTGTTTAGGATAAAAGCTATAAATCAATAGGTAATGTATAATATATTCATACAAATAATTCAATTGATTAAATGCTACAATATCGAATGATCAAAATCTCATTTGACAAATGGACTCAGTACCTAAAAATTTTCAAAATTCGTCGAAAATACCAAGCTTTAGATTTTCATGCTAAAATTGTGCATAAATGCTAAAGTACATTTCAGAAAAACTACCTACCCTTATTAAAAAAATTAAAAGCTGTAGATGTTTTTATTAACAACTGTTCCGAATATTGATCTGTAAATGTATTTAAGAGTAATCTGAGGTTTTTTTAATTTTAATTTTAATTTTTTTATCATATTCAAAATGCTAAGGCTTTGTTATATGTAAACGAAATTGAGTGGATTTTTTTCTAGTTGAATATTATAGCTCATATAGAAATTTAAGTTTCGAGGATTTGAAATATTTTTCAAGATCACTGTTTTTGAAATAAAATATGCGATTAATTATGGTTTTTTTTTCTGTAGTTTAAATTTTCTCAGACATTAATGCCCTTAAATAACAATCTATATTTCAATATATATTGATGATATTACAGTTGTTAATATATTAAAATTTTGAAACGAAAAACAAAAAATGAAATAGGGGAACCATTTTAAAATCTGTAATAGAAATTTGACTTTTTAAAAATGTTTTGAAAAAAGAATTCAAAAATTATTTTTTTTTTAAACTCATAATAATAAAGTTAAAAAAGCTAATAATATATATTTTTTATTTACGTACAGAGCCCCCTTAAGTTTGAGCAACAACGAAAAGTTAAATTAAAATTTAAATATCAAATAACTTTTTTAATTGCACATTGGTTACATATTACTTAAATCATTTTTACTTTTTTTTAAATTTAACATATTAAAAAACTGTTAATACGTAAAATAAGTCAAAATTTAATTATTAGATTCTATTACGCAAACTAATATTTGCTATCATTTTCAATTTTGAAATAAATTTTTTCAGATTAATATAATTCATGCAGTAAGTTGTCTGTATTTAGCTTTAACTTATTTAAATCACTCTTTTTACCATTTGCAACATGAAAAAAAAAATAATACAATATTAGGACGTGTCAATTCGCAAATTTCTTTTGACCTATTTTAATCATTTTATAAAATGAAATTGAGACAACGAAAATTCAATAATCTTAAATAATAAGAAATATTCTCATTTTCTAACAATTTTATTTTAAATTAGACGAACCCCGCCCTGTATGATTGGAGAAAAACAAAGATACAGGGTTAAAGATATACAATTATTATAATACCAGACATACATACATTAAATACAATAATCCAACATGGAGTGAAAGATTAGACAGAGCCAGGAATCGAACCTGGGTCCACAGCGTTCCGGGCTGTCGCTCTAACCAATTTAGAGCGACAGCCTGAACGCTGTGGACCCAGGTTCGATTCCTGTCTCTGGCTGATTTTTCACTCCATGTTGGATTATTGTATTTAATGTATGTATGTCTGTATTATAATAATTGTATATCTTTAATTGCTGAATGCAGGCGTTGTTTATGTGTGTTTTAATATAAAGATACAAGGTGTTTTAAAAAAATGTATACGCAATTTATTTGCTAATAACTTGCAGGTTCTTTTTCCCCTTTAAAGTTTAACACCGCGTTAGTCGCATGTGTATCTCTGTGATATTAGCCACCATTTTCTTCTTGTAATTTTTGAACGACATAGATTCGGAACCTATGGCTTCCTCTACCTTCCTCCCACCGGTATCAATCTTTCACCCGCGGCAGTTGCTCTCGAATTGGCTAATGCATTCAAAACTTACAAGAGGAAAATAGCGGCCTGTGTTACGGTTGGTTTCAACCAATTTTTTTTTAATCTACATTAATTATTTAAATCACTTTCTCAACATTTATTTAAAAGCACTCTTTTTTTTTCTGTTTCTAATAAATATTTAAATAAATAAAAGGAATTGTAATAATAATAATAAAATCAGTTTTTATTTTTTCTTCTTTCTTTTTCTTTTTGCAAAGTAAATTCAACGTTTATAGTCTAGCTTTGCTTCCTGTTTTCAAATACGAAAAATAAATAGCAGGGAGGGAGGTTTCTCAGTAAAAGACCACACATATTGTATTGGGCAGTCGTGTACGTTTTCTCCCATACCCTTGAATCATGTGTTTGTAGTCACCTAGTCTGGTTTTGGTTAAAAGAAAGACCGTCCGCCCTGTATAAGAATTACGTTATCTTATGAGTGTACTATATACGCAATTAGGCTTTGTAAGTTTACGACAGGCTTCAATTGGCTCTGCTATCAGGCGGATAGCTGGCGCCCATGTAAACAGAGGCTCACAGGACCCCCCTTCAGCACACGCCATGGGGGTGAAGCATGGCTGCCTTCCCCCATGAAGCGGCCGGCAGAGTGGAGCGGCAAGCTGTAGTCTTCAGGAAGAGTCCATTTTTCCTTTTGTTTCCATTCCCGTACCCCTGGCAGAGTGGATCGGTCCCGTTTTTCAAGCAGCGCGGGAGAGTGAATGTTTACGACACTTGCTGCTTGGCTGAGATTACCTGTCGTTTGGTTCGAAAAATTAGTGGACGTTGCGTAGCGGCACTTGTGATAATGAGCGAAAAGCTGCTGGTCAAAGAAATGAAAATGATAGTCAGTGAATTAAGATTCTCTGTGCCTAGTTGCAATTAAAATAATAAGTGATTTCAGCAAAGTTGATCAACCTTAAAAGCATGATAGTGTGATAATTTTAGAAATGTGTTGTTTGGTTCAAAATATATTTAAGTAATTAATCCCCATATTACAGATCAACGTTTAGATTGTGTTTTTATAATAATTTGAAGTAACTCCGTTGTTATAACTTTAAGTGTTTGAATAAAAGATTTGTTTGTTCTTAAAGACGGTATGTTTTTCTTTGTATAAATCTCTAAATAATTAATTTTTTTATATTCACAGTAGACCTATAAGAAAGGCTTAACCTTTCTGTGAGTGATAAAAAAAAAAAAAAAAAAAAAAAAAAAGGAGATAAAATCCAACTTTATTAAATTAGGACTTTAAAATTTCTTAAGTTTAAATTCTTAACTGATTGTTTTAATGAACATTCATTGAAGTTCACTCAATGTTATACAATCGTATTTTTGATCTTGATTTAAGGATGGATAGATTAATAAGTGAAACAGTAATATTAAATCTAATTTCATAATTGTTTAAATTAAGCTTTAACCCTCCTCTCTCAGAAATATTGTTTTCTAAAATAAACACCTAAAATGTTTTATTTTAAAAAGTAAAAAAAAAAAAAAAAAAAAAAAAAAAGGAAAGGATTGTATTCCTTGTTTATAAGCCACTATACGATTTTGGTTAACCAATCTGATCTTGTTCAGAATCTCCATATTTTGTTCTAAAATTTTTGTATATCATCATGTCCCTATTCTATTAACGGATTTAACTCTTTCTCCTTTTGGTCCTCACATTGGAGGAATTTCAGGTTGTCTTCATTTTTCCAAATTGAATGATGATTACATCTTTATTAATCTAATGTGTGTGGAGTTTTGAGCTTGATCGGGTTGGAGTGGAGTTGGGTGTTCTTTCGTATTTCAGTATACTACTTGATTTAGAAATCTGTTGCCCTTTCTACATTTAGAATTATTTTAAAATTATGAATTCAAAAGTATCATGTTGTCTTAATTTATTCGGGTTTGTTTTAAATTTGGTTATTTTGATTAGTTTAATATAATTTGCTCCCTTTTCCATGGCAACAGATTTCAGTGGAGCTAATCAGGGTATACTTATTTTTTTTAAATATTTAATTGTCAAGTGAAGATTGAGTAATAAATGAGCTTTTTAAGTTTAAGTAAGTTGTGTTTTAGAAAGAACCCCAAAACCCACAACACCTGTATTACAGAGATACACATGCGATTAGCTCAAGGTTAACTAACTTGAAATAATGGCTGGAACAAGGTTAAGCTTTGAGTGAAGGAAATTTATACTAAAATGTTCCTGGAAGTTTGAAAACATAGCTGAAGTATAGAGACAGTTTAAGAGAAAGTTTGAAAACAAATCCCTACGCGACTTACAATCTCTAGAAATAAAGAGTTAGAGATAAGTTTGTGGCAAATGGAACTGTTCAAAATGTTCACAAGCAAAGTTTGGGAAGACCACGGTAATCAACAAACCCCGAAAATGAAGAGAGGTTGGTAGATCGGTTTGTCTAGCTGCTGGCGTGGTAGGACTTTCCAAATCAAATGTCCATCGCATTTTAAAGTGCCTACATTGGAATAGTTACGTTTCAAGTTTACATTCGTTGATTAGTCCACGCTCTCAAGGAAGATAATCCTAACCGTTATAATTCGTCACGTTCTAATCATTTGAATTGTGTACACATTTTTTTTGAAACACCCTTTATTTAAAAATAAGTTATTAATGAAATCCCCCTTCCTCCTTTCTCTAATAACATTTACCATACACAAAATGAAAGTAATGCAAAATTTTTCAATTTATTTAGAATTCATATATTTTGTTCAGAGATAAAAAATAAATCATAATCGGGATTAATTTTGTGTAAGCCAATGACTGGACAAAAAATATGTACGATATGCTGACAAGAATGTGTTTTAAAGCGAAGTCCTGTCATGTATGATAGGAGAAAAAATTAAAAGAAAGTTATATCAGAAAATTTCCACTCTATTATTCACTGAAAGGTTTTGAAAATTAAAATGTACACATAACGAAAATAGTAAAAAAACAAAACAAAACATGTCAATTATTTAGAATTTGTATATTTTATTCGCAGATACCAAAAAAAATTCCATTCATTAAATTTCGAGGCTAATTTTGCATAATCGGGGTCCACGCCAAGATGTCGCCAAGGATGGCGACAAACATACACAATGTTGGCAAGAATGGGTTTTAAAGGGCAGCGTGTAAAAAAATAAGGAACAAAGGAAAAATAAAAGTAAGAAATTTTTTAGACCAGAAAAACACTAATGTTTAACACAAAATTTCACCGCCTGTTTGCAAAAATTTCTCTGTTTATTTTGCCCCAAAATAATGCGCCAGTCTGACGTGAACCCCGATAATGGAAATTTTTTCCAGTTTTGGTCAATATCAGATTTTAATAAGAACATTTCATATTAGCAATTTAGAGATAGGATATTCTTATTTCTGTGGACATATTTGGCGACACTTCGCCAAATATCGCAAAGCTTGATGACGATTTCGCACGTGCCAGTTTGCGTGTAAGTGTAATGTATAGGTCTACATGAAAGTAATTACCGAACATACATATATACAATTAAATTTTATGAATAGATTTCTAAAATTTTTTCCATATATTTTATATGAGCTGTGGTGTAACATAATGCGTCACATTGCAAATGACGTTCACATTTTTTTAGTCTTTGATTATAATAGATAGATACAAACAACATCGAAAAGCATTCTACCTGCTCTCGAAGGTGCAGAGTCATATTCAATATCATTCTCTGTTTTATACAGCTTTCTGCTTCTTTTGCAAGATGATTTCATTTGGTCTTCGTGATTTGGCGTTCGTGTTTCTATCCTTTCGTCATCAGATAAACTTTTTGGTTCAGTTTCTTGTAGTTTATGCAGCAGCTGCCTCCGTGATATTTTGGCATCTTGTTGTATTGAGGCGTACTGAACAGTAGAGCTGTCATCTTTGCTCTCTTTATAACCAGAACATTGAGCATTTGATGATTCCCCTACAAATATATCATCTGTTGGGAAAGACAAAAATAAATATTATAAAAATTAGGTTCCGCATTTACAGATTTTGACAAATAACAAAAAATATAGAATTTGAATAGACGTTTTGTTTTGACATTTGAAATTTCTTCCATGCTTTAGATTTCACATCACGCATGCATATAGGAATGCATGAAACAAATATCAAATGATGGTTAAAAAATAATTCCACAGCAAAAACTATTCTAACATAAACAGTGCACTTTGCAAATTCGGCTCAATAGTTACTCATATATATATAAACAGTTAGTCATATGTATACATGGTGTTCCAAAAAGATTGAAACGCGCTTTAAATATTTTTACCTAACTGGAGATACGTAAGCAATGTAAATTGCAAAAGTGTTCAAAATAAGGTAGGAATTAAGATTATATTGATGAAACAGCTATGTCATTAATTTTTTTAAAAATCCTTATATGATCCCTGGGTCCTATAAAACTTTTCTTCTTACTCTGACAAGTACAACTGTTAAAAGTTTATTCGTCTACTACCAAAACTCACTGAATTATGATATTTAGAATTTTGAACTTTTTGGCATTAAAAACAGAAAGAAAATTTTTAGCGCTGGAAGCTCCGAAATTTCATAAAATTCACAGTATTGAAACTAGGTGAGTTTTACTCGTAGAAGAATGAAATTTTTATTGCTGTACTAGTCAGATCAGGGAGAGAACTTTTTCTAAATATTACTTATAGGAACCAGAGACTGCATAAAAATTTAAAAAGTGTAACATTTTGAAAATTAAGAGCAGGAATCCACGTAATCTTAATTCCTATCTTATTTTGAACACTTTTGCAATTTACAATGGCTACGTATCTCCGAGAGGTAAAACATTAAGCAGCATTTCAACCTTTTTGAACCCTTCTGTATATGTGGGTGGCAACGTGTTTAGGTGTGCGCGTGTGAGGTGTGTGAGTAATTCTAAACACAAAAAGTTTAAAATGAGGTAAATATTTAATTAAAAAATGTTTTTTTGGTCAATAAATATTTATTTGAAAAAATTACAAAGTTACTAGTTTATACAAACTCCCAGTTTTACATGTTAAACTTAGTTTTAGAAAAAAGCTGATCCACTGTTATGTAAAAAAACATAAAAAAAATGCCCATACTTTGACAACGTAAACTGACCAAATTATGAAACTTCGATTTTTAATTATATTGTGCACCTGAAACCAATGCCTATGCCAAGCTCTTAAAGAACTACATAAATATAAAAAGTATGCATATTAAAATAATTGTGTTTAGATTTTACTTAATTGCATTACACCATAAAAAAACAAGAGGGTACCAAAAAGTCCTTCCGGCCTGTACCGGGAGGAAAAGTTAGCTTTCATAGTCCATGTTTTTAAAAATTCAACTCATTTTACTCAAACATCCGAAGCTAAAATGCTTGGAACCCGGTTATAGAAAATTCAACCCCGGTTTTCGTTAATACTGAATTTGAATGCGAATTTAACATGAGAGTTACAGCATACCAAAAATCAGATTGTTTCAAAATGTTAGCCACCATAGAATTTCAAACTGCCATATCTCAGCCATTTTCTTTTAGATAAAGCCAAAACAAAAAAAGTTCCGGAATCCTTGCATCCCAATCTAACACCTAACGGAAACAACTTTTTCAATTTATACATTTTTATGCATCTTTTTGAATTAAAAAAAAAAAAAAAAAAAAAAACTGGGAGCTATTTTGAAACAAGATGGCGCCTGAAGCTGGCCAACGAACTCGGTCGAGACTTTGGTATGTTCTGTACACATGATCAGTCACATTCATATTGGTTCATAAATATGAGAGTTACAGCATAACAAATATGAGATGGTTTTGACTGTATTGAATGAAATTTGTAAATATTAATTTTTAAGCGGCTTCCTTGATTATTTGTTAAATTTTACAAGATAGCGACTCAAGATAACATCGAAAACATAGAGATTCTAAACATTTTTCTTCATAATGAAATGAAATATATTAGTCTTAAAATTCAAGTAGCATTATTGATGTCAAATCTCTAATATTAGTCTTAAAGTAATGAAACTAATTTCTAGTATAACTTATTAGATTGTTTGTTTGACTGGTTAGTGACACAAAAGTCAACTGTCTGGGGGTCAAAATTTTATTTTCTTTATTTACAGTCATTTTTTAATGAATTTTTTTTCCTGAAATGTGTATTTCTTTAAAATTAATTTTCAGATAAAAATGTTTGAAAAACTTTGAAATCTTTTTTTTAATTAAAAATTAAAAATTATTTAATTTTTTATATAACTCATTAACCATTTGCCCAATTTCATTGTTTTTCCTATTATTGTGTGTAGAAAAAGTTTCTTGTTAATTTGTCTTAAGGATTTACAAAAATATTACTTACAAAATTGATAATAAATTTAAAAGTAAAAAAAAGATAATTTTTGAGACTGATTTTTACTTCGAGAAATATAATTTCAAAAAATTCACATGAAATTAAAAATCCTGAAAACAATTTATTAAAAATAATACATAAAAACTCTGTTCAAAATTTCATAAACATATCTTGCAAGGAAGTTTAGATATACCATTTTAAACATGACAAATTATGAAAAAATCCATTCTGAGATAAATCGACTTAAAGTTTTAATTACGGCGGGAAAAGTCTGACAGTACAATGCAAAAATTATTATATCTGCTGATTTAATCATGCTAGAAATACGCGATTTGCTTTATTTAATTTACTTAACTTTCTGGTATTTTATTATTATTATAAAAAAAGCTTTTTTTTCTGAGAATTTTGACTCCCGAAACACCTTAATTTAATAATTAATAATGTTTTTAAATCTATGTTTCATGCATATTCATTATTTTGGATTTATGGGAAGAAAATAATTTACCTTCTTTGGAGGGTATTTTGCCTTCTGTGCATTCCAAGACAACTTCATTTTCATCAATAGGAGTGCCATCTCTCATTCTATGGATTTTCTCATAGAGATCCAGACGGAAAAGGTCAAATTTGGAATATTCTGCTTTCGAAGAAACTTTGCGATTGGCTTTGCGATCTAAACTACCACCAAGTTCCTTCAAGCTTGCTGGAGATGGAGTTTCTCGGGAATATTCTGGCATTGCTATCTCACCTGGAGCTGGTGGGGACGGAGCTCTCTTTTTACTTTTAGGTTTGGCATTTCTAGGTGGAGGCATTGGAGGAGCCAATTTGGCCTCTAACATAGCTGCTCCTAAATTAGAACCATGTATTGACTCCACTTTGTTCATAGCTGGATTGTTTCCCTTCTTTGAAAATTTTTTATAATTAGTTTTTTTATTACCAGAAGCTTCAATTTCTTTTTCCTTGAAGTCCTGGTAAAAGTAGTCGTCTTCAGGTATGACTAGCAACGTTGGTTTATATCTGAAACTGTTTAGCCGGTTTTTGGCTGCAGATATCATACCTCTGATACGCATAAAAAATTCTTGCGGTGGAGGCTGCGCCGATGTTATATCATCAGGTGAATCAGAAGATTTCGGTTCCGTGTGGTTTTCTGAACGAGAACCTTCGTTATTGCTTTTGTGATTAGAATGATTTGTATAGTATGAATCTGGTTTTCGGTGAATTGAATCTAAAGCTTTCATTCCATTTTCAGTTGGTGAATGATTTGATACACTCTGAAAATGCAAATGGAAGTTCATTTAATACAATAAAAAACGTTTTTATAAATAAATATAACTTTTGAAATTGTGTCTAATATCTTTCTAATGCTACTTACATCGTACTATAATTCACAAACGACTACAACTTTAAAAGTAATGCTTTTCACAAAGAAGGCAAAAAAAAAAAAAAAAAAAAAAAAAAAAAATCGAACTTGAAAACAAATTGTTTTCTCTGGAAAATGGATTAGTTAATTATTTTTTTATTCCAAGCTTCTCGATGTTACTTATACCGCACATTAATTCCTAACGGAGCAGAACTCCAAAAGTGATGTTTTTTGAAAAAGAAAAAAATATTTTAAGCTGGAAAACAAATTCCCTCCTAAGTAAAATGGATTAAAAATTAATTTTTATTTTAATCTAAGCTTCCTCACTAATTATTATACCACTTCCAAAAGAAGCTCACAAAGCAAGAAATGTAAAGCAAATTGAAAAGAAATAACTTTATAAGTAAAATTAACTAATTTTTTAATCCAAAGCTTTCTAAAATTACTTATACCGCACACTATAATTCATAAAGGGGGAAAACTCCAAAAGCTATATTTTTCAAAAAAGAAAAAAAAAAGACTTTTGATCTTCCTAATGTTACTTATACTAAACTAAAAATAAACTCTGCGGCTCTATAATCCATTAAGAGGCTACTTCACTCACGCGAAAACATAATGTTAATCTTATGGGAGACATTTTTTTTAAAGTATCTCGTTAGCATTTAAATATTTTAAATGATTTTTTTTGTATTGGATAGCTGAGGTTGATTTCTACAGAGGCCGTTTTTTACTTTTTCGATTTTATATACAGGTTTTCTTATAAGGATGCTTCCACTTTCGAAACCGGTTTCAAAAGTAAAAGTATCTTCATTAAAAAAAAAAAAAAAAAAAAAAAAAAAAAAATCTGCAAACAAAATTGAAAAGTAAAAAAAGGCCTTTGTAGAGATCGGCCTCAGCTATTCATTGTAGAAAAAAAAAATGCTATTCATTTAAAAATATGGAAATGCAAACGAGATATTAAAAAAAAATTCTACTATAGGATTAACATTGGCGAGCGGGTGTTTTCGCGTGAGTGAACTAGCCCCAAAGCCCTTCATCCGTAAAATCTGAAATTGCCCTTGATAATGTTAAACCAATGGGCGGCTGATGCATTCGTATTTTTAAAATATCTCCTTAGGAAATTAATATTTTTAACTTCTTTTTTATGTGTATTTTTCTTGAAGGATGCCTCTTTTTTTTTCTTTTTTTTTTTTTTTTTCAAAATATTTTTAAAATATATGTTTAATTTTATTTGAAGTGAATTATGAATATCTTACTCAGTTTCGCTATTTGACAACTAAGAAAAAAATATTCATCCTTTAAGAACAGTCCACAGAAAACAAAAGTTAAAAATATTAATTTTCTAAGGAGATATTTTAAAAATGTGAATGCATCACACGCCCATTGGTTTAACATTAACAAGAGGAATTTGAGATTTTAATGATAAGAGCCTTAAGGATCTTGGCCTACAGTCCCCAACCCTGTTTTCATGACCACGGGCCTTCAGATGCTATACAGGATATCCCCGGTCAAGTTTTAAACTTAACGCGGGATTGATACTTATTTTACCGACCACAAAGGGATATAAGATCTATTGATTTTGGCCAAGTCCGGAGTCAAACTCTGAACATCTAGCGTGGCAGCGCGATTCGCTGGCCAGTAAGATACCGGGCTTCAATGTTTACTTATTCTTTACACTAATTCATAAAGGAACGCAACACAAAAAGTGATATTTTCAGAAAAGGCAAAAAACAATTTCAAACTTGAAAACAGAAGGGTTTTTGAGTTGGATTAGAAATAGATTAAAAATTACCTAATTTTTTAATCCTAGCTTAAAAAAATCAGTTTATTAATCTATATATATATATATATATATATATATATATATATATATATATATATATATGAGCCAGGTTAGTTGACGATTTGTTTTTGTAAAATGGTGCTTTGCAAAGTCATATGTTAAAAAATATATATAATCACTCGCTGACGGCCATTTTTAAAGATAAATAAATGTGTTCTTTGTGACAGCCTGGAACGTATTTTAATGATCCGCTCGTATAATCATATCAGGTGAAATGTTTTGCATTTTATCACTTTACGAATTAGTGTGCGGTGTGTGAATATTGAATAACTATTCATGCAAATTTAAATGGAAAAATTATGCGTAACTTTTAGCTGAGATTTTACAGATTTTTAAGAAGAATTTTAAAGCATTCTTCAATTCATTTCCTTTAATATTTACAGATGCAAAATAATAAAATATAGTCTGGAAAAATATTTTGTAATTAATTACCTTCGAAGATTTAGTTGTAAATTCTGCTTCCTGAACCAAGTTATTAATGTATGCATTCCGTCTCTGCAATGAAAAAGAAAATTCGTGAATTATCTATACATATGTATACACACATTTGTTTAGGATAGAGTTCTTATAATATATCTAGAAGTATTATAAAAACATGAAAATAAAATAGTTTAAAAAGATGTAATAAATGAAAATATTGCTTTAAAGAATAAAACATTTTTTTGGAGGGGGGGGGGGAGGATAAATATAATAAAAATGAGATTTATTTTAATTAAATAGTTACGCAAGCTCATTGAAAACCAAGTTATTGCTTTCTTGCAATCAGTGAATACAAAATTAAACTGCACATGCATTTAACATGCTGTATACATACTATAAAAGAAACATTTGATATTGTATGTAAGCAATTTCGTGGTAATATTTCACTACGTTCGTACATTCATCTTAGGGTAGTCACCCGGCAACGGAAACGTTATGAAATGTTTGAATGTATTAAAAATATCAAACTATGATAGTTAAATAAAAGGAAAGTCAATTAAGCTCGACCGCTATTTAGTTTTATATAGGAGAAAAAAAAAAAAAGACGTAAACTATTTAGGTATATTTTTTCGCAAGCTATAACTGTGTCTTTTTTAACACTTTCAACCTAGTTGAAAAGTGTTTATGACTTCGGTTTGTCTGGCCGTCTGCCGTCTTGCCGTCTGCCGTCTGCCGTCTGTCCGTGCTCTAACTCCCGTAAATATGCTCGGATTGCTCTGCAATTTTTATATGTTATTGTCGTTATCTATAGCATGTTCCCTATTTCAACGGAAGTGTGTAGCACTTATAGTTTTATTACAGGGACACTCAAAAGAATTCCGTTACATTGCGGTCTATGGGGAAAAATCATTTGCGGTTTATTTAAATAATGTTTCACTATTGTAAACACATTGAAATTTATATAGATCACTAAGATGCATTAGAAGAAGCTTAATATGGAATAGTAGGTGTATAGCACTTAGAGTTACTTTACAGGGACAGTCAAAATAATTCCGTTACATTACGTCTATGGAGAAAAATCTTCTGCGGCTTATTTAAATAATGTTCCACTATTTTAAACGCATTGAAGTTTATATATATTACTAAGGTGCATTACAAGAGGCTTACTACAGAATAGTGTGTGTATAGCAGTCATCGTTCATTTACAGGGACACACAAAAGAATTCTCTACTGTCTGTTAACACTAATTCCTGGAAGTGCGTTTTAAGTCACTAAACGCGATTTTAATCTTAACTAGCTTTTTGTCTATTACGTGGTGAGTATAAATTCTGTAGATCCTATACAGGGCAGCACAAAAGTTCGCGAACACATTTCCGTTTATTGACAGAAACTCCAGAAGGAGAATTTACACGGTGCTACGCGTTTCCTAACTAAACTAAAATTTAGCATCCTATGTATATATACAAATCTATAGATCATATACAGGGCTACATAAAAGTATTCGGATATTTTTCCGAATATTGTATATATTGAAAATTCCTGAAATTATGTTTTTAAATATGTTATGCGTTTTCTAAATTGTTTACTTAGATGTTAGCTTTTAGCTTATTAAACGGTATGATTTGTAAAATTATTTTGGAAGCGTTGGAAAGTGCTATATAATCTATGCCTGACGCATGATTTTTCGTTCTTGTTTAAAGATTGCGCACGTCTCGTTACTGTGGTTCTGGATGAAGTGCATCACGGCCGGTCATATATTCGTACTTTGTGACATTTATCCTATTCTTATTCCAACCAGCACAATATGGTTGAGCCAACGTTGGCTAATTTTTAGCCAACTGTTGTCCAACGTTGGCCGACGGTAATAAATGTCCGCCTTGACGATCCATTTGCCAACAAAGGCCCAACTGTGGTCCAACCGTTAGATCCTCAGAGTCCTGCATAGATGCTCTCGAAATCAGAGGAGTCTCTGTAACTACCATTTCCCAACGGTTTACGCAAACTGCCAACAATGGGCCGACAATCTGTGCTCTGTGCTACTTGGGATATATTCCAATTTGGCCTCTTTCTTACAATTACAGGCATTCCAATGATCTAAAAAAATCAATTTTTAATCTACAGAGTTATCCCCTTTTCTTCTTGAATGGATTTCTTATTTGCTGATTAATGGAGTAAGAAAGATTTGGACGTGGAAATAAATGATGATTGAATTCTTCAATTTATTTGCATTAGAAAATAAGATAAAATTGGCATTCCAACTCGTGAGTGTTCGACAAAAGTAGTTTAAATTTTCTTCAAAACAGTTATTCAAATCTTGATATATTATTTATGTACAGCCTGCGATTCCTGTGTACTCTTACGAAATTGCTTGTATAGAAATGGAATTGAAGATATTTTAATCAAATAGATAATAAATATCATTTTCAATTATCGTCACATAGTTTCGAAAATCGAAAGGAAATATTTACTAGTCCCTTTCCTCCCACAAAAGGAATGATCTAAGCCCACCTTAACAATTACTGGAGAAGCCCATTGTATGTCAAAGTCATTTTTATAGAAAAATATAAAATACCTCACAGTTCGTCTCTTCTATTGACTCCGTTGTATTTTCTGGAGATCTGTTTTGTCTTGATGCCTGCCGTCTATTTTTCCGGACTTTTAAATAAATAAGAACAGCACCCACGTATATCAGTCCGAGAATTCCAAGACATAATCCAATAATGATGAAATTATTCTTATTTGAAGATTGTTCACTGTAATCTGGCTCTAAACCTGCAATTACAACAAAGATTTTGATTACAGAATAAATATGCAAACTAATAGAAAGTTTAAAGATGTTAGAATACATTTAAAAGTTTTACAATCCGGAACTTCAGCTCATTTTTCCATAGACATTTGCTTTAAGTAAGATTTTGAAAGCTTCCATTACTTGAAAAATAGCTCAAGTTAATTTTAAACGTGTAATGAATGGAAACAAAATGCATTTACCGTAAGTGCTTTTAAATTCCAAAGATTAATTTTTAAAAGCGCAGAAAATGTATTTAAAACGACTTAAATTGTATGTAGACACACTCGCATGCATGGTACGCAAAGGGGTGTATTCGTAGAGTGGGATTGGTTCGTATGTTTAATTTAATTTGTGATAATTATAATTTTAGGCACAAAATATATTGTTTATAATCATGTATTTTTCATATAAATGCACCATACGTAAAATCAGTGGAATGGAGAGGCCTTTTGCTGAGATTTTGCTGAGTCCTGGAAGGTTCCCCCTTCCGGTAAGGATAGAAATAGTGGGGATATCTTTCAGAAGTCCAACCACTCTCGATACTCTGATACCTCTCTTTAAGGAAAGCACCAAAGCACTTTCCTGGACAAGATATTAACAACAACTGATGTATTTAATCACTGTCTGTGGTTTAGTAATGATGTAGAAAGCAAGCGAGTTAAAAATATCCTACCTTAAAAAAATTAAATTACTATTTATTTAAAATTAACTTTCTTGCTCTCAACCGCAACATTACTCACTATTCACGCAATATTCATTAATCGACAATGACAATTTAACATTTAGAAGTGGCATTCACCTAGTGAGTTACATTCTATTATTATACTGAACATTTATTTTTTCATATAATTAAATTTTTTTTATCATATATATTTGTTTCGTTTTCTTCATTAATAATTAATATTTTTTTTACATTATTTACACTCAACAATTCTTACTGTGTAAACGTGTTAGAAAATTATCTTTTGTGATTGCAGTTTTTACATAATAAATTATATTTTGTAATTCTAGTTTTTACATTCTGTGTAAAAAGTACCCGGAATTGTTAAATGAAACAGAAAAAAAAATTATTTATTTAGTTTTTTTCCTTCAAATTAGGCCCCATATAGTCTAAATGCACTATGCCATGCTTGACCCAATATTCCATACATTTTTCATAGGCTGATTGAGATAAGGCCTCTAGTTTCCTCAGCGAATTTCTTTTTATGCACTGTAAAAAATGACCGATGTTTCTTATTTTATGAAAATATGCTATAACCACGAACGAAAATATAATATAATCTTCTGAGTTATCCGAAATTTCAAATAGCATGTTACATTGTCTTTTGAATTCCCAGAAACGAATAGATCTGCAAAATTTAAAGAATAATTTATAAAAACAAATTATTTTTAGCTGCCCGAATTTTTCAGAAACGTTTCCGAGGCGTTTTTATAGTATATTAATTAGTGTCCTTAGCCTGGAATACCTGTTTTTCGAATGCTATCAATTCTGAAGTAAACATTTTCATGCTAAAAAAAAATGTTTAACAGACAAACATGCAAAATTAACAGCGTTAACAATAACATTAAAATTAAGATTATTTATTTACTCTTTCATGTATAAATTAACTTATGCGGCTGAAAACGTGTATTTGAGAATGGATAGCATTCGAAAAACAGGTATTCCAGCCTGAGGACACTAATTAATACACTATAAAAACCCTTAGGAAACGTTTCTGAAAAATTCGGGCAGCTAAAAATAATTTGTTTTTATAAATTATTCTTTAAATTTTGAAGATGTATTCGTTTCTGGGGATTCAAAAGACAATATAACATGCTATTTGAAATTTCGGATAACTCAGAAGATTATATTATATTTTCGTTTGTGGTTATAGCATATTTTCATAAAATAAGAAACATCGGTCATTTTTTACAGTGTGGCCTCAATTTACTCAAAACGGTTTCCTCGAAATGATAATTGCAGCTTCGGCAACAGGAAAAAGTCACACGATACCATATCAGTCGAATACACTGCCTGGTCTAGATATTCGTTGAGTTTTTAGCTAAACACTCTTGTACAACGATAGCTTTGTGCGATGGTGCATTATCGTGGTACAAAATTCACACGAAATTTCGGCGATTTTCAAGATGTTTGGCACACGAAATTTCATTTGAAACATAAAATGTAAGGCAAACTCTTTGTTCATTTAATTTTTCCACTGTCAAAAATCGCAGGGCACTCAAAAGTATGATAAAACAAACTGCTGTCAACGCACTAAGTCATAAATGGCGCTCAAACTCCGCGTTGGTTCACTGATACCAACTTACAGAAAAAAAAATTGTCGTTATATCTTTTATGCTCGTATTTTACTTGATAAATTCTGGAGACTTTTTACACAGAATATTCTAAGTAAACATTTTCATGTTCAACAAACATGTTTTACGGACAAACATGATAACCGTAATTTAACTCTATTCTGACCATAAAATGGACAATAATATGGTCAGAATAGAGTTAAATTACGGTTGTGTAACCGTTTTCTATAAAACGGTCAATGACTGGACAGTTTGCTGCAACTTTTTAACAGTGTATTATATTTTTCTAGATTAAGAAATATTTGTCTTTTTTTACAATGTAAAGAATAACAATAAACTAACAAGAGTCAATAAAAACTCAAACGTTTATTTATTGTTCCCGTGTTTTTCAACATTTTCTTTAACTCTTTAATTCCCACATAAAATCTACGGGATAAATTTTCATTTTTTTAATTGTTTTTAGCTATTTAGCTTCTTAAGACAAATATATGCAATTTTAATGTTTTCTTTTTCTGTTTATTTGGTTGTTATAGTATCGTATAGTGCAGTGTACATTGAACGCTGAAGTAATAATTCCTTGACCATTTTCATTCACAAGACTTTTAATACTCCTATACCAATGATAAATTAGGAAAAAAATGTCAGTCGAATGTATTTTACGCGTTATGGTAAACGCAAAACTTAGACAACGTCTAGTCAAAATGAAATGAAGAAGTTTGGAAAGTTATAAAAAGTACCTGGTTTTGACAGCAAGTGTTGATTAGATACCAACAGCATCAATAGTTCTCCAAAAAGCCAATAGGAGCGTGAATTTGCCTCTAGAATTACGGAGCAAAAAAAAAGAGACGCACCCTGGAGGGTGAATTGGAAACTAAAAGGTTAATTTTTTGTGCGTTACTGTTTTCTCGGGAGATTAGGAATGTCACTTTATTCTTTTTGAGCAGAACTGAAAGCTCCCCATTCCTCTACTAATCTAAAGACATTTTTTAACAGAGGCTTTACTTACCTGGTGCCCATCCAATTCGCAGAGCTGCACAAGGTTCAAATGTTCCATTATTGCTTTCTCCTTCACACTGTAAACGAATTAGAACCAGATGATGTTCCAGACTACGTCGATCTTCATCATTTCCTAGCCACTACAAAATAGATCATGGATATTTAATATCGTTATAAAAAATAATCAGACTTAAATTAAAAACAATAAGATACATTAAAATTAAAAACAAATTAGACGTTTCGTACTATAAACCTAGCAGCTCATCAGTAAAAACATCAATATCAACAATTTCAGAAGAGAACAAGCACCTTTTTATAGCAACTGTGGGAATTTACATTTTTCTATCCACTGATATTTTTCAAAAATTACTTTTGATTAACGGTTTAACATATCGAAAACACCGTAAACAGAAGAATCGTTATTTTTTCATAAAGTTACGGTTGTGTAATTACTTTTTAGAATACCAAAGTTTTATTCTCACGTTTTTCTTTAATAGAGAAAAATAATCTATGTTAAGTAAGTCGTGAGAGTAAAAAAAAAAAAAAAAAAAATGTTGGTAGCTATTCGAATAATTGGAGTTCGAATAACTGGCACTCTCCTGTATGCACAGTACAAAAAAAGTCCGAATGAATCATAATTCCCGTTCTAAAAGTTGCAGGTTAAAGCTGTTTTCACCAAAATTCTTTGTTTATGATTTTCTATACTAATGTAATAGTTAAACTTTCTTGTAACGTCACAGAAGAGCTCAAAAACGGCCGCAACGACTTCACATCAACGTCACTGCAACTTACATTGACGGTCAAAAAGTCACTCTTGCGTCATAGTGATGTTACTGAGACGCCACAAAGTTATAGGGGTTGGTACTTATAATGAAACTTTCTTATCCTATTACCTATCACTTAAGGATTTTTTCAAATATAAATCTCTATGCACCCGCGTATGGCACTGTATATGTTTTTGAAATATGTATTCTAAACATGAACAATAAATATGTGTGTTTGTGTAAGAGGGGAGGGAGAGAGGTGCGCCCGCGAAGGTGTTTAAAATATTCAAATGCACACCTGATAGTACAAAGGTAGGTGACCCTTGTGCAGAACATAGAGAGAGAGAGAAAAAAACCGTGAATACTTTTAGTAAAGTTGCATAGTTTGGTTATTTTATAACAGTATCTTTAACTTTTAAGATGAATTTAATTTATTCAAACAATATTTTTCGAGACATTGAAAAAAAACTTAATAATTTTTAATATCGACATTAATAAGTTTTTTTTTTCCTGAAATTTTGAGTTTTACTCTAACGCAGTTTCTATTTTAAAAATGTGCTATATTTTCTCATACAAGCAAAGGAAAAATATCCAACAATTGTCGAAGAAATTCTAGAAAACCCAGACTCAGTCAGCATATTTCTGATATGAGCACTTACACAAACAGCGTAATTTTTAGATAATGATATATAAGGAGAAGGGAGTAGAATTTCAGTTTCATCTCTATAAAAGGAAACGAAAAGCCTACGAGGTGAGTAAGATATCTCCTTTTTTTAACTTGTTTTGCCCATTTTTAATTCATATTTCCTAGTCTGCATGCTTTTAAAAATATTTTACCAAACATTTACTAAAATGTTTTACTATATGTTTTAAATGTTTTACCAAACATTTACCATAAATATTCTATTATATATTCTAAAGTGTTATAGTAAATATTTCCCAAAATATTTTATTATACGTTTATACTAAGCATTTAGTAATTTGTTTTATTACACGTTTTTAAGTGTTTTATTAAACATCTACTAAAATTCTTTATTATACGTTTCAATACTAGAACGCCCAGCAGGAGTCAATTTGACTCCAACCAATAAATGATTAACTGTTGATTCGAACGAGAAATTTCTTCTTAAAATAAGTTGAATATATACCACACAGAAATAAGTCAACCAAATAAGTTAAATAGTTTCAAATGTAAAATTTGGTATAAAATATTATTTTAAAGTTTGAGTAAAAAATCCGAGCGTTCTTGTGTTAAATGTTTTACTAAAATGTTTTATTATACTTTTTAAACTTCTTTTTTCTGTAGAAAATCTAGCTAAAATTTTCTCTCAATGATGCTGTTTATTTGAGGCTGGTGTTTCGACAGAGTGTGAGCTGCAAACTTTTTTTTCACACAGAACTTTGAATCTTGTATCTTGGCTTAAGATAAGCCAAAAAATGTTTGGGAATACAAGAAATGACTCGTGCAGTTATCAGCGAACATTATTGTCATCTTTTACATATGTTATTGTTTTATATAAAACAAATTTAGTAATGATAGCTTGTACGTGTGAAATAATTATATATACATGGGTGGACAGATTGAGAGCTGTGGGCCACGACATCACAATATAAATGTTTCTGTAAAACATATATATTTTTTAATTTATAGAATGCAGGGTTTTCGACCAAATTTAACGCCACTCTTCGAAAAGTTGACAAAGTTCGGTAGACTTGAACTAAAAACTAAATATATTGAATATTTAATGAGATATGAGTAGTTGTATGAAATAATTTTTAACTGCGCATGCACGAACGATAAACTTTTTTTTATAGTTAAATACATAGAACAACTTACATAGAAAGGCCTGTGAAATATCGTAAAAAATCAGACAGACATCAGAGAAAAAGTAAGCTGAATTTCAATTTATGCAAATTCCTTACTATCCAGCTACTTTTAGAAGGTGTAGCGTCATGACCAATGGACTGGAGACAGGATGGCTTTTTTAGATGTTTTTATTACACAGCTACAGGACAGCACAATGTACTAAACAACTAGACAGAAATAATTCTTCAGTAATAACAACTAGACTAACATTAAATTAGTCTGTTGACAGTATTACATACTGCCCGTGGGTTTGGCCTCGCTAAAGTTCTTAGCAATGTTCGTTACTTTTCCGTGGAACAGTTTATTTCTCCCGGTAAAATTATGAGCCTTCATCCAGGCTCCGTATACTTTTCTCATAACCGGCCTAGGTCCCGGCTTTTACCTGCTCGCCTCACTAGCGACAGAAAAATCAGAGATGACTCCAGCTCGCTGTCTTTTGATCAAGTCCTCTTTTGACCTCTTTCAGCCGTGTATATATCCAGGCTCTACCATTGTATTTCGAGTGGAGGTTGAGTACTTACCATATGGCCTCAAGCATGTGGAGAATTATTACATTCCCATGTCAGGAAAGCCTTCAGATTTTTCAAGTGTTCATAAAATTATGATACTTCAGTTTGTCAGAACTGAGTTTGGTCCTTCACTCGAAAACATTTTACGGCCTGCGAATAAAAAGTTATTTACAGAAATTGCACTCTTATAGAGGAATAATTCGAGATAACCTGAGAAAAACGTGACTTTTTACTTTTTTCAGCAAAACGAGGAGAATATCTTACAAAAGTAACCGAAATTCAGCTCACGCAATATCTCCGATACCTTTCAGAATTTTCACGATATTCAACTCGTTTTTTCCTATATGTTGGCCTATACATCTATCTGTCAAATTATAAAATAAACATTTATATTATTCACGCATGCACAGATAAGATATTTTTCATACATACGCCATCCATATATTCATTTCATCAATATATTTAATATAATCATTTATTAATTGCATTATAATGTTTCTACTGCACTTTGCCCAGTTTTTGGAAAGGAGCGTTAAATTTGGTTGAAAACTCTGCATGCTATAAATAAAAAACATTTGATGGTTTTATAGAATTTTTATATTTTCACGAATATGAGTGCCATTTCTTACACAAACGCATGCAGACTTTGTATAGGTATCACATAATCATTTGCTACAGTGACCAAAAATTTCGAGCATTTTATATTACAGAGGGATCGCAGTTTTTAAAATTTTATTCAGTTTAGTATTGGTCCTTATTTGTCCTCGTGACTAAATATTGACTGTAAAATATGAGGTCAAACATGTTCTTTAAATTTCTCCAAAATTCAAAGGTAATTCGTCAAGTGCTTCCGTAGAGATTCGACAAAACGTCTAAAATTGAATGTCATTATCCATAATTTATGAGCATGTGAGTGTAAATGTGTGCTAAAATAGAAGTGAAAGTTAATGAAATGTAATTATTTTATTTATGAACTAATTCTTTTTTGTAATAACTATTCAGTAATTTTTCGTTTTAACTACATTAAAAATCAATATTAATAAGTGATAAACTCCATGACTCTTCATTCCGATTTCAAGCGAAGGATAAAGTTTGCACCACATGGCATTTAAATTTTCTCAGAATGCAAAGCCTTTGAAAGAAAGTCCATAATTTCTTTTATAAGATTTAATAGTTCAATGATGTATTTTATTTAAAATATTTCACTGAATTAATAGAATGTTAAATTATTATATTATAAAATTCACATAAGGCAGCTTTTCACATCATTGTACAGGTGGCGCCACAAATCCGTTAACTTTTTAAAACTTTATTAAAAATGATCAAATGATGCTAAACAATTGCGGTTTACACGAATGGGATTAGAGGGAGATCGGATTTCTTTTATTAACAAAAAGCGTTGTGGTTAAAAAATGACCGATAGATGGCGTTTGCAAGCATAATATGAAGCAGATGTATGTAAATTAGGCTTATAGTAAAATACAATGAATATGAAGAGAATAACAACACAACTATGCATTCTATAGATTTATTTATGCAGCAAGTGTTCAACATGACCTGCACGACATGGTAAAAGTGCTTAACCAACAATGCTTGATCTGATCACTATAGCATACTGCTGGCATCGAATGAAGAATATATGTGAATTGAGGTGTTTTATTGACAGTTGATTTCCCTAAATCTGCTTTATATTATGCATGCCAACTCCATCTATCGGTCATTTTTTGAACCAAAACAACTTTTTTGTTATTAAAAAAACCCGATCTCCCATTAATCTCATTCATGAAAACCGCCATTCTTCAGCATCATTTGTTCCTTTTAATGAATTTTTAAAGTTTATGAATCTATGGCGCATCCGGTACTTTTAATGCTTTATCATGTTTTTTACATATGTTATGACATGAATTTTATACATTTTTTACGCGAATTAAATCACCCTTTTATCGATAAATGTTTTAAAAATAACTTTGACTATAAAATGCTTTACACCTTTTTTCAAAGAAAAAAAGTCAAAGGAAAATTCGAGTAAGTTTTTTTTCCTTCTTTGAAAATTATCTGTGTTTGAGTGTCATAAATTCAATGTAAGGTATTTGTAATAAAAGCCAGAATTAAAAATATTGATTTCACATTCGATATTTTTGCGGTTGTCAGAATGTAAAATAATATTTTTCATGACCTCTAGAACATAAACACGCAAAAACGTACTTTCCCAAGATCGATTACAATCCTTGTATTTGTGAGATACAAGGTTTAGGAGTTAATGTTACGATAAGTTTATTTTAAGTTTTGTTAGTCATATTTTTGCATAATTATGTTTATATTTGTTTTTAGTTTTTGTGATTATAGGGAAAAGAACACATATTTCCAGTTAGTTACTAATTTTCCCTTGAAATATCGTTGCATAAATTGTATAAATATGGAAATTACTTCATGCATCTCACAGATACAACGTAAGCAATAACGTAAATGTTTTGAGGGTGGTAATCGAGTGTTAAGACTGAAAATAATTTATTATACGAGACCGAACCCCCCCCCCCCCCCCCCAATAAATAAATAAGTAAATAAATAAAAATAAATTGCGGAGTATTTTTGTGATAATTTCCCAATTAGATCGTTCGATATTTTATTTACTATTAATTAGTGTATCTGAAAATTCACGGGAAAATATTGAACAATTTTTTCACACTAAACTGCATTGCTTTGCACTGAACAGCATTGTTTTTTCCCATTGTGTTCTAATTCATCAAATTCTAGAGGAGATGTAGAGCTAAAAACCTCACAAAAAGAATAAGAAGAATAAGAAGCAGGAAAAAAGAATTCGAGCGCCAGACTAGCATAGGGGACTTGAATTCCAAAAGCAAGATTAGAATATCGCCTTTCTTCTTCAAAATTCGTTATTTTTAGAATTTGCTAAAAGATATGCTTAGAAGTTTCAGTGAAGTAGAATAGCTGAAATTTTACAAAAACGTCCCACCGCGTCTTTTAATGAAGGTTAATTTATTATAATTCTTAAATTTAGCCCAGTTTTTCCCTTGGATTTTTAATTATGGTAAATAATGATAAATAAAACTTTAAACAATGTACGCTGTAAAAAAAGACAAACGTTTTAATCTACGAAAATATAATACAACCATGAACGAAAATATACAATAACCTCTTCCGAGTTACCCATGATTCCGAAAAGCGTTCTTTATCATTCGAAACCTCAGAAACGAATATATTTTCGAAATTTAAAAAATCATTTATAAAAACGTAGTTTCTTTTGCTGCCACAGATTTTCGGAAACGGTTTTGAGTAGTTTTTATAGTATATTAAACAGTTTTCTCAAACCGGAAAATCGGTTTCTAGGAAATATGTATCTCATATGTATCCATTCTCAATTAAACATTTTCAGCTGCGTAACTGAATTTATACATGCAAGATTAAGAAAATAATATTAATTTTAATATTAATGTTAATGCTGTTAATGTATCACGTTTTTCTGTAAAACATGTCTGTTGTACATGAAAATTTTTACTTGAGAATTGATAGTATTCAAAAAATCTATATTCCGTGTTAAGAAAACTGATTAATACACTATAAAAACCACTCGGAAATATTTCCGAAAATCATTGGCTCCAAAAGAAACTTTGTATTTATGAATTCTTCTTCAAAGATCGAAAATATATTGGTTTCTGAGGTTTTTAAAGATAAAAAACGCTTTTTTGAATAGTTAGTTTACACGGAAGACATTATTGTATATTTTTGTTCATGGTTATATGATATTTTCCTAGCTTGAGAAATAGTATATGTCTTTTTTTTTTCAGTGTAACTGAACAACAACAACAACAACAAAACATAGACATATATATCTCAGTCATTTTTGCATGCTGAATGCTGCTATGAAATAAATTATTGGCATTCTGACAGCCAAGAAAACTGGAATGTCAAATCCATATTTAGAATTCTGCATTTTTTTACAAATACCCTTTTTCAATTTATGAGAGTTGAACAAAGAAAATGTAAAGAAAATCTTATTGATTCCCAGTCTTGTTTTTATTTCAATTATTTTAGGAACCTTAAAAATATATTATAATAAAAATTACATATAATATAAAATATGTTTTTCGATCAAATGAATGATTTTATCCAGAAAAAATGTCTTAAAATTGATGTCGTTACTCATAAAATTTGATAAAGTAGTAAAATTATATCAATTAAAAAAGTTCCCATGCATTTACTCTATCTATATTATAAAGTGAAAACATGTCTGTCAGTAACGCAGACGTCACATTTCCAGTGGCAACGCCAATTTGTTTGAAAACTGTACCTCAATTTACGGATTTTTTGTGGTTTTTAAAATAATTTTCACACATGAATTTTTAAAAAATCTCTCTCTATCGTGTGCAGCCCTATTACGAAAAAGTAATCCGTTTGCACTTAAAATAATATAAATAAGTTCAGGAAAATTGTCGGCTAATATTCAATAACGAAATTAAAACTTCATAAAAAAAAAAAAAATTGATAAAATAATATAAACAAAACACAATTTTAATAGGCATGTAATAAAACTATGCGTTTTAAACTACTGATAATTATCAGAATCAGAAAGGCTGCTGTAGGTAACAAAATCTTTGGCAATTTCATTGGTTATTAACTCCTGGTATGCGGTTTATACGAATGTAGTGCTTTTAATAAATTTCAAAACAAGTTAGTGGGCAATCTAAAATATTTTATTAAATGTGAAAAATCTATCAGAGATTTCAATTAAAATACTATGGTTTTCACATATCTTCTGTAATCCAAAAAGCCCGGATTGGATCCCTTAATGAAGATAAATATAGAAGAAAAAAGTGTCATGTCTATAAGGTAGCGCTTGCATTTTGTATACGGGGATTTTAAAAATAGCTCACATTTTCGTTAATTTGATAGTGCTGCGCTGCCGCAACTTTATATATATAAATATTTCCACGCATAACATTTAAACGGATGGTCTAATTTTTATACTTTTTTTAATTGGAAAACATTTTATTGTGTTTCACAAATTTTCCACTTCTCACACGGTGACACATTGCATGCGGCAGATGGTGGATAGTACTGAACAATAAAATGTTTTACTTTCTGTTGCTTCTCTGTCCCTTATTGGTTGTTTTCAGTTTTCTTCTTAGTCTGTGTAGTGCCGGCGATTTTCGTGCTACAGGTACCGTTCAAACGTTTTTTATGGTTTATCACTACGAAGATCACATTCCAATAAAAAAAAAGTAGGTGTTGCCATTTGAAATTTTTGAAATTTTGTCACTATATATATACTGTTAGAATTTAACTGTTGTTTTTCATATGATTCGTGAGTGCATACCTCAAAATACTTTAAACCAATATTTCATTCAGTTTCTGTGAACGGCATGATAGTTAGGGGCTCATGTATCGCGAGAGTTTTTTTATAATCACCATGTATACGTTTGAGACTAAAATTTACTGTGTCACTTTAAAAGTTAATCACTTCTGAGTTAGTTAATTTATTATTTTACTTTAAGATTTAGAATGTTGACATTTTGGAGTTTAATCATTAACCTCTTGAAGGGCACCGGTATATAATATATATTGCACTTAATTTTAATCCCAAAATACCACAATGACATCAGAATTTTATAACCAAATTTTAAATTTATGAGTTACATGGGGAAAAGCTTTTACTTATTTAAAAAAAATTCGTTCGTGAATCCTGGTGTCAATCAATCATTTCAATATTTTAGCTACAAGAGTACTTTGCCCCTGAAGGGGTTAACAGATAGATATATGGCTGAATAATAAAAAAAAACATTTTCAAAACTAACACTTAATTATTGCAACTGAAACAGAATATTGGAAATGTTCTAATATGAGAAATCTTCCCGCAAATTCAGCAATACGTAATTTAAGCCTTTTTTTGTTCCATAGTACGTGGAAAAATCGCCATGGGCAAGATCAGGCACATATGTTGGCTGTTTGGGAAACATGAAGATGTTGAAATCTAATCAACACTTGGAGTTATAACTAGTTACTTTTTTTTAACTTTCCAAACTTTTCATGCCCTTTCGATTCCCGATACTTCGACGTTGCCCAACTTTTGTGTTTATTATGAATTGTAAAAGGTCTAAACTCACATTTTTTCACAATTTTTCTTTAATATAATATATTTAGAAGTTTTGTCCATGAAAACTGTCATGGAAATATTACTCCAATGCCGAATTCACACTGCAGTGTGGGATATTAAAACCCCACCCCATTAAAATTGCATATATTTGTCCAATTTCGAGGCTAAATAACGAAAATCAATCGAAAAAATGGAAAATGCTCTGGTAGGTCTTTTGTGGGAACAGAAGGGTTAACCATGTGTAACTGTATGCGAAAATTGCGAAGTATCCAGATTATAAATCTAAACAAAAACGTAAAAACAAAGTTATTACTTTTTAAGATCATCTAGTAACTTTTTCGCCACTCTTTATCATAAAGCAAAAACATATCCGTGAGTAACGCTGACGTTATATTGACAGTGCCAACACCTGACAAATAAATCCCTTTTACTGCTATTCTTATGCTAACTTCTAACCATCGCACAATTTCAATTTTTACACCGTCGGAAAAATAAATGTCCTTTCAAATGCAATTTGTTTGAAAACTGTAACTCAATTTACTGTTTTTTTTTTTTTTAGTTTTAAAATAAATTTCAAGCATGATTTTTTTTAAAAATCTACCTTTATCGCGTGCAACCCGATTACAAAAGATTAACTCGTTTGCACTTAAAACAATATAAATAGCTTAGCATTTGTTACCGGCTAATATTCCATAACGAAATAAAAACTCCATCAATAAATAAATAAAAAATTATAATTAATACACAAATTTAACAGATATGTAATCGAACTACGCGCTTAAACCGCTAAAATTACTAGAATTAAAAAGTCTGATGTGAGTAGCGAAATCTTTGGCGATTTATTCGTTTATTAACTTTTTTTTCATGATACTATTACGAAAGTATCGCTTTTAATGAATTTCAAAATTTTATTTGAATACATAACGGATATTTTCATGTAAAATGATTTTTGGTGTTGTTAGTGAGCAATCTACAAAAAGTATATTAAAAAAATCCTATAAATCTCCTAAAAAACTATATTAAAAATAGAGTTTCCAATACAAATATTGGCTTTTACCTATATTCAGTTACCCGGGAAGAACCCCGTAGTATTACTTAAAATCAATCTAAGCTGAACATTACTTCACTGAAAATACAAAATCAGTATTACAAGCAGTAAATATAAACTGCTAACAGTGTTTCCAATATTTGTACGCATAACAACGCCCTCGCATACTTTTCACAACTCGTGCTTTAAGTAGCGGTGTTTTGCTGAATAATTATCGCATAAAACTTTCATACACAATGTTTTCAGACATCGTTTTCTCCCTTATCCTTCACGTGAGGCCATTTGCTAATTGTTTTGAAGTTTGACAAGAACGAAAGAGCTTATCAAATCGAAAGGTATTATTTACAGATGTAGGAGTAAAATGTTATGTAAAATTATGCATGTAGTTTCGATTAGAGAAACATAAGAAGGATTACAAGAAAAGCTTCTTTGTCAAATGGTCATAAAAGTATAAAAACAATTTTTGTATGTGATGCGATTTCTTTTTAGTAATAGGATTTTGTTCTTGATAGTTTGTCCCAATTAAACGGCTGCCCCAACTATACTGTGTCTACTGTATTCATTCTAGAGATTTTATCTTGCGTTTAAGGTGACTCGGACACAAAATTTTACTCTTTTTGCTTCTAAATATTTTCTGCTCTATTTTAACACTTTCCAACATAGTTGAAAAGTGTCTGTGAATTCGGTTTGTCTGTCCACGCTCTAACTCACGTAAATATATTAGGATTACCATGTAATTGATATATTACCATGTAATGTTATTGGGGGTTACTATGGCATGTAAAGGTATTGAAAATGAAGTGTGTAGTATTTATACTGCGTTTACAAGGACACTCAAAATAATCCCTTTACATTATGTCGTATGGGAAAAAATCGTTTGCGATGAATTTTAACGATGTTACGATGTTTCAAACATACGAAATTTATATACATCACTGTGGTGTACTGCAAGATGCTTACTGTAGAATACGGCTTGCGTACCATTGATCGTTCATTTAGAAGGACACAGAAAAGATTCTGGTTACAGTACTGTGTATTGTACAGGGTGGTTAAAATTAAACTGACGGTACTCAAAGACTCATAGCTCCGGTTCTACTGATCGGATCCGAATGAAACTTCAAATATATGTTATGTAGATCATGCGGCCAAGGTTTTCGTAAAAAAAAGTTTGAAATTTCGCTATCAGATGGCGCTGTATTGCTGAAACCATATGCAAATGAGTAGCTAATGTAATTTTGCTATAAAAGCGATACGTATGGTTCAAAGAAATCATTCGTCCGCAGTGAACATGCCGATGAACAAGAAGGAACGCGCATAGGTCGAAAACGTGAGAGCAGAATGAGAGCAATGCTTCGGCTTTGAATGCAATTTCCTCCACAATCGCCGACTCAGTTGCTCGTCGTCCGCTTCCGGTGCAACATCCAGAGGACCGGTTTCTTCAAACTAACGAATCGTGCCTCTAACTTCATTTAATACTACTTTCAGATCGGATAGTTAAGATATCTTAGACCGCTGAACTCACTGAGTGTTCCAGAAACTCACTTAGTGAGTTCGAACTTTCCATTGCTATATACAGTCAGTAACGCTCACTCTGATTGGCTCTAGAGGCCGATTGGCTGTTCAGTTTGCTTTTAACATATGCGCATGCGCACTGGACACGGTGATGTTGAGTGAGTTATCTTAAATGCGTTTGGCGGTGTGGACAGGTATTCAATTCCGGGGAGGTACCACCTCAAAAATGGCGGTCTAAGATATCTTAAATGTCCGATGTGAACAGGGTATTACGGACGTTTTTCATCCGCCGATAAGCACGGAGTGCTGCCGAAGCATTGCTCTCATTTTGATAAAAAAGTTTTCGATCAATGTGCGTTCCTTCTTGTTCATCGGCATGTTCACTGCGGACGTATGATTTCTTTGAACCATACGTATCGCTTTTATAGCAAAATTACATTAACTACTCATTTGCATATGGTTTTAGCCATACAGCGCCATCTGGTAGCGAAATTTCAAACTATTTTTTTTTTTTTTTTACGAAAACCTTGGCCGCATGATCTACATAACATATATTTGAAGTTTCATGCGGATCCGATCAGTAGAACCGGAGCTATGAGCCTCTGAGTACCGTCAGTTTACTTTTAATCACCCTGTATATGAGCAGTAATGAGTGGAAGTGCGTTTTCAATCGTAATATGCGGTTTAAATTAATTTTTTTTGCATATTACTTGGTGTGTATAAATTCTATATAGATCATATACAGGGCTGCACAAAATCATACATTTCCGTTTATTGACGGAAATTGCTGAACAAATATTTTCAAATGTTTCCTAACTCAGCTAAATTTTAGAATACTAAGTAGTATATCGACAAATCTATAAATCATATGCAGGGATGAACAAAAGGATTATTATATTTTTCAGACTGTAGATGGTAATTGCTGAAATTGGGTTTTCAAATATGTTATGCGCTTTCCAAATTGTTTACTTATTGTCTGGGCGGGGCTAGTTGAGCTTAAGCCGAAAGGTAGGCCTCCCCGCCCGGTTTGACCTTGACCTTGTTTACTTATTGTTATCTTTTACCTTATTAAACGGCAAAACTTTGTTACAGTATTCCGAATGTGTTGGAAACCGTTTCATAATCTATACTTGACGTATGATTTTTCTTTCCTGTTCTTTATAGAAAAGTATATTTATTTATATATTTCTTTTGAAATGTAAATTCTTTAAAAAATTAAAATTTTATTTTTAAAAATTAAGAATTTCAAAGCCTTGTTTAAAATTTGATATTCCTTCCGAAAGAATAACTTTTTTTGCACACTTCCTTTATTTTTGAGTACGGAAAATTATAAATATTAATTTAGAATCGATATTCACAAAAATATTTATTTTTAAAACTTTAATATTTTTTAAAAGAAAAAAGATTTTTTTATTTTATTTTATGATACGTTTTACTAAGGTATATTTTCAAAAATTTCTCCCAAAACCGAAACCCCCTGAAGACAATTTAAAGAATATGCAACTGAAGAATAATGTATAAAGTGTCGCAACTTTATCTTTGACAGAAAGCAAAGTTTAATGTCTAGTAGTAATAATGTCTATTTAAATGTGGTAAATCTTGAAAACAAAGAACACATTCTGAGATAAATGCATTTAATTCCTGGAAGAAGCCGCGACAACCACAACCAACCAACATTAATTTACTGTAAAAACGACAAATGCTTCTTAATATAAGAAAATATAATAGAACAACGGACGATACAATAACGTGTTACGAGTTATCCATGATTCTGAAAAGCGTTATCATTAGAAACCTCACAAACCAACATATTTTCAAGAGTTACAGAATCATTTATAAAAATGTTTCTTTTGGTGCCACTGATTTTCGGAAACGTTTTCGAATAGTTTTTTTTTCTAGTGTATTAATCAGTTTTCTCTACTTGAAATATAGGTTTTTCGGATACTATCCATTCTCAAGTTTAAACATTTTCATGTTCAACAAACAGGTTTACAGACAAACATAACAAATTCACACACCTTTAAAACGTCATTTTAGATAAAAATATCAATTTTCCATTTCTGCAATAATATTAAAATCCGATCTTTTATCTATCGAATTCTGCTTTAATTGTGTACATATCTGAAATAGAACCTGAGTTACAGCGTTTAAAGTTACACCTGTTACAGTTTGCCGAAGAATTTTACAACCGGAAATATTGTTCTGAAAACCGGAAGTAAGCTGAAATGTACGAGGGTCGATCCAGAAGTAAGGTTCCCAAAGAGCTCCAGCCGCAGGGGAAGGTGCGAGGTGAAATACGGCAACAGAGCTGTGCGCGGCTGTTCCCGCACTCGCGATTCCCCCGGCCACGCTTCGCTGCGCCGCTTATTCTTGGCTCAGCAGCCGTCCAAGATGGAGGTTCCCATTGTTGATCCCGCCAAGTGCGAGTTATTGTGCAACACTAAAAAAACTCACGCGAGCTATCCAGAACCGCCGGCGAGGACGACTGACAGCTGGTGTAACTCTGCTTCACGACAACGCCCGACCTCTCGTCTCCCGTCAAACCCAGGAACTTTTAACACAATTTGGGTGGCTTGTCATGCCCCACCCACCTTACAGTCCGGACCTCGTACCTAGTGATTATAACTTGTTCCCTAAGATCAAGGAACATTTGTTTGTCCTACGCTTCCGGAGCGAGGATGATGTCAAAGAAGAGATGAAACGCTTCCTCAACGGGTTGGCGGCGGAGGTCTATGACATTGGGATACAGAAATTGGAGCACCGTCTACAAAAATGCGTAGAAAAAGATGGCGATTATGTAGAAAAATAGAGCAAACTTTCTTCTTTTCAACAATGTAAATTTCTATGAGAATAAACGTTGTTGTCTATTTGTAAATTTGATGGGAACCTTATTTCTGGATCGACCCTCGTATGTTTACATTATTCTTTTTCGAGATTTAGCATTTAAATTGGATTATATGTCCAAGAAAATACATGGAGTATATAATTAAACCTCTAAAGAATAATAATTATTTTTATAGCAAGTTATATGTCCAAGAAAATACATGGAGTATATAATTAAACCTTTAAAGAATAATAATTATTTTTATAGCAAGCATTATTTAAAAGTTATTTTTAGCTTTTTGTCAAAATGAAGTTTTTCAGATTTTTACTGTACGCAAAAAATCCTACAACAAAAAATTATACATGAAATGCCTTGAAAACTTTTTTACTTACTTTACAAATGTTTATTGAAGGAATGGACTACAATAATGATAAAATATTAATTAGTTTTATATTTACACTGGTATAAGTTAAAAAGTTGCAAGAAATTTTACGAATATTTCATTACATTAGCACTTTAAGTGCCATACCATCTGCGAAAAAGATGCTATTATAATGCGGCCAGTCTATGTCCTATATAGAAAGTTATTCTCTTTATTATGCAACTTACAAAATGTGAATGTAATGATTTGATTTTCAGTTATCATGTTTTGCGCCAATGTCAATTTTTCACATTTGACTATTTTTTACTTTAAAAAAATCATTTCTGTGTAATTTCTAAAACGTTCAGATATTTTTCAAAGTTTTAACTTAAATGTTATTAGAAAAAATTGGAATAAAGAGAAAATTTCAAACAATCACCTCCGAAGGTGTGTGGATACCTTAACAGCATTAATATTAATATCAAAATTAATATTAATTTGCTACTCTTTCATGTATAAATTAAATTACGCATCTAAAAATGTTTAATTGAGAATAAACAGCATTCTAAAACCGATATTCCAAGTTCGAGAAAACTGATTAATACACAATAAAACCAGTCGGAAACGTTTCCAAAAATTAGTGGCAGAAAAATAAACTTTGTTTTTATAAATGATTTTTTAAATCTCGAAAATATATTAGTTTCTGAGGTTTCTTATAATAAAGAATGCTTTTCGGAATCATGAGTAATACAGAAAAGGTTGCTGAATGTTTTCGTTCCTGGTTGTATTATATTTTCGTAGATTAAATAATCATTTGTCTTTTTTTTTATAGTGTATATAGTCTTTTTTTATTTTACGAGAATGGTATTTTCAAAAATTTACCTCAAAACCAAAAATCCTGAAGCCAAATTAAAGAATATATTACTGAAAAGCAATGTATAAAGTGTCGCAACTTTATATTTCACAGAAAGTATGGTATATCAATTTAAATGTGACACATCTTGAAAGCAAAAAATACATTCTGAAATTTATATTTGAGTGTGAATTCTCGCACAAAACATGCACTTTAAGACTCGACGTTTTTCCAACTGTGTGAAAAAGTGTCCAGGCTGGGACACTTTTCACTCAGTTAGAATAATGTCAAATCTTATGATGTCTTTACCAATCAGTTCGATTCAGTTAAAAAATAACAAATTACATATGCACTTTACCAAGAAACAGGAAAAAATTGACTGAATATTTAATGATAACGTCTAAATATAAAATATGCAAAATTTTTCGGGAAAAAGAGTACTTGTACATTTTTACAGAGCTACACACACACACACACACACACACACACGCACACACACACACATATATATATATATATATATATATATATATATATATATATTCGTATATATATGAGATTAAAGAAATGCAAAATTATGTGTACCTTGGATACCTTGGACAGAAAATATCATCGGACAGCATTATCATGAATGAAATAAATAGAAGAATAAGAAATGGATGGAGTGCTTTTGAGAAGAAAAATATTATTCTGAAAAGTAACATGCCTCTTTGTTTGAAAAGAAAGGTGTTTAACCAATGTGTTTTGCCTGCACTAACTTATGCAGCAGAAACATGGACGCTAACAAAACGGATGGTACAAAGATTACAAACAACAGAGCGAAGTAGGGAAAGATGTATGCTAGGCATAACTAGAAGAGACAGAAAGAGAATAACCTGGATAAGAAGTCAGACGAAAGTATTTGACATCATAGAGAGAATTAAATGGCTAAAATGGAAATGGACTGGGCACATTGCAAGAAGACAAGACAATAGATGGGTCAGAAACACCCTACAGTGGTATCCCAGAGATGTAAAATGACCAAGAAGACGACCTCAAGTAAGATGGAGTGACGAAATCAGAAAATTGGCCGGTGTTAATTGGATGACTAAAGCACTAGACAGGAAACAATTGAAAAATCTGGGGGAGACCTACATCCAGCACTAGATTGAAAACGGTTCATGGTGATGATGACGATATATATACATATATAATAAATAAAATATTCAACATTTAATACTTTGAAAGCTATCCATTATTATGTGTAATGTATGTATTGCATTAATTTTACCAACCTTTTTGTTAAATCTGAATATCCGAAAATCAGTATATTCATGATTTCACTAACTTTTTAATAAATGCAATTACATACTTGTAATTACAGGTGAAAATATCGCTGCCTACATTCTGGTATTCTTCCGGAGTCTGACCCTAGTCAAATAAATATGTTTTAAGCAAGAAATTTTACTTAATAAATGGAATCAAATATGTAACTACGCAGAAATCCTTAATGTTGGAAACTATGTGAATGTACATCAAATCACGTCAAAAGATTAGAATCACAGCAAATGCTCAAAGCATGAACTTTCATATATTGGTAATAGTTAATCGCTATGTTTGAACCTATCATACTGTATCTCTGTCCTCTTTCTCAAAACATTGTTTTAATATATTATTTACATCTTTTGTTTCCCTGTTAAACCTGTTATTTCCCTGTTTTGTTTCCTTGTTGCACACCTGTTAAAAATTTGCTTCAAACAATCCAGTCATTCGACCGTTTTTATAGAAAACGATTACATAACCGTAATTTAACTTTATTCTGATCACTAATACGATCTACAATATGATGAGATACGCTTCACAATATGGTTAAGTAACCGTTATCATAAAAAAACGGTCTAATGACTCGACAGTTGCCTGCAGATTTTTAACAGTGTAACTTCTTCGTTCAATAATCAGTGATTAAATAAGGTGAAGATTACTGTTATGAAATAGTGGCTACATTGGGACTCTTTGCACACACCCTGCGCGATCTATTGTTATCAGCAACAACAAATTATTTTATATTTATTACACTGTTAAAAATTTGCAGCAAACTGTCCAGTCATTCAACCGTATTTTTTAAAAACGGTTACATAACCGTAATTTACCTCTCTTCTGAAAAATGAGAATGCTTCAAATTATCGTGAAATAACGGTTTTTTATAAAAACGTTCGAATGACTAGACAGTTTTCTGGAGATTTTTAACTAACTTTTTTCTAAAGATAAAGGATGCTTCTTGGAGTAATAGGTAATTCGGAAAAATTATTGTATATTTTCTTCTGTTGTAATATTGCATTTTCCTAGATTAAGAAACATTTATCTTTTTTACCGAACAGGGAAAATTATTTTGTAGTTACCCTGTATATCAGAGACTTACGCTTCTCACATATTTAAACATTTTACGAAACGAGAGAAAAACTGGCGTCAATTAATAAAAAAGAAATAACTGTCTTCGTAGGATGCCATACAAAAATAAGTAAATAAATAACTCAATAAAAATGTTCGTTCCGAACCAAAAAATTAAACCGGTAATAAACGAATGAATAAGATGAATAATTTAAACATTTATTCATGAGCTTGACAAAGCACGTGTCTGTAGAGTGCGCATCACGTAGTGAGTATTGTGTTTTGCGTGGTAACTAACAAGGTTGTTTTGCTTATTTTAAGAGAATGACTTATTCTATACCAAAAACTTCACATTAATACTATTGCCAAAGTGTCACAATTACTTTTAACTATTTTTCGATTAGTTTTTCGTATATTGTTTTTCAACACTTTCCAACATAGTGGAAAAGTGTGTTATGAATTCGATTTGTTTCTCAGACCGTCTGTCCGTACTCTAACTAATAGATCATATACAGGGCTGCACAAAATTATTCGACTACTTTTTTACTTACCCATCATACGTAGTATAGGGTAATCGTTTTGAAAATCGTTTTGTAATCGTTTTGAAAATTGAAATTTTTTTTTTGACGGATTTACACGTTTCAGACACTGGAGATTCCGAAAAATATATTTTTAGAAAATTTTTTTTGCAGTCCGTCTGTCTGTGTGTCTGTGTGTGTGTCTGTAAACGCTCTATCTCCCGAACAAATTGAGATAGAGACTTGGAATTTGGTATGTACTTAGGGTGCAATAATGGAAAGAAGCTTATTGAATTTCAGTAACCTCGATTATCCGGAACTATTTTCTTCGGACTCTCGAAATATTTGTTCTGATAAAAGGTATATAAAATTTTTCGAAATTGTTTATTTTAAGGAGTGAATATAAAAACACAATAAAAGAACATAAAATTTTGCATAAAGAATGAAGTCGATTGGATAATGAGTTGCCGAGATATTTGTAATAATATTTACCACACTCTTCGATTTTTCATGACCTTGTATTTCATTCAAATTTCAATTCAAAGATATATTTTAATAGGAAATGAGACGCCTTATCCGACGCAGTAAACCGTTAGTTAATATGATTATCATTTTTGGAGTTATAAGGATGTTTCTTTTACGCAATTCAGTAATAGAGCATTTAAAGTTTATGACGTCTTCAAGCCCCGATTTTATTCGAATTGCAATGCATTTTATATATAGTTTACACATGTTTTATTTTCATATTTTATATTATGCATATCCATGATGGGTAAGTATTACGGTGGACCCCAACGACTAGTTTTGATTATGGAAGGTATTTTCTGAAACTGGATTTTTGAATGTGTTATATGTTTTTAAAACTGTTTACTTACATATCTTCTTTCACCTTACTTAACAGTGAAGTTTTGTTGCAGTATTCTGAATGCATGGTGTTTCATAATCTATTCTTGACCCATGATTTTTCATTCATGTATTCTATTTTAAGGAGACTCAGTACCCTTTGAACTATTTTTTACATTTAAGTATTTTATAATAACATTTTGACACATTATTAAATAGTTTTATGAAGAAGAACGCGATTTAATCACGAAAAAAAAAATACAAGACTAATAGCAAAATTTGAAATTTTTATTATCATTTTTTTCAAAATAAGTTAAAACAACGCTTATTTTACATTTTTAAAAAAAAAAATCACCCTTTTCGTACAAGTGTTCTTCTATAACATATAACACTAAGGAACGGATTTCCAAAAATGTTAACTAATTTAAGGGAAAAAATATAATGCTACGACATATGCAAAAATGGAGAAAAAAAATGGAGACTTAACATTTTTAAAATTTAAAAGTAAACTAGTTATATATTTGCAAATTTGATCCTCAATTTCATAAAACACACAACAAGGAGCGTCAATGAAAACATTGAAAAATTTAATGTTGAAATTTTTTACTTTGAACATGCCGATATATTGAAACAAGTTGGAAATTTTACGTCAAACGTGACAAATGAGGTGCGTTCGTACTATAACTAGTTTTATAAATATTCAGATCTTTGTGCAATAGTTGTTGCACTCTGATCCAAAAATGCTTGAATACAAAATTTATTTTATTTGCAGATTTTCATATTATAGATATTAATTTTATTTTATGAAATTAAGTTTGAATAGAAAAAAATTAATTACAATTCTGTTACAGTAAAATTATACTATGCGTAAATATCCAACACAAGACAATGTAACAAAATCATCGTTATTATTTCACTGAAAAAATGAATTATATGGTCTGTAATTATGATATAATTAATTTCCGTAATAAAATAAGTACATTTTAAGTTGGCAACAGTTTATCTTTTGTTGTGATTTACTGAAAATTCCATTTGAAAATTTCTGAACTTGAAATCTATATTTAGTCTCTCTTTCCATTTAATATCTATTTCTCCGGTAACATCTATTCTAAAAACTGTCGGTAGATTATATGATTGTTTAGTATACAAATTCGGTTTTTAAATTCAGTAATACGGAAATAATATGACACCATTTTAAATATAACGTAATCACAATGGCAACCTAGATTCATTAACTGTCATGGGATATCATTGAATTAATTATGCATGATAGGATTTAATTAAATGAAGAAAAATCTTATTAATATCTTTTTAACTTTCGATTCCATTTTCACAAAATTTGAAAAGACTTGATAAAATTATGCAACGATTATATATATTAAATTTTAAACCATTCGGTTGGGTAGTTCTCGCGCTGTTATATGCGGACAGACGAACGGAAATTTATTTTATTTTTATAATTTACAGAAAAATAGTTTTTAAATCTACTTTTTTTTTCTTTATAGTGCTTTAAATTGTGAATTTTTTCACAGACGTTTTAAAATTGTATTTTAATTTTATTAACGTGAGGCAATATTAGGTTATTAAAGGTTTCATAAAATATTATATTTGCAAATTATCGATATGTATATTTTATTGAACAAAACTGATTTGTCTTATAAATTTGTGAATTAAACTAAAATTTATTATTTTATAAATTATAATTTTTTACAAAGTTTATATTTTTTTCTTTAAATTTATAAAAGTAATTAATCATTTTTTCTTTACTTTCATAAAAATGAAGTTTATGATTTCATAAAGTTTATAATTTATTTCGTTAGTTTATAATTTTATAAATTAAACTAAATTAATTTAGATTAAATTAATAAATCCAAATTTAAACTTACCTATTCCAAAGTCATTAATTTCAAAAAAAAATTCTGAAAATCTATTTTTTTATTTTAATATTTTTAAGGTTTCATAAAATAATATCTTTGCAAATTATCGGTATGTGGGTATACAATTAAACTGATTTGTCTTATAAATTTGTGAATTAAATTAAAATTTATTATTTTATAAATTATAAATTTACAAAGTTCATAATTTTCTCTTTAAATTTATAAAAAAATAATTAATAACTTTTTGTTTACTTTATAAAATTATAAACTTCATTTTTATAAAAGTTTATAATTTATTTTGTTAGTTTATAATTTTTATAAATTAAACAAAATTATCAAGTCCAAGTTTAAACTTACCTATCCTAAAGTTATTAATTTCAAAATTTTCTCTAAAAATCCATTTTTTCGTTTTGATATTTTAAACATTATTCATTTTAACAGAACCATACACAAAAGCTCGCAGCAAAGCTTAAATATAATAATTTAATTTATTATAAATTTGTTTTTTCACATAAGTTTTTAAACTAAGAGATAAAGAAATATACTTTAATAGCATGTAATAAATACGTCTGCTTAAGATAATTATTGCTTTTGCTGGAATTGATAAATAAATCAACACACAAATTATTTTTAAAGGTATATGTACTATTGCAAAAAGAAACAATCATTACTGTTAATACAATATTTTACGCATATAATACATAAAAAATTTAAATTTATCCGTTAGAAAGCATCAAATAATAAAGCTAAATATAGAACAATTTTGAAAAGAAAATATTAAAAACATCGGAGCTCTGAAAATATCCATCCAACTATGAGAACTTCAAGTTTTTGCATCATTAAAAGCATCTCAAATAAGTAACAACATTTGAATAAGTGTCCTGTCCAACCGTAGCGTTGTGGTTTGGCCCGTTGGTTTAGTAAACGGAAGTTTCCTGGGTTCGATACTCATCGTGTGAAGTGGTGGTTGTTTATTAAAAACTCGCTCAGAAATGAACGAAAAAAAAAAAGAAAAGAAGCGTATCTATCCCTTATAAGATGAGAGATAAGTTTTTTTTGGTCCTATAAAATTTACTTTAACGACATAAAATTTTCTAAAAAATACGGAAGATATCTGTTATAAAACGGAAATTTAAAAACGGATATTTCAGAAATCGCGGAAAATTCCCTGGAATTTGCGGATTTTTTTTTCTTTTTTTGTTAAAATACGGAAATAATACTGGCGTCTCGATTGCCAGTACAATTTCCGTTATTTTCAGGAATTTTTTTACAGTGTATGTGTGTCCATGTATCTCTATGGCTAAGGAATCTACCGCACGTAGAGGTTTGGAAATTTGGATGAGGATAGTCCAAGGCAGGTCCGAATGAATCTGACGCCCATATTTTCACTTTTTATTAATTAACCTAGATATTTATTAAAAACCATAATGAACATCGCAAAATGGCGTACTTCCACCGATCGCGGCCATTTCCAAAGCTTTCAGGTGTTCCACAAGCAGAGAAGAAACGAAAGGGAAAACTGTTCTATTTTTTTTTTCACATTTTTACAAGTCCGTATCACTTTTACAAATAAAAAAAAAATACTCACTTAACCATGGTACTTTTCCGGTTCTAATGGTGTCATCCGTTAAAAAATATTATTTACCCACTAAAAAATATTTTCCCAACGTCTATTTCGTTTTTTTCTTCCGTATCTTCTGCACCCGCTTTTCTGAACGAAATACGAAAAAAAACCCTATTTATTTGGGGTACCTTTCAGATTTCAACGGTGTTATTTGTTAAAAAATATATTATTAATAACCCGAAGTACGCTGGCGAAGGCAGTGGGGCCCCAACTCTAGGTTTGTTTGGATAAATTTTCATTTAACAATATAAAATCACGCAAATTAGAGGGTGTAGGCCGCCAAAGCCAGTGGGGTCCATAACTTTAAGATCGCTTGGAAAGATTTTTGTTTAAAAATATAAAATCATTCAACACTGATTTTAAGTATATTTAAGATTATTATCAAGGGCACGGCATTGCCGGGCGGGTCAGCTAGTAAGACTATAAATGTCACCTCTGCGACATTCATGTATATTTTAAAGTATACTATATTAACTAACAATATGCAAATTAAATTATTTTAAAGAAAGTTAAGTATATAATATATAATCGGCATTAAAAAGTGACACTATAAATTGCAGGGCTCGGCACGGTCACTGTTTTGACTACCACTATTTTCGAACAAACATTTTGGTGGTAGATTTCTACATTTTTAATAGGAATCTAAAATCCATATTTTTGTTTGGAAATAGTGGTAGTAAAAAAAATTACGTCACCGAGCAAAAAAAATTATATTACAGTAAAGTAATATATTTATTGACACCACAGAAGTATAATTTTATGTAAGTACATAAAAATCTATAAAATAAATATGTGAAAATGTAATATAATAATAAAATAAATTCTAGTATGAGCGAATTGAGGAACCCATTTTATTTTAACATTTTAAAAATTTTTATATGCCTAACATAAACATAACTGTGATTAAAAAGTACCCGGATGGTGGCATAAAATGAAAGGTATCAATTTATTGGTGAAAATGTATTGCATCTCCTTCAATGTAATGTCCTCCGACTGCAATGCTCGGACTTCTGTCAATGTTTTTTTCAATCATCAAAACATGCCTTAAAGTCGTTTTTGTGAAATTCCTTCAGATTTCGTAGATATTTTTTTTAATCAAATTAATGGACTCAAAACAGTGACCACGAAGAGGCAATTTCAACCGTGGAAATAAGAAAAGTCACACAGAGGTCATATCCGGTGAATACGGAGCTTGTGGAGCCGTATTTGTTGAATGTTTGGTTTAAAACTCACATAATTGCACTGTGAGAAGGCGCATTATCGTGGTGGTAAGCCCATGAGATTTCTAGTCACATTTCAGGAAGTTTCCGACGAATTGCTTCAGGCAAACGGCGCAAAACACTCAAATTATAATTTTATTGACTAACTGGCCAGTTGGAAGGAATTCACAATGCACAACACAACGATAATCAAATAAAACAGTCAACATTGTTTTTTGAGCGACTTTGACTACCAGCTTTAAACTTTTATACCAATCAAATACTGTTGCTTTTGATAAACAGCCGTTTTTAAAAGCTTTTTGCAACATTTCAAATGCTTTTGTAGCAGAAATTTCATTGTGAAAACAAAATTTGATGCATGTTGTTTGCTCAGTAACATTCGCCATTTCGGAAAATCAACACAGTGAAAATTCTTATCTCATTAAAAACAAATTTATTTTCAGACGATGAAATGAAATAAATTCATGATTATTACCAGATTTTTATAGAAGTCGTAAAATTGTTTGATAAACGTTTGCAGACGATATCTACTACACAGGGTGTTTCACTACCAGACCGACAAACTTGCAGGAGGTGTAGAGGGCACAGAGACGACTCGGAATCACACAGGAATGCAGGGTAAAAAATGCCGTAGTTGAGAACTGTGGTTCAAAGAAGCAGACAAAAAGAACAGAATCAGCAACACATTAATGGGACAGAAAACATTTTATTGAAAGGTTGTACTACTGAAGGTGTTCGAAATTACTGTTAGAAGTCGTCGGGCAGGCGGTATCGCATGGATTCACTTACGTTCTGGAAGATTCCTGGTGTGTCGCGCATCCTGTCTCGTCGCCTGAATATCTGTAACTGCCGGCAAGGATACGCGACACACCAGGAATCTTCCAGAACGTAAGTGAATCCATGCGACATCGCTCTCAAGCCTGCCCGACAACTTCTGGTAGTAATTTTGAACACCTTCTGTAGTACAACCTTTCAATAAAATGTTTTCTGTCCCATTAATATGTTGCTGTTTCTGTTCTTTTTTCTCTGCTTCTTTGAAACACAGCTCGCAACTACGGCAATTTCGACCCTGTATTCCTATGTTATTCCGAGTCGTCTCTGTGCCCTCTACACCTCCTGCAAGTTTGTCGGTCTGGTAGTGAAACACCCTGTAGATGTATTTTAAATGAAGTACTCCGAATACTTTTTCATCACAGGTATATCAAAATAAAAAATTTACCTTCGTTCGGTCTATGTGGAATAAGCAGATAAAATGTGAAAATCACAAAAAAAGTAGTAGATGAGAATGTTTTTTCAAGTATGATGGAACTGAGGAACATAATTTATTTTAATGTTTTACAAATTCTTATACTCTAGACATAAACATACATCAAAATCAAAATAACACCTTCGTTCCCTTTGCATAAGGAAGAAATAAACAAATTGTGTAAAAAATAGCAAAAATGTAAGAAATAGCCAATAGTGGCTACCAAAAATGATCTGTTTAAAAATTGATGTGAACCTAAATATTATACAGGGTGTCCCAAAAAGATTGAAACGCGCTTTAATTTTTTACTTGTTGGAGATACGTAGACAATGTAAATTGCAAAAGCGTTCAAAATAAGGTAGGAATTAAGATTATTTTGATGAAATAATCTTGCCATTAATTTTCAAAAAGCTACACTCTTTAAATTTCTATGTGGTCCCTTGTGTCTTATACGATATATTTAGAAAAATTATCTCCATGCTTTGACAAGTTTAACCCGTAATAATACTTTATTCTACGACCAAAACTCACTGAGTTATGATACATTGAATTTTATAAAATGAATTTTATAAAATGATTACTAAAAACAGGAAAAAGTATTTTTAGTGCCGAAAAGATCCGAAATTTCATAAATTTCTGAATATTACAACTCGGTGAGTTTTGGTTGTAGAAGAATGGAATTTTTATTGTTGTTTGTCAGAGCAAAAAAAAAAAAAAATTTCTAAGTATAATCCATTGACCGTATAAAAATTTAAAAAGTGTAACTTTTTGAAAATTAATGGCAGGACTCTTTAATCAACGTAATCTTAATTCCTACCTTATATTGAACACTTTTGCAATTTACATTGCCAACGTATCTTCAACAGGTAAAATATTAAAGAGCGATTCAATCATTTTGGGAGATCCTGTATAACATTGAATATACGTAATAGGGTCATTCCATGATTACGTTACATTTAAAATATTTTTCTTTAGTAATTTTCATAATATAACTCCAAAAAATATTGAAAATGTAATGTTGATATGATTTGTTAATTAAACCTATCCAAAGCGAAATTTGGATGAAAATTACCTACCTTTAGTGCTATTTTTTGAACACTGGCCATTATATTTATTATGGTAACTTACGTTCTTTTTGTCAGAAACGTAAGTTACCATAGTAAATATAATTTTTAGCGTTCAAGATATAGTACTAAATTTAAGTAATTTTTATCCAAATTTAGCTTTGTATAGGTTTAATTAACAAATCATATAAACATTACATTTTGAATATTATTTAGTGTTATTAAAATTATTACTAAATTATTACTACTAATTATTTACTACTATCTACTAATTAATTATTACTAAAATTACTGAAGTCAATTATTCTAAATGTAACGTAATGTAATGACCCAATAAACAATTAAAAATTTATAATAAAAAAAACTGCATTTATGGACGTATGGGGGTTAACCACCTCTCTTAATATTAAATTAAATGGGACAATATGCATGTTTTCCCAAATAAACGTTATATTGATCCTTAGTTTCGCGGAAAACTTACAAAAGAAAATATACGCATAGGCACAGAGACAGACAAAAATAAAAGAAGCAGGCGTATATATATATCAATATCGATTGAGATAAACTTTTCTTGGAAAAATAATGGATTTCTAAATAGGGCTAACTTAGAAACTGGGAGGAAAGGGGGAAGAGGGGGGGACCTCAGTACACATTCTGTATGGAAGTCTCTGGCTGTCCATCTCGTATCCAGTTAAAGATTTTTCAGGTAACTTAAATATCTCAAAATTATTTTCGGCATGACGTTAAATTATTATTCATTTAATACACACGTTAGCTCTGCGCAGAAGTTATAATTGAAAATACATTAATTAGTAATTTTTGAAGTTATAATAAGAAATTAAAATCTATATTTCAAAGCAAAAACATGTCCATGAGTAACGCTCACGTTATACTGACGGTGGCAACACCTGTCGAATAAATTTTGCTTTTAGTACAATTTTTTTTAACTTCTACGCATCAAACACATCACACAATTTCAATTTTAACATCGTCGAATAGAAAATTTCTTTCAAATACAATTAGTCTGAAATCTCAATTTACTGATTTTTAATGGTTTTTAAAATAATTTTCAAGCATGATTTAAAAAAAAAAATTCTATCTTTACCACGTGTAGCCCGATTGGGAATGATTACCCCGTTTTCACTTAAAACAATATAACTGGTGTAGCATTTGTTTCCGGCTAATATTCCGTAACCAAAATTAAAACTTCATCAATAAAAAAATAAAATCATAAAATAATATATATAAAACACAAATTTAACAGACATGTAATCGAACAGCGCGCTTAAACCACTGAAATTATCAGAATAAAAAAAGCTGCTGTAAGTAGCGATCTTTGGTGATTTCTTCGGCTATTAACTCTTGCAATGCGCCTAACATGAAAATATCGCTTTTGATAAGTTTCAATTTTTATTTGAATACATAATTGTTATTACATTCTTCTATCTTTACAAGAAGAAAGTATTGGATTCGTGAAAAATTTCGACTTCCGTTTTCGACTGATTTATACGTTTTAGAAGTTGCTGAATATGATTTGACTGTTATTAGAAAATGTCTGCATGTGAGTCTGTCTGTCTGTCTCTCTCTGTGTGTGCGTGACACAAATTTTGTGGGCGTTAAATCTCAAGTACTAATGCATGGATTTTCATCAGACTTCAGATTCTTTTAGACGTTTACATAAGTTGTTGCTGATTAGTTTTTGGTGTAAATCGCTCGAAAGGTGGCTTTGCTATGCTGCATTGTTGATGACTTCCGCAATAGCTCTGCTTCAATACCTCAAGAGTTAATGCACGGATTTTTTTCAAACTTCAGATTCAATTAGATGTTGACATAAGTTGTTGCTGATTAGGTTTTGTGGTAAATAGCCTAACAGGTGGCGCTGCTATGCAGCATTTTTCAGGATTTACACGATTCACAAGATAGTCATATCTCAAGAATTAATGCAGATTTCATCAAACTTCGTATTCTGTTAGACCTTGACATAAGTTGGTGCTGATTAGGCTTTCGTGTAGATTATTATAACAGGTGGCACTGCTATGCTGCATTTTCAGATTCTAAAATGCATAATTAAAAAAAATATTCCATTTGAAGTATTAATATGTATGAGATAGAAGAAAGTTTTGGGATTGGCACATCCGACTAGTTTTTCATATAAAAATACTTTTTGGTGTTGCTAGTAGACAATATAAAAAATATATATTAAATGTAAAAATTCTGTTAGAGTTTTCAATTAAAAAAAATGGTTTTCACGTATGCTCTGTAACCCGGGAAACCCGGATTTGATCCACTAATTTGGTTCATAATAAATATGTGGGATTACTTGGACTCTATATCTGTTGCAGATATTGCAAAATTAAACCTCAATGATAATGTTTTTCTATAAATTTTTTCACTACGAGGCTTTAACAGAAAAGAAAACTGCTTATCTCATACAATTTATTAAAAAATCTAAATTTTTAATTTTTTCTTAAAATTTATTGATTAAAATTAGCAAATACTTACAACAAAAGATCCAAAAACCTAAAAATTCGAAATTTTAATTTAATGTCGCATAATTTAAAGTAGGCTTCATAAATAATAAATTTATAATAAGGATGACTACGGGCAAACGGAACAAGTGGATTTTCTTGCAAAATGAATCAATTAAAGAGCAGGCTTTTGTCAAAAGATAGCAGTACTAACATTACACAAGTATAATATATTGAACAGGTTTTTTTTTTCCATTACCTGATTACAAAATAAGAAGAAAAACATCTGGGAGGGATTTTTCTTATGTTTAATAAATACTTGATTTGATAAAGTATTAACTTTGTTTTCAACAATATTACATATGATTATGAAGCTGTTAATAAATGCTATTAATTTGGAATTTTCGCTTTGTGTTAGTGGTAAATATTAATTTACAATAAACCTAAATGTAGTTCAAAATCGTATGAGGAATAATGGGTACATGTAATATTAGGGACTCCCAAAATTGTTTTATATAATAAGGGGGTCCGGGAGTCAAAATTCTCAAAAAAGCATTTTTCTTTATTCTTTTGCTAATTAAATACTACAAAGTTAAATAAATTAAATAAAGAAAAAACCACGTATTTCTACGATTCTTACATCAGCAGATATAACAATTTTTGTGTTGTACTTGTACTATCAGTCCTGCCCCACCCGTATTTGAAATTTTAAGTTTACTTGTGTCAGAATGGATTTTTTTTAATGATTTATCATGTTTAAACGGATATATCTAAACTTCATTGCAATATATGTGCGTGAAGTTTTGTACGGAGTCTTATGTTAAATTATTAATAAATTGTCTTCAGCATTTTTAATTTCATATGAAAATTTTGAAAATATAGTCCTCGAAGTAAAATCACACTCAAAAACCCTCTTTACTTTTAAATTTATTAAAAATTTGTAAGTAATCTATCCATCTCTATATATAATAGACGTGTGTCCCTCCCCCTATATTTCACTTTGCAACCACAACTACCCAGCGCAGACCACTGGTGTTTGTGTGTGGTAGTAGCCTCCAGTCTTCCATCATGTACTATGGTGGTTGCATGTCGGTAGCTGTGCGGGTGTGAGAGAAATGGTGGTTGAAAGTGGTCGACCTAAATGTAGGCATTTTCACATTTCGACCTAAGTGTTCTAAAAAATGTATGAAATCTTCTTCAACGGGAATTGGTTCATTCAACTTAACATGGACTAATTAAGAAATATATAACTAAGTAAGATGATTTCGCACCCTCTAGTGGTGGAAATTGAAACTAAACAATATTGCAGTGCTTGCGTAGCACGCCTGCTATAAAATGTCGTAGTCAGCGGGGACAAGTGCCGGACTTTCGTTCGGAAAGAGGTTTGTTTAGAACAGAATGCGCACCGAAAATAATTATTTTTATCGAAACCGCAAACGAAAGTTACTGATTTCCGGGCAACGCCGCGTCGGAAAAAAATAAGAGCTTTATTTTTATCTAGCTGTATTTTATTTATTTTTATCTAGCATTTTTTATAAAAAGGCGCATTTCAGAAAAAAAATTCATTAAAAATGCCTATAAATAAAGAAAATGAAATTTTGACCCCCCCCCCCCCCAAACCTCCTTAACATTGCATCTAAAATTTATGCTATATGATACACTTTGTGTACATCAAACTTAATGTATCCTATTCTTTTATATATGTTAAAATTAATGCTATTTTGCCAGATTAATTTCAATAAAGACATGACAAGGTAATAAAGATCTCAATCAATTTTCCTTTAGTAAGTTTTACAAAATTAGAAAAAAATTCTTTTAAAAGTAAGATTTTGGTCATTTAATAATGAACAAAAGTTAGCAACGGCATTTTCTTGAATTTATAACAGTGACGTATAACTCTCGGATTCACCTATTTAGGAAATATTTATGTTTAATTAATTTGTTCCATTTGACCTGCATCTTAAATCCCAATAGACCTCGGAGACGGGGGGGGGGGGGTCTAATGGAACAAATTTTCATTTCACAAATATTTCTCTTTTACTAATTAAGCTATGACTAACATATTTTATCTATTAATAGAAAAATGTTTAAAGTAATTGTTTGAATAAAAAAAAATACACTTTCTACAGAATGAAATGTAAAACATGTCTCAGTCTGTTCAACAATTGATTTCAGTCTCCCCTTTTTGCCATTACCGGGTTATGAACATTTTGTTCATTTACCTACTGTTCAGTTAATGTATCCACTACGTTTGACAATAATTTTTTTTTTTAAATAAAGCAAAAATAGGTATAATATTGATGGCTTCAAATAGGTAAGAATATAAAAAGGCAATTTCATTTGTTAAATAAATTATTTTGACGCAATTCCTTTTTAATTTTTTGTGACAATTTAAGGAAAATAATGCAATATTTGATAATTACCAAATATGTCCTCAAGATAAAAATAATGATAGTTTAGTAAAATTCTCCGTAATACAATTTGATTTACTAAAAATACATTGAACTACACCCTAAGCCTTAAAATAAAAGGTTTAGAGATATATCCATTCAAATCATCATTTCGCTGATTTTTCGTATATTTTCAGTAATTTAAATAAATAGCTGTAAAATATCAGAAAATTTCAGGTTATTCAAACCGATAGTTAAATTTACTCAGAACATTACATAAATTGTAGGCGAGCAGTCTACTATGACTATAACCACAATTTTTAGAAGTAGAGCCTTTCTTGTAATTGATTATTCATAAAAATTACGGTTTTCAAAAAGAGCATTTAATTTTTTTTTGTTTTTTAAAATCTATTACAAATATTTACCCCAAATTCTTAAAAATCTGCAGATTTATATGTTGTACCTTCCTTAATCTCAATATTGGCAGATATTTTCTTTCTTAAGGGGCTATTTTATTCACGCGAATACACCTGCTCGCTAACGTTAATCCTATGGGAGAAAGTTTTTAAAACATCTCGTTTGCATTTCAATATTTTAAAATGTTTTTTTTTTTTTTTTTTTTTTTTTGCATTGGAGAGCTAAGGTAATTTACTCTACACATGCCGTTTTTTACTTTTTCGTGTTTACACGTATTTTTTAATTAAAATACTTTCACTGAAACTGGTTCCAAAAGTGAAAGTATCTTAATAATAATAATAATAATAATAATAAAAACTTATAAACAAAACCGAAAAACTAAAAAAAACGGCCTACGTAGAGATCGACCTCAGGTATCCAACGCAAAGATATTGAAATGCAAACGAGATATTGTAAAATAACTGTCCCATAGTATTAACATTAGTGAGGGGGTGTTTCCGCGTGAGTGAAGTACAGCCTCTTAAGGTTACTTAAATGCACATTTGGTGTTATTTAAAAACACACTGAAGAACTGAACTTTGAGAACTGAAACAAAGACAGTCATAACTATACTTCCAATGATCCTACTAAGAAAACAAAGACCGTTCTGGATTGGTAATTGTGCCGTCTTTCAAATAAAACCGCAAGGCAAATTTGTGATATTTTCCAAAAACTGGCTATTTAAACGCAATGGAATGCATAGAAGTTCCCTGAGTATAACGTTGAGTAAGAATGACAAAATTAGTGACGGCTTTGTCTATCACAGCGCCCCAAGCAAGCCATTTTCTTCATCGACAGCTGGCTTCAATAAAACCCATTGAATTTCAACTAAGTATTTTACATATTTTTCATTTTTTAGTTGCCGGCACCCGGAGCGGTCACTTAACCTCGACCCCCACTAAGGCGGTTTGTGAAAAAAAAAAATTAAAATGTAGCTTCCAGCTATCAAATCACATTATCAAACGGGTGCTTTAAGAGTCAGATTTAGTTATATTTTCTGTGTTCTTTTGTAAATACATCGCAACATATTAGAAATAATTTTGTGACAGACATAGGAGAGTGATTTAAATGTGTCCATAACTGCAGGCCTCCAGTGACATTAAAATGATCAATTCAATACAACCCATCAATCATTTAACGCCAATTTAACACAGCTAATCATTCATTGATTGATTGATCCATTTATTTACTTTTTTTTTTACTTAATCATGAAGTAATTTTCAGCCATATGAACATCCGATTTTCAAATATTTCAATTCGGATTCCAAGTAAATTAGACGCTTTTCCATTTACTTAATAATGCATGCTTCCGAAAGTATTGCCAAAGGTAAAGATTTAAGCCAGTTATCTAAGGCAATAAAGTAACTAACTATAGAGTAATAATAAAATATCAATCATGTAAAACTGAAAGGTATATATCATTTCCTGCTTTCTCATATACTAGAAGACGAATGACAATTTAATGACCGTTCCTCCCCTTTGAAAAGATTGTAACAAATTAATTCTATTTTCGATACTTTTAGGATCGAATTAATAATTATGTTTCATCGTTGAAGTAATAACTATGTTTTATAGAACTCATTCATCATACACACTCGGTCACATGTATAGAGCGCGTGTTCTAAATGGACTGAACTTTTTAAAATTTCATTAAAAAGCAAACGATGACAGCTATTGAAATTATTCTTGCAGGAAATAATGTATTAATCAAGAGTGTCTTTACTAAGCTTCCTTGCTTTAGTTCCAGATATCACCGTTAGGTAGACCTCCAGTGTCTCAAACTGTAATACTCTTCAAAATAACACTGAAATGTCAAAACGCTTACCATTGTTTACGTGTTTCAGTATTTACACAGAATAACGGTTAAAAGCTGAACAAAATTTGATTTCTTTTTATACTTTAGTTAAAAATATTGTAACACTTTAAGACAGATCAGTGTCATCTATTGGTGATATTTGACACTAAAACATGGTTCCCAACTTCGCACATAAATCTCCTGGAAGAATAGCTTCAATAGCTGTGTCAACGTTTTGTTATTAAATTTTAAAAACATTCAGTCCATTTTAGGATACCCTGTACATATGTTGTGTATGTATTTGCGCATGTGTATGGAGGAAAAATGAAATAAAAACAGCACGTAACAAAATAGCAGACATAGACTAATAAATTCGAAAAAGAAAAGTTCAAACGAAAGAAATGTTTTGAAATCGTTGAGAGATTAAAACGGGAGGAAAATTTCCTTATTAATTATTAATTATTTTATTAAATATTTTCATTATTAATTCTTATCTATGCGCTATGGCACATTTATGTTTGATCTGAGATTGACAGAACTCTAGTTTCTTATTCCTTAGTCTAGTGGTTCCCAAACTTTATGTTATGCGGCATAATGTGGTATAATAATAATACATAACCCTCTTCCACTAAGCATGAAAAAAAATGTACTTTTTAATAAATGTATAATAAAAAGAAATACGTTTTAAAAAGTGGACGCTTTATGTAACATTGTTTTGTACCAATGTGATTGTTTATATTTAAAACTTACTTATTTTAGCCCAAGTTGCAACATAAAATTTAATTGTGTTGCAACTTGGGTTAAATTGAGTTCTCAACACAAAATTTAATAAAACATTATGTTGCTTACTTATATTTCTTCACGATTATTTTCTTTAAATATAAATGAAACGGACGTTAGTAAAAGATTGATGAATGGAACATCGTATTGGTCAGCATTGTATCTTATATTGATTTTGCAGTAAAACCTCGTTAAACCACCACCCTTTGGGACGCGAAGATTGGGGACAATTTAAGCGAGTGACAGTTTAAGGCTCTTCATCAGTAAAATCTCAAATTCTCCTCATTAATGTTAAACCAATGGGCGTGTGATGCATTCGTATTTTTAAAATATCTCCTTAGGAAATTAATATTTTTAACTTCTGTTTTATGTCCACTCTTCTTGAAGGACGTGTTTTTACGGAAGATTTTAACATTTCAAATAAAATTAAACATATATTTTAGAAATATTTTAAAAACTAAAAAATAAAGTGACATCCTTCAAGAATCACAGAAAATAAAAGTTAAAAATATTAATTTCCCAAGGAGATATTTAAAAAATACGAAAGCATCACACGCCCATTGATTTAACATTAGCGAGGGGAATTTGAGATTTTACTGATGAAGAACCTTAACGAGGTTTCTACTGTTTTAGTAATTTCCAAACGCTATAGTAACACCGGGATGTTAAAAAACAATCATTGGCCGCGTAAAGATTGAACTGAAATAGGAAGTTTATAATTTATTTTTCACAATTGAATTTTCTTATTTTCTGTCTGCTGTTCTTAACTACATTTGCCGTGGAGCTCCTAGAGATATTCTCAGAAACGCCAGTTGGAAAAACGTTGTAACATTAATCCTGCTTCTTTTTTGCCATTGTTCTTTTTATAAATCTGGGAAGATCTTTAGCTATTTTTTTAAACAAAATACTTTTTTAATAACGAGAATGCAGTGCAGCTGAATTTTAGAAATAAACAGCTGCAAAAAATAACACAAATTCATTTAGACATAAATTGAATAGAAAATATTTTTCTAATACATGTTGTCAAATTTGATAGATAATTTTGGGTCTCAAAAAAGAAAATAGATAGTTTAGAAAATGTCACATAAACCAACGCATTTTGGCGAATTTTAAAAGTTTCTTAATTTGGTACGGTTTTATCTTTCCAAAATCTTGCGAAAGAACATGAACAGAAAGCAAGTGAGGAACTTTTTTATTTAATTTTTTTCACTTAAAAAATATTATTCTTTTTTTTAAATGATGAATAAAATGAGCTTCCTATTTTATTGGGAATCATTACGGAGTGGAATAATAATGGAAGCCCAGTAACTTAGTGGTCAGCCAGTCGCGCTACAACGCTACAGGTCCAGAGTTCGACTCCGGGCTGGGCAAGGTTCAGTCAACATTTCAACCCTTCTGAATCAGTACAATGAGTACCAAGCTTGCTTGGAAACTATACACTGAGGGTCCTGCACCAGACGGACCACCTGACCGGGACATATGTTGTATAGCACCGCATGGTCGATGGTTAAGAAAACAGGGCTGGACACTGTAGGCCATGATCCTTAATAGATTGTAGCGCCAAAGGTTTAACTTTTATAGTTTTAGATATTTTTATGAAATGGTATAGTAAAGATGAAACATAAGTATAACTTAAAATAAGTAAATTATTACAGAATTTTTTTTCAAAATAATTAAAAACAGGCTGGGCACTGTAGGCCATGATCCTTAATGGATTGTATCGCCAAAGGTTTAGCTTTTACAGTTTTAGATATTTTTATGAAATTGTATAGTAAAGATGGAACACAAGTATAACTTAAAATAAGTAAATTATTACAGAAAAATTTCTCAAAATAATTAAAAACAGGCTGGGTACTGTAGGTCATGATCCTTAATGGACTGTAGTGCTTAAGGAATAATAATGATGAAAATATGGCAAAGTTTCCAATTTTGTTTTGGATTAATTAAGTTTTGCAAGTAATAACAATCAAGTTCCTTTAATTTTTTTTTCAAATGATGATATTTTGAACCCATATTTTGATTTACAATTACTAATATGAAAAATATTTTAAAATGGTTAATTGTCATGTCATTCCAATCCTGCCAATACAACTGAATAAAGAAGAATTATTTTTAAGAACACACTGATCAGCATACCTTATTGATTAGCTCTTTTTTTTTTTTTTTTTTTTTTTTTTTTTCTAAATAATGAACAAAACGTGTTTTTTATTTTATTGTGAAAAAATATTAGATATATCGGATCACGAGAAATGATGGAGAAATTGAAAAGTTTCCAAATATTTTAAGATTAATGAAGCAGTACTAATAACTTTTGCAAACAATGACAATAGAAGCAGATAAAACTTCTTAAAGTTTTAAAATGGCAGAGATTTTTATTTACATTGACAAATTGAAAACATAAAAGCTTAACATGGATAGTTCAGTAAGTAGATTTTATTTCGGCCAATTCTGCCTCCATAAATGAATAAAGGATTATTTATAAGTCGACACTCATCAGAATTTCTTACTGATTAGCTTCTTTTTTACTTTAACGGATTTCCAAAGAAGGGGGTTTACATAATTCGTTTGTAACTTTTTTTCTACGTATGTCTACGCATAATCTTTTAACGAATTGCCTTATTTTTGGACTTTTTTTTTGTTGGAAAAGGTCTCGGTCTGCAGATAGTACCGTTTCAATATCATTAGGACCTAAAAATAATAGTATGTTTGTATGTCTGTTTTTATGTCTTTCCTGACTTTAGAGACTTTAACTTTCGAGAAAATTGAGCAATCGTCATGAAATTTTAATATGGTGTAAGAGTACCAAGCACTCCTTTATGTTTTAAAAATAGACGTCGTATTGTGTATAGTTTTTTTACAGGGACACCTCAAAAATGTTAATATACTACCGTCTACTACGCATCAAAATAAGCAATATTGATAACAATGAGATTTAAAATGAATGGGGATTACAATCCTGCATCAGGTAGGGTAGCCCGATTTTACCTGAACCAGACCCTGCCGACAGTTTGGGTCGGGTCGTGTTGGCAATAATTTTTTCGTTGCGGGTCCGATTATTTGTAATTGTTTTTGGTTTGGGTTGGATCGTGACTATTATTTATATACTGGGTCATATTAGGTCAAAAAGGACATTGCACCCGGATTTCGATCTCAAATTACTTTAATTCATTTTTTAACTGATCCCTCAATGAAAGACAAAATCATGTGCAAAAACTACATTAACTTCTCCCCTGATATAACAGTTCATAAATCTTATACTATTTAGTAGTTGTCAAAAGTGCATTATCCATACATTAAAAAAACGACACGTTTTAAAATTAACTGTGTGTAATTCCATTTTATGAATATTTTCAGAATTTCTTACATCTACTTTACAGATAAGATGGAATTTTTAAATTTGATATTAAAAAAAGAGATTTGCAGGAACGAGATCGGTTTAAAAATGTAGAAAAAAATGTAATAGATAAGAAACTTTTTAGCGATATTTAAGTTACTGACCATAAGAATTCTCCGAAAGTTGATGTTATATTGGATACCGATAATGTATGTTCAGTCTTGAATACAAAAAAACGTTTATCGATGTACGAAAAATTGAAGATCTAATTTTATTTTAGTGATGCTGAGAATTACACCTTACATATATTTATTTTGTGACAAATATATCAATAAATTAACTATATTTATGTATAATGTTTGTGCCTACATAGTGTGTAGAGTACATCGTACAAATTCTACATGCATGAATCAGGATTCGATCCGGCAAATAATTGTTCAGTAGTTAGCGACCTAACCACTAGACAAGAATTGGGGTAACTATCGTAATGAAAAGATGGACTATGCAGGAAAGCATACACATGAGAAGTGGTTGGTTGATTTATGACGGCCGATTATCTAGTAGAGGGATACAGGCCCTAGGGGAGGAGTGCCCTCCGTGGGGGTCTTTCTAAGGGACCCTAACCCGTATTTACGGCAAGGTTAGAAGAAAACCACAGAAAACTCCGAACGGTTAGGTTGAGGATCGTATACACATGAGAAGAGTCATAACTAATACTAATGTGAAAATGGAGTTATCGGAACCTTTTACCACGTAAAGGAAAACGGTTTAGTAATGAATTTATTAAAAAAATTCAGTTTAAAAGTCAGTGCGATTTAGGGCATTGTTTTGCACCAACGAAAGGTCTATGCCGGGATTGAAACTGTTTTAATTTTAACTTCAAATCTTTAATAAAACACTATCTTTTCACATAATTATTTATCTATATCTTTTCAAAACAGTTTACTTTAAAAACATTAATTATATATTTTTGAAGATATGACGATCATTCCGTGATCCACCAAAACATCAGTCACGATCTACCAGTGGTTCGAGACCCATAGGTTGGCAAACACTGGTCCAGAGGAAATTTGAAATTTTCTATACTAATAATTTTCCCCTTCTTATTCGATTTTTCATATTCTATTTAAGTTTCATATAAATGTTCACTACTATGTCTTAAAAATCACTGTATTGATTATAAACCAAAATATGTTTAGGAACCGAGCAGGATCGTCCTTAGTCGTGTGCGATAGATGTGTCTGCTCAGGGCTCGCACTCGGAACACCGATATATATATTATTTAAAAAAAGTTTAAATATTTAGCATTCGTTTAACCAAATATATAAACGTAATTACATATTTATGATTAATTTTTGTTTTATTTTATTTTATTTTTTTTAAGTTTGAATATGAATTGTTAAGAATCCGGTGCTGTTGATGATTCTGATAAACGGGCAAATGGCAGATATTATTTTAATGATAATTTGTAATTGAATAACAAGTATTTACTTTTATGTAACGTAAAAGATATTTTAATAAATTGCACATTTTATTGTTTAACACGTTCATTTCGCGTATAGTACCGGTACAATATTAGCTTACCGATATATGAGGCGCGTATAGTATCAGTATTACACTGGGTTTTTCCTCTTCTCGTTTCCTTTTTTCGGCTCCCCCACTACGTAGCAACTCGCCGATGAGCTCGTTATCATATATTCTAATACGAGCAAATCTTGTGTGTGGTTATATATATATATATATATATATATATATATATATATATATATATGCAAATTTTATCTTAAAAACGGCTCTAACAATTGTGACGAAATTTTGTATCCTACCGTTTTGGGGTACCAGAAAACCATTGGGCTAGGTCACATGTTCGAGAAAATTCGATTAGTGGGTCATTTTGGGTCATTTTGGGTCATGGTCTAGCTAATTGTATCTAAAAAAGGGCTGAAACGATTTTGACAAAATTTTGTATCCGACCATTTTCAGGCACGAGAAGACTATTGGGCTGGGTCACATGTTCGAGAACTTTCTATTAGTGGGACATTTTTGGGTCAACGCGGCTAAAATTAATTTTATCTAAAAAACGGCTCTAACGATTTTGATTAAATTTTGTGTCCTACGAGTTTCGAGCACGATAAAATCATTGGGCTAGGTCACATGTCCGAGAAAATTCGATTAGTTGGTCATTTTTGGGTCATTGTGGGTCAAGATCTAAAAAGCGGCTCAATTTACACTAAATTTTGCATCCAATGGTTTTCGGGCACGAGAAGACTGTTCGGCTAGGTCACATGTTCGAGAAAATTCAATTTGTGGGTCATTTTGGGTCATGGTCAAGCTAATTGTATCTAAAAAACGGTTCAAACGATTTTGACGAAATTTTGTATCCGACTATTTTCGGGCACGAGAAGACTATTGGGCTGGGTCACATGTTCAAGAACTTTCGATTAGTGGGTCATTTTTGGGTCAAAGTGGGTCAAATTAATTTTATCTAAAAAACGGCTCTAACGATTTTGATTAAATTTTGTATCCTACGAGTTTCGGGCACGCGAAAATCATTGGGTTAGGTCACATGTTCAAGAACATTCGATTAGTGGGTCATTTCTTGGTCATTGTGGGTCAAGATCTAAAAAGCGGCTCAATTTACACTAAATTTTGCATCCAATGGTTTTCGAGCAGGAGAAGACTATTGGGCTGTGTCACATGTTCGAGAACTTTCGATTAGTGGGTCATTTTTGGGTCAAACGGGTCAAATTAATTTTATCTAAAAAACGGCTCTAACGATTTTGATTAAATTTTGTGTCCTACGAGTTTCGAGCACGATAAAATCATTGTGCTATGTCACATGTCCGAGAAAATTCGATTAGTGGGTCATTTCTGAGTCATTGTGGGTCAAGATCTAAACAGCGGCTCAATTTACACTAAATCTTGCATCCAATGGTTTTCGGGCACGAGAAGACTGTTGGGCTAGGTCACATGTTCGAGAAAATTCAATTAGTGGGTCATTTTGGGTCATGGTCAAGCTAATTGTATCTAAAAAACGGTTCAAATGATTTTGACGAAATTTTGTATCCGACTATTTTCGGGCACGAAAAGACTATTGGGCTGGGTCACATGTTCGAGAACTTTCGATTAGTGGGTCATTTCTGAGTCATTGTGGGTCAAGATCTAAACAGCGGCTCAATTTACACTAAATCTTGCATCCAATGGTTTTCGGGCATGAGAAGACTGTTGGGCTAGGTCACATGTTCGAGAAAATTCAATTAGTGGGTCATTTTGGGTCATGGTCAAGCTAATTGTATCTAAAAAACGGTTCAAATGATTTTGACGAAATTTTGTATCCGACTATTTTCGGGCACGAGAAGACTATTGGGCTGGGTCACATGTTCGAGAACTTTCGATTAGTGGGATATTTTTGGGTCAAAGTGGGTCAAATTAATTTTATCTAAAAAACGGCTCTAACGATTTTGATTAAATTTTGTATCCTATGAGTTTCGGGTACGCGCCAATCATTGGGCTAAGTCACATGTTCGAGAAAATTCGATTAGTGGGTCATTTCTGGGTCATTGTGGGTCAAGATCTAAAAAGTGGCTCAATTTACACTAAATTTTGCATACAATGGTTTTCGAGCACGAGAAGACTGTTGGGCTAGGTCACATGTTCGAGAAAATTCAATTAGTGGGTCATTTTGGTCATGGGTCATTATGGGTCAAGCTATTTTATCTTAAAAACGGTTCAGAGGATTTGAAATAAATTTAGCACCCTACAGGTTTAGGGAACAAGAAGACTATTAGGCTAGGTCACATGTTCGAGAAATTTCGATTAGTGGGTCATTTTGGTCATGGGTCATTATGGGTCAAGCTATTTTACCTTAAAAACGGCTCAGACTATTTACACTAAATTTTGCATGCTATGGTTTTCGGACACGAGAAGACTGTTGGGCTAAGTCCCATGTTTGAGAAAATTCAATTAGTGGGTCATTTTGGTCAAGGGTCATGATATTTGAACTCAAATTTAATTTTGACCGAGCATAGCTCGGTCTTCCCTGCTCGTAGAACTCCTATAATAGGAGTCTTAGCTCGTTAGATTCAGTATTAAACAAGCTTGCGAACATGACTTTGCGCCGTCCGTTTGAAGATAGAAGTTTGTTTTTCTGTGTGTGTGTGTTGTGAATGGTATAAATTCAAACGATGAATGAAGTAAATGTCAAAGCGTTTGTATGTGTGTGCGTACGAGTGTAGGTGTGGGTGGGTGTAGTGAAAGATAGAAAATCGAAGAAAGATGATGTAAAATGTTTAATATATGGCGATGTTTACCGTCATGCACTGAGGGTTTAGTCTAAACATCCCTGTCCATAGGCGCAAATAATAATGGTACTATGTCAAAAAAAGTAAATTTTGATGGTCAAATTTTTTTCTAAGCTATTTTGCTATTTTCTGGTAAAATAATTAACTGATGAAAGAATACAAAAAAAAAAAAAAAAAAAAAAAAAAGCGCAAAGAGGAAAGAATTTGATAGTTAGCAAGCGCAATGAAAGTGTTAATTAAGTTTTTTTTGTATAATACGAATATCCTTATTTCGGTCCACACGCATACATATGTCATTCTTACGCGAGCCTCTTTTGAACGTTCTTGTGAGGTGGGATAACTAATTTCAAGGATTAGTTGGTGATTTATGACGGCCTATCATCTACACGAGAGATATAGGTCCGAGGAGAAGTGCCCTCCGTGGGGGTCTTTCTAAGGGACGTATTCTCCCGTATTTACGCAAGGATATCAAAGGTTCTAAGAAAACCGCAGAAAACTTCGAACGATTAGGCCGAACTAACGCCGAAAGGCACGATTGGGATCGAACACAGCACCTCCCGGTCTACCAGTTTTGAAAGCAGAACCTTTAGGCCACGGGTGGCATGGATGTATTATAAATAATACATTTATAATACATCCATGACGGGTGGTGTCTAATTTTAATGGAAAGGCGCCTGAAAAGTTCTTGAACTTCTGTAGGGTTGGTTGGTTCTGCGGGTGTTACAGCCATTTTTTGCACACGAGGGCTAAACAGACCGGGATTTCCGTTAAAAGTGGAATCCGACCCACTACAAACATCTATGCTTGAGTCTGGATTCGAATCCTGCATCTTTTGTTCAGTAACCAACATCCTAACCACTAGACAAGCAAGGTGAGACTCTTTTGCTAGGGACGGCGGCGGTGCGACCAATTTTTTTTTTTTTTAAATAAAAATATGGTTAGCTATTAAAATAAGGATTAACGGATTAGTGATTAAAGTTTAAGGATTAATGGGATTTAACTATTAACTACTGAAAAAAAGGACATAAACATTATTATTATTTTTTTTTAACGAGAATAAAGTTGCTAATTTGAAAACTCATATACATACCACATACCGTTGTTTTGCTAAAATTTAGAGTACCTGAAATCAAAAGGAGTGGATCAGCAATTTTTATCTAATATATTACATAGACATACTGCTGCCGTTTTTACAAATTGTTCATAAAGTTATGGGAATTTCAAAATGAAATGATGGCAGGAGTCTGACGTGGAAAGCGGACTGATAAAAGCACATGATTCTATTTATGAAATTTAAATACGTCAATTATTAATCAATAATAAAGGTAATTGCCAAAAACAAATTTAATCCGAAGTATTTCATGCTTGGACATTTAAAAAGTATAATATAAAATTAAAAATAACTAACTAAATTATTCCAGCATAAATATTTAAATAATTGACATTTTTTTTTAACATTCATTTGCTCTGTTTTCAGTAATTTATGTTTTTGTAACCACTGATTCAACATAATAAAAATTACTATTTTCACATTTTTATAAAAATGATATTTCTATAGAAATTTTAAATATTACGTTAAATTTTAAAACTTAGATGACTCTTTATGAGAAAATAAACTATGTACATATACATTTATAAAGAAGCTCCCACAAAAGGTACTTTTACTTCTTGAATCAATTTAGAACTGAAGTCTGAAGGTATATCCCGCGTTTTGATTATTTTTTTCTTTGTACATACGAATATTCTTAAATCATTAAATTAAAGATTAATTTTATATTTTAGAAAAAAAGAAAAAAAAGTTGTCAATGAAATGAATAAACCTGTATTTCGCTTAGTGCGTATTCGATTACTGATGAATGAAAGACCATTCAATAATTTTACTACGATGAATAGTGCTGCCATCTAGAAGGAAAAGTTGTAACATGATTTCACATTTCATAGACGGATTATTTTTTTCAGTGTATTATATTAAAACATGATTACATAATAGTCTACTAACTACTACTGGGTAAGATATCATTCACAGACAAATGATGATGTAACTGAGCTTCTGCTAGAAATTTTCTGAGCATTTGAGATTTACAACAAAAAAATATCATCAAATTTTATACTGAGGAACAAAATTTTACTTTTTGATCATCCAAAGAAGAAAACAATGTATCTTTCAAAAGTTTTTAGCACAGAAGGATGTGTTCTATAAATAATTAAAATTGTATACTTAAAAGTTTTATATAAATCATGCATCTTTTAAAAACTGCCGCAGAACTCGACATAATAACAGATTGTAAACTGAAATATTTGCCTTTTTTAGATTGTATAAGTATAATTTAAATGAAACAACAGCATTTTTTTAGGGACATATAATGGATGCTTCATCTAAAAATCTTTATTTTACCGCTGATGAATGAAATATTGCATAAAATCATTTTTAATTATATTTTAATATATTTAAATATTTTACATTATGCTATAACGAAATTTAATTCGTTTTTGAATTCAAATTTTAATGCACTAACGAAACAGGATGTGCATGATGTTACAGACGTAACTCAAAAACTGGTAGTAATATTAAAATATTTTGATCATATTAAATTCAGAGTGTGGGAAGACCCGGCTCCGTAGATAGTGTGGACACTTTTAATGTACCAGAAAATCGAGCGTAGACAAAATCAAAAGAATTGGAGTTTTCCGAATACAGGCCCGCTTAAGACTTAGAAATAGGGGAAGCCCGACGTCACAGACTCCCTTTTACTCTACCAATTATGCTTCAACAATTTGAAATTTTGAGTAAACAACACTTTTAATATTAAACTAGTTATAAAAAATATTTTATTATATATATAATTATACATAACAAATTAATTTTGTAAATGAATTTACAAATATGGAACAAGTGCGAATATTTAAACTTCAAAATATATTTTATGCTTTACAAATTGCAGAATTTGCCACTACTAAGAACAATGCAGGGAAAACAAATATTTTACGTAAATTTATGCTTAGCTGCAACACAATTTTGCTTCTATTTTATAAACAGAAATTTGATATCACTGAATGCTTTCCTCTTTATTTAAATAACTTATTCTCCATATTTTATATTATTTCTCCACGCTTTATGAATATAAACAAAATATAATTACACAGATTAAATTTTCTGCTATTTTTAACACGTTTGAAATTAAAATGTAAAACATAAGGGAAATGGAAACAAGTTGCATTTAATCACTGTTTTTATACCATTTATTATAACAACAGAAAAAAAACAGTATAAATATGTCGGTAATAGTCTGAGGGAAAATTTAGTAGCTATAATTAAAAAAAATACATTTTTTACACTGACCGAAATTTTTCCCCCCTAAAAATTAGTTTTGAAAAGTAAATTTAGGGACCCCTTTGTATTTCAGTGGGTAAGCTGGGCCTATTCGGTAAACAGGCCCTGGTTATAACTGCGTGCTTTTGATAATAATAGGTAGGGTAAGTTCTCCTATTATTTAGCCACCCCCTGAAAAGCCACCTCCAATAAGATAAATAGTTTATTACACTCTATTATTTAACTTAACTTGGTTTTTGTGTGTAAAGATGGAATTTTGCAATCAAATTTTCACTCGTTTCTTGGTATACGAAACTTATAAAAAAATATGTTCACATGTCTGTTTCCGATGACAATGACATTTTAGTAGTTTTAGAACTTAATTATAAATTAATTTTAAGGAATTTTGACGTTAGCCGTCCACAGGTGATAAATCACCAAATATTCTTCATGATTATAACTGTTTACGAATTACAAAAACAATGGCTTTGATTGTGCGCCAAACCACGCTCGCCAAAATAGGCCACCTGGATGTGAAAGCGCAACAACGAAAAATTTGAACACTAAAAAGTAGAAATTATAAATAAAAGAATAAAAACTGTAATATATTAAAAAAAAATACGCTTCAACCAATTAATAGTTTCATATTAACTAAATTATGACTATACGCTGAGAAATCAATTTAGAAATCTTAAAAATATAGTTTAAATAACGTTTTATTTTTTCTTTCCTATTGCCATATCTTAAAAAAGAAACAGAGCAAAAATTACACCTTTTAAAATAAATTCAATAGCTAGCGCTTTCTACAAGCGTAAAAAAAGCTATGCATTTTCCATAATAGAGTTCGGAGCTCACGCCAAATTAATGTACTGTAACATAAATTTTTGGAAAAAAAAAAAAAAAAAAAAACAAGAATTGCAACAGAGTCGGTTTTTTTATCATGTTCTGTCAAAATATCTATGATTCTTGGCTGATGTCTGGTGACTTATCAAAGCTGCTTGTACATTGAAAAAAATATATTTCATTTTAAACTAAAAATAAGTATAAAAGTTGCATTACAATCCATTAATTTGGCGTGAACACAGAACTCCATTATGCAAAATCTACAGCAGTCATGAAATTAGCCATGAATTTCAAGATAAATATTGATGCTTATAAAAGAGAGTTTAAAAAAAATATTTTTACTTTTATACTTATTTTAAGTTTAAAATGAAATATTATATTTTTTCAATGTACACGCTGCTTTGATAAGTCACCAGACACCAGCCAAGAATCATAGATATTTTTACAGACCATGATAAAAAAAAATAGCTCAATCAGCCATTTATGTTGTGTTGTTGCAAATCAGACCACTGGAGCTAATGACTGTCTAGTGCCGGGAGGGCCAACCTTTTAACATCCACGTGCAAGTTTTTTTTCAAGAAATATTTTATGCGACCAGGAATTGCCAATAATCAACAAAATGTAGTAGATCAAGATATAATGAATCAAAATTGTGATATATATCACATTTTGGTCACATAGGTATTTAGAGTTACAAAACTATGTTAACATACATGTACGTATTATATATGCATGTTAATCATGCTTTTAGGTTTTTCGAAGTAATAAGTAGGTACTATAGGTAGTAATAGGTATAGGTAGGTATTTACTGTAATATTTATAGTGGCAGTTATATTTCAGAAAGCGATAAAAAAATTAAAGCTTATTATTGCAAACTGGATGCCAAAAAAATTCGATCGGCTTCCTATTAATTAACTTTTAACATACTGAATTAGTAATCTGACAAGCCGTTTTATAACTTATATTTTCAATAATATTCAAAACTTCCAAAATGACAGACTTCTAAGGTTATGCCTCTATGTAATTGAATTTCGAATGATCACATTTTTATCATCGGCATTTTGGCCTCTAACACCTGATAATCTGTTCATTTTCCAAATCTTATTAGCTTAATTTAATAAATCTTTGAGTCAATACGCCCCACCAGTGGCTGAGAGGTTCTGCTCTCGAAGCTGGTAAGACGGGAGGTGCTGGGTTCGATCCCAATCGCGCCCGTCGGCCTAATCGTTCGGAGTTTTCGTGGTTTTCTTCGAGCCGTGGATTTATCCATGCGTAAATACGGGTTAGAAAATGAACCTTACCCTTAGAAAGACCCCCACGAAGGGCACTCCCCCCGGGCCTATATCCCAAGTGTAGATAATTGGCCGTCAATAATCAACCCAACCCAACCGAGCTTTGAGTCAATACTGAAATACATTGGAAATCAGTAAGTCGCATTTCAATTTCTAACCAACTGATTTAGACAAGCCCACCTTACCAATAAAACTCGCAACAGAATATATAATAAATTATAGCGTTTCAAAAAATCGTTCCTAATAGCTAAATATTGAATTATAAATTTATAACCTATGAAATTTCTTCCAGTCTAGCTTCGCTTTTCCGCTTTTTTCTTTTTTTTTCATGTTGTGTGCAACATTTCTGTCGTGCCGAGAATATTCTGTTGCGTGTCACCTGCGACACGCGTGCCATAGATTCGCCGTCCTTGACCTAGTGGTCAATGAGCTGACTACTAGACAAAGGGCGCTGAGTTCGAATCCCGACTCAGTCATGGTAGTTTGTAGTGTTTCGGATTATACTTTAAACGAAGGTTCCGGTATGTTTAGCAGTTGTGTGGAATAGATGACCGCAACGCCCACAACAAACCAAACATTAACGGTAAAATTCAGTAGAATTTTGAATATAATTTTGAATGTGCAAATCATGCATATAAATAATAAATCTACACTGAGAAATGCTATGCATCGTCTGTTCTTATTTTTAGGTAAATATGTGAGATTAGTAATAAATCTGAATTTTTCTCTGTGCGAAAAATTATTGGCTTTGGTAGATTTTAGAGCTTAATGTGAAAGAAATAAAAGGTTCAGCTGTACAACTTAATTTTAATTTTGTACCATTCTTAATTTTAAAAGAACATCTCTATTTCTACGGTTGCGGAACGGTTGGTTTTAGAAGTTGCAGTACTTTTCAGGGATGCCTACATGGGAGTTTTACTTCTATTTATTTATTTACCTTTTTGGAGGTAATGGGGTGTGAGAAATGATGCGAAATAGATGCTTATTTAAGTCGAAATTTTGGTTATTTTAATTATAAAGTAGGAATAAGAAGCATTAAGTATATCGAGAAAAAAATGTTAAGTAATACGATTTTAGCTTCGGAAGCAATTATTAAGTTGCTCTAGAGCTTAAAACACGTACACTACAACAATACAGGTTAAATAATGATTTGTAGTCAGTATAATTTTTTTCATTCAGTTGCCTTACATTAAATGGGGATACATTCAGGTTGAATTTAGAAGACTTTATAGCAGCTTTTGGAACAAAAAGTTTAAAGTTAATTGACACGTTTAAAGGTATTGATACTTTTGGCGTTTACGCCGAGCTTTTACTTTAGGTAAGATATTGGATCATACAGTTATTAGTTTTCACATGCATCTTGTGACTCTCATTTAAATAGTATACGTAATAAAGCCATATGGCAGGAACGGTCAACGATTTGAATTTGAAAACAAACAGCTGGATTTTAAGATGAATATTTTTAAACATCTCTACTTAAACGTAATAATCGCGATTATTAAAATAACGTAAAGCGTCTACATATTTTTCATTACTTTTTCAAGGTTCCGTACTTTAAAAGTAAAATCGAATATTTTGTTTTATAACTGCTTCTTTAAATTTCGAAAATATATCTGTTTCTGGGTTTTTTAAAGATAAAGAACGCTTTTCTGAATAGTAAGTAACTCGAGAAAGATTACTGTATATTTTCGTTTGTGAATATATTATATTTTCCTAGATTACGAAACAATTGTCTGTGAAGCAATGTATGAAACACATATGTTATATTACTGATATATAAGTATGTGTATTTCGCAAGTGCATCAACTATTTTTGGTCAGGTGAAACTAAGTTTGGTGCTTAAAAAGTTTATTTCATATTTTTGTCTAATTTTATTATGCACTAGATTAGTGTTTCTCAACCTTTGTTTTCCCTTAAACCTTAAACCTTTACCTTTTTCACCCCTTTTTTACCCTTAAACCCATAATTAAACTTCTGTGGTATTCTAAAATTACGAGAATACAAAATTATGTGAAACAATTGTTGTGAAACAATAACTAGAGGTTGCAGAACTAACCCGGGTTACAGAACATAGGTGAAAATAACTTAAAACAAGTGGGTAAGTGTGATCGAAGATCGCTCAAAGGATTTCGTTTAATATTCCTTTCAAAACACTTTATCCTTTCTTTAATAAATCCAAATAAATTTCATTTAACAACAACAACAAAAAAAAAAAAAAAAAAAAGGTTATGTTTTTTATAAAGTAAAAATTTACCGGTCTATTTTTTCGTTTTTTCGAACATCTAAACCAGCCCGCTATTATATTCTGTCATAATAATATCTGTCATGCGGACTAAATGCGATATTTAAAAAAATAATTTCAAAATTAAACATGTTGTACACCTTCAAAATGTTAAAATATGCGAATATTTCCATAATCGGATTTTTATCACGATTCAATATGTTTCTCAAACTCATATATTTACTATCATCTTCGTATATATTATTTCTCCTGTCAACATCCCTTTTTCTAAGAAAATACGAAACGCAGAACAACGAATGAGATACCATATGAAAGGATTTTGAACAGCTTCTGACATCGTACAAATACATTTTCCTAAAACATGTTTTTTGATTAAAATTTGCTGATAATTAAAAATTAAATCGGCATTGTTTTCATAAATGAAATGAAACGTTTTCCTAAAATTAATGTTGCCACAAAAATAAAATACCGCATTATATCGTGCTCAGCAATAATTATAAAAAAAAAAAGTAAAATAAATATTACTGCACGGGTTTATTTTATATTTATGATTAAAGAGCAAAATTTAAATTCAAATGTTCAATTTATTTTTCTTTGTCCATGTTTTTCCCCGAAACAGATAATGTTATCTTTCTAATGCAGTTAAAATACGATTGATATATATATATTTTTTTGCTATATCTATCAGCGATCAGTTTTTACTGTAACTTTGATGGGATAAATGAGACGATATTCTGGCTTGACTAATGTTGTTTGCAGATAATTTTAGTCCTTTTTTTTAAAATGTAAATTTAAACTTGCATCTAAACAATATTAAAATGCAGTGCGAAATCTTCGCACGGGTCCACTGGTTCTCTATTACTCCTGTTGATACTCGCTTTGTATTATTCTCAAACATTTGAAAAATTAGGACGTCAAATAGGACGTCAGATTTTCTTTTTAATTCTCTCATGACGTGATATTAATCTGCTTTGTGTATATACACATACTCATACTCCTTGTATTATTGGGAAATCTTACACATTTTCCATTTTATTACCACTATGACGTCAATCAACTTTATTTCATTTTCATTTTTTCACGTGGAAATCGTCTGATAGAAAATTAATTATTGTAGAAAGAATTTAATTGTGGATTTTTAATTTTTGGCATCGGCTACAGCGAAAAGTGTTTAAATTTAATAGGAAAAGGCTGTTAGAATTTTGGTTTTTTATCTCTATTTATTAAAATAATACGAATTTTTCAAATTTTAATATTTTGAGCTCTTCACAGCTGGTATTCATCTATATACCCAAAGTTTCAACTCTATAAGTTACGTAGTTTTTGAGAACGGCCCTGTGACGGACAGACAACGGAGCGGGAGTAATAGGGTTTCGTGAGATGAACGAAACCCTAAAAATTAAAAACTCTAATAGATTTTTTACGTTTAACCAGTAAATTAAGATGGATTTTTCAAACAAATTGGATTTGAAAGAACATTTCTTTTTCTATTCGACGGTGTAAAAATTGAAATTCTACGATGTTTAGATGTTAAAAGGATTGCAGTAAAAGTGAAATTTATTGGTCATGCGTTGTCACCGTCAATATAACGTCAGTGTTATTCATGGACATGTTTTTGCTTTATAATATATATATATATAGATTGCGCACTAACAAGGTCAAAAAGCATTTTTCTATGAAAAATGTCAATAGGATATTTAAATAAAGTTTTGAAATTTATTAAAAGTGATATTTTTGTATTCGCCTCATGACAGGAGTAAATAGCCGAAAAAATCGCCAAAGATTTCGCTGCATATAGAAGCCTTTTTAATTCCGATAATTTCAGTGGCTCGTAGTTTGATTACATGCCTGTTAAATTTGTGTTTCATTTATATTATTTTATTTATTTATTTATTCATGAAGTTTTAATTTCGTTTTGGAATAGTAGATGAAAACAAATGTTGAACTACTTATATTGTTTTAAATGCAAACGGGTAATATTTTGTAATCTTAAAAAACATGCTTGAAAATTATTCTTAAAGCCGAAATCTGTAAATTTATTCACAGTTTTCAAACAAATTGCATTTGAAAGAAGACTTTTTTCCCTATTCGGTGTAAAAATCGAAAATGTGCGATAGTTAGGCGTTTAAAAACTTGCAGAAACATCGAAATTTACTGGTCAGGTGTTGCCATCGTCAATATGACGTTACTCAATCACATGGTTTTGTTTTATAATATAGATCTTTAATTTACTTACTAACACACACAAAATGCTACATCCGATCTGAAATAATTTATTATAAGCAAATAAATGAATAAAATGCTAAAATTCATCTTAAAACTCAAAAATCAAAATTACACTTAATGCGTTTTATTACTTAAACTATGAAAAAATTGTAAAAATATGTTAAATTACATTAACATTAATTACTCCAAGCACTTTCAGCTATACATACAACCATCATAAGGGAAAAAAAAATTCAAACCAACGGAAGATGAAAAAGCGGAGATTTTGAAAGTAAGCCGTTGGTAATAACAGTTTGTATTTTATTCCCTGATGACGGTTATGTGTAAAGCTGAAAGTGCTTGGAGTAATTAATATTAATGTAATTTAAAATCTTTTTTACAATTTTGTCATATTTTAAGTAATAAAACGCATTATGTGTAATTTTATTATTTTATTTATTATAATTTGTAATAAAAATAAGACTAAAATTCTTTTGAACTTATTTATTTATATTCTTTGTAATATGTATTTAAAGAGATATCTGAGCTTGACTTCTTTTTTATTTAGAATATTTTCTTTGTAAAATAATATTTTTGGATAGGCATGCTCTTAAATCAATTTCAAACGATCTTTTCTACCTCGTTTTACACTGTAATCTTTTTCCTTCGAAAGATGTGATTTTTCTCTGAATAAAATTATCCTAAGATGTAAAACACTTTTTTTTATGATAGCCTCGCATACTGTCATAAAAGTACATAACCAGAGAAATAAAACATTCAAATAATGCAAATTTATGTCACTAAACCTGATTTCAATGTAAATCGTACACAGTAAAAAAATACAAATGTTTCTTAATGTACGAAAACATACAATACCTCTTCCGAAATGATTACCCATGATTCCGAAAAGCATTTTTTATCATTAAAAACCTCATTAACCAATATATTTTTGAGATTTAAAGAATCCTTTATAAAAACAAAGTTTCTTTTGCTGCCGCTGATTTTCAGAAACGTTTTCGAGTAGTTTTTATAGTATACTAGCTAACCCCCCCGGCGTTGCCCGGGCCCGAGATAATTACAATCTCAGAGAAAAGCGTTAATCCCCTCCTTCCCGATACCGCAAATATAATGAATAATTTGTTCAAGAGAACCACCGTCACCTACATTAACGCGATCATTAAAAAAAGGAATTACATTTTTCTGATAATTAGAACATAACGAAGACGCCACGCTAAAATAGCCGGCAGATGACACCCCTTCCCGACCTCAATTTCAAATCTATATCTTAATTAGTTACCTAAATTTTTGTTCATTAGTAAAAATTGGCAATTATTTTCTTTCATTTTCGCAAACTAAATGGAGGGATCGGTCCGAGAAATAGATCTCTTTGTAGTTCAGTTTTTAATGAAAGCAGATCCCTGTCTGAAACTTTCTCGGATCGTTTTCACTTGGCGCCGGCAGATTTTTGGCAGTTTTTTGCATAAATTAAAAAAAATTACAGACCGAATTTTTCAAAAATCACATAGTCTGATGCAGAATATTTTTTTTACATATGCTCAGAAATATTCAAATTGATATCTCAATTAGTTTTCTTAAAATTCGCTAATTAGTAAAATAATTTCGAATTCGTTCATTTCCACTTCCAAATCCAATGCGCTGGTTAGTTTCTTTCGCCATTTTGATTTAAAAGATGTCATTTTAGAAGCGATGGCTAATGAGAATCTAATTAATATCTAGGCTAATTATCAAAATATTAAAATTCTGAGGGTCAGGTGCACTAAGAGAGGGTTTGGACTACCTAAATCTAAATTTACAGACTTCTAGGTGCGCTAAATTTTCCTAGCCATCGCCAACAGGCATACACACACACACACACACACAGAGCGAAACTTTATTTTATTAGTATAGATTAATCAGTTTTCTAAACGCGGAATCTAGGTTTTTAGAATGCTATCAATTCCCAATTAAGCATTTTCAGCTGTGTTGTTGAAATTATACATGCAAGGGTAACAAAATAATATTAATTTAAATATTAATGCTGTTAATGTATTGTGTTTGTCAAGTAAAAAATGTTCGTTGAACATGAAAATGTTTACTTCTATACTTATAGCATCCAAAAAACGTATATTACGGGTTTAGAAAACTGATTAATTCACTATAAAAATTACTCTGAAATGTTGCACTGAAAAATCAGCATCAGCAAAAGAAACTGGGTTTTTTATAAATTCTTCTTTAAATCTCTAAAATATATTGTTTTCTGAGGATTTTATTGATAAAGAACGCTTTTCGGAATCATTAGTAACTCGGAAGAGGTTATTGTATATTTTCGTTCATGGTTATACTGTATTTTTTTAGATTAAGAAACAGCTGTCTTTTTTTTTTACAGTGAATAATATGAAATGTTCTATGTTAAAGTATCGATATTGTGATAAATTCTAAAAAAAAAGGATGCAATAAGAGTTAAAATTTTCAAGGCACACCTGCGATTTCTTCACAGTGCACTACTATGCGCGGCACATCAGTTGAGAACCACTGCACTAGATTAATCAAATTTTAACATTCGTAATTCTAATCTCGAGTTCGAAAAAAATTCGAGATTCAAATTTTGGATTGACACAATCTGAAATATTTCAAATAATTCAAAAGAATTTGCTGACTGGTGATTTTACACGAAGAAGATGATATTCCGCTTTGGTGATTTCGCATATGTTAGGTTTCAACCTAAAATATTTGGCAGAGAAATCGGTCCAATTTCCTTTACATCTTTAAATTTTAGTTAAATTGTATATTTAAAGGGCATTTTCTATTACTTTAATTATATACTCTCTAATAATATAGTATATCATGATTAAATATTTTCAGCTAAGTAAAAACTTTCCACAGGAAGTATAAACCACATTCGTATGACGATAATAATAAAAATAAATACTGATTTCAACCAATAACGTACAAACAGCAAATTACAAGAGGTATGCTTCGAATGATAAAGCTTTAAATTTTGTGAAAATTTTAAAACTATATATATATAATCTCCACGTCACGTGCTCACTATATTTGAATTTGCATAGGAATATTTTAAACAAAAAGAACATTGATAAACTAAAGAATGAAAAGTTTTCCCACAAGTGTTTATTGCTAATAAATATAAAACATTATTTGAATTTTGGTTTGGTGATCCGAGTACAATATAAGAAATTTTTTCTCAGTGTTTCTCTAAATATAATATGAAATCACATGTTCATAACGCATAAATGGATGCTAAGTTTTCCAAATCATTTTCATGGACGACAAAATACAGAAAAAGAAACATATATTAACGAAATGGCATCGTTATTTAAACAAACTTCAAAAAATTAATGTAATTTAAGCTAATTGCGCTATATCTGTTCAATTCTACCATTGTGCGAAATCATATTTTTTGTTGGTTGAAATTGTCGCAGATTTTAGTTCAGTAATTTAGATGGTAAATATTAATCCCTTTGTCTCTTTTTTAAGGTAAAGATAAAATAATTGATCAGATTTCATAATAGGACTTTCTTAGTGTGAAGTAAACCAAATCCTCTTTGAATATTTGATATATATTTGCTAGCTTTATCTATTTTCTATGGATACGTGGTAGAAAGCGATTACGATGACAAGCCAAATTCATGTTTCATAATAATAATAATAATAATAATAATAAATAAATAAATTATACTCTCTAACAAAAATCGCTAATAGACATAATTTTCCGTTTTTTGTGCCTCGTTTTCCCTCATATCACAAAATATTCTCCAAGTCTAAGGTAAATTGTCCAAATTTCTCTAACCTATGCTGTATTTTCATGCAGTTACGCAGGATTTACTCTATGCTGTAGTAGTTTTCCGTTTATTGGACGGAATTTTCATTTCTCCAAAATTTCGGGAAATTCTTCAATCTATACGAAAATTGACCCGAAATTCTTCATTCTAAACTGCAAGTTTTCAAGGAATACTCAGGATTTTTGGCAACTCTGCTGCAGTGCTTTTACATTTTTTAATGGAATTTTTTTTAAAGAGCATCAGTTGAAAGTCTTTCAAAGTTTCTAGTACGATTCTCAATTTTTTGCGTAATGTTCTTCAATATATGTATGAAATTTTTTGTGGCTTCCTGATTTTTATAGGAAATTAATCCGCTAGATTTTTAACGAATTTTCACAAAAATGGAAAATGGAAATCTACTTACTTGCAAAAACGTTTTATTTCCATCGTAGTAAACACCAAATATTTGAGACATCGTTCGAATGGGTTGCCATCCGCGTGGTGTCATCAATAAAGAAGCTTTCACATTACACGACAACTGTTTAAATGCTGTAATCCTAGCAATACCTGGAAAATAAAGTGTTCAATTAAATATTTTTTTCTTTTGCAGTTACATAAGCAGAAGAATATAATTTTTCTTTCAATACACTCACATAAGCAAGTGCATCGGAGATTAATTTTTTATTAGCTCACAAACTATCAAAGCCTGAGAGCTATTGTGCCCACAGGTTCTGTATGTATGTACGTATGTATGTTGATTAATTTTTTGTGTTCATTGGTTAAGTATAAGGGAGAACGGGGGACTAATATCCTCCTTAATTTAGATAAACGGTTTTTTCATGCAGAATTATCCTATTTGCTTCAAATTCTGTCTATGGGTTCATTCTGATAAGGCGCTTCCCTGATTAGTTTTGGAGGTTCATTGGTTAAGTATAAAGGGGTGGAACGGAGGCTAATCCCCTCTTTAATTTAGGTAAATGGGATTTTCATGTAAAATTATCCAATTTGCTTCAAATTTTGTATGTAAGTTCATTGTGATAATGCAACGTGGGGAAGGGCTAATCCCCCTTAATTTATTGTTTTGTCGATTTTTTTTTATTTTTCTAGGGCATTATTCTTTGAAATAAGGGTAATACACAATTTTAATTTACATAAAATTTAATATACAATTAGTGTGAATAGCCTGTGAGCTCAATGCCATCAGTTTAACTGGACACTTTTCTTTTTATTTTTTCTTGTTTGAGGTCAAATGAGCTTGAAATCACAGTGGCTGTATTTTCATAGAAAATTCATTTATTTATGTATTTAAAAAATAGTATTAATTGGAAAAGGTATTTTGAATTTGCTCTCGGGTAGCTACATGTCACAAAAAAAAAAAAAAGATGTTTTCTTCAATACTTTATTCAAAATGTACAAGAAACGTTTTTACAAACCTGAAAGAATAATATTCATAATATTCCCTGCATGTACCTTAAATTGGTTTATATAACAGAAAAAAAATAAACCTACCTTTAAAAAATGCTGAAGCCGCAAAATGCGTTTGTACTGAACGCATTTCATTACAATGATATACTGAATAACTTAGAAATGGTACTTACCATTTACAGCAGTCTGATAAAAATTTATTTATTAAGAATTTTGTCCATGTAAACTCTAAGTACACAAATGTTTATTAATTATTAAAACTTTGTCATTCCTTCTAAAATGCGTTTTTTTTAGAAAAAAATGAAGTTTGTTATTGCTTGTTGAGTTATTGTTTCTATAATGTTTCAAACAATTCTGCATTTTTGAGTAAAAATTTAATGGGCAGAGAATTTAACAGAATTTTACTCAGAAAATAAATTATTTGCAAACTACACAGAGACAATCACTGCATAAATGTTCGTGTCTGCAACATTTAGTGCAAAATTTTTGTAAATTTTAAAAACAAATAACAAAGCATATTATTCATAATAGCACCAACAGTATTAAAATTATATGATTTAAAGACTATTATATTGTTTGCTGCTATATAATTCGCCCTTTTAGATCGCACGATTTGTAGCTATAAGATCTGTTCACAAGGTTCGCACACGCCTTGGAATTTTCAAGGAGTCGGGCACCACTATTAGTCATAAGAAAATTTCTATTTAATTTTTTAAACACAGATTTCGCAACCACCTCGCTTATTCACAGAATTGTAAATATTTTTCTGCAGTTAAATAAGGCGAAAAAAAAAATGTTAAAAATTTGTGGTAGAAATATGCGAACCATGTAATTAATACCAATCCGTTTTAAAGTAAATTTTGTAGGTGAATAAATTATTCTTAAATTGTCACGTATCCTGCCTACAAAGTATTTTATTTTCTTAAGCGAGCTCTGGAAACTGAAATTTTCAATTAACTGCAATTATTTTGTCAGTTATCAGCGTTAATAGTTATTTATCTATTTTTAAAATTTTGACTACTCAATGCTCATGGTATACCTACTAATAAATAATTACAATATGATAATTAACAAAGTATACAAAGTATTGTTAATACAAAACTTTAAAAATGGTAAAATAAACGCAAAACACGTTCAGTTTTACTGGAAAATATCAAAATATAAGATATGTTAACATTTCAAGCGGAAAGAGATTTTCTCTTTATCTGTATCAAAACAGCCAGCAAGAAACTTTGGAGCTTGTTTATCGGTGCAACTTATTGGATGAATTACTTTCGGTGCGATATGCGGATGGATTTTTTTTTTTTTCATTTCTGAGAATTGTAACATTGCTGCGGAATAAATACTTTGTTTTTCTTTATGTGGGCGGACTGACATTAGATTTAAACAATATTAAAATAAGTGGAAAAGCAGTTTCAAGATTAAATATCTGCACTTTAGATGTTCAGAATTGAAATGAAATTTTTATGGAAATAAAAAAAATAAAATAAAGAACGAAAAATCAGTTTGTAAAAGTGATAGTTCCAGATCAAAGCCATCATGAACATGTGCATATGGAAACACGTGGGTATAAACTATCCTTCTTTTACCAGCATGATTTTGAATTTTAGTAGAAATAAATTTGGTGAAAAATTCATATATTAATTTTCCTTCAAATTAAAATAATGTACGCATAAAAGTATGGATATCTCTATTAATTGGTATGTAAAGCGTATCCTAATATTAAAATTAAATTATTTTTACAAAGCTTTTTTTCTTTTTTAAAAAATTAGATATATTTAGAATGAGAAAAGTGTTTAATAATTGATGAAAATCTGGAATTAAGAGGAAAATACATGGGATAGATATCCTTGGTAAGATAATAAGTAAATATTATTAGATTTTTATAGAAATTAATCTGCTGCTAGGTTCGCTTAGTATCATAAGAATAAAAAACAAGTAAGTAAAAGTTTTCAGCTAATTAAAAGTTTACCAGACACAGTAAGATGCGCTCCAGGGTACACTAGTTGCCCTGTCATTGGCAAAAATACCAGAGGGATTCTTTCAACTGCGAAAGGCCGTACAAACATGGCGACTGGACATTCTGAAATAGAAAAGCATACTCATTATTGTGCAATAAAATATCTATAAAATTAATAAAAGTGATTGCAAAATATTTCTTACTTTATTAATTAAAATTACAGAATAGTATTTCAATGAAATCAGGGGTACATATATAAAATTTTATATAAAGATCATATTCAGATTTCCTCATTTCCAGTTTCAAGAGTGAACTTATTAAGCGCAACAAAGATAATTTCCTTTCCGTTTAAATTTCAAGCATATGCATCAAATCTTAAATAAGAGAAAAAGTGAAATAAACTATATCTTGGTATTTATTACACAGGATTCGTGTAAACCTTTGCTATCTATATATCTAACTAATTGGATACACATTTTACTTTAATAGTCATTCTAAGCAACTTTGCTTTAAAATTTAGAGCCTGAAGAATATTCGACATTGAAGAATTCGGAATAAAGATTATAAATAACATATATGATCCTGGTTCATTTAGATTATAGGCAAGATCTGTGTATATTTCATTCAAATTATTATCTAAAGTGAGTTAAATTATCCACTTAGTTGCTTTCACTACAGCAGAGCAACTGGTTAGACATCACCTATAACTTTCTTGGGAAAACAGCCATGAAATATTTCATCAACAAGTATTGATTATTCTCTTTTCGCAATACATTTCAAGTTTCGATGAGAAACTGCTTTATAACTCACGATAAATGTTGAGCGTGCGATACGTTTGAAATACTAATAATAATCTGATGTGGTACAGTTCAAAATAAAAAAGTAATCAAATGATATATATTAGGAGATTGCATTTTTTGAGTTTTTATTTGACATTTAATTAAACGACTGATTCACTTTGTCCGTAAATGTATTTTCAACGATATGATTTTTTGTTATAAACTGTATTATATGGTTAAGTAAAAGGATACTTTGAGAAAGCCAAAATTATTAAGGAAATGTTCGGATTTCGCAATCTCTCTATTAGAGAGTCTTTAGAAATTTTGTCCAGGAGCGATAGCGTTTGTAACGATGCCTTGTCCTATGATATTCCAAAGATATGGATCAATTTATTTCGATAGTCATGTACATTTTTTCACCCACCAATCAACCAAGTTTCATGTTGTAATGTAACAGTTTTCTCTGATTGTGTGTTTTCTTGTTTTAACCCTGATGACAAATGCGATTGCTTTTGAAAGTACTTGGTTTTAAATACACCCAATTCAAAAAGTTAAGCACGGAGTGGTAAAATATGAAAACATAGATAAGTACTACTTGTATTGACAAGAAATGCGGCAGGAAAGTAGCAAATATGTTTATGCATCAAACAAAACAAAGAATTACATACAAAAATGAAAACATTATTGAATTTTCATAGTTATAAGATGAAGTCATATAGGAGTCATTAACGAAGACATGTTTAAAGCCAAAATAAAGAAACAAAACCGACATTAATAGGGCATTAATAGCACACCTCACCTGCATACAAAGTTTACAGCGTGTTACCATGCTTTGAATGAGGTGATGAACCAACGTAGTGTCAAGTAACCGCATTCCTCCTGTAGAGTTGCTTGTAACTCTGTAAGAGTGGTTGGGGGGGGGCATGTACACAGAGAAGGAGTGAGGGCATCCCAATGATTTTCAATAAAATTAAGGTCAGGCGAGTACGCTGGTCACTCCATACGCGCAATCCCTTCACTCTCCAGGCATTCTTCGACGAAGACATCTCTATGGGGACGCACATTATCATCCATTAAAACGAAAGCAAGACCAACTACTGCAGCGTAAAATCTCACAGTGGGGTCTAGGACTTCATACCGATACCGGACAGCCGTCACAGAACCCTGTCTAAAGATGTGCAGATCGGTGCGATATCCCAACGAAATACATGATCGCACCATGATGCTTCCACCCCAGAACTCGTCATGTTCGGTGATGTTCTGGGACTTATTGCGTGTGCCTACTTCTCTCCAGACCCTTACACGCTTGTTATCTGGTTGCAGGGCAAAACTCGACTCATACGTGAGCATAACATTGCCCCAATCAGACACAGTCCCATTGATATGTTGCCGATACCACTTTAATCGTGCCCCTCTGGACTGGACGGATAGAGGAACACAAACTTGGAGTATACGAGCGTACTGTCCATTCATGTGTAGCTTTGGTGCATAGTGATGGCAGATATCGTCTTACCAACGGACGCATAGATGCAACCATAGATGTTACACGCGTGGAGGTTGCCCTTCGATTCCGATTGGCCACAACAGCTATATATCGTCTTCCGCGGGGGTCGTAAACTTTGGACGATCAGCCACAGGTCTTCGGACAACTGTTTGGCTGGTTAGGAATTGTTTCCATAATCTTAAAATTACGGAATGATGAACGCCGAAGAAAAGAGCAACATCTGTGATTGATTGTACCGTTTCAATGCATTGAACAGCACGTCATAGCTCAGAATCTTCTATTCGTCTTCTGGAAGTCATAGAAAGACGTCTGACTAGAAAACGAAACGTATGAAAGTTCTAAACACTTTTCATCAGCACTTACATGCAACTGCTGCAACCCTTAACAATGCTGGCTTCTTATACAACTGCCGTTTTGGGGTATTTCTCGATATAAAACCGTGATTGGCTGTTACATAACATATTTGCATATTTTCATCTAACTCCGCAGCGAATTGCATCGTCTCCAATTCAGATTGACTTATGGAAATTAACATTTTCGTCTACGTGCTTAACTTTTGGCAGTGAGTGTATATTTTACGTCAATTAAACACCTTTAAGTAATATATCTTGTATTGTTATGTATTTCTGAGTTTTCCGTAAACTGGATGAAGGAAATTTCCAACACACACTTTGAAGTAAAATGCTATATTAAACCTTTAAGAAATAACTCTCCTGTAATATATTATATTTGTTAAAGCAGGTGAAATGAAAGACATTGCAGAATGATTATTCATATAGATGTTTCCCGTTTAAATAACCGTCGTGCAGCATGTGAATGCCGTTATTGTATTTACAGTTTACGAATTTCGTTCAATAAATTTACATATTTTAGGAATATTTAATGATATTTTTTGAAAAGGGAAACTCTCATCTTTTACACACTATTTATTTATTTTTTGTTTATTATTATTTTATAAATGACGTGACACCAAGTGCACCAAAGAGGCTTTTACTCATTTCTAGAATATTGCTAATTTTTTCGTAAATAACTGGAAGGCGAAAAATTTCAATACAATCTTTCAAATAAAATGCTGTATTAAACCTTTGAAAAATAACTTTGATTATAATTTTATTTTTTGTTAAAACACGGAAAAAAAAATCTTGCAGAATGAAATTTCATCTATTTCCCGTTTTAATAGCCGTCTTTCACAAAGTGAATACTTCTACTGTACTAATGATCTTCGAATATTGTTCAATAAATTTACACGTTTTAAGAACAATTAATGATATTTTTCGAGAAGTCAAACTCTAGTTTTCTACACGCTATTTATTTACTATTAAAATGGGGTAACACCAACCACACCAAAGGCACTTTTAGACATTTTTGAAATATTTCGAAGTTTTTCGTAAACTGGATGAAGGAAATTTCCAGTACACTCTTTCAAATGACATGCTATATTAAACCTTTGATTAATAACTTTCCTCTAATATATTATTTTTTTTGTTAAAGCAGGTGAAATGAAAAACATTGGTGAATGAATTTTCATCTGGTTACCGCTTTAATAGCCGTCTTTCACCACGTGAATACCGCTACTGTATTTACGGTTTTCCGCATGGGGTGAAATGACCTTGAAGATTCATGACTATCATGACCCCAGTAAACCGAAATTATACTAACTGGAAGTGCAGAATATTTCCTTAGTGTGTACTTCCTTATTGTATGGATTAAATTTATACTAAAAGAAAAATGAATGCTATAAAAGAGACAGGTTGGAGAATATTTATATTTAGTGCTTACATATATTTTCTCACATATATATGCATACAGTTTAACAGCTGTTACCGATTATAGCGTCGTGAAAATATATTTTGGATAAATATATTTAAATATATTTTATTATAATTATCTAAGAAATAATATATTTTACTTGTAGTATATACTATTTCACTTTATATAGAATTCAAAAACCCTTATAAAGGGATTTTTTTAAGCAGTCTTTTTAACGACATATTTCAGTTAAAGGATTTGTTTCGAAAGGTTAAGACACAATTAAAAAAAAATGGTAACCTGCAGAAAAAAATTATTAAGTTAAAATATTTTTGGAAGATTTCAAAAGTGAAGTTGATATATTTTAATTGTATTCTCACTGATTCATTCAATATCTTTTAAATGTTTTCATAAGATTAATATTATTGCAGTGTTATTATTTTTAATTTAAAATACCGATATTGTATATTTATATGTTTAAAAATCATTATAAAATATCTTTGGAAAAAATTATGTGTAGGTACTACAATGTAAAGAAGCAGATTTTGATGGTATATGAAAATAGCTAAGTACCCAATTTCGAACTCAAGAGATATAAATTAAGTCATCCTCCTTAGAACTCTTGCAGTCACTATAACGAAGACTAGATATGAATAGTGCATTGATTAATTCTTATTTCAAGACTATGCTTTTGTTGAATTATAATATTAACTTCAGTGTTTATAAGCACCACTTATTAAATTCATTAATTCTCCCTCTCTGTATTATGTACAAGGACACATTTAACACTTTCCAACATAGTTGAAAAGTGTTTATGACTTTGGTCAGTCTGTCTCCGCCTGCCAGCTGTGTGTTTGCCGGCTCTCCGTACTCTAACTCTCGTAAATATACCCGGTTTGTTATGTAAGTGCGGTTTACTATGGCATGTTCACTATTGAAAATGGAGTTTGTGGAATTTATAGTTTGTTTACAGGGACACCCAAAAGAATACCTTTACATTATTGTCTATGGGGAAAAATCGTTTGCGGTTTATTTTAACGATGTTACATTATTTGAAACATAATGAAATTGATATGCATTTCTGAGGTGCAGAAAAACAGGCTTTATGTTGAATATGGAATGTAAAGCCTTTATAATTCATTTACAGGGTCACAAAAAAAAGTCGGTTACATAATGTTCTACGAAGGAAAATTGTTTGCAACGAATTTTAATGATGTTACCCTATTTCCAACATAATGACATTTATACACATTAATGAGATGCACTACAAGATGCTTGGTGTAGAATATGACATGCATAACAGTTCTTCATTTAGAGGGACAGACAGAAGATTTCGGTTACAGTACTGTACATGAACGATAAATGCTGGGCGTGCGTTTTTAGGTGTGATATGCGTTTTTAAGTTTAGCTAAAATTTTGCATATTACAAGGTGTGTAAAAATTCGATAGTTCATATACAGGGCTACACAATTTAAACACAGTATTACTGTGTATAAGCGTTAATTGCCTAGTGGTGTTTTTAATTGCGTTATCATTTTTCAGCTGAGCTATATTTAATATACTAAAAGATGTTTGAAGAATATAAATAAATTTATATACAGGGTTATGTAAAGAACTGGATACATTACCGCCTGTAGATGATAATCTCCGAAAGTATTTTTTCAGTAGTATTATTCTTTTTTTTCCTGAATTAATTTAAAAATTAATAGAAGACATGTATAAAAATCTGTAATATAAAAGGCTGTACAAAATTATTCCAGTGTATTTTCGTCTATTGATGGAAATTGCTGAAGGTGAATTTTCGATTGTGCTATGCGTTTTGCAATTAAGATTGCTATTCAGATCTATAGATCATGTACAAGGATGCATAAAATAATTCGAGTGCCTATTCGGCTATGAATAGTAACTGCCGAAATCTGGTTTACAAATTACAAATGTGTTTTGCGTTTTCTAAGTTGTTGACTTAGATATCTTTTGTCTTTTTAAACGGTGAAGTTTCGTATTAAGTATTCTGGAAGTTTGAAAGTGTTTCATAATCTATGCTTGACGCATGGTTTTTATTTCAGTATCCAGATGATTTTTGCGAAACAGCATGGAAGAAAACAAATTCTTTGACAGAGATACGCTTTTGCTTAATATAGAAAATGGGTCCGTGTATTAGTTTTTGTGCAAAACAAAAGACCGTTCAACGGAATAGAAAGTACTACTAAAATGTTTTAGCTGAAGCACTGTCAATTGCGAAATTTAAAAAGTTCACTTTTTCTAAACCAGAGTCTCCTGGTTGCATGGGCCCTTGTGGCTATTACAAGATTGCGTATTAAAAAAAAACACACACACACACAGAAAAGGAAAAACATCTGTGTTTAAATGTTATAAAATAGCATAAAGTCATAGAATTAAGTTAGCCAAGTATAGTTGTAACTTAATTAATTGCGTTTCAACAGTTTCCATCTGTCTATAGACAGTAGAACATGCGCATGTTTAAAAATAGTGTAATTTTTCTAACACGATTAATGAAACGGCCAAAAGTTGCAGCACATTTAAATAAGTTAACATGGCGCAACATATGTTTTTTCTCTTTTTAATACAATTATTTTTATATTAAAAAAAGTTCTAAGGATACAAAGATTTCTTATTACTATGCCCTTTACAGAGAAGGCTGGTCCTATTACCTTAAGCAGCAGGAGGAAGTTTACGGAAATTCAGTCTAAAATATTATATACACTGATGTCCAAACATTAAGAGCCTACGCTAGTCACGCGAAGAAACGCTCAAGCTAATGTTAAGTTTATAGGAAGGTTCTTGCGCGATTTCTCGCTCGCATTTTAATATTTTTAAATGATTTTTTTTGCATAGGATAGCTGAGGTCGATCTTTAACGTTGTTAGTATTTACTTTTTCGATTTTAGTTACAGTTTTTTCATAAGCAGACATTTCTAATTTCGGAACCGGTTGGAACCGGTTCTGAAAGTGAAAGTACCCTTATATAAAAAACTGGAATGAAAATCGAAAAAGTAAAAACTAACAACGTTAAAGATCGACCTCAGCTATCCTATGCAAAAAAAATCATTTAAAAATATTAAAATGCGAGCGAGAAATCGCGCAAGAACCTTCCCATAAACTCAACATTAGCTTGCGCGTTTTTTCGCATGACTGATGTAGGCTCTTAAGGGGCAGTGACCGATTTCAGACGTTTTGTCGAATATATACTGAAATTCGTGAGGAAATGCCCGAAATGCTTTTGATGTATGTAAAGAACATGTTTGACTTCATGTTTTTCAGTGGAGATTTAGATCCGAGGACAATTAGGGGGGGGGGGGTAATAATATATTTAATAATAAAATAATATTTGCGTTTTCCCAAGAAACAGAAAATGAACATTGACTGTAGCAAATGACTATGAGTACTAATTTATTTCATTCAAATACCCATATTGCATCAAATATTCAATATATTAATATTTTAGTTGCAGTATACTATTTCTACAAGTTTTTGGAAAGCGGTGTTAAATTCGGTTGAAAACTCTGCATGCTAAATATAAAAGAAAACATTTGAATTTTTCACAGAAACGTTAGCATTTACAAGAATATGCGTGCTATTCTTATACAAATACACAAAAACGTTGATCAAGACCTACATAGTCATTTGCTACAGTGACGGATCATTTTGAGCATTTTCTGTTTCTTGGGGAAAAGCAAATATTATTTTACTATTAAATTTATTATTATCCTCTCTAATTGTCCTTGGGACTAAATCTCCACTATAAAACATGAAGTCAAACATGTTCTATACATCCTCAAAGTTCAAGAGAATTTCGGGCATTTCCTCACGAATTTCAGTGGATATTCGACAAAACGTTTGAAATCGGCCACTGCCCCTTAATTTCTGGACATCAGTGTACATTGACAAATTAGTTCCACTGCAAACAAGCAAAATTAAGAAAAGAAAATGATACTTTAATCAATAATTATGTATCAAACACTCCGATTTCTAATATTTATCAATATGCTGTTTATTCATAAATTTTTTATTACTTAAACTAGTGCATGTTCAAAAGACATATCAGTAGTTTTACTGAAAAATTACAGTCTGTCAAACGCAGAATTTATGAAAATTGCACCTGAGTTTTTATGCAATGCATTTAATATATAAAAGAAACATAAGTATTACTTTACGTCAGAAATGTAAAACCTGGTAAACCAGAGCTAAATACAACATTAAACAAGAAAGAAAAATCATCCATCAGGCATAGATTATGAAATACTTTCTACACTAACAGAATATGATTAAGAGATTTCATTATTTCATAAAATCTCAGGGACATATACGTCCGAGTAGACTATATTTTTATCCTATTTTTATTAATTTTTGAAAAATAATCTCTGTTTTACACTTACACTAGAATATTTTCAAGAAAATTCTACCACAAAGAAATAGATTGGAAATTGTGATAGAATTGAATATGAAAATTGTTGCCAGTTCTGGCTCGTAATAAAACGGTTAATTAAAAAAAAGTTTCAGAAAATTAGCACTGAAAATGTACGTTTCTCGGAGAATGACTCTAATAGATTGAATCAATATGATTTTATTTGCATTATTAGCGATTCTCAGGCACAATTTTTATTAAAAGCATAAATTAATACAAGAGTGTAAAAAGACCAATTACCTCCAACATCTTTTATGCACTGCTTCATATCTTCTCTAAAGGTGTAGTGTGATGGTGCACATTGACAGCGACATTTCTCTCCAGGGATTTCCGCCGCTCTTCGACCATCTTTCTCACATGATCCAGGTTGACAGTCTTGGAGGCTAAAGATATCCCCAAAGTAATCGCGAGTTACATGACCTATGGCCTCTCCCTCGATCCGAATTACTCCGGACAAAAACCATGCTATTAAATAGATTAGTTGCATGGCTTCACTATGAACAATAACAATGTGTCAAAGAAGTTCCATAATGTTGTTAAATTGACTAGATAGTTCAATTACCAGATTTTATATCTACATTTTTGTAAGTAAGAAAATTCAACAATGAGATTTCATTTAGAATGTCTGAATAAAATTACGAATAAATAAACACCGAATATAATCTAATACCTACAATATGATGACTAAAATACATAAAAAAATAGTTGGGTGTTTTTATTTTAAATACTTATTTTTTATCTAAAATATTGTTGTGATTTACAGAAATGAATAAAGATTATCTTTAGCCTCATGATCTTTCTTTTTTGATTCTCACGGGATATCTGTAAAATAAATAAATAAATATATAAATAAATGATGAAATAAACATTTGTATTTCATCTTCATTTGTAAGATGTTAAAATGTATTTTTATATATTTATTTAAAACTGAAAATTGTATAGAACAGACAATTTGCTGGCATTTGATAAATGTATCAATTTTGATTTACATTTAAAATGCTCAGTTGAAAATAATATAATAAAAAACAAAATAATTTTTTTTTTTTAAATTGCGTAAAATACGTAAATATAGAAAAACAAATAGGAAGATTAACCAAAAAAGACAACATTAAGTTTTATTGAAAGTAAAGTACATGGACCGATTAATAAAAATGAAGGCCAAGGGCAAAAGAATTCCCGCTACTCAACGGTGTACAAAAAGCTGGATAAATAGGAGGGGCTATTGCAAAGTACATTCATTTTGGGAATGGTGGTGCATTTTCAGTCTATAATTACAATTTAGAATAAAAAACAAATAAAATGAAATAATATTTTTATTATTATTAATATTTGCATTATTTCATGGTTAGATTACATTTGTTAAATATGAAGTAGTGAAAAACTCTCGTATATTAGATCCCATTAGGGACAAGCTGCGCCAAAGTAAATGTTAAAACAAAACGTCAGACCATCCTCAAAGAGTATGCTAAAAATAAAGGTAATTGGAAAAAAATAAAATCAAAGCTAAGAAGAAATGCTATCTGGATGGGGATATATAGTCAAACAAGTTTCTCGTATATTAAAAAATGTGCTGCGTGTCTTTGCAAATCATAAAAATAATAGGTATTTAAGTAATAATAGGTAGTTAATAATAGGCAGTCCAGCGAGACTTAAAATGGAATTTAAAATGTAGATCATGGCAAAGTTAAACGTTCATATACAGAGAAAAACATTAATTAACCGGAATTATTAACAGTTAGAAAGACAACATATGATTATATTGATGATCTACAATTTATAGAACATGAGTAGTTTGTCATGTAAAAGGATTGTTCATATTCTAAATTATATTTTAAACATATCATTATAATGTTTAGTTAGTTCAGTAAATTTGGCGACGTCCTTTAAACGGGTCCCCAGGCATGTACCCTCTGGTTTGCCCTCTGATAAATCTGCACCTGATATGTACACAGCATCGATATATATTTAGGTGCCCTGTCTTTCCTGGGCATTAGAGATTTCTAATTAGAAAATTCTTCAATGTCTGATGTTACTTTTCTTTCTGGAGGTGAAAATAAATTAATTTACATTTAACTACGTTAATGCTTTCACAAGCTGTGAGAAGTATGTTACTCACCTCATCAAGTATTTTTTTTAAGCGGTCGTGGTGAGTATATTTGGCATTTCCAATTCGGAATGCCAACTGTAGGGTGGTTCGTGAACTATGAATAGTAAGATGAAAAAATACAAGTTGATTTGTTGGCTGCGATTTCACGAGGAGAAATTGAATATATTGTTAGCGATAATCACACGATTACAAAAATTTCTCAAGGATTACAAAGAAGCAAAAACTAAATATATATTTAAACAAATAACTATAAATTGTAACTGAAATGCAGCATGGGGGAGTATAAAATCCCCATAATAAAAACTGACACAGGACATTTAAAGAAAACACGCTACGAAATATTTAAACAAGTTCTAACACTAGTTAAAATCAGGAACTTAAAAAAAAGGAAACAAATAACAAATCGTTGCTTTTGAATGACAAAGTTCTAACTGACAAAATCGCCTAAAATAAGGATATATTATCATCTGAATGCGCATTAATTGATATTAAAAACAAAGTTCTCTATCGCTATATTTTGTTCAATCATGTATCTGTACAATCTAAAATGTAAAAGCGTCCTGATTCTACATCTAAGATAAAAAGAAAACTAAACCCATAGTTATTTCCTTTTTAAATTATCTACTATCTTTAGGACTACCCTGTATATATAAAGAAATAATGTATACTTTTACAAAGGTTTACGAAACTTTTTTCGTGTAAAGCACGGGGAATATAGTGTGTAAAATTTAATGTAATGTATAAAAGAACTGATAAGAATGTATCGTAAACTGCGGTTAAATGAACACTAAGCAGAGTTACTTGGGTCCATAATAGGAATAAAAGAAGTTTTAAAACAGTCCTGGTTCTACTGTGTTGAGAGAATTGTCATAATGCAACAATACACGGTAAATAACGCCACTACTCTTAACACAGTAGACCGAGGACTAATTTAAAACCCTTTTCTTTCTTTTTTCCCTATTTATTTATTTCCAGGTAATCCCAATTTACAGTATAAAAAGTTTATGTTAATACACAGTTATTTTGTTTAAAGTGTCAAAAGATATACTACCCTTATTAATTTTAGTGACACAGACATTTTAGAAACAAAAAGTGACTAATTTGAAAATTACTGGCAAATTACTGCTTTGAAATATTTAACTCATTCAATTGTTACTTTTAGGCACATAATGCTTATTTAAAAAATATTAAGTAGCATATATTGGAAAACAATATTGAGTTAAAATATTTTTAAGATTCATTATTTTACATAAAATTTAAAATCATTTCGACAATTGATTTCATTTTTATTACTTTTGGGCATCTTTTACTTTTGTTACTTTTAGGCACCTAATTTTTTATTTAAAAATATTTAGCAGCACATTTAAAAAACAATAACGAGTTAAATTACCTTTCATATTCATCATCAGGCATAAAAATTTAAATAATTTTGATACTTGATAATAAATCTTTAATTTGAAGTATATACAATTCATCTTATTACTTTTAGGCATCTTTTTATTTTGTAATTTACCTCACCAATATTACTCTTTTATTACAAAACGAAACAGGAACTTCGTCTATATATATATATATATATGTATAAAAGTATTTCAATAGCTTCTACTTAAAAACATTTGTTTATATTATTACAAGCATCACTAGCAAATGAAAGCAAAACTCCTATCACGTGACGTTTCTCGCGCACGAGTTTGTGATATTTTTTCGTTCGAAAAATGTGCGTTCAACAAGTGAATCTCCGTAATTCGCCTTATAGAAACTTTTTTCACTTTCTTAGTGTTGTAAATGCTCAGAGCCACGCAAGAATCTTTTAGAGTCAAACGTTTCATCGCTTCGGGCTCAGCTGGCTTTTACACACATGAGTGCTTATCCGATACTTTTTCTCTAGCTTGAAATACTTCAGCCGTTTACCTGGAAGCATCCGAGGAATGAAATCTTTTCACAATTTTCTCTTCCTTTTCTATCCTAGAAGCATAATCTCTGACCGTATCTTGAGTACTTTATGAAAAGCCTTCGGTAGCTTTGAACAAAAGTAATACAAAAAAAAAAAATCGTCATATTAGTCATAAATATTTCAAGAAGTAAAGAGAGATGTTACAAAAGCTTTTGTACTTTTCTTTTTATTACGTTTGCGATAGTTAAAATTATGTAAATTTTGCAATTTTGAAGCGCAATTTTTTTTCCGGTTCATTCTCAGTTTTTGATGCCCTTTCATGATCTTATATCCCATAGAAAATTTTTTGATGTATTACTGAGAAGGCTAGGTTCACAGGAAAGTTAATTTTAGAATAAACTAGTCATTGGGGGCCACCGTAATACTTACCCATCATAGATATGCATAATGTAGAATATTAAAATAAAAATGTGTAAACTACTTATAAAATGAATTGCAATTCAAATAAAATCATGGCTTGATGACGTCATAAACTTTAAAGGCCCAATTACTGAATTGCTTGAAAGAAACATCCTTATAACTCCAAAAATAATAAGCCTATTAACTAGCGGTTTATTGCACCTGATTAAGCGACAAATTTCCAATTAAAATATATCTTTGAAGTGAAATTTGGATGAAATACAGGGTCATGAAAAATCGAAGAGTGTGGTAAATAAGATTCCCAATATCTCGGCAACTAATTATCCGATCGACTTCATGCTTTATGCAAAATTTATGTTTTTTTATTGTCTTTTATATTCATTTCTTAAAATAAACAATTTCGAAAATTTTTATATAACTTTTATCAGAACGAATATTTCGAGAGTCAGAAAAAAATTATTCCGGTTAATAGAGGTTATTGAAATTAATTAGGCTTCTTCCCATTTTTACATACTAAGTACATACCAAATTGCAAGTCTCTATCTCAATTTTTTCAGGAGATAGAGCGTTTACAGACACACAGACACACACACACAGACGGACGGCAATTTTTTTTTCTAAAAATATGTTTTTCGGAATCTCCAGTGTCTGAAACGTGTAAATCGGTCAAATTTTGTTTTTCGATTTTCAAAACGATTACAAGACTTACCCTATACTACGTACGATGGGTAAGTAAAAGGAAAAAATCGGCACTTAATAGAGGTTGAAAGATTTTTCAAGAGAAATCGAGGATGTTTTATTAAACATAGATGTCTATGTTTCGGGGGACATCAAAATGCCACATGTCCACATGCAATTTATAGCTTATTTAATCTGGTGATCGGACATAACAGATTTACATTTCACGGCTTCTAATAAAGTTATTTTTTCATGTAAGCATTCACTTCATACTAAATTAAAGACGCTCTACCGCTTTGTATTTGGTTTTTACCTCGTGTCTCATACTGTTTTCGGGATAGAAACGCTAACTCCTCTGTTTGCCGCTAAGTGACGCTTCACGTGGTCTCATCACGTAGCGCATATAGACACTTTACTAACCTAGACACCACTTTTATGACTATAGCTGTCGCCGTTCTAAAGTTAATTGGGGTGGAAGAACTTTAATGGGCATCTTGTATATACACTATATTAAAGTTGAATACATCTAAAATTTGAAAGTTGAAAGTTTAATATATCTAAATGTCATAAATTAAATTGGACATCAGTATAACGGGGGCCCTAACGTTCGTTTGGAAAGATTTTCATTTAATAAACATAAAATCATACAAATTCGAAATTCGCTAGTAAAAACAGACCGGAGCATGGGTAGCACCACTGGTGTACGCTGCTGAAGGCGATGGGGTCCTGATCTTTAAGTACGTTTGCATATATTTTCGTAAAATATAAAATCATTCAACGCTGATTTCAAGTAAATTTAAGGTTATTATGAAAGTCCCCAGGCAACGCCTTGTGGATCCGCTAGTATATGTATATTATGCCTTTCAAACAGAGAGAACGGCTTGTTTGCATAAACTTACTCTCTTCTTGATCGGGGAATGTTGTGGGATACGCATAATGGCATATTATATCTAAATATTGGGAGAGAATCTTGTGCTTTTTTGCTTGTATTATAAACGATATAATTTTAAACTTTTAGGTTTATGATGTCCTGACACTGCCATTATTATCCGTGTTAATGACATACTAATAGAATGATATCAGTGTATCAAGAAGGAAAAAATGAGACACATACAGATCCACTAAAATATTTAACTAAATAATCTAAATAATAATAAAAAAGAAATAATAGATCAATCACTGAAATTAAAAATAAAATCAGTTCATGAATTTTGTCGTTTAAAGTACTTTTTGGCGATATGTATAGAGAAAAGGGCAGTAGATTACTACAGCGATAAAACACCAAGGACTATTGTCAGTGATAAAACATTTTTTGAATAGAAACAATCATCTCAATGCTCTATAATTCAATAAGTCTTGCGAAAAAAGCATTTTCTATGCGATGTTTATCAAGTTTGAATAAAGTGCAACGTGCATGTTGAAGTACCCATCCAAAAGAATACATTCACTGGAGGCTTTTTAAAATGAATCTTTGAAGTATTCTCGTTGACTTTTCGGAAAACAATACATCATGCAAGATAGGAAATCAGATTTTATATAGTAATATACAGCAAAACATAAAAGCCATTATGTTATTTCCATGCGTACAATCACTTACGTCAAAATAAATGTATGTGCATAGATGTGTTATTTTTCACCATATAATATTTATAAGCAACTCAGTTGTTCCCCAGAAAGTATACAGCTCATATTCAAAATATTAGAATAATTACTTTTTTTTACAAATTGAAAATATCGTTTGGTAATTTAATGTCTTTTAATGCAAATATGCAAATGATATTTTTGTTAAGAACTTATTGTTGAATAAACTTATTTATTATCTTAAAATTAATATAATTTTTGAAAAGATAAATTGTAAAATAAATTATTTTGAAAAGTATTTTAGAATTAGTATATTAGAATTAGTATATTAGAATTAGTATATTAGAATATTTATTCAAGTGGTTCAAAATATTCGAATAGTTCACATTAATTCTCCTTTAACGGCATCATTGATTAAATTCAGACGATTTTATTTAAAATCAATATTCTTTTTGCAGTTTGTTTGCTTTTTCGTCTTAAAATGGGTCGTATGAGTGATATTCCTGAATCTATTAAACTTCGTATGGTTGATTTGTATCGGCACGGTAAAAATCAATGTTATATAGCGAATTATTTACATTGTTCGCAATCAAGCGTTAGTAAAATACTAACACAATATTAAAAAAATGGAAAATTTCAAAATAATCGCCGAAATGGCGGCCGAAAAGCTAAAACATCTGCTAGAGATAACAGGAAACTGAAGCGTATAGTTAAGAAAAACCGTTTTAAAAGTGTGCGATTCTTGCACCGAAAATGGAAAGAAGAAGGAGATGAAGTTTCTACATCGACAACATTAAGACGTCTCCACAAATTTAAGTTTGAATCTCGTGTACCGAAAACAAAACCTCTCATGACTGCAAAACAAAAGCGTATAAGATTGAATAAGGTTAACTCTCAGATATATCAAGAAATTTTGGAATATTACATGATTCCATCATCAGAAGATTTATTTTCATCTTTCAACAAGACTTAGCGTCACCGCATACCTCGGTGTCAACTAAGGTTCCGCCAACGCAACATTAAGGTACTTCCTTGGCCATCAAACTCACCAGACCTTAATCCCATCGAAAACTTATGGTGTATAATGAAGAAAAAACTCCAAGAAAATCCTCCTTCAAGTAAAACTGAGTTAGTGCCACGTATAAAGTCTATTTGGGCTAATATTGATAGAAATGTTTGTAAACACCTTGTATATAGTATGCAAGATCCATTGTACGCTGTTATGAAAGCTAAAGGGGATGCTACAAAATATTAACTACCATTTACTTCATATTCATAAGGTAATATCGTTACGTAAAACAAAATATTCTAATATTTTGAACCAATCTAAATTTTATTCTAATATTTTGATATGTTTCAGAAAGCTGTATACCTAATTTATTGTACCGTATTCTATATTTTGTAAATGTTAAAATCTTATTTAAACATTCCAGATTTAATTTATAAAAAATTTAATTGCATTTACTTAGTATAAAAAATAAATGAATGAAAAATAATTTCTTCTTATTACTTTTTCTCAATTATTCTAATATTTTTAATATGAGCTGTACACATTGATATTTTGCATTAATTAATGAGATTTGATCATTTTAAACGTCATATTCAAAAAGAAAAACTAATATAGATATTGATAATTATTTTTATGTTGACTCTAAATGCTTTCCTAAATTGTGAATACCTTTCGTTAAATAATTTTAGTATAAGAATAATTCTGAACTATTAGATACACTAGTGTACACTGTAAAAAAGGACAAGTGTGTCATAATATAGGAAAATATAATATATCCGTAAACGAAAATATACAATAACCTCTTCAGAGTTACCCAAAATTCCGAAATACGTTCTTTATCTTTAGAAACTTCAGAAAGTAATATATTTTCGAGATAGTAAGAATCATTTATATAAACAAAGTTTTTCTTGCTCCCAATGATTTTCGGGAATATTTTCGAGTAGTATTTATAGTGTATTAACTAATTTCTCAACCCGGAATATAAGGTAAAGCCAGGATAGATGGCGCGGTCGGAGAGATTGCGTACATGGAGGTTCGGGGGGAAGGAGTAGAGTGAGCACGCAGCGACTCCAGGTAGTTGTACAACAGCAGTAGTGGAGTGTCTACTTGAAAGTGCACGTTGATTGTTTTGAGCGTCTAAGATAAAGCATTGCTATTTTGTATTGTTTTCCTAAAGTAAGTGCTTGAATTTTCATAGCTATTCATCAGAATTTCTATACAATGTCAGCAGTACAAAATATTTTAAACTTAAACGATTTCTCATAAGCTACTAATCTAGACTAACAATGTGAACATCAACGGTTCGTTTTAGTAGCGGCCATGTTTAAATAAAAGGTCGCGCAATCTCTCCTACCGAAATTGGAGAGTTTGCGCATCGGCTACTTAGGAGAGATGGCACATTGTTCCCATTAGTTTCCATGCTAGGAGAGATTATGCAGCTTATTGGTAAATTTGCATAAAAAAATGAAAAATGAAAATGGACTAATTTTAAGTTAAACGTGTTATCAAGTAACTTAATGTTATTTTGTAATCTTATCTGGACTTGCTTTTTCTGATTCTTCAAATTTTTTTCCCTTTAATTAAAATTTTTTAATCGTTTTTAAAATTATTTCCTTTTTCTGATTCTTTAATCATTAGGTTGAAATAGTGACTCCTAATACAATAATATTTGTTCACAAAAACCTTACAACAATGTCATTTAAGTGTAATTATTATTTTTAACTATTTAATTGTAGTTGTTATTAGTAACAATCTCTCCTACCCATGTGCGCAATCACACCAACCCTGTAAGGACAGATTGCGCAAAATAACTTTCTTGGTTTTATTACAACTGTTCTATTAAATTTCAACATAACAACAAAATAGCAATGGAAATGCATAAAAAACAAAGGAAGTAAAAATTATTCAAAGATAGTTTAGAAAAAAATTAATATTTAGATTTTTTATTGTTATTCTTTTGAATTGTGCGCAGACTCTCCTAGCTTTACCTTAGACTTTTCGGATGCTTTTAATTCAAAAAATTTTATGTTCAACAGACATATTTTATATTCTTATACTCAAATACGATAAATTAACAGAATTAACATTAACATTGAAATTAATATTATTTTGTTACTCATTCATCTATAATTCAGTTACTCAGCTGAAAATGTTAAATTGAGAATTTATAACATCCTAAAAACCGATATTCCGGTTTGATAATATTGATTTATGAAGATAAAATCTACTCAAAAAGCTTCAGAAATTCAGTGGCAGCAAAAGAAACTTTGTTTTTATAAATTCTTTAAATCTCGAAAATATATTGGTTTCTGAGGTTCTTAAAGTTAAAGAACGCATTTCAGAATCGTGGGTAACTTGGAATAGGTTATTGATTTTTTTTTGGTTTATGGATATATTATATTTTCGTAAATATAATATCGTAGATAAATAAACCCTCGTCTTTTGTTACAGTGTAAGAAAATTAAGAGTCAAATAATAAATGAAAGTTTTTTGCCTTAAAAGTGCTTACTATTTGTAGAAACCGGTTGAGTGGCATAACAATTCGAAAATTATGGGTGGGGCTCAAAGGCCATTTTCAAATTAATGACAGAACGGAAGTTCAGGAAGTCAGAACCGCCATTGAAATGATGCTTTTTTGATATAATAAAAAAATACAGAAAATAAAGCTTTAGGGTATGTAGGTTGACATTACATACGGAGCAGCGTCCGAATTACTGTATACTTCTAGCACTTTTGTGATTTCGTCCCATTTTGCCATAACAAGTAAAGTCCGTTGTAAATTTATAGTTAAAATATCTTCGTTCTAATTAAAGTTATAACTAAAAATCCGGGCTCAGATTGAAGTTCCTATACAAAAATTCATTGTTGTTATGTGCTTTACCATCTCTTAAAGTATGTAAACATGATACTGAAACACCCTATAATCAGAAAATTGGTAGGTATTTTTCTTTTAATCCAGTGTAATCCCATTCCTTTAATCCAGAAGGCAGAACGCTCGTTCTCAGTGGTGTTGAGAATTCTGCAGCTGGACTAATGAAAGGTAGGTTTCTGTTCCCTTTTAAGATGAGAATTGGTTTTGTTTTGATATGATGCAATACAGTAATAGATCTGATATGAATGTTGCATTACTTGTGACGATGTAAATATTATTCAATTATACACACGTGGTGAAATTGTGATATGAAGTGACTTAACCATCAACGCGCATGCTGAAAGGTTAAAATTTCCAGATACTTCAAGAAGGTATCCATACCTTATATGAGAAGTTTTGGAGATGCTATCACATTTATGTATGATAATCTCCATTGTCACCATCTGGTGTGAGTTGAAAAACTGAAGAAATGTACCGGATGGAAGGATCTGCATCTAGAGTGGGCCGAAAAAATTAAAAGACAACTTTTTTCATCGCTATACCGCGGAAAAGTAGCGAATTAGACAGACAAAAGAAGGTAAACAATAATGAGTTTTATTAAAGTATGTGCGCGATCGTAAGATATTAAAGTTCAAGAAAATCGGTAAAAATCCACTACTTTACGTTGATTTTTAAGATAATTAAACTTAATAAGATCGGAAAGCTTTAGCTCTAATTGTTAAGTATTGAAATCATTAAGAGTCATAGGAAAACAATCATCAAAATAAAACAACGCCTTCCAATTGCAAATCAGCAGCAAATTTATGTAAAATATCGAGAACCCATCCTTCTCGCACCCGTCACGTCGCGTCGGTCTGCTTGCAGTTGGCAGGTTGATATGTTTCTCCTATCTTCTTTTGTACGCTTATACGCTTATAGTGTGACAACTGCATTCTTTTTACTTTTCCTGGGATTTATATATATACATATATATATATATATATTACAACCGCATCGAAGAAAATCATCTCAAGTTAGATAGCTGAGTTTCCTATATTTAGTATTACTGAATACTTCTAGTTAAAAAGGTTTTCCAAGCATGAAAACATGATACAGAGCTGTTTCAAAAAATATAATTTGTCTTTAGAAGCTAACACCAAAAGTCAGTTTTTAAAAACTCGCGGGACTCGAAATTGTATATGAATATAATTTTGATGAAGATGGAAGTATCAACAAGGACTTCCCGACAGTTTGCAGTTGAAAATGAAGTGAAAATGTACTGTATTTCTCAGCGATTCTTTGGTCCTTTCTTTTATCGTGTCTATAATATGGGAAGAATCAGAATCCAAATATATGGCAACATATTGTAAAACAGTTAATGCAATTTGCTAAGTAACGAAATAGATTTTATCTTTTCACTCTCATCTGTCATATGGTGATATCTTGATTGTAGGACTTAAAGTTCTTGTTGATGCCTGCATCTTCATGAAAAGGATATTCATCTTCCATTTCTAGTTCGTTAACCATTGCCTGCGAGCACGAAGGCTTCAAAGCACCATGCGTAGTTTAATAGAGGCTCCGAGCCAAAGAAAACAATCATATGTATTTGAATCTCCTGTATTTTTTATTCTTAAAGACTTCTAATCAAATAAGTTTCCCACACATCTAGACGTCACTCGGTGGTGGCTCAAGAAAAGGTATAATTTGTCGCTACAACTTAACACCATGCGCGTCAGTTTTTAAAAATTTCTGGATTAGTGACTCGCTAAATAAAAGGTTTGTTTGAGAAAGCATCCATTACAATTCATCCCGAATACAAAATAGTAGAAGTTATAATTGTGTTGCATGACAAATATAACAACCTACGAATTGCGGACAACATTTATTAAAACAAAGTGTCTTTCAAATCACTTGACGAGTTGAAACTTTTGAGGTAGCATATTAAAATGGTTGTGGAATTAAAAATCCCCGGATTTGTGTGTATGTGGCCACGTTATAAATTGTGACTATGAAAAAATGAATTTTTTATTGATCTGAAATTTGTTTATAGCGAAATATCGGAATTTGATAATTCGTAGGAATAAACTTATAAGAAATAAAGAAACAACAATATCAACAACAAAAAAAACTTAAAAGTTTGGAAGGAAATCTCGAAACCCCCATTCAACCCCTAGAAAAGCAGTGGTTCATTTTCGGATCACTTAATTTTAATCCCTAAATGCCATATTGGCACCAGAATTTTGGACTGAAAAATTTTCTTTTATTAAGTACGTGAAAAAAAGCTTTTACACATACTTTAAAATTCATTTGTTTGTAAATTTTGGTGTCTTCAAACATTTCAGTATTTTACGAATGGAAGTAATTTGGCCCCGAAAGAGTTAACTGCGAATGATGCTTCAAATCCTTCCTGATCACAGTCAACAATTAATGAACTCGAAATTGAATACGAATGTCTTTTTGATGAAGATGAAGGCATCGACAAGGACTCTAAGATCCACAATCAAAATCCTGCTAATCGGCAGATGAGAGGAGAATTCAAATTTCCTACATTAGAAGTCGTTATGGCGTTTCTGATAGTGAAACTGCCTCGATTGCATGAAGTGTTTTAGAATAAATTGCCAAAATTTTTTATTCTTATTCATCCCATATTATAGACAAGAAGGAAAAAAGAGAGGGCCAAAGAATGTCTGAGTAACATAGTACATTTTTATTTCACTTTCATCTGTGAACTAGTGGGAACTTGATCGTTTGTGTTAAAATCCTTGTTGATACCTTCATCGTCATCAAAATTACATTTGTATTCAATTTCGAGCTCTGCTACTTTTTTAAAAACTGATCTCTTGGTGTCAACCTCTAGACAAAAATTATTCCTTTTCTGAAAATAGCACCGAATTATCTCTTCATGCGAGGGAAAATTATTTTATTAACAGCTTTTAGTAATACTAAATGTAGAACGTTCAAATATATGTCTTGTGATGATTTTTTTCGATGAAGCAATAGTATAAAACAATAACGTTACAGCTTCATAGCAATTGTAAAAATACTGCAACTGTCACACCAACATACAAAAGAAGAAAATAGAAACGTAGCAACCGGTCGACTATAAAAAGAGATGTGTAACACGTGTGGAAAGGATGTGAATAAGGCTGGTTCACACGCTTCATTCCTCAATATTTTGCACAATTTCGCTGATGAGCCGCGATTAGAAAGCGTTGTCGGATTTTTACGATTTCCCCACATTGTTCTTAATGATTTCAATACTTAGTAACCAGAGCCCAAGCGTTAAGATTTTGTCAAATATAATGATTGTAAATTTAACGTAAAATAGTGGATTTTTGCCGACTTTCATGCACTTTAAGGCCTATGCGTGATCGAAAGATATTAATAAATTTGATTGCTTATTTAACGTTTCCATTTGTCTGTCAATTCGCCACTTTTCTGCGGTATAGTGATGAATAAAATTGTTTTTAATTTTTATGACCCACGCTACGTACATTCTCACCTGATCTAAACAACAATACTTTAGGTAGAAAAAAAATCAATGATGGGGGGTTGTTCAATTTACAATTTTAATATAATGTATTCAATATAAGGAATATAGTGAAAAAAAATCTTGTGTGGATAAATATACTAAAAATATCAACGTTTGACACACAATAACATAATTAACATTATTGTGTGTCAAACGTTGATATTTTTAGTATAAGGAATATAGTGTTAATCATATTGCACTGTAATCATTATAGTATAACAATTTTAGCATAATTTATTTATTGTAGTGAAAATTTGTTAAAAATGAAGTAATTCAGTTAAAAAACATTTAAATAAGCATAGTCTATAAAATTTCAGGGGGAGGGGATTGAACCCCATAATCCCCAGCCTCAGGCTCTGTCCCTGCTAAATAAGATAGATAAACGATTGAAATGCTCTTGGAGTCTCTGCTGAAAGTAAATCGTCACTATCTAGGAAAGTGAAACTAATTATAGGAATAAAACAGGACTGTTGGAACTTCCCCATTAATTCACAGATAATGAAAAATAGCAAATGTAGGTATTTATACAAAATATTAATATGTTTTGTTAACTTTTTGATTTTTTGATTATTTTATATTTTTGTGTCGGAAACAAATTTTTAAAAAGAGTATTTTCTGTTTCCTGTATTTTTATTAATTACAAAATTACATTTTCGCTATTCGATATTGACTGATTCAGTCTGCCATTTTGTTATTTTAGAGAATTTTTAATGTGAATCTTAACGCAGAAGATACCATCCCTATCCCTTAATTTTTGGCCACTAACGCGTTTAAATATTTGACTACCTAACTATTTTATTTTGAATAATGGGAGACGAAATGTAATGTTTTGAAATGAAAGTAACAAAAGAATAAATAAAATTATCATATTAATAAACTTTTTATATAGTATTAGTATAATAGAATGCGTGGTAAATTATGAGTCCACACCTTTGTGCGTATTTGACCCCTTAAAATTCAAAAAATTAAAAATAAATTTCTGTCTTAAAGAATGAAATATGAGTAATCACAAAAATTTCTTACAAAAACTCTAAAACTTTATCACAATTTTGTCAGCACATTCTCATATTAAACAAATCGGCAAAGAGGTAAAAAACATATATATATATAAATCTCTTTTAATGTCCACATCGTTAGAGTTTAATAAGCTTTGTAATAGTTTGCCTGGAGGTTTTGATAGACTTATAAGAAAAATATTCCACACATCATTGAATAAAATGATGTGTATTACGCATGCATAGCAATAACTAGATGAGCTTGACGAAATATTTATAGTAATGGGGGGAAATGAAAGAACTTTGGGTACAATATACAGTTAAGTAAGCGTAAAGCTTCCGAATTCCTTATGAAAATATATTTTACTCGAGAATATATTTTGAACTAATACTATTAAATTGTTTTGCAAAAATACAAAGTTACAACTGCACAGATAAAAAATATAGTGAATGATTGTGATGTAAAGTACATCAAAACAATAAAGATTGTTTAAAATATGCTCTCTGATGAAGATAAAATGACCTTTCAAGTAGGGGTTTAAGGGAATTAGAGCTTTAGTTAATGGACCATCAACGCTATTTGGAATTAATCTTAGATAAGATTTGTTATTCTAAAGCGGATTAGGCATTAAAATGTGTAAATTATCCTATTATTTGTACATATCGATCAACCTTTTGGTAATAATATGATTTTCAGAAAACATGCATTTTTAACACTATTGTTCGTTTATTCTTATGGGTACACACTGTTAAACGTTACTGTAAAAACATATAAAAGAAACAGAGATTCTAATTCAATTTACATTAGTTCTCGGTTGATAGTATTCGATCACGATTCTCGATCATTAGTTTACCATAAGGGCCAAGGATTACGCATTTTCAATACTAGTACTGATTAGTAATGTTCGTCTTCTTTAATCACAGAATTCTGCGATTAAATTATGGCTAATATTGCTTTTTCTGAAAAAACCGTTTTCAAAATCCGTAACCCTGGTTATATGGTTATAACGTATGATTTACAGGGGTGAAAGACATTAGTGCTCGCACTTGAAATTTGGCAATGAAGAAGACAGAGGATAAAATTCAATTTATTTAAACTTAAAACTAGACAGCAGTATAGCAGTTTTCGATTTATTGCGATATTTTGCAACGACATTTTTTTTTCGCATAGATTTCAAAATTGCTCGCTTCTGGTATAATGCACCAACATACAATGAATGGGTTATAATTTATTCACAGTAATAAACTATAAAACCACAGCCATCTTCGTTTTCCTAAATGTAAAATTAAAAAGTGCGTGTCTTCAGTACTTTCATGCATGAAAACGAACAGTTTTTCGAGTATTTTTATAGATGCAAATTAGTCAATGGTAGATTTACAGAATATTTTAACAGATCTACAGGTCTTTTTAAGCAGATTCAGTTATTCGATATTCAGCCCTCTGTAAATTTACATAAAATAAAAGGTTACCAGTATGTTCCCCATTTTTTAACAAAATTCTTTGAACAGTGTATAGATAAAAACATATTATTGTACAAGCTGAATTTTAAGCCAGAAGATTTAGAAAACTTTCTAACACAGATTTTTCAGTGGAAGAAATGTGCACATTTATTGTTATCATTACAAAGTTCTAGAATTTCATACCGAATGGACGTTTCTTTAATTAGCATTTATTCTAAGAAAAAGAGCAGAATATCGTATTCAAAACACCTAACGTCGCCAATCTGGAAATGATATATATATATATATATATATATATATATATTTGACTAGGGAAATGGAACGACGCACGTGAAAAATGGCACGGTGAAGCACTGTTCTAAATATGTTCAGAATAATAATTAAGTTTATTATGTTCCTGGATGATTGCATAAGCATTATTTATTTTTCTTTGGTTGGTACAAGCATAAAATTAACTTTACAAAAAATAGAATTATTTAACAGAAAAAATATTTTGAGAACAGTTATAATCGCAGATTTTCCTGTATATTTTCGACAAATTTTGGAGTTGTCGGATTGAAAATAATCAAGTGATATTGATGTTATATTTTATTGATATTGTATATTATTTTCTGTGAGAATTTAAAGGAAATTTGTGTTAACTTCGAAGAAAATCTCTGAAAACACCTAAAACAAGATCCAGAGCAACGCAATCTCTTTGTGTGATAGCTTTTGAATGAAACAAAAAGAAAATAACGTATAAAATATGCAACTATAAGTAATAAGTAATAACTAAAATATTTTGCTCCATTAAGAAACGGGATTAAAAAATCACCAATAAACATATCAATACCTCTTTCGAATTATTTACAATATCACTGAATAAGCCATCACTGCATGTGTACAGTGTTGTGCAAACTCACAAAAAGAGAACTAATTAAAACTCCAGTTCATCTTCTAAAAATGAGTTACGTTTGCGCTCAAACTCAAAAGTTATAAAATGAATCCGTTCAATTCAAACTCTTTTAAGAGCGAAACTCACTAAGGAAGTCCTTTTATTATTAATTTTTTGAAGAAAATAAATAAGTAAAAGAAAATCATGAGAAAAAAAGACAAAAAATGTATTTTGTAAAATTTTATGAACTTACTATAGTGATGTCCACAGTCTTTTAAAATAATTTAGTATTGGAACAAGACTTAAAATATTGCGGTGTGATCGAAATATTGTAATTAGTAAAATTAACTTCGATCAATTAATCTTTGACCATTAAATTTTTTTAGTTTCAGAGTGCATGATGTCTTTCTTATTAGACTATTGCAATTATAAATTTCCCACAAGAAATAATCTTATTAAATAGTTTTAAGAAATTATATAAGAAAATATGTTTTCTATATAAAAAACTACATAAGATATATTCTTCTTCTAACTAATACATGTCAGTTTTATAAATAAAAAATATCCTAATATACAGATTTAAAAGCCTAATGTGCGAAATTAAAATTTTATATTGTATTGAATGTTAAAAATCTATGATATGCGTTTTTAACGGCCATTAAAATTTTCTGTAATTTTGTGAAATGAAAATTGAACGAATTTGAGTTGTAGTTTGAACTCAAACACACTGTTTTTTTTAGTCTAACTCAACTCACACTCGCTTTTAAAAAAGTGAATCAAATTCAACTTAAAACTAACAGGAAGTGAGTGAAACTCACGAGTTTCAACTCAATGAGTTCGCTCCTGCACAGCACTGCATGTGTATAGCATTCTTTTTTTTTTTTTTTTTTAATCTTAAATACAATAAAATTTCTTTTTTCTGGATTTGTATTAAAAAGACCCAGTACTTCAAAATTATTATTATTATTATTTCTATTGAATTTTTAAATTTTATTTTCGATTATTTATAAGGGAATGCCAAAAATTATTAACTTAATGGAAATAAATAAAATTTTGAATTATTTTTTGAAAAAAATTGAAAAAAAAATCCAATTTATGTTACAGATTTTAAAATCATACTTTGATTTAATTTTTAAGTATTTTGCTTCAATATTTTATATGTTGTCAGTAATAAAATATTAAGCAAATTTAGTTTGTTTTATGCCTTTGTTTTTACAATAGCTTTAAACAAACTAAATTAAATGTAAATTAATGTAAATGTAATGTAAATTATGATAAAGTAGAAAACTATGATCACACATTTCAATCAAAAACATTTTTCAGAATATTTCAACTAAGAGACGCTGCATAGGCATGACTATGTGAATCAAATAAAATTTCACCTTATATTAAATTGATGCAGTTCCAAACCACCACAATTTTTTAATAGTAGTCTCCGCCTTATTTAATCGCACAAATTCTGTGCTTAGGTAAGTCAAAATTTACTATTAAAAATAATGGTATCTAGCCCTAAATTTGCGTATGAAAAAGTAGATTTCTAAAAAAAAAAAATAAAAAAAAAATAAAAAAAAATCATCCAGTGTAGGGTTAAACCTTGTGAAAATCAACGGGAAAAATAAATTTAGCCAATTTCGTCAACATCTGACAAAACATTTGCATTTTGAAAGGCAATATTAATGATAAAAATCTGACATTAATGAATTTAAAGATTGCATTTATCAGTGTGAACAATTAACAGAATATATAAAATCACACTCAAAGTATGCCGTGAACCTAATTTTTAAAGGATTTCGTACTGGAGAAAACATATGATAGAAAATACACCGAATTTTACTAATACGGTTAGTACATTTTCACATAATTTTAAAAGTATAAAGAAATATATTTAAAATAATTTCATAAAAAGTTTTCAAGTATAAATATATACAACCACATTTTTTTTGCATGAAAAAGTGAATTTTTAATTTGCTTAAAAATGCAAATTGAAAATACATATTATTTGTTTACAACAAAAAAATTTATTAAACAACGTACACAATTAAATTTCGTTCGAGCTTGATACATTAAGAGAAACAAATACAACATTTTAGCTCTTATCATAAGGTAAAGCATATCAGATTTTTGGAGAGGGCCCATATTTGTACCCCATTTTTTCTGGTGTTTTTTTAAAAATTTTTTATAAATCTTCTTTTTCGAATTGAAATAATTGATATTAATCATTGTTTTGCCTCCTATTATTTAGTAAATTTGTTATAGTTGTGAATGAAGGTGAAAAATCTGGAATTTTTCAAAAGGAAAGTCACTTTAAGAAAAAAACAAAAAAGGGTGCCCATATTTTCACCTTTTCCTCTCTATATATAGTTTGAGATTTAAATTCAGGTCAAATTGGTTCTATTTTTTCTGGATTTGCTTCAGGTTTTGGTTCTTGTGTGTTTGGTTGGACGAGTACACCCATTTTTTCAGAAGGAAGACCAGAATATTCCTTCAGATGAAAAGGTTATATATTTGAATATGATGAGTATTTATATTTGTTTTTCTTCATAAAAGATAAAATTAATATTATATACATTATTTTAGACTATTTTTTCATAATTGCAATGAAATAAAGCATAAGTTTTCCTTCATTTCAGGTATCGGATTGACGAAAATTATTTTGTCGAATTCGGCTTGAACTCAAACTGTCTTCCCTCCTTCATGTTATTTCATTGAGAAATGTTCGTCAAAATGATATACATCAGCATTCTAGCGTTACAAAATACATATTTCAAGAGAGGAAATTTGGGACTTTCGAACTTAAAAAAAATACCGGGCAAAAAAGTACCGATTATAAAAATTCCGAATTGAGATACAGGACGCTTTGTAAATACGTAAATTCGCTTTGTAAATATGATTCAAAATCAATGCTTCTAAAAATATATTAAAATCGTTATTAAAAAAAATATCAGACATTACGTTGGAGGAATATATAGGCTATCCGATTCCGTTCGTATTTTTTGTCTAACCCTTTCTAGAAAGAATCAATGACAATTTTAAAATAATACATATTCTCGTAAGAATATCGCCAACGATCCCGGAGCGTTTATTTAGCAATGTCTCGGTGAAAGCGCACGTTACATGCTGAAAAATTACCGTTCGTATTTATAAATAATAATTAAAGTAAGTCAAATTGAATTTTGGAAATCGGGTTTGCGGTACATACGTTCTTGTCCAAGCCTACCTCCGTGTCCAAATTTGTTACCTCTCACTGCAACAATTCGCCACAGAACGACACACATACACACACTATTTTATTATATATAGAAATAAATCAGGGATTCACTATCACGAAAAATATTCTCATCTGAACTTCATAAAAAGTGGGAAAAAAATAGCTATTCTTATTTTTAAAAATACTGATACGCAGACATACTGATACAGTTATTTTAAGACATTGTGAGCCGATAAAAATTCATTACTTTATAAACTTAAGCCTTAATACTTAATTGAACCTAGAACCCTCGGAATGGCTGAACATCGTGCCTTCAGGGCATAAAAATGCTTTTCAGATGCTTTTGTGATAGGAGGGCTACTGTGTAAAATAATGAATTTATAAAAATCTTTTTGATATATATATTTAAAATTTTTAATACTACACTGCGGGAATATTTCTTTTGGAACTATATGCGACATTCATACCACACCCATTACACATAAAATTAATTTTCTTCTTTTTTTTTTAAATACGAAACTGAAGTTATAGAAAATCTATATTGCTATATTCAGATAGATAAAATTTGGTTAAATATTAAAAAAATTAATTTAAAAGTTTTGGCTTTTAAACAAAGCTAATGTATGTGGCTAAGTGGGCAGACGCGTCCACACCCCATGGATTGGGAATAGAGGGAAATTTTAATTGATTTACATATGCATCACTCTTCAGTGTAGGGTTAAATTATTAAAAAAAAAAATACATTTGATTCCATTTCATTGCCAGATTTGCTTTGACTCTAGCTCATGAAACGCGCTTAGTGAATGTGCCACTTGAATGAATTTGATGAAGCGTGCCACTAATTTACTGTTCTCAAAACTGTAGTAGTGTATTTCCTTTTTTTCCCGGAGGCGAAAGAGAGATTTCTTCATGATACGGTTTTTTTTTTATTTTCCAGTCTACGCAACGGGATCCATTATATTGAGAAACAGCCGTTTTAAAAGTCAGCGCCCAAAAAATGCAGTAAAAAAAGTATCATAAACTCCTTTGAGCATCATTCATTAAAATCCTTCCGTAGTGGACAACGAAAAGAACCGGTTCCCCGAATTCTTCACGTTCATGAATTAAATCGTGACCTACCCAACATTCAACGCTTATTTCCTTTTCACCATGCGAAGAAGTCCCTTGAACTTATAACACGACAGAAACATCGCACCAGCTCCCGATTACTTTAGGTCTGGTCTGTGGGTTAATTACAGTTATCTCCATCGTTTCATGATAGTGGCGATCACTAATTTTCTATTTCTTCGAATTTAGTTTTGAGACGGGGTTTTTAAGTAGAGCTAATTAGTACAGATTGTATAAATAATAACATACTTGCATTTCGGCGAGAAATTGTATTCGACTCCCTTTAAGGAATTTGCCAAATAACTCATTAACTCTAGTTATTCGGATTATTCAGAGCATTGTTAAGAAAGATGTTCAGAAAAAGGAAATCCAAAATTGGTTAACGGTGAAAAAGAGACGGGACAAATTCTGTTTGTATGGATAAGTGAGTGTTTTAAAAGTGAGTTTTGCAAACAACTAAACAATATATATTTATACATAAGCTCCTTTACTACAGAATATATAAATAAAAGTGTACTTTAATTTCGCTAAAATATTTTATTCGGCTTACTATAACACCCTTTAAGGAATTTACCGAATGACATTTGTTCTTGTTATTCAGTTATTGAGAGCATTGTCAAAAAATATGTTTAAAAATGAAATCCGAAATTGGTTAACGGTGTAAATGAGACTTGATGAATTTCTATTTGCATTAAGTGAATGTTTTACAAGTGACGTTTACAAACAACTAAGGGAAATATTAAGCTAATTTACTACATAATCTAAAAATAAAAATATATTTCGATAAGAAATATTATTCGGCTCAGTATAATTTCTTTAAAAGTATTAACCGAATAGCTTATTGGTTTTGTTATTTGGGTTGTTGACAGTATTGACAAAAATATGTCCAAAATTATTTAATAGTGCAAATGATAATGGATTGAATTTTATTAATATTTAAATTTTGCAAACAACTAAAGATTTTTTTTCTTTTTAAAGCTTATTTACTGAAGATAAATAATAATCTGCTTGCATTTAGACTAGACGAAATTTTATTTGACTCAATATAAAGCCTTTAACATAACTCATTAATCCTAGTTATAAAAAAAGAAATAACTACAAACAGTGACTAACAGTATAAAGAAATAAGGAAAATTTCTATCTCTATATGTAAGTAAATGTTTTACAAAAGATTTTTGAAAAAAAAAAAGTGTAAAAAGTTAATGATTTTTTCTGAATTTTTATACCATTAAAATATTTAACTTTTAGAAGAGAATTATTTAATATTTTTTATTGAATAAATTAATTTTAAGCAGAGAAATAAAACTAACGGAAAATATTTTGATTTTGTTGTAAAATTTGTATAATAAATAAAAGAAAATTTACGTAAAATGGGGTACACACCCAAAAGATTTTATAGGAAAAAAAAAAATATATATATAAACAAAAATTAAATGACGACATCAGAGAGAAATATGTAGTCAGCAGTCAAATACGTTAAACTTAAAAAATAAATATAATGAAACTAGTAAAAACTTATTGCAATCAAGCATGAATCAAGAAAATTTCAATGTTTTAGTTACTATTTTATAGTACTGTTCTTTCAAATGGCACTGACAAATTAAATAAGGACTTCTCAAAAATAAAAATTCTTGCAATCACTTTTACATACATTAAATAAATGTTTCTGTGAGGAATGCTATTATTAGAATAATTATTTTGTAACGAAGAATTATAATTAAAAAAATATACAAAATAAATAAAAGAATTCTAATTTTCTCGCTTATTTAATGGAGCAAATTTTTTTAAACTTTTTAATATTTTCAATCTTGATGAAGAATATTCGGGACTCTCTTCATGTATATTCAGATGCATTATGGATTTAATACTAAAATCTAATTTAAGCTAAAATTTAAAGTGTAGAAAAGTGTTGTTGAAACCTATTTTTCTATGTTCATTATTCAGTTATTCAGATGCCCTGAAATAATGTCTCTGCAATAATATTTTTCCTCTTGAAAGGCATTTCATAATGGAAACATTATATAAAATATTGTAATAATTACATTTGTTATTTGAAATGTCACTAAAAAGAAAAAGAAAGTCTAAAATATTAGAATCATTATTTTTAATTGTCAGAAATTTCAGCTAAAATTGTATTAAACTGTATGTACATTTTTTTTCCAAATTCAAAACTGATGATTTAATTAACAAAAGAAAGCTCTATAAACTTGATAATAGTTCACGTTAATGCTGAATATTTGAAATCACGATTCATTATAAATCATGAGCAACAACTTATCAAACAAACTTTTGATAATATTAATGTGCAACAATTTTAATGAGATTTTGATGTATTGTTTCGATATAATGGCAATGCTGGGCGCTGAAAAGCAACATAGTGCAATGTATGTGCAAGATTGGAAAATGTTTCCAATGCAATATGTGAGAATTTTTTCTTTTCTTTTCTTTTTTAAAAGGCGACATATAATTTTTCGCTCACATTATAGAAAATGAACGCGCCAGCCCTGAAGCAGATTGTTATAAAGACTACAAAAACTAAATATGCTTCAAGTAATTTAGGTTTAATTAATTTGCAATGAGTAAATTAAGAGGTTAATAAATGGCTAAATAATTTTGCCTTAAAAACACGAAAAAAGTTTATTGCTATGCTTTCACAAATGGAGATTATTTAATTTTTGAAAGACTTTTCCCTCTAATCATATGCTTTTCTGTTGCATAAAACGTCAAACACAGAACTGGTAAAATACATTCTCAACCTTTCAGCAAAATCACTGGTTGGATATTTTAACCATGTGAGCCTTTATACAATGCGTACCGAATTAAATACCCCCCCCCCCCCCCACACACACACAATCAGCAATAGCCGGAAATATTGTCTCTATTCTATTTTTCAATAATTGTCAATTGGAATTATTTTTATCAATATATTCGTATTGAAAATTTTGTCTTTATTTTATTATCCATTAAAAAAATAATGTTATGTGAGGATTTGTTTGTTGATGTAGTATTAAAACTACAAATTTTATGCATTTTATCTGAAAATACAAAAATATTTTCTGAGAAATGTAATTTCATACAGGTTATAGAATAACTGGAGTTCATTTGCTTTGTTTTAAGTGTGCATAATATTTATAAGCAATGATGTTTCATTTCGATAATAAGAAGATATCAGAGATTCTTGCTACATCTGTTACATTTATTGAAATAAAAGTAAATCCCACAATTTTTATCAAACAAAAATATTGTAAAGTATTCAAAATTACATGCTACGTTTGATTTACAGCTGCACCAAAATACTTATATTTGATGTGATAAAACAATTTATCTTTCATTTTTAACTTGAAAAAATACAATAATATCTTGTTTCATTGCATGCATTTTCACAACATAAAAAAATTAAATCGAGAAAGAGTGTCAAATATCTGGATAGTGATTGAGGTGACACAAATAAATTTTGAGTAATCAAATTAAACTAGTCGTTGGGGGCCACCGTAATACTTACCTATCATGGATATGCATAATGTAAAATATTAAAACAAAAATGTGTAAACTACTTATAAAATGCATTGCAATTCAAATAAAATCGTGGCTTGATGACGTCATAACTTTATAGGCTCGATTACTGAATTGCTTGAAAGAGGTTTTTCCTTATAACTCCAAAAATAACAATCCTATTAACTAGCGGTTTATTGCATCTGATTAAGCGTCAAATTTCCAATTAAAATGTATCTTTGAAGTGAAATTTGGATGAAATACAGGGTCATGAAAAATCGAAGAGTGTGGAAAATAGGATTACAAATATCTCAGCAACTAATTATCCGATCGACTTCATACTTTATGCAAAATTTATGTTTTTTTATTGTCTTTTATATTCATTTCTTAAAATAAACAATTTCGAAAATTTTTATATACCTTTTATCAGAACGAATATTTCGAGAGTCCAAAAAAAATAGATCCGGTTAATCGAGGTTATTAAAATGAAATAGGCTTCTTCCCATTATTACATACTAAGTACATATCAAATTGCAAGTGTCTATCTCAATTTTTTCGGGAGATAGAGCGTTTACAGACACACAGACACACACACACACAGACACACAGACGGACGGCAAATTTTTTTTTTCTAAAAATATGTTTTTTGGAATCTCCAGTGTCTGAAACGTGTAAATCCGTCAAAAAAAAATTTCGATTTTCAAAACGATTACAAGACTTACCCTATACTACGTATGATGGGTAAGTAAAAAGGAAGAAAGAAAACAGAATCAACAGCCATTATGGCACAATTGTAATCTTCATATTTTTTATCCCTAAATTTAGTAATAATCATCATCCATTAAAATTGAAATAGTGTTAATATACAAAAATAGCCTTAGTTCAAATAGGATTGAGGAAAAAGTACAGACCTGGAGTCTGTATCGAGACCTGGGGCTTAAGTTTTTGAAAAAACGTTCGATAACAGTGTAAAAGCTGAATATAATTGTTATTTCTATCGTAGTTACATTCGACAAAGTCTTAAAATAACAAGTGATAATATTATTGAAAAAAAAATGCAAAAGAATATTAATTATACAGCATAAGGAATGATTTTCGATATTTCATGTTGGCTTAAGGTAGATTTCATGACATTATAGGACTCATTTTCAGATCGCAGCCTTTAAAAAGAATATAACATCATTCACATGAGTTGCTAAAATTATCATTAAAAGACGCTGAAAGTATTTATTTAGGGACAATACCATGTTATAGTTTTTCAATACACAAACACACACATATATATAATTTATTAATATTTTATCTCTGTTTAATTATTTAACTTTTTGTTTACTTCATATTTAAAAAAAAGTAATTGCAACCTATTAACTGATAGCATATAATCATTCCATGTGCAAGATTTTTCATTTAAATTGGATTTATTTTTAATGTATTTTTTTTCTTTTCCATTATGGATATTGATTTGGTATTTTTCTAATATGGTTTATAGTGCTAATCCACTCTTAATTTTCCAATCTTATCATATACGGTGTTACAGTTGATTGGGCAATTTCAACATAATAATTTCGGATCGATCGCTTACTATGTTCAAACAGAAATGATTTGCGACTTACTTATACTGTGGAATACGGTCCTTGACAAAATGTTTCACAATATAAATTTTCATTTTCCTTTCAGTAATGCTATTACCTTCTGTATTTCTTTTTTTTCCCTACTACCTTTCCGCTTTTTAAATCAAAGCATTCAGCAATATTTGGTATATATTTTCTATCGAATTCTTATTATTGGTTAATTTATATTATATCGATTATCTTTTGATTTAATAGATATATTAGTTGCAAAACGTTTTATTTTATATATATATATATAATACATACATTCATGCATACACGCACACAAACTCGCACACATACACACACACACACACACACACACATATATATATATATATTTCAAAACAATTAAATTACATAATCAGTTTTTAATTGGAATTGTTCTGGGGATCATTTTATTATTTCTGTAAAATGAAATTAATATATTTTTGTATTTTTAAGGACATGAGAAAATAAAGTGATCGGAGAACTGTCAACCAAAAAACAGTTATAAATTCTGTTGAATCAAAGATGAAAAGAAACAACATTTTAACAATAAAATTTTATGATAAAAAAATGAAGAAGAAATAAATTTAATCAGCATACAATCTTTGATCATAGGTTTAAAAGGCAGTTTATTATGTGGAAACTTTGCTACGTAGAGTAATTTCAACTTAATTTACGAATTACATAAGAAATTCGCCTTTAAAGTCAGAAATTTTTCTTTGGGGTAACTTCAGCAGTTAATTTCTCAAGTTGCTGATAATCAGTTTTATTTACTTTGAGAATGTCATTCTATTTCACTGTTTTTTTTTCTAGAAGAATCTTTACAAATTTATTTAGGGTCAAATAGAATGGTTTCGGTTCAATGAAAAAGTAAGTTCTCCGTGAGTTTCAAGAGAGAATTAGTGTATGGAACCCAAGGTGAAGAAATAAAAGGAAGAGTCATTTGGTGTCAGAGTGTATTTCAGTTAATACAAGCTAAATAAAATTTCATTTTGTAATCCTACAAAAGTGTTTGGTTTTTAATCCGCGGCACGTTTATTATGGCTGAACACTACGTAAACAAGCATAGTTGTTGATTGTTAAGAGGATACTTCATTCAGACAAAAACACCCGCTCGCTAATGTTAATCCTATGGAGGAAATATTTTAAGATATCTCGTTCGCATTTCAATATTTTTAAATGATTTTTTTTTTGCATTGGATAGCTGAGTTTAATCTCTATGCATGCTCCTTTGTACTTTTTCGATTTTGATTACAAGTTTTTTTAATTAAGATACTTTCACTTTCGGAACCGGTTTCAAAAGTGAAATTATCTTCAATAAAAAAAAACTGCAACAAAAATCGAAAAAGTAGAAAGGAGCGTGCATAGAGATTGACCTCAGCTATCCAATGCAAAAAAAAAAAAAAAAAAAAAAAAAAAAAAAAAATCATTTAAAAATATTGAAATGCGAATGAGATATCTTAAAATATTTCTTCCATAGGATTAACATTATCGAGCGGGTGTTTTCGTCTGAGTGAAGTAGCCTCTTAAATATCAGTTAGAGAAATCATGTTAAAGATTGTTTTTTTTTCATAAGATCGAAAGGCAGCTAATGTGATTATGTATATATTGCGCAGAAAGATTTCCTACTCCCCTTTTCAATGTTTAATAAAATATTTAAAACTAATGATTATTAACCCTTTCAGGGGCAAAGTACTTCTATTTGCAAAATTTTGAAAAGATTCAATGACACCAGAATTTACAAACAAATTTATTTGAAAATAAGTAAAAGCTTTTTCTTACGTACTTAAGGAAAATTTTCATTCCAAAATTCTGGTGCCAATGTGGAATTTGAGGATTTCATAAGATCGAAAATTATTCTGGGGTCTAATTATTAAATGGTCTAAAAATGAACACCCGCCTTTCAAGAGGTTAAAATTTAGACAAAGGTTTTCAAATATGACTTAGATGAATTGAGCACCATATATTCAAAATATATTGTAGTAAAACTTTTCAAATGATACCAATAGTATGTCCACTGATGTATTTATATTACAAAACAAAAACATATCCATGAATGACATGTCATCAATGACGTCATATTCACAATGGGAACGATCTAACCATTAAATTTCGCTTTTACTTCAATTTTTTAAACTTCTAAATATCGCACAATTTAAATTTTTACACCGTCAGATAGACAAAAAAATATACTTTCAAATACAATTTGTTTGAAATCTATATCTCAGCTTACAGATTTTTTCATGTTTCTGTAAATAATTTCCAAGCAAATATTTTGAAATCTGCACGCAACCGAATTATGGAAGATTAACACGTTTGCACTTAAAACAATATGAATTGTTTTGTTCAGCATGTGTCTATTTCCGTGTAATATTCCGCAACTAAACTGCCAAACGAAATTAAAATTTCACAAATAAATAAATAAATAAAACACGAATTTAACAAACATGTAATCGAACTACGCCATTAAACACGGAAATAATCAGAATTACAAAGGTTTCTAGGCATAGTGAAACGTTTCGGCATTGACCGCTGGAATTCGGTTAATGAGAAAGTATCAAAAATGCTTTTTGATGCAGCTGGTAGACAATTTAAGAAAATTAATTAAATATAAAAATATGTATTAGAATTTTTATTTAAAAGCGATTTTTATCTATGTTCTGTACGTGCAGTATATCGGACATCTTTAACCCAGGTAAACCGGCTTGGATTTTCTGGTATTTTTACAATTCATCATGTACGTGATTCCCTTTCGTATTCTTCACATTTTTTCATAGGATTACAGTTTTTCACAATTCCCTCGTCATGTCATCCAAATTTCGGGGGCACAATTAGTACTGTAATAGCAAACCAATATTAATCAATAATGTTAATGATTTTCATCTATGTTCTATACACTGTACTGTTTATCGGGCATCTTTAACCTGGGTAGTCCGGCTTGCATTTCCTAGTATTTTTACAATTCATCATGTTCCTGATTCCCTTTCGTATTCTTCACACTGCTTCATAGCATTTCAATTTTTCACAATTCTCTCTTCATGTCATCCAAACTACGAGGACACAATTAATACTATGATAGCAAAACAATGTTAATCAATATTGTTTATATGGCTATATCTTGTCAATATTGCCCCAACATTGGGATGTTTACATTTTCCAAATTGCACCAATATTGGCAAGAAACATTTCACCATTTCATTGCAAATATTTCCAATAAAAGCAATATTTTTTAAATATTGGTGTTTCAATGCAAACATTTCCCATTTAAAGCCAAAATTTGCATAATAGTGGACTTTTATTTCGAATATTTCCAATGTAAAGCCAATATTCAGCAATATTCATTTTTCATTCGACGTATGTCGAAAAAATACAATATTAGTGCAAAATTGGGCCCCAACATAATCAACATTGGCTTGCTTCTAGCGTTCTATTCATAAAAAGCATATCGGAGCCATACGATATTTAATACTAATATCTGGATTTCCAGGCAGATTTTCAATATTTTCAATGTATGTTGTATATATCATAAATTTTTTTATTAACAGTGCAGAAAAAAAGAATATAAGCGATCTTTTATTTTTATTAGCTATTCAAAAAGAGCTGCTAATATATAAGACATCAACGAAGTCAATAACTAACGCAGGGCTTTTCGATCGATATGGCCGCAAGACACGAGTGTGCCGCGATTTACAATTAAAATTTTATTACGATTAAAAATTACGATTAAAATTACAAATTATTACAAATGATTACGATTAAAAAAATTTAAATTAACGATTTAAAATTTATAAGATCGTAAATTAAATTGTTATTTTTTTGGTAATTTCTCAAGTAAAAATTCACAAAATATACTAAAAAAAATGTTAAAATAAAAATAATGTAATTTTTTTTGAAATCCTATTTGTGTGAAAGTGAGCTTTTCTGCTATGAATCTAACAGAAACAAAAATTAATTACTGCTAGAATCCTTGAAAAAATATTTAGTGCAAGTCGATTCAAAATTAAACTTTACAAACAAGATTTAAAATGTCGAGCTAAAGAAAATGTCAAGCTCATGTATTGACATAAGTGTTTTAGCAACAACATATAAATGAAAACAGAAAAAAAATAGATATATTTTTGGATTGTTATTTTTTTTTTATTACAAAATATAGTAAATTCTATTGTATTATTTTTAATTGTGATGCGCATTTTGTTGTTGTAAGTAAATTAGATCATAAAAGTACATTTCTTTTTTCTTATCTTTTATTCATCTTAACCCCTTCGGGACCGGCGGATTTTACACAAATTTTATTCGGTTAGCACCACTTTTAAAAAAAAGCTAACTTTACTTAAACTGTCACATAAATGCTCTAATTAGAGAAAGCAAATATTACTTTTACTGGTGCCTAAAACAAATTCTGTATGCTCTTTTTGAGGGTGCATATATGCACCCATGGTCCCGAATGGGTTAAAGTAAGTGTGTCTCAGTAATTTAATTATACATTCCAGGGAAAAAAAAGGTTGAAAAACGCTGGGCTAACGGAATAACATCAGAATCTGAGACCATTCCGTTAGCTCATTAATTTTCTAACTAATCGTTAAAAGGTTAAAATACTATAGCTGGAGTTTTAATTCTTTGTAACTATAATATACTGATGTTTTTTTCTTTTATGTAATATTTAATTATGTGAATATTATGCAATAGTTAATTATGTAACTTTTATGCAATAGATAATGATGTGACTTTTGTGTAATAGTTAATTATGCGAATTTTATGCAATAGTTAATTATGTAACTTTTATGCAATAGTTAATTATGTGACTTTTATGTAATAGTTAATTATGTAACTTTTAAGCAATAGTTAATTATGTAACATTTATGTAATACTTATTATACACAGGCGGCAAGTGAAATCACACAAAGATGGGAAACAAAAATATCTGGATATTTAATTTCTTTTTCTCTGCAAAAATCTGTAAGTACGTAACTGCTTCAATGAAAATTAGGCAGACGTTTTCTAAAAATAACCTAAATATTTATTTAAATTTTAATGCTTTGTAATTAAAACGAGACTAATAACTTTTATTTCATGGTTTATTCGTTAAAAAGGTTAAAATAATACGACAAGTCAATCTGCATATTTAATTTCTTTTTTTTTTTTTCTCAAAAATCTGTTAGTACTTAACAACTTTTTAGAAAATTAGGGAGACGTTTTCTAAAATTGAACTAAATATTTATTTAAAGTTTAATGCTTTGTAATTAAAACGAGATTAGTAATTTTTATTCAATTTTTTTTATTCGTTAAAAAGGTTAGAATACCACAAGTGAAATTTTAATTCTTTGTAATTATGACTGAACATTTTTTCCCTTTTATGGAACAGTTAATTATTTTAAAATAATGATGTCCATCAAACTACTCAATAGTATTTTATATTTTACTAGCTTTAATTATTTTTTAAATGCATGTAATAATACAAATCCAGTTAATGTACTATTCCGCTCAACAAAATAATTTGTCTTGACAAAATGGTTATTCTAGTAAGCAGGCTCGATTGTTAATATCTAATTCAAGAAATGAGCTTTATAAATGCAACAAAAGCTGTAGCACGGACTGCAATTCTGTTTTCCGAAATTTTCAGTGAAACGTAAAATCAAGTTGTATTCTTAGATAAAAACTGGTCTTCTAAATTAAGAAGCTGCTTGGGCGACCTACTTCTAATTGTAATAATTACTCTGATTGATAATATTGTTGCGTTGATAATACAAAAGTGGACAAAACAAAAACATTTCTTTTGTTGTTTCTGGAACTTTAGAGAATGTTTTACTCTTAAATTAAAAACTAAATTTCTATTTTAAGAGTGATTAAGTAATGCATTGCACCATGACCTTATCTATGCGCTATCTAGCCTTGGAATAGTACAACGCTTTATAACTCCAATTTTTTCTTTTAATTACCATTATATAATTGTTTTATTTACGCTATTATCATAGGGTATTGTTTTACGTAGAATATCATGTCATCAATTTACTTTCAAATGCATTCAAAGACCATTTTCTTTTCTTCAACTGCTATTCATTAATCAGAGTTCACGTATGCTACTCACGTTGAAACGTTATGCATTGAAAAGTTTCGACTGAATGGGCAACTATACGGTGAACTATGCTTCATTTCGGTGTTTGTAAATTAACAGATGAAGTATGATGTTATTAGTGTTCGTTTACAGTTTTATTCATAAGATAGTTATATAAATTTTAACCGAGGAGAAAAAGAATCGCTTCAATGAACATGTAACAAATGTGTTCTTGAAATAGAAAGGATTTGTTCCACATTCTAATTAAAGAAACGTCTTAATGATGTTTAGTGGGGAAACAAACGAAATTGTTGATATATTAGTGAACAACTTATGAAAAATTAAAGAAATGTTTTTTCTGAAGAAGAAGCTACTCTTTCAAATTGTACACTGTTAAAACTTTGGTGCTAAGTGGAACTAAATTTTGATGTTGGAGTAGCTGCAACTATAAGATTGTGAAACATTTTACCATAATTTATTTTTATCATTTTACCATTTATGAGAACTATTAAATGGTAGTGCTTTGAATCATGATTTCAATTTAGGTTAAACCACAATTTGGGCTAAGATTCAACCATAATTTGATATTGTAATGACTACATTGCATTTGACTACAGTTTTAACCAGAATCGCGTTTCAATTTCTAAACATAAAAAAATCAAAATCAAAGAACTAACCAATAAGAATAAAAAAAATGTGGTAAACGTTTAAAAGCTAGAGGAAAACATCAAAATTAAAGTAACATTATTAAATTATAGTAACATTATTTTACTAGATCAGGGGTAGCCAAACCTTTTTGATTGCCGACTCATTCAAGAATTTCTTAACTTTTTATCGACCCACACTGCCCTCTCCCCAATTTGGCTACTTACATTTGGCTCCAAATTTTGTGAAGCCTCATCAAGCTGACTGCAATTTGGTACATGTGTGGTGTGTGGTACACAAAACTGTGTAAATCATGAAACTCTTTCACAGTTTTTAAAAATTTGAAGGCCATTAGTCCATGCCTCTTGCAGCGCCATCGCCAGACCGAAGCCAGGTTGGGCTGACCCCCCTATCCTCCCTAGCAACTTCCTGAGCCCCCACTTGACTAAATAATCTTTCTTTTGGCACTGTCTTCTTGTGTTCATGCCTTAATCTGGCCCTGAATACCAAACCGTAAAATAATTAGTATGTCGTCAATTTTTATCTGATGATGATTCTATAGGACAAAGAAAACCATTTATATTTTTCTCTTTACTGCCATGTATAATTATTTGCCATGTTCTGTAAACATTATCGTCATAAAATCAATGTCAGTATAATATCACTAATTTATAAATGCTAGTGATCATAGTACAAGACAATGCTCATTCTATTTTTTTCATACAGTATATTATTCATGAAGTATTTTACCTTTTGAAACATTGCTACACGATTTACTGAAACATTTAATAAATTACTCACATTTAATAAATAAAAACGGCTTATTTTGTGATAAAATTTCAAAGGAATGCTTAGACTAATGAAGACTTAAATACCGCCACATTTTTAAATCAATCTCAATTAAGCCTACTTCACAGGCTTTACGTTCCATACTTCACTGGATTTGTTTATTTCCGAAATAGCCTTAAGTTATTTTGCTTTATATTCTGTGTTATCTTCTTAAAGATCCGGTAAAACAACTTCTTTAATGGTTTTGCTCTATGGTGTTATCGAATTTAAAAGAGAAAAATGCGAGATTTACATTTCACTTAGAAACAATAGAGAAATTTATAAATTTTTCTTTTCCTAATTTATTACTAAACTAAAGAGAGGGCGAATGGGTTAGATAAGAATTAAAAAAAAAACATTTATTGTTATTTGTAAATCTTTTTTTCATAGGTTAGGTCACGAGTCTAATGTATACCGTATTTAATCACGTAATTTAAGCCCCCGTGTATTTTTTTCTTACCACCCCCCAACTTTTGAAATCAAATTTCGGTATAAAACAAAGATTACGATAGTTTTCGCATGAACAACAATGATCGTGTTTTAATATTTCAGTTTGGTTCTTAGCAGTGTTGCCAATTGGGTGTTTTTTATTCAAAAACCTAGTAATATTCGCCTTATAAATTCTGCGATTAAGTGACTAATATTGCTGTTTGGAATTAGTGATAAATTTCCGAATAAAAAGAGCCGTACAACTTGCAACACTGGATCTTAGGAACAGTGTCATTAGCAACAGTGAAGCATCTGAATAAAAGGTGCTAAAGTGTTCACATACTTAACAAGAACGAAAAATTATGCATCAGACTTAGATTATGAAACAATTTCCAACGCTAACAGAATATCATTAAGAAATTTCATTTTTTTTCCATACCAATAAATATAATATCTAAGCAATCAAATTAAAAACACATAACTCGGTAAAAATCCCTTTTCAGCAATTTTTGTAATGTGTGTGAATTTATTCGTGCAGCCCTGTAGTATATGAACTATGGAATTTATACACACTCCGTAATAAACTAAACATTAGATAAGTTTACAAATGCATACCACAGCGGAAAACCCGCTTCCAGAAATTATAGATCACTAGGACATCCAACCCGGGCTTCCCGGGATAGAAAATATATGTAACCCCCCCCCCCCCCCCCCGCCTTTTTTTTCTTTTTTTCGTTATTGAAAAGTCTAATAAATTTTTTTACACTTAATAATTTTATTAGATTGTTCGCTAACAACAGTAAAGAGCATTTTTATATGAAATATGTCAATTATATATTCAAATAAAATTTTGTAATTTATTAAAACTGGTTATTTCGTATTGGCCTCCAGCCATAAGTTAATAGCCGAAGAAATCGCTTAAGATTTAGTTATCTACAGCAGTTTTATTATTCTGATAATTTCAGCAATTTTAACCGCTTATTTAAATTATATGTCTGTTAAATATGTGTTTTATTTATACTATTTTATTTATTATATTATAATAAATCAGTTAAATAAGATACAGTTTTCAAGCAAATTGCATTTGAAAGTAGATTTTTTCCCCTTTATAACGGTGTAAAAATTAAAAATGTGCGATGTTTAGAAATTCAAAAAATTGCAATAGCAAAAATTGCAAAACCGAAATTTCATCATCAACTGTTGCCATTCGCAAAATGACGTCAGCGTTACGCACGGACACGTTTGTCCTTTATAATATAGATATAATATAGATAGTCGTCCTGTAACCCAATTCTTTCCTGCATCTCAGTAAATGAAAGATAAATGTTACGCTCTCTATAATCCATAGAAAACATATTGTAGTGTTGTACCTCAATGATCCTTTTTAACTTCATTGTATTTAAAGCATTGTAACATCATTAAAATTCACCGCAAACAATTTTTTCCTATAGAACATAATGTAATAGAATTCTTTTGTGAGTCTCTGTAAACGAACTATAAAATCTAATTATTCTTTTCTACTGATAAAGCATGTTGTAATCCACCTTAGTGATGCATATCAATATAATTATGTTTGAGATATCGTAACATCTATAAATTGCACCACGAACGATCCCCCCATAGACCATAATGTAACGGGATTATTTTGTGCGTCCCTCTAAACGAACTATAAATGCTACACACTTCATTTTCAATACAGAACATTCTATAATAAACCTCAATAACATATACAAGTTACATGTAAATCCGAGTATATTTACGACAGTCAGAGCAAGAATAGATGGCCAGACAGACGGCCGGAGAAACTGAATTCATAAACGCATTTTATGTTGGAACATGTTAAAAAAAATAAAAAAGAGACTTAGTTAAAACAAAGATTTTACTGATCAGCTTCATTTCTTCACATAGAAGTTTTTCCCTTTTCTTTCAACTTCTAAAGAAACTGTAAAGACATAATTAGTTTTTATCACCTTAAAAAAACGCTATTGTTAAACAGAATCAAAAATTTAACCGTTACTCGTAAGTTGCTTTTTCAGTAAAACCATTGTTCAGTGTTCATTGTCCAGTTCAATAGTATACTGGAGTATATACTGAAATACTCCTGTACAAGTTTATAAATTGCATTCTATATTTGTTAGCTAAAGGTTTTTATTTTTAACACTTTCCAACCTAGTTGAAAAGTGTTTATGACTTCGGTTTGTCTGCCGTATGGCCGTCTGGCCGTCTGCCGTCTGTCCGTGCTCTAACTCCCGTAAATATGCTAGGATTGCCCTGCAATTTTTATATGTTATTGTCGTCATCTATAGAATGTTCCCTATTTCAACTGAAGTGTGTAGCACTTATAGTTTTTTTACAGGGACACTCAAAAGAATTCCGTTACATTACGGTCTATGGAGAAAAATCATTTGCGGTTTATTTTAATGATGTTACACAATCTCAAACACATTGTAATTGATATATATCACTAACGTGCATTACAAGAAGCTTAATATGGAATAGGGTGTGCATAGCACTTATAGTTACTTTACAGGGACAGTCAAAAGAATTCCGTTACATTACGTCTATGGAGAAAAATCGTCTGCGGTTTATTTAAATAATGTTTCACTATTTTAAACGCATTGAAATTTATATATATCACTAAGGTGCATTACAAGAGGCTTACTACTGAATATTGTGTGTATAGCAGTCATCGTTCATTTACAGGGACACACAAAAGAATTCTCTACTGTCAGTTAACAATAATTCCTGGAAGTGCGTTTTAAGTTGCTGAACACAATTTTAAATTTAACTCACTTTTTGTCTATTACTTGGTGTGTATAAATTCTGTAGATCCTATACAGGATAGCACAAAAGTTCTCGAACACATTTCCGTTTATTGACAGAAACACCAGAAGGAGAATTTTAAACTGTGCTACGCGTTTCCTTAACTAAACTAAAATTTAGCATCCTATGTAGTATATATACAAATCTATAGATCCTATACAGGGCTGAATAAAAGTATTCGGATATTTTTACGAATATTGTATATGTTGGAAATTCCTGAAATTACGTTTTTAAATATGTTATGCGTTTTCCGAATTGTTTACTTAGATGTTATCTTTCAGCTTATTAAACGGTAATGATTTGTAAAATTATTTTGGAATCGTTGGAAAGTGTTACATAATCTATGCTTGACGCATGATTTTTCGTTCTTGTTTATATTGTATTATGCGACATAGTTTTTGTATATTTCTAAGAGAATGACCTAGTAACAGAATTTTAAATGTGATATCTGAAAATTTTCATGGTGGTACAAAGCAACAATGGTTTTCGTGAAAAAGCAACTTACGAGTAACGGTTAAATTTTTGATTCTGTTTAACAATAGTGTTTTTTTAAGGTGATGAAAACTAATTATTTCTTTAGAGTTTCAAAAGTTGAAAGAAAAGGGAAAAACTTCTATGTGAAGAAATGAAGCTGATCAGTAAAATCTTTGATTAATCCTTAAGAGGCTACTTCACTCAGGCGAAAACACACGCTCGCTAATGTTAATCCTATGGAAGAAATATTTTAAGATATCTCGTTCGCATTTCAATATTTTTAAATGATTTTTTTGCATTGAATAGCTGAGGTCCATCTCTATGCACGCTCCTTTCTACTTTTTCGATTTCTGTTGCAGTTTTTTTTATTGAGGATAGTTTCACTTTCGAAACCGGTTTCGAAAGTGAAAGTATCTTAATAAAAAAAACTAGTAATCAAAATCGAAAAAGTAAAACGGAGCATGCATAGAGATGGACCTCAGCTATCCAATGCAAAAAAAAAAAAAAAAAAAAAAAAAAAAATCATTTAAAAATGTTGAAATGCGAACGAGATATCCTAAAATATTTCCTCCATAGGATTAACATTAGTGAGCGGACATTTTCGTCTGAGTGAAGTAGCCTCTTAACTGCCGTGACAAAAATATTGTCGCATAGATACTGTGAGCCCGGTCTCTGTGACCGTTGTATGGAAGGATGAATAAAAGGTTCAATTAACTCCTTAGGATACTGTTCCTGTACTAAACTTTATGTACTGAACTATTGTAATTAAAATTCACCTATTCAGAAGTCTCCAGCGATAGTACTAGGGATCCCAACGAAACAAAATTTTACTAATATCAATTATGAAACTGAAAATTATAAGTTAAACAGCGAAAACTGAAAAACGCAGTGGGTCTGTGAGACGGTTAAAAGGAGTTAATTGTTAAAAATCTCTATTTTGAACTTAAGTGGACTTGGCCCCCTTCATTTTGCGAAAAAGGATAAAAATATCAATTTTGCAATTTCTTGCTTAAAATGAATTCAGACATCCGTAATATATACTGACGAAGTGTCGTAAAGATCCGATAATTAAAAATATGTGAAAAAGGCTTTTTACTGAATCCATTATTCCTTAATTGATTCAGAGTTGCAATCTTTAACTTCATTTTTGTCAGTTTGTATTTTTCCACACAAGTATATTCTAAGTAACAAAACTTTAACATATATTTTTCAATGGACTCGATTTTTCTTGGTTTTTAAGTGCACTACCTAAAATAAGGGAAAGAATTTTCTGTAATGTAAATAATTTATTTTTTTATAATTAGAAATGTTAAATAAATAACCATTTTTACTGTAATTATACATATGTCATTACATTTTTTTTCTTAAACTAATTAACTTTTTAAAAATCTGTTCCTTGCAGTAACTTGTAAGAAAAATAAGAAAGAAAAATTACAAAACAATCAAAATTGTCGGAGAAGTGTAGTTTTAAAGTTTTCTTAAAAATTTTTAATTACATTTTTCAAATTTTACTACAAAAATTGTATTTTACTTTATTAATTAATTTTCCTTCACCATTTAGTAATATGTCAAAAATATATTATAAAATACTAAAAAAAAATGGTTCAAATGTTATAGAGTCGCTTTAATTATTTAGACGGTAAATACTAAATGGTTAAATGACACATGGTAAATTTTACTGGCCTTCGTTTAATGTTTAAGGATTTGTTTAAGTTGATAATAAATAAAATCCCTTCCGGCTCGGCCTACAGACACAGGTAGATTTCGAAATTAGTACTAATTTCACGTGATGTGTTGCGCTGGGAAAGTCTATTTAATTGGGAAGAGGGGGGGGGGGGGAGGTTTCCGCGTTACATCTTTTTGTGTTCAATTTTTTTGCTGTAAGAGTTGGTCCTATCAAAAACTTGTCAATATAAAAGTTGTAGATAATATTAAGTAAATTTATAATAAATTCAACCGGATTTGATATCTTGTGAATTAACGAAGTTATGAATTTTTTTCTTCTTAAAACCCTATTTTTTTCGCCCTTTGAGGGCATTTTTAATTATAATCAAAAATCTGCCATACATAATTTTTTGGCTTTTTTTCTCCGAAGTAATAATAATTTTAAATGCATTCGATATGTATCATAATTAAGGCGTTATAAGGTTTTTCTATTTCAACAAAATTCCTCCCTATTTCCATTTCTTGGTACGATTTTACTCATTAACGAACTTGACTGAGATTTCTGCCCCTTGATTTTATAGATCAGTTTGGAAGAGAATTGTGCAGAAGTATGAGAGTTATCGTGTCCATAAAAAAGTGATACATATATATATATATATATATATATATATATATATATATATATATATATATATATATAGTTTTGAACTGGGGGTGGTTTTGTGTTCTATGGGTCATGATCGGGGTAGATCTACAACATTTTGTCACAAATTCCAACATACGAGAGAATGTAATAGGTAATATTTCTTGCGAAATCTACCTAAGAGGCATGGTATTGATAATACGTTATGAGATGTTATAGAGAAGATTATAGAACAAGATTACAGGGAACACAGAAATGTAACGAGTGTCTAATAAATAAAAAGAGAGTTTCGAAATCTATCAAAAACCGTATTAGCCGCATGCCAGGCGGTAGCGAAGAAATCGCCAAAAATTTCACTATTTACAACAGCTTTTATGGTTTTCCTAATTTCAGTAGTTTAAGCGCGTAGTTCGATTGAATGTCTGTTAAATTTGTGTTTTATCTATATTATTTTATTTATTTGTTGATGAAATTTTAATCTCGTTATGGATTATTAGCCGGAAACAAATGCTGAACTGTTTATATTGTTTTAATTTCAAACGAGTTAATCTTTCGTAATCTAATGCAGGCTACAGTAATAGATTAAAAAAAAAAAAAAAACATTCTTGAAAATTATTCTAAAAAAATCGTAAATAATCAATAAATTGAGATACAGTTTTGAAACAAATTGCATTTGAACAAATTTTGTCAGGTAATATTTTTTCCCCCTATTTCACGATTAAAAAATTGAAATTGTGGGATGTTTAGAATTTAAAAAGTCTTCCGGCCTGAACCGGGAGGAAAAGGTAGCTTTCCTATATCTTCGTTTTAAAATTTTAGCTAATGTTACACGAAAACAGCAAGTTAAAATGCAAAGAAACGTTTACAAAAGATTCGTTAATACTGAATTTGAATAAGAAATTCGCCAAATTATTGAGCAATAGCCAAATTCGCTACATTTATGAAGACTTATTTTGGTCGCCAAATTTGGCGATATTTTGCCAAATGTCGCCAATTTTGGCGCTAACGGATATGAATATATAGTTTTATGCGTATTATTGGGAAAATTATTACAACAATGAAAGAAAATAATTTGCGAATAATCGCGTTAATGTGCTGTTTTGTTTCAAAATGTCAGCCACCCTAGAATTTCAAACTGCTCTATCTCAGCCATTTTTTAAGATAGAGGTAAACCAAAAAATGCTCTGGAATCCTTGTATCAAGGCCTAACACGTAATTAAAAAATAAATTTGAATTTTTAATTTTTTTGTATATTTATTTTAGTTTTAAATTTTTAAATGGCCGCCATCTTGAAACAAAATGGCGGACCAAGCTGGCGAACGAACTCGGTCGAGACATTGGTGAGCTTAATACACACAATTAGTTTCATCAAAATTGATTTATACATACGAGCGTTATCGTATGACATAAGTCAGATATATATATATATATATATATATATATATATATATATATATGGATATATCTATATATATAAATCAACATTTGAACGGAGGGTGGGTTTTGGGGTCTGGGGGTCATGATCGGTGAAAATATATCGAAATTTTCCGGAACTGCTTTCCTCCGAACGGCTGCAATAGGTAGCTTTATACTTTTTTGTATTGAAAGCTACCTAAAACAAATTGCAGTAAAAGCGAAATTTACTGATCAGGTGTTGCCACCATCAATATGATATCAGCGTTACTCAATGACATGTTTTTGCTTTATAATATAGATATTTATAGATTTTAGCAGTTATTTCATCACATAGAATTTTTCACAAACAAGTTGGCATCGAAAAAAGCTTGTAAAAGTTAAAATATATCATTTAAATTCAACCTATTATACTAATACATCTATATTTATTTATTCTCTGAGATCTAGAATGTAAAAAATATATAAGAAATTCAAATTCATACATTTGTGATACTTTTGCTTCATACCATCTTCAAATTGCTTTGTACTTGATTTTGTGAAAATATAAAGCATTGTTCTTAGTTGACATTAGCAAAATAATGCATTAATTGCCCAAGTAATATTTTAAAACCGCTACTTTTATGTTTAAAAATAATTTTGAACAATAAAAAATAGAATTTCATGTAATATAAATATATTTCTAAAACGTGTTTTCGAAAATCATTATGATAGCGGAATCTGTACAAACAAAGAATAAAGTATAATGTCCGTAAGCTGAAAGAGGCCTACTTTAGATTGATAATGGGCAGATACCAGAGTTATAGAAAATTTATTTATTCTCCTGGCTACTTTTAATATCAGATAAATATTTAGAATATTTTCCCTATTTTTATTATTATGTGTTCTGTTGTGCAGTAATATCCTGCCGTAAACTAAAAAAGAAACCTACTTTGCAATCGTGCAAAGTATTATGCGTCATGGTTCTGAGACATGGACTTTAGATACCGCCCATAAAAAGAACCCTTTCTATTTAAACGGACTTTTGCGAAAAGCGGCAAGAAAATCAAGACTACAAAAATGAAAGATAAAATATCTGAGAGATCATGGAGGTAAATCAGAGAATCAGACAAACAATTAAACATGACAGACTAAAAGGTATGAGCATGTCCGAAGGATGAGTGACGAACGCCTACCAACAACACTTATGGACTAGAGCTCCACGCATAAAAGAAATCGGGGCAAACTGAGGATATCCTGGAAGAGCACGATAGATAAAACTTTAAATTACTACAAATTATGCCATGAGAATACCCATGGCAGAAAAAAATGAAGAAGATCCCCGAATAAAATTTTTCGTCTAGGAAATCTAATATTTATTAGTGGAAATTCCTAAAGAAACTGAGAAGATGTAGAAAACTTGAAATAAATGTGTGATGATTAGATATTTTTAAATGCTGACAGGTCGTATAAGACAGGTCGTAGCTATGGGTTGGTCCATGGGTCCGAGAAACCCCTGAAATAATTTGAAAAGTATTTATTCATATTCGTTCATTTAAAAGAAAGGCGCGGTAACTTAAATTCTATAAATTTGCCTCCCCTCACATCGAAAAACATTCTGGCTATGGTCTTGGTCACTCGCATCCAACCATTTTTTGAACAATGAATGTCGATATAAACAATCTTTATTTACGATAAATACATTCTACAGAAACTCCAGTCTAAAATATGTCACAGTCGAATGCATTAATTTGAAACCGTGAGTACGCTGACCGGCTCATTTGCATTAACGGAAAACGAACCCTGGCAGAACCTCATTGTGATGATCACCTAATAAGAATTTGTTGGTCATTGTAAAACAATAGATTGATTGCGACGTTTGTATCACTTTCTATAATGCAGAACTAACGCTATGCAAAGGTTGAAAGACCTCATAGAAAGTTTGATCAAGGCTGCACATCGTAATTATAACTGAGGCAAACTCTTATCACTCTTCCTTTTAGGTAGCTTTCATTACAAAAAACTACCTATTGCAACCGTTCGGAGGAAAGCAGTTCCAAAAAAATTGGTATATTTCCCCCAGACCCCCAAACCACCCTCCATTCAAATGTTGATTTATATATATATATATATATATATATATATATATATAATTATAATATCTTTGTATTTCAAAAAACATATCAAGTTCTTGTAACATTCTAATTAAATCTCCTAAGAGATAATTAGTAATAAAGTGTAGACAGAATACCACATAGTTAATAAATTAACAAGTGCAATCACATATACATATTCTTTTCAATAATTATCTAGTAAAAATTATTGATTTTCATATGATACCATAATTAAGCCTATTTGGCTCATAAATCACTTTGATTAGCTTCTATATATATATGTATGTATCTGACGTATGTCATGCTGCAACTCTCTTATTTATGAACCGATTCGGATGTGATTGAGTATGTGTATAGGACATACCAAGGTCTCGACCGAGTTTGTTGGCCAGCTTCATCCGCCATCTTGTTTCAAAATGGCGGCCAGATAAAAAATTGAAAATTTTTAAAAATTCAAAAAATGTACGAAAAAAAAATATGTTTGTTAAGTGTTAGAACGTGACACAAGGATTCTGGAACATGTGTTGTTTTGGCTATATCTTTTTTTTTTTGAGACCGGCGACCAGGCCCCTATCTGCCAGGTTTCCCTAGCTTAAACGGGTTTAGCGCCTGGCACCGGGGCGCGTAGTGCCACTGAAGAGATGCCGCATAACGGCTGGTCATTTCTGGCAGGACGGCTATGTGGAGGTCTGAGTTTTGTTCCCGTTTTTGTTTTGCTGCTAATTGATCTGATTCTTTTTGTATGGACCTGGGCTTGACATCACACCTATACGTCATGCCATCGCTATGCAAGTTGGTCTCGTAATTTAGAACCTTGATCCGGTGACGGTTTTTTCTATATCTTAAAAAAATGGCTGAGATATGGCAGTTTTAAATTCTAGGGTGGCTGAGATTTCGAAACAATCTGATATTTGTTATGCTGTAACTCTCGTATTTATGAACCGATATGAATATGATTGATCACGAGTACAGAACATACCAAGGTCTCGACCGAGTTCGTTGGCCAGCTTCATGCGCCATCTTGTTTCAAAATGGCGGCAAGTTAAATTTTTAATTTTTTTTTAAAAATATGTATAAAAAATTATAAATTGAAAAAATGTTTCCATTAAGTGTTAGATCGTTATACAAGGATTCCAGAACATTTTTTGTTTTGGCTTTATCTTTATAAATGGCTGCGATATCGCAGTGTGAAATTCTGGGGTGGCTGACATTTTGAAACAATCTGATTTTTGTTATGCTGTAAATCTCATGCTAAAATTTGCATTCAAATTCAGTATTAACGAAAACCGGGATCGAATCTTCTATAATTGGGTTCTAAGCATTTTAGCTTCGGGTGTTTGAGTAAAATGAGTTGAATTTTGAAAAACTTGGACTATGAAAGCTACCTTTTCCTCTCGGTACAGGCCGGAAGGATTTTATTAATTAAGTTCTTTGTCTATTAATACATACATATGTATGCGTAACATATATTAGAGGTACAACTATCTTTTAAAATGCTGTAAGTACGCATCTGAAAAGCGTCTATATAAATGACTGAGAATAGCTTGTTGCAAAATTCATTTGCAGAAAAGTAAAATATCCTTATAAAAAATATTCAAAACGAATTCAGTTTGGCATAGTCAATTTATCCTATTTTTTTATCATTTATATGCACGCTTTTACGTTTTGGCCTTAAAACACTTTAAAAGTTATTTATACACCTAACATATACAAACAAATCAAGAAAAACCAAAGTTTATGGTATCTTTAGGATTTTTATCTTTATCTTTAGGCTTTAATGGCTGCGATATCGCAGTTTGAAATTCTGGGATGGATGACATTTTGAAATAATCTGATTTTTGTTATGCTGTAAATATGCGTGTTGATACAATAGGCTTCTGAAACTGATAATTTAACTGTCATGAGTCAAAATTGTTTTAATCTTGATTATGATTTTTTAAACAAGCTTTTTTGCTTACAACTGGTGTTAGAAAGCAATAATCTATTATTGCTAATACAACACCCTGTAATTCTTAAATCTAGAATGGAAGAAAAAGCCATTTTGACTCCTTCATCAATTGAAGAAGATAAGGGATAAGGGTGATTCTTCCATTCCAGGGTTAATTGTTTCTTCGTACAGATATTTTTGGTAATTAATATTTAGTATATATGAACCAAAATATCATGTGTGACTTCTCAGTCCTCAGTATATCTCTCGGCATTTCTTTGCAATATGAATTCTCATTTAATGTTAAAATGTTTCTCTGTGACTAGAGTTGCAAAGGCTAGAAAAAACCCGGTTTAAAGCTGGGAATAAACCGGGTTTTTTGGGAATAAACCAGGTCTTTTGGCAATAAACCTGGGAATAAACCGGGTCTGTTGGAAATAAACCTGGGAATAAACCAATTTTTTACAACTCTATCTGTGACTGTTCTACAATGTTATGTTACTTCTACTGTGAAAATCTGTTTCTTTAATTATTAAAATGGAATTTAAATATTTCAAAATTCAATATTGTGTCCTGTCCTCAATCCATAACTTGATCATTAAAACCATCAACAAACAATAATTATTAAAAAACTTTGAAAAAAACAATGTAGTTATTATAAATATGAATTTCATGGAGTATAATTTTTGTATGTATGTGTATAATTTTTATATGAGTGAAATGTGTGACATTAGTGTTTGTTGGTTTTAAAGTTGCGTCCCTCACTTTTTTCGTCACTACTGTACCGGTATATGAATATCCTCATATTTCCACCAGATGTCAGTATGCAGTACTTTTCAGCTCTGCTTCCAGTAGGGGAGCACATGTTGTTCTTTAAAAAGTCACCATTGCTTTTTGTTTGTTCATAAAGAAGATTTTTTGGATTGAAGAGAATGGGGAAAAGGTAAATAGTAATGTTTATATATTAACCAATATCTAGCCATTTAATCGTAGGTTTGACATGTCTTTGAAAATAGTACGTACAACATTCCAAAAATGTTCTTTTTTGAAATTAAGTGGCAAAATTGCAAAAATTGTCACTACCACTACTGTCCGTGTCACTTCTATAACTTACAATTTGCAATTTATCTGATTAAAAACTGCCATATTATATTTATTTTTCAATAAAGTCTGTGCCCATCTACAGATTATTATTCTAAAATATGTCAGTAGTTATTAAAAATTCATATTGAGCATAATATGAGACTTTTAAAAATCAAATATCATCAGAAAATCAACAGTAAAAAATCACACTTATGAGATTTTGGCCCATATGTTTTATATATTGTTGTTCTATAGCAAATTGTATACATTGGAATTCAATGGTTTAGAAAAAATATAAATGCTTGAAAGAAGGCCACACACGAACAAAAGATATCATATTCTCACATATGGCTCTAATAGAAAATAACACACGTTTCAAAGCAATGAAGAAATCAACACACATATGGAAATTAGCATCTTTAAATCAAATGAAAACCAGCTCTTGACATCTTATGTTGTACACAGTTATTCTTATCAACAACACAAGCTAATTTTTATTCATGGAAATGTTTAGCAATTTTAACAACTAGATCAGTGCCGAAAAATTCAAGAATGACCAATCAACATATCCTTTATACCTTATTTTCCTACCTAATAAGTAAGCTGTTATGCTTTTATTTTTAAATTTGATTAACAGAATCTTTGTAATGTAATAAAATTATGGAAAACTTTATTTGAATCAATAGTAGTTCAAAATTTTAAACGTATGTCCATAATAAATGCTCAGATAGATAAATGAAAGTGCTGTCATAAATAGCCGTTTCACTCAACAATGAACATAAAGTATACAGGATATCTCAAAAAGATTGAAATTCGCTTCATTTTTTACCTATTAGAGAAACCAACATTTTCAACAACGCAAGATAATTTTTATTCATGAAAAATGTTTAGCAAATTCAACAACTAGATCAGTGCCAAAATATTCCAGAATGACGAAATAATTCCTTATCCTTTATTTCTTCTTTTCCTCTGTAACATATAATTTTTTTTATTCATTTATTTTAAAATTCGATTAACGGAGCCTTTATAGTGTATTATAATTATGGAAATCTTTATTTGAATCAATAATAGTTCTAAGCTTTTAAACGTATATCGATGACAAATGCTCAAATAGATAAATAAAAAGGCTGTCATAAATGGACGTTTTACTCTGAACATATAGCAATGAACGTAACGAATATAGGATATCCCAAATAGATTGAAATGCCCTTAATTTTTTAACTGTTGAGGATAACTAGCCAATGTAAACTGCAAAAGTGTTCAAAATAAGGTATAAAATAAGATTATGTTAATGAAATTATTCTCCCATTGATTATCAAAAAGTTACACTTTTACTTACCCATCATACGTAGTATAGGGTAAGTCTTGTAATCGTTTTGAAAATCGAAATTTTTTTTGACGGATTTACACGTTTCAGACACTGGAGATTCCGAAAAACATATTTTTAGAAAAAAAAAATTTGCCGTCCGTCTGTGTGTCTGTAAACGCTCTATCTCCCGAAAAATGTGAGATAGAGACTTGAAATTTGGTATGTACTTAGTATGTAATAATGGGAAGAAGCCTATTTAATATTAATAACCTCGATTAACCGGAACTATTTTTTTCGGACTCTCGAAATATTCGTTCTGATAAAAGGTATATAAAAATTTTCGAAATTGTTTATTTTAAGAAATGAATATAAAAGACAATAAAAAAACATAAATTTTGAATAAAGCATGAAGTTGATCGGATAATTAGTTGCCGAGATATTTGGAATCCTATTTTCCACACTCTTCGATTTTTCATGACCCTGTATTTCATCCAAATTTCACTTCAAAGATATATTTTAATTGGAAATTTGACGCTTAATCAGATGCAATAAACCGCTAGTTGATAGGATGATTATTTTTGGAGTTATAAGGAAAAACCTCTTTCAAGCAATTCAGTAATCGAGCCTTTAAAGTTTGTGACGTCATCAAGCCACGATTTTATTTGAATTGCAATGCATTTTATAAATAGTTTACACATTTTTATTTTAATATTTTACATTATCCATATCCATGATGGGTAAGTATTACGGTGGGCCCCCAACGACTAGTTTAAATTTTTATATTGAACATTATAAACAAAATTGGCTAATTAGAAATTTTCCCTTTTGCTGCAACAAGATCATTACAAAATATGCATAGCTGCATCTTAAAAAATAACTTAATTACAATGAAGGGGACTTTTTCGTGCCATTTAAATTAGACTTCATCAATGGAAATAGAAACCATATTTTTTATTGATGGTAGCATTTATTAGATTAAAATATGTTAACAACTTTGAAAAAAATTGCATTAAATAAACATGTAAATAATGCATTACGCAGGCAGAGATGATTTTCAAAAGGTTACACTTAACAAGATCATTACAAAATCTGTATACTTATATCTTAAAAATTAACTTAATTACAATGAAAGAAAAAAGCGGACAACTTTTTTTAACATTTAAAATGATATTTCCTCAATGAAAATACCAACCATGTACAAATTGATAGTTGTATTCTTTAGATTAAAAATACGTTAACAACTGTGAAAAAAATGCATCAAAAAACATGAAAATATGCGTTATGCAGGCAGAGATCATTTAAAGAGACAAATGTAGTTTTAAATCCAAGAAACAACAACAACAACAACAAAAAAAAGCAATTTGGAAAGCATTCCCAAAGGGTTTTCTTTCAAGTACAATGTATAATTGAGTTCTTCTAATAATGTTTCTGTAAATATTTCGCTACTAATCTTGTTGCAAGTTACCAATTACCTTTTGCTCAACGTCAAATGCAAATGTATTATCACCAGTGTTTCCTCTTTCTTACAGTATCTCACAAATTTTCATTTTTCATTTGATATATGATCCCCATTCACAATGGTCAATTTTCAATTACGCAGAACTCATTCAATTTTAGAGATAAAACTATGCAGTTTTGTGTAATAATCTTGTTGTAGAAAATGTAGAATTTTTCTTATTTACAAATTTTGTCTATGAGGGTCGTATAAGAATTAAAAAGTGAAACATTTTGAAAATTAATATTTTTCTAGCATAATCTTATTTCCTACCTTAGTTTGAAAATTTTTACATTGTCTATCACAAAAGACAAAAATTTAAAGCACATTATAAATGTGCGAAATCTTAAGTCTGTAAATTTTAGATTTCTTAAGTGTTTCATTTTAATTGTTCGCTCTGTTGAAAAATGCCATGTAAATCCTCATACTAATATACACTATCGCTGAAAAGTATTTGGCCAGCTTGTAACATATATATATATATATATATATATATATATATATATATATATATATATATATATATAATATTTAGAAATTTGCATGAAGGTTTGGAATAAAATTATTGAGGGAAAGACTACGCGTAAGTTTATAAATCAACGAGATTATGGATTATAATTTTAAAATTGATAATATTGTTGAGAATTTCAGGATAATTTTCACCAAATTCTCTAAGATATAAAAATTTATAAATATATAAATATATTGATACTTTTTAGATTTTATACTGATAGTAATAAGTTTATATGAGGAATAGACAATAAACATTATGCTAGGCACTTTCTATCAAGAGTTATGACAGTTAAATTAAAGTTTAGAGAAAAATTTGAAAAATTCTCAACGATAGTATGCATGCTAGATAGTATGCATGCTAGAATTACAATTCATAGTTCTGCTGATTTAGAATCACACGCGAAATTGTTCTTCTTAATAATTATACTATTGTAGAAATTTGTGCAATGTTTCAAGGTATTTCATGCATGACTTTTTCTTATATTATCAGGTGGTCACATACTTTTGAGAGGTAGTGTCATTTAAAAATATATCTTTAATTATTTAAAGAAGGTACAGTAAATTTTTTGAAATTATTATACTACATTTTTTAGTTAATAATTTAAAATACAAACGGTTACTTTAAATAATCACAGTAAAAATTAATGTGAGATGATATATGAAATAAAATTCTTAATGCACTTAGTTTGTCATTTATTTAATCCAAATGTTCACAAGGCAATAAGATTTGATTGAGCTTCAAACTAAAGTTAACTTTTTTCTTTTTGTTTTTTACTGAAAAGTTTGAATTCATTTTCAATATGATGAGTAGATTTTGATCAATTACATTAACAGGGGCGTGAACATAAATTAAATACGGGATTGGCATGTAACTTGCATGCCATGTATGTGCATGTAATTAATACGAAATCGAGCCTGGTTACAACTGCACCCATTGTCCTCTCTGTGTGCGCCCCTGAACATTACTTAAGGCTACTAGGACTTTACAAAAGTTAGAGCAAAATAAAAATGTAATTAATAATTTGAAAATAAATGAGAATTACATGATATTTTTGAAATACTAGTCTCAAATACTTAAAACTCAATCTATACATTTTGCATTAGCATTTAGAGAAAGCGGGTTTATTTTAAATTTACTATATCTAGAATTCTAAACCGATGAAAGAAAATACCAAAATAATATTATAATACCAAAATTAAATAAGCGTTATATTTCATTGTTTAAATGTAGTGTTATCTTCTTAATTTACAGCCAAACTACGATTTTATAAATTTTTTGTTAGTTTTTATGCGCAAAGGTCCTGTGGTTAACCCTTTCCGGCACAGACAAAGACTGTTCGTAAAATGAGAAATTACTGACTGACACTTGAATTTACAAACGACTTTTTCAGAAAATACGAACTCCTTATTTTAAGCTTTCATTATAGAAACAAAATTTTATTAAAATATTCTTGGTGCTTAATGCAAGTTTGGAATTAAAATTAGGCGTGCCCGGAGTGGGACCACTGTGCCGGAAAGGGTTAACTGAAATCAGGTTATTATTTACCTGAATTTTCTTCTGTTATTATAAGTAGACCAAAATATTTATAAATAAAATTAAATAAAATAAAAAAAATGTAAATAGAGCTTTTTTATTAGATAAATTGTCCACTACCATCAAAATCTTTCTTTCTCGCTTTCTGAATCGGTTTCTCTATTTTTTTTTTTTTTTTTTTTTTTTTCAATAGTAATTGCAGTCCACTTTTCAACACTTTCTTGGTCCCAATATCTTTTGAAAAATGAACAAAGTATTTTGTCTACTTGGTATTTAACGACATGTATTATATGCCGGAGTATGACATATAATCCTCTTTAACCTATTCGAGACAGAGTTTTATTTATTTTATTTATTTATTTATTTTCTTTAATTTTGCGGAAAGTTACTTTCAGGTTTAAAACATTAAAACAGTAATTTACAAATTCAAATGATAAAAATTACGTTTCTCTAAAATCTGACGAATCTATAACAAATTATAACACCTTGTAATAATGTACTTCTTTTAATTTATAAAAGGCGTAAATTAAAAATTTTACACAGTATATTAAGTTTTATTAGATTGTTAACATGTTTCGGCTCCACTTGAGCCATTATCCAAACAAGTACAAATATTCTACAATTGCACTGTCCATGAAGTTATTATTTGAAACGTTTTTCATATTACGCACGTTATTTTTTATTTTTACTTGTATGTTTAATTCTATATTTGTAACCATGGAATAACTAACTCGAACCACAATTTTGGTAAGTTACGTCCAAGTAAAAATTAAAAATAACTAGCGTAATATAATATGAATACTATTAATGAGTACAATTAATATGAAAATAGGCTAAGCTAAGAATATTTGAAAACGTTACAATAAGATTAAATAGAAATAACAATTTTACAATATTTTTTCTTTTTTATCATTAATTATTGGTTCGGATAAGTAGCTTTAATTTTTAAATAAAAAATAAATGAAACACATGTTTGAAAGAAGTAATGAAGAATATAAATGAATTAATAATAGTAAATGTAAAGTCATATACTATCAATACTACATGCATATAACAAAAAAAAGTAATTGTAAAGATAAAATAATAGTAAATGTAAAGACATGTGCTATCATTAGAATACCAGATACGAAAGGATAAAGAAAACAAGAAAGAAAAATCACGCCTCAAGCATAGATTATGAAGACTTTCTAACACATTCAAAATACTATAAAAAAACTTCACCGTGTTATAAGGTGATTGGTGAAAACGCATAAATCATTTGAAAACCCAATTTTGACAGTTATTATCTATGGTCGGGAAAATATCCGAATCATTTTGTACAGCTCTGTATATGATCTATAGATTTGGATATATACTTCATAGCATGTAAAAATTTAATTCGGTAAGGAAACGCATGACACTGTTGAAAAGTCCCCTACAGTATTTATCATCAATGAGTGGAAATGTACTCGAATTCTTTCGTGCAGCTCAGTATATAATCTATATATAATTTAGATACGCCAAATAATAAAAAAATAATTTCTTAAATGTAAATACGCATACCAGAATTGAAAACTCACATTCTCCAATTATTTTTCATAGACAATATGTAACCGAATACATTTGTGTGTCCCTGAAAATAAATGATAAATGCTATGTATACCATATTCTATTGTAAACATCCTGCAGCGCACTTCAGTGATCTATATCAATTTGCATATGTTTTAAATAGTGTAACATTGTTAAAATTCACTGCAAACAATTTTTCCCCATTGATTATAATTTAACGGATTTCTTATGTGTGACCCTGTAAATGTGTGATAAGTTATTTTCACTCCATATTCTGCAGAAAGATATTTTGCTGCACCTCCATATCAGTAATACATATCAATATCATTTCATTTGAAATAGTTTAACATCATTAAAATAAACCGCAAAGAATTTTTCTCCATATACCATAATATACAGATTTATTTTGTGTGACCCTGTAAATGAATGATAAGTTTTTTGCACTCCATCTTCTGTAGAAAACATGTTTGGTGGACTTCAGTAATACATATCAATATCAGTATGTTTGAAGTAGTTTAACATCATTAAAATACACCGCAAACAACTTTCCCCATAGACCATAATGTAACGAAATTTTTTTGAGTGCCCCAGTAAAAAAAAATAATTATAAATGCTACAGACTTCATTTTCAATACCGAATATGCCATGGTAAACCTCAATAACATATTATATCAGTTGCATGGCAATCCGAGTTTATTTACGAGAGTTAGAGCACGGACGGCCAGACAAACCGAATTCATAAACACTTTTCAACTATGTTGGAAAGTGTTAAAAAATAAGATTTATAGACTGTTTTGGGAAATAAAAAATAAACAAATTATGAGTTCGAGTAATGCGTTTGTTAAAAGAGCGAAGAAAATTCTTTTTGAAATTAGTTTAATACATTTTTTTTTTAGTTTTTAGTGACGTGAGGCCGGAGGAGTAGATAGCCAACATGGGTTACGGGGATAAAGTTTCCTTGGAGTACCCATATATATATTCACGTAAAAAATTATTAGAATTTAAAACGGTATTAATAATATTTATTAAATTCATTATTTTTAAATCAAATGAATTTGTAATTAATATACAGAGAATCTCAAAAAGATTAAAACGCATTTTAATGTTTTACCTGTTGGAGATACGTAAGCTATGTAAATTACAAAAGTGTTCGAAATAAGGTATGAATTAAGATTACTTTGATGGAATAGTCCTAACTTTAATTTTCAAAAAGATACACTTTTTAAATTTTTATATGGTCTCTGGGTTCTGTAAATTATATTTAGAAAACCTTTTCCGTGCTCTGAAAAGAGTAAAAATGCCATTGTTCTACAAACAAATTCATCGAATTATGATACCTTGAAGTTTTTAAAATTCTGAAGCTCACCGGCACTAAAAATCGAAATTTTATAAGCTCCGAAATTTTATAAGATTCAAAATACCATAACTTGGTGAGTTTTGGACGAAGAAGAATTTTTACGGTTGTGCTTGCCAGAGCACGGAGGATACTTTCACAGATATAAGTAATAGGACCCAAGGACTGTACAAAAATAAAAAATGGTATCGTTTTGAAAATCAGTGGCACGACTATTTAATAAACCTAATCTTAATTCCTACCTTATTTTGAACACATTTGCAATTTACATTGCCTATGCATATCTCCAACGGTAAAAAACTAAAGCTCGTTTCAATCTGTTTGGGATACCTTGTACATATTTCAAACAATTTTCTAATTAACTAATTTCAATTAATATTTTTAAATAGTTTCATTTTTAAATCAAACTGACATTTAATAAATAATTTTACGTTTTCCACGCTATTTAGATAATAGCATGCACATGTAATTGTACATTTGTTTTAGAAGCTATAGAAGCAAATTCGATGTTATTTTCAGCGCCAAGTTGGGCAGAGACCTACATATGGTGCGTTATTTGATTTTTATATGGAATGTTTTATTGAGGAACTCATATCAACTATGAACCTTGAAATATATTGTTTTCAATCAGAAATTTATAGTATTGAGCAATGTATTTTTTCCATTCGTCATCTACACAAAAATGGGATTTAGTCTTTAAAAGTTCTGAAAAATATTCTTCCCGTAAAATTGTCTAAAAATTACAGTAGCGAGAGTAGAATCGTACATCGGATCGGGTAACATGATTTTACCCGAACCTCATCAGACCCGTAGTTCAGCTCGAGTCGGGTTTAGTATAATTTTTTTCCTTTGATTTTCGGGTTCGGTTTGGGTTGACTTTAATTGTTTCGGGTTCGGTTCGGGTTGACTTTAGAAGTTTTGGCTACCGGTCGGTTTCGGGGTGGGATATGACTCTTGCGAGTCGGGTTCGGGTTCACACGATTTTTCAAAAAGTCTAGACTATTTTTTCAGATAAAGGAAAAAAATATATATGTTCATTTTTCAACATAAAATATAAAATTTACATTAGAGAGATAATTGTAGATTGTTTTCCATAATTATATTAAAATATGGATTAATTTCCTTCCATTTTGGGTTTGGGTCAGGTACTGGTGGATGTGCATCGAGTTCGGGACAATGAATTTTTTTTTCGAGATTCTTGTTAACTTTAAATAGATTTTTCGGGTTAGGGTTGGATATAACCCGATTCGCGCAGGACTCTGAGCGGGAACCTCCTTTTTCTCTTAAGCCCAAAGAATTTGGCCCCACCAGTCTTGCGCCACTGCTTGAGGCTTCCTAATTATGGTGCTGTTTCATTTTTCTAGGACACAAAGAGAATGTCGTCTGTCCCAGAATTTCATAGTTACAAGTTAATTTATTTAGACTCGAATGAACCGTGTATAAAAATACTCTATTCTTTTATGATACAGCTCCATCAAGATCATGGCTGTCTTTTGGTTTATAAACAACATTAGAATGCAGAATGCATTGCGGTTTATTGTCAGCAAGAAACAATTGAAATAAGTAAATGATCTTTCGCACTCTTGTGATCGCCTTTTATGAAGGGGATGCATGTTATTTGAATCAATGATTTCAAGAAATATGGATTTCCAATCGTTTGGTACCAGTCACTTCCTTCTACTATAATTTGTTGCAGAGTTAGTGGGGGGTGTCCAGTTTTTTTTCCAGGATTCAAGATTTTTCAGGAATCTATAAAATCTGTTCTACACATTAATGCTAGATATTTTAAGAACTTTTCTCTGTTCACTGTAATAATATAATGTGTAAAAAAGTAATAAATAAAGAATTGGACTTACGTTGTTTTTGCAGTGGGTGGGATTAGTGCCCTACAAACGATAGAAAAAAAAGATATTAATCAAATTTTTACTAGGTATTTGACAAAATGTGCATAAATCATTTACGTCTGTATATTAACCCTTAAATACTGGCGAAAATTCACACAGCAAAACTATCCGTGCGGTGTATTTTGTACACTATATATTTCTAAATTTCTAGAAAACTAAATTAATGTTTTATAAGATTAATTTTAAATTAAACATAATTACCATGTAGTAAAATATTATTAAAAAAAACCCTACCATAGGAATATATGACAATATATTCGAACAATGCGCAATTGTAATATGCATATTTAAATTTGTATTATACAATGTACAAAATGCACAAAAGTGAGTAATTTGGGGTTAAAGGATTAACATTAAGTGCATAGGTGCCAAATATTACGTATTTTGAATACCACTATTTCTGAATAGTAATATTCCTTTTATTAAGTCGACACAATTTTACGATTAAATAATGCAAAGATTACTGTTCGAAAATAGTGATATTAAAATTTGTAATCATTGCAACTTCTTCATTAAGAGGCTACTTCACTCACGCGGAAACACCCGCTCGCTGATGTTAATTCTAGGGAAGAAAGTTTTTTAAATATTTCGTTTGCATTTCAATATTTTTAAATGATTTTCTTTTCATTGGATAGCTGAGGTCGATCTCTACGAATGCATTTTTATACTGTTTCGATTTTGTTTGCAGGCTTTTTTTATGGGGATACTTTCACTTTCGAAACTGTTTCCAATAGTTAAAGCATATTGATAAAAAAAAATTTTAAACAAAATCGAAAAAGTTAGAAACGGCTTTCGTATTGATAGACCTCAGCTATACAATGAAAAAAAATATTTAGATGCAAACGCGATATTTAAAAAAATTCTCCCATAGGATTACCATTAGTGAGCGAGAATTTTCAAGTGAGTGCAGTAACCTCTTAAGGCATATTGCCATATTCACCATCGTGTTCGATCACATTTCTTCTTGTTCTGTTGCTGACTATTGAAATAGATCTTGGTATTGTCATTGTCTAATGTTTTTGTAAAAAACGACTGTTTTGAGGGCAACGGTTAAATAAACCTATGTAATATTTGTCTACACATGTGGGCCTACCTTCAAGAAAACGTTTGAAAAAAAAATGCATTTTGAGAAAAAAGTGGACTTACGTAGTTTTGAAATCGCCGATTTGTTTTCAGTAGAAGGCTTACAAAACAGGCATAGAATTTTTTTTAAAAAAAGGTGTAATTTTTTTTAAGAATCATGCTTTTATATTTGCACCTTAGTAAAAAAAAAAGTTGGAAATTGTACGTTAAACGTGACAAATGAGGTACATTTTTACTATGACTAGTTTTACAATGTAAAAAAAAAAAATATTCGTTATTATTTCAGTGAAATGAATTTCATCGTATTTTATAAGCGAAATGAGCATGCCTTTCTTTTCTCTTATTACGTATGCCATGTTTACAGATAGCGCTGCAAAATTCACCATGGAGTTATTGCTTTGTGAATAATTATCTCCATGGTTTAATATTTCTACGATTCACGATTAGCGAATCTCTTGTGTTTATTTACTTTAATGGATATTAGGATAAATATTGCGCTGGTAACCTAATTTTAACTGAAGTTATCTCAGAGTCTATACATTTTTTAATGTAACTCATCTTTCAAACAAACAATTTTTTTGAACGATCATTCAAAAAATGTAACTTTTATGTAATTTTATTAAAACAAATAATTTTGAATAAAAATGGCCGCCTGGCACATGGAAAAAGAAATGGTTAGCCCGTATTTGTTTTCCTCAGTCACATGACTTGCGCTTTTATTATATAGATTATGTATGATATTAGTTAATAGAATGAAGAAAACTTTTATTAATATCTTTTTAAGTTTTGATTCGATTCTCATAAAATTTGAAATGACTCGACAAAATTCTGCAACGATTATATATATTTAGTTTCAAACCATTCGGTTGGGTATTTTTTGCACTGTTATATGCGGACAGATGGACGGACGGTCGTACCAGACGACGACTATAGGTGCTACGTATTTATATAATTACGAACGCACCTAAAAAGAGCCAATGCCCGATTTCGGATTTTTGACAAAATGAGACTTAAAAAATTGTTCAAGGTAATGTAACAAAAGTTTCTTAGTTCACATTTTATGGTGGTCCAAAACACAAAAATATCAGAAATATCACATTTTTACTTTTTGGCTTTAAAAATATCCTAAAGCTTTTAAAATAAAATTAAACAAACAGTATGTAAATGCATAAGTTAGAACAAAAGATATAATGTTGTTTCTGACTAGGGTTGTCTAAGGAATATTTAAAAATTTGAAAACATTTATCTCGAAATATATTTTTTCAAGATTCGTCATATTGATATCTAAATTTCTATGAAAGATAATTTTTTCGGAGAACACTTTCGAAACTGGTTCCAAAAGTAAAAATGTCTGTCCTCAGAAAAAAAAAAAAAAAAAAAAAAAAACTCTAACTAAAATCGAAAAAGTATGAAAGTACCCGACTAAACATAAACTTCACATTTTCCATAAAAAAAAAAAAAAAAAAAAAAAAAAAAAAAAAAAAAATCATTTTAAAATATTAAAATGCAAACGAGAAATTTGGAAAGAACGCTGCCATTTATTTACCATTTAAAATAGGTGGATTTAACTTTGTGCCGTTATATTAAAAATAAATGAGCAACGTAAAATAGCGCAAATAAGAATATATAAAATGGCAGGCTCTGAAACTGCTGTTTGCAATTTTATATATTTTTATTTGTGCTATTTTGCGTTGTTCATTTATTTTTAATATTTACCATTAGCTTGTGAGTTTTTAGCGAAACGCTATATTCAATTTGTACAGTGTCCCCAACGACGACATTAACTCCAGTTCTAATCAGTGCAAAAATAAATGAAAAATACGTTTTAATTTGTACGAAGTTCTTTATAATTGTATGTGGTTTATTTTCTTATAAGCGGTCTTCTACCTATTAAAAATAGCACCAACTTTTTACGTACGCTAACACCCATTTTTGAAACTATATATTTGAGTTCCTTGGATCAAAGCAGCCTAGAAAAATGTATAGATTATATACATTTACTGAAATATTTATAGAGTTAGATGAGGTTAAAGTTTTAGGATAATAGTATAAATCCATGTGATAAACTTCAAGTTATCACTTTCCCAAAAAGCATCTAATTGAAATATATATTTTTAATGAGATACAATCAATAAACCCAAACATATTACAAGCACTTTATTCAAAAACATATTTTTAATTTTGAAAATTATTAATAAATTCATATTAGATTAATTATGAATTAGGACCTTATATTATTTATATATATAGAGGAAAAGGTGTAAATATGGGCACCCTTTTTTGTTTCTGTCTTAAAGTGCCTTTCATATTGAAAAATTCTAGATTTTTTACCTTCATTCACAACTATAACAAGTTTACTAAATGATAGGAGGCAAAACAATGATTAATATCAATTATTTCAATTCGAAAACGAAAATTTACAAAAAGATTTTAAAAAAAGCACCCGAAAAAATGGGGTGCAAGTATGGGCACTCTCCAAAAATGTCACGAAAATAGTTTAAAATGTTTTAAAACAGGCTAAAAGAATACAAAATTGTTGAGAATTTATTTATTACAGAAAAAAAATATTTGCAGAAATCGCAAACATAACTGTCTCTTTCAGCTCCGGCACAATCTAAATGTGCCCACATTTGGCACATAACACATTTAACCCACACTTCTCCGCGAGTGTCTTCAGAGAACTTTCCATCACAAAAGATGCAAGTTGCATCGAGCCTGGTTTATTTCCATCATTGATATCCAGATTGATATCATCAACGCTGTCCACAAGGGGAGGGTCACAGTAATCTGATGAGTCAACACCGATGAGTCCGGAAGGTCTTTGGTCTTCCCACCCTTGCCCCTTGACATTACGCCATTATGTTAGATTACGCATATTACTAGATATATTATGAAATTAAACTAACGAATGCTTTGAGGCTTTATAGATAATTAAATGCCTTTATAATTACCTATAAATTTATTATTATCTACATCTAAGGTAATTTTAAAGTTCTCTTACCTCAAAGCATTTGTTAGGTTTATTTTATAATATACTAGCTGACCCGCCCGGCGTTGCCCGAGCCCTTGTAATAAACTTAAATCTCTTAAAAAATGAAACTTTGGCCACGGTCTACGATGGCTTCGGAACCGTATACCCGGCATGCTCGTACGCTCTACAAAATCTGTTATTTCCCCTTACCACCGCCAGGGGAGCATTCTGTTCTAAACAAACCTCTTTCCGAACGAACTTCTGAGACAGGTCCCCGCTGCCTACGTTACTGTATAGTAGGCGCACTACAAAATGGAGCTGATTTCGAGAAGATTGGAACATTATTAGCCCAGTTATTGCAATAAGGCACAGTTAGAGAAAATAACCTTGAGAAGGTGCCGAGAGGAGGGGATGTTCGAGTGTCCTTCAGAAAATGACTAATTAGGAGGCCCACTACGCATGCATACAAATTCGTTCGTTTTGTTAAGCTAGGAACTTAATTACAAAGTTGGCTTAAACTCTTATTTGTAAATAGTGGTAGCCGCTACTCATAAATTTAATTTAATGTTATAAAGGGTGACTATTAAGTTAAATATAATGTTTGGAATCACTTGCGTTGAAATCGGAAAGATAGTTGCTGAGATATAGAAACGGGACATAGTTACAGAAAAACCTTGAAGGAGGAGCCGGGGGGGGGGGAGGGTTGTTCAAGTACCCTTCAGCAAATGACTAATTAAGAGGAGCACTATGCATCTTTCGAAATTCGTTCGTTTGCTTAAGCTAGGAACTTAACTACAAATTTGGCTTACCCAATTATTCGGAAATAGTGGTAACCGCTACTCATAAATTTAGTTCAATATTATAAAGAGAGAGTATTAAGTTAATTATAATGTTTGGAATCACTTGTGTTGAAATCGGAAAAATAGTTGCTGAGATATGGAAACGGAGCATAGTTAGAAAAAAAACCTTGAAGGAGGTCCCGGGGGGTGGGGGGTGTTCAAGTGCCCTTCAGCAAATGACTAATTAGGAGGACCACTATGCATCTTTCAAAATTCGTTCGTTTCCTTAAGCTTTGAATTTAATTACAAATTTGGCTTAAACTGTTATTCTTAAATAGTGGTAACCGCTACTCATAAATTTAGTTTATTGTTATAAAGGGTGACTATTAAATTAATTATAATGTTTGAAATCACTTGCGTTGAAATCGGTAAGATAGTTGCTCAGATATGGAAACGGAGCAGAGTTAGAGAAAAAACCTTGAAGGACGGGCCGGGAGGGTGGGGGGCGTTGTTCAAGTGGCCTTCAGCAAATAACTAATTAGGAGGATCACAATACATCTTTAAAGATTGATTCATTTGGTTAAGCTAGGAACTTAATTTGAAATTTGGCTTTGACTATTATTCGGAAATTCTGGTAACTGCTTTCTAGAAATACACCTTGAAGCTTAAATGTAATTAGACCCTTGCCCCTCTTCATTCCCGCAAATATAAAAAAGAATCTGTTAAATAAAGTTTTCTGTATTAACAATCTCCATCATAATAATAAATGTCATGTAAAAAAAAAGAGAACCCGACTAATTGTCATGAAAAAAATTTGCCTGGAAAATATTTCAATCACTGGGACGTATGTGTAATTTGTCATGTACAGGTGGCGCGGCAGTCGCATGGCTCTACGCTGATAACTTCAATCCATATTGACACTATTTAGTTAGAAATCCTTATTTATGCATCGCTACTCCGGTTTATTTAATTACTTCTGTAAAGAATCGATGCAACCAACCAGTGAACCAACCAACCCAAGAGAATAAAAGCATTTTTTTTATGAGAGTTCTTTGTGGATATTAATTAATATTTCAGTAAATAATTAAAATATTAAAATTCTGAAGTAATGGTGCACCAGGAGAGGGTTTGGACTACCTAAATCTAAATTTGCAGCCTTCTAGGTGGGCTAGATTTTCCAAGCCATCGCCAACAGACACACACACAGAGAGCGAAACTTTCTTTTATTATTATAGATTTGGTAAAAGTGTATAATGTAGGTAATTGCTGTTTCCACGTAGAAAAATATTGAAATAATTTATGTTGTTTAAGAGGTGTAATCAGGGGCCGCCTTTAAATGAGTGCCCAAATTTTCAACCCCATCTAAGAAAGATGGCCATTTTCACATGTAAACTAAAAGCGTGTGTGACTAAAGGCGTGCTTCTAAAAGTAGCTTAGAATCTCTGCTTTCCGGATATCACTGTGAAATTATTTTAAACTAACTACAATAACATGAAAAGAAAACGATTTCAGATAGCTGTCAAAAGTTTGCAGTCCAGAACAAATACCCATTCACACAATAACTCACGATTCACACAATAACTCCTATTTGAATGAATGGTTCCAACTGCTCTCTGCTATCTCGTATCAACAAATACGTCATCTACAGTCTGGTCGCCAGTCTTCAGCACCTCCCATAGCCATTTAGGGTGGGGTGCCCATATTTATGCCTTTGTCCGTTTTTGCGCCGTCTCCTCTATATAAAACGAACCGCAATCGTGAAAAACGTGCATGTAAGTTTAAATCTAATTCGAATAATTAGTTTTCGCTCATATAGGGAAATTTTACTTGTGACGATCTAAAAGGAGAGTTTCTTGTTATCAAAGCATCAACGAAAAAGAAAATCTTAGAAAGTAACCGGAAAAATGTATGGTATTTTCTTTCATATAAAATGAGTGTATTTTGCATTTAAAAATTCTGTATAATTTTTCTGGTAATTAATTGTGGGCTCGCGGTACTTTTCGTTGTAAGATATCATTTTATTTTTTGAAATTCATCGATAAACCCTTAACAATTTTTTTTTGTAATTCCATGAAAATTTGAAAAAGTATATAAACTTAGCATATAAATTATATAAACACTTTATCCGTGAGGAACTCAAATATGGTGACAAATGTGGGTGTTGCCATTTGAAAAAACAAAGTTAGTTTAATTTTTGATATGTAGTGGGACCCCTAATGACAAAGTAAACCACATACGATTATAAAGAACTTCATAAGAATTAGAACGGTACTTTCCGTTTATTTTTTCATTAATTAGAACTGGAGTTATATCCATTGTTCGGATTTTATGAGGTACTGCGCATATTTACTTACTTGGGATTCCTGCTGTATTGAAGGTCACCGCATTCGCAGTTGAGAAACTATGGTCGATAAAAACATTTAATAAATATCTGATCTTGGAATCAATGACAAAAAACTACATTCCACTTGCGATTACCTAGCTTTTCAATACAGATTATATTGCGATTAAAGCGTGATAGTATTCTGATTAAATTATGATTGTGATCGAAGTGAAATTTCTTGTTTATGATTAATTTATACTTATTATGAAAGCAAGTTTTCACCTTTATAATTACAAAGCGATTGCAATTATTTATAATTGATTATAATCGATTACGATTACGTCATTAAGATTATTACAAGGCTGATAAGTATAAATTTTTAAGTTTTTTAAAAACATTTTCAATGCAATGGGCATATTATCTGTAGTTTTGAAATATTCGGCGTCTAATTACACGACCTGCGGCTTGAAAAACACTAGCATTACCTCTGTGTGTAGGAAATCACGTGCTTTTTCCCCCGTCTGTTTTCCTGGTACTTTTCCCCTTGAACTAGTCCAAGCGCGAAGGGGTTCGGTTGTTTGATGTGGTCATTCGGTTGTCGATCGTGACAAGCTAACGATCGTTGTGAAGGAGGGTCCTTCACAAGTGGGGTCAAAATGGTTGAGCCAAAGTTGGCTAATCGTTGTCTCACAGTAAGAAATGTCCGTTTTGCCGTACGATTCAGCAACCAACCATTTGCCAACAAAAATAGTGGTTCAAGTGTTAGTTACTCAGAATACTGCTTGCTCACATGCTATCCAAATTATAGGGGTACCTATACGGATACTATACCCATGGGCCAACAATCTGTGCTAATAGTGTTGAGAAGTTTATCACATATCCTGAAGAGAAATTTGTTTCTTAATTTTGTATGATTTACTTTGAAACTTTTAAAGAGTAATGGTAAATGTTATAAATGACCACAGAGTCTTTGGTAAAAAGAGTCCAAAGAAATAATTTGTGGCTTTCCTCGTGCAGTTGGGCGTGAACGGAACGGTATCATTTTTCTAACTCCCATGTTGCGTTTTGATTTTCGTAATGATTTTCATTTTTCGCTCGCTACTGCTGTGTCATTGGAAGCTTTTACTACAAAAGTAAGTTAGAAAAAAATAATTTGTGAAAAAGCTGGGAGTGTCAAACATCAAAAGTTAATTTGGTTTTTAGCTAAGACGGCAGAAGAAATATATATATATATATATATATATATATATATATTAAAAAAAAAAAGAATCATTAACATTGTTATTCATTTAAAATGTTATACAGTGTGTCTGAAAATGATTAGTACAATAGTTATGGAGTGATAATAAGCGTCAAGACAAACGATTTTTATATAGGAATCCAAACTAGTATTTAACTTATTCTTAAATATGCTTTTCCAAAAATAAAGATATATTTTCAGCTGATTTGTTTGCTTTCCATGAAATGGGAATGAGACCACAAAAAGTTATGAAAATGACCAACATTTGCGTCCAAACAACATTAATAGACACTATATTGCCAAAGGTGACCGGTCACTTGCGATTTTAGACGTTTTGTTAACTATCTAGAAAAATCCATGGGGAATTAATCTGGAACTGCAGGCGTGTAAACAGTATAGTATAGGTTATACATTTCCGCGAAGATTTTTTCACGAAACCCCATAAGGGACTGTCAACAAATTGAAAAAGAACGAATATCTTTTGGATAACCCTGTAAAAACTAATGTAGAAAAGGCGTTCAAACTCGAGATTATTAATAAGTGGCTTATTGTAATATACTCTGTTCATTTTTATGAGGATAGCATGTATACTCGTAGAGAAATTAAGGTTTTTATAAAAACAGTCCCAAATTTCGCCTAGTTTTTTGCTTATAATTTGCTTATTATAAGAAAAAGTTCTGTTCCGAAAATATGACAAACAACATTGTACATAATACTCTGCAATCAGAATTACAAAATAATAAAATTTGGATGAAAAATTAGTAGGTATACTAAAAAATGTTTCACTGCGCGTGCGCGAATGCAATCAAAATATAATATGCATAATGTATTAGCTAAGTATATGGAGCAACTTTTGTGAAAGTCTCAAAATCATAGCTTGAAAATTCTGAAAATTATCGTCGCTAGAATAAGCTCGAAATCCGTTGTTCCCAAAAAGAAGCAAAATAATGAAGGGTTGTATCAAATATCTGCTGATTAGTGCCAAGATAGCGTACACAATATTGCACGTACTACTAATTTGGATACAACCCCTCATCTTTTTGCTTCCTTTTGGGAACAACGGATTTCGAGCTTATTCTATCGACGATAATTTTCAGAATTTTCAAGCTATGATTTTGAGACTTTCACAAAAGTTGCTCTATATACTTAGCTAATACATTATGCATATTATATTTTTATTGCATACGCGCATGCGCAGTGAAACATTTTTTTAGTAAACCTGCTCATGTTTCATCCAATTTTTATTATTTTTTAATTCTGATTGCAGAGTATTATGTACAATGTTACTTGTCATATTTTCTGAAAAGAGCTTTTTTTTTATTCTGCAAATTATAAGCAAAAAACTAGGTGAAGTTTGGGACTGTTTTTATAAAAACCTTAATTTCTCTACGAGTATACATGCTATCCTCATAAAAATGAACACAGTATATTAAAATAAGCCACTTATTAATAATCTCGAGTTTGAACGCCTTTGCTACATTAGTTTTTACAAGGTTATCCAAAATATATGCGTTCTTTTTCAATTTGTTGACAGTCCCCTATGGGGTTTCGTGAAAAAATCTTCGCGGAAATATATAACCTATATACTATACTGTTTACACACCTGTAGTTTCAGGTTAATTCCTCCTGTATTTTTCTAGATAGTTAACAAAACGTCTAAAATTGCAAGTGACCGGTCACCTTTGGCAATATAGTGTAGAAACTCCATAATTTACAATATAGTTGAAAGTGCATGCGGTGATACTGATTGAATGACAGTGCACTTCTAGCACTTCTCGTAATGTCAACACATTTCGCACAACGCAAGGTTAGTATCGTGTAAATTTTGCTAAAATATATTTATTATGTTAAAATCGTGAATCAAAATCCGGGTTCGGCCTGCAGTGAGACACTTTGGCGGAATATGTAGATGACACATTAGTTTCCCATTTAAAAATTCTTGGTTTTTACATGTATTATCATTCTAAACGTTCGAAGAAACAATTTTGAGATGTCTTCTATATACCAAGCAATTTTAACAAATACAAATTATAAAACTGACCAAAAAATAGTTTATGCGAGCCGTGATATAAATAAATTGACACCTGAATGCATAATATCTTTTCTAAAACGAAGAGTAGAGTCATGACTACAATAACTATGAAAATAATACTAATCTTGTCAGAAAATATCCTACATCGCCAGGGAGCCAGGAGATTAAAACAAAATGTCACGATAGTCTAAAGCCGGTCTATGATACTTATGCAAGTGAGTTCAAATAATTATATTTTTTCTTCTAAATTAAAGCAAATCGAGAGGACAACAAACAACACCATAAAGCCACATTGGATTTATTAATATTAGCTACACATCCTTTTACTGGAGATTTCCTATGTTAGTGGGAAATTCTTGAGAATAGATGCTCCTTGCACTGCGGATCGAGAAATGACGGTCTACGAAAATTCGAATAAGTATAAATTTTATGTAAGGCTATGCGCATTTATCTATAACAGGGTCGGCGAACCTTTTCACATCTGCGTGCCAATTTGTTTCAAAAAATCTTTTCAAGGGACCATGGCGTGCCAACAACCCCCCCCCCCCCCAAATCCCAATAAAAACACTATAAAAATAATGATTAAACTTACTTTTATTATTATTTGATTAAGATAAATATGGATAAAATACCTGCAAGTAATACCAATATACACATTCAATTAAATAATGTATAATATAAAAAACTAAAACGAAAACAACTTTTCACATGAAAAGATTAATTAATTATAGTCATAATTATAGAAAGAAGATAATATATAAGAAGTTGTAGTAATCGAAATTTAAAAAAAAAAACTTAAATCGAAACATCTTGCCAAATGACTGTAATAATTATGATAATACATGATGTTGTCATTGCGATCTGTTGATTTTGACATTAGAAGCAGGGTGGTGGTTTTATAATTGAAGTAATTTTATTTTAAAATAGACAATGAAAAAAGAAACTTTAAATAAAATCATTTACGAATCATATCTGTCAAATATTTGTTTTACAACTGCTATTAAATGAAAAATTCTTATTTTAAAAATATACTGCAATGCATAAGAAGAAATTAGCAAATATAAAAAATATTATCTAAATGTCTGCAAAGAAATCTGTTTTTCTCTTTGGTTTTCGTTGATTCAATTTTATATTCTAATTTCATAAGCATTGCAAAATCTTTTTTCTTTTTTTTTCAGAATATTAAAAACTTTGTAAGGTACGTAATGCAGCCACAGCGTTTTGGAATTTGGATGTTAGTTTCTCTTCACCCTGTTTGTTATTACTCTCATTTAACTCATTGTCATTAATGTTTGTTTCTGCTTTCAATTTGCAGCAGTCGTTTGTAGAAAAGATGTAAATCATAAGCCGAAAATGCGGTTTAACATATCTCATATTTTTCCAGTCAAGATTTATTATAATTTTTTTACCGCTATTTCCTTATATATTTGCTTGGCACTTTAAGAAACTGGCATAATATGCAGAGTGATGCTTTAAGCGAGTGACGCTTTAACAATGCCTTACTGTAGTTATATTTTTTAAGTAATTAAAAAAAGAAGAAAGTAAAATACTGAAAAAAATTAATGTGATTTCTGATGTTGAATCTTGGATGCCAAATGATTGATATCGGACTCATAATTGGTTATTTTTAATATAAAATGCATCATGAACTGGAGTCATCTGACATGTGGATTCGATTTGAATTTTTAATGTTGTTCATCTCTGAAAATAATGATTCACAATCATGAGTAGAGGGAAAGATTGTCAACGTGGCAAATACTAACCTTTTCAAACAACTATAAGTGTCTGGAATTGCATTCCAAGTGGACATAATTTTATTATAAGCATGATTCTTGATAGTCTTTCTTTTTCTATCATCTCCGAATCATCTCTCAATCTGACGAATTTCTGAGCCCCTATTGAGGTGGATTGGCAGTCGATTTCATTTTACATCCAAGTTCTATTTCAATTTCCTAAATTTCCAACCAATCGAATACAACCAAGTTCAGTTTATCAGTTAGAATGGCATAGATAATAAATTGAACTGTTTACAAAATACCTTTGAGTTTACAAAATCTTTATCCAAACTCTTCGATTAATGCATTTATTACCGAAATAACATCTTCAGTGAGACTTGATTCGTCTATTTTTTCATGTAAATTAAAATCGCCAGCTATTTTTTTAAGTTTGGGAAATACTTAGCTTTTGGACATAATGTCTTTTCTAAATATTTGCAGTTTCGCTTCAGAATCTCGAATCATATCTATCATGATAACAGTGTTATTTGTTCCTAGAAGCTTTAAATTTAAGTCTTTTAAATGTTGGTACAAATCCGTAAATTACATTAATTTTGCAAGCCATTTAACATCCATCCATTGCGTATATTTCTCAATTTTACTTTCTTCATGTAAGATAAGCCGGATTTCTTCCAAACAATCAACGGATCTTTGTAGCACTTTGCCGCGATTTAACCAGCGAACATTGTTATACATCAGTAATCCACTGTACAGAGTTGACTTCATCTAACACAGCGTCAAACTTTCGTTTAATTAAAGCCTGTGACGATATGAGATTAACTGTTTTTGTGACTACAACCATAAATCACCAAGAGATTCGAAACCAGCCTTTGCACACAGGACTTGTTGATGTATGATGCAGTAAAATCCAAGAATAATATGTCCAATGCGAGATTGAAATAAATTAAAAAAAACCATTTTATCCACCTTACTAGGGCGCCCGTCAATTGTAATAAACTATTATAGACAAATATATTTAATTTTCTAAAAGTGAATTTATAATTGCTGTATAAATATCTGCACCATTGGTTGTAGTTAATAACAATAACGAGAATAATTCCTCCTTATCATTTTAAACAAAATATAATACAAACACAGCTAAACGAGCAGATTTAGTTACATCTGTACTTTCGTCAAGACATAATGAGATAAAAGGAGAATATATCAGATTTTTGTTGCTGTTGATATCACATTTTTGTTGCTCTCCTATATTTTCTGCCAATTTTATGATTCTATCTTTGACTGTATACCTTGATAAAAGACTATCTTTAATTCGTTGAATTATTTTATCTTTATTTTCAAATTTATCAAAAAGTGATGGAGCGCATTTTAACCGGGCTTCTTTCAAAAACTTTCCATCGCAGAAAAGTTTACCATTCAGGGCAAAGACATTCGCAGCCGAGAAACTTGCGACAGTAGTTTGAGAATCCTTGCTGACATATTTAATAATAGATGTCGACAGTTCATTTTTCTCTTTAATTGAACTGCAATGAAGTTTGACTGAATTTTGATTTAGAACTTAAATCAACGGCGTGCCAAAAATATCCTTTCGCGTGCCAGCTACGGCACGCGTGCCATAGGTTCGCCGACCCTGATCTATAATATCGGCATATTTGGAGATTAGTCCCGCGACCGGCGGCTTGAAAATGTAGCGTTACCTCTGTTCGTAAAAATACTTTCGCTAAACTATTGTATCGCTAGATATTTTCTTCAATAATACATAGATACCGTATTAGAAATTTTTCTTCAACTAGGGGACTTTGCCCCCTATGAGTTAAGATTGCCAATTCCCGCCCAGACGCCGCAGGCTCTAAAAACACGCTATTTTTTTAAAAAAAATACTCGATTACGGAAGATATTATCACGACCAGTGGCGATTTTCTGTAATCGAGTTGCCATTCACTTCCCTTTGTCCAGGGGATTTTTCGGTGCTCAATTCCACACCGACCACCGATGCCGTAACAGCTGATGACTGTTTTCGTTTTTGATTAAGCAAGATCAATTACACATTTGAAAATCAGCTTGTATAAAATGATTAAGTAAAAAATGTCGCTGCCTCCCGGACTTTTGTGACTTTTAGAAAAAAAGCTTTCTTTTAAATGCTATAAGAAAATCGTTTTAAGTATGACATTTTAAATATAACTTTTTAAATATGACGTAAGTTTCGCCATTAAATGCTTTTCGCACGTAATAATTTAATTATTTTAAAGTTCTTTGAATATTCCCGTGTAAATATATTTTTCAATTAAAAATACAATGTTTGGAAACGCGACAAGAAAATTGTTTTAAATATGACGTTTTAAATACATGGTGTTAACTATGACGCAATTTTCACCATTAAATGCTTTTCTCAGGTAATAGCTTAATTATTTAAAAAAATTCTTACTTTTTCAATATTCACGTGTAAACATATTTTTCAATTGAAAAGTGCTTGTAAATATTATTATTTGGGATTTTTTTAATCCGGCAATGCTAGATAAAAGTCGGCTATTTCAAAGTATGAATTAAATCTGTAATCAGATAAGGAAATTTTGAATAAAAAATTGGAAAGCATTTAAAAAATTAGACAAATTAAAAAAATATTGAACACTCTAGAACAGCCATACTCAACCTTTGTTCTCGCGGGCCGCAGACACATGTTTGCGACGTTAGGCAGGCCGCAACATACTTGTATAATAATGTAAAAAAATGTAATTAAAATAGTAAGATAACAAAAGTAGTATAACAAAGCTAGATAATAAAGTTAATATAATTAGTAGAATTGAAGGTTTGCGCAGAAGAAATGTGACCAAAGAATTTAACACCACTATTTTCTCACAATATACTTCGTAGTAGATTTCTATTCATAACGATGTAGAAATATGCCGCGAAGATTTTTGTTTGAAATTAGTGATATAAAACTTTTGGCTGCGGCAAACGTTTAAAGCTAATGTCCCTATTAGGCATTATTAGATATATGATAAGTATAAACGTAATAATATAACAATGCAGCATTTCCAAGTTTCTAGGAAAAAGAAAAAAATGGTGTTTTTTTTTTTTTAATAAAAGAGTCATTATCGCAATGCAAAACCTTTTTCAGAAATATATAGTGCAAATTTAATTAAATTGAAATAATGTTTGTTCAGTGTTGAAGATTAAGAAATATATACACCACTATAGCACGGATAGAACTACATGTAAAAATAACTTTTGACTAACGAAACGACCTATTAAATACATGTGTTAAGATAATTTTAAATTAGTGATTATACAGGGCAAATTTTGTCTTCTCATGAAAATATATAAAAGACCAGTGAATGTCTTAAATTTTTTTTAATGCATATTTCAATTGATTTTATAAATAGAGATAAATGATTATGTGCTGCGGGCCGCATATTAAAGGTCGCCGTGCCGCAGATTGAGTATGACTGCTCTAGACCACAATCTAGTCAAGTATGTGATTGCAAAAGATGGTTAAATTGCTATGAAAAGTTTTTGATAATATAAAACTATTTTAACTGAGCTCTTTCGACTGATTTCAATATTAAATAGCGCTTAAAAAAATTTCTTGATTTAAAAACTGTCTACTTCAGCGTGTTTATCATACATTTCGCTATAAAACTACCACTTTTCATGTGCAATAGATTTTAAAAATATATAAGACTAGAAAGAGTACCGGTCACAATAAATTCTATTATGGCAGCAGCGGCACCAGGCGTTAGTTTAGAATAGAGAGATAATATCAAGAAAACTATACAAAAAAGAAAAAAAGTTGAAACTGTGTTATGGTTACATTCTGAATCCGAATTTTTCTGATTAACTGCAGGCAAAATTAAAAACAACATAAACTTAAATATTTTATTGTCATTAACAATATTGTGTACCAGGCATTTTTAAGCTAAAATGTAAGTTTGTGCAAGCTTTTGCATAAACAAATAACACCTGAATGCATAATACTCTTTCTAAAATGAAGAACACAGTCGTGACTAAAATAAGCATGAAAAGAACACCAATCTTGCCAGAAACTATCCTGCAGCCAGGAGATTAAAACAAAATGTCACAATATAGAAGAGACGGTCTATCTCTAGACCACACATTGTGGACACTCTAGACCACAATCTAGTCAAGTATGTGATTATAAAAGTGGTTAAATTGCTATGGAAAGTTTTTGATAATATAAAACTATTTTAAACTCTTTCGCCCGATTTCAATATTAAACTGCGCTTAAAATAATTCCTCGATTTAAAAACTATCTACTTCAGCGTTTTTATCATACATTTCGCTATAAAACTACCAATTTTCATGTGCAATAGATTAAAAAAAAATATAAGCCAAGAAAGAGTACCGGTCACAATAAATTTTATTACGGCAGCAGCAGCAACAGGCGTTAGTTCAGAATAGAGAGATAATATCAAGAAAACTATACCAAAAGAAAAAAAAATAGTTGAATCTGTCTTATGGTTAAATTCTGAATCCTAATTTTTCTGATTAACTGCAGGCAAAATATTAAAAACTACATAAACTTAAATATTTTATAGTCATTAACAATATTGTGTACGAGGCATTTTTAAGCTAAAACGTAGTTTATGCAAGCTTTTGCATAAACAAATGATACCTGAATGCATAATACTGTTTCTAAAATGAAGAACACAGTCGTGACTAAAATAAGCATGAAAAGAACACCAATCTTGCCAGGAGATTAAAACAAAATGTCACAATATAGAAGAGACGGTCTATCTCTAGACCACACACTGTGGACACTCTAGACCACAATCTAGTCAAGTATGTGATTGTAAAAGTGGTTAAATTGCTATGGAAAGTTTTCGATAATATAAGACTATTTTAAACTCTTTCGACCGATTTTAATATTAAAATGCGCTTAAAATAATTCCTCGATTTAAAAACTATCTACTTCAGCGTTTTTATCATACATTTCGCTATAAAACTACCAATTTTCATGTGCAATAGATTAAAAAAAATATATATAAGCCAAGAAAGAGTACCGGTCACAATAAATTCTATTACGGCAGCAGCAGCAACAGGCGTTAGTTCAGAATAGAGAGATAATATCAAGAAAACTATACCAAAAGAAAAAAAAATATTTGAATCTGTCTTATGGTTAAATTCTGAATCCTAATTTTTCTGATTAACTGCAGGCAAAATATTAAAAACTACATAAACTTAAATATTTTATAGTCATTAACAATATTGTGCACGAGGCATTTTTAAGCTAAAACGTAGTTTATGCAAGCTTTTGCATAAACAAATGACACCTGAATGCATAATACTCTTTCTAAAATGAAGAACACAGTCGTGACTAAAATAAGCATGAAAAGAACACCAATCTTGCCAGAAAATATCCTGCAGCCAGGAGATTAAAACAAAATGTCACAATATAGAAGAGACGGTCTATCTCTAGACCACACACTGTGGACACTCTAGACCACAATCTAGTCAAGTATGTAATTGAAAAAGATGGTTAAATTGCTATGGAAAGTTTTCGATAATATAAAACTATTTTAACTGAACTCTTTCGACCGATTTCAATATTAAATAGCGCTTAAAATAATTCCTCGATTTAAAAACTGTCTACTTCAGCGTGTTTATCATACATTTCGCTATAAAACTACCACTTTTCATGTGCAATAGATTAAAAAAAAATATAAGCCAAGAAAGAGTACCGGTCACGATAAACTCTATTACGGCACCAGAAGCAACAGGCGTTAGTTCAGAATAGAGAGATAATATCAAGAAAACTATTAAAAAAAAAGTTGAATTTGTGTTATGGTTAAATTCTGAATCCTAATTTTTCTGATTAACTGCAGGCAAAATATTAAAAACTACATAAACTTAAATATTTTATAGTCATTAACAATATTGTGTACCAGGTATTTTTAAGCTAAAACGTAGTTTATGCAAGCTTTTGCATAAACAAATGACACCTGAATGCATAATACCCTTTCTAAAATGAAGAACACAGTCGTGACTAAAATAAGCATGAAAAGAACACTAATCTTGCCAGAAAATATCCTGCAGCCAGGAGATTAAAACAAAATGTCACAATAGAGAAGAGACGGTCTATGATACTTATGCAAGTGAGTTCAAATAATTCTGTTCTTTCTTCTAAGCTAAAAACAAATCGGGGGGACAAGAAACAGCATCTTAAAAGACGAGCTGAGAGCTCTTTATACTTCTTTTTCTGGTATGTGACTTGGAGGGGAATTTTTTGAGTTGCCGTTAGCTATCACAGAAAACTCGTCAAGAATTTCGATTGTGTTCATGATCTTTATACGTTTTGAATAAAATTATAGTGTCTACCAACGAGTTATGATTTTAAAGAAAGGAAGGTGTTTCTCGCATTTCATGTAGTTACCGACGGTTTTAAAGTAAAGTGCTGGTATAACCAAGCAGTAGTTCAAACACTAAAGCAATTTAAATAAGGAAATAAGCGATTTGAATGTTTTAAAACCCATAATTTATTTAAGAATTCCACAAAATAATTATTATAATTATAGTTAAATAGATAACGTGTGCATTTCATTTTAATTTCTAATGCGGTTTTACTCTAAAGCAATTTTCAGAAATTAGTGTCTACCATGAGTTATGATTTTAATGCAAGGAAGGTATGTTTCTCGCATTTCATGTAGACACCGACGGTTTTAAAATAATGTGCTGGCTTACATTAGAAATGGTGGATACTAAGCAATAGTTCAAACAATAAACATTATAAATAAATGTAAAAAAAATAATTTAGAAGCTTTTTAAATCCCGTACATTTTTTAAGGATCCTACAGAATATTTATTGTCGTTATATAGATGATGTATGTAATTAATTTTAATTGCTAGTACGGGTTTTACATTAAACATTTTTCTGTACATTTATTACGGGAAAAATGAAAATGATTACTCAACGCATATCTATATTATAAAGAAAAAACATGTCCGTGAGTAATGCTGACGTCATTTTAAAGATGGTAACACCTGACCAAATTTTAATTTCTAAACATAGCACAATTTTAAATTTTGCGCCGCCGAATAGGAATTTTATTTTCAATTGCAATTCTGAATTCACTGAATTTTTATGGTTTTAAAAATAATTCTCAAGCATGTATTTTTAAAAAGTCTCTCTCCATCGTGTGCAGCCCGATTACGAAAGATTAAACCGTTTACATCCAAATCAATATAAAGAGGTCACTCTTTGTTTCCGACTAAAGAAACTATAACTTTACCAATAAATAACAAAAATAATATAAACACAACACAAATGTAACATACATGTAATCGAACTATGCGCTTAAACCCCTGAAATTATTAGAATAAAAAAAGCTGCTGTAAGTAGCGAAATGTTTGGTGATTTCTTCGGCTATAACTCCTGGCATGTGGCTAATACAAATGAGCTTTTAACAAATTTTAAAGCTTTATTTGAATACCTAATTGATATTTTTCATATAAAAATGCTTTTTGGTGTTTTTAGTGAGCAAATAAAGATATATTAAATATAAAATATCCGTTAGTTTTGGATTTAAAAAAAAATGTTTTTTACCAATATTCTGTAATACGTGAAGTCTTGTAATCGTTTTAAAAATCGAAATTTTTTTTTGACGGATTTACACGTTTTAGACGCTGGGAAAAAAAAAAACATTTTTAGAAAAAAAATTGCCGTCCGTCTGTGTGTCTGTGTATCTGTAAGTCTGTATGTCTGTGTGTCTGTGTGTCTGTAAACCTCCCGAACAAATTGAGATAGAGACTTGAAATTTGGTATGTACTTAGTATGTAATAATGGGAAAAAGCTTATTGAATTTCAGTAAACTCGATTATCCGGAACTATTTTTTTAGGGCTCTCGAAATATTCGTTCTGATAAAAGGTATATAAAAATTTTCGAAATTGTTTCCTTTAAGGAGTGAATATAAAAGGCAATAAAAAAACATAAATTATGCATAACAATGAAGCCGATCGAATAATTAGTTGCCGAGATATTTGTAATCACATTTCCCACACTCTTCGATTTTTCGTCACCCTGTATTTCATTAAAATTTCAATTCAAAGATATATTTTAATTGGAAAAAAGACGCTTAATCTGACGCAGTAAACTGTTAGTCAATAGGATTATTATTTTTTGAGTTGTAAGAATGTTTCTCTTACGCTATTCAGTTATAGAGCATTTAAAGTTTATGACGTCAACACGCCACGATTTTATTCGAATTGCAATGCATTTTATAAATAGTTTACACATGTTTTATTTTCATATTTTATATTATGCATATCCATGATAGGTAAGTATTACGGTGGCCCCCAATGACTAGTTTTATTTTGTACTACAAATTAGTAAGTTCTGTCTCTTTTATCATTAATTGGATGAGACCGTTACCATTATCCATCCATCCAAGAAGGATTTTTACTCTTTCTTTCACCCTCGTACTCCTGCCTCTCTCTGACACACATATATGAATCACCCTGCTACATAAAGGCGGTTCATTACAATGATATAGATGAGAATGTGCAGACATATGTTTCCAAAAAAACGTTTAAATATTCTTCGCCCTTACTAAGAATGAATATTTGAATGTCAGATTAAATTTTATACAGGTCGTCTTCATATAATTGACTAATAGCTAATTCCTAAGTTTAGAGGCATAGTTCCAATTGCAAAATGTGCAATGCAAAATTGCAATGTTGTTCGTCATGATTTACAAAAAGTTACGAAATTAAAATTTTTATACAGTCTCTGGGTCCTATAAGTTATATTTAGAAAAACCTTTTCTATGCTCAATCATGTAAAGCAGTAAAAATTCAATTTTTTTTCTACGTCCAAAACTTGCCGAGTTATGATACTTTGAATTTTATGAATATTCAGTGTTTTCTGGCATCAAAAACGCTTTTTACGTTTTTAGTTCCAGAAAACACCGAAAATTCATGAAATTCAAAGTGTTATATTGGTAACTTTTGGTTGTAGAAGAATGGAAATTTTACAGCTTTACTTGTTACAGCACGGAGACATTTACTCTAAATATAATTTTTAGGACCAAGGGATCGTATAAAAAATTCTCGAATTGTCCTGAAATTTTTGTATGTTATTATCGTTTACTATAGCATGTCCCCTATTTCAACTGAAATGTGTAGCACTTATAGTTTTTTACAGGGACTGTCAAAAGTATTCCGTTACATTACAGTCAATGGGAAATAATCGTTTCAAGTGCATTTTGATAATGCTACGTCATTTAAAATATGATGAAATAGATATATAATTATGAAGCGCATTAAAACATGCTTTTTTGTAGAATACGGGGTGCAAAGCATTTATTATTCATTTACTGGGTCAAACAAAAGAATTCTGTTACACATTGTTCTGTGGGGAAAAATCGTTTGCAGTGTAGTTTAGTGATATTTCACTATTTCAAACATAATAAAAATTATATGCATTACTGAGGTGCATTATAAATTGTTAGCTTAAAAGTATGGTGTGTATTCCGTTTATCGTTAATTTACAGGGACACACAAAATATATCGGTTACAGTGCATGTGCGATGTTTACAGTCTATGTGTGATAAGTGCGTTTTCAACTTTGGTTTGCGTTTTTAAGTTTAACTAAATTTTTTCATAGTACGTGTATGTTTATAAACTTGGTTGTTCATATGCAGGGCTACACAAGGAAATCCTTAAGTATTACAGACTATGGGAGTGAATTGCTCAAGGGTAGTTTTTAATTGTGTTACGCATTTTTCTGCTGAACTCTATTTAGTAGACTAATAAAAGTTCGTGGAATATAAATAAATTCATATACAGGGCTACGCAAAGAAAAAGATACATTGTCGTTTACGGTTGGTAATTGCTGCGAGGGAGTTTTAAGTTGCCTTTTAGCTTAATAGGTGGTGTGTACAAAGGTCTTCAGATAATATACAGGGCTGTACGAAAGATTTTGAGTGCATTTCCATCGATTGGTGAAAATTTCTAAATGTGAATATTCTAACTGAACTAAATTTGATTAAGCTATATATCCACATCTATTGATCATATACAGGGTTGTACAAAATAATTCGACTTCTTTTTTGACACAGGAAGGTAATTTCAAGAACTGTATTTTTCTTTTCAATGTGTTACATGTCGTCTAAACTGTTTATTTACATGTCTTCTTTAACCTTATTTAACAGTGAAGTTTTGTTACAGTTTTCTGGCGGTGTTGGAACGTGTTTCATAATCTATGCTTGACACATGATTTTTCGTTTTTGTTGTAATTGGAACAATATCTCTAAAATTAGTGTTTAGAAATTAACTATTGTACACAAAAAACCAACGTTTAGACACACAGTATCCAAATGAAGCACCATGAAAACGAACATAGGTACGTTTTTTGATTAACTTGGACTTATATCATCAGTGTCAATAAAACCAAAAATGACATCCCTCCAAAGACATGAAACTGAAAGTCGAAAACCCAAATGACAGCAAACAGCGTTAGTTTTCATGCTGCTTCATTTGGATATTATGTGTGTTTAACCTCTGATTTTTTGTGTATAATTTTCCACACAAGTTTTTAATTCATTGGCAACTGGTCAACGATAAGAAGGGACACCGTGTATGTTTTTATTGCTAAGTTATAGAATTCTTTTAAATATTTTTAGGAGAGCTACAAAAAATATTTTCACAAAAAGCGGTGCGAAGGAAATTAAAAAAAGTGTAATTGACGCTCGTCGCGAATTGGGTAATCCTTTCAATGTGACACACAATGGGGCGTTTTGATGATCTAGGTGGGCAAAATTCATTTTTCCGATTATCTCGGAATTTAACAAGACCGAGTATACTGGTAGCTGAATGTCTGTCTTGTCGAGATCCGTACGAGTTTTGTCTAAAAAATCCGATGTGTCGATTAACTACGACCGTAAAGAAGGCAGTTGGTTTGAGGGAGTTTCAACAGTTGCACTATTTTTCTGCAAGTTCGAAAGTAAGTTGTGACTTGAATTTTGTAATGTTGATTTTTGTGATGAAGTTTTTGTTCGTAAAGTTTGATGTATAGTTAATATAAGTGCACACGTTAACTAGCTGACAAAAGACTTTTTATTAAAGAACACCAAAGCAAATAGTAGAATCCAGATTCGATGTCACACCGGGCTAAACATTTTCTTTTTCGCCGCAATCGGGAATGTACCGAGGAGGGGCATTTTACCAGACAATTAAAAGAGCGGCACGGAAGTCCGAAGCGAAGTGAAGATGTTTCGCATATCAACTTAGAATCGGACTGACATATTCGTTCGCCAACTAGGGTTACCTTGGCGAGAAAAATTACAGAGGGAGCATAGTGTAATGAATGGTATTTATCCAACAGGGCCGTCACATTTTAGCATAGGAATGCATTTTATTTCAAAAACTAACTTTGCCAAGAAGAATGCAACGGTTGATGCATATTTCTCACGCGATAGAAATTTTTAAGCGTACCTCATTGCATAGCTTTTAACGAACAGAATGTATTTTTAGAAAAGGGTGTGTTGAACGACTTATTATCGATACCTAATAAGGAAATGCATATGTGCCGGATGAAATGGTAGACATATATAACTGACACAGTGGCCACAAAAATGCATATGAATCCATTGTGTTAAGAACGTAATTTGGGAAGTAATTTGCAGAAAAAGAATCTGTGATGATTTAATTCTTTTCTTTTTTTTTTTAAACCGAAAGACCGAGGGATATGAACAAGCCAGCCTAAGTGACCGTGATGAGAGAAGAATTTAATTAATGAGGGATTATTGTTTCAAGTTAAATATAACGCATTAAATTTTTGAAAAACAGGGAAAAATATAATTTAAAAATAAATAGCAGGGGAGGTTAAAACTTAATATATGATTCTCATATCATATGGACATATGTCACATGTTTGTCACAAAATTTAACCTCTCGTTGTTTGAAAATAAGCGCCATCTTGTTTTCAAACCTCATCTTGACTTTTAATACAGTATTAAGCATTATTAAGAAATAAGCATTTTTTAAAATCAAAGTGCCATTCCTAAAGCATTGAAAACTTAAGAAAGCACCTGCGAAAGTTTGCGAATCATTAAGTTATATTAACTTGAAGTGTATGTATGTATGTTTAGTTCAAATATTGCAAGTCAATTATAAACCACTTTCAATTATCTGATTGAGCTGAAACTTTGAATACATGTATAGTTTCAATGACAATACAATATTATAATATAAATAAACAATAATAATATAAATAATAATAATAATATAATAATATAAATAATTAATAATAATTAATAATTAATAATAATTAATTAATAATAATATAAATAATTAAATAAGCCAAATATTTATCAATGTTTGATTATTTTATTACTGATGCATTCGAAAACCCAGCCAAACCTAATCAAACCTCAGAGCAATAATTTTGTCCACCTAGATCCTCAAAACGCTCTACTGTGCGACAGTGGGAAGTATACTTCTCACTTAATTTTAATTCCCGACGGCAGAAATGGTACCAGAATTTTTGAACAAAAAAAAATTCCTTTTATAATGCGCGTGAAGAAAAGCATTTTTTTCCAATTGAATTTATTCGTAAATTCTGTTAGCAGTCAATCTTTTCAACACTTTAGCAACAGAATTATTTTGTGCGTGAAACAGTTAAAATGCGTAATGTTATCGAAACTAAACTTCTTCAACTCGGTGGTCTGTTTAGGACGTTATACGGGTCATTATGGTGTTGAATTCGGAAAATAGACATTTTTAAATCATCCGCTCGAGATTTATTAAAAAAGAGCACAAAAAATGTTCAGCGAACTGCTTTTAGGACAGTATGTACTATAAAAGCTAAGTCAGAACCCGATTAAAGTTGTATGGGGCCGAAGGCACAGTAGCTTTTCGGGGGCGCCTTGCACCAAAATAGTAGCTAGATTTTTTTTTTGGTAAGGGGGGGGGCAAGTATTTGGGGCTTATCATTAGATATTACGATACGGTTCTTAAGTTAATCAAAATCTTTTTTGGTTTTTGAGAAGATCATTGCAGAAAACTTCAATTTTAAGAATTTTGTTTATAATCACTTTATTCAATTTGGGGCCCCCATCAGCATTGGGCCCAAGGCCATGGTCTAGTTGGTCTGTGCAGTAATCAGGCCCCGAGCTAAGTAGCAATAAATATAATGCATTTTAAGTATTACGGCAACTATAGCCCGTAAATTATTGTGATAAAACTGCTGTAGTATTGTGAGTTGACATATACTAAATCGATAGATATAAGATGTGGTAAAATAAAAAAATGAGTTCGGCACGATGAAATAGACAAATGTTTGACTTTTTATACTATCTCTTTAATTAAACTTGCAGTGGGTATAATAATTTGTATAAAAATATATAATATGCCAGAGGTTAAAAATTCTTTGAGAAGCACTGTCATAAAATTAAAACTTACACAAGAAAATAAACAATAAAAACATACTTTTTTATAATGTACCAAAAAATAAGAGTTAAAATGTAGAGAGAGTACTAAAATGTACTGCAGTACATGAATTCCCTTCAATAGGCATAACAATGACTTATAAAATAAATGAATTTTCTCTCCTAATGTAGAAAATAACTGTAATATGCAGATAAAAATGTTTAAATTCATATTTGTGTTCACCGAAAGATAAAAAAAAACAAAGAAACAAAAAAAAAAAACTGATGGTAATATTAATAAATGAAGGATCCTGTTTAAACAAAAATCTTAATATTTGTTTCGTGTTCCTTTTTAAATGAAATTTAATTGAGTATTATTCAAATAGTTACTGAGATTATTCAATAGTCATAATGTGGTATTTAAATACCTATCCAAAATTATTAAAATGACAATAATGTCTTTAGTAAATTTCAAACAAGATGAAATAACCATAAGATAAAAGAAGATAATATACATTTTCATCCAAACATAATTTAATATGCGTATGTAGCATAAAGAAAATTATGCATTATTGAAATTGCACACCATTATCACAATTGAAACAAAAGATTATAAATCGAGAGGCAAGACTCAGAGGAAATTCTATGAATCTCCACTGGTTAAAAAGTCCGAGCAATTCCTTTAATAAACACTATAATAGTTTAGTCGTGTGACTAAAGTGAGTATTGTTTAAGCTGAAGAATTGCATGTTTCAATCATTTGAAAAGAAGATATACAATGGAAAAATTATATACTGCGAGCAGAATCGCGTAAGCGAATTATAGTCAAAGCAATGGTTATACTATGCTACTACACACTTCTTGATCAGGAAATAGGAGAAAGTGGGGGCATTGAGAGACAAAAACAATCATAGATTTTTTTTTTTTGTAAAGAGAATAGGGTCTTGCGCAACATTGCATTATACAGGGTCATTACATTACATAGGGTGTTGCATTAAATTCCACAACTTTGGTTAAGCTTCGAAATTTTTTCCCAAAATTTTAAAGCCAATTTTTGGTGAACCTTTCCGAATACATACTGTAAGGAAAGTATTGTAATTATGGTTAGTGTGTGTGTGAGAGAGTGTATGACTGAACACGATAACCTCCAATCGGTACTTTCGATTGATTTGGCATTTGGATAATATATTATAAACTACTGTCGCAAGAACTGTATATAGATTTTCGTGCAAATCGGCCGACGGATTAAGTATTTAATCAATTTTTAAACCATTTTGCAACAGATTTTAAAGGAAAAAACACCTAGAAAATGTGACAGGACAAATGTTATAAATGTATTTGCAATGTAATCAAGCACTAGTACTGCAGAGGTAATGTCTCCAGTTCCAAAAACGGAGGTCCAGCGTTCGAATTCAACCTACATCACTGCGTTAAAAATTTATAAGTTTTTTCATTTTCTGGAAAGTAAGCCAGTGTTCGGAAAGTCGAGTGGAGCCACACCTATTTATTTTCAATTTTACCGAAATCTCCTGTCTCTTATTACCATCTGTAGAGTAATAAGAGACTGGTCTTCTACCATTCATATAAAGACTTTGTTAAACTGACGAGGTTTATAGAAAGCATATTAGAAAACTCTTTCAACACAGCTTGTGTGATTAAAAAAATTACATTTCATTTTTGAATTACAGAATGCTAAAAAATAGAGTTCTTAAATTACGCAACAAAGTTTCTTTATTTGGTATATAAATTAACATACAGCTGTAGAAGTTTGATTGATGCAAAATGTGAATGCATATACATTACGTATAGACATATACATAGTTTATATATTCTGCTTTCAGCCAAAAGATCAAACTGGGTAAAGAGAGACGTTGCTGAATATGCTTATATAAAACAATTTTTCACAACTTGAAAAGCCGAATATGAATTAACCCTACACTGCACGATTTTTTTTTGAAAGTATGTTTTTTTTTAAAACTCATATGTAGAGTTATGAGCAAATTTTTAAGAGACAAATTTTAAATTTGGTTACAACAAATTTAAAAGGGAAATTATTCGCTATATTTAATAGCAGACTAAGGCTAATATTTAAACTAGTGGTATCTTGGAACTGAATTTATTTATTAAAAGTTAAATTTTAATTGATTTATGCATGCATTAGTACGCTGTGTAGGGTTAACATCTTATTAGTTAAAAAATCCAGAAGTCCCGGGACTTTTGAAATGTTAATAATTAGTAAACCATGAACACAAATATGCGGTTTTCACAAAGTTGCTTAGAAACATGTCGGATGTTTGTTTATAATGTAAAAAAAAATGTTATATCTAAACTTTATATCTAAACTTTTATTTCCTTATACCCTTTAATTATTTAATTTTAGTACTTTTTTTGTGAAAAACTCTTTAATTATTATTAGTTTTGAGTGAAAATATTTTCAATAATTTAGCATTTTTTACATAAAAAAAAATATACATATATATCTAGGGTGGTGATTTTACCCGTCTTTTATTATCCCTGCCTCTTACCCACTTTCACGTATGAAAAAAATACATTTTAGGTAAATTAGACAAACAATTCAGTGGTGCAATCTGGCGAATGCAAAGTTAGGCCTAAGTCGAAAATTAATTTTTAACTCACTTCAGGTGTGCTTTTGACGGCTTTCCAATGTTATGTCATGTTACCATGAAAAAAACTAGTCGGATGTGTCAATCCCAAAACTTTCTTCTATCTCACACAGGTTTCGCATACACTAAAAAGAATCAGCACCAATTTATATCAAGGTCTAACTGAAACTCAAGTTTTATTAAATTCCGTGCATTATTTCTTGAGATATGACTATAGCTAAAATCGTGTAAAGCCTGCAAAATGCTGCATAGCAGCGCCACCTGCTGGGCGATTTTTACCAAAGACTAATCAGCACCAATTTATATCAGACTAACTGTATATAAAGTTTTATTAAATTCCGAGCATTAGTTCTTGAGATAGAGCTATTGCGGAAATCGCGAAAAATGCTGCATAGTAGCGCCACCTGCTGGGCGATTTTTACCAAAAACTAATCAGCACCAATTTATATCAGAGATTAACTGAATATAAAGTTTTATTAAATTCCGAGCATTAGTTCTTGAGATAGAGCTATTGCGGAAATCGCGAAAAATGCTGCATAGCAGCGCCACCTGCTGGGCGATTTTTACCCAAAACTAATCAGAACCAATTTATATTAGGAACTAACTGAATATAAAGTTTTATTAAATTCCGAGCATTAGTTCTTGAGATAGAGTGCTCACAAAATTTTTGTCACATACAGACAGACAGACAGAGAGACAGAGTCATAGACAGATATTTTCTAAAAATAGTCAAATCGTGTTCAAGACCTTCTAAAACGTATAAATCCGTCGAAAACCGGAAGTCGAAAATTTTCATGAATCCAATACTTTCTTATTGTAAAGATAGAAGAAAGTAAAAATACAAAATGTTGCTACATTAAAATGTAAATTACTATTAAAATACTATGTTAATATGTCTTATCTCATCTGTGACAAAATCCTTGAATCCAGAAACCCAGAACAAAATTTATTGTAATTATTTTTTAAGTTTTTCCTATGATATGGAGAAGAAATATATTTTTTTTATTTTAAAATAATGTTTAAATAATCTGCTAATGCATTATCAAGATATGCCATCATTTACTTGTTGCAGACTCTAAGGCAACAGTACCTTTATATGAGAGTTAGTGCCATACGAGCAGCAAATTTGATTAATGGACATTTTGAACAAAATTACAAAAAATAAGGCTTAACTATAATAATATGAGGCGCTTATTTTGCCAATTATTAGTTTTTAGTGCTCGAAACACTGGAAATTTATAAAATTAAAAGTACCGTAACTCAGTAAATTTCGTTCGTAAAAGAATATTATTTTTTTTTATTGTTATTCTTAGACGCAGAACAACATATTTCTTAAGATTAGTTACAGGGCCCTTGGACCGTATAATATTAAATTTCGTATTTTACAATCCGTTGTAAAACAAATGCCATATCTGAAAGCTATACTTAATCTGTATACTTTTTGAAATTGGAAGTTCGTTTTTATCATTAGCGGTTTAAGAGATAATCGTCAAAATCCTCTATTTTGAATCACTCGGTATATCAGACAAAAATTTCTATAACTAATCATAAGACGAGGAATTTTTTTTTCTCAGATTCATATTTACGTTAGTACAACAATAAAGTTGATCATTTATCAGCGTTCTCGTTAAAACCGTCTCGTTAAACCTATTTTTGTTCCCTAATTTTACTCTTAATTTCGCATTAAGAGATGAAGGTATGTATTTAGAAACGCATTTAGTTCTTCAAAATAACAAAACGGAAAGAGGGTTAATGAAAAAATAAAGACATTTCCTTACTAGAAATACTTGTAAGGTAGAATCTGATATGACGGCTATTTCTCATCTCGGGAATCAATCCATTTAATGAGCAGCTGTTTGAGATTTGAGATTAATTGGACACGCGATGAAGTGGAAAAAATAGGTTAACATTACGATATTGTTACTGTTAAATGATATAATTCTTTGTTTATTTTTATCTTGATTTGTTGAAAACAAAAGGAAAAAAAAGTTTTTAACTAAAAATTTTTAGGCCATGGAAAAAACGCACATATTTTCATTGCCCAAAAGGTTAAAAAAATATCTGGAAATCAAATTTTTATTACATTACTTTGATAATTCACTGTTAAAAATTTACAACAAGCTATCCAATCATTCACACAGTTTCTATAGAAAACGGTTACTTAAACGTAACTTAACTCTATTCTGACCATAATATGGTCAATGATATGGTCAGATACGCTTTATAATATGGTCAAGTAACCGTTATCTGTAAAAACGGTCAAATGACTTGGACAGTTTGATGCAGATTTGTAACAGTGTTCGTTTGTTCAGGAATATAGACACCCACGTAGGTTATTTTAAAACTTTGAAGCAGTCAAAGCATAACACATTTTTTTTTTAAATATTCAAAAGATATGCTTTATCTTCGAAACATTTAATTCTGTGCCATAGCAGCGACTTTGGTTACTTAACCGCTGTTTTTGGTTAATGAATGGTACACTGTTAAAATTTTGAAGCAAATTGTCCAGTCATTCCACCATTTTTATAGATAACGGCTACTTAACCGTAATTTTAATCGCTTCTGACCAATGAGAACACTTCATAATATGGCCAAGTAATCATTATTTACAAAAACGGTTCAATGACTGGACAGTTTGCTGCAGATTCCTAACAGTGTAGTAAATATAATTATTAATCTTTAATTTAAATTAAATATTGTGAACACGAGATATTCGTATTTGTTCGATAGCTTGTGAAATATACTGTCGTTAATTTAAATTTAAATTCTAAAATTTTGTGGTATTCTTAAAACTTGCATGGAACATTCCCTCATTAAATTTCGTTGATCAATGGAATATTTTTACAAAAGTTAAAATTTCAAAATAATGTGGTATAACAATAGTTATAACTCAAAATGCATATAATACAGCCATTTATGACTAAATATAGCATTTTATTTTTTTTTGGGAAGTTTAAAATTCAATTGTTCTATCACTTTTTTTTTTTTTACATTTTACGAGGTTGTGGATTTTAACACTTTCCAATTTCAAAAGTTTTTATGACTTCGTCAGTCGGCCTGTCTATCTTTCATAGCTCTAACTTTTGAAAATATGTTTGGATTTATCATGAAATTTATTTTCAGTACAGCATGTTCCTGATTAAAAATGGTAAATGTAGCATTTATCTTTTATTTATAGGGACACAAAAGATAATAATGTTTTTAATTGTTTCGATCACTTAGCAATCACTTTTGTAAGTGATTTAGAGGTAAGTATCAAATTGCAACTGTACTGTAAAATTTTGTTACTGTTTTGGCAAAAAAATTACCATAAGAAAATATTATTGTTCTGAGATTTCTTAGTATTTAGATGACTTTTGAATATTTAAATGAATGCTTTAAAAACTAATTGTTTGTAAACTTTCACCGAAGCCCTTTACAGTTGATTGTTTTATTATAAAACGAAATTTTGACACAACGTATATAAACTTTCAATAACAAGTGTTTTCAACAACTCGACCTTGGATGCAGATCTACCACTATATCCGAACAGTATAATTTACCTTATTTAATGCTAGAAATTTTGCGATTAAACAAGGTGAAGATTACTATTAGGAAATAGTGGTAGCTTTGTGGCCTGTGGTTGGGTTGTTGGAAACCCCTTTTCTATAATATAGGCGAATGTCTTTGAAATACTCACTGATTTATGATAACAGTTTGAAATTGTGAATGTTTAAGATTCTGCATGGCGATTCATGTCTTTTCTGCCAGTTCTTTAGATATGTCTATTTTTACTGTATGTAAAACAGATTCCAGTCAGTGATGACTAGCACTGAGTGTAGAGATAAATCTTGCGAAATTATCCAAGTTTACTATAGACAAAAAAGAAATGGGTAATTTTAACCCTTATACAAAACTGTACGGAAATGTAACATTCCCCCTAGCATGGAAAGAAAACAGTCAACTGAATCAACAAGGAAAATTATTATTATTTCGTTTAAATATAAAGATAAGATCTCTAATCAATCCTTCTACGTCTACTATTAGTTCTATATAATACCTCAGTGTTAAAGCTGCGACATTTGAAAACAAAGTTTGTGAACTAAATCAATTGTAGGTGGATTTTACACCATGATATTGCACGCCCATATTTTATTTTTATGATAAGATATATTTGAGCCATTCAGTATCTGCTAAGACTGACTTCATGTTTTTTTTAATGATTATTAGATATGCGCTATTTGATTTGTGTCAGGTTGATGCATACCACTGTGAAAGAGAATTTATCGTAAATATTGATATATCGATTCAATTGACCAATACGGAAAGATGATACAGAGAAGCAGTTTCTGAAAAATGTTTTATATTGATGCTTTAAAAAATTGACTAACCTTCTGAATAAATGCATAACATCTGAAGTAAATTATTATGATAAAGAAAAATACATTTTTGCTGTACATATTTTTTGTGACTTTAGTTTCATATTACAGAAAGTCTTTTAAACATTTATGTTTTATTGCATTAATATTAAAATCCTGAAATAAATTTTCTTAATCTTATATTTAATTTGATGTATTTTTGTTAAAGCTGTCAAAAAGCAATAAGAAAATATTAATTTTCACGTTTACAGTTGATTATTTTTATGCCCCTGTTTTTATTACACATATGATCTCGTGATTTATGTTTTTCAAGTTTATTTTCAAAAAATTTTCGAGAATAGTTTGTTTATCGTGTAAATCTTGATAATGACGCCATTTGTGCGTTCAAAACGTGTCGATCATTATATTAAAAGGCTTTTATAAGCCTTTTTGTATTCTACTTTTATCACTTAAGCATTTAAATATGTATTTTAATGATAATTAGCGATTTTATTACATGATTATGTGAAAAGTCTATTAAATGATTCATCAATTTTTTAATTTATTGATTGATCTATGAAGCTCGTCAATTTTATCATGATTTAGATTATTTATTTGAATGGACAAATTAATTCATGACTAATTGTCCGCGTGAGGATGTGTTATGATGAAAATCAAAAGTACGCGTCTGAAAACAGCACTCTAAATAAAGCGCAATTTTTTTTTTAAATCTAAAAGTTTGCTTTTAACTCTGCTTTTGAAAGTCGATTTATGCATTTGGGGGGAAGATACCGTTCATCGACCCGAAAGGTAGGTCAACTTATGGATTTTTTTTTTCATAGAAAGAATAAAGTAAACAACAAAAACAACAACAAAACTAAATTTACCCACTAGTTATTCATAGTTTTTACTATAAAAATACTTTTATTATACAATAGTTATTAAAATTGATGGATATATTTTCAGTTGCTGTGTGCACATCACCCTGCACCGCAAAATAATCTGAAACAAAGTCAAATTTTACAGAAAGAATTTGGGAGACCATGAACCTATTTTTAGTGAAATTAAACGAAATTTGGTAGCATGGTAGTCGTTTGAAAAAAGTATGCTTTTTTTAGCCCTTTTTTCTCTAACTTAACCTGGCTTAAAAATACCGGGTGATTATAATTAAAGTTACGATTTCAAAAATCGATAATATTAAAACTACTGGTCAGAATGACTTGATATTTTAGCAGAACAATCGTGAGGCAATGGAATTTTGCTTGACGAAGGAAAAAAAATAGTTCCAAATTGTGCCGATAGATGGCGTTGTCAGGGTAATGTCAGGGGAAAGACCAAAAATGTATTCTTGAACCCTTTCCGGCGCGGTGTAAATTTGTTTGCAAAATGATGAAATAATAGACTGACACCGGAATTTACAAACGAATCCATTAGTAAAAAGAAACTTGCTTATTTTCTGGTTCTTAATGAAAGGAAAATTTTAATTAAATATTCTTGGTGCCATTTGTCAGTTTTAGAATTAAAATTGGGTGTCCTTTTTTGTGACCACCGCCCGTTAAAGGGTTAAACATAGGAATGATGTTGCCAAAAGGAAAAAAATAGAGTTCAGAGATTTACTAAAAATTTATTAGCGAAAAGACAAGACTACGTGTTTACAGCGACGACAGCGATAATGACAAAAAATGAAAAAAAAAAAAGAGCTTCATGGAACAAACACCTTACTGATTATTAAGGCATAAGTTGCTCAATATGTTCTCCGCCTTGTTCCGCTACTAATTGGAAGCGCAAAACGGCATGCTCCACAACAGATCGGAGGGTATCTGTACTAATGCAATGGGTGTGTTGTGTGATGCTTGCCTTCAAGTCGTCTAGATTCTGAATCCGCCCGCTATAAACAACATTCTTCAGGTACCCCCAAAGCCAGAAATCACACGGGTTTAAGTCGGGGGAACGTGGCGGCCACGTTGTTGGAAAATGACGGCTTATGATCCTATCATCTCCGAAATTATCACTCAGTAGCTGCTTCACAGTAGTAGCAATGTGCGGAGGAGCGCCATCTTGCATGAATATTATGCGATCCACACACTGACGCTGTTGAAGTGCCGGAAGAACATGGTTACGCAAAAGTGCTTCATACCGCTTGCCAGTAACTGTGCAGGTAACGGGACCCGCAGGTGTGATCTCCTCGAAGAAAAATGGACCGACGATAAACGCTGCCGTTATTCCGCACCACACAGTGACCTTTTCAGACTGAAGAGGTAATGGCTGTAGCTGGGACGGATTCTCGGTCGCCCATATCCTGCAATTTTGCGTATTTACAGAACCTTGCAAATGAAAGTGGGCTTCGTCAGACCACAGAATGTTCCATGGCCATCCGTTGTCCACTTCCATCCGGGCAAGAAATTGTAGTGCAAAAGATTGACGTGCTTCCAGATCAGCAGGTAGCAACTCCTGCACATGAGTTATCTTGTACGGATAACAGCGTAAGACGTTCCGTAGGACTTTACGCACCGTGATGTTCGGCATATCCAGCATTCGGCTAATCCCCCTTGTACTGCTGATTCCAGCATCACTGTCAGTATGTTCCTGTAATGCTGTAGGCACATCTTCCACTGCCGCAGCTGAAACTGGTTTCCTTCCTCTACCCCGTTTAACGTCAAATGAACCGGTCTCTTCGAATTTAGCAATCATTTTTTGCAGACCATTTGTTGTTATTGGACCTTTTTTTATGCATTTTAATGTCCGAAACTTCCTAATAGCTGTAAGTGCACAGTCATCGTTCTTATAATAAAGCTTCAAGAGCAGAGCACGATCCTTCATAGTCAGAGTCATGATGAAGCATTCAGGCAAAGAGCTGCTGCTCTGCACTTTTATGGTTGCTCTGTCTGCGGTGCGCATGTCACGTATTAGTAATTTGCATATCTTCAGACAATGTGAACCCAGACAGCGCCATCTATGGGCACATTTTGAAACTTTTTTTTTTCCTTCGCCAAACAAAATTCATTGCCTCACGATTGTTCTGCTAAAATATCAAGTCAATCTGACCAGTAGTTTTAATTAAAATTATCGATTTTTGAAATCGAAACTTTAATTATAATCACCCGGTATTTAATTAAAATTTTCCTTTCATTAAGAACCAGAAAAATAAGCAAGTTTCTTTTTACTAATGTATTCGTTTGTAAATTCCGGTGTCAGTCTATTATTTCATCATTTTGCAAACAAATTTACTCCGCGCCGGAAAGATGTTCAAGAATACATTTTTTGTCTTTCCCCTGACATTACCCTGACAACGCCATCTATCGGCACAATTTGGAACTATTTTTTTTCCTTCGCCAAACAAAATTCCATTGCGTCACGATTGTTCTGTTAAAATATCAAGTCATTCTGACCAGTAGTTTTAAAATTATCGATTTTTGAAATCGTAACTTTAATTATAATCACCCGGTATAATTTTTTATGAAAGTTCATGGCCTCACATAATAAATAATTTTTAATTTCCAAAAAGAAAAAAAAGTGGATGGGTTGATCCATTTAAACGCTACTTTACACGGCGCGCTGAAAAAGGTTGTTTCAAGAAAAAATGCGTTTAAGGTTTTACTAAAGACAAAAGATTATAATTTTTTTTAGTTAATTGTTACATTTTGAAACTTACAGTTAGTTCGTGATTTCTGGATTTTTATCTACGAAACAAAGAATTCAGCACGCGTGAAGTTGTATCTCGAAGTGTCCCTTTTACCTGTTTTTCAGCCGATCCGCGCTCGCTTTCAATTGACTGTATAACTTCTTAAATATTTCGAATTTCACCTAATCATTCTAGGGGCTTATTCTACAGGGAGCTCTTCGTCTTCATAAAAAAAAAGAAAGAATGAAAAATATACTTTACTAGCGGCCCTCCCTCGCTTTGCTTCGGGTTAACCTTGAAAACATTCATCTCTTTGTGTTTTCTGTAGACCTTTTTAATGTGTACAATAATTAGTACATTATTTTGATAAATCTTGTAGGGTTCAGCCTGCGTTTGCAATGTATAAGCGGAAAAAATGAAATTATTTACGACATCACATTAAAAACCTCAAAAATAACAGTATTTCTCCACTATTTAATGGATATACATATAAACCTTCCTCTTGAATCACTCTATCTATTAAAAAAACCGCATCAAAATCCGTTGCGTAGTTTTAAAGATTTAAGCGTACATAGGGATATAGGGACAGAAAAAGCGACTTTGTTTTATACTATGTAGTGATTTATCTGAAATTACAAAGCAAAACATATGGTTATTATACATATAAACCTTCCTCTTGAATCACTCTATCTATTAAAAAAAACCGCATCAAAATCCGTTGCGTAGTTTTAAAGATTTAAGCGTACATAGGGATATAGGGACAGAAAAAGCGACTTTGTTTTATACTATGTAGTGATTATCTGAAATTACAAAGCAAAACATATGGTTATTATACATATAAACCTTCCTCTTGAATCACTCTATCTATTAAAAAAAACCGCATCAAAATCCGTTGCGTAGTTTTAAAGATTTAAGCGTACATAGGGATATAGGGACAGAAAAAGCGACTTTGTTTTATACTATGTAATATACTGTCCCGACGCTAAGGAACGAAGTACAAACATATAGGTTTCTTGTTAAAGAAACATTTATTCTGAACTTTCAAAAACAATATTTTTATTAATAATTATTGAAAAATGCGGCTTTTAGACTTGTATTTTCTCGGTGTTGTGCGGTCTGTAGCATTTATAACGGCAACATAATAACGGACTAAGAAATTTAATGCATCAAAATATCTGATTTTGTTTGCTTATAAAAAACGAACGTAATAAAAAAATTTAAAAAAGTATAGCTGAAGGATTGGGGAAATATATAAGCTTTCATACAAAAAAGAGAAAATAAAGATAATCTGTTTATACATTGCCACTATATTTTGGGTACCGACTAAACATACAGTATTTCGAGAAAATGGCATTTAAAGTTTTGAAAGTACCTCTCGTTCGTGAGCAATGCGACAGAATCTCTATGTCTTCTATACATGTGTAAATTTTTAACCCTACACTGAGCAGCGTTGGATACAAATTAATCAATTAAAATCTATCCTTTAATAAATAAATTTTCATTTGCAAGATAGCACTATATTTAAATAAAAATATTCGTCCTATGTAATCACACAGTCTGCTATTAAATAATATGAATAATTTCTATGTAAAATTTTCGGTATCTAATCCTAAATATGTGTATAAAAAAAAAACATACTTCCTAAAGAAAAAATTGTTCAGGGTAAAGAATCGTCAGAAAGAATCGTTCAGTTAAAAACAGCTTCGAACATTTATGAAATGTCAGAAATTTAGAAAACGCATTTTTTGAAGCCGAGAAGCTCTCATATCCTCTTAATAATAAATTCACTAGATTTCGTCCAACTTACAAAGTAAATCTGTTATTTATTTCTTTCACGGTGGTAACTTAAGAGGGTCCGGGGGTCAAAATTCTAAAAAAAAAAAAAAACGAAATTTTTCTTTTTTCCCCATAATAAAATACTACAGAGTTAAATAAATGAAATAAAGCAACCCGCGTATTTGCACGATGATTACGTCAGCAGCTATAACATTTTTTGTGTTGTACTATCAGTTCTTATCAGTTCAATAACTAAAACTTTAAATCCTTTTATCCCAGAATGGATTTTTTCATAATTTGCCATGTTTAAAAGTATATATCTAAACTTTCTTGAAAGATATGTGTATGAAATTTTTTACAGAGTTTTTATGTTATATTTTTAATAAATTGTCTTCAGTATTTTTAATTTCATGCGAATTTTTTTAAAATATAGCCTTCGAAGTAAAACTCACTGTAAAAAAATCTCCCTTTTTTTTTACTTTTAAATTTTTCATCAATTTTGTAAGTAATATTTTTATAAATCCTGAAGATAAATTAACAAAAAACTTTTTTGCACACAATAGTGCAAAATTAATGAAATCGGCAAGTAGTTCTTGAGTTACACAAAAAAAAAAAAATAAGTTTAAAATTTGAAATGAAAAAATGTTTATAAAAGAAATTTTAAAGTTTTCAAAAACTTTTATTTCAAAAATAGTCTTTATAGACAGACACAGGGCCTATTTACCGAGGCCCTGTTTACCGTTTTACAAAGGGCCCCCAAATTTACTTTTCAAAATAAATTTTTAGAAAAAAAAATCAATCCGGGTGCAAAATGCATTTTTTTCAAATGAAACTTTTATCTAAATTATAGAGATCGCTCTTTCTAAAGTGTTGTTTACTCTAAATTTTGATGGTAAAATTTCAAATTGTTGCAGCATACGAAAAATGGATTTAGTAAATATCAAAGTAATTTGTAGAGTTATAGGCCCCCCCCCCCCTCTGAGTAACGTCGGGCTTCTCCTACTTCTATGTCTTAAGCGAGCCCAGGAAAGACACATTTTGAGAAAAAAAAAATCCTTAACAAGCACTTATAAATTAAAAAATATATATACTTTGATCCCCGGATCCCCTTAATAATTATAAACTTATTAAATATTCTGAGAGTAAAAATTTAATAAGCAAATAATTAACTAATATTAAATACAGGGTATTATTATTTTAAGTCAAAGTTTTTAAATTTCCAGCGAGTGTAACGACATTGCAACTTTCTCTCTTTTGAAAATCAAGCTCCATCATAACTTAAAAAAACAAGACGATGAAATCACTCATTGAAACTTCAGTCTAGAGGTGACGGACGATACAATATTCTTGATATTTCATCCGTGGATAATTTTCACCCTGTTTTCTCCCTTTTATGGGGGTAAGTGAGGGGAACGTTTCGTACTATCAATTCAAAAGGTCTAAATCAAATGTTACGCTCGAATTCGTTTTGTCAATTATTTCTTATCCTCCATGATGCACACTGCCGGTTTCTGAATAGTTTCAAAATTGCGTTTAATTACAATGACTTGCTTCGCTAGGTATGTATCAATAAGTGTGATGGCAAATAAACAACGGTAAAAAAAATTAATAGCATATAAAAGGTTTAAGATGGATTTCTATTAGGGCCTTTTTAAGCAACAATGTTAAATTTTAGTTTTCAAAAGTCAACTAGAAAATTTTACAACGAAATTTTGTTTCTGGTTGATATAAAGTATTATTTATTCATTAATTTATTCAATTACTAGTGGCCCTCAATCGCTTTGCTTCGGGTTAACCTTGAAAACCTTCATCTCTTTGTGTTTTCTGTAGACCTTTTTAATGTGTACAATAATTAGTACATTATTTTGATAAATCTTGTAGGGTTCAGCCTGCGTTTGCAATGTATAAGCGGAAAAAATGAAATTATTTATGACATCACATTAAAAACCTCAAAAATAACAGTATTTCTCCACTATTTAATGGATGTTATTATACATATAAACCTTCCTCTTGAATCACTCTATCTATTAAAAAAAACCGCATCAAAATCCGTTGCGTAGTTTTAAAGATTTAAGCGTACATAGGGATATAGGGACAGAAAAAGCGACTTAAGCCTCAAAAATAACAGTATTTCTCCACTATTTAATGGATGTTATTATACATATAAACCTTCCTCTTGAATCACTCTATCAATTAAAAAAAACCGCATCAAAATCCGTTGCGTAGTTTTAAAGATTTAAGCGTACATAGGGATATAGGGACAGAAAAAGCGACTTAAACCTAAAAAATAACAGTATTTCTCCACTATTTAATGGATGTTATTATACATATAAACCTTCCTCTTGAATCACTCTATCTATTAAAAAAACCCGCATCAAAATCCGTTGCGTAGTTTCAAAGATTTAAGCGTACATAGGGATATAGGGACAGAAAAAGCGACTTAAACCTAAAAAATAACAGTATTTCTCCACTATTTAATCGATGTTATTATACATATAAACCTTCCTCTTGAACCTTCCTGCTGGTCCGGGAGAGGAGTAAAGACTCAAATTTTAAGTTATGCATTGAGAGAGCGACGCAATTAGAAGCGTGAAAAATGCATGGCGCACCAAAAATTCAAAGGGCCCGGCACCGAACAACAAAACAACAACAACAAAAAAAACAACAAAGGAGATCGGATTAAAAGGGGGCAAGTTATTAACAATTTAGGAAACAAAAACTTCAACGGGCCCTGTACCGGGCCTCAAGGTGCCAAGGTCTTAATTGGAATGTGGAAATGGGGGAAAAGCAAAATGAAGAAAGATTCCCAAAATGAAGAAAATCGTATAAAAATGGGGCAAGTTATTAACAATTTAGGGCACAAAAACTTAAAGGGGTCCAGGGATTTCGGCATTTAAAAAATAATAATCTGAGCCTCAGGTGCATCAGGACTTGCCTTGGACTATCCATATCCAAATTTTCAGACTTCTAAGTGCTGTAGATTTTCCTAGCCATTGCACACAGATACACAAACAAATAACTTTCTTTTATTAGTATGGATGCATTTTCATTATATTAGTATTTTGAGAAAAGAAAATTAAAAAATACTTACACTTAGTTAAAACAAGTACGAGTTTTGCAACTGACATTAAAAATTTATGTATAGGAAAATCATTTTAAAATCTGTTAATCCGAAAAAATGTTTTGTTAAAGAACTCAAAGCAAAATTTTCTGAATTGTGTGGAAAAACCACAAATTGTAAATCACAAACAAAGCCTCAGGAGATATCTATAAATTTGTTATCTTACTTAGACATTAATTTTACACATTTCCAAAAAAATATTTACCATTTCTTCATATCATATTTCTTCTATGCAAATATTAACTCTTAACTACCGACATCTAAATAACTGGAGCGTGACAATCTTCCGGCAGTTTTTTTAACTGCTATCTTGAAATTTTAATTTTAAAGACTTCTTTTATTTCGGTTTATACTTCAGGGTTGGTACAATATTTCAAGTTACATGTGCAAAGCAAAATATACCATACAATACAATTTTAAATAAGGTATAAATTATTTAATTTCAAAAATGTTTTACAAATTTTATTATTATTTTTTAATTAAACCTTAAAATTTTGTAAATATCCAGATGCATTGCGTTCTGACAGAGTAACAATAACCAGTTAAGGATGAACTTCAAACGAAATTAATTGTTTTACGTCAAAGAAGACTAATATTTGATAGACTAAATAATGCCAAGATAATATATTTTTTGTGGAGGGGGTGGGGGGTGGAGGAGGAATAGAATATCATTTTCAGAATATTTTTGAAAGATATTTTCAATTTAAAAATAATTAAAGATCTGAACTAATTGCGCAAATTGCGATGACATAACGACAATTACTGGAAGTACATAGTAATACAGTCAACGACACAGGTAATAGAAACTCAAAAGACTAGAATTAAAAGAATAACAACTGCATTTCCTCTAGTTCAGATATGCTAAAATGCGGATAGTGGCCATTTCCATTACATCTCGTGACATAACTGCCCACTTTTACCCTTTTTTTCAAGACAAATAAAAATGTTTTGAATCAGAAAATTTATTTAAAAAAATACTTTTTGGTTCTTTGCGGTAATCATTTGATTTCATGAAGTAAAATTTCCATAATGAACAAAGGAAAGTTTTTTTTTTCACTAAGCAAATCATATTCAATGGTTGGAGTATCATAGTTGAGATTTTATTCCAACAGAGCGAAAAATGCCGGAACCAGGACTCGAACCTGGGTACTTTGGCTTGCCGTGCCAACGTTCTTCCTACTGAGCTATCCCAACGATATCCTGGCTGGAATGTTTCACTCTTTATTTGTTGGACATGGCTGCGAACTGCAGCACTAATTTTATTCACCCGAGCTATAACTATATAGCATTTACATCATGAATGTGATATAACACGTAAACTTCTGTATACCATGTAATTATGTCATAATGGACAGAGGAAAGTTTTTTTTTCAACTAGGCAAATCATATTCAATGGTTGGAGTATCATAGTTGAGATTTTATTTCAACAGAGCGATAAAAGCCAAAGTACCCAGGTTCGAGTCCCGGTCTTGGCATTTTCCGCTTGGTTGGAATAAAATCTCAACTATGATACTTCAATCATTGAATATGTAAAATTTCCAGTTCAAAATATATATACTTGACTTTTCGTAAAGGTTGGCTGCTATGCCATGATATCATTACATGTCACACAAAATAAGATAAGTTTTCTGCATAGCTTTGTAAACTACATTTCTTATTTTAAAGAAATGAACAAAAAAGTATGTGTCGAACTGAAGTTGCACACCATGTATTTTTGACTAAATAAATGGATTGAAATCCTGCTTTTCTATACATAAAATATACTTCAAGTAAATCCTTTTCAAAGACATGCAGGAGTGATTGTGGATTCATTAAAAAGTACCCGAAATTTTAGCGAGAATAGTGTAGAATCTAGAACAAAAGGACCGCCGGGGATGAATTTAATAAAAAAGGGCACTCTTGCGTCCTGTTAAAAAAAAACATATTTTGAACAGGTTTGTTTAGAATCCCTTTTATCAGTAGTACTCATACACAAAAACATACTGGTTTGAACCCATCATAGTATTTAGTCATACCTACCATAATTAAGGTTTGTGATAGGATCTTATACACAATGCAACGTGATGTTTACTTTTTGGTCTTCCTTTGTCTTATCATAAATTTCACATAAGAAACCATGGAAACTAGGATAATTGGTTAATAGACAATTTTGTCCTAAGTACTACAAGAATAAACCACGGTTCATATTCAATTTTAGAAATATAAAAATAGGAGTTTTACAGGGAAAAAATTATATTTTTTTAGGAGTATTTTTGAAGTTATAGAAAAAGATCAGTCAATCAATTTATAACAGGGGAAAAACAGAAAAGTACGAATATTGAGATTTTTTCCGCGGCCGATTGGCGAATTTAGCGATTTTTTCCCGTGATCGACTGGCGAATTTCGCGGTTTTTTCGCGCGTTCCATTAAAGTAATTAGGTTTCTATCAGAAAAACCGGAATTCCGGCATTGAAAAACGAAACAAATACCGGCATTCCCGCAGATTTCGCTTAGCGACTGACACCCTTGCTAGCGCTTATAAAATTCCTTAACAGTTCTAAGTGACAAACAGTTTTATAGTGCCTGTGAATATTCTTCGTTTCTATCAGACAAAATCAAGGTAAACCGTTTGTTCTTAATCAATAATTGTTAATTTATAATTACTTTAAAAGAATATTAATAAGTTTTTACTACTTTACACATTTTCAAGGACCGACACCAGTATGCTCATAATTACATAAAGTGGCATGACTTAAAAAATCTGGCGTGATCCCGCTCGAATATGAACTGTGGTATGAACTAGCTATCTAGAAATTTAAAAAAAAGGATTTTTTATTTTGACCTATTTTCTATAATCTGGGAAGAATGGATTGGATCCCCATAGTCACTTTAATTTAATAATACGGTTAAGTAAGGAACATTCCCATTCACGTGAGCCCCATCTTCATAGGGAATTTTCCTAAGCTACGGATAATGCAGGCCGCCATATAATTCGCATGATTGGCTTACAAACACATATAAATTTGAAAATATCCTATTTTAGATTCTATAACTAAGAGGAAAACAAAGAAAAATTAATATTTATAAAATATAATAACTTTTTAAATCATCTAATTACTTTTGGGGCATCAAGAAGGTTTTTTTTTTTAAGTTTGGTTAAACTGTCTCCAAACAAAACTCATTTCATTTTAACATAAACAAGAATGACAAATCATGCGTCAAGCATAGATTATGAAACACTTTCCAACATATTCAGAACACTGTTCAGATTAAAAAGGTGAAAAATAAGTAAACAAGGTCAAGGTCAAATCGGGCGGGAGGCCTACCTTTCGGCTTAAGCTGAACTAACCCCGCCCACCCCAATAATAAGCAAACAATTTGGAAAACGCATAACACATTTGAAAACCCAATTTCAGAAATTGTCATCAATAATCGGAAAAATATCAGAATTATTTTGTACAGCCCTGTAAATGATATATAGATATGCAAATCTATTACATAGTATGCAAAAATTAGTTCAGTTAGGAAACTTATAGCACAGGTGAAAATTCATCCTCAGCAATTTCCGGCAATGAACGAAAATGTACTCAAGATCTTTTCTGCAACTCTGTATATTATCTATAGAATTTATACACAACAAGTAATATGCAAAAATTAGATAAATTAAAAAACGCATATTGCAATAGAAAATGCACTTCCAGCAATTATTGATTATTCACAGTACTATTACCGAATACTTTTGTGTGTCCCTGTAAACGAACGATAAATGCTACGCACACTATATTTATTCTACAGTAAGTATCTTTCAGTGCACCTCAGTGATGTATATCAATTTCAATATGTTTGAAATAGTGTAACATCATTAAAATGCAAACGATTTTCCCCATAGACCGTAATGTGACGGAATTCTTTTGAGTGTCCCTGTAAAGGAGCTGTACATGCTACACACTTCATTTTCATTACCAAACATGCCATGGTAAACCTCAATAACGTATATCAATTGCATTGCAATCCGAGTATATGTACGCGAGTTAGAGCACGGACAGAAAGACGGACAGACAGACAAACCGAATTCATAAACACTTTTTCAGTATGTTGGAAAGTGTGAAAACGAATGACAGAGCGCCTTTTCTCCCTTGGAACTAAATTTAGTGATTGTGGAGTGAGGAGTTTTTGTTATTCATATGAGCATTATGAATTATGAAGGGCTGTTTTCAAAGGATGTTTATTCAAAGCAAAATCATCCATTATACAGTATCTCTGCTCCTGCTTCAAACAATGAAATCCGTATTTATATAGGAATAGCTTTAGAGGATTTCATTGAACCAAAAGTACAAAATTGCTGAAATGTTTCGGGTGTCGTGGTGTTATTTAAACCAACCTTTCACGTTTGAGGAATTAAACGTTATTGAAGAGACCTAAAGCCTAAACGTTTATCCTTTCACTGTTAATTTTATTTAAAAAAATAAGTCATAATATGGGAGGAATAGTTTTAGTAAGGAAAGAGCTTCAACCATAGAAATATTTACTTTTTAAGTAGATGTACTGGAAAATGCTACAAAAACAGTTTAGAAAAGTTCTACTCGAAAAAGTATATCCAGTCTAATCAGATTATTTATCTTAGGAGCTTTCGTGCAATAAGTGAGAAAATAAAAATCGTTAACATAAAGTATCATATAATAATTAATTCTTCAGCAGAGCTGAAATTACGCTGTAAATTACGGAAATACAAAGGATGTGAATTATTGGTAATTAATTGGTAAAGCACTTGGTGCGCTATACCAAGGGATCTGGGATCGATACCCGGTCTGGACATTTTTTTACTCTGTTGGATGTACACTGTTTAGTGAAGTGATAATTCACATCCTTTGTATTTCAGTAAAGTATCATAATTAAATTTTTTTACATGTTTCATATTAAAATAGGCATCATTTCCGCCGTTAGTAACATAAATAAAGTCTCGTATAAAGGACTTAAAATGGCATTTTTTTTTTGCTTTGCTTTAAGCTGCTCATTACTTGCGTTGATTATTAAAAATGTTATGAAAAAATACTTTTCTGTTGTTTCCACGACGAGAGATAAAAGATATTTCCACAAAAATGTTTATTAAATTTATAAAATTTTGTTTTTCAATCTATACCTAATAGGAAAGCATTAAGTTTTTCAAACAAACATAATTAATGTTTACATCAAATATTTACAAATTCACTTTATTCAGGAACCATGGGCGTAACCAGATTATATTTTTGAGGGGTATACAGAAGTATTTCAGGAAGAGGGTACATAATAGTATTTTTGTAAGGAAATTTCATAATTCATAGATCTAAATAGTACTGCAATGTACCTTAAGTAGGGTTAATGAAGGTTAGGTGCCCCATCGGGTTAGTTGCCCTAGTTACTGTATTTCAGCTATTGGATATGTGGCAGAGCTAGTGACGTTCTTCTACTCTAAATTGTTATAAAAAAAGGTAGTAGACGAAGTTACAGCTATGTAGTTCTTCAAATAAATGTTATATTAATCAAAGAAAGGTAAGTTTGGCTTTTGTTTTATGTTCTTGTAAGATAAAGACAGGTAGAAGAGGAAATATAATGTACTTATTAGAGATTTTTCATGAAATATTTAGTGAATGTTGTTGAAACAGGTATTAAGTAAATGTGTTAATTATAGGTTGCAGCCATAGTTATTCCTACTTCCAGAGATACTGGTTGGGGCATCTATCCCGGATTAAAAGGATACATGCCCCACCGGCATCGGGGATCATATTAGAAGTATAATAACTCTTTATGCTTCTTTATTTATTTAAATAATACTCCTTTTATTGTTACCAATTTTTCTCCCCTCCCCCTTAATTTAAATGACATAAGTTTAACCTTCAGTAGAATATATAAAATATTTTGAACTCATTCATTATCAAACATAAAAATCTAACGCATTTAATTTGAGAATTTTAAATTTGCTTCCCGAATTAGTTTTTAGAGTTTGTACATCGAATATAAGTATGGGGTGGGGTGGTAATCCCTCTTAGTTTAGACTAAAAAATTTAGCCTTCGTTAGAATTATCTGATTGGCTTCAAATTTTGTATACCCATTTATTCGAATAATTGGGAATAGCAAATATCCTTTGATATGGGAGTGTAATGCAAAATTAGTATTCAGAGTCTGTAAACTCAATAAAAAAAAACAAATTTGACGTAAATGGGATATTAAGTCAAATGCAAATCCAGATTTTAAATTGTAAATGTTAATTACCTATGCTTCATATTATTTTACGTATGGCGCATAATTAGTACCGAGTCACACAATTTCTGTTAACGCTTCAGTAAAGAAAGGATTGCATCTTTCCCTATCAAGTGGGTTTCTAACCCTGAAGTATAACCTTGATATATGGCAAAAATCAGTGATTATTTTTTTTTGATAAAAACACTATTTTATATGGTATTTATATTAAAGTTATATTTTGTAAGATGTTCTACATAAAATTTGGAGTAGAGAGGTTACATGTGCACTACAAAAATCATTGCTATAAAAATGAAAAATGAAGGGGGGGATTAAGTAGGGCAACTATCCCGGACTTACCCTATTTCTAAAACACATAAAAAAAAAACAATCTTCGTGTACCTAACTTGGAATGTAAGCCGAAAGTCCCATTACCTCTGTATACTTTGCGACAATGGAAGGTTTTGAATCTGAAGTAAATACAGACGAGATATATTACCTAAGAAAGCTGAAGGCAACAATTTATTTCAGAGTGTCTGTGTGTACACCATTATTTTCATAACAGAAGGTCTCCAGCTAAAGTTTGAAATTGTACACGCAGTATTACATGATTTAGCTGGCTACACATGAGTCCATATACTCTCCAAGTTTCAACGATGGGAGAAGAATCAATGGGAGACTCTCTTAGAAGATATTTAAATTTTTTTCTGCATGCGATACTAAACCTCCTTCTATGTTTTTTGTTCAATTAATAAAACAGAAAGAAAAACGTTTGCAAAATTAAAAAAAAATTAAAAATTGAAAAATTAAAAAATCACTTAGAAAAATTTAATTTTTTTTTTATAATTTCAAAACTCTAAGAACATTTTTATATCCGTTAGTCAAGAAAAAAAAGAAACATCCAAGAAAATATCGGGGCGGTCAGCTATACGCCTATGAGTACCACTAAGAAAGTATATGAGTGTACAGGGCATGAGGGAGCACATAACCATAAGCATAATTAGCACCGAATCACACAGTTTTTGTCAACGCCTCAATGAAGAAAGGATTGCCTTTGTTGAAGGATAAATAATGTCTTACCTAACTGATACGTAAAGAAAAATACTCAACGTTGACGAAGGAGGATTAGTGTATCGTCACGTTAATCGTTCTAAACTCATTCCATTGTGCAAATGATCTGGTATCCGTCCAATAAAGCTGCATAATTTTGATTTTTTTATAACAAAAGCTTTTTGTTACCTTCAAGCGGGTGCGCTTCAATCTTTCGCACGTGCAGGCATATGACGTATTTTTGCGCACAGTATTCCATTACAAATGCAAAACATTTCATAACAGTTATAAAAGCAATTATGCACGTAAGTAGTAAAAAATGATTTTTTTTTATTTACGTGCCATTTGTTAGAACAGAGTTTCGGAAAAGTCACCTTTGTCGTAAAATTTGCGGCAGCACGCTCACTGGAAGGTTAATTAAATCCACTATTTAGTTTTAATAATTTTATCTATTTGAATTATGCAGCTTTTTCAGTAAGGTATCCAACAAATAAAAATAATTTTTAGATCATTTAGAAGCCTGTGAACTCTCGTGTAAATAGACATGGATAAACTCGAACGATGCCACAGAGAGAAAAAAAAAAGCATATCCGCGTAGCCTATTTCCGAGAGGGTACCTGCAAATTGGAACTGACTTTTATGCTCGTTTCTTTTTGCAGGTACCCTGTCGGGAGATAAGAACTCCCCGAGTAAGAAGGTTTTTACTCTCTTGTGTTCAGTCAGACATGACAAAGTCTGAGGTATTGTTTGGAAAAGAAGAATCAGGCAGCATCCAGCCTACGCAAAGAAATCGAAATTTTCTCTATGACCTCGGGGGATAGGCGGCCTCTATTAAAAGAACCTCTGAGCTGAAGACGCTTTTTATGAGGATGAGCCATTCGCGTGAAAATTAAGCTGGCCGAGTCCACACGCAGTCTTTTGTATTGGTCGTGATCTTAATTTGCATTCATTTAGGACTTTGTTTTGATTTTATATTTAGAGCAAATATAATGGGAAAAGATTGCACATGGTCTAGGATAAAATTTATAATCACGTTTGATTCACGTTAACCAAGAAATGATAACCTATATGCATCCAGAATTACAAATGGCGTCTGAATGTATTTAGGTGAAATTTCCACTTTGAATTGCTTATTCAGATAACGCTTTTTGCAAAGGTATTTATTTTATATAAGTATAATATATGGATTTCTTTTAAGTAATGCAAATTCCAAAATACTGCAATATTCAGTAGAACCCTACGATTAAATAATTACGATTCATTACAAATAAACGATTAGTAGCGGACTAAAAGAATTTTTCAATTTCTATAAAATTACCCAATATTATATTTCTCCATTAACCAGGTTTCCCATAATGCGGAATTTCAACGTTATACAGTATTTTTCTGCAGTACAATAATTTCGAATTGAACAGAACTGAACAGAAGGATTTTATAGCAAGTCTCAACCTTTGATATGAAGCAAAAAGACATTAATATGCGTGCGCGTTAAATCCGTGAAATTTATGATGCATTTCTAAGAAATAAGCAAAGAGAGAGGGATAAGAATGTAAAGATCTTCCCGTTTTGTTAAAGATCAACACTGTTGTATCTGTCATAGGAGGTCATGTTGCTTCAAATGACATATATATCTCCACAAGACTCCTAAGACGTTGATGTTAGTAGAATTCATGACTATGCGTGTTGCCTTTCGACAGTTTTCTAACTGTTAAAAAAGTATTCGAATTGAAATTATAAAATTATATTTAAAAAAAAATCTCCAATACATGAGCATAGAATAGGACGAAAATTGTCTTTGAACAGCCTCTAATAAAACATGTGCAAAAGTGTCATAGATATGTGCGCTAACAGTTATTAACAGCTTTTATAATTTACTGCATTTTTTTTTTTTAAGAAATGCCCTTTTTTATTAGTAAAAGTGTTTCTGATGATCGTGCAATATAGCGCAATGTAGTCAATCTGTAGCGAATATATTTTAATAGTTTCATATATTAACGATCTATGAACTCACACTGTAAAAGAAGAAGGTAATGTACAATCTTTCCTGTCAACTTTATACATATTATACACTATTTCAATTATTGCATCAAAATATGGCATAAATGTTTAAGAAAAATTAAGTGCATAAAGCTTAGGCATTTTAGTGTTTTAATGAACTGCCAACGAATCCAGCCATCGATGTTTTCTGTGACTTAAATATATTTTTGTAGAAAAGCAGAAACTTTCACTTATTTGAAACATAAATTTATACATTCCACTTTTATGACGAATATTTTCCTCCAAATATATATTGTAATGCTACAAAGAACTGCAGTAGTTGAATGTAAACTACAGAATTTGTAAGTGAGGCGCTGATAAGCAAATAGTAAGAAGAATAACAGATGATATTAGCAATATTTTTTTAGTATCACAAGTCTTTATATAACGAGGCACGAAGTCGATGAGGTGATTTATATTCACTTGTGGTTTCTCTTTCTAAGCTGAATTTATAATAGTACTCATAGAGGATGCATGAGACAAACTACAGAATGTATAGCTGTTCGACTGACAATTCTAAGAATCACATTTACCTGTTTTCCTAACAACCAATGTCTGAGCTGACTTTTATTTAATTTTTTTACAGGCGCCAGGGTTGTAACTGACGAGCAATGAGTTATGTAAAAGACAAACATAAGTCTGATGATAATTGTTGTTTTCTGTGATGTGTTTGTTCGAGGTCGTCCGTGATTGTGCATTCATGAAAATTTTCCTCTGTATTTGCAGTTAATGATATATCATTAACTATATGATTGTTCATTCATGGAATTTTTCATCTGGTTTTATAATTAATGATATATATTTATATAAAACGGAAATAAATCTTCTAAACTGATTTTAATGAATCTATTATTTCAGAAGTACTTATTACGCTTTCTTTTTTTCTCTCTCATTTATATTTGAAACAGAGACGAGGATGTTTGAAGGAACAAATTTTTTCAATATATCTGAGTGAGAAAAAACTGGTAAAGCAGGCAAGCATACTTAGATTTCAGATAATTTTCTCCCCTAAATTTGGCTGAAGTGGTTAAGAAGCTAAAAAGTTATTAAAAAAAATACCGAGTTTGATATGGATTTAAGATTTAATAAACTAGAGATTACGGCTGTTGGCTGGTACAATGGTTGCATTGGATTTAATAGATTTTTCTAAAATTTTATATTATGGAAGATATATTTGCATTGTGTTTAAAACTGTTTATTCATGATTTTTAAAAATAAAAAAATATATACAATTTTTTTTAAAGTGAAAAATTATATAAATCAATTCTGTAGTCTTCACTCGTGTGTTACTTTACTATCAAGATACGAAAGATTACGAATCGAAAACGAACTTCTTGGGAGCACAAATATATATTTTCTGCAATACAATTTCATTACAAATTTAAATTATCAAATTATCAAATGATTGATTTTGCTCTTTTTGTTAATACAGATTGAATTCGAATTGCTTCTATCTCAAAATCTATAATAATAAAGATAGAACTTTGTCTGTTTGTGTGTGTGATTATCGGCTGTGTTCTGAAGAGTCCGCTGCACGCAAAGCTACAAAATTTGGTGAGAAGGTACTTTTGCACCCCGAAGCCCGATTTTGAAATTTTTGATTAGATTTTTTTAATGTAATTTTTATGCGATTTGTAGCGTTTTTACACGTTTTGCAGCGATTTTTCCACATCGGTAACAGGATTCTTGTTCCAATCTTTTAGCCCAATATAGTAAATTTTGTCCTCTTTCAATAAAGTTTATTCAGAATTCGTACAGAGATTTTTGAATTTTTGACGATTGTTTTCTTTCGACACTAAGAAAATTTCCCCAGACTGCTTAATTGGTTCGTTGGTTGCTTCCATTTCGGCCTCAGTTATGCTCAAAATCTTTATTTTTAGGCGTGTTCGTAATTATATAAATACGTAGCACCTATAGCCGTCATCTGGTCCACCCGTCTGTCCGTCTGTCTGCATATAAGAGCGCAAAAACTACCCAACCGAATGGTTTAAATTTAATATATATAATCGTTGCAGTATTTTGTAAAGTCATTTCAAATTTTATGAAAATTGAATCAAAACTTAAACAGATATTAATAAGTTTTCTTCATTCTATTTAATCCTATCATACGTAATTAATTTAATAATATCCCATGATAGGTAATGATTCTAGGTTGCCATAGTGATTACGTCCTATTTAAGATGGAGTCCTATTATTTCCGTATTACTGAATTTAAAAACCGAATTCGCATACTAAAATTGTTTAATTATAGCAATCATATAATATACCGACAGTTTCTTGGATGTTTCCGGAGAAATAGGTATTAAATGGAAAAAGAGTCAAAATATGGATTTCAAGCTCTGAAATTTTCAAAGCTAGGCTTAAGTTTCCCATTGTAATTTTCAATAAATGTCAGCAAAAGATAAAATGTTGCCAACTTAAATTTACTTATTTTATTACGGAAATTAATCATATAATAACAGACGATATAATTCATTTCACGGAAATAATAACGATGATTTTTTTACATTGTCTTGTATTGGATATTTGCGTATAGTATAATTTTAATGTAACAGAATTGTAATTAATTGTTTGTGAAAGTGTATTGAAATTTAATTTCACAACATAAAATTAATATCTATAATATGAAAATCTGTACATAAAATAGATTTTGTATTCATGTATTTTTGTATAAGAGAGCAACAGCTATTGCCCTAAGATCTGAATATTTATAAAACTAGTTATTTTACGAACGCACCTCATTTGTCATGTTTGACGTACAATTTCCAACTTGTTTTTTCTCTTTTTAGCTTGTGGAGAGTTGATAATTCTTTACAGATAAAAAAATAACAATTTTAAAAGGGAAGGGAGAGTTATTTATTATTCCGATTTGGATTTTTTGATTAGATTTTTTAAATTTCCTTTTTATTTCCTTTTTCAGGTTTTGAAGCTTTTTTTTTTTTGTTTCAAATGATGTTACAAATCGCCCATTGGATGTGAAATAGTGATGGGCGATTCTGAAAAATTTGATAATCGATCAACATGGATACTGTATAAAACAACATCGATTAAAAAAATAATGGATTAACAAATTCTAGTATCGATGTTTTAGAATCGATTCTTACAGATAGCTTAAAAAAAGTAACTCCTAAATTTATCGATTAAATGGAAGGAAATTTGATCATACATCGTGATAATGGAAATTAGCAGATAATAATCGATATTTCTGGCGCTCATTTCTTTAGCATAGCAGTATATAATATATTAGCTACTGTCAAATTTTGTTTCAAGGCAGTTTTTTTGTTTCTTTTCAGGTAAAATTGTTATCTTTTCAATTTAGAGGTCGGGGGTACTAAGAGTGAATTAGGGAAGGGGATTGGGGAATGCGTAGGGAAAGGAAACAAGGGGTGGAGGGGGAAGAGGGCAGTGTTGAATTCAGGGGGTGGCTTGTGGGGGCATTCACCCTTGGATCATTGAAATCCCCCCCCCCCCCGAAAGATTAGTGAGATTTTAAGCTTTTAATGGTTATAAAGTGCAATTTCGCCCCGGAACTCTACAATGCCTCCCCCCCCCCCGGAGCCACAGAAATCCCTCCCGGAAAAAAGTGTCTGAATTCAACATTGAAGAGGGCTAACTATATTTTAGCTAGAATTTCTTGTCCGAATTTAATAAAAATTTAGAAAGAAGTAGGGCTGATGCCCAAGCCGCCGAAAATAAAAGATCCTGAATGTGAGATAAAAATTAAGGGATGGGGCAGTCTCCCTCCCCCCGTAATCATAACTTTTTAATTATGGTCAGATTTGAAAGGGACCTTTTCTGATATTCTTCCCAAGTCATTTGGTTAATAACTAAACATTTGTATTATATCTGCAACTGTTTGTCACCACTATTTAAGAATAAGGGGGGGGGGTGTTTTGACCACACGGGGGGCACTTTTCTAAATTTTGCCGATACCCCTCATGTGATATGTCGTCGGAAAGGTCTGTGACCGCTTAATCATATTATGCATCTCCCGTGTCCATCCCCCACTTTGACCCTCCCAAGGGGGGTACTTTTCTAAATTTTGCACACAACCCTCATGTGCTATATCGTTGGAAATGTCTGTGATCGCTTAATCATATTATGCATCTGAGGTGTCTATTCCCCCCACTTTGTCCCCAAAAGGGGCACTTTTCTAAATTTTGCCTATACCCCTCATGTGATATATCGTTCGAAAGGTCTGTGACCGCTTAATCATATTATGCATCTCCGGTATCCAGCCCCTACTTTACCACCCCCCAGGGGGTACGTATCTAAATTTTGTACACACCCATCATGTGCTAAATCGTTGGAAAGGTCTGTGACCGCTTAATCATATTATGTATCTCCGGTGTCCATCGCCCTACTTTCCCCCCACAAGGGGGTACTTTTAGAAATTTTGCACGCACGCACCCCTCATGTGATATATCGTTGGAAAGGTCTGTGAACGTTTAATAACGTTAATTCATATTATGACCGATATGCGGTGCCGACTCGACATCTATAGCCTTAATGATTTCAGTGTCCGGAGTTCGTGTAGAACAGATTGCGCCTCCTGGGGGTGAAACGTGGAACTAATGCATATCGCAGACGACTGCTATACGGTACCGGAGGCATCGGGAACCCGACCCGTTCAGTTAGAGGTTTATACTATTCCATGTACAAATTAAGGGATTATCCGGTGCCGAAGGCAGCGGGGACCCGGGTTGGAGGTTCGTTCGGTTAGAGGTTTACACTATTGGATGTGCAAATTATCGGATTATCCGGTGCCGAAGGCAGCGGGTACCCGATCCGGAGTTTCGTTCGGTTCGAGGTTTATCATATTCGAGGTTTTACAAGATTCGAGGCCCCGATGTAAATTAAAGGCCCGCTAGCCGGCAAAGCCAGTTAGTTAGTTCATTAAGTTGTATTTTTTAAGTTCGTCCCCTTTCTGCTCCCCCCCCCCCCCCAAAATCATAACTTTCTTAGTTATGCGCAGGTTTGAACGGGACCTTTTGTGACATTCTTTCCAAGTCATTTGGTTAATAAATAAACATTGGTATTACATCTGCAACTGTTTGTCACCATTATTTATGAGCAATAATCAAAAATTTCGGCTTTTTTTCAATTAAAACACTCTTTTCTTGGATTAGAGCCACATTACTCAGGGTTATCGTTAGCTAGGTTGTGTTGCTCAAGTGTTTCAAATGTTTGTATAAGTTATATTTTAAAAATTTCTCCGTGCTCGGTCAAGTAAAACAGTAAAAATTCCAGACGTTTAGAGTTTAGAACCAAACCCGCTGAGTTATGATAGTTTGAATTTTATGAAATATCGGAGCTTTCTGACACTAAATAATCATCTGCTTGTTTTTAATGTTTTTCAAGAGTACACGTATGATAATACTTTAAAACTTATTTTTAAATTAATGTATCAATATAATGTATTTATTTCACTAGATAACCTGATAGTATATAAAAAACATAATAATAGTTCCAATGTTGTTTGAATCAAAATTAGCGCTATATAAGAGCTGCAAAAAAGTGACATCAGAAAGGGAGGGGTATTAAGCGAGTGTGACAACCTGTGACATTCGGGGAGGAAGGAGGAGGGGTCTTAAAGTTGCGAAATTAATGGATATCCCCTTATCCCTTTTCAAAAAGATTCAGAACCAAGGAGGAATCAAATACATTCTCATACTATAGCAGTCACAGTGGTTGTAGTTAAATATTGCTAACAGAATATATAGTTGGTTGTGCGCTGTTAAGCAAAGTGAAAAGAAAATTCACATCCTTTGTAGTACTATTTAAAGAATATGTAGATTTCAAAATTAATTAAAAATGGAGGTCTGTTCTATTTAAAATAATTGCGCCTGAAATAAAAAGCATTTCTCACTATTCAAGCAATTTAATTTATACGGGTCGATTCAACAAGAACATTTATACAAATCAAACAGATTATACTTTAAAATAGATAATATTTTTAAAGTATTGTAAAATTAAACCTGGTTCCCATAAAAAAGAAATATAGTGCATGTAAAAAGCAAACACGTCAGTATGCAAATCCATTTGAAGTTTTAACAGCAATAGTCGAATGTTTCAACTGTGGAAGTTTCATAATCGCTATAGCAGTTCTTTAAAAGTTTTCTGCAGTTTTGTTACTCATGCTGTTAAGCCAATCATATTATACCTTATTTGTGAATATTGATTTGACAGTTTAAGCAGGTGTGCGCGAATCCGCGTGTTTATGAGCAAATTGTCACCGCGTTTTCCGAACATTAATTCGAATAATAATCTTCGCCTTATTTAATGAGAGACGATATGCGATTAAAGAAGGCAAATATTGCTATTTGGAAATAGGGTCGACAGTTGACACGCTAGTACGAGGGTTCGCCACCACTGGTTTAAGAGATATATTGGAGCACTGAATTTCCAGAGATGTCATGGCCACCATTTTAGAATTTTTGATTTTTTATGTATTTTTTATGTTATATAATAATATAGTATTAAAACCCCTTCACAACGAGCGTCACGTAAACGTGACACAAAATGTGCTCCGAGTTCTTCATTATATATAACCAGTAATTGTTAATTTAAGATTTTGCCTTATTTAATCGAAGCATTTCTGTGATTAAATTAGGCAAAAATTTCTATTTTTAAAAACGGGAGATTGAAGATAAAAAATTCTGTAAAGAACTGTCGTCGCGAAGAGGTTAAGACAAATCAAACACCTAAAAAAATAAAAAATAAACAGTTCTTGATAAAATCAGTTTGATAATTTAAGAGTTATGACTGTATATACTACATTTTTCTAGAAAAATATACATAACATATATGACAAACTTTTTCTTTTGAACTTTACCAATACTCTTTTAATTATATTTTGTTCACGTATTAAGAACTAAAACAGAAATTTAAACGCTGGAAGTATGGCTTACAGTTCTAAGAAAACACTTAAAAATTAAAGAATTCTTCTTAGATTGAGTTAAAACCTTGAACTTGGAAGCTTCGAACAATTTCCGGACAAATGACTCCCAGCCTCGAGAGAAGTGATGCGGTAAATTATATGACTAAAATGCTGAGCGGAACAATGACCTCGAAAGTGAAATCGAAGAAAATTGCCGCTGTCAGACTTGAGCACTTAGTTATGTCACTGACGAAAACAGAAGAAAGCTTCCAACGATTATAATAGGATGATTTTGAATAGTATTTCAGTTTATCGTTTTCATTTTGATAAAAGTTTAGAAGTGTTTTGGCTTCTGGGTATAACTGTAGTCAAACGGAATTGCTGATTTTTTTTTTCTCTTCTTTTTCGCAACTCTTTAGTACTCTTTATGATTTTTTTTTTAGTTTTATTTAATTTCTCGTTTTAGACAAAATGCATTAAAAAATATAATAAAATAAAATAAAATATTTTTTATTTTTATTATAGAATAATGTTACATGATATTTTAGGAACGTTTAGGAAATATCTTTTATGCTTAAATTTAAAATGACGTTATACGATAAGAAAAAGTAATTTCTTATTACCATTCTAATTATTACTTTCTACATTAAAAAAAAAAAAAAAAAAAAAAAAAAAAAAAAAAAACGCTGTCAGACTTGAGCACTTAGTTATGTCACTGATGGAAAGCAGAATAAAACTTTTTTTTTTTCAGTTTTATTTCATTTAAACAAAACGCATTAAAAATATTTTTATTATAGAATGATGTTACATGATATTTTAAGAAAGTTTAGGAAAGATATTTTATGCTTAAATTGTTTTGGCTTCTGGGTATAACTGTAGTCAAACAGAATTTCTGATTTTCTTCTCTTTTTTTTCTGTAACTCTTTACTACTCTTTATGATAATTTTTTTTAATTTGATTTTTCGTTTTCGACAAAACAAATAAAAAAATAAAATAAAATAAAATAAAATATTTGTTATTTTTATTATAGAATGATGTTACATGATATTTTAGGAAAGTTTAGGAAAGATCTTTATGCTTAAATTTAAAATGACGTTGTACGACAAGAAAAAGTAATTCTTATTGCCATTCTAATTATTACTTTCTACATGAAAAAAAAATTGCTGCTGTCAGACTTGAGCACTTAGTTATGCCACTGATGGGAAACAGAAGAAATCTTCCATCGATTACAGTTGGAGGATTTTGAATAGTATTTTAGTTTATCGTTTTCATTTTGATAAAAGTTAAAAGTGTTTTGGCTTCTGGGTATAACTATAGTCAAACGGAATTGCTGATTTTTTTCTCTTTTTTTTTTTTTTTTTCTTTTCGCAACTCTTTATAAGAATTTTTATTTTAGTTTTATTCGATTTCTCGATTTAGACAATATGCATTAAAAATAAAATAAAATAAAATATTTGTTATTTTTATTATAGAATGATGCTACATGATATTTTAGGAATGTTTAGGGAAGATCTTTTATGCATAAATTTAAAATGACGTTGTACAACAAGAAATAGTAATTCTTATTGCCATTCTAATTATTACTTTCTACATGAAAAAAAAGTCCTTCCGGCCTGTACCGGGAGTAAAAGGAGCTTTCATAGTCCAAGTTTTTAAAAATTCAACCCATTTTACTCAAACACCCGAAGCTAAAATGCTTGGAACCCGATTATAAACGATTCAATCCCGGTTTTCGTTAATACTCAATTTGAACGCGAATTTCAGCATGAGAGTTACAGCATAACAAAAATCAAATTGTTCCAACATGTCAGCCACCCTAGAATTTAAAACTGCCATATCTCAGCCATTTTTTAAGATAAAGCCAAAACAAAAAATTTTTACAACTTTTTCAATTTATAATTTTTTATACATATTTTTGAATTTTTAAAAAACATTTCAAAAATTTAAATTGCCACCATTTTGAAACAAGATGGCGCATGAAGCTGGCCAACGAACTCGGTTGAGACCTTGATATGCTCTGTACTCATGATCAGTCATATTCATATCGGTTCATAAATACGAATGTTACAGCATAACAAATTTCAGATTGTTTCAAAATCTCAGCCACAGTAGAATTTCAAACTGCGATATCTCAGCCATTTTTTAAGATATAGCCAAAACAAAACATGTTCCAGAATCCTTGTATCATGTTCTAACACTTAACAGAAACATTCTTTTCAATTTATAAATTTTTTGTACATCTTTTTGAATTTTTAAAAATTAAAAAATTTTTAACTGGCCGCCATTTTGAAACAAGATGGCGGATGAAGCTAGCTAACGAACTCGGTCGAGACCTTGGTATGTCCTATACACATACTCAGTCACATCCGAATCGGTTCAAAAATAAGAGAGTTAGAGTATGACATACATAAGATATGTCACTAATCCCGTTGTACTACATTCTAATTCATAATTTCATAGTTTTTGTTGGTGTTTCGGTAATGTTTCATTAATGGTTATATATTATCATTCAAATTATTATGCTGCATATGCGCATGTAATTATGAATGTAAGTTATTTATGATGTTTTTATATTATGATATCTTTTCATTTTGAATTTCAATAATTTATCTTGATCTATTTTCTTATACATTTTGGTATCGTATATATATATATTTAAATATATAAATAATGGTGCTAATTGATTTTAGCAAGCTTTTAAATATTATACGCTTTGATCTGTGCTGCAATTACGGATTATCCTTGTGTATTTTTATTTGATTTCTACTATGTAGATATCTGATACCTCGTTATAGGAATTTCCAATAATTTTTGCATTATTATCATCGCAAAGATTCAATATATGAATTTCACTAATCCCGTTGTACTACATTCTAATTCATAATTTCATAGTTTTTGTTGGTGTTTCGGTAATGTTCCATTAATGGTTATATATAAATAAATATATATACATAAATCAACATTTGAACGGGTGGTTTGGGGGTCTGGAGTTCATGATCGGTGAAAATATATCAAAATTTTTTGGAATTGCTTTCCTCCGAACGGCTGCAATAGGTAGCTTTTTGTAATGAAAGCTACCTAAAAATTGCTGCTGTCCGACTTGAGCACTTAGTTATGTCACTGATGGTTGGTTGGTTGGTTGGTTATTTATTACGGCCGATTATCTGCGCTAGGGATATAGGCCGGCGGGGGTCTTTCTAATGTCACTGATGGAAAACAGAAGAAAGCTTTCATCGATTATAATAGGATGATTTTGAATAGTATTTCAGTTTATCATTTCCATTTTGATAAAAGTTTAAAAGTGTTTTGGCTTCTGGGTATAACTGTAGTCAACGTAACTGCTGATTTTTTGCTCTTTTTTTCCGCAACTCTTTACTTGTCTGCATGAGAATTTTTTCTTTTTTTTTTATTGATTTCTCGTTTTAGACAAAACGCGATAAAAATGTAATATAATATAATACAATATTTATTATTTTTTGTAGAATAATATTACATGACATTTTAGAAACGTTTAGGGAACATCTTTTCTTCATCATAAAGTTAAAATGACGTTGCATGAAAAAAAAAGCAATTTATTATATTACTGTTTTAATTATTATTTTCTAAAAAAAAAAAAAAAAAAAAAAAAAATCCGTTGTCAAACTTGAACAGTTAATTGCGTCACTGACGGATAACAGAAGAAATCTTCCATTGGTTATGAATATTTCAGTTTATAATTTTCATTTTGATAAAAGTTTAAAAGTGTTTTGGCTGTGGTAGTCAGCGGAATTGCCGTATTTCTTGTTATAAATGATTCTCAACTTTTTACTACTGAGCATGAGAAATATATATATATATATATATATATATTTATTTATTTCCCGTTTTAGATAAGATGAAATAGCCCCAAAAGCTTTCGATTTTAAACGTTTTGTCGAATATTTAGAGTAATACATGATGCATTCTTGTGGAACTTTAGGAATATAAAGAACATTTTTGGCTTCATGTTTTAAAGAGAAGGTTAGATCACTATAGGGCAATTAGGCAACCAACAAAAAATTGAATAAATAAATAATATTTTCCATCACCCTGTAAAATATAGTGCTATAAATGATCTGTAGCAGTAACACATGATTATATGTATCTGGTGAAAAAATTGAGTTCATTTGTGTAATAGCACGTATATTCACGAAGATATAAAGGTTTCTTTAAAAATTTCAATAACTTTTCGCGCGTGTTTCTGATTTCTAGAATGCAGGGTTCCAAACAAATGTAACGCCACTTTAACAAATGTAACGCCCACAAATTTGACAGAGTACGATACAGACAAAATAATACAATTATAATATAGATATATTGAATATTTGATGACATATGAGCATTTTTATGAACTGCGCATGCGCAAACGATTTCAAAGATTTCCTTTTTCTTGATTTGGCAGTCAACTCATAAAAAAGCCAGTCGAATAGTGTGAAAATTTAGAAAGATATCGGTGATTTAGTGAGATGAATTTCAGATGCTTTCTAAAAGTAGCTAGACCAGTCATACTCAACCTGCGGCCCGGTGATCTTTTATGTGCGGCCCGAGACACATAATCATTAATCACTCTTTATAAAATTAATTGAGATGTTATGAAAAGTTTTTAATATTTTCACTGTTCTTTTATATATTTTCATGGGAAGACAATTTCTTGTTATTTATAATTACTAATTTAAAATTACCTTAAATTATCTTAAATGTCGTTTCCTTAGTCAAAGTTTTTTTTGCATATAGTTTTACTTGTGCTACAGTAGTGTATACATTTCTTAATCCTGAGCACTAAACAAACATTATTTCAAATTAATTTATTCTGCACTATATATTTCTGCATTAAAAAAAAGTTTTTGCATTGAGGAAAAAAAAAATGATTATTAGAAAAAAAAAAAAACCTTGATTTTTTTTTCCTTTTGAGAATTTGGAATTGCTGCATTGTTATATTGTTACGTTTTATACTTATCATATAGCTAATAAGGCTTATTGGGGTTAAATATTTATCGCAGAAAAAATTGGCAGCAAATAGTTTTATACCACTATATCAAAAGAACAATGTTCGCGACATTTGCTATAGAAATCTACACTATATGGCCATTAATGACCGGCAACTTTCAATTTTAGACATTTTGTGGAATATTTAAAAATGTACTTGTCAGATTCTTCTGGAATTTTAGAATTAAAAAGAACAGGTTTGACGTCATATTTATCAACGTCGATTTGATAAGTAGTATAATTAGGGGGCCAAAAAAATTAAACTTGGGATCACCCTGTAAAATATAATGCACAAAATGATCTATCGCTACAGAATATACATAGGCAGACATTGTACAATATGTGTATTCATTTGTGTAAGAATAGCATGTATATTAAAAGAGATATAGCGATTTTTTTTTTAAATTAAAAAAAATTCTCTCATGTTTTTTGCTTATAACATACAGGGTTTTTAACCAAATTTAACGCCAGTTTCAGAAAAATTGACAAAATGTAGTAGAAACAATATAGTGCAATTGGAATATAAATATATTAAATATTTAAGGAAATATGGGCAGTTGTATAAAATAATTTTTATCTGCGCATGTGCGAACGATAATAAGGAACTTTTTGCATAATTTAATAGTCAACTCTATGGAGCAACTTTTTAAAAAAAATCAGTCAAATATCGTAAAAATTCAAAGAGATATCGGCGTTAAAGTGAGCTGTTTTTTAGTTTCTCACTAAAACTCGCTAAATGATAAGGGATTGTCCACAAATTGTCATGTTTAATTTTTATACTATATTTTATTTTTTATTGATACTTTAGTTCGCCTTGGAAAACTTTATTACACCAGGTTATAATACTTTTGGAATGGATCCTTTGATTTTGATAATTCTTTTTTTGTTCGAATAAGCTCGTTAAGGTATTTTTTCAAAGAGAACTGAAGTATCATTAAAAATTGGAAAATAGTATAAAATAACAAAATGACAATTTGTGGAAAATCCCTTATTATTCAGCGAGTTTTAGTGAGAAACTAAAAAACAGCTCACTCTAACGCCGATATCTCTTTGAATTTTTACGATATTTGACTGATTTTTTTTAATAAGTTGCTCCATAGAGTTCTCTATTAAATTATGCAAAAAGTTCTTTGTTATCGTTCGCGCATGCGCAGATAAAAATTATTTTACACAACTGCCCATATTTCCTTAAATATTTAATATATTTATATTCCAACTGCACCATATTGTTTCTACTACATTTTGTCATTTTTTCTGAAATTGGCGTTAAATTTGGTTAAAAACCCTGTATGTTATAAGCAAAAAACATGCAAGAATTTTTTCAATTTTTTAAAAAATTTGCTATATTTCTATTACTATACATGCTATTCTTACACAAATGAATACACATATTGTACAATGTCTGCCTATGTATATTCTGTAGAGATAGTGCATTTGGTGCATTTTATTTTACAGAGTGATCCCAAGTATTTTTTTTCTTTAATTTTTTTGGTCCCCTATTTGTCCTCCTTATCAAATCAACAATGATAAATATGAAGTCAAACCTGTTCTTTTGGATCCTAAAATTCCAGAAGAATCTGACAAGTATATTTTTAAATATTCGACAAAATGTCTAAAATTGAAAGTTGCCGGTCATTAATGGCCATATAGTGTATATTTTTTTTACATTATTATACAAGTGTGTTGCGGTCCGCCTAACGTCACAAATATATGCTTGCGGCCCGCGAGAAAAAAGGTTGAATGCGGCTGAGCTAGACGATAAGAAATTTTCCACAAATTGTCATTTTTAATTTTTAATTTTTTTAAAATTTTATTTTTATATGCTTAAGTTTATCTCGGTAAACCATCAAAACGAGCTCATTCAAACAGAAAAAGAATTATCAAAATCGAAGCATAGGTTCTAAAGCTAAGCGTTTCCATTCGTTTAATACAAACTCCTTTGTTGGAAGTACGTTAAGAAAAAAATGACAATTTGTGGAAAAACAATTATCTTCCTGCTACTTTTCGAATGAAACTGAAAATCAACTCACTATATCGCTGATAGCTTTCTTCACGACATTCGACTGGTATTTTTATATAAGTTGCCCTGTTGACTATTAAATTATGCAAAAGAAGTCTTCTCAATTAAAAATTATTTCATACACTTATTTCCTTAAATATTTAATAGATTTATATTCTAATTGTAGTATGTTGTTTTTACAGTATTTTCTCAAGTTTCCTGAAAGTAACGTTAAATTTGATTCAGAACCCTGCATTCTATGAACAAAAAATAGGCGGAAACTTCCTGAATTTTTTAAAGAAACCTGTATATATCCCGGAAAGTGCGTGCTATACTTACACAAACGAATACAAATGTTGCACAAGATCAATAGAGTTGTACGCTACAGCTACAGATCATTTCGAGTATTTTATTTTCAAAAATATTATTATTTTTATTGAATTTGTTGTTCGTCGCCTACTTGAACTATAGCCATCAAACAGTCGCTGAAAAGTATGTCAAGCATGTTTTTCATATTCCTGAAGTTACACAAAAATTTGTCAAGTATTTCTCTAGATATTCGACAAAACGTTCAAATTAAAAGTGTCCGGTGACTTTTGGCCATATAGTAGATGTTAGCACGATTTTACTTGATATTTTAGGAATTCGGGAATGATCTTCTATCCATAAAGTTAAAGTGACTTTGTATGTTAAAGAAGTATAGTAATTTTTTATTACCATTTTATTTATTACTTTCAATATCCGACAATAAGATTTAAGCACTTTTAGATTTCCTTTAGATTTAAGCACTTTTAGATTTCCTTTAGATTTAAGCACTTAGAATGACGAAAAATAGAAGAGTGTTTTTGTTCATTATAATTAAAATGAAATTTTGAATGGCATTTCAGTTTAGAATTTTGATTAAAATTTTTGACTTCTGGTTAAAACTGTAATCAGGTGGAATTAATTTTTTTTTATATCGATTCTTAATCCTCTATTGCGCAGCCTAAGAAATTCCCAAAAGACACATTTTTTTGCTTATATCGCTCCACCTTTTAAACAATGAAATAATAAAAATATTTTTTGTTATTTATTACATGGCTTTTGCGTTGGAGTTTTAAATTATGTAAAATCTGATAACTTATACTAATTTACATCTCACATTTGCAGATAAAAGAAAATCACTAAGCCTGTTGTTATTTTTGAAAAATAATTTGAAATAGAATTCACTAATATAAATTGATCCAGAAATGAAGAATTTTAATTAATTAGAAATTTACAAGCAAAATCAGACCCAGTTACATTGGGTATTAGAGACTCACTTCATCTTTGGTCTCTCGTTTATTAGATGTGATTTTATTTGTGCAGCATTTGAAAAAATTAGAATTGTAACCAAACGACCCCCCCCTCCTCCATCCCCCAAATAAAACATAACACACCATATGTTTTAATCACCAAAATGTCTCAGAAAAAGAAAAAGAAATATATAATAATAAAAAAAATCAGAAATAGTAATTTGACTGGAAATTTTATCTTCTGTTAATTTATGTTTAAAAAAAATAAGCTTAGAGAAAGAAGGGTGTCTCCATGCTTAAATTATAATAAACTCTGAAATTTTTAATACGAACACCTAATTTTGACTTCATATTTGGATTTTTCGGTAAATTTTACCGTAGGATATACTACACGGAAAGTCATTCGGTGAAAAATTTAGGAATTATGTGTATTTAAAGTTTTGAACTCTTGATGTTAGATTCATTATTAAGTTAAATTAATTATTAATAGTTGTAAAACGAATTGCAATGCGTTTAATGTTTCAAGCATAACTCAAGAACTACTTGGCGCAGTGAGGTGATACTTATTATATTCGCAAATTTGAAGCTTTTAGAATACGATTTCAGTTACATTTTTTTAGGTTACAATACATAATATTTTCGAATATTAATTTCATAATATATATATATTTTAATAATATTAACAAAAAATACGTATTGTAACCCATAAAAAATTTAATAGAAATTTATTTCTAAAATCTTCAAAAATACTAATGTAAAATATCACCTTATTCCAGCATTATACCAATATTATTTTTGAGTCATGCTTTAAAAACTTCGCGCATTGAAATTTGTTTTGTAACTGTTAATAATGAATTTAACATTAGGAGTTCAAAACTTTAAATGTGCATAATTCCTAAACTTCTTCCCCGAATGACCTCTCATTTAGTACCCTAAGGTAAAATTTACCGAAAAATCCAAATATGATGTCCAAAATAGATGTTCACTTGAAAAGTTTCAAAAAGTGTTACAATTTCAATATAAAGACTAAGTTAATTATTTTTTTTTTTAACCATAAATTGAAAGAAGACATAATTTCCAATCGAATGGCTATTTCCGTTTTTTTTAAATAGGACAATTTTGTGATTAAAATGTATGGGTTGTAATGTACATTTAGCCGTTACGTTGCACAAGATGGCAAGGGTTTGGGCAAACGAAAAACTACTTCCATTCAGCTTTAGTGTACTGTGCGATATATGCACACCATCATCAAATCTCAACCTGAAACTCTCAACTGGAATACTGTATTAGTTGTTTAAGAACTGACAACACAGATATTAGACATCATGTCCATGTTCCTCTGACACTATGCTCGGTATATCAAAAAGAAAAAAAAATATAGATACTACAGCCTACTTATTAAAAAATATCAATCGAAAGTATTTAAATAATGCGCAACCGATAGTGGGATTTCATCACCAAAACAATAACTGACTTCAAAGGAAAAGATTTTCCTAAAATACTTAAAATTTTAGAAGTATCACTAGACTCATTGTCAAGGATAATGCAATATTAAGGTTAAACTATTAGCACATTAACTGACATCTGTATATTATTCATTTCTACGGTTAAACGTCAACCATCATCACACACTAAATATTCGCAAAACATAAAATATTGTAATATGAAACAGATAAAATGGAGATAACGCTAAGCTGCTAAAATTGCATGATATTTCGACGACAACCGTCGTGTGATTCATCGGATTGGAAATGTCTACGACGACAGACGCGTCGTACGGCAGTTAATGTGTTAAAATTATAGGCTCTAGATTACGTAAATAAGATGTTCGTCATATTTTTTAATCCATAAGATTCAATAGTGAAATTATTAACAGATCTTTAGTAGTTGGTATAAGCTATCAGAACTGATAATCTCTCTCAACAGTAACTATATTTACATTCAAATCTAAACCTTTGGATTCTTGAAACTACAATCTTTCTTCCCGCACGCATTGCAATTTTTTTGTAAATTTTATCATATAGATATTATGATATTATACTATCTAGATGTATCTCATATTACCTCGTAAATTGTTTATTATATAAATGTGTAAAATAAATATATTGTACGAATCTGTAAGGCACGCCACACACCAAGGAGACAAGCGACGCCACACACGTTGCATGTCTCATGAAATCGCGAGTCACGACAGAGGCAAATTGCATTTTCAACTTTCTCATCCTTACACCAGAGCGACACGAGCACGCAAGATACAATCGTTTTGGCGCTATCTATTGGCAATTAATATTAAAAAAAAACCTTCTCTTGAGCAGTATTTTAAGCGCATCTAAAAAAAAGCCAAACTTTAAAATTTTATTTAATGTAAATAAAATGAAAATTATTATTATTTTTCATAAAATTTTAATTTAATGTTATCATTTTTTAAAAACTTTCCTTATATCCACTTAAATTTTGCCAGCATTGTAAATAAAATGTTCAGTTCAAATGTAATTAAAATATGAGTAATATATAATACCATTTTATCATATATTAATGAAGATAAAATTTAAAATTTTGTAATGTGTAAAACAATTTTCATCCATACAAATGCAATTAATAGTTGCAATTTACTCACGGAATAAAAAGATGATTTTTAATGATAAAAAAATTATATAGTTTTCATTTTATTTATAAAGAAAAAAAATAGAAAAATTAAATGGATTAAAAGTTAGCCCTTGAAAGTTGAAAAAAAAAATATATCACAATTTGAATTTTTCATAGTTAGTGAACATATTTACGAAAATAATAATAATATTTTTCATTCTATTCCATTTTATGTAAATTTAAATAATTTAAACTTTTAGAAGTTCATCTCGAAATAAATCCCTAATTTGTTTTTAACATGCCTAAGGAAAACTATATTAAATTTTTATCATTAAAAATCACATTTTTATTCCATAAGTAAATAGCAACTATTAATTTACTTGTATGACTGAAAATTATTTTACACATTATAAAATTTTATCTGCATGAATATATGAGCAAATGATATTACATATTCCTCATACTTTAATTACATTTGAAAATAAATATTCATTTTATTTCCAATGCAAGCAAAATTTAAGTGGCTATAAGCTAAGTTTTTAAAACTTGATAACACTAAATTAAAATTTTGTAAAAAAGATTAATAATTTTCATTTTATATACGAGGCGTGTTTTTTAAGTAAGGGTCGTTTTGTTGTATACACTAATAGGTAGCGCGCGGGTTTTTGCTATTTTGTGTTGGGTTTATGTTGACCCGATTTTTAAAAGAAATTCTGAATATTTTTCAGATGAATAAAACTACATATTTGAACATTAATCAGCATGTATGTGTTCATTTTTGTACATAAGCGAAAAAATTGTAGACAACTTTTCCATAACTGTATTAAAATATAGATTCAGTTTCTTTCACTTAGGACTATTTCGGATTTGGGTTAAATCCTGTCGGGTTCGGGTCGGGTGCAACCCGATCCGCGAAGGACTCAAGTGTCAGGCTGTGGAGATTATTAAGAGTGTACTGTATATACTATGATTTAATAAAGCAATTGATTTGAGAGTATTGTAATAATTGCAGTAAATACGATAATGTAACACAAAAATTGCAAAATTTAAAAATCAAATATTTAAGAACATTAATTAACCCACTACTATGTCCTCCAACCCCCCCCCCCCCCCCAAAAAAAAAAAAAAAAAATCCTAAATTTTGGGCTAAAATGGGAAATTTACCTCTAAAATTCTAGCCCTGATGGGACGAGTTTTCTTTAGATCATGTTGTACATGTACACAGCTAGAGAAGCAATTGATATAGTTTTTTCTCACATATATTTTAAAAATTAGCCAAAATACTCATCAATGAAAAATGTCTCATTTTGAGAATGTTGGAATAGAAAGACTTTAGGAAACATTTTTGGTATTTATTAGCTTCTGTGCTTAAAGTGCTTATTTGATGCTTATGTTTTTATTGTAATCAAATCTGACAAGTTATTTTAGCTTTTGAGCATTTTTTTAAATTTTTTTTGTCTGACCTGTGATGACGAATAATTTTTCTGAAATCTCAAATTCCTTGGAGGGAGCAACTGCCCCCCCAGCCCCCCGTAAATGGCACCCCTGGTCACGTGGAACATGTTTTGTTGTAATAAAATTTGTAAACAAACGTAAATGTATTCTAAATCTGTAATTCACTAAAAAATGCCCGCTTGTGGCAAAATTTTGAACTAGTTTTTTTTGCTCAAACAAATTCCATACATCCATCGGTGTTTCATTATGCCTTCTACAAAATTTCCCAATTTTATGAACAATAGTTTCGTCTGTAGACAACTTTAAAATAGGGTCATTTAATTATGGACATCCTGTAGATATTTTTTGTTTTGTACAATGAGTAATGGTTTAGAAACATACTAAAGTGAAGTGTTCTATAGCTCATACTAAATTGCATAACTGCCAATCGATGCGATTTATAAGTTCTGTTTGAACGACACTTTAAATTACTGTCGGAGAATAAAGGATTAAAAATAATGCTTCAAAAATTCAATAATGAATAACTTGATTCTTTAAAACTCGACTTTGAAATGCAGACTGTTTATGTTGTATATTATTGAGAGATTTTTTTTTAATAATGTTCCTTTTGCTTTTTTTCATAATGTTCATATGCAATTAACTAAAATAATTTGAAAAATATTTACCACTAAACTCTAAATTCTTTTTAACTATTCATCGAAAACTTTCCATCACAATTGACATTCACTTGCACCTTTTTATTTCCCTCTGCAAATCATCAGATATGATTTTTTTTTAAACGGAGATCTACACCATATAATTCAGCTCGTTATCGGATCGCAAAAGTTTTTCTACCGTCTAGACGTCTCGCAGCATTTTAATTCTTTTCCATCTTTTTATGAATGCGAGTAGAGAGATATAGAAACTTGGCATATAGCGTATAAAACTTCTTTGGAAATTTTTATCACGTACATTATAATAGGATCTGAAAAGTTCTTATAATTATACTTTTGGTTTTGGTTTGAACCACTAGGGAAGAATCACTACAGGATGAAGACGGGATAATCTAATTGTATAAATAAACAAACAGCAAAACATGTCTATAAATAAACAACAATAAGATCAGCAATTTTCGGTCTAATGTTTTATGTTAAGCTAGCTCTTGTTTTTATTCCATAATTCTTGAAAACATTGCCGCAGACAAGTTCATGCCGATATAGCTTGGGAAAATAATGAAACTATTGATATCCAATCAACATATGCTGTTATAACCAGATGCTTTTTTATAACTTTCTAAACTTTTTCGTGCTCTTTTGACTCGCAACATTTCAGCGTTACTTAATTTTTGCGTTTACTATGATTTGTAAAATGTCAGTATTGACATTTTTTTTACAACTTACAAGGGGAGCACCAAACATGATGCACACAAATTTTGGTGATTTTGAAATATGCTGGTAGAGTTTATACCCCTAATAATACTGGTGAAGGTTTTTTTTTTATTTTTTTTTTATTTTTTTTTTTAAATGAATTTAGCTTTTGAGATATTGCAAGTTAGAATTCAGCATAAGTTTTAAATACCTAATTGTTTGCGTCATCTAACGCGGTCTTTCTATACACTGTAAAAAAAATTTCCTGAAAAAAAACCGGAAATTGTACTGGCAATCGAGACGCCAGTACTATTTCCGTATTTTAACAGAAAATAAAATTCCGTAAATTCAAGAAAATTTTCCGTGATTTCTGAAATATCCGTTTTTAAATTTCCGTTTTTTAACAGATATCTTCCGTATTTTTTAGATATTTTTATATCGTTAAAATAAATTTTATAGGACCAAAAAAAAAAAAAAAATACATATTTCTCAAGGAACATCTTATAACATTTTGTATTTTTTTTCTTTCATTTCTGTGCGAGTTTTCAGTAAATAACCAACAGTTGCCACGATGGGGTTCGAACACGGAAACTTCTGTGTAGTAAACTGGCGGGCTGTACCATTACGCTAAGACCGGACACTTCGCTTCCTCAAATGTTGTTATTTATTTTACATACTTTTAATGATGCAAAAACTAATAGGTTTTTTAGTTAGATGGATTTTTTCCATATTTTATTTTCATAATTTTTAATATCTTGCTTTATTATTTGATGCTTTATAACAGATAAATTTTAACTTTTTATGTATTATATGCGTAAAACATTGTATTATTACTAATGATTGCCTCTTTTTGCAATAGTACATATACTTTTTAAAATTATTTGTCTGTTGATCTATTTATCAATTTTAATAACAATAATTATCTCAAGTAGACGTATTTATTACATGCTATTAAAGTAAATTTTCTTTATCTCTTATTTTAAAAATTATTGTGAATAAACAATTTTATAATATATTAAATTATTATATTTAATCTTTACAGAGAGTTTTTGTGTACGATTCTGTTAAACTGAATAATTTAAAAAAATCAAAACAAAAAAATAGATTTTTAGAGAAAATTTTGAAATTAATGACCTTAGGATAAGTAAGTTTAAATTTGGACTTGATAATTTAGTTTAAATTAATTTAGTTTAATTTATAAAATTATAAACTAACGAAATAAATGCAAACTTTATAAAATTATAAACTTCATTTTTATAAAAGTAAACAAAAAGTTATTAATTATTTTTTATAAATTTAAAGAAAAAAATATGAACTTCGTAAAATTATAATTTATAAAATAATAAATTTTAGTTTAATTCACAAATTTATAAGACAAATCAGCTTAGTTTAAAATTCATCAAATTTACGGAAAACTTTCTGCATATCTACGGATTTGAAATCTCCTTTAAGAAACTAATGTCATTTACGGAAATTGTACTGTTGTTTTGGAAAAATGAAACAGTAAAATTTTACGGAAAATCTCTTGTATTTTCACGGATTTCTTTTAGAGTGTAGTCTTGGGGTAAGTTTGCTCAATTGTTAATAATTCAGACGACGATGGTTTTATACTATACTGTGTCTCTTTTTTTTACATTTTTAAATTAAATTATTTAAATTTTTATAATTTTTAACACAGTTCTGAAATGCTGTAACTTTGAACTTTTTAATAGTTTCCTATATATAATCAGGCAGCGAGAAAACATAATTTTTAGCATGAAGCTAGTGTTTTCTACAGAAAATCGATTGTTCTTTGCTTATACTCTTGATTTTTCATTTGAATTAATAATATTTCATTTCTTAGGACTACATAATTTAATTTGTAATTTGACTCTGCTAAAATCGGTGTGCACCATGTTTGGTAGTCTCCGTGTTAGTACAATAGTTTTAGAAGTATTGTGTATGAAAGTTGTTAAGGATTTTTTGTTTTAATGCCCAGTGCACAGTGAAATGTGCAATACTATAAACAACCAAAACATAAAAATTGCATTATTTATTGGCTAAATAAGTAAAAACAGCTGCAAAAATGAAAACTGTTCCGGTTCCTTATGTGGGAACTGAAAGGTTGCAGGGAATTAATATAAACTGCAGGGAATTACTATTATCAATTTGAAATCAACATATGGTTGGCTACGCATGTGAAAAGAAAGAAATAGAATTTATGGGAAAAGAATAATAGTACCCTTAGAAGTTAAGTCAGATATCTGAATGACATATTTAATTTCCAGAATAATTGCTACTGGTAAAGAAGAAAGAAAAAGGAATTATAAAAAAAATTCCTCCCCGTCAATCGTCCTGTTTAAATATATATATAAAATAGATTTTCTTTTAAAAGAATAATGGATTTCTTTGTAAAATAGAACGAAAGACAAATGCTTGAATGCCTTAAAGTATTTCTAGAAAAATTACAATTGTTTGAGAATGGAATGTTAAAATAAATAAAGAAAAACAGCTTGTCATTGATCAGTGCCCAGTGCAAACTGAAATGTGCAATACTATAACAACCAAAACATTAAAATTGCATATATTTGTACCATTTAATGACTAAATAAGTAAAAACAGCTGCAAAAAGGAAAATTGTCCGGTAGATCCTATTTGGGAACTGAAGTTCTGCAGAGAATTAATAATAATTGAAGGGAATTAATACGAGTATTATCAATTTGAAATTAACAAATGGTTGTCTGCGCACGTGGAAAAAAGAAATAGAATTTATTGGAAAAGAACAATAGTCCCCTAGAAAATTATGAAGTAAAGTCAAATATCTGAATGACATATTTAATTTCGAGAATAATTACTTCTGTTAAAGAAAGAAACAAAAAGAAATTATAAAGAACTAGCTGATCCGTCCGGCGTTGCCTGAAAATCAGCAACTTTCTTTTGCGGTTTCGATAAAAATAGTCATTTTTGGTGCGCATTCTGTTCTAAACAAACCTCTTTCCAAACGAAACTCTGGCACTCATCCCCGCTGCCTACAACACTGTCTAGAAAGCGTGCTACACCCGCGCTGCAATATCGTTTAGTTTCAATTTCCCCCTCTAGGGGGCGAGAAATCATATTACTTAGTTATCTATATCTTAATTAGCTCATGTTAAGTTGAATGAATCAATTCCCGTTGAAGAAGATTCCAAATATTTTTTAGAACACTTCGGTCGAAATATGAAAATGCCCTAGGTCGACCACTTTCAACCACCATATCTCCCACACCCCTACAGCTACCGACATGCAACCACCATAGTGCACAATAGGAGACTCGAGGCTACTAACACACACAAACACCAGAGTTCTGCGCTGGGACTGTATAATCCTATGGGGTTTCCTCCCGAATTTATCAATTAGCTCACTGCATTGCCTGTATCTTTTTGAGTTTTCACGATATTTGACTGGTCTTTTTACATGAGTTGCTCTATAGCATTGGCTACCAAATCATGACATAAAAATCTTTGCTGTAGTTCGCGCATGCGCAGTTAAAATTTATTTCATACAAATACCCCTATATCATCAAACATTCAATGTATTAATATTTTAATTGCAGTATACTATTTCTATTGTTCTTTGTCAAGGTTTTAGAAAGTGGTGTTAAAACCGTTTGTAAACTCAGCATGCTATATAAAAAAAAAAAAAAAACTTTTGAATTTTTCACACAAACGTTAACATCTTCAAGAATATGCGTACTATTCTTGCACAAAAACGTTGAAGACCTACATAGTCATTTTTTACAGTAACGGATCATTTTGTACATTTTCTATTTCTTGCTGAAACGCAAGTGTTATTTTATTATTAAATTTATTATTACCCCCCCTAATTGTCCTCGGGTCTAAATCTTTACTGAAAAACATGAAGTCAAGCATGTTCTTTACATCCTCAAATTTCAAGGTCAACAAGGTTTTGGAACATTCACTCACGACAAGGACATTTACTCACGAATTTCAGTAGATATTCGACAAAACGTCTACAATCGAAAAAATATGTCACTGTAGGACCCTTAAATTTTGAACATCAGTGTGTATAGATTTTCCTTTGCGTCAGTCGTTTTGTTTAAATATATATATATATATATATATATCTTTTAAAATACTAGTGGATTCCGTTGTAAAACAAGAATGAAAGCCAAATGCTTGAATGTCTTAATTGATTTCCTGAAAAATTACAATTGTTTGAAAACGGTATGTTAAAAAAAAGAAAGAAAATAAATAAAAACAGCTTCTAATTGATAACTGCCCAGGGCAAACTGAAATGTACTATACTATAACAACCAAAACATTAAAATTGCATATATTTGTACCATTTAATGGCTAAATAAGTAAAAACAGCTGCAAAAAGGAAAATTGTCCGGTAGATCCTATGTGGGAACGGAAGGGTTGCAGAGAATTAATATTATCAATTTGAAATCAACAAATGGTTATCTGCGCATGTGAAAAGAAAGAAATAGAATTTACGGGAAAAGAAAATATCTAAATGACATATTGAATTTTGAGAATAAATACTACTGGGAAAGAAAAAAACAAAAAACAAATTATAAAGAATTTCCCTTCGCGTCAATCGTCTTGTTTAAATAAGTATGAAAAAATAGATTTTCTTTTAAAAGAATAGTGAATTACTTTGTAAAACATGAAAGAAAGCAAAATGCTTGAATGCCTTCATTGATTTCGAGAAATATTACAATTGTTTGATAACAGAATGTTAAAAAAAAAGGAAAAAAAGGAAAAACATCTTATTGATAATTGTATTGAAGTGAATAAGAATAGAAAATATAAAAATTAATCGTTTTCCGGAAAACACTACCCATTGTTCACAGTTAGAGAACCAAAGGGGGGGGGAGGGGGTGTTAGAATGTTTTAAAAAGAAATTACATGAAAGGAATCATGTAAAAAAATATTGACTGAATGAATTATAGCGTTTAATCTGTCGTGAAACATTAACAGAAATCATTAGACAATTTTTTTTCAGTACGCATGATAAACAAATCGTGTCGTAATACAGTAGCCTCTCATTATATCATGCATCCTAGAGACAAGAAAAAAAGCACGATATAATCGAAAACAGACACACACACACACACACACACACACAAAAAAAAAAAAAGGAAGAGGGTAATCTGCAAGTAAATCTTTTGCATTGATATCTGAAATAACAGTTTATAGAAAAAACTGATATATATTATAATTTTCTTGATAAAATTGAGATAGAGAATTACAATTATGGTAATTGAAATAAAAAGAAATTACTTAATACTCTCATGCTCGCATGGATAAATTATTTTTTAATGTATGAATAAAAAACTATTTTGCACCGGTTTTATTAGTTAAAAACGAATAATGTTGAGTTTTACGAATTAGTTGCAAATTACATTTTACATTTATGGCAAAACTACGTGAAGAAACTTATATGGGATTTACTTATTAATTTTATTAATTTTTTTATGGAATAAAAATTATGCATGCAACAGCTCTGTGGTTGGTCTGTTTTACAATAGACCCTGATAGGAGGTTACCATGCATGAGAAGGGTTCAAAAGTTAGGTTAAGGCTGTTCGTCAGTGAACTTCTCGATTCCCAACGCTTATGTTAAACCTATGGGCGTAGGATGCATTCGTATATTTAAAATATCAGAAAATTAATATTTTTAATTTCTGTTTTCTGTGTACTATTTTTAAAGGATGTCTCTTTTTTTCCTAGTTATTAAAATATTTCTAAAATATGTGCTTAATTTATAATTTTATGAGTAAAAAAGTTAGTAAAAAATAAGATTTTAATACTTTACATAAAATTAAGTATATATTTCAGAAAAAAATTGGCAACTAATAAAAAAGGAAACATCCTTTAAGAAGTGTTACTCAGAAAATTGAAGTTAAAATATTCATTTCCTGAGGATATATTTTAAATATACGAATGCATCCTACGCCCACAGGTTTAACATTAGCAAGGGGAATCGGGAAGTTCACTGACGAGCAGCTTTAAATTATAACTTTCTTTTCTTTCTTCGGGAGACAGGAAACAAGAGCGATTAATCAGAATGAGCGATGTAACGGGTTAGTGTATTTCACCTCGTGTTGTTAAAAAAAAAAAAAAAAAAAAAAAAAAAAAAAAAAACTGTTGATGAAACATAAAATTTCAACTAATATTCAAAATGATAAAGTAATAATAACAGATAAAAGAGTGTTGTTCGAATATATGACTAGAGAAAACACTTCCCAAATTTGTTGAGTTTGTCGATGATTTAGTAATACGCTGTTAAACTTTAAACATCAAATTTTCAAATAGTTAAAAGGAGGAAAGCAATGATTATGATAAAATGCGCTACAAAAGGTAATTTTTTCCCCTGTTGGAGTTACTAATATCTGAAATGTTATATGTATATTTAAAGAAAAGAAATGAGATAATGCCTAAAATTTATTATATACACTGTAAACAATTTTTGTCAAAAATTACAGTACATATACTAGCAACTTTGTGACTAGTATATATACCGTAATTTAACTGGACGGTATATGTACCGGCTGCACTCCCCCCCCTCTCCTCAGGCCTGCACGCCTTACGTAACAATAACAAGAGCATCATTTCATTGGTTTCCGTTCACCGAGGCGGGGCTACCAGCTTTTTCCTTACTGAAAAATAATTATTTTACGGTATAAATAGCGATTTTTTACTGAAAAACAATCATTTTACGCTATAAATATCGTTTATAATCGAAATGGCACATATACGGTTTTTTTTAACGCTTAAAATACCTTAGAAATAAGGTACTCATACCGTAAAGAGTGAAAACGATACAAGTACCGTTAATTTACGTTACATCTACTGAAATTTTACGAAAAATTTTTACAGTGTACCAGTGGACACGTGCGAAGATTTCGCACTGCAGTCTAATATTTTTTAGCAATATCTAATATTTTTTAGATGCTGGCTTAAACTTCTAAAACAATTTAGGACTAAAAATATCAGCAAACAACATTAGTCATGCCAGAATATCATCTCATTTATTCCATCAAAGTTACAGTAAAAACTGACAGAAGATAGGAAACGGAAAAAAAAATATATATCAATCGTATTTTAACTGCATTAGAGGGATGATATCATCTGTTTCGAAAAAAAAAAAAGAAACATCGGATAAAGAAAAATAAATTGAGCATTTGAATTTAAATTTTGCTTTTCAATCATAAATATAAAATAAACCCACCCAGCAACTAATGTCCCACTTTGTCTTTATTGAAAATTTTTTATAATTATTGTTGCGGCATTTTGTTTTTTTTGTGGCAACACTAATTTCAGGACATCCTTTCATTTTATTTATGAAAACAGTGTCGATTTAACTTTTAATAATTGTAATTTTTAATCAAGTTTTAACGAATTGTGAGTGTGCTATGTCAGAATCCGCTTCAAAATCCTTTCATATGGTATCGCATTTATTGTTCTGCGTTTTTTATTTGCTTAGAAAAAGGGATGTTGACAACAGAAATAATATATAGGATAAAATGAAGCAAAAATTTGGTAAATTTAAATAAAGCATTTTATTTTCATAAAAAAAACCAATTAACAATTTTTAAAAATATTTTATGTCAAATGCATAAATAATTTTAATTGTATTTCAGGAGTTGTTCACCGTGATCTCAATACATAAAAATCGCAAAATATAAAAATTTCGAAATACTTGAGCTAAAAAATTATGTCCTGTTCTTTTAGATTAGCTATTAGAAAATAACCTGCGTCATTTAAATTTTATTTAATATCTAAATAATTATTTTTTTTTGGCTGCAAATATAATAAAAAGAAAATGGAAATAATGCTGATTAAAGCAACAAATTCTTGCTGTATTTTTTCTTTTAGTTCTTTTCTTTAAGATATTTTGTTGGATTTTCAAAATATAAATGTTCCCCATTAAACAGCGTGAACAAAGTAAGTGACATATTTTCGTCTTCACACACGCCTAGCGTTTTTTTACCTGATTTTAATGTGCACATTTGAGCTTTGTATCACGTTCAAAAAGGTTTGCAGTTTGCTCAATTCAAAAGACGTGAACTTTGTATATTTGTTTCTAATTTAGAAGAAATCTAAACATTTTGGTTGCGTTGAATAATAGTGCAACTGTTTGTAAACTATATAAATTTCTGTAGCATTCAATTTCTTTAAATATATCCCATAAAATTTAAATCAAAGTGAATAGATACTTTATCTCAGCATGAAGTATTACCAGCACCTTTAAATATTTTTGAGGGATTTAATTATTTTTCTTTCGAGAATGAACAATATATTTTACAGAAATGTAATTTTCTTAGAATTTATTTCATCTTACACGTAAAAATACTATTTTTTTGGCCTGAATAACATAGGATGCTATTTTAAATTATAAATGATTGTCTGAGTTTCAGTATTGTATTGTGATAAATATTAACATGAAATTTTTGAGAAATATTACCTTCCAAATTGACGGAGAAACTCGTGGAATTTGTTTTTATCATCATTTAGTTCTGCATTTTCTAGCATCACAAATGCTAGTAGGGCAAAATTGACAGTTCAGGTCAATTGTTCCTGCTGAAGTCGGACTGTCAATTTTCCCCTATTCATGCTACGAAAACCGTGGACTTGGACTGTAATGGAATATTCTATTGATATTTGTAGAATGATTAAAAGAGCAAGTGGCGTAGAAATTCAAAAAATTATGGGATGGGCTATACCATTAGTCACTACCATTAGTCACCAGTACCACCAAGTAGTCATTTTAAAATAAATTGAATAATTAGGATCCCTAATAAATAACAAAATATTTATCAGAATAATTAATCGTTCAAACTAATTATTGGTATCATTATAACAGAATTTAGTTATTTTAGATAGAAGATTTAAGATAGAATATAGCTGTGAAGATAATTACTATTATTAAATTAATGAGACAATTGGTGGGGGTGAAGGGTCAGGAAGGTATTTTCTTATATAATAAAAAGTTTTTACCAAAAAAAAAAAAAAAAAAAAAAAAAAAAAAATCAGCCCTGGAGTATCGGTGAATGTAATCCTTCTTCGAGTTATAATTTGCATGAGTTAAATCTTCTTAATCTTCTTAGTAATAGTAATTTGAAAGAAATAAAACCGAGTTAACAGTTTTCAACGTTTAAAAAAATGGAAAATATCAATAATGTATTCAAATAAAGCTTTGAAATTGAATTAAAGCGATACTTTCGTATTAGCCGCATGACAGGAGTTAATAAGTAATCGCTAAAGATCGTAATTTTCAGCAGCCTTATTCTTATAATTTCAGTGGATAGTTCAATTACATGTCTGTTAAATTTGTGTTTTATTTATAATAATTTATTATTTTATTGATTTTTTTGATGAATTTTTAATTTTTTATGGAATATTAGACGGAAACAAATGCTGAACTATTTATAATGTTTTAAGTGAAAGCGGGTTAATCTTTCGTAATCGGGCTCTAGACGATAAAGATAGTTTTTTTTTTTTTTTTTTTTTTTTTTATAAAACCATCCTTGAAAATTATTTAAAAAACCAATAACAAATCAATAAATTTAGACTCAGTTTTCAATGAAATTGCATTTCAAAGAAAAAAAATTTCCCTATTCGACAGTGTAAAAATAAAAATGTTGCGATGTTTAAAAAAAAAAAAAAAAAAAAAAAAAAAAAAAAAAAAAAAAATGCAGTAAAAGCTAAATTTATTGTTAAATCGTCGCTACCGTCAAATTAACGGCTGCGTTACTCATATACATGTTTTTACTTTATAATATATTTGTGTTCAAAATAAAAATACGACTTGCAGAGCTAATGTTTAGGTGCCTGATCTGCAGATCTAAACTTTAGAAATATAATCAATGTTTATAGTGCTTCTTTATGTACAGGTTTAAAAAAAATATATGAATTATCAAACATTGAAGACAGAAAATAATAATCTTTGGGGCAGCTCATATAACTAAAAAACTTGTCTTTATTTGAATAGGGAGGGCTTGAGCCCTATGAGCCCCTCCCTTTCCTATGTCCCTGAAAGGATCACATATTGAGCATTTGTTGATAGTTTAACACAATTTTGCAGAATTAGAAATGCGAAAGCACTTTTGTTCTTATTATACACGTACTATTTATGACAATTGTTGAAAACCTTTAGAATTATTTATAATCACCCTATATTGTTTGATACGTTCAACTCCTTTAATTCTATCGACGTAGTCTTATATTTTCGATTTAAAAGATTTAAAAACACATTTTGATGATTCGTTTCAAGGATTAAATCGAAAACACTTTGCTTATGCATGAATGAATGTTAAATTACCTTATTATCAACTAAACAAAAGCAAAAACAAGTGGGTAAGTGTGATCGAAGATCGCACAAAGGGTTTCATTTAATATTCTTTTCAAAACACTTTATTCTTTCTTTAATAAATCTAAATAAATTTCATTTTCAAAAAAAAAAAAAAATCATGTTTTTTATAAGGTAAAAATTTACCGGTCTATTTTTTCTCGTTTTTTCAAAACTCTGAACCGATCCGATAGCGGGCGAAACCCGCTATTATACTCCGTCATAATAATATCTGTCATGTGGACTAAATGCGACATTAAAAAAAAATCAATTTAAAAATTAAACATGTTGTACAGAGACCTTCATAATGTTAAAATATGCCAATATTTCCATAATCGGGTTTTTATCATGATTCAATACGTTCCTCAAACTCGCATGACGTTATAATCACTTGATGACGTCATATCTACTCGCTTTCTCTATTTCTCATATTGATACTCTCTTTGTATTATTCTCAAACATTTGAAAAAGTCCATTGACGTCAGATTAATTTTCTTTTTAATTCTCTAATGACGTCATATTAAGCTGCTTTCTGTATTTACACATACTTATACTCCTTGAATTATTGAGAAATGTTTGAAAATTTCCGTTTTATTACCAATATGACGTCATATTAATCTTTTTTTTTTTTTCAATTGGTGAAACTTTTTATTTCATTTTCATTTTTCACGTGGAAATTTTTCAATAGAAAATTAATTATTGTAGAAAGAATTTTATTGGGGATTTTTAATTGTTGGCAACAGCTATAACGAAAAATGTTTAAATTTAATAGGAAAAGACTGTTAGTTTTTTGGTTTTTTATCTCTCTATATTAAAATAATACGATTTTTTCAAATTTTATGATTTTGAGCTTCATAGTAGATATTCAGCTATAAGTACACAAAATTTCAACTCTGTAAGTTATATAGTTTATGAGAACCGGCTCTGTGACAGACAGACAACGAAGCTGAACTAATAGGGTTTCGTGAGGTGAACGAAACCCCAAAAATGTCTTTTGTTCACTCTTTCGTTTTGAACACCGGATCGAATTGGCATCTAGAGTCTTGCATCGGGTCGGATAATCCAATTTTTTTCCGGAACCCGACCCACCGGTTCGTGTTGGCGCTAACTGTTTTCATTGCGGGTCGGTTTGGGTCGAGGTAACTTTATATGTATCGAGTTCGGGTCGGTTTCGGACTGCGTTTTAATTTTTTCGGGTCCTGTTCGGGTTGACCCAATTTTTCAAAAGAAAGCCCTAAATGTTTAAAAAAAAAAAAAAAAAAAAAAAAAAATATGTTAGAATATTAATGAATGTATCTATGTTCATTATTATACAAAAACGATAAAAATTATATTACAGATATAATTGTAGGTTGCTTTTCTATAATTGCATTAAAATATGGATTAATTTTCTTTTACTTCGGGTTCGGGTTTGAATATTTCGGGTTCAAGTTAGATTCGGATTGAAGTTTGTCAAGTTCGGGTCGAGTTTTGGGTTGACGAAATATTTGTGTCGGGTTTTGGGTTTATATTAAGCAGTATTTTTGGGTTCTGGTCGTGTGCAACCAGACCCGTACAGGACTCGTAGTACAATCAAGTTTAAGGCAACAAACATTTAAAACTATAATAAGAAAATTAGTATTGTTCCATTTGCTATTCAAACCATTATTATTTTGATGAATTTACATTAGAAATAGTTAAAAATATTACACCGGTATTGAAGAAAAGTTGGCATAGCATTGGGAATATTTTTATTTTAACATCAATTTTGTATTATTATAATACATTTCAAGTTCAATTAGCCGTTATAGGCATTTCATTAGAAACAATTTTAATGCTATGTCAATGTTTGGCCAGTATTCGCTAAATATTAAGTTGCAATGCTTTTTTAAACATTTATTAAAGTGTTGGTGCAACATTAAAGAATATTGCCCCAATATTCACAATGTTAACTAGTAAAAGCTACGTAGTTAAGCAATGAGAGCTTCTGGGTATAAACTTTTAAAAGATGAGTGATGTAAACAATATTAATTTTCTGAACAAAAATTTTAATAAACTTTTAACATTTCTATAAGTATTTATTAAGCCATTTAAGGTACTAAATATTAAGGCTATTTTGTGTTACATTATAGAAAGTAGGGACAACATATCTCAAAATTTTATTTTCAAAGCTTTGCTCTCATTTACTGTAATAATTGACTATATCCTGTAACGGGAAAGTATTAATTATTTTTCTGCTGAAAACTAAATCCTCAGCTTGAAATTAACAACATGTGAATGATCCTCCAAATTTGTACAAAAAGAATATAATGTATAAATTAGTTCTTTAAAATAGACATGAATTCGGCCTCTTTTTTCGGGGAAGGAGCCCAAAAAAATTTGCTTCATGCGAGAGCCCAAGCCCGATACCGGAAGTCGGAGTAGAAAATTGTTGATATTTTGAAATTGTTTCAAGATTAATTTCCCATTTAAAAATCTCTTATTAGATATAAATAAGTATTAATCCTAAATACACAATCATGACAACTTTTCGACATTTTCATGTCCCAGAAAATCTGCTTAAAATAGCAAATTTGTTATTTGTGCTCAACCACTGTCAAAACTCTGGAAAAGACACAATTCTTATTCTTTTAAAATATCATTGTACATCTTTGGCAGAAAGACATGAGTTCTGTTTTCCAGTAACTCTCGAAAAGGCTTCATACAGAAAACGAGGCTAGATCAGGGATATCCCCCGGCTTCTTTATGTTACTAACACTGATTGTGCAAAAGTTTCAGAATCAGATAAATATTTCTCCTTTTATTCCATTATTAACAATTCAAATGCCTTTCAAACTGATTTTTAAATGGATGTAAAACACTCTATAAAAAACTTAAGACTACATTCTTCTTTCTCAAAAAGCATTTTTTTTCCCTTTTTACTTAGCCATCATACGTATCTTAGTAAGTCTTGTAATTGTTTTGAAAATCGAAAAAAAAATTTTGACGGATTTACACGTTTCAGACACTGGAGATTCCGAAAAACATATTTTTAGAAAAAAAAAATTGCCGTCCGTCTGTGTGTCTGTAAACGCTCTATCTCCCGAAAAAATTGAGATAGAGACTTGAATTTTGGTATGTACTTAGTATGTAATAATGGGAAGAATCTTAATGAATTTCAGTAACCTCGATTATCCGTAACTATTTTTTTCGGACTCTCGAAATATTCGTTCTGATAAAAGGTATATAAAAATTTTCGAAATTGTTTATTTTAAGGAGTGAATATAAAGGCAATAAAAAAACATAAATTTTGCATAAAGAATGAAGTCGATCGGATAATGAGTTACCGAGATATTTGTAATCCTATTTCCCACACTCTTCGATTTTTCATGACCCTGTATTTCATTCAAATATCAATTCAAAGATATATTTTAATTGGAAATGAGACGCTTAATCCGACGCAGTAAACCGTTAGTTAATATGATTATCAATTTTGGAGTTATAAGGATGTTTATTTTACGCAATTCAGTAATAGAGCATTTAAAGTGTATGACGTCATCAAGCCACAATTTTATTCGAATTGCAATGCATTTTATAAATAGTTTACACATGTTTTATTTTCATATTTTATATTATGCATATCCATGATGGGTAAGTATTACGGTGGCCCCCAACGACTAGTTTCAAGTTGTGAATAAATAAAATTGAAGCCCGACGCCACCCAAACCTGCCCAAGTCGGAAGACTGGTATAAAAATTGGGCTCGCGCTTGAGCTCAAGCCCATGGGCTCAGGCGGAGCTCGTCCCATCACTAGTGTCCACCTCTGTCACAATTAGTACGGTCAATTATCACGAACAATGTAAAACTAAAAAACAAATTCTCTATGTTTTTTTTTAAATATTCCATATTTTAAAACATATAACGGAAATAAGGGTCTGTGTACCAGTTACATACTCCTTGAAAGTACATTTTTCAATTAATGTGATTTGAAATTTGGTCCTTGAAGAAAAGAAAAAAAACAACTAGTACTTTAAAAAATATTAGCAAGAAATGTAGCTATAAAATTTTTTTGTTAATTTAATGTGTGGATAAAGTACGCAGTAAAATATTTCTGCAAATTTTCCCTATATAAAAGGAAAGTTAACGAAAATTTAATGCAAATTCATAAACGTTCACAGTTACATGTCATTCGGTAAACCTTTCCCTTATCATTAGAAAACATAAAGACATACAATATTTCTGATATTTAAGGGAAATTTAACAGACGTAATTTGAAAACATTTTCGAACTGTGCTGACAGTGTAACAACTCTACTTATTTTTTTCAATGCCAGTGCGATCATGACCGACTTGTTTTCGATATAAGGAAAAAAAAATCATGTCAAGACAATCAATTGACAAGGTTTACCTCATCGACTTTACAAATGTGCTTATGATTATAACATCTTTGATACATCTTATAATATAAATGATTCATATATTGCAGATTCTGGTTATGTTTTTTCTCGTCAGAATATTGATTTTAAAAAACTTCACACTATTCAATTAAAGTTATTTTTCCTTTTCATTATTGTGTATTAGAGTAATCGCAGAATGTCTACAATTTTTTTTTCTGTTGCCGCATCATTTTTAATTTTTTCCATTCGTTGTAGTCACGTGAAAAAACTCCCAAGCTAATGTTAATTCTATCGCGGCATTCTTTTAAAATTTCTCGTTTGCATTTCAATATTTTTAATATATTGTTTTATTATAGAATAGCTGATGCCAATATCTATCCGGGTTCTTTTTGCTTTTTCGATATTGCTTGCAGGTTTTTTATGAAGGCACTTTTACTTTCAAAACCGATTGCGAAATATAAAGTGACCTCATAAAAAAAAAATCTTCGACCAAAATCGAGAAAGTTAAATAGGGTCCGGTTAGAGATCAACCTTAACTTTCCTGTGTAAAAAAAAATATTTAAATATATAGAAATGCAAACAAGAAATTGGAAAAGAACTCTCCCAGAGGTTTAACATTAGTTTGTAAGTATTTTTGTGTGACTGGTGACCCTTAAAATTGTATTCTGTCTCTTGTATCTTTAATTGTAAGACGAAAATACAGTGGATTCCAGGAAAATTTCTTTAAATAAACCCAGAAAGTTTGTTTAATAAATAAATGTGCCTTGTTTCTAATATTCTTTTCATTCGTTGTTATTTCTCCAATTTCAATATTCTATATCTCATAGACCATTTGGAAGGAAAAAATTATACACAAAATATAAGCATTATATGTAGTTTCTTTGTCCCTTTTGAGTTACAAATTGTCGCTGATTTTTGGAATTTTTCAAAATTTAAATAGTTAATACGTCTAAGGGGAAAAAAGGTAACATTCTGTTTACTTTATCCTGTCATCGTTGGAAGTAATAAATAACATATAAAAGTCCATCCCTGCCTTCATGGGATATATATTTTTCAAAAACTGGCATTTTGCAAATATTTCAGTAGTTTTTCAAGTACTCAATTTTTTTAAAAAGATAAATTCACAACATTTACATAATCTGAGAGAAAAAAATTATGTAGATATCCCGTGTTTTTGAATATTTTATTGATGTCTATTAGTTAAAAAAAATGTGACAGCTCAGTTTAATATTTTCCACATTTATTTGATTCATATTTTTTTTTTCGTAAAATCATCGACCTGTTACAACAGAAGAAAATACTCAAAAAGGGGTATATTTTACTTATCTTTCTGTAACTCCAACAAATTAATCCGAAAATGTTTTCGCTAGATATTATCAACAATATTTAAATCATTTTTTTATATCATATAATTATTCAATTGCGAGAAATTTACGTTTAAATAACAAAGAATTCTGATTTTTTGTGGAAATTTTTCTTTGAAGTTAGAAATAAAGTTAATGCTTTCTATTTTCTTTTAGATACCACATATTAGATGAAAATATATTTGAATATGAAATCATAGAGGATGATCTGTCATTATACATACATAATTCAATTAACTAGAGATTTGAAAAACATCTATCATAACTTCACTAAGAGAGATTAGCTCAAACACGCAAATTTTCGATCAAATTAACTATAGAATATTTCGCTAAACTTATCACGCTAGGTAGAACGGGATAACTGAAAAGTAAGGGTACTTAGGTGGTATTTTTTCAAAAAAATTCTTCTGTTATCATTTGATGTTAAAACCAAGTTGTAAAACAAGAATGTTTTCAGTATATTATTTAAGTTTACTATGTACTTAAAAAAAATATATCCATTCCTGCCATAATTTAATAGCCTCTTTGTCGCCCATGTATAAACGCAATAAAAAAATTAAAATAACCCAATTTAAGTTATATATATATACATATATGCATTCCAAATATCCTATTATGAGGAAAGATGTGATATTTTTAAAAAAGCATGTTTTTGAAATTTTTAAATATTTTCGCTGAATTTCATTATGTGTGTTATAGTAAAAGTTTTTACTTTAAAGGTATACTTTAGAATAAATTTTTCTGTAATATTTTGACTATAAATAGTTAAAGTCGTACTTGCAAGTTTGTAATGATAGCGGTTTGCTTACATTAATTAATTAAAAAAAAGGAACAGTAAAATCTTTTTTTTTTCTTATAAATGCTGTAACAATGTAAAATGAATTGTAAATAAATAAATAAAACCAAGTTCAAAATGTAGTTTAGACCTTTTAATATTACCACAAATTGAACATTAGAGAAAAATTGAGTATCAACAAATTAAGTCTATAGGGTCATTCCATGTCAAATCAACAAAAAAATGCAATTTTTGGACCTTGACATCTCAGATTTCTATATATATATATATATTTTTTAGTTTATATCCACATGGAGTACAAGAAAAATCTAATTTTTTTAATTTTTTTTCTTAGCGGTTTTTTTAACGTAATTTAAAAAATGGCCAAATGTACCAAATTTAACCAAGTTTTCAATCACACAATCTTCTACAATTATGTAACAAATTGGGTTAGAGAACTCAGTTATATTTTATTTAAAAGCTCTTTTTGTGGTATTTAATATGATATGCAGCACTAACTATTTTGAGTAAAATAAATTTTTTGACAAATTTTCAAAATTTTTGAATTAAAATTTTTCAAAAACACCATTTAAATTTTTTTTTTTCAAAAAATATATGTTAATCTGATTTTTTGGCTACAAGTATGCAAAATTTCAAGATGGTGAAATGATGGGATTTTGAACTATTAATTTTTAAGGTATAAGGAACAAGTAACCTGAAAAGTTTCAAAAAACCATTGTTATGCAAAATTTCAAGAAATGATGGTATTTTGAGCTATTACTTTTTGAATAACAATGGTTTATTGAAACTTTTCAGGTAACTGGTTCCTTATACCTTAAAAATTAATAGTTCAAAATCCTATCATTTCACCATCTTGAAATTTTGCTTACTTGTAGGCAAAAAATCAGATTAACATATATTTTTTTTGGAAAAAAAAATGGTGTTTTTGAAAAAAAGTAAAAATTTAAATTCAAAATTTTTGAAAATTTGTCAAAAAATTTATTTTATTCAAAATAATTAGTGTTGCATATCATATTAAAGCCCATAAAAATAGCTTTCAAATAAGATATAACTGAGCTCTCTAGCCCAATTTTTTTTACAGAATTGTAGAGGATCTTTTGATTGAAAATATGGTTCAATATGTTACTTTTGGCAATTTTTAAAATTCTATAAAAAAAAAAGGTAAAAAAAAAAAAAAAAAAAAAAAAAAATAGATTTTTCATGTTCTCTATGGATACAAACTATAAACCAAAAATGATGTAAATCTGAGATGTTGAGGTGCAGACCCCACGTTGATTTGACATGAAATGACTGGGTCAAACATTCAAAGTCAAATAAATGAAAAAAATGTAATTTTTGGACCTTGACATCTCAGGTTTCTATAACTTTTTGTTTATAGTTTGTATCTATGGTATATAAGAACAATCTATTTTTTGATTCCCCCCCCCCCCCTTAGCCCTTTTTTTTTAACGGAATTTTAAAAATGGCCAAATATACGAAATTTAATCATTCACATCAAGACTTTATTTCCCATCTATTATCCGTAAATCAATAGAAATCTATATGCGTAACGTGAACATTTGCAATGAATCCGTCTCATTTGAATTACCTAAAATTTGGCACGAGGTACTTTTCAGTTTTAAAAAAGCAATAAGAAAATATTAATTTTCACTTTTACAGTTGATTATTTAAAGCACCTGCTTTTTTACATATATGATCTCGTAATTTATGTTTTCAAGTTAATTTTCAAAATTTGCGAGAGTATTTTTGTTTATCGATATATATCTTGAAAATGGCGCCGTAAGAGCGCTGAAACATATGTCGATCATTAAAAGGTTTTTATAAGCCTTTTGTGTTTCGTTTGTATCACTTAAGCATTTTATCTATATTTTAATTATAATTAGTGATATTATTATGTGATTATGAAAGCCATTCTTATTCAAAAATTAATAGCTCAAAATCCCATCATTTCTCCATCTTGAAATTTTGCATACTTGTAGCCTCAAAGTCAAAGATTAACATAATTTAAAAAAAAATTAAAAATGATGTTTTTGAAAAAAATTAATTCAAAAATTTTGAAAATTGATCAACTTTTTATATTTTACTCAAAATCAGTGTTAAAGCCTATCATATTAAAGCCCATAGAAAGAGCTTTCAAATAAGATATAATTGAGTTCTCTAACCCAATTTGTTACAGAATTGTAAAGGATCATGTGATTGAAAACTTTTCTACTTGAATTTTCTACTTTTAGCCATTTTTAAAATTTCGTAAAAAAAAAAAAAAAAAAAAAAAAAAAGCTAGGAAAAAAAAATTAAAAAATTAAATTTTTCATATATTTAATGGATACAAACTTTAAACCAAAAATTATGGAAATGTGAGGAGTTGATGTCCAGACCCCACGTTGATGTGACATGGAATGACCCTATATTTTCCAACTATCCCAAAAGGTGTAGTTAAGACCTAATAAATATTTTATATTTTAGGTTGTAAATAAATAAATAAAAAACAGAATATGTTATTTAGATCACAAGTTTACTTTACAAAACACGGTGTATACTAAAATTTTGTCAATTTAACAACAAGCCTAATATATACAGGGTCATTCATAATTCCCTCCGGGGTTTCGAAACGTTATAGTAAAAAAACGAAGACGAATATGAAAAAAAGAAACATATGAAATTATTCCGAAACTATTCAAGTTTTACTTACATACATTACAGGTGTTCTATGTGTGAACCCTTGGTCACACGGCATACATCCATGCGATAGTCCAGTTCCTGCCATACTCCGTTTCTTTAAATCTGAATCAGTGGTGTCAGTTCAACGGGCCTTTCGTAATAAATATCGAAAACAGGGACCAACTGACAAAACAATTCATGTGTGGTACCGGAAACTTAAAGAAACGGAGTATGGCAGGAACTGGACTATCGCATGGATGTATGCCGTGTGACCAAGTGTTCACACATAGAACGCCTGTAATGTATGTAAGTAAAACTTGAATAGTTTCGGAATAATTTCATATGTTTCTTTTTTTCATATTTGTCTTCGTTTTTTTACTATAACGTTTCGAAACCCCGGAGGGAATTATGAATGACCCTGTATATATATATATATATATATATATATATATAAACATACCTTCCAATTCCCTCCACCCCTCCCCTCTATTCTATAGAAAATTTCACTGAAGATATGATGATCTGTTCAAACATCTGTATTTTGTTTTTATTTGTTTCTTCTGCCTTTTTAAAAAAAAACTGATGTAAAATGACTGTAGTAGCTGAAAGATATGATCGGTCAACAACCGGTCCACCTATTTCTGCATCGTTTTTTATACCATTGCTGTCGCTATTTAAAATTTCGTAACATCATGTTCTGAAGACCCAAGGCAAGATTATGTTCTGCTTTTACAACTAAAAGGGATAACCGTATGTCTCAATATTATACGTTATAGGAATGTTTAATCAGATAAATGCTATGGAATTCTGAACATTATACAAATGTGAAATAAAATCCTTAAATATGAGACAGTTCAAAATGATCATCAGTAATAAATTTTTAATACCATTTTATCCCTTCCATGCATGGTTTTTAGATATTTTAATTTTAGATAGTTTGGATAGTTTTAAGGAAACTAACTTCTGATACTAAATTGAAAAATTTCAGCTCTCTATCTTTAATATATTTTACAAAAAGTGTGCTTTTCATAAAGTGTGCATTTTATAAAAGTGTGCGTAAAAATGCATTCTTAGTAAAACTAAATTAGGATTTACGCACATATAGCTTTTATTTATTTATTTATTATTTTTTTAACGAAATTAAAGATGTTTCAAGGGTTTATATATCTATACTAATATTATAAAGGAGTAAAGATTGTTTGTTTGTTTGTTTGTTTGTTTGTAGGGGGTAATCTCTGGAACTAACGAACCGATTTCAAAACTGATGGTGGCAAATTGATGGTGACAACCCCTTCTCCAACATAGGCTATATTTTATGTCGGTGCCACTAACCTCAGGGGGTGCAGGAGCAAAAAACGTTCTAAAATTGCGATTTTTTAGCTATCAAACTGGCTATCAAGCCCTGAGAGCTTGCCAGCCGGTTCTGTATGTATGTATGTACGTACGTAATGCGATAACTCTTCATAGAAATATCCGTTTTCCTTCAAATTTTGTTTATAGGTTCACTGTGTTAAGGCGCTTCCCTCATTAGTTTTCGGGATTGATTGGTTAAGTATAAAGGGGGGAACGGGGGCTAATTCCCCCCGATCTTAATTTATATAAGTGGGTTTTTCATGCGGAATTATTCCGTTTTCCTTTAAATTTTGTTTATAGGTTCACTGAGTTAAGGCGCTTCCCTGATTAGTTTTCGGGATTGATTAGTTAAGTATAAAGGGGGGGGGGGTCGGGGGGCTAATCCCCCCTTAATTTATATAAATGGGTTTTTCATGCAGAATTATTCCGTTTTCCTTCAAATTTTGTTTATAGGTTCATTGGGTTAAGACGCTTCCCTGATTACTTTTCGGGATTGATTGGTTAAGTATAAAGGGGGGAACGGGGGGCTAATCCCTCCTTAATTTATATAAATGGGTTTTTCAAGCAGAATTATTCCGTTTTCATTCAAATTTTGTTTATAGGTTCACTGTATTAAGACGCTTCCCTAATTAGTTTTCGGGATTGATTGGTTAAGTATAAAGGGGGGGGGAACGGGGGGCATATCCCCCCTTATTTTATATAAATGGGTTTTTCATGCAGAATTATTCCGTTTTCCTTCAAATTTTGTTTATAGGTTCACTGTGTTAAGGCGCTTCCCTGATTAGTTTTCGGGATTGATTGGTTAAGTATAAAGGGGGGGAACGGGGGGATAATTCCCCCTTAATTTATATAAATAAGTTTTTCATTCAGAATTATCCCATTTCCTTCAAATTTTGTTTATAGGTTCATTGGGTTAAGACGCTTCCCTGATTAGTTTTCGGGATTGATTGGTTAAGTATAAAGGGGGGAACGGAGGGCTAATACCCCCTTATTTTATATAAATGGGTTTTTCATGCAGAATTATTCCGTTTTCCTTGAAATTTTGTTTATAGGTTCACTGTGTTAAGGGGCTTCCCTGATTAGTTTTTCGGGATTGATTGGATAAGTATAAAGGGGGGGGGACGGAAGAATAATCCCCCCTTAATTTATATAAATGGGTTTTTCATGCAGAATTATTCTATTTGCTTCAAAATTTGTTTATAGGTTCATTGGGTTAAGACGCTTCCCTGATTAGTTTTCGGGATTGATTGATTAAGCATAAAGGGGGGGAACGGGGGGCTAATACCCCCCTTAATTTATATAAATGGGTTTTTCATGCAGAATTATCCCATTTCCTTCAAATTTTATTTATAGGTTCACTGTGTTAAGGCGCATCCCTGATTAGTTTTCGGGATTGATTGGTTAAGTATAAAGGGGGGAACGGAGGGCTAACCCCCCCTTATTTTATATAAATGGGTTTTTCATGCAGAATTATTCCGTTTTCCTTCAAATTTTGTTTAGAGGTTCACTGTGTTAAGGCACTTCCCTGATTAGTTTTCGGGATTGATTGGTTAAGTATAAAGGGGGGGGGAGAACGGGGGGGGGCTATCCCCCCCCCGTAATTTATATAAATGGGTTTTTCATGCAGAATTATCCCATTTGCTTCAAAATTTGTTTATAGGTTCATTGGGTTAAGACGCTTCCCTGATTAGTTTTCGGGATTGATTGGTTAAGTATAAAGGGGGGGGGGACGGAGGGGGCTGATCCCGCCTTAATTTATGTAAATGGGTTTTTCATGCAGAATTATCCGATTTTCTTCAAATTTTGTATATATATTCATTGTAATTAGAGATTTACCTGATTAGTTTAAGGGGTTCATTAGTTAACTATGGGGGGGGGGTAACGGGGGGGATGACCCCCACCTTAATATATTGTTTATTTCTTTATTTTTCGATGGGCTTATTTCAAATTCTTTGAAATGCGCTTATTTCAAATTCTTTGAAATAAGAGTATAATATACAATTAGTGTGAATAGCCTGTGAACTCAATGCCCTCAGTTTAACTGGGCAGTTTTATTTTTATTTTTTATACTGAAGGAGCTAGAAATTTGAAATTTGTCATTGTAGTTACTTATAAGATGTAAATGCTCTCTAAGAACAAAATAAAAAAGAAATTGAAATTTAAAAGGGTGAAATGAGCGAAAAGCGTTCTAAAAACAGTCTAAATTACAATTTCTATGAAATCTCTGGAACTACAGAACCGATTTTAAAAGTAATGGTGGCAAATTGATGGGGACAATCCCTACTCCAACATAGGCTATATTTTATGTCGGTGCCACTAACATCAATGGGGTGCAGGATCGAAAAATGTTCGAAAATTGCGACTTTTTTGTACTGAAGGGGCAAGAAATTTGAAATTTAGCATTGTAGTTACTTATAAGATGTAAATGCTCTCTAAGAATAAATTTAAAAAAAATCGAAATTTAAATGGGTGAAATGAGCGAAAAGCGTTCTGAAGTCATTCTAAATTACAATTTCTATGGAATCTCTGGAACCACGGAACCGATTTCAAAAGTGATGGTGGCAAATTGGTGGTGACAATCCGTGCTCCAACAGCCTCTTTAATAAAAAACTATGCGTTGCTGACGACTGGGTTTTTCGCTAATTGTTGCACCAGATTAATCTCGGAAAATGAAACATTTGAAGTTACTGAAAAAAATGATAGCTCAAAAAGTATTTGTCAGAAAATTGTTAGACAAACTGCGTTTGAAAAATAAAAAATTGTATTTTTCTTGATATAAATTTCAAATCTAATAATTATGCCGTTTTTCAAATATTGAATTTCAAAAATTACCAAATTTTCCAATGGAGTACCATAGCGAAATCTTCATGCGTAAAAAGATAATGATAAGGGCGACGTGGCCTGACGTGTATATTGGCTATAGCACGAGTCACAAATTATAGTAGCCTTATGTTAAAATATAAAAGTTATTTATGAAATGTCAATATTTTGTTTCATTAAAGGTTCGTTAAAAGAAATTGACCAGCGTAGCGGGCGTAGCTTGCTAGTAGATTATATAAAGTTTTAGAACCGTTTGAACTGATTCAAGTCTTCTTAATTTTTTAAATGTAAAACTGAAAATTCAAAGGTTTTTTTTTATGTCTCCTGTTCTTACTTTGTGGATCTAGAGCCCATGATACCCTATACTAATGAGTAACAAATCGAATAATCTCACTGACGGCAAAAAGATTCTTCCATCTGACATAGATTCTTTCGGAATTCGATTTTTGCTCGTGTCAATTTAATCCTATTGAGATTTTCTTTTGTTTGTAAACAAAATACTTTCCCTTTTTTTAAATAATCAGAGATAAATTAACCAAGCGTTACCTAGTGTCGTCGTAAGGTTCCTTCCTCCTGAGTCAGAGCTCACCCCCCCCCCCCTCTCCAATGTTAAAGCAACGATGATAGAATGCATTCGCATTTTACAGATTTCTGATTATAAAATTAAATTACTCTTCTTTACTGATGGTTCTTTGTTATTTAATTGACAAAATGTATTCTAAAATCTATACTAAGTTTCATGTTAAGTGTTAAAATTCTATTTACGTCAGCTTCGCTAAAATTTTAACACTCAAAATATAAATAAGATTTTAAAACTTAAATATAATAAGAAACATTTAAAATGAAATTAAGTATATATTTTTAGACATATTTAGTCAATTATATGGCAAACAAACATCATAGAAGAAGAATATACAAAAAAATATATATATATAATTTTTTAATTATGATGAGAAATTCCAAAAATAAGAATGCATTCTGCGGCCATAGGTTTAACATTAGACAGGGGAATTTGAAGTCTGGCTCATAATGATTCTTAAGGGGGTTGATCAATCAGATCTTAAATTGCCCTCGCTGATGTTATTCTATCGGAGTGTTCTTATTTCAAAAATATCTCAATAGGAAATTAATATTTTTGATTCTTTTTTCTGTGTACTAATTCAGGGTATAATTAATGTTTTTTTAAACGATTTCTCTTTTATTTAGTTGTCAAAATATTTCTAAAATATATGCTTAATTTTATCTGAAGTATTAAAATCTTAATCACAGCTTGTACGATTTTAACACAAAAAAATATTTTAAGCATAAGCATATATTTTAGAAATATTTTGACAACTAAGAAAACAAGATACATCCTTCAAGAAGAGTACACTGAAAAACAAATCGAAATATTAATTTCTAAAAGTAAAAATGCATTCTACTTCCATGGGTTTAACGTTAGAGATGATAATTTTAGATCTCACTGACCAGGAGGCTATATATGTTTAGTTATTTATTTTTCCAAAAAATATTCAGATATGGAGAGGCATGTTTATTTCCTGGTTATACAATAAAAAAAGCTGACGTTCATTTTGGAAATATATATCAACTAGCTGACCCCGCCCGGCGTTGTCCGGGCCCGTGATAATACATTTAAAAAGAAACATCAAGTTTTTATTATTTTATATCTTTAACCAGATTTTGCATGAAAGTATATTTTTAAATGAAAACTTCGCGAAAAAATATTGATATTTAGTGATAAAAGCGTTCATTTTCTTGGTTTTTTACGTAGTGTCGTTCCATAGTTTTAAAATAAAAAGTTCTTTGTGTCCGAACTTTTTGAAATCTTTATTGAAGTTAAATAAAATAATTTTACAGCCCGTGTAAAAATTTCGTGAAAAAATATTGTTATCTAGTTGTAAAAGAAATGTTTTCTTCTTGCTTTTTAGTTAGTTTGTTTGTTTTCACGTCGGCTCCTTTAACATAGCAATAAAAAAATAGTTCTCATCTTCCAAACTCTCTGACATTTCAATTGGTTATAAATATAAATGTATCCAAACTCTCTTTAAAATTTTGTATGCAATTATATTTTTAAATGAAAAATTCGCGAAAAAATATTGATATTTTGTGATAAAAGCGCTCAGTTTCACAGTTTTAAAAAAATTCTTTTTGTCCGAACTCTTTGAAATCTTTATTGGTGATAAATAAAACGGTTTTACTGCACGTGTAAAAATTTCGTAAAAAAATATTGTTATCTAGTTCTGCAAAAGAAATGTTTTATTCTCGCTTTTTTGTTTGTTTTCGCGTCGGCTCCTTTAGCAATAAAAAAATTGTTCTCATCTTCCGAACTGTATGACATTTCAATCCGTTATAAATATATTACTGTATCCAAGCTCTCTTTAAATTTTTGTGAAGAAATATGCATATTTAGTAAGTGGAAACATGAGTTTTTACAAAAAGCTTTAGCTTTCAATCTCAGACCAAAAATATATTAGAAGGTCTATGCTTTCAATGCAATGATGACTCCATCCATTTTCAATTAACCCTTTTCAATCCCCCTAAGCTATACAGGTGAGGGCTAATCCATCAGATTTCCCCTTTCTGAGGGGAGAAATCTTTAAAAAACTTTGGCCCATGCGCAAAGAGACGATATTCGTGGGAAAATTTGACAGAATGCGCTTTTCATTTTAAATATATAGACGACATACAGAAAAATTACTACTAAACAAGCAATTTTTAATCATAGACGATCGGAAAATACGATACTTAACACAAAGCTGAGAACTATTTCAATCAGTTTAAAATACGTTATATACGAGTTATTACAGCTCATTATAGTTTTAATGTATTTAAATAAGTCATAATGAACAGAGGAATAAATTATATATATATATATATATATATATATATATATATATAAACTTATTGTAAAAAATAACCATTGAAACATATATATATATATGTGTGTGTGTGTGTGTGTGTGTAATATATAAATATAATAATAGTTGGATATATATATATATATATATATATATATATATATATATACGCGCGCGCGCGTGTGTGTGTGTGTGTGTGTATGATAAATAAATATAATAATAGTTGGCTATATATATATGCATTTTTAAATATTTTATAAGTTTTATTAAATAAATTATTTTTTGAAAGAAGTAAACATGAAATGACCAGTGTCTTTGTATGAGTCCATGCCCTCAGTTGGGTTCGCGCCGATAAGGTACTGAATATTTACAAAATATTGTTTTTCAACAACTTCTTCTTATTGCAATGAATAATTTTTTAAGAAACGCACTAATGCTATAATAATACCACACTTAAACGAAAATGAAAAATATTTGGAAATAGCTTATAAATGTTATTTGAAATAATTGTAAACACAGAACAATGAAGAAATGTTATAAATATAAATGACCAAGTGCTAAATAATCACAGAAAACTAAAATAATAAAAACATTGGAAAAAAGTTTAGAAATAGAGATAATAAATATGATTACTATGGGAAGAACTAGTCGTTGGGGGCCACCGCAATACTTACCCATCATGGATATGCATAATGTAAAATATTAAAATAAAAATGTGTAAACTACTTATAAAATGCATTGCAATTCAAATAAAATCGTGGCTTGATGACGTCATAAACTTTAAAGGCTTGATTACTGAATTGCTTGAAAGAGGTTTTTCCTTATAACTCGAAAAATAATAATCCTATTAACTAGCAGTTTATTGCATCTGATTAAGCGTCGAATTTCCAATTAAAATATATCTTTAAAGTGAAATTTGGATGAAATACAGGGTCATGAAAAATCGAAGAGTGTGGTAAATATGATTCCAAATATCTCGGCAACTAATTATCCGATCGACTTCATGCTTTATGCAAAATTTATGTTTTTTTATTGTCTTTTATATTCATTTCTTAAAATAAACAATTTCGAAAAATTTTATATACCTTTTATCAGAACGAATATTTCGAGAGTCCGAAAAAAATAGTTCCGGTTAATCGAGGTTATTGAAATGAAATAGGCTTCTTCCCATTATTACATACTAAGTACATACCAAATTGAAAGTCTCTATCTCAAAATTTTCGGGAGATAGAGCGTTTACAGACACACAGACACACACACAGACACACACACAGACACACAGACGGACGGCAATTTTTTTTTTCTAAAAATATGTTTTTCGGAATCTCCAGTGTCTGAAACGTGTAAATCCGTCAAATTTTTTTTTTCGATTTTCAAAACGATTACAAGACTTACCCTATACTACGTATGATGGGTAAGTAACAGGGCTTAAAATTTAAGGAACTTTTAATGCAACTTTCTAAAGCATTCAGTAAAAATGATCCACACATTTCAAACGATTTACATTATTCATACATGCATAGATGAGTTTTTTTTTTTCAGTGTATATATTCTAACACACATTTATGGATATGAATATAAAGAATGATCATTTAGAGCATTCAAAGCAGACTCAAACGATAATGATAACATGAATGCGTAAGAAAAAGTGAGAAAAAATTTTACGACTTTTTAATTTTCGTTGCAGCATCTCATCAAATAAAGTAGGAGCGAAAAGAATAAAGTTATATCATATTTTCATAAACATTCTTGCTGGACAAAGAAACATTTATCCCTTTTTCTTAATAGAATATTTAAAAAAAAAATTCAAAAGAAAAAAAAATTACTTACGAATATTTTTTTTTTACACGCACAAGCAACATGTTATCTTATTTTTTCAAGTTTTATTGAGAGTGAAAGTTCAAAAGCTATTGCTCATCCCCCTTGTATTTGCTTAAATAAAACTTAAATATAATCGGATGTATGGAAAGGTATATGATCTTTTAAACATGCAGTTAATATGCATAGTTTATGTTATGTTCTATGTTATCTTTTTTTCCCAGGTTTTATCGAGAGTGAAGTTCAAAAGCTATTTTTCATCCCCCTTGTATTTGCTTAAATAAAACTTAAACTTAAATACAATCGGATGCATCGAAAGGTATCTGATCTTTTAAACACGCAGTTAATATGCATAAACCCTTACAAGCCAACTTTATAAACAAGAGCCAGTCCAATAAAAAGGATGATCCTTACCTTGAAATAGAGCCGGAAAGTAAACAATCCGCTAGCACAAAGCACGTGCCGCTCTCAATATCCGCTTACGACAGGTAGAACCATTAAAATCCCCTGTGAGCAGCCAAGCAAAAGAGCAACCACTTGCTTCGAGATGAGGGCACAATCTGAAGACTGACACAGGTTGCTCTTCGTTCTCGAACCAATCATTCTTTACCAAAGACGGCAAGATGCACCTTCGGGGCTAAGCACTTGATTGGCCCGGTTTGCTTGGGAAATCGTACTAATAACTTGGAGATGTACGAAATAGATTTTTCATATTTTTTAATCGTCATAGTGCACTACAGACAGGTTATAGTAAAGTAATCATAAAGTATTACAGCTTTACAAAGTGTTCCCTCTCATCTTTGTTCAGTAGCTCATTCCCAGGGCATAAATTTTAACAAAGAGAAAATAATAAAAAAATACCTGATCCATAATATTTTCTAGTACTACCACCATAGCCGACTTTTCCTCCATCCACCGTACATTTGTATTTCATACATTATTTTCAAACATTAATTCAAATTTTCTTCCAACACAAATTTCTTCAAAACAAATACATAAATAAATAAAAATAAATTAATAATAATAATAATTACTGGAGCCCTATATTTTGTAGTACTAGATCCTCCCCTCCCCTTCGCCAGCATATTTGTATTTTATACATTATTTTCAAACATTAATACAATTTTTCTTCAGCAAAGGATATATATATATATATATAAATTCAGCGATTGAAGATTCTGCTACAGTGCCACAAATATTTCAATAATTCATTTTTTTTTTATCTTTTCCCCCCTCCAATATGCTTCATATTAACTTGGTTATATATTCTATTTTTATATTTCTTATACTTTTTTTTCTAGATATTTTTCAAACAGGTATGTTTTCATATTTCATATTTACTTTTACTCCCCGATTGTTGTATGATGTTTCTGTGATGTCTTTTAACGGTTATATATGTTTATATATATGCATTTATATAACAATACCTACGTATATATATATATATAATAAAATTCAATAAAGAAATTGATTTTTAGATTAGATTATAATGTGTACATATGTGTACACAAATGAGTTATTGTATGTGTACATAAATTACTTGTTACTTACTAGTGATGAACGGGGACATACGACTAACTCAAATTTGTTAATAGAAGGACAAACTAGTCCAATAAACATTAAATTTGACAACGTTTAGATATTAAGTAAAGCACGCTGTGGTTAAGGAATGTTTCATATCCTAAGAGTAAAAAGTATCCGGCGCAAAGTATCCAGGTTCGATTCGTGGACTGAATACTTTTCACTTATTGAAGATGAAAATTAATTCAGTCTATGTTTCCGATACATTTCTAATTCCTTCACTAAATTCATTCAAGTTTATACGGAAAACAATTTGACGTATGGATATGATCATAACCGCCAATTTTTACCCCCTTTTCCCCCATCAAAATTCAATAGTACATTGTACCCTATTTAATTGCTTTCTTTAATTACATAAGACGAACATTTCTATTAAATTCGTACTAATAACTTGGAGATGTACGAAATAGATTTTTCATATTTTTTAATCGTTATAGTGCACTACAGTCAGATTATAGTAAAGTAATCATACAGTATTACAGCAGTACAGAGTGTGCCCTCTCATCTTTGTTCAGTAGCTCATTCCCAGGGCTTAAATTTTAACTTGGTTATGTGTTAAATTTTAACAAAGCGAAAATAATAAAAGAAATACCTATATACTTCCGCTTGCAAAGTCCTGTAGATAAAAAGAAGTTTCAGGTTCCTACGCAAGCACTAAGTTATGGGGAAGGGGAAATCTGAAGTATTACTCGAAGTATTACTCGCAGCCCTGGATACTTGATATTCGACATAAAAGTGCTGTTTACGGTACAAAATTAAAAATTCCTGAAATTTCCAACAAATTGGACAATTTTCGGATTTACGATTTTTTTTTTCAAATTTTTCGACTTTTTTCCTTCGATTTTTCCAGATTTTTTCCTTTTTCCTTTTTTTGTATCCTTTATGCGAAATTTCAAGTTTCTAGGACTACAAAATCGAATTATTTTCGAATGTTCGATTTTTTACAAATATTTCGATTATTTTCTTCGATTTTTTCAGATTTTTTAATTTTTCCATTTTTTGTATCCTTTATGCGAAATTTAGAGTTTCTAGGACTACAAAATCGAATTATTTTCGAATGTTCGATTTTTTACAAATATTTCGATATTTCGATTTTATTTTCAAATTTTCTGAATTATTTTATTTTACTCCTTATTTAATATTAAACACTACCTTTACACCAAATTTTAAGCTTCTAAGACTATTATTTTCAATTTTTCAATTTTTTTGGAATTTTTATTACAAATTTTATTACAATTTCTTTTACAAATGATGTTTATAATTGAAAATCTTCGTTCACATTCGGTACAGGGGTACAACTAATTATTAACCCTTAGCTAACGAATGCTGCCATATTCGCGACAACCATTTTTTATTGTCCAAATGTGTTGTTTCCAATTATCCTTGTCTTGGCCCCCACTTTATCCGACAAAATTTTTTTGCATTATTTAATTGCTGAAATTTTGGGATTTGGTAACGCGACATTTTCTGTGCAAAAAATAATGGTGTCCCATTGGAAACAACACATTTGGACAATAAATTTGGATGTCGCGAATATGGCAGCTTTGTTAGCTAATGGTTGAAATTTGTTTAGTTCACTTTCGAATTTTATTTCCTGAAGATTCTTTAAAAAATCTAAACCCCATTAAAACTGTTCTTCCATTTATATAAAACCTTTTGCATAGTTTCATGACTTTATCATCTACATATGTGAATCGATCCATGCAAAAAGGGCTTCAGTCACCAAATTGGCAAAATTGAGTTAACCACGGATTTTTGTTCTTAAAGGTTAGATTTAAACAAAAAATTTTTCTTAGCGGTGTTTGATTAGTATAATTTTTGTCTATAAAAGAAAAAAAATCATTTTGATTGGTTTAATATTTTTAAAACAGCAATGAATTTTTCACTTTTCTCAAAATTGGTTTAGTTGACTGAAACCCTTTTTGCATGGAGCCATTCATGTGATATTAGTTGATTCTGTATTAAGCCAAAATTTCGGATTAAGAGCTTTGATTTTTTTTGATAAATTCCTTATAATCTGTTCCAATATTTCTTGCATGGACAGAAAGCGGACTTTTTTTCTATTGAATTTTATTCCAATGAGCTTCGGTGCGGAGTATTTACGAGCTCCGGTGAGTGCCGACTAATTTTTAAATGTTCACAAAACAAAAGAAGTTCCAGAGCTGAACTCCAGTGAGTTCCGGCGCAAATTAATTCCTACTAATTCCTAAACAGTTTGTTTCAGAACTATAGTACCTACTGAAAAATGTTTTAAAAGTTGTTCTTCATCATATTAAAGCTATTTACGTCAAAAAGGGTATTTTATTTTTGTGAACGTTACGAAATTAAATATTTTACAAAGTCCATGGGTTTTCTAAGTTATATTTAGAAATTGTTTCTCTAGTAAAACAGAATAAATTCAGTTCTTTTACGGTCAAAACTTAGCGAGTTATGATACTTTGCATTTTACAATATTTCAGCATTTATTGTCACTAAAAACGCGTTTTCTTGTTTTTAGTTCCAGAAAAAACCGAAATTTCAGAATATTTAAAGTGCCATAAATCGGTAAGTTTCGGTCCTACATGAATGATTATTTTTGTTTTACTTGCTAGATCCATGGAAAATTCTTTTCACTCATAACTATAGGGCACAGAGACCGTAAAAAAAATTAAATTTTGTAATTTAAAACAATAAAGAAATACCATGCGCAAGCACTTTCAACAAATTAAAAATACTGTAACAAAAGTTCGCCGTTTATTATGGTGAAAAATGATGTCTAAGTAAAAAAATTCGGAAACGAAACACACATTTGAAAAAAACAATTTCAGCAATTACAATCTGTAGTCGGAAAATTATCAGAATTCTTTTGTATATATACATACATGTGTACATAGTATGTGAAAATTTAGTTCCATTAAGAAACGCATAACACAGTTGAAAATTCCCCTTCAGCAATTTCCATCAATAAGCGAAAATGTATTGGAATTCTTTGTGCATCCCTGTTTATGATTTATAGAATTCATACACACAAAATAATATGCAAAAATTTAGTTAAATTTAAAAACGCATACCACAATTGAAAACGCATTTCCAGCATTTATAGCTCATAGACAGCACTGTAGCCGAATTCTTTTGTGTGCCCCTGTAAATGAAAATTAAGTGCTGTGAACATCCTGTTCTACAGAAAGCACCTTTGCAGCACCCCAGTGATGTATATCAATTTCAATATGTTTGAAATAGTGTAACATTATTAAAATACACTGCAAACGATTTTTCCCCATAGACCATAATGTAATGGCATTCTTTTGAGTGCCCTGTAAACGAACTATAAATGCTACACACTTCAGTTTCAGTACTAAACATGCCATGGTAAACCTGAATAACATATATCAATTACATGTCAATCCGAGAATATTTATGTGAGTTAGAGAACGGACAGATAGACAGACGTCCAGACAGACAGACGACCAGGCAGACGGCCAGACAAACCGAATTCATAAACACTTTGCAATTTTGTTGGAAAGTGTTAAAAAACTATTTACATCTAAATGAATTGTAAGATGTTGAAGAAGAACACCTGAAACATTTTTGCAATTGGAAATATTCCTCTAAACCTTACGGTTTAAGAATTATCTATAGGATAATAATACGAGGGGACACCTTGGTATATATTTATCTTGCAAATAATGTTTGAAAAAAAGAATAATTGTTCATTAAGATAAGAAACAACTGCAACAAAAAATTAGAGATTCGAAAATAAAAAATTTAGTTTTCAATTAAGAAATTTTATCTTCAAAACAAGGTATATATGAAGTATGCATCCCCGGGCTAATCACTTGAGCGAACTTATTTACATGGAAATTTGTTCTAGTACGAGACATTTTTTAAAATTTTCATTTTTATCGTCATAGCGTAGGAGAGGTAACGATAATACAGTAACAATATAATAAAAATCCAGTTTTATATTTTTATTCCTGTTTAGTATAATTTTGTGGAAAGTGGGATTCAAATCGGGCAGACAATTACAACAGAAAATATTGTGGATCCTGAGATGAAATTCAGTTTTTAAGAACAATATTTAAGTTTCAAAAAAGTATCGAAAGTTATTGATGTACATCGATCTCTTAAAGGGTCTCGATACCCTTTAACCCCTTGAAGTCCGGTGGGATATTATATATCCCACTTAGTTTTAATCCCCAAATATTACAATGGCACCAGAATTTTGGAATAAAATTTTGCTCTCATATTGAACGCTTTTACTAACTTTCAAATAAATTTGTTTGCAAATTCTGGTGTCATTCCATCGTTTTCAGTGTTTTAGCAACAAAAGTACTTTGCCCCTGAAAGGGTTAAACTATTTTTTTTCTTATTTGAGTATTTTATAATACTTTTTTGACAAATTATTAAATGGTTTTATGAAAGAGATTTATTTAATCCAGAAAATATTGCAATTTTTATGGTAAAATTAAAAAAAATGAATAACAAAAAAAATTCAGAAAATTTTAAAACTACACTTCTACATTTTTTAACTTTCTGCATCAATTGTTTCATGCATTTATTACGAGTGTGTTCTCTGAAAGTAAGTACCAGATTTAAAGTTAATTAGTTTTAAAAATATAATAAAATGTCTTGACATATGTAAAAATACGGTAAAAAGGGCTTTTATTTTAAGATTTTTATTGAAAAAAATAATCTATTTATATTATTGAAAATACGATTCCTAATTTTATGAAATGAAACATAAGGATATTTATATATATTATAAACATAAGGATAATTTTATTTAAAGAATCGAGTCAATTGAAACATATAGGTTAAAGTTTTAGAATTTTGATCATAATGATATATTGAAAAAGAACAAATTGAGAAAAATAAATTTAAAGATTGCAACTCTGAGTCATTTAAAGGAAAATGGGTGTAGTAAGAAACCTTATTATCGGATCTTTACGAATATACTACAAATGTCTAAATTCATTTTAAGCAAAAAAAAAAAAAAAAAAAATAGGAAAATTAATATTTTCGTCATTTTTTGCTAAATGAAGGAAGAATATACCGAGTTATCTTAGAACGCTTTGCCAAAAATGGATTGCTGATTGACTCACGTGGAAAGTCCTGTTAAAAACTTAGTACAAGATAGTTTTTTTGGTTATACAGGATAGATTTTGTTTCCTCTTTTTTACTGCCATAGGGTACAACAGATAGACGGCTATCAAACATTAATAATTAAATATATATTAAAACTTTATCTACATTTTTGCAACATAATTGATGCTTAGCGTATTCGTAGACATTAGTCTCTTGATTTTTAACTATATATATTTATATACGATTATCTGCAGCGGAATTAGCACTGGATGATCACTTTTTTTTTAGGACTGTACGTTAATTAAATTGAATGAGTTAGTTACTTTCTTTTATATATAATAACTGCTTATTCATTACGAATATATCGTTTAACATCTGAATGATACACAGGTCGATACTGAATGATTTTCTTTATCTTTATGAAAAAAAAAAGCATTTTTAATACTATGTGAGGGGGTGAAAAAAAGGGAATATTTTTAAAAACTATTACTTTACGCATTGATGACGTCAAATATGGTTTTTTATCGTTTATAATACTTTATCTTCTACCCTTAAGTATTTATTAATTAAAAATGTATTATTAAAAAAGCCCGATTCGCTATTTGAAGCAGTGTAATATTATAAAGAGGCCACTCTAATGAATAAAAGATCATATATATACCTGATAATATTTACTTTCTATTTTTAAGCTCTTATTCATAGAGACAAATCTTACTTTTAATGCCTGAATCATGCTTATATGATTTTTAAAAACAAAATGTACAATATTTAGCGTAATAGTGCCATGAAGTAGATTATATTTTTATCATTTAATGCCACTGATTGCATCAGATGAAGAACAAGGATCGCATTGGAGCCAGGGCTTAATTTGTGCCGGAGCCCACAGGAGCCCAGCTCCGGTACTTCTCTGTCTTTAGTAAAATTTAAATATTGGTCAGAATTCACCGGAGCTCATAAACACTGCGCTCCGGAGCCCAGTGCAATAACACTTCCGGAAAAAGAATCCTAAATTACCCTTTCTTTTCCCTCTCATCTCCAATCTTTTGCCTTCTTTTGTATCAAAACACTTTTAAGTGACGTAATGTGTTGCTCACGTAAGAGATGGAGATGAAACGGGCTCGATTTTTATACCAGTCTGCGGGTTTGGGCAGGCTCGAGCTCAATCTGTCTTAAATTCAAAATTTTATTTATTTCCATTTTTTATATTCTTTTTTATATTCTTTTAGTCTTTTTCTATTCTGCATTGCTGCGAACTATTCATTTTTTTTGTGTGTTGTGTGTGTGTGTTAACACTATTTCCGAATCATAATCCTGAGCTTATTTAATCACAGAATTATGCGATTAATTAACATTAAGATTAGGCAAATGTTTCTACACTATATTTCCAATGATGATTGGTCACTTGCGATTTTAGACGTTTTGTTAAATATCTGGAAAGATACATGAGGAATTATCCGGAAACTTCCGGAGTGTAAACAACATGATTGACGTCATATATTTCCGCGAAGTTTTTTTCCCGAAACCCCATAAGGGGCCGTCAACAAACTGAAGAAAAACGAATATATTTTGGATAACTCTGTAAAAACTAATATTGCAAAAGCATTCAAACTGTAGATTATGATTAAGTGGATTATTGTAATAATTTGGGTTCATTTTTATGAAGATAGCATGTATACTCGAAGAGAAATTTAGTTTTATAAAAACAGTCCCAAATTTTATCAAGTTTTTTGCTTATAATTTGCAGAGTTTTTAATATAAAAACAAGTTATTTTCAGAAAATATGACAAACAAAATTGTACACAATACCTTGCAATCAGAATTGAAAAATAATAAAAATTGTATGAAAAATGAGCAGGTTTACTAAATATTGTTTCACTGCGCATGCGCGAATTCAATCAAAATATACTGTGCATAATATATTAGCTAAATGTATAGACCAACTTCTATGAAAGTCTCAAAAACGTAGCTTGAAAATTCTGATAGTAATCGTCGATAGAATAAGCTCGAAATTCGCTGTTCCCAAAAGGAAGCAAAAAGATGAGGGGTTGTATCAAATATAGAATGAGAGACACTTCATTCTTATTATGTCAACTTTCATAAGCTAGTATATTTGGATACAACCCCTCATCTTTTTCCTTCCTTTTGGGAACAGCGAAATTCGAGCTTATTCTATCCACGATTACTATCAGAATTTTGAAGCTATGCCTTTGAGACTTTCATAAAAGTTGGTCTATACATTTGGCTAATATAGTATGCACAGTATATTTTGATTGAATTCGCGCATGCGCAGTGAAACAATATTTAGTAAACCTGCTCATTTTTCATACAATTTTTATTATATTTTAATTTTGATTGCAGGGTATTGCGTAGAATTGTGTTTGTCATATTTTCTGAAAATAACTTGTTTTTATATTGAAAACTCTGCAAATTATAAGCAAAAAACTTGGTAAAATTTGGGACTGTTTTTATAAAAACGGGAATTTCTCTTCGAGTATATATGCTATCTTCATAAAAATGAACCCAAATTATTACAATAAGCCACTTAATCATAATCTGCAATTTGAATGCTTTTTGCAATATTAGTTTTTACAGGGTTATCCAAAAGATATTCGTTTTTCTTCAATTTGTTGACGGCCCCTTGTGGGGTTTCGAGAAAAAATCTTCACGGAAATATATGATGTCAATCATGTTGTTTACACTCCGGAAGTTTCAGGATAATTCCTCATGTATCTTTTCAGATATTTAACAAAACGTCTAAAATCGCAAGTGACCAATCATCATTGGAAATATAGTGTATGTGGAAGTAGTAATAACTAAAAAGTGGGATAGTTTATAGCTATGTATACGCAGATAGAGGTATTTAAATTTTTTATTTCGCTAAATAAAACTAGTCGTTGGGGGCCACCGTAATACTTACCCATCATGGATATGCATAATGTAAAATATTAAAATAAAAATGTGTAAACTACTTATAAAGTGCATTGCAATTCAAATAAAATCGTGGCTCGATGACGTCACAAACTTTAAAGGCTCGATTAGTGACTTGCTTGAAAGAACATCCTTATAACTCCAAAAATAATAATCCTATTAACTAGCGGTTTATTGCATCTGATTAAGCGTCAAATTTCCAATTAAAATATATCTTTGAAGTGAAATTTGGATAAAATACAGGGTCATGAAAAAACGAAGAGTGTGGAAAATAGGATTCCAAATATCTCGGCAACTAATTATCCGATCGACTTCATGCTTTATGCAAAATTTATGTTTTTATTGTCTTTTATATTCATTTCTTAAAATAAACAATTTCGAAAATTTTTATATACCTTTCATCCGAACGAATATTTCGAGAGTCCGAAAAAAATTGTTCCGGTTAATCGAGGTTATTGAAATGAAATAGGCTTCTTCCCATTATTACATACTACGTACATACCAAATTGCAAGTCTCTATCTCAAATTTTTCGGGAGATAGAGCGTTTAGAGACACACAGACACACACACAGACGGACGGCAAAAATTTTTTTCTAAAAATATGTTTTTCGGAATCTCCAGTGTCTGAAACGTGTAAATCCGTCAAAAAAATTTTTCGATTTTCAAAACGATTACAAGACTTACCCTATACTACGTATGATGGGTAAGTAAAAACAATGCATTAATTTAAAAAATAATGTATGAAATATAAATATGCAGATTGGAGTGACGGCGGTGAGGGGGGGGGGGGGGTTGCGCTACGAGTGTTAGTACTGCAGAATATTAGGGCTCCGGTACTTTCTTTCTCAGAAATTAAGTCCTGATTGGAAAATTGTGGCAAAATATGGCATTTAGGAACATGTATTACATATGAATAAAAAATGCAGTGAACGGTTAGTATATTAGGATTTTTGTCTATCTTTTTGGCTATTTTTTAAGTTGTTGCATTGTCTGATAACTTGTGAAATAAGAGTTTACAGAAAATTACGAACTGATAGAGAAGTTAAGACGAAAATTTATTTAAGTATTTTTCCTTTTCGGTGTTTTACCTTTTTTTACATTTACGAGATTATAAGAAAGTTCTGAATAATCTTGTTGCATGCAAGAAATATAAATGAAGTGGCATTTATTCGCAATTTCATTTTACAATTAGACCTTTTTTAAAAATCCAAATGCAATATTTGTATAATCACTAAATAAAAACGGTTGAGACGGAAAATATCTGAAAAGAAATTTTCCCTTGTCAATAAAATGCGTACTTTTTCGATACTATTAAAAAGAAAAAAATAAAACTTCTTTGAATTAATAACATGACTCATTCTGTTTTTAGACTCGATAAACTTGGGCATATAAGAAATTGTTTTTAGCTCACTTGCGAGATAAAAAAATAAGTTTTTCCTAGGGATATTTTGAAATTTTGAAATAACTAAGGATATGCATTTTTAAATCACAGACGTGGGTTATGGTTCAAACGAGACAATAAGCAGCAAAAAATGTATCCCAAAAATAGAGCAAATTGACTTTTGGCAAATTCTCACCTTCTTCAAAAATACTTTCTGTTTTACAAAATATGACAATGAAACCATTTTCAATTATACACATGTTAGATTTTTTGTAATTAAAAATGAAGCATGTTAGAAAAAAAAGCATTTTTGAATTATGATCTCGATGTTAATTTTTTAGAGTTTGTCGTCATTTACAATATATGTGTTCTAAAAACGCATTTTACTAAATTATGTAAAAACAAGGTCAAAAAGAAATACAAGAAAAAAAAGAGAGGTGGGCCAAAATTTTTTCTTCTTAGCAGATTTCCTACAAATCACTCCCGCCCGATTTAGAACTTTAATTTATTAATTGCAGATAAGTTATTATTTAAAGCACCGGTCCATTTAACCGCAAAAATGCAAGTGATGTTTTAGTAAATCCATTTCATCTACTACTTATGCTAGACACAAGTAGTGGGCAATTTTATTATTGTTATTAGAGGATTCCAACGAATAAAAAAATAAATTTAACGACTGTAATTGGCTGTTTAACCGTTCAGACTTAAACATGTACGCTTTCATTAACACTAGCCAATAATAAAAATGACCAACTATCACTCCTAAGAACGTACTCTTTGTGTGCATCTTCCTAGTACCAACATGGGTCAATGCACAGCCAACTTCAGTACCGGCCGAGAAAGCTCTTGTTTGTTTCTCCCGCCTTAGGACGGAGTTCATGACGTCAGATCGCGTGATCTCCGCCGAACCAATCGGTCGAAAAAGCTGTCCTAGGGAGGATGGAAACAAATAAGAGTTTTCTCAGCCGATTCGGTCGGCCGAAGATCACGTGGTCTGGCGTCATGAATTCCGTCTTAAGGCGGGAGAAACAAACAAGAGCTTTCTCGGCCGTTACTGAAGTTGGCTGTGGTCAATGGGACGCTAGCCTGAGCATGATTACACCCCTGGTTCGAAACTAGCATGGTCAGGGCGGGGTGACTGCGCAAGGTTTTCGGGGGGTTTTCTAGTAAGAACGATAATCAGGTCACATTTGCTTCAATAGTTCTCCTTGAGAAAATCCCTCTTACAGCAATATGGCCTAAAACCAATGCTTAGAAAAATGCGCCCCCGCCCCCTCGGTTACACGAAGATTTTTTCACTTCCCAATAGCGCCTTAGGGTAACTAATCAAGTACTTCTCTCAGTTATTTAACATTTTCACTTGCATATGGACACTAAATTAAATTTGTCACTGGGTCTTTTAGGTCTTTCTCTTAGGTTTTATCTTATTTACCCCCCCCCCTTTTTTTTAAATAAATCTTATTTTAAATCTAGTGAATTTTTTAGTTACGTAAAATTTTATCATTTAAATTAAAAATCGAGTTATAAAACAATTGCAAAATCGACTATCAATATTTTGATCCCACTGTCTTGTTGATTTTACTTTCACGAGTGAGGAAGTTTTTTATTATCTCGCGCGTATAACTTACATTCTTTTAGCTAGCAATAATTAACTTTTTATATTCTATATTTTTGTGGAAACGATGTATTGATAAAGTATGACTCATGGTAACAATATCTAGAAACAAGATATGATTGAGGAAAACGTGTATTAATGAATATTTGGAAAACAAGTTTCCACGGAAAGCACTCCGATTATACTTTTTTAATGTTCCATATGAAATTCGGCTTTAACTAGACGGATGTACCAATCTTAAAACTTTCTTCTATATCATACATGTTAATATCATACTTCTATATCATACACTTTAAAAAGTGCAATTTTTGAAATAATGCTTTTGAGAAACAAACAAGATGCCGAAGTGTGCGTCGCTTCACAAGTATCCAGTTCAAAACACAACTACACTGACTTTGATTTTCATCTTAAATTTCTGTTTAATTTTATTAATTGGAGCAAATACGAATTAATCTCGATCATATTTTTCAATAATTGGTTAAGTGCGAGTTTTACTTGCGCAAAAATGGTTCCGTACAATAATTGAACTCAATTGGAAGGAAAACGTTGACTATTTATCACTATGATTCGCGTTACTTAAAATAAAGACCTTGTACAAAGTTTAAACTTGGCATTGTGCTAAGCGTGCTTCGAAAGGTGGTTGCAAAGTTGCAATGCCGCCTTGGTCCACGCCGCGTTTTTCTGTATAGGTTTTTAATTAATATATCGGCTAATTATCGACATTTTTTTTCGAAAATCATTATTAACAATCCTTGTATGATTCCACGTCAATAGGTACCTTGATCGCTTCTAGACTCCCCTACTGAGCACCAGCCAAGTAAAGTTTTTGTGTAACGGTAAAAATGCGATTTAATCTCCAAAACTATGTGACCTAGGATAATCTCTATAGTTTTCCTGCAAGGTTTAAATAAACTACTACCAAGTGTTGCCAGTGAGCTACTTTAAAAAAAAATCAGATTCCATGATGGGCACCACTTTTTTGAAATGGTAAAATTTGCCATGTTTAGTATGTCGTTAAATAAGGCGAATTTTACTTTCTCAAAAAACTAGTGGTAATCAAGAAAACTGAATAAAAAAAAGGTAGCCTACTGGCAACACTGCTACTACCTGAATTTTTCATAATTATATTTTCAGTAGATTCGGAAATAAGATGGGACATATTTTTGCAGTACATTTTCGACAATATCTTTAAAAATTTAATACCTAAAATTAAAATAAATATTTTTTTGAGTTCGGTGTTAGGAGATCTTTCGAACGATATCCCATACGATACACAAGAAAATATTTTTTTCCAAGTAACTTAATTACACCTCTACATTTTCCCTAAAAATATTTTTGAATGGCTAATAATCTTGGGTCAATAGCCTTTATAACACTTCCAAGTTTGAACTTTCCACGCTCCATAGTTTTCGAGAAAAACGGCTGTGACAGACGGACAGACAGACACCCGAGTCATCTTATAATGGCTCCATTTTTACTTTTTCAGTACGAAGCCGTAATAAAATCAATATTTTTCGTTATTCTGCTGTACGTCAGCCGCTTGCTAATCGCCATATTACCTAAATACGAAGAACACTTTGCTGCCGATGTACAGCACAACTACGAAAAATCAAGAAAATCGCGAAAAACTCGCTATTACAGTGTCCCCTTCTGGGGGAATATCACCATTTTCAATTAGGATCTCACGGCGATAGTAAAAAACATATATATATATAAAGTTTGGTTCAATACTATGCATAACTTCGTACACTTTCCGGTGATACAATAAGGAAAATAGCACAAAAATTGCTATCACAGCATACCCTTTCGGGGTAATATCCCCATTTTCAACTAGTGCTCCCTATTAAACGTTTATACGAGTATACGTATGATACGTATTATACGGGGTGCAGATTTTGGATACGTATGATACGACCAAGGCGGTTATACGTATTATACGATACAGCATATACGTACATCGTTTATACGGAACTTACACCAGCGGTTAAACGTATAGACCTTTTAAACGGTTTTCGTTCATTGCTTAAAAAGGTATGCCTTTCTCCTGCTGGTCTGTTAATCAGAGACTTTGAGAATTACAGTTGCAATGTGCAGTCGGTATTTGAAAAAAAAAATCTCATTATTTTCTTCTTAGTTTAGATTTTGTTTTTTCCCCCCTCAAATCTACACTATTAATTATGAAATGATTTACCTTTCGCATATCTGTAACACACGCACATATCTTATTTTGATTTATTACGTGGATATTTCGTCCGAAACATTAGTATTGCAGAACACAAACTTACATTGACTTCATATTTTATACTGACATTGATCAATCCAACTCCTGGGAAGTTTCATAATCTTATTTTTATTTTAAAGACCCCCACGGAGGGCACTCACCCCCACCGGCGTATATCCCTAGTGCAGATAATCGACCGTAACAAATAACTAATTAAAAATACTTTTATTTTATTTAAGAATACTTTTTTTCTATATTAAAAATAATTTGAAAATATACACAAATTGATTTTACAGCAAAAAAGAAAAGAGAAGGCAAGTCATTTTAAGCTTGTGTGATTGCATTCTGAAACCTGCATCGATTATTTCTCAGGCTATAAGTCATCGAAATTTATAGGTACTAACACAAAAAATGAAATTTGTCAATACTAACAACAATTCTTAAAACGTAATATCTTGTAATGCACATACACTTTGTATGAAAAATACCACGAGTGTCCCAGTTAAAAAAATGAAATTGCGTTATACATACACAGAGTAGAAAACATTAGCATCGTGGTAAAAACAATATTGACCCCCCGGGCGCAATATGAGTATACGCACACAGAGTATACGTATATTTTTTTAATTAAAAAAGAAAGGATATACTTAATAAGGATTAACAATAAATCTGAAACATGTATATTCTCCTTATTTGCTCAAAAAGTTATTTTACTTTCGTTATATATTTACAATAATCGTTTATAGGGTAAAATAACAAGATTCTATGTAATGAAACATATTATACAGATTGCTAAAGTTACGCTACCGATTTCCAACTTGTTCTCCGTTCAGTGACGTAACACTGATAAGATCCATTGGCATTAAAAGTAAATACGATACTTGAAATATACGTATACTTCAATTAAACGTATACTTGAATTATACGTTTAACCGATATACGATTATACGTATCCGGATACATATAAACGTATAGTTTAAGGTATACGTATTTCTTAAATACGTATTATACGTATATACGTATCTCGGTTAAACGTATAATTGAAATCGTATCGCATCTGGAGCACTATTTTCAACTGAAACCTGCTGTCCACATTCAAAAACATATATATGAAAGTTTGGTTCTATTCTATGCATAACGTCATACACTTTTCTTATGATCTTCTCGAAGAAAATTTCGATTACAATATTTTCTTCTATAATAGATAGAAAAAGTAGAACGGTAATGTCTTTATTTAAAAAATCTAATTAAATGTAAATCTATATTAATAAAAGAAAGATGTTTCTCTCTCTCTCTCTCTCTCTCTCTCTCTCTCTCTCTCTGTGTGTGTGTGTGTGTGTGTGTGTGTGTGTTAGCGATGGTTAGGGAAATCTATCGCATGTTGAGGTCGTAAACTTTGGATGAGGATAGACGAAGGCAGGCCCAAATGCACCAGAGACTCAAAATTTCCATTTTTTGATAATTAGCCGATATATTAACTCAAAACGTTAATGAACATCGCAAAATAGCGAGCTTACTTCTTTCCGTCGATTGCGCTTGCCCATCTCTGGGCGTTCCGCGGGCGTTCTCCACGCAAGCGAAAACGGAGCGTTCCGTTTTTTCTGCATTTTGAAATCGAAATCGCTGGGTCTTCCGTATAGACTAGAATAAAAGGAAAAAAACTTTTGCTTTACTTTTCCGGTTCTAATGATATCTTTTGCCAAAAGAATATTAATATTTACAATAAAAAAAATACTGGACCTTGATTCACGTCAGTTTAAGTTTTTCGATTTCCTACAATTTGGAACTGTCGCATCCGTTACCAAGACAAACACACACACACACACACACACACACACACACACATATATATATATATATCTACTTATTTGGGGTAACTTTCGTTTTCTAACGGTGTACATATTTTTTTAATATTAGCATTTACAATTTTAAAACCCTTATCCGCTTCCCTGACAAAAATATTACAAACAACAACAAAAAATAAACCCTCTTATTCGATTTTTTCCGGTTCTAGTGGTATCTTTGGTTTAGAAAATTATTTTTTTGTTATTTAAAAAAAAAAAAAAAATATCGGAGGTCGATTCGCCGTTTTTTCTACAGTTTTAAATGTCCATCAAATTTTTGCTGACTAAAATACAAATAAAAAAGAAAACTGCCCAGTTAAACTGAGGGCATTGAGCTCACAGGCTATTCACACTAATTCTATATTATACACTTATTTCAAAGAATTTGAAATAAGCCCCTCGAAAAATAAAGAAATCGACAATATATTAAGGGGGGATCATCCCCCCGTTCCCCACCCCCTTATAGTTAACAATTGAACCCCCAAACCGAATCAGGGAAGCCCTTTATTACAATGAACATATATACTAAATTCGAAGCAAATCGGATAATTCTGCATGAAAAACCCATTTATCTAAATTAGGGGGGATTACCCCCCCCCCCCGTATCCCCCTTTATACTTAACCAATGAACCCCAAGACTAACCAGGGAAGCTCCTTACCACGATGAGCCTATATACAAAATTTGAAGAAAATCTGATAATTCTCCATGAAAAACACATTCATCTAAATTAAGGGGGGAGGATAAGCCCCCCCCCCCCTTACCCTCTTTATGCTTAACCAAAGAACCCCCAAAACTAATCAGGAAAGCGCCTTATCACAATGAACCTATGTACAAAATTTTAAGAAAATCGCATAATTCTGCATGAAAATCGCAGTTATCTAAATTGAGGTGGGGGGCAGCCCTCCGTTACCCCCTTTATACTTAAACAATGAATCCCCAAAACCAATCAGGAAAACGCTTTATCACAATTAACCTGTATACAAAATTTGAAGAAAATCGAATAATTCTGCATGAAAAACCCATTTATCTAAATTAAGGGGGGATTAGCCCCCCTTTCCCCCTTTATACTTAACCAATGAACCCCCAAAATTCTTCAGAGAAGCGCATTATCACAATGAACCTATATACAAAATTTGAAGAAAATCGAATAATTCTGCATAAAAACTCATTTATCTAAATTAGGGGGGTTATCCCCCCTTTCCCCCTTTATACTTAACCAATGAACCCCCAAAACTATTGACAGAAGCGCATTATCAAAATGAACCTTTATACAAAATTTGAAGAAAATGGGATAATTCTGCATGAAAAACCTATTTAAATTATGGGGGGTTAGCCCCCCCATTTCCCCCCTTTATGCTTAACCAATGAACCTCCAAAACTAATCAGGGAAGCGCCTTATCACAAGGAACCTATAAACAAAATTTAAAGTAAAACGGTTAGTTCTATCAAGAGTTATCGCGTTACGTACATACATACATACGTACGTACATACAGAACCGGCGGGCACATAAGCTCTCAGGCTTTGATAGCCTGTGAGCTAAAAACCAAAACAAAATACACTCACATATTCCCGGTACTTTTCCAGTCCTAACGATACTTTGTTTTAAAAATATTAATAGCTATCTAAAAAAAAAATATATTTTCTTCAACTTATTTCACCGATTAGCCAGAGTTTTTTCCCCCTCAGTGGCTTTGAAGATATCGTTTTCAGTTTTAATGTCCTTTCGAACATTTTCGGAGGGTTTTTCATTTCTGCGCATGTCTGAGCAAACTTTTGCATTTTCAACACATATTTTTTTATACCGCTGACCAAACCTACCTGCCGGGTTATGAGTGCCTAGCCTGACGAGTTAGTACCTGTCCGCGGAGCGATATTCGCCTGATCACCGCATGGCTGTGATACACCAGACAAGTGCTTTGTCTGCAGTGCTCTTTCGTGGCTTGCTACAGTTTTCTTTGTTTGCCGGTTCATGATTTCTATTTAACTTTGTGAAATTGGTAGATAAAAAAAAATAAAAATTAAAGAAGAGAAAATTGGGGAGGGACAAAGTTGGAGAGGAGCAGAACTCACACTTGTACAACACTCGCACAAACCGCCTGGATCAACCGGTCTGTAATAGCACTGACAATCGTGAAGGAAAACACGGGTCTCTTTAACTTTTAGTTTTGACATTTAGTTTTGTTTTTGTTGACACTTTCATGGGTAGCTTCTGTCATGAGTGGTTGTCTCTGTCATGGAAGCGAGTCAATTATATGGTTTTCGTCATATACCGGGTGGTTATAAAATAAGTATCTCTATTTGGAGCTGTCTGTAGCTTGAAGGAATGACCCGAATGAAACCAAAATTTGTGCACATACAATTTGAGAAGGGGGAAGAAGAATGGAACAATAAAAATAGTGTAATGTGCAATACAAAAGCAAAGAATTAAGGCACAAAACCGGATGGCATACCTAATTTATTGGAAAATGTCACAGTGAATGTGGTTAAGATTTCGCATGGCGGTGCCGATCAAGTTCAGGTTCCATATGACCATTGTGCTGTAAGACACAATCCAGGCGGTGGACGACATGCTCAACTGCGGAATGTAACGCATCAGGAGTGATGTTTCGCACAAGTTGTGATATGCGATCTTTTAAGTCATTGAGGTTTGCGACACCTCCACGGTACACAATAGATTTTAAGTACCCCCAAAGCCAAAAATCACATGACGTCAGATCAGGGGATCGAGAAGGCCACGTCATACGAAAATACCGGCTTATTACTCTATAATCTGTGAAATGTTGTCGTAAGAACTGTTGTACTGCTCGCCCAATATGGGGCGGGGCTCCAAATTGCATAAAAATTGTTTCAGACAGGCACTGTCTTTGCTGCAGTTGAGGAACTACGAAAGTTTGTAACATGCGCAGGTATCTTTGTGCAGTAACCGAATACGTTACAGGGCCTGTTGGCCGTAACTCCTCAAAAAAATAAGGATCAAGAATAAAACTTGCAGTAAAGCTACATTACACAGTGATTTTTGGAGAGTGGAAAGGGTATATCGTGAATAACAGTTCGTGGCTCCGAAGGCCATATTCTGCAGTTCTGAGTATTGACTGTCCCATTCATATGAAAATGGGCTTCATCTCCCCATAAAATCTTCCATGAGAAGGCATCATCCACCTTCATTCGTGCTAAAAACGTTAAAGCAAAATGCAGTCTCTGCTGCGCGTCACCTGGTAACAATTGTCGATGACAACTAATTTTATACGGATAAAATTGGATTACCTTTCTTAGGACTTTTCGAACAGTAGCATATGGACAGAGCCGGCCAAAGATCGTTTTGGCGCCCGTACGAGCTTTCACTTGGGTGCCCCCCCCCCCCCCGCCAAATTAAAAATATTTTTTTTTCTCGTAATTTTTTAAATATTCGTATATAAACTTTTATACGTGCTATTTCTAATTACTTAAGATATTATTTAAAAAGGTACAAAAATAGATAAAAGAATCCATATTCAATCCTATCTTTGAGGGATTTTTTAAGTCTTAAAATGGAAATCTGAATTTTATAGTAAATATCAATCTCAATATGTAACATCATGATCGAAAAATGAAACACAAGCCATTATGACATAGGACAAAAATAACAATAATTAATTTATTGAAAAAAGAAACTGTATTAGAAAGTTATGCTTATTGTTTGGAAAACTTCTACAGTTAACGGAGTAGTACTAAATAGCAACTATGTAAGATGAAAAATGTAATCTTGTCTTGTTATTTAGCTTACGGAAACTATCAATTAATTTTATATTTGGTGAGACATCAGTATTAAAATCTTAAAAAAATCGATTTTTTATTTTTCATATTTCTGAAAAAATTAAAATAATTTTGAATTAAACAAAACAAACCCCATGGAAATATTCAAATTACAAACGGATCAATTTGAAATTAAAAATGTTTTTCTTTAACAAAGACACTGATTGATAACTTTGGATGCGCTTTCCACAAAAATGTGTTTTGTTACTTGTGTGCATTGTAAATAATAATAATAATAATCGTTTCGTTTGCAGATAGATCATTTCTTATGAATAAAATGCTTATATCGACATTCTCTAACTACGTTTGTGTCAAACGAAGCAATTTTTTTTTTTAATTAGAAAGTACTTTTTAAGGTACATATCACATAAAGAAAACACATTCTAATTGCAACAAATAAATTTTACGTCGTTTAAGTAGTCGAAAAAGTAGATATAAATTTTACTATAATCATTTTATGCATATCTATGCAAAACAATTTATCTATCTTTCAAAAGTTTTTTTTTTTTTTTTACAGTGTACACAAGCAGTAGAAACCTGTTTTGAGAATAACGCATGCAAAGTGGAAAATAAATTTGAGTCAGTGTTAAAGTATACATTATCAATTTCAAAATGACACAGTTTTAATTTGAATATTTTCATGCAGTTTGTTTTATCGAAACAAATTTTTTCAAATGTATATCTATTTAAAAAAAAAACATGGATTTTTTGATGGTTTAAAACTGATCGTGATCACTACTCTTAAATGTTGAATTTTGAAAAGAGCTCACTTATAATAATTTTCGATAAATTAGAAAAAAACATTTATTATTGTTATACGAACATCTCAGATAATTTTTGATTCAAACTATCACATACAGTTTGCGAGTGTTTAATTTTAGTTAACTTTTGAACGCTTTTGCAATCTTTGCAAAATGAATATAATACGTGAGAAAAGAGCATAATATATTTACAACAGACGATGTACCTGCTGCGGAGGGAACCTGGCTATAACGGATTGTTATTCTTTGCTATGCGATTACATCTCAGAAGATTTTATTGCATAGCATTTTTCAGATCTTTAAGTCTGTAAGTCCATGGAATATGGATTAACGATATTAATGATAACTCAGACATTTACTAAAAATAATTCAATCAATAATCCAACAAATAGAGATTCATTAAATATATATATATATACAGTGGAACTCCAGATATACGTTACCTGAGTTGTACGTTTCCCTCAGTTATACGTTTCAACTCAGCGGTCGCGACCACTTGCCATTAAAAATTAGCTGAGTTATACGTTTTGAATTACACATTTCCCTCAGTTATACGTTACGTTTTTGCGTCCCCGGACGAATTTATTTTTCAATTATCCATTTTGAAACCGGAAACACTGACGACGCGGCCGAGGAGTCTGATTTGAAAGATCCCACTCAAACTTCAGTTCTGATGTGAAAGCTTTTGACGTAGTAAATCGGTTCGTTAGTAGTAAAGGCAATAACCATAAGGCGGCTGCATTATTAACAGAAATGCAAAATTTGCTGTTCAGTGTCGGCTCTGCCGAAAAGAAACAACCGAAGATTAGTGATTATTTCAACAAGATTCAATAAACTACTGAAATGTCTTTTGATAAATGATTTATATGCCAAGGCGATTCCAACGATTTCTTTTAAGTACTCTATGTGTATTAAAAATAATTTTAATAAAGATTTTAAGATAAAATAAGTTCATGTGTACTTCTCTTATGTACTTTTTTTCTTCTCATTTCCACGACGTTTTCGACGTAAGGCCTAGGGCCTGGTTTCCCTTTTGGGATTCCAGCTCCAAAGCTGTTGGGGGACGCCGGCCCGTCCTCCATGAGTCTCACGGTGACTCCCCGTGGTTTCACCGCGTGTCGCAACGGCCTGCGTCGTCTCACGTGGGTTCAAGGTTAGAGGGTGCGCAGTGGGGTGCGGCTCTCTGACCGGCCGAAGCGCCGTAGCGAGACAAAGCTACTGGCGCAATAAAAGTCTTTCAGGACTTGGGATCGGTGGTTGATTGTGTGCGGTGCGTCCCGCACGGGGGGGGGGGCCTGCGGCGCATGTTAATTTCGCATTTCCATTTCCAAAAATTTAAGTCATGGGTGCAGTACTACTTAGGAAACCTCTGTTTTCAATATAAAAGGTAGAAAACACCTCAGCGGATCAAAGTTTTCTCGATATATTTAAAAAATTGTTCTGATAAACCATTAATTGAGTTGTACGTTTTACTGAGTTATACGTTTCGTTTGTCGGGTCCCGGGCAAAACGTATAACTGGAGTTCCACTGTATATAGTTTACATGGACACAGCCAGAAATAAATGTAGGAAGGGGCAGTATTTTGGAACAGATGTGCTTGAACTTTGCAGCACTGGTCGCTTTAAAAAAATTAAGAATATAAACATGAAAAAAAAGCTAAAATAAATATTTTTTGTCAGAATTCCACGTGCAAGTCAATTTTTAACCATTTCGGCGTAAATGTTTATGTTTTGTAGAAATTCAGTCGGGCCGGGCCAATTAAATTTTTGTACAGGTCAAACCAATAAATTTTTTGTACGGGCTCTGGCCGAACTTATAACTTTTATACCGAGCCGGACGGGGCCAACAATTTTTTTCCCATATATATATATATATATATATATATATATAAACATATGTATATATATATAACAAATATATGTAATTGGATATAATAAGGAAATAAAAGTATGACTTGCATGATTTCTTTGTAAAACAGGGAAAAATCACGATATAAAAATATTACTATTTATATTGCAAGGGCAATACAATTACAATATACAGTCACATCTCATTCTTTGTAAAGAATTATATTTTACAATTTCATTTTTTAAAAAAGTTTTTAATATAAAAATTGCGACAGGCAACCAAAAGAATTTAATTAGTTTAAACAAACATTGTAGTTTTCAAGAAAAATATTGTTATTGATCCAAACATTTTCTAAGAATTAAAAAAAATACTTAAGAGAATGATGCGTTTCGCACCACCTGCACGGAATGGGTTTTAATAATATTTGATTAAATTTTCAGTTATTTCAATCCAGTATTGCAAAATGCTTATTTAATAATGTGTCAAAGCCTAATATTTACTAAAAAATACTCCCTAATGATGAATGAAAAAACATTTAAAAATTACGTCGTTTTAACGCAATTTTAATTTTGCTCCTTTTTTTATCAAATAAATATATTTTTTACTATGTTGCACATTTGCATGTCATGCTATGTACACAGTTAAAAGAAATATATAATAAATGAATCAAATAATACGAAAAATATTTGGTTTGATTCGGTTATATAATGGCCTTCATTTACATTAATGAGATATAATAATTATTGAACATTCGAATTGCGTTTTTGGCACGTTATTTTTATGGTCCTTTTCCAGTTTCAAGGAAGGCATTTCTATCAAAGAACGCATTTTATCCTCCGATAAGTTACTCTGATTATAAGTTTTTTGTTTGTGTTCTCCTCAAATAAAGAATACAGACGCCATTACGTGTGAAAATTTGCCGCCCTTAGAAGGTCCCCTGCTTAACAGATCCATAGACTTACCAGATAATTCCAACCTAACTAAGAAAAAAATGTAGAATATTTTTTGCCTTTCTGCCGGTTGGCGCCCCCTGGGACTAGGCGCCCCGTGCGGTCGCACACTTCGCACACCCTTTGGGCGAGTCCTGCATATGGAATACCCAAATTTCGGACAACTCCACGTGCACTAAGACCGACTTCCGGAGTCCCTGATGATTTCACAATCGCAGTGGCAATTTCTTCTTGCATTCGGAGAGGTACTGATTTCCTCCCTCTTCCACATTTTACAGTAAACGATCCAGTCTCCTCGAATTTTTTTTTACCATTCTTCTCACTGCGCACGGTGTCAAAGGACCTTTCCCTTTACGCATTCCTTTCACACGCCTAAATTCACGTAAAGCATCTGCACTGTTTGAGCTGTTAACGTAGAATAGTTTTAAAATTAAAGCGCGATCTGATAAACTGAGAGCCATGTCGTACAACGTTAATGGCAGAAATGACCGCGTTTTGATTTTACTAATGATTACAACGGCGTTTGCACCGACAGGACCCGTAGCGCCATCTGTTGCCGATTATTGTAACTATTTTTTTATTGCTCCATTCTTCTTCCCCCTTCTCGAATAGTATGTGTACAAATTTTGGTTTCATTCGGGTTATTCCTTTAAGCTAGAGACAGCTCCAAATAGGGATACTTATTTTATAACTACCCTGTATATTTAAATATTTTGTCATTTTGGAGTGGAGCCATGTTGTGGCTATTAGTTCGTCATTTTTTACTTCCACCTCCCAAAAGGAGAATGTGGAATTTCTTGAATTTTATTTCTGACGAACTTGATTACTTGGTGTGCTATAGGGTGGAGCCTGTTGCGTGGCCAATAGTTCGTAAATTTATAAAAGATATTGTCAATACACTGGAAGATATCATTTCACGTTTTAAAAGAGTGACAAGCTGGTGCCCGTTTTACATTATTTAGATTTTCTCGGAGTCAACATTGAAAGTTTAATATACCTAAATGTCAGAGATTAAATCGACAATCAATATAATGTGGGCCCCATAGTTCGTTTGGAATTAAATCGGCAACCACTAGAACGGGTTCCCCTTACTTCGTTTAGAAGAAATCCACAATCACTAGCACGAGGGCTTCGTAGTAAATTTGGAAATATTTTCGTTTAATAAATATACGAGGGCTGTAAATTAAGTAATGAACTTACAAGTACAATTGCATTACATTCCTTCTATGTAATCACCAGCGAAGCTTATAACCTTTTGCCAAATGTCGGGAAGCCGTTGTAGACCAGTGGAAAAGTGTGGATTGTTGATGTGAGCGACCGAGCGCCTTACTGCGTTGCAAATCCGCAGTCTCATTCCGACCCGAACGAAATGCTGGAACCCATCGTGCTACTGTGCTATACGGTAAAGCATTTCTGCCACAGGCTTCCACTAATCCTCGATAGCATTCTGTTGTATTTTTGCCACGGGCAACCTCGATTTTAAGCCACGACCGCTGATCACCTTTTGAAAACATGCTTTAGAGCGATGGAAACGAAACTCCTCACTTTAACGCCACACAGCAACTACCCTTCTAAACAGATCGACTGTTTTTTGCACTCTACACATCGACAACAGCGCCACCTCACCGCTACCATATATTATTTGCGCATGCCCGCCCTTCTGCGAGTTTCAAAGTTAAGTTGCCACTATTTAATTTACAACCCTCGTAAAATCCCATCGATTCAAGGTTTGTTTTCAAAAACAGACCCGAGCTTGCGTAGCAACCTTTATACACGTTGCCGAAGGCAGTGAGGCCTCAAACTCTGGGTTCGCTTGGATAGATTTTCATTTAAATATATAAAATCATACAAATTTGAGGGTGTACGCTGCCGAAGACCGTGTGACCCTCAATTCCAGGTTCGTTTGGTGATATTTTCGTTTAAAAATATAAAATCATACAAATTTGAGTTTCGTTTACAAAAATAGATTGGAGCGTGCGTAGTATGTCAAGTGTACACTGTCAAAGACAGTGGGGCCCACAACTCTAAGTTCAATTGGATGGATTTTCGTTTAAAAATATTAAATCATACATATTCAAGTGTGTATATTGCCGAAGGCTGGGGGGCCAATAACGATAAGTTCGTTTTAAAATTTCCGCTTAAAAATACAAAATAAAAACAATAAAAACAGACAGGGGCGTGTGCAGCACTCCCGGTTTGCGCTGCCGAAGGCAGTTGGGCCCCACATCTCAATTAGCTTGAATGGATTTTTACTTAAAAATACAAAATCATACAAATTCGAGGTTCGTATGCAAAAACAGACCGGAACGTGCATTGCACTCCCAGAGTAGGCTGCCGAAGACAGTGCCCCCCCCCCCCCATATGTAGATTAGCTTGAATGGATTTTCGTTTAAAAATACAAAATTATACAAATTCGAGGTTCGTATGCAAAAACTGACGGGAGCGTGCATTGCACTCCGGTACGCTGCCGAAGAAAGTGGGACGGTCAACTCTAGGTTCCTTTGGAAAAGTTTTCGCTTAAAACTATAAAATCATGCGAATTCGAATGTATACGCTACCGAAGGCAGTGAAATGTTCGTGTGGAAAGATTTTCGTTTAAAAATATAAAATCAAAACAGACTGGAGCATACGTAGCATGTCCGCTGTATGCTGCCGAAAGCAGTGAGGCCTCAATTCTAAAGTTCGTTTAGATAGATTAAAAATATAAACTCATACAAATTTGAGGTTTGTTTGCAAAAACATATCGGAGAGTGTATAGCACCCCCGGTGTAAGCTGCCTAAGGTAGTCCGATCCCTAACTCTACACTGTTAAAAATGTGGTCAATAATATGTGTGTGTCAATAATATGGTCAGAATAGCGTTAAATTACGGTTACGTAAACGTTTTCTATAAAAACGGTCGAATGACCTTGACAGTTTGCTGCAAATTTTTAACAGTGTAGGTCCATTTGGATAGATTTTTATTTAAAATTATAAAATCATACATATTCGAATCATACATTAAAAATATAAATCATATCCAGTGCCTTCGTTCGTTTTAAAAAACAGACCGGAGCATGCTTAGCATCCCCGGCGTACGCTGCCGAAGTCAGTGGTGTCCCCAACTCTAGATTTGTTTGGGTAGATTTTTGTTTAAAAATATAAAATCATAGAAATTCGAGAGTCGAAGGCAGTGTGGCCCCTAACATTAGGTTCGTTTGGAAGGATTTTGGTTTAACAATATTAAATGATACAACACTCATTTTAGGCATATACGTATAAGGTTATTATCACAGGTCGAGTAACGCCGGGTGGGTCATCTATAGTTTTAGAAATAAAAAAGTAAATATGATAAATCAAATTTTCTTAGCATTTTATATTTAATGACTAACTGCACCAGTGGGGACGCTGAACCAGTAGTTGACACTTTGAACTCAAATAATAGACTTTGAATGTCACATAGAAGAGTCTCAACTTACGCGGAGAGACCTCAAGCCATCAGTTCAGAAGCGATGTTAGTTTAACTCAAACAATGCGACGTGTTGTTATCTTATCATGATTTCTTACAGTTTCTAACAAGAAAAGCCAGTTTTTGTTTTTCTAAATTTATGTCTAGATTAGTAAGTTTCTTGTACTTTTTGCTTTCATATGACTAAAAGTGATATGCAGAATACATTTATTGTGTTTAATTTTGTATCAGCCAGATTTATTTCTTAAGGGTGTCCACTATTGGTACCTCGACATACTACAATAACTAGTAGTGGACAGTCTTGACCAATACTCTCCCCATGCTTTCTTGTCTAACAGTGCCTTTTAAAACTTTCCAATTTCGCTAGAAGGGAAAAATATAATATTTTTTAATAACAGAGTTCGTGCGCCTCAGGTGATTCAGGGGATTTGAATAACGAAATTTTTCCTAAAGTAATGGTCGCATCATTTAAACAGAATTTTTTGATTAATTAAAGCAAGTATCATTTTACGAAAAATCTGGTATCTTCCCCTAAGGCTTAAGTTACATTAAATGATCAAAGTGTCGATTAGATTTGTCAAAGCAATTGGTTTCTATTTCAGTTACATGGTTTTATTTGTGTCATGCAAACAATAAAATTATCTGTAGTACACATTCACCACAAATCCTTAATGGTCTTTTTAGTGTTTAGATTAGTCTAAATATTGAAAATATTTCAATGAAACCATTAATCGAAAGTCATGTAAATCTCATGTCGGCGTAAATCTCATATCGGTGATAAAACGCAACAGTGTGGGAGTTTCCCAAAATACTCTCATTTCTACGCAAAATTACGTTAAATACCAGTTTGATTTGAAGAGTCGTTGGGAATAATGAAAGATAATCTTGACGTGTTTTTCTCAGAATATCAGATGAAATTTAGTCGATAAAGTTTTAGTTAACAAAAATTAGCATAAATTCTGCAATTACTTTTGGTAACATCTGCAAGATTAGCATAAAAGTGAACAATTTTTTAATAAAGTTATGCTGATAAAATTATTTGTAAGATTAAAAATAGACTAAATCAAATGTATTCCTTACATATTTAAAACAATTTAAACAGTATAATTATTTCTAACACAATCAACTGATTGGTAAATAATGCATACGACTAATAATTTTCCCATCTGAGCGAAAATGTGTCCGTGCTAGGACTCGCACCCAGAACCTTTGGCTTCAATTACCACTGCTTTTTTAATTGAGTTGTCGGGACGACATCCCAGCCTGGACACATTTTAGCTCACATGGAAAAATTACTATTCGTATGAATTATTTACCAATCAGTTGATTGTGTTAAAAATAATTATATTGTAATTACTCATCCTTAGTTTCTTGGAGTTGATTTACATTCGGTTTATTCTGTTGTGCTGTTTCAAATTACAGTCCAGATATCAAGACCAAATCGTTATCTTGAGCTAATATTGAGTTGGCTGGGATGTCGTCCAGATAGCTCAATTGAAAGAGCATTGGGAATTAAAGCCAAAGGTTCTCGATTTGCCTCGACACAATTTCGATTAGATGGGAAAATTACTACTCGTATCAATTTAAATATTATTTCAATTGTAAAATTTCCTCCGTATATTAGACAGGGACTTATCGCGTTGGAAAATGAGAAATATGACTCTATATTAATAATTATAGAATTAATAATTCAGCTGATTAACCTTTTACAGACAGCGTTATAATCCAGGTATATTTTTAATTATTTTTTTGTATATCTCGATTTCTAGTGCTTTAGTATAGAGATTTCAATCATCAAAATTAGAAGAAATTTTTTAATGTATATGTTTAAAACCCAATAGGGGACATTAGTCACTTAAAATTATTTTCTTGAGTCTGGATTCAAAAATGGAATATAGTGATGAGTAAAAAAAAAAAAAAAAAAGAGAGAGAAAGTAGTAAGACATTTTTAAAGATTTATTTTTAAATTTAAGCACGTATATGACTTTAATTAAAAATTTTAAGTTTAAATGAAAATATATTTTTTTTAAAATCCCTGACGGCTCGGCGTACAGGCACAGGTAGATTTCGAAGACGCAGACCATGAGGCGCCTGTTTGTTGGGAATTGCGGAAGAAATAACCTTTGGGAGTCATGATCGGCGTAGATCTGCAATAATTTTTCAAAAATTCCAACTTAGGGGAGAATGTAATAGGTAGTATTTCTTACGAAATCTACCTAATTTTAATAAAAAACTCTTTTTATTGAAAAAAGAACAGTGATTAAAAATTATATTTATACGTCTGCAGTCTAACTGATAAACTGAAAAGCAAACTAAATATAACCTTTTGCATTCATTTCAAGCTCTTCTAGAAGTTTCATTGTTGTGTTATGCAAGTTAATCTTCAAATACGAAAATAATGAAAACAATTTTTTATGATAAAAAATTATTTTTAAAATTTTATATATAATTTTTTAATACTTTAAGTTTAACATTTGTTCAGATAAATTTGATGCCATTTTTGACAAACTGTAATATTTAAAAAAAGAAATTCGTAATTAAGCAAGAGTTACGCATTTGTATCTGAATATTATTTTTAAAAGATATATTAAAAATATGGTGTGCTCAGTACTTTTCCCCAAGTCTGTACTGTTGTAATGTAATTCGTTAATGAAACTTTTAATTAATAAAATTAAAATTTTGTTATGGTCCATCCTCAGGTTAAAAGCTTATGCTAGTAACGTGAAGTCACACGCAAGCTCATGTTAAACCAATGTGGGCGTTCTTTTCAAATTTCTCGTTCGTATTTCAATATTGTTAAGTTATTATTATTATTATTATTATGAATAGGCTATTTCGGTTTGATTTTTTACCAGGTGCTTCTTTACATTTTCGATTTTGGTTGCAGTTGTTTTTCTGAAGACACTTTCGGCTACCGGTTCCGAAAATAAATGTGTCCCCAGAAAAAAAAAATACTGGAACCAAAATCGAAAAAAAAAAAATCGACCTCAGGTATACTATGGGAAAAAATTAAAAATATAGAAATTCGAACGAGAAATTTGAAAAGAACGCCTCCATTGGTTTAACCTGAGCTTGCAAGTGTGTTCGCATTACTAGCGTATAGGATCTTAAGGGGCAGTTTCACTGAAACTCCAATCGTTCTCGGATCGCAAAATTATATCTTAACCTATGAGAAAACTATTATAACCTATGAGATTAACCTATGAGAAGCGTGATTACTCATTACCTAATATAATTATTGAAATACAGTTTTCACCATCAAATTTGGACGTCAAATTCCGACGTTGTGCGGTTTTAAAAATCGTCTCCTTAAATTGTAAGTATTTCTATACAGATGATAAAATTTCATCAAATGGAAATTTTAAAGACAATTTTTAAAAACGCACAACATCAGCATCTAGCGTCTGCTTTCTTACAGTAGAAATCGTATTTTAATAATTATATTAGGTATTGAGTAATTGCACTTCTGAGTTTTACCATAGGTTAACATGGGATTTCGCCATCGGGGAGTTTCAGTGAAGCGGCCCCTTAACCCCAAACTAGTCTTTCATATCATGATCTAGAACTAACATAGGAAAATTACTTCTTTTGAACGTCAAACAAATTTTTTGAAGGTCAACAGATTTAAAATCCGAACTTACAGAATGTGTTTTCTTTTAAAAGGTGAAAAACATCCGTTGAAATAGCAGCAGTATAATTTTAATGAGTGCTCTTGAACTGACCTTACATTAAATTCCGAAAAGAATGCGGTAAAACATTACTGCTTAAAAACTATTTTCCGTGCTTAAATTAAAAATCCTCAAATTGGATTGCAAAATTAGTTTGAATTACGCCGGTATAGTATATTGTATACAGTAAAATAAATAAGACAGTAAAGATGGAATAAGCGGAACTCATACGTTTATTTTAACGACAGTGATTATCTTGCATTGCTATTTGCGAAATGAAGAACATATGAGTTAAAGCGTAAATAAATTTATATATCTTTTCATTTTTAATATTTATTTTTTCACCCATTTTAGTGTACTGTATTGTGAATTAACCTGTTGAATAGCGCCAGTAAATTAATTTATCTATCTTAACAACTTAGCATTTATCTCTTCTTTTATCCATTTCATTGTATTCAGTGTATTCTATTGTTAATTCCCCTGTTGAATGGCGCGGGTAATATTATACCTCTTAATTTTAATTCCCAGCTGCTAAAGTTTCTACCAGAATGTTTTGAATATATATTTTTTTAATTTACGCGAAAAAAGCATTTATTTATAGATGAATTTGTTTGTAAATTCCGGTGAGTTTTCATCATTACTGCAACAGAAATATTTTTCTCCATAACTTGGAAATTATGAAAAGGTTTTATTATATTAAAATGACATTATTTGATGAAAGTCTAAAATTAAAGTAAATTTCATCCGATTCAAAATATTAGAATATTCATCGATAAATACAAAAATTTGTACATGGTTAAGAAAATATCTTTTAAATAAAAACTTTATCACTTTTAGCTTTAAAACACAATAGCTTTGGCATATTAATTACATAGATTTTATACTGTTTACAAGATCCTTTTTGTTTCTTGGCGACTATTTTGGAGACTTATTTATTATTTCCCCAAATTCTGAATTTGAAATAAATTCGGCAGGCAGGGGTTGGTATAATGTTGATGTAATGCTGTGTGCGCCAAACTTTGAAGTATGACGAGAAGCAAAATCCTTTTGAGAGATAAAATCTTCTTCACATAAATCTTTGGACAATAGCACGATAAAATGAACTGTGCGGCTCTTGCACCGGAAATGGAAATAATACGGTGTGAATTAGTATTATTATATTTCAAAATCAATAACGTTAAGACATATACGTTATTTGAATTTCACTCTCGTGTATCCCTATTACTACCCAACAGGTCTGCAATATAGGAAACGTTGCAGAATCGGCGGATCCGGGCGGTCAAATTTATTATTTTTTTTGTTTTATGCAAATTTAAATCAATTACTTAATCCAAAACATTATAGTAATAAAGATTGTTTTATATTCTTCTTCACTTAAATTCTCAAAAAATTCATCCAAATAAATAAACAATTTCCATTCTTGTGACACCACTGAAAGAACATTCAACGAATGTCTTTTAAATTGGTGTGCAAAGAGTTAACATCCGTGTTACTGGAAGATGAAAAAAAATCTTTCATATTATGTATCGTGCATGTTTCTGTGGGACGTTTCTTCTGGGTAGCAGTTCATTTTTGTCCTTTGTAGAATATTTTAGAAAGGTTATTCTTTTGAGTTCTTCCTACAATTTTATTTTAGTTTCTGGAGAGTCTACCTTCGTCTAATAAAGGTAATGTTTTGAAAGGAAATACAGTAAAACCTCTAAATAACGGACACCTTGGGAGCTCAGAATTTGTCTGGTATTCGGAAGCGTCCGCTATCCAGGGGTAAAAGGGTATGAATGTATAGGTGATGGGGATTGAAAAATTGTCCGCTAAATAGAGGTGACCGCTATTCGGGAGTGTCCATTATGGAGGTTTTACTGTACTTGAGTTATTTTTTCTTTGCTGAGTGATTCAAAATGAATCATTTTCACTCATTTTCACATTTTGGTGAATAAATTATTTCTTTAAGTACAGTGGCAGCACCTCTCTTACAAAGAGCACGTTTAAATATATTTCAACATTTGTTGAAATTCTTAGGCTTTCTCTGGGTGCGTATAGTTTTACCACAACTTCTGAATAGAACATTTCATCTTATTTAATCACAGAAAAATATTACGAATTATGATATTAAGTAGGGAGAATATTTCTAATCTGAAATGATGGTGCCATGTTCTTTGGGACTTCTAAAGGAGTGTACGGCTTGCTTTCAGTTTTCTTGCTTTTGATCTTTCACCTGATTTTTTCTTTTCGATGGCATAGATTGAATTCCTAATGGCTTTTTTGAGGTCTTCGAATGTGTTGGGGCTGTCCGCAAAATTCGATTCTTAAAAAGAAGAAAAAAACCTACTAGAAAAAAATCTCCTATGTTTAGGTTACGGCTCTACGGTGCTCATTCAATGACCTATCCACTGAATCCTTCAGTGTTCCAAAGTAATGATACGGTCCTCAAAGTTATTCCTAGCCAGAAAAACACACCAGTAATCCTATGTGCATGTGCACCGTTCCGCTTGAACCAGTCGGTATTGACCATCTGGTGGTATCAAGTTTGGGATCGAAAATGTTTGGCCAAAATATAATTTGCACCAGTAACAATTCTGTTGATTTTATGGGTACAATTATACTTTTTGCGTTGATTGCACACCACACCGTCAAAGTTTCAACATAATGCAAAGGTGCTTCTCGTTGAAGGTATGAGTTTTCATTACTCTACTTTCTCCAGTTTGCAGAAGAAGATGTTTTGTAGAGTGTTATAGACCAGCGGTTCTCAACCTTTTCTTTTCACGCACCCCTACTTAGGCTATTCTGTTATGATGTTTCTCATAAACATGCCTCACCTACCCATCTAACACAAAAAGGCTTGTTTTTGTTAATCAATAATCTTCTTAGCTTAACTAAATAGGCAAACGTCTCGAATTACCTTAACGACATTTATAATCTTTTATTTTGATCTTAGTTAATGTTATTTTTAAAAATATTAGCCAAACAGCAAAATTATTTAATATAGGATTAAAATAACTTTTAAGTGACTTGCGATAAAAATTCATAACAATTTCTTCTCATTATATACAAGTAGTCAAACATGGCTTTTAAAATCAGGTTAAAATAAACACAGATATAATCTCAAGTCATGAACAGTGTCAATCTTATTGCGATATTTGTTCTTAATGTATGCATGAGACGAAAATACTTTTTTATAAGGTCTGTATTCGTGAACGGCGATAAATATTTTATTGATTTATTACTGAGCTCTTGATACTTGGTTGAGTCTTGATACCACGTTGGCAATAGCTCCAGCAATTACCAACCATATAAAGCAATGCATATTGTACTTTGCGTAGCCCTGTATATTAATTTATTTATATTCCACGAACTTATCTTAGTCTACTAAATATAGTTCAGCAGGAAAATGTGTAACAGATTTAAAAACAACTCTTAAGCAATTCACTCCGACAGTCAGTGATACTTATGAGTTCTTTTGTGTAGCCCTGTATATTATTAACAACAGAAGTTGTACACACGCCGCACTATGCAAAAATTTAGTTAAACTTAAAAACGCAAACCAAAGTTGAAAACGTACTTATCACACATAGACTGTAATTATCGCAAGTAGACAGTAACCGAATTATTTTGTGTGTTCCTGTAAATGAATTATGAACGCTATACTTTTCAGTTAGCAATTCATAGTGCTCCTGAGCAACGCACATAAACTCCACTATGTTTGAATTAGTGCAACATCATTAAATTAAACTGCAAACGATTTTCACCCCGTAGAACATTGTGTAACAGAATTCTTTTGTGTGACCCTGTAAAGAATAAATGATCTGCAGCCCATATTCTACAAAAAAGCATGTTTCAGTGCACTTTATAATTGTATATCAATTTCGTCATGTATCAAATCGCATAACATAATCATAATGCACTTGAAACGATTTTTTCCCACTGACTGTAGTGTATCGGAATACTTTTGACTGTCCCTGTAAACAGACTTTAAATACTACACACTTCATTTTCAATAGGGATCATGCTATGTAAAAGTCAATAACATACAAAAAATTCAGGGCAATCCGATCATATTTACGAGAGTTCGAGCACGGACGGTCGGACAGACAAATCGAAGTCAAACACTTTTAAAATATGTTGGAAAGTGTTAAAAATGAATGCATAATAAATAAATCCAAGTTTTGTAGTTCTTTCTTAAAAAAATACGCAGTTTTGCTTTTTTTTTTCCTTGAAAGGAAAACATAAAAAATTTAATTCGGTATAATCTTAGAAAAATAAATAAAAAAATGTATAATTAATTACTTTGAATTGTGAAAAATGATAAAGAGAATACAAAGTGGAATAAAAGCATCGTTTAAAATAAAAAAAATGACAACAGTCGATAGTGTTTTTAATCCTACCACAATACCTGAAAAATATACTCATATGGCCGCTTTGTCACTATTTTTGCTTCCGATTACAGTTACTATAAATATAAAGTAACATTCAATATCTAGTAATTTGGAATACTTATTACATGACAGTTTAGAATTGCGATATTCGAAATGCGGCTACTTTTACAACAAATATAAAGGTCTAAATTTAGTTAAAAAATAAATTTGCTAGAAAATGTTGAGAAATATAAATAAATCCTTTCATACCTTGAATATATGCCAAAAAAATTGGAAATATAGTCATTATTGTAAATAGTTTTTACAATAACGAAAAATTATGTTTTCCTAATCGGAATATCTTAAAAATAATACGAACACTTGTATATTTCTTCACTATCTATAGCAGTCAGATCTCGTATATACTTCTTAAAAAAAGGTAGTCGCTTTCAAAGAAACAACGTCATCACTAGGAATAACGATTTTAAAGTCCTGAACACAACGCTTCAGTTGCGAAAGACATAGTTTAAGGGGGGGGGGTATCACGTTGATCCCCTATGATTCATCTTTGTCATGTAACCATTTTTTCGTCCATATGTTGCAATTACGAAATGAACTTTTGGACAACCAAATCGGAGAAATACCCTAGATTCGGTTGGTTGTTATGGCGCCTAGAAGAAGATCAGTGATAAAGGTAATACTACTTTTATTAGGTGATCAATATATTCGTGTTTAATGAAGGAAATAAGAAGCATTTGACGACGAATGCATGGAATGTTCTGTAAAATATGTAATCAGGGTGTTAGTTGGTGCTTACATTACTGCAAATCGGCTTGTCTGGCTATGTGAATTCAACCAAAAGCTAAACTCTGAAATACATTAAGAAATTCTTGAATATTTTAATGTGTCAGTGTCCGAAGATTCCAGTTAATCTTCAATGTCAATTTGGCTCAACAATCGCCATAACCTTACTTCTCTGGCCACCAAATCTATGAGGAATAATGAAAAAATAGGTCTTCCGCCCATTACAAAAGTCATATTCACGTCCTGTAAAATAATAATTTTGACTTACCTTGCCAATTCAATTGAGTGCTATTATTAAAGACTAGCTGGCTTCGCCCGCTAGCGGGCCCCTAATTTACATTGGTGCCTCGAATCTTGCAAAACCTCGAATAAGATAAACCTCGAACCGGACGAACCTCCGACCCAGGTCCCCGCTGCCTTCGGAACCAGATAATTCCTTAATTTGCACATTGAATAGTATAAACCTGTAATCGAACGAACCTCCGACCCGGGTCCCCGCTGCCTTCGACACCGTATACCGGTCGTGCTACGCACGCACCGGATAATCCCTTAATTTGCACATTGAACAGTATAAACCTCTAACCGAACGAACCTCCAACCTGGGTCCCCGCTGCCTTCGGCACCGGATAATCTCTTAATTTGCATATCGAATAGTATAAACCTGTAACTAAACGAACCTCCGATCTGGGTCACTGCTGCCTTCGGCAACGTATGCCGGTCGTGCTACGCACGCACCGGATAATCCATTATTTGCACATCGAATTGTATAAACCTATAACTGAACAAATCTCCGATTCGGGTCCCCGCTGCCTGCGACACCGTATAGCAATCGTGCTGCGCACGCGCTGCAGTATACGTTCCTTCCACCTTCCACCACGTTAAGGCGTTCGATGTCGAGTCGAATGAGCCATAGCCCGTCATTTTCATGCCCATAGAGCCAGAGATAGAAAAGCGCCCCCTGTGCATTTGGTACTATATGGTTTGCCTATTGGTAGTGAAAAAACGAACTAAAATCGGTAAGCTCTATCGATGTCGAGTCGAATGAGCCATACCCCGTCGTGATCTTTCCCATAGAAACAGAAATAGCAAAGTGCCCCCTGGTGGTGAAACTTGGAACAAAAATCGATAAGCTCTATTATTCTCTATCGATGTCGAGTCGAATGAGCCAAACCCCGTCGTGATCCGGCCCATAGAAACAGAGATAAGAAAGCGCCCCCTGGTGGCGAAAAAACGAACTGTTAGAGGTAATTTAATCTAAATTTTTATATTTATATTTTCATTAATATCTTAAAACATTTCTTTTTTATAAACTCATTCTATTTTAATATTTAATCAAACCCCCCTCCTCCTTTTTCTTATTTTTCTTAAACATTATTAATTAAAACTCTTATTTTCAAAATCCAAACATTTGTAATTTTCTATAAGTCAAGACCACCCAGGTTCTTCTTTTTTCACTATGAGATAGTTTCCACGCAAACAACTTTTACTTGAAATTCTCACGTAATTTAAGGGATCGTAAATTCGGAACACACACAGGCAGATTGGATAAAGTACAAAAGGCCTTTACAAGAAGTCATGGGCATAACTGAAGCATTATTATCAGTTGTATTGTGTGCAACTTTTATTACCCTAAGTAAAGAGAGTCATAAAACTATTTCGAAGGCTTGTTAGGAAGATGCATAGTATATTGCTTTCGAGTCGTTGTTTATGGCAGGTGTCAGCGGGCGGATAGTTGTTTTCGTGGGACCCGGCATACAGCTGTTTTTCAACGATGCCCACGAGCGCCTTATTTCCAGGAATTGTAGCTAGGATTTTTCACCTAGCAACAACTAATCCAATAGGCGTGTTATTTGCTCCCCCCACTCATCCAATCAGCGTTGACCTTTTTTTTCCCCTGGTCCAGCGTTACCAAGGAAACGAAGAGGTAGTTAGCAGAGGGAGTCATGTTTTGAAGCTCGGATAGTTTGGGTGTGTGAGGGTGGAGGTTCCCTCCCTCACCCCGCCGGTTAGGCAGTGGCGAATTTTTTCGAGAGAGACACACTTCTCTCCCGGCAGTAGCGACAGTGGGTTGATAGAAAATGTTCGCTCATCAAGCAACCTGAAATGACCGAAAAAACTTCTGCTTTTCCTATAAGTGCATACCCACGAAGGAGATCTACCATATTGTCGCGATTCGGATGTTCGAAACAGTTCGTGATATCGATACCGTATTTAATGCATAGTATTTCTCGGGAGCGATTAATTGTGAGAAAATACCTGCTGAAGTGATGATGACAGCGAGAATCTCATCGAGTGCTCTAGCCGACACTACACATGCTCTTTGTGGTGTATTCTGAGAATCTGGGTAACTTTATTCTTGCAATGAATGGGTGATCGTCCCATTACTATTATAAAGCATGTCATCAACGTGGTAGTCCTATTATGATCTTCATAGAATAACGCTGTGTTCACTAACTTAGCTGTAAAGTTAGAAAAATAAAACTTACGTAACGACTATTCGTAGACTCGCAGTTCAGAGAATACTGTGAAAAAAATACAAGTAATATAACCGCAAAACGAGTCGCCAATGCATTAAATATTCACTATGCGAGAAGGTTTGTTGTCACCTTCACTCTATTCTATCGAGATGTAAGTAAAAACAATTCTTATCATTATTATGATTTATAAATTATGTTTTCTGTCTGATATGACGGAACTTATCTGTGTGTTAGTATTTTGATACATATATATATAAGATGATATTTAAATCATTTAAAGTGTTACTTGTTAATAAATGTTTGTTCTTTCTAATTTAATTCCTTCTCTGTTTTCTTTTTTTTGATTATTTACTTAATTACTTCAAAAGGTCTGCTTTCAGTAATTTTACTTTTTGTTAATCATTAAAATTTAATTGGGAATACGATGGATAGTTTGAATTATCAGTTAAAAATGCATAGTAAATTTTAACTTAATTTATTCTATTGATTTAGATATTAATTCTGGTAAAATAAATAAATAAATTAATTAATTAAAGTAAATTATTGTATTCCCTAGTCATGGAATTTCTAAATATTATTTTAAGCATTAAATCTAATAAAAAAATAACTGCTAATTTACTGGATGTTGTAATTTTTAATATTCAAACTTATTTTATTTAATTAACTGAGACCTTTTACTATTCTTTAATTAATTACAGGACATACTTATCTGAATTTTTTATATAAAGTAATTTTAACATTTTGATCTAAAGTCTTATGAGGAGCATTTTATAATAATGAATTACTTATTCAAAATTTAATTATTTACTCATGGTCTCTCAAACAAGGATTAATCTATACGATCACAGCTTCAGTGTTGTGAATTCTTGGAATTAATTGTGCATTTTTTTTATATTGGTCAAATATTATTTTGTTTAACCTATCTCATTAATTTTATACACCCCCTTTCTGTACTTTCTTTAAAAGAAAGATTTTGTCCCCTTTATTCCAAAATTTTCACTTAGTCTAAATTATTATGTCTATGAAAATTCCTTGTTGTTATCCTTCATATTAATTCTTGAATTCACAATGCTGATTGTTGGGGAATTGGATGTAGTGCAAATTGAGAATTTTGTCAGTGCTTTTAAATGATTAATTCTTATACTATTTTGAATTCAAAACTTAGAATTCATGTAAATTTAAATTCTTTAAATTTTAATTGTTTCTGTTTAATTTAATCCATTTTCTTTTTTTCTAAATTTATTTTAGTTTGAGAATAATTTTGTAAGTATGCATATTGACAGGATTCATTTCAATTTTTAGTCATAGGTAATTTGCACTCATTCATAATTTTTGCAAAAGGTAATAGTACCCAAGGCAAGAAAATGAAAACCCCAACAGAACTAAAATCGATAAGCTCTATCGATGTCGAGTCGAATGAGCCATACCGGGTCGTGATGCCACCCATAGAACCCGAGTTAGCTGCAAAATCCTTTAGTTACACCTTCCACCGCCAGGGGGCGCAATCTGTTCTATACGAACATGACCGAAATCTGTAAAGCTATCGAAATGCAGTCGAACGAGACAAACCCCGTCGAAATAGGGCCTATAAAACCCGATTTGCGAAAGCGCCCCCTTGGGGTGAAACTTGGAACTAAATTATGTAAGCGCTATCGATATCGAGTCGAATGAGCCAAACCGCGTTGCGATTGGACTCGCAGAACTCGAGATATTATGAAATGAAAATATAAATATGATATTATTATTCGAAAAGAGTGGTATAAACTCAGAAACTTTTAAAATGTTATAGAGGGCCCTAATTACTTTAATTATAATGTTTGGAATCAGTTTGGTACAAATCCGTAACGTAGTTTCTTAGTTATAGAAACGGACCATAGTTAAAAGAAAAAAAAAACCTGAAAGGGGGGAGGAGGAGAGAGGGACGATGACACTGCTTTTCCTCAAACAACTGATTTAGACTACCGGAGTACTTGTTCAAAGACAGGGACCTGTAGAAAAGCTTAGAACTGAAAATAAAAAAAAAACCTGAATTTACTAATCGAAAATAGTGGTAAATTTTCTATACATATAAACAATCAAACGTTTAAAAATGTTAATCTCTGTCGATCTCGAGTCGAATGAGCCAAACAGCGTCGCGATGGGACCCATACGACGGGAGATATTTTGAAAAAAAATAGATAATTCCTTAGCTTTTTTCTTTCCTATACAAAAATCGGGATTTTGCTAAAATAAAAAATTATGGTCCGAAATCGAAAATTTTTTGAATCCCTGAAGCCCAATCTGAGCAAGGATGCATATACTTCAGAATCGAAAATCCGATAATTTAGAAAATTTTATACAGCGTATAAAAACTGTAATCATCTTCAAATGCATCATTTTATCTCTTTGAGAAATCATAGAAACTCGACAGAGTTTCTCGCCAAGCATAAGAAACAGCAATGCATTGAACCGTAAATGAAAGGAATTTCCGCCAATGGATGCCAAACGATTTTACATTTTTTTTTTTTTTAACTCTGTCTAGTTTATATTTTGCGGACGGGACAAAACGGGTTTTTGACACATCTATATCTCGCGTTCTATTTATGATAGAAACAAAATTCTTGATTCTATGGAATGGGGCGTGCCACGGGACAAAGAATTCAAAAGTAAAGCAAAATCCGACGAATAGTTTTTCAGTAAATGAGATTTTAAAAGTGCTGTTTTTTGCACTTTTTAAATCTTGTTCAGATCAAAAAGTGTTGACAGGGCTACAGCAATGTGTTATTATTGGATTTTTACGCAGTTTACGTTATTTGAATCGTTTTTATGAGTAGTTCGGACCTTTGTAAGTTTCATGTAAAAATATTAATTAGTTTTTGATTTATACCAGTTTAAAGTTGTTGATTCCTATACTTAACATAGAGCAAAAAACTGTTGACAGGGCTACCGCAATGTGTAACTATCGGATTTTTACGCGTATTACGTTATTTGAATAGTTTTTATGAGTAGTTCAAACCTTTGTAAGTTTCATGTAAAAATATTAATTAGTTTTTGATTTATATCAGTTTAAAGTTATTGATTCCTATACTTAACATAGAGCAAAAAAAAATAAATGACCCAACTCTTTTAGGAATGGTCGTATACACATGATATTAAGATATGTTATTACACTCGACCCAAGTAAGCTTCCTATTATAAAAAATCTTAACATTTAAGGTTCGTTTACAGGGTCTCACAAAAGATGTTTTGATATAGGGCTAAAGAGTTGTGTAATTATCCGATTTTTACGCGGTTTGCAGCATTTGAATTGTTTTTATAAGTAGTTCAAATATTTCGTGTAAAAATATTAATTAGTTTTTTATGTATACCACTTTAAAGTGATTTATTCCTATACTTAAGATGAAGCAAACAAAAAATTAAATAGTCTAACTCTTTTCAAAAAGAACGTATGCGCATGATGTTAAAATATGTTACTACGAACTACCTAAGTTAGTTTCCTATTGTAAAACAGAATTGTAGAATTTACTGTTCGTTTACAGGGTAACTCAAAAGATTTTTTTAATAAGACTAAAAAGTTGTGTAATTAGCAAATTTTTACGTTGAAGTACATGATTCCTGTACTTAACACAGAGGAAAAACAATAGTAAATTGCATAGCTTTTGTCAAATTCGCTATATACACAAGATATTCAAATATGTTACTACATCCTCTCTATTGTAAAGCGGCATTGAAGCATATACGTTTCGTTTACAGAGTCTCTTAGAAGATCTTGATTACACTACAACCGATGTATATTTACTGAGTGAGATGTATTTTAATGATTTTACACTGTTTCAATCTCTGTAAGGTTTCATTATCTTGCTTTAAAATTTAATATAAGATCATTTTGTCCGTTTGAAATCTCGTCGATGTTAAGCTCTAAATCTATTAATATATAGTATTTTCATTGATTAAAAAAACTGTGTTTATTTATAAATATATAATTCTAGCGTATTAGGAATTGATTGAAATAGCTATTACAAAATTCCAACTTTAAGTTCATGCGCTGAGTAATAGAATGTAAAAATGTTGATACCCCAAGATTACAAGTTTTGCGTTTAAATATTTGCCTTTCATCAAATCTCCGGCTATGACGAACTTAAAATGCTAAATTTCGTATACAATAGGTGATCGGTAACGAACTGTTCGGTTTACGAACAAATCGGTTAACGAACACTTTCGCTTGAGATTTTTATGTTCGGAGAACGAACTCCTCACGAAACAAAGCCATGATGAAGCAATGCCGTGTTTCATATTTGCCGAGCTATACTTATTGCCTCTATTATCAACTTTGAAAACATTTTAACAGTTGCATACATATGTCCTAATTAATTCTTGGACTGCCGGAGATTGGGGACCTATATTTTAGGATCACCGAATTGGAATGAACAGACTATATGAACAGAAATCACTTTAATAGTTTTTATACTTTTGCAAACGTTGCGAATTTTATATTTTTCAAATTCTCGAAACGTTGAGTTAAAAAATTTAAACAAATAAAAAACTTCTAAGGTGCTCAGTAATTTTCAAAAATAATATATTTAATATGTTAGTATAAAAATTTACAGGGATTTTTATACTAATAGAAATAGGTTCGTAGGAAAAAAAAATGTTGATTATTCTCGGTAAAGTATGCTCCATAAACTTATCGTTGTAGTTGACCGAAAAAAGTGCTTCTTATTTTTCCACATTTTTCTGAAACTGTAGTATTTTAATTAGTTTGTAAACTACTATAAAATTGTGTAATTTTTTGTTTTTGAATGTATATAAACGGAAGAATGATATAAACAAAAGAAAAAGGAAAATAAATATGTCATAAATAATCTGATGAATACAATGTAAGGAAATTAATATAAAAGTTTCCCAGTTGTTATGGTAGCGACATGTACATTGGAATAAGTCACTCAATAAATTGTATAATTCTGGTGTATAATTCTGTTTATAGCATCACTATTATTTTTTCCTCCTTTTATCTTTTCTTTTCTGAATAAAAATGGAATCCGTATAATTGAAATTAAATACCTTACAAAAAGGAGTGATATCTCATCAAAAACAACTCGTTGTAAATGATCCCGCCAAGCCACAAACCTAAAACGTCAGTCACAAAAAGAAGTGATATCGCATAAAAAGAAGCGATATAGAAGTGCATACTCCGAGTCCCGTGTAAAAATCTATCACCACTCATAATGGTTCCAAAGGACTCGGAGTGAAGTACTGTATGTGAAAACTGCTTGGCGACCTGCAGGCTTTTATAATGTTTGTGTTTTCTGCAATTACATATGACTATATTATTTTAATTTAATTTAATTTAATTTATTTATTTATTTTGCTCCCATAAAATTGTAAAAAGTTGAAGCTTCTGTGTTTGCATGTCCTTTCTTATTTATGAGCTTGAAAAATCAATTTGTTGATTTTATTTACCATTATTTAAACTAGAAACACCCCTCTTACAGGGGTCGCAGCATATAGGAAACATTTTATTGTTCATACCAGTATCCCTAATCAATAATCTTGAGGATAAGTTTCTTTACTGTATGCAATAGAAATATATCAAGAACATAATGTCTTCTAAAATAGTGGTAGAAACAATAAAATTTGTCCGATACGCTGCGAGGCCTGCTCTTACGAAGAGGATTTTTTAAGTAAACTTGTAAAGATTTTGAATTTGTAATATATATATATATATATATATATATATATATATATATATACATATATATATATATATATATATATATATGATGATCATACGCATATTAATAACATTGTACCTTATAATAAACGTTAACTAAATTGAGATATATTGCAGTAATTCTAGGGTAAGCGGAATCTCATAGATCTGGGGAAAAATCCGTTCTGTCAGTTCTTTCGCATACAAAAATATTTAAAAAATGATGTAACAAAAATTACAAATTTATTTTTTTCGATTTTCAAAATTGATATACTGCATATATTATAAAAGGCTGCAGGTCGCCAAGCAGTTTTCACATACTGTACCTCACTCCGAGTCTTTTGGAAACATTATGAGTGGTGATAGATTTTACACGGGACTCGGAGTATGCACTTCTATATCGCTTCTTTTTATGTGATATCACTTCTTTTTGTGACTGACGTTTTTGGTTTGTGGCTTGGCGGGATCATTTACAACGAGTTATTTTTGATGAGATAAATTATTTACAGACGGTTTGCCTAGATTGCGTGTTGAAATAAAAAAGCAGGTGTCTTTTTGGAATAGAAATAAATTCTTTTTCAGTTTCATTAATGAGTTTTAATTGATATCTTTAAAAGTTACTGGTCGAATTTTATGAATTTTAGCTTCCTAAAATCGCGATTTTTTTTACGTCCGTTTGTAAATTTTCCTGACGATGTGACGATTTTTGCGATTTTTCGGAAAGAGTCTGGAAAGCTTAGAGTACGCCACGTTTATGCGAGCCGGAACGAAAATCATGCGCTTTCCTCCTTCATCCTTCGAGACATCTGTCTGCGAGGCCAGTCTGCGGTCTCCCAGCTGCCTCGGGAAAGAATTAAAAAAATATTTTTTATCGATCGATTTTTAAAGGATTTTTTGGCTTCTACGAGCCGTACGGAAATGCTTTTTTGAATTTATGAAAGTAGATGCTCTCCTGCTTAAGTCTGTCCAAATTCAAATTTATATGCCCGGAACTTTCCCAGATGCGAGTTGGTTTAAAAGCCCGTAATACAGTTTTTTGCTTAATTTTCTCCTTGGCATCGCAGCCTTTATTGAGATTTATTTTGACTGGCAACCCTTTCGGAGGCGAAAGTTTGCGGTTTTGATAAAATGGGAATATATTGGATAAATCGGTTTCGATTCTAGTAATTAAAACAGTTTTGTTAATTAATAGCTCTCTGGGTCCGTGTCGGACTTCCGATCCGGAAAAACTTGGGGGTCGCGCCATTTTTACGAATTTTTCGGTACCGAAGCGGTCTCTGTGCGTCGCTTGGTCGCGAAGCCTTTGCGGGTACAGACACACACACACACGTTTACCGACATTAATAGTATTGATAAAGTTAATACTATATAAAGTGCCTCCAAAAGGGAGAAACGCGCTTGAATTTTATACATGTTAGAGATTAGTAGGCAATGTAAATGGAAAAGATGTTCAAAATATGGTAAGAAAACAAGTATGTTAAAGAAAAAATCCTGTCAATAATTGCTAATCAGGGTGTAATCAGGGCACCCCTTTATTCAATAATTATACCGTTAATCAATAATACCCCGTTATTGAGTCACATGAATATGATTTTTATCTTTTATGATTTACAGTTATTTACTAACACATGAATACGCTATAAGTACGCTATATTAATCTTAGGAAAGTATTGTTTATTAATATAAATATAATTTTCTCAGTTTAGTGGATATTCATTTTAACTAAAATTCCTAGTGAATATAACTCGACCATTCAGATTTTATAATATACACTATTAGATAACATTTACAAACTTCCCTTTTGTTTTAAACAATGGTTAGATCACGTGATAGCATTTAACTTAATGTTTTTAGAAATGACATATATTTACTTTACAATTAATTGCAAGTAAACTTTAAATTGAAATTAAGTGGATGTCTTATATGAAAACCTTTTATCATGTTACTTTTCCATATGAGGCTTGCAGACTATCACCTTTTTATTTCGACTCCACATAATTTACCACTTTAACTTTATTGATTAGAAAATGATTAATTTATCTTCAATTTGAGCTTTTCAAATATATTTGGTTAAACATACTAATAGTTATCAATTATGTATATATATATATTCCACATAAATACATTACCATCTAAATAACACGAAAGAAAATTTAATATAGACTATCACTCAATTATCTTTCTAAATCTAACACTTTTTAACAGTTCAGAAAAAAAATCACGTAAAATTCTTAAGTCCGATCATTAATGTTTTTAATTACTATTTATAATTACTATTTTTAATCGCAAACCTTACTTCGAAAAAATATTTCCGGTGAAAATAATCTACTCTAAGACATATTTCAAACCGCATACTATAGTTCGCTAAAAAAGTACTTACATTTTTTCCAACTCCCCAAAATAAAATAAATATATTAAAAAAATAAATTTCTAATTCTCCAAAATAAATCCGTTGAAACTCACATCGTACTCTAGCAGACAATTCTACGCGAAAAAAATGCTTCAAGTCCCCCAATTACAAAAAAAAAAATAATAATTAATCAAAAATAATCCGAAATAATCCCCTCATCTTACAGTAGGGATCCTTATCTCACATCTTCTTATCTCTACCACCACCACCAGCACGCGAGCACGCGAGCACCCTCCTCCACCAAGACGCCAGCACCTCCACAGCACCTCCACCCTCCACTACTCGACTCAGGTGACGTCAGACCAGCATATATATACTACTAAGGAAATTTGGTGAAAATAACTGCCAATTTTCAAATTCAAATAAACATGTTTGAACCAGAACTTTTTAAAAGTAAAATGAGTGGTATCTCTGTGGTATTTACCGTGTATTCTATTGTATAACGCGCACTTTTGAAACAAGAAAATTGGTCCAATTTGCAGGCGTGCGTTATACGCCGGGTATAAAAATTAAAGCTTAGAATTATGCATAAGAATTAAGATTTCTATATTAATGAACAATAGAATACGTGATTATTTGAATGTAAGATTGTGCCAGTCCAAACACTTTGTGGGGATTCAAGCAGATAGGCTTGACAGTAGCGTATGTCCTCACTTTGCATTTGCTTATTTTCTTTGTTTGTACTAATTATACTGTTAATTATATATTTAATATTAATGTTATTTATTGTATTTTCATGCTACATATCTGATGAAGGTTTCTCAGCGAAAAACGGATCGCGTAATAAGACGAAAACAATATGTCTCAAACGTTTAGGCACAAGAAGAAATGTTTATTAAAAATAAATAGTTAAACACATATAATTTACTTATTAGTTCCTTTAAAATTATGCAAATAAATCACATCAAAATGAATAAATGGGTGTATTATCATAACTTTGATAAAAATCATAAAAGTCTGTAACTATAGAGTGCTTCAACCGTTTAGGCACAATGGGAAAAAAATTATTTAACAGTTTTACATGATGCTATTTATTAATTGTATTTTTCTGGTTTCGAAGAACTTTAAATAATCGCGTTTCCATTGAACCAATTAGTTTTTGAAATATTATAGGTGGCAAAGAATACCTTGCTTTTTCAATGGCTACTTTTAGTTGTTTAGAAGTTATATTGCTTTCCATTTATGCATACTTCACGGGTTAACATACCCCAAATGTTACCAAATGTGTTTAAGTTCGGTTTTAAAGGTGGCCAGTCTAAAACGTAAACATTTAGAGCGGGAATCCACTGTTTCGCACTATGTGAGTTATGGAATGAAGCATTGTCGTGCTGAAATCTCCACTCAGGAGCCCCTAAAGATGTCGTCAAATGGAAGTAGATGTTTCTCTAGTATTTTTTTTATACTTTGTTGAATTTTATTTTCCTTGAAGAAATGCCAAGCTAATTTGGACATTGAAGCTAATCGCTCCCCAAATCTTAAAAAAACTTATCGCCTTGTCGTCCACTGACGAAAGTATGTGGTTGTTTCCTGAGATCATGACCAATAACAATTCCAGCCATCACGACCATTCAGATTCTACTTCTTTTCGTCGCTGAATAATACGTTAAACCACGTATCCCCGTACGACATGTACTTTTGAGCCCAATCCGTTCTGGTCTACTTATGGTATGATTTTAGGCACGCTTTGCGACACATATTCTTTAAAACAACGTTCTTGCAGTCTCTTATGCGTCTATGTATTGTGTCATTTGAGTCATTGACACCGAGATAATTTTTAATTTGCCTCGACACCAATCTTCCAAATTTTGATCAGTCTGAATATCTTTGTTGCCGGTCGAAATTGTTTTTTCTAGTAAGTACTCTGTATATTCCTATCTGTAAATGGTTTAATATTCTAGAAATTTCAATAACATGATTTCGATTTCAACATATCTTTAAAATTTTCTCTTTTGTGTATTCCGTAGCTTTAGGCATCTTCAATAACCAACGGAAATTTACAGTTATACTTCTCAGGGAAAGCGGTTCGTTGGTCGGAACGGTTTGTTGGTTGGAATCAGCAATTGTTTTGTTGAAACCAATCCCCCATTTGTTATCATTTCCATAATATCCCTAAACTTTTGAGACCGTGGGTTTTTATTATAAATATGTAAAGACGTATTTTTTAAATACATTTTACTGATGAAATAATTATATCTCTACTAGGTTTCATTTCCATTACATTTTGAATATTTAGTATGGAATTATTCTATATATTTCTTCTTCCAATTTTATTATAATATTTTAGTGTGCGCCTAATCTTTTGAGACAGACTGTATACCTAAAAATAGAAAAATACAGTCTCAAATCGTATTTGTGCATTATACACCGGAATATAAAATATTTATTTTCATTTGTTAAGCTTTATATGACTTGGAAAAAAAATCTAAAGTTGACAGTTATGTAGCTTTATCCTACGACTTTGAGAATGAAAATTAAGACTTGTGTGTTTTTTTCGTACTGCACACAATAAAAGGATGCAAGTATAATTTACAGTAATTATAAAATTGTGTTTACTGAAAAAGTTTATTTAGGTGCATGTAATTAGATCACGTGAAATAAAGGGATACACATGAAAAATTGAAAAACAGTTTTCTTTATTTTAGATTATCTCTTGAAAAAGACTGGAGATTCTACGCTGAAACATACAAAAGGCATAAAAAAACACTTTTATGTCACAAAATAACAGCTTTGAGGGAAAATATATTAGAAACAATTTTAAAACACTAAACATTGTGTTCAAGATATGGTAGTACATGATGAAGAATAATCAACTTAACAATCAAGAACATCATTAACAGCTAAAGCACTGCGGCAAATCAGAAATAAGGAAAGTAAGGATATGATTCAAGCACTGAAAACGTGCGGAGATTTATAAAACATATTTCACAGTTATACAGAAATTCGACGGTAAGGATTTTTTTCGCATGATATTTGATATTTTCTCTACGTCTGTTACATAGAACTTTGTGTAAGTATATATCATTGTTCAATGATTCAATAACTATTTATATTAAAACATTGTTCAATGCGATATAAATAAATCTAATTTTTTAAAGCTTACACTTCGAGCGAGAATATAGATTTCTGTTTCTGAAACCCAAGTATTGAATTACTTATGTAATTAATTTTAACAACTATTTACCATGAATGACTACTCCATTAGCTGAAGTGAGTCGATACCTCGTTAAATACTTTATTATACATTTGATAGATTTTAAGGGAGCATAATTGATAAAAATATCGCAGAAAACTTTTACATACATGCTAAGCCAGTTAGGTTCAGCCATTTCCCCAAACTTAAGAGTTTCTACTCATATTCTGTTTTGTTTTCATGGAATATAACATTCATGGTAAAAATTGCTAAATCTGGGTAGCTACTGTCTATTTTGCGCAAAAATACTCGGACTTCTATATTTTCTTACACTGATACAGGGCGTTAAACACACTGATCAAAAACAAATTGGACTAAAGAAAAGCATGCTCATTTTTTAACTACCCTCTGTAGTAGCTGGTAATATGGCATAGTTAGTGTACTTGTGCGTCGACTGAACTTTCCACATTTTTCTTCCTACAATTTCTTGTTTGGACGTTTCGCAGTGATATTAAAAATTTAGGATATGTATCACATCATTACAATCAATTGTAAATGATATGACTCATAATATGTGTATCATTAAGCTTTATGGGCCTAACACTAAGTTCTAATTTCAATGAACTTGATAAAATATGAGAGTTTAATGAACAGCTGTTTATTACTGTTCATAGAGGGTGACTAAAGGTTGTTTGATGCCTCATAAGAATTATGTTGATACTTACAATAATATTTGGAAACTTTGTACATTTTAAAAACATAACGAATGTTTTCACAATAGCCATCAGTCAGATGCTTTGCATTTAAAATTTATAGGGCAATGAAAGAAATTTAAGACTAGCATAAGCAAGCGCACAAATGCCCAAAGTATTTTGAAGTAGCTAGCAGTCTGGAGGAAGTGCGAGTTGTTTCGGAAGAATTGCAACGAATGCAATAAATTATACAACTGACGGAACAGACATTTTTTCATTCATCTAGAAGAACTTTTAAAATGACATGGGAAAAACGAGCGATGAACAGTGTGCGGTTTTTAAAAGAATTCATGCGTATGCCACTAACAGAAGCCACTACTATGTAAAAACTGACGGTGAGTATTACAGAAAAATACTAAGAGATTAAACAGACGAGCAATGTGCAATCAATATTAGAGAAATTGGTTATTTCTGTTTCAGTTTGTTTCTGTTTCTTCAAATAATTTCCATCACACAGCCTCTGATATGCAAATTACCAGATGATTTCTTTCGCGAAAAGAACAGCTCGCACAATTTAATTATCAACTCAACTGGACTTTCGGCTTGATGAAGAAGTACAGAAATAGCCGCAACTTGCCTCCATACGCAGACAATTTTAAAAGCTTATTCCGTACTGTTGATAACTTCCTCAATTTCATAACAAGACAATCCGTGGCACAGTTTCTATTGGAGCAAATAGTCCTCAGAGATTGAACAATCCTGCCAAACAATGCTTGTTTCACTTAAAGGAATATTTCATCCAATCGATCAATTTTTGTCCAAGATATGATGGTCGAGTCCAAGAGGCATGAAATTGGGATCTCTGGGATATGTGGTGGTCACAATCTTTCATGAAGGCCACACCAAGTTGTCTCATATCAGACGGAGGAGCAAGGCACCCACAACTAAATACATGGAAGCACGCAAAAAGGACCCAATTCCACACTGCTGCCTAATGGCCGCTTCCTAAAACACAAAAAAAGTAAAATGTTTAGTAAACTTGGAAAAATTGTTATGCACAAAATTATTAAACACTTAACAGTCACATTTTTATGATTAAATGGGCTTATTTTAGTTATTAATAGCTAAAAATAATAATAATTAAAATTAGTAATTATAGTTATTAATAACTATAAAGTATAACGAGTTTATTTTATAATTATTTCTGTGAACTTTGAAGTTTTTATAAAACAATATTTTGTATATTTTAGGTGATATGATAGTTTTGTTAAAAACTTAGTCATGCGTAAGAAACATCTTAGGCAAAGTCAATTTTGAAAATATAAATACTCGGTCGCATGCCTGACTACGGATACTGACACGTAATTAATATTTTCAAAATCGTTAGTTTCGAATATTTTTTTAGCCATTTGAAAAAAAAGGAAAATATATCCCATTTCAAGTGGTTTTCATCAATAACCTTAAAAAAGATATTGCAACGATATTTTCAACGTACTTACGTTGCTTTTTGTGAAATAGGATTACATAAAATTTGCCAACAACCACGTCTGAGTAGCATTAAATTTGGCACTTCATATTTCAGAATGAACTACCGGTACATCCAGTGTCACTAACTTAAATAATGTGCGGATGTTTGTTGATGTCCTGGTGCATTAAAATGGTACACAAAGCAACATTTTTTTTATATATTTGCTGAAAACCGCATTACAAATAATCTAGTTTAGGTGGAACTTAAAAAATTGCACTAGCATTTATTTTGCTATAAATTCCCTACAACCGTAATATTCCCTAGAGTCAAGCAAATTTGATAGTTTGGAAAACTTTTGCTAACACTATTTCTACGGACGTCAAATGTCGACTTTTAAAGTTTTATTTTATGTTGATTTTACTTTTAATTTTTAAAATTAATATAAGTATAAAAATAAATTTTCAATGTTAAAAATTATTTGTGATTGTTTTAGCCCAAAAATCTATACTAATAAAAGAAAGTTTCGCTCTGTGTGTGCGTGTGTATATGTGTGTGTGTGTGTTTGTTTGTCTGTCTGTCTGTCTGTCTGTCTGTCTGTCTGTCTGTCTGCGATGTATAGCAAAATCTAGCACACCTAGAAGTCTAAAAATTAAGGTGTGGATAATCCAAGGTCTGGCCTGGTGCACCTGAGTCTCAGAATTTTATTACTTTGAAAATTAACAAAAATATTAATTAAAAACTGATCAATAACTCATCTCTTTTTTGCGAGTCGGTTTTCAGAACTTGCGTATGCCCAGAACACCATTTATCACAGAGAACGAAGATATACGAGAGTGAAGAACCATTTACATGAAGAATGCGTTTATTTCGCAATTCTGTTTTAAATTCTAAGGACTAAACCGTTTGGTTTTTTTAAAAACTAAAAGCATATTCTGAAAGATCGCACTCTTACGTCTCCAATGCAGTAATCAATTTAACAAAAAATATGTTAACACTTTGAAAAACATTTTTGAAAAAGGGTCGTTTTCCCGGGCTTATGTTTTCTCCCTTACGCCAACGCCCCTCAATAGCACAGTTTTAGAGATACAGACAAACCAAACACATGCTCTTAGAGCTGAAACAACTTTCTTCTAATAGACGGTATAATAATTTTTTTTAAATACGGATTTTAACCCTTTCAAAAACACCGGCGAACGCAGGTCATTTCGCGCCTCAAAAGAGAGAAAATTTCTTACGCTAAAAGTTACTAAACGTTCCGTATTCAACGAATACTATTTTTTATGTTAACGGACCCGACGCGAAAAGAAAACACATTTATTTTACAACCAGATAACAATATTTCTGACGTATTTTTTACACGGGCTGTAAAACCGTTATATTTATGACCAATGAAAATTTCAAAGGGTTTGGACAACAAAAGCTACTTTTTAAAACTATAGTATGACGATCCTACTTAAAAAAATAAGTAAATGTTTTTTTTTACGAATAAATTCATACAAAATCGGGTAAAATATATAAAATATTACAAATTTGGGATTTATTTACGGTTTTATCACGGGCCCGGGCAACGCTGGATGGGTCAGCAAGTTACAAATAAAATAACCATAAATAATCTTTTGTTTTAAAAGGTATCACTTGATACCGGTAGAAATAGTTTAATGAAAATTTCAGAAAGTTGTTCAACGCGAATTTCACTGCTCTGAAAAATTTTACTAACAGATAATACTGTAATAAATGAAAAACAAATACACAATGTAGCTTAATTTAATTAATACTACACAAGCAGGAAAAACAAACAAACATTTGTATGGAAAACAATATTTTTTAAGATGGTACGAGACACAAAAATCTCGAAAGAAATAATATTTTTTAATTCTGAGTTTAAAAAATACTTTACAAACTTTTAGAATAGTAATCCATATGTAAATAAAAAATAAGATAAAAATATAAGTTTTTTTTTTATGTTGTGCTGCTTGTGGTTGTACCGCTTTCTTTCAGGATTTAAAAACATTTATCTCATAATGTATGTCTTCGAGATTTATCATATTTAATTTAATACAGAGTAACCAAGATAAAAGAGGCTCGGTATAAATATGTACAAATACTTACTAATTTTTCTCTAAAAGTAGTTAATACAGAATATTATTAATAACAACACCTCCTGTGAACTATTGTATGTTGTTATTCATAATATTCTGTATTTACTACTTTTAAATAAAAATTAGTAAGTATTTGTATTTCTGTAGACTGGGCCTCTTTTATCTTGGCTATTCTGTATATCTAAATTTCCAAGAAAAATAAACACTTCGTACAATTACATAATCTTTAAATTGGCTTCAGAATTTTTTTCACAGGAAATATTGAAAATATAATTATCGTATTAAAAATTAGGGGAGAGTGGGGAACATTTGACTATGGGGTAGCTTTGATCAGTTAAAATTTTGCAAACTTTTTATAATTTTAGTGGCAACATCCAACTCGCCATTTTACTAATTGTGAAACACACCTGTGACAGAATGTTTTCTTTCATTTTGTTTATCTTTCTTCAAATGAAAAAGTTTTTTTCTTTTAATTTTCTGCTGTAACGTTCTTATTTGGACAGGGAATAAGTTAAAATTTTGATCCTTTACCAGAGCAATAAAGCAACAAACATCTATTCATATTTAAAATTGTCAATGTATTTTAATCATTAAAACAAAAGTTATAGAACAAAATATTCCACATGGGCATATGAGATTGTAATATTATATATATGAGATATAAATAACCCTTTTGATAATTGTAAATGGGGACACCTTTGATCATGTTATAAAAATTCTTGAAAATCTCTAAAAATCAAGAAAATAAACCATGTTTTCTGTGAAGAAAAGACGAAGTTTACAAATTTAATGTAAAGTTTAGATACAGAAGATAATTATTCAGTTCATGATAATCTGACACTTTAGACAGTCCAGAAGATGTTACAATTTATGATCCTACTGATTTAACTGAACTAAAAGTCAATGACTATGTTTTAGTTAAATTTACAACGAAGAAAACGTGTAGGTATTTTCTAGGAATTATTGAGGGAAAAGAAGAATCTGATTTTTAAATAAAGTTTTTAAAGAAAAAAGACGATGCATGGAAGTTTTATTTCCCAGACATTCCAGATGTAAGCCTAGTGGACTATGGCGATATTGTTCTTAAATTGCCGCTTCCATCTTTTGTAGGAGGAACTATTCAGGCGATTGTTGCAATGGCATTTTCTTTAAACTTGTCCAAATATACAATCCTATAAATGGTGCATTTAGCAATCTTTGAAAATTCCAAATATCCTTAATACGTATTTTTTAGGCTTTGCACATATCATTAGTGCTGATTGGATTTTATTTATATGTTTCATCAATATATGTATTTTATGACATCTTGTTATTTTTCTGTAAAATAATTATAAGCTGATATTAAAGAACGATAATTTGTAACATGTATGTTTCAAATTCATTTTATTTTATTTCATATAAAATATCAAATGTGCCCCATAGCCGGTCATAGGTACCCCATGATGGGCCACATTTGACCAGTTTTATCCGAATTACAAAGGAATTTAATATCCCAACTTTCTTTACAAATAACTATTTACTACTTTTATATGCATTTACAAAAAGGTTAGAACGTTATATATATATTTTTTAATTTTGCAATTTCATGAAAATTTAGAAAATAAAATTATAATTCTGAAAAGTGATCAAATGTGCCCCACTCTCCCCTTCGCATAAGAGACATTTAAAAAAATTAAAAATTTAAAAATAAATACTTTTTAAATCCTGACGACAACTTAATAATCATATTTTTATCATTATCAGAAGTATTTTTCAGAAGATATCAATTGTTAAATAATGCTAAAATTTGAAATTTTTAATTAAAAAAATGAAGGACTACAGCGCACATCAGTGGGAAATTGGTCTCAACCCTATCCTCAATAATCCTTATATATTTCAAAAATATATCTAAAGCTGAATACAATTGTTTCTTACGAGCTATCTTCGATACTTTGCGAAATAAACCACTGGATATATTACTCCAATAAGCTCACCCTAGCTAAAATAAACGCTAAATAGCAGCATAATTATTGCACCTAATGGAGTCCCACATGCGATAAAGTGTTTCTTTACTCAGTCAGGTGTTAGTCAGAAGAGCAATTAGGTGAAGCAGTGCAAGTTAAGCTTGTGTTTAGGTAAACATTATTAGTTTTACCTTTATCAAATTGATAATGGAATCATACAAGGTGAAATTTACAAACTGAGTAGAAAAATTTTCAAGCCAGTTGTCGACCCAGGGACCTTTCACATACCGTGCGAACTCTCTACCAACTGAGCTACCAGGGCAAATCTGCCGAACACAGTTCACCCAGACACTGTTTTGATACTGTTGCCAAGCGTATGCCAGATTTTCCCTGACATATGTTAAACAACGTTTTATATCTCACAAAATATCTTTCGGATAATCCGGCACACGTTTGGTAAAAATGTTCAACTTCCGATCCAAGGACAGAGCTCAGCTTTTGTTCCAAGTAGTCCATACTTTAAATTCTTTTAATGTGCAGTAGTTTTTCCTTCTTCAAGGCCTAGTACTCATTATTAACCTAGTACTCATTATTAAAGAACTTTTCATGAATATCTTTGCATTTTGAAATTAAACCGAAAAAAAGCGCTTAAGGTATACCTGGTCATAACTTTTTTCAGAAACGAGATACAGCCTTGTGGTAGTAGTAATTTTTTTTCTACATTATTTGTGTACGTTCCAATGGTATAAGGAATAAGTCATATTAGAACCGGGGTGAATATGTGCGACCTCCTTTAAGGGAAGGATCTACTTCTTTCACCTAAAATTCACGTGATTTTTACGATTTATTTTCTGTTACAAAGAAAAGAGATATCCCATTCTGACTTTTTGCATTGTATTTATTGACATTTCACTTATATATTTAAATTTTTGTGTGTACAAAATGAATAATACGCCTTGTGCGACGGGAGTGCCTGCAGGTGCGCTCCATGAAGTTCCAATAGGGGACTGCTTTTCTCCGGTGACAAGTATCTGAAACAAATTTGGTCTCCAGATTACGAAAGGACATTAAATTTTCTGGCGCTATACGAACGATTAATTTAAAAAGGGGATTTTTGACAAAATGGCGTTTATTTGAACAATGTCACTTTTTTAAAATTTGGTTTTAATCGTTTGCGACTTTTAAAAAATAATTAATCAATGGAATTTATACTTTTCGGTGATATAAGAGCTTCAGTGAAAAATATTACATCTCTTTAAAGAAATGAAGGAAATCTGTCGAATTGTTCTCGAGAAAAATGGTCGCCCAGTTTGAAAAACATGGTTTTGAGACGCAATAAACTTAGAGCTGTGCGTAGAAAGCAGTTTTCTACCTGCTGCGGTGTTACGTTCAACGATCGTAAAAGATTATAAGGGATAGAAATATCACGAAACCGCTTTAGGTCAATAATCCAAACACTTGAGGGACGGAAAAAGCGAAAATTTTGACTCAAAAAAGTAGAACCTCTTTTTAAAGTTTTAAAAATAATTTACATTTGAAAAGAAATATATAAGTAAACAAACACTTTAAAAACAAGAGAAAAAGCATTTATAAATTAAAAAAATAAAATTTTGTGTCCCAGACTACCTTAAACAAATGTTATCTTAACTTAACATTAAGCTCTCTCCATATTATCATCCAGTTGACATATTAAAAAGCAATATGGAAACTAGTACTATTATAGAACATTATATGCTAAAATTACTTTACCCAAAAGATTATTTCCGAAGTATTGTAGAAAAAAATATTACATTGTTTTTAGACTTACTTCTGGATGATGGTGGACGCATGGTTCTGGCAACTTCCTGAAAGTGCCATTCCTCATTCTGTCACACCGAAGTTCCTCGTCGTAGACGACTTCGACGGGCTCGAGGGATACACTTCGAGTGCTGCACGCACATCCACTGTAAGTTACCAACATTACAAGGTTGGTGAAGGGAACCCTTTGAAATATGTAGTTTCTATAAAAAAATAATAAACACCAAATAAAGGATTACGTTTAAGGAAACAATTTTGTCAACCACAGAAATTTTATGAAGACAAAAGAGTACATTCAAAGAGATTTAAATAAATTTGAAGGTCAAAATAGTTTCCTGCATCTAACGGCAGAAAAACGATGATTCTAGAATTTTCCTTCAAATCCAAGACTAAATCGTATGTGATTTAATTTGATTTAACCCGTGAACCCCATACTAGTGGGAATCGCACCAACCAAAAATTCAAATGTCGGCGTTTTTTGAAAAAATGCTTTCATTAATTTGCATTTTTCATTAACAAAAGGAAATTTTTGATAAAAATAAATATGATGATTCCATTCCTTATTAAATTTCGTATAGGCATTATGCGTTGTATTTCATTATCAGTATCTATTGCCTACAAAGTTATACGGAGTTGAAGTTACGGAATCTCAAATCACATTAGTGTGGAGTGCGCGGGTGCTGAACCAAAGTCCACGGGTTAAAAAGAATAAAAATATATAATAAATCACTAGAAAATATCAAATCATAGTTTGAAAGAAACAAAAAAGAAACTACAAGCAATTCTTTAATATAATTGTACACGCAAAAAAGGACAGTTCAAGAATATTTTCAGCGCAGATATTACAGGTTATATTCGGTAAGTAATATTTATATACGTTATATATATAACTAGTTCAAAATAGCAATATCAAATTATCCTTTTACTGGACGTTTGATTAGTATTTTTCGGTAAAGAACAGATTTATTTGATCTGCATTTTTAACATTTTCAGATCTCAGCTATTTTAACAGTAATCCACTTCAGATATGAGACATTTTAACAGCTGCACGATTTAAAAAAAGTACACAGAAAATATATTTCTTAATTAAAAATAAAAAGTTTAAAACATTTTCTATTTATTAAGTCGAAACATTTAAATGTATTAAGATTATATATTTAATAAGAAATAAATAAGGCTCATCTTATCGTTTCAAAAGCTCTACTTAAGAAAATATAATTTTTCAGCATAATATTTCATTAATTACAATGAAAATTATTGAAAATAATTAACGCACAAACATCCGATATCATCAGGTTGAGTTTGTTTTAGTGTGGAGTTTACGATACACACAGTAAAATACACACAGTAAAATACACACAGTAAAATACACACAGATACACACAGTAAAACTGTAGTACACACAGTACTACAGTTTTATTTCACTAAAGTTTAAAAAAGTATAATATTTTAAACTCATACTTAATTTTATTACTTAACATGCTATTTTGTAATAAAAACAGACTATAACACATTTTTAATGCTATTTAAATAGGTTTTATTCAACAACTTTCTATTAAACCTGTGAATTAGGTAATCCAAGACACTACAATGATAGTAGCTTAGCAAGAGTATGCTAAATTGGAACTAGCTTATTACGGTAACTTATATAATACATAATTAAAGATGAACATAAGCATTTTTTTTTAAATTTTTAAAATGTTTTACAACGGAAAATGACTTGAAAAGATTCTATATTGTAAAAATGTTATAAAATTTATATATATATATATAAAAATGGAGATCCAACATTTTTTTATTTGTAAGCTCTCGAAGTGCCCATGCATTTTTGCTCATGAAAAGAATGATTTCTGAAAGTGCATGATTTTTGACAGGTATAAAACTATTCGTTTTACCTATTTATTTATCTATAAACGTATTTATTTTTAATTTTGAGACATTTTATTTAAATCCTTCCAACCTATGCAATTATGGTTAAATTTTCATTAAACTGTAGTTAAAGCAACAAAAGCTTGATATGATCCCATTATTTTACTTTAAGGGCCCAGTAATGCCGAAATCCACTCAAACAATTTTTATGTTATTGTTATAACAAAAAGTGCAGAAGACACCATTTCCAATAACATACTTTTTTAGTTATTTAAGTAATTGATAGTTTAAAAACCACGGCCTATTTAAGAAGCATTTCCCAGCTGATATCACGAGGCAAAATAATTAAACCTGTTTTCTTCATAATACGGATTTTCAGGGTTCGAGTGCTTTTTAACACTTTCCAACCTAGTTGAAATCTTTTTATGACTTCGGTTTGTCTGGCCGTCTGTCCATGCTCTAACTCCCGTAAATATGCTCGGAGTGCTCTGCAATTTTATATGTTATTGTCGTTATCTATAGCATGTTCCCTATTTCAACGGAAGTGTGTAGCACTTATAGTTTTTTTACAGGGACACTCAAAAGAATTCTGTTACATTGCGGTCTATGGGGAAAAATCATTTGCGGTTTATTTAAATAATGTTTCACTTTCATAAATATTCATACTTTCTGCATGTTTTATCATAGAAAATTATTACTTGTTTAGATTTTTTAAAAGAAATTTAAATGTATTAAAAAACAAAAGCTGAAAAACAATCCTAATATGGCATTTTAAATATTGAATTTTCAAAATAGAGTGTCCTTAAAATGTATAAAACATATAATTTTAACAAATATAAAAGTTTTATATTCCCGATACTTATGGTTTCCGAGAGAAAGGAACATAAAAGAAGAAATTTAATAGCGGACATATGGCTTTTCCGGTCACTTTAAATAATTTTTATAATACAGTCTATTATAGCCTTTTTAATTGCATCCCATCTAAACTTCTTTCATGTACATTTTTAGAGAAATATACTTTCAAACCCAAAATTTAAAAAAAAATACATAATTTACTTACTTGTCACAGCCGGATGCATGGCATTTCGGCAGCTTCCCCTTCGTGGGTTCCCAAGAATCCGAAGGCTTCATTTCATAGGCATAAAATTCTTTGTCACAAGGTCGAGGTCGAGTCTTGTTTAGCACGATGCTTTCTTCGTCAGCCCCCGCTGAGTTATAATAATCATCTACACAGCACGAAAATAAAAACCAGTTAGGAGAATCACTGTGTCAGCAGTGAGTATCAATGAAACAAAAATTATAACACTATTAAGAATGTTGCTGGCAGAAGGTAGCATTTTCTTATTACAATTTAAAAGTAAGATTAGATTAAATAAGTGCTACCTCCGGTAAGCATATATTGGCAATTTCGGGTTAGAAGAGTTCATCATGCGTGCGGGTGGCTTAGTCTGCTCGGTTAATGTGTCAAATAAAGTGCAACTGCCAAAAATGTTGCTAGTCTTAGCGGATATTCAAATAAACTTAAATCATCATACAAAAATAGAAGTTCGGATTCATAATTTTTTAAACAGGATATTTATAAACATTTCGACGCTTTCGGATATCGTTTTCATAGAGAAATTCAAATTGCAATTTGAATAAAAACGTCTGAAAATAATTTGTTGTTAATTTCCTGAAAAAAGGGATGATTTTGATTAGACGAAAGAAAAGAAAATGTTAGATCATAAAAATGTCATTCTGATAGTTGCACTTAAACATATAAATTTCAAAGTGCACCTAGTAAAGATCCAATTTTAACCCTTATGGCCCGGCGGCACTTTAAAGTAGCATAAATAAAGCTTATTAATAAATCATTAACGACACTGATTGACAATAATAAAATTTACGATGAGTTTTAGATTCTTTACTTAATCATGCTTCAAAATTCGTTGTACAAAGCAAGAGTAGTTTTGATATTTAAAACCAACATTAGAACATTCAAAGTAATAGTCAGAATCAAATTGCATATTTTAAAAAGCATTATTTTATACCAAGTTCTTTGTTTTCATTCTATTTTAACAGCATTTCTCGCCAAAATCAAATAAACACTATCAAAAGGATTCTGTTCTGATAAATTAGTAGATGACATTAGTAGTGACATATACTACTACTCCACACAGAAAAAATTAAAAACAGGTATGAGCCCAAATTGGGCCATGCCAGTTTTTGTTACAACTATGTATCCATTTTGGGCACTATTAAATACGCATTTTGAAAATGGGTATTTAATAGTGCTCAAAATGGATACGCAGTAATAACGAAAACAAGCATGGCCCAATTTGAACTAATATTTAAGAATCGTTCAACCCAAATTGGGTTTTTATTTTTTTCTGTGCATCCGTAAGAAAAGTGACATAACTCAAAAATACATTTTCTCTGCATGAAGCTGCATGCATAAAAGAGTAATACCCCTAAGAATCAATCCGTAGAAGAGATAAGGATGATTGAGTAAATTTATCCCCCACACCCTTTGCCCTTCCACTTCTGTGGCTGTAAAGTGACACACAGCGTAATCTAGCGGTTTTCCGGATAACGACACTTACCAGACTATATAACAGGACGCACCTAAGTCACACACATTAGAGCAATAATACACAAATGATTTTTTTGAAGTTGTAACACTTTTCTTGCGGTTGAGCTAAATACACTCAATACAATAAAAGTATCTGAAATGAAACTTACCTGAAGCTTCAGCAAATTTCTCTGTTACCCATGGTAATATGTTCGTGTGAACAAGAAACCTGTAAAATGTAGTTAAGATATGTGTCAAGTTAATGAGTTTTCTTGTTATTGTAAAAGTTTGTATTCGTTGAACATACAATTTTTAAGCAGAATTTTATAAAATGAAGAAAAATATATAATGATTAAACGCCAACATGTAATTATTAGTTTCTGTTATCGTATTTTATAGTTCTACCAATTAATGTATTTAAGGAAAATTACTCAAGACTCCTGAAAAAGGGGTAAATCTGATCTACGGTCAAATTTTCGACCGTCAGTTATGTTGAAATTTTCAATTATTTATTCTTAAAATTTTTTTATAAAAAATTATATATATTACAATATCAAAAGGTACTTGACAAAAGTCTAAACTTGATGTATGAATTTTTCAGATTAAAAAAAAAATACTTTTATTAGATCTTTAAAAGCTTTGGGGTAATTATATCCCCCTTTTAAATTTAGATGTACAATAAAAAAAAATCAGGATAGGGTTAAGTTTTTATCTTTAATTTTGATTTTTTAAAATTATTATTATGATTGTTATTTCAAATATTAGTTCAAATGTATGAATCGGTTCTCCGAAAAAAATTAAAAGACATTTTTTCCATATTTTGTTTTTATGAAAGTTTCTAGAAAGACCGAGTTCTAGATGTAAAGCATTTTTTTTCAGCGATTGTTTCTGAGAGCATTTACAGTAGTTAAATCTAAATTGGCTGATGCAGAATAATGCAGGTATGTTCTAAAAAATTTAAATAATTGATAATATTTTTATGACTATTTTACGATTAATGCAAGGTGGTTACAGTTAAACTGGCAGTGATCGAGGGCTGTAGAGGCCGTTGACGTTAATCAGTTAAAAGAAATTTGTATATGCTCTATACATATTATTGGTTAAAGGAAAAAATGAGTTCAAAATTTTATGGCATTCTTTAGCATTCTGTTTTGCGATATGAACATATTGTCATTTGAGCAGAGGGGGCACACACTTTCAGGGTTTTTTTTAATTTGATTTTACTTCTTGACATAAATTTATAGATTGTTGTCATGTATCATGATTGTTATGTTTATCTATTGTAGCAGTTGGCAAAATTTTCATGTCATTATAAAAGTATTATATTCTCTATATCCTCAATGCAGAATTTAAATTTGAGCCTTTTTATTCTCTTCTAACAGTATCTTCATTATCATTGGTGTAGTACGTATGCAAAACTACAATAGTCTCCAGAAGCCTATTAGACACTGCAGTTTAATTATAACCAACTTGTATAACGTGGATCATATAAATAGCTGTAAAAATCTATTTCTATTGTTAGGTCTTTTATAGCTGACAAGCAAGGAGCTCACGTCATACTATAAGATTAACTAAAATATTTAATCCATGTTAAAAGACAGAAGACAATGTTTCTTCTTGTCACTGTTGTATTGTTATTCGAAGAAAATTTTCTCTTCTGAACGATGGATTTCTTCCGCACAGACATCTATGGATTATCTTTAATATACTATTATACTAAGTGTGAATTACTTCCTCGTGAGACAGGAAGCAAAAAATATTAATGTTTTTCGAATGATTTAAACAGTAATTTACACTAACAAATTGCTTGCGTTAATTAATATCAATTCTTATATAAATAAATGAGAATAAAAAGGAATAATATTAATGAATTATTACTAAAATTGGAATAAATTTGGTAGAAAACTACAAAATATTGTTTTTAAATGTAATGCATTATAGGCTTACACAAATTCATATACATTACAGGCTTACATTACATAAGAATGTTCTGATCCTTTGAAAAAGTACACAAATTAGTAGAACTTAATTTTTGAATAAACACTCCATGGGAGGTTTTCCTGCACTGGGCGTAACATACTTTACTCTGCTTGCTAAATTATTTCTAGTAAACGCTTACTCCTTAGTTATTATCTAGAAAGCAAGTGTAGAACACATTAGTGAATCTAAAAATCTTATTGTATGATAAATAATAAATCTACTAGCCGGTCGTTTCTGTGTGGGGCCCAGATGCTTTCTGCAGCGTATAGATTTGACTTCCCTTGTGGCCCAGATATTTCATTTTACATGCAAACAGGAAAATATAAATAAACTACTTTATTTTAAACTTTACGAAAATAATTAATAAGAATATGAAAATAGCACGTAAATAAAGATTCAATAATATTATTTTTCATGAGCCACCTGACAAAGACCCGCGCTCGGCCCTGCCCGTGAGTAATTATCTATAGGGAAAAAGGAGAGAGTTTAAATAAAATAATCAAATACGGGATAGCCTAAGATACAAGACGATCGTTGTAAATGGACAGTCTGGTTTCACGACCACAAATTGTTAATATGTTGATCGACATATCGCGGCTCTGTGTGTTTCTCATTCATATATTGTTAATACAGCGATCCCTATAACGGGGCCTTGAGAATTTTGCGTGCATAAATTGTTAAAATGACAATTTTAACAGAGCCCTTTGGGTTTCACGTCTATAAATTGATTATACGGTGATCATTATAACGAAGACCTCTGCATATCCGAGCCTATAAATATGTCGATCAGTATTTAAATCGCAAATCTTTACTTTCAAAAAACGTATTGGCGGAAATGTACTATATTTTGTATTAAAATTGAAATCCGATCGCTTAAAGACGAAAAGCTCAAAAACAATTTATAAAATATGAAATTTAAAACGAAGAAAAAATTTTTTTTTGGAAAATTGTCACACAAAATATCTAAAAAAAAAAAATATCAGCAATAGTTATTTTATTCGTATAATCTTCCATAATCGGGTTCATAGCCGATGTTGTTGACAAAATCACTGAAATACTTGTTTAACTATTTTTTTAGTAGATTTGTTATCCTGAATTTCATGCTGCTACCTAAAACTGCTGCTGAGGTATGGAGAAAAGGCGAAATGACCTAAAACTGTCGACCCCAATTTAACCCCTTTAGTGGCTGAATTTCTAAATTCGCGGAAAAAACATGTTTTAACTATTCTTTAGTAAATTCGTTATCCTGAATTTCACGCTCCTACCTAAAACTGCTGCTGAGATATGGCGAAAATGCGAAATAAAACTTTCGACCCCCCATTTAACCACCTTAGTGGGTGAATTTCTAAAATCGCTGAAATATGTGTTTAACTATATTTTTAGTAGGGGGAACTAGGGATACTTGACCCAAGGCCTTTTACTCAGAATTGGGAAAGTTTTGTACGCTGGAAGTGGCATCACTTCTTTTCTTTCAGGTTGCTTATCATATGGTGAAAATAACAACTGAATCATTTCATAAGTTTTTAAACTATCAGACAAAATGTATTTTCATGCTCCAAAAGTAATTTTTGTGCTGTAAACTCTGATGTTATGATTTTTTTTTTGTTTAAAGGTAAGACTTTTTTAATTGGTCATTTGTTTTGTACATGTTTTTAGCTACAATAACATGTATAATAGTATTAATTTACTTATTAGCAAACGGCTGCATTTTAAGGTTATGTAGTAAATATGCAACTAGGGATACTTGACCCAAGTCACCTAGGGATACTTGACCCAAGGGATTATTACTATTCAAATGCGTTTTATTTATTTATTTTTTCGTATAGATGCCCCAAAAATATAAAATAAAAGAGGGGACTAAACCCAGAGAGGTTATTCATTCTGGTTTTTTGGAAAAATCTGTGGAAAAAGTTCTGGATGATGTCCTATATCATACAGTAGCCAAAGAATTTGGTCTCTGTAGAAACACTTTAAGAAGGTATGTCAGAAAAATCCAGAGATAGCAAACAACAAATTTTGTACCATCATATAGTAAAGGAAAGCAAGTTTTTAATGAAAAAGAAGAAGAAATGTCCAACTATTTAGAAGTTATGGCTCGTATAAATCATATGGTTAGTCACCAAGTTAACTACCAAGATAGAATTACAAGTTCTGTGTTTAAATATGACTTCATATTTGGAGTTGATTAAATTGTTATTTTCTTATTCTGGAACTTGTTTAGGCACAGGATGAACGTTCAGACTGTTAATATTTTGAACTTTCTACAATAAAAATTAAAATTGGGCATATTAATGCTAGGCCTATGTAATAAAAATTTAAAGTATTAATTTTGTTTGACAAAAATAAAAAAGTATTAACCTTAATGTTAATTTTGTTCTTATGTAAAGGTGTTTTGTTTGTAATTTTAAATCATACCCCAAATTTTTTACCTGGATCAAGTATCCCTACACATTGGGATACTTGACCCAAATTGAAAGTTTTTGAATATTCATATTTTACTACCTTTACAATTAATACTTCGGAATAATAATAATAAATATTGTGCAATACTTTCTTAAGTTTATATAGACTGCATTCACACACCCATAAGTATTGTAAAAAAATAAATAAAAATCCAAAACTAACAACTGGGTCAAGTATCCCTAGTTTCCCCTATATTTGTTATCCTGAATTCCACGCTCCTACCAAAAACTGCTGCTTAAATATGGCGAAAAGACCTGAAAATTTCGAACCCCACTTTAACGCTCTTAGGGAGTGAATTTCGAAAAATACTTTATTAGAGGGTGTCTACGCTGTGTAAAGAGCATGCCTTCCAAATTTTATTGCCCTAGGAGCAATGGTTGAGGCTCGACGTTGATTATGAGTCAGTCAGGACATGTTCTTTTATAAGTATAGATTATGGCATAAAGTTCTCAATTGAATGATCTAAATCATTCTGATTGGCCATTTGCAAAAGGGAATTCTTAAGACTAAAATATCTCACCAGAAAATATCTGGAACTAATTAACTTTAGAAAGAATTCATTCATTTAACGAGTTGGAAACATACTGAATGTTAGATTTCTAACATACGTATTGTTGGAAATTTAATTCGCAAAGTGTGAGACATCTTACAATGTACTATCTCAGAAAAAAAAAAAGATTTAATTTTAATACTTATTTTCTTCCTAAAATAAATATAGTAGTTCTTTAATATTATATTTATGTTACATTTAAGGGATTATTCAATTTTAGGAATTTCAGATGAAATAATACATCTTCATAAATAGATGAAATTCCAAAATGTTAAGTTAGACATTGGGAACTTCCCATAAAATAAATTTGGATTACATTGATAGACACTTTTTCAGCACGCACAAAGAAACTTTTCACATTCTTAGATGATTAAAAATTCACTTAATTTTAACTCTCAGCAATATCAATAAGTACAGGTTGATCATAAAAATTATCTTTGCAAAAGTGCTACCGATCGGAACGTCAAAGAAATCTGAAAGAAACTTAAAATGCAGGTATTTTAAACTATGTGCTCAAAATGAAATTTAAAATGCAGGTACACTCATGTCCAAAATTATGTGTGTGTGTGTGTGTGTGTGTGTGGCCATATACATAAAATCTGAGAAATCTGATGAACTATTCACTGTGTTGCCACGAAATTTGGCACAGAGGTATATTACAATGGGAGAAAGAATATAGCAACATAACAATATGGAAAAGATTTTAATTGTGAATTAAGATACAGGGCATATCAAACAGTGTTAAATCCTGAATCAGAGATAAAGCATTTATCTCGGAAAAAGTCTGCCTAATATAGAGTGTAACCACCGTGCACTGCTATACAAGCCTCACAACGGCTCTTCATACTGTTTATTAGAGTATCAATAAATGTTTGTGGCAACAAAGCCATTCTTCCAAAAGCGCGGTTTTCAACTCTTGGCGGGTCCTGGGAGTGGGGGTTACGCTGTGCAATGGCTCTTCCAAGACCATGCCAAACATGTTCAATAGGATTGAGGTCCAGAGACCTCGAGGGCCAATTCATACGGCGAATATCCTCGTCTTCAAGAAAATCATCAACAATGTGAGCTCTGTGTGGCCTCGCATTATCGTCCTTAACAATGAAGTCTGGGCCTACAGCACCCCGGAACAACCTCACATAGGCTTCAAGGACCTCATCCCTATAGCGATATGCGTTGACAGTACCCGCATCGAAGACGTGCAGTGGGGTACGGCTGCCCAACATTATGCCGCCTCAGACAAGGATTCCTTTGCCACCAAATATGTCGATTTATTTTACGTAGGAAGGATGATAGCGAGCTCTACGTTGTCTCCAGATGAAGATTCGATGAGAATCACTTTGCTTGGTGAATCGTGACTCATCGCCGAAAAGAACACGCCCCTATTCTTGTTGTGTCCAAGATTGATTTCTTCGGCTCCACAACAACCGGGCCCTCCTGTTCTATGCAGAGAAAGTGACACACACGACTGGACGCCGGGCGTAAAGGGCCCTCTCTGCTAGACGTCTATATACTGTTTACCTGGAAATTCTTATTCCAGACGCAGCAGTAAGGTCACGAGCAAGCTGAGGAGTCGTTGCCAGCCTATGTCGTCTTGAGCTTAATGCCAAGTAGCTATTCTGTGCAGTTGTCGTTGCTCTGTGGCGGTCTTGGCCGGCCTTCCTGGTGACATTGGATGGTGTAGGAAGAGCCATTGCACAGCGTAACCTCCCTGCAATGACCTGCCAGGAGTTAAAAACCGCGCTTTTGGAAGAATGGGCTTTGTTGCTACAAACATTTATTGACACCTTTATAAACAGTATGAGAGCTCGTTGTGAGGCTTATATAACAGTGCATAGTAGTCACACTCCATATTACCCATACTTTTCCCGGGATAAATGCTTTATCTCTGATTCATGATTTAACACTTTTTAATATACCCGATATCTTAAGGCGGTATTAAAAAAAAAATATTTTTCCACGTTCAACAACTCAAAATTTTGAGACACATTCCCAGACACATTTTTAAAAGTAACAACAGGAAACTTGGTGGCGTGATTTATAAAGACATTTATAAGGGTCCCATGTTTTTATTTTTCGTTCAATTAATTAGAAATTGATTTACAGACTATTATTTTCACAGTACGATAATTTTTTTTTGTTTCCAGCGCTATCGCTTCTCGAAATTCGGTTCAAAATGTCCACTTTGACAGCATTTTTTGAAATATATTCTGCCTTTATAAAAAAATCTAGACAATACGGACATTATAAAGTTTCTGAATAAGAGAACCTGCCAATTGGATGCATTTTAGAGCAAAAATGAATTTACAAATGTGTCTCAAAATAAGCAGTTTGGATTTGAATACACCCTTAATTCACAATTAAAATCTTTTCCATATTTTTATGTTGCTATATTCTTTCTCCCATTGTAATATACATCTGTGCCAAATTTCGGGGCAACACAGTGAATAGTCCACCAGTTTTGACAGATTTTACGTTTATGACCTTAACTTTGGACATGAGTTTATTTTAAACTACGCGTTCAAAAACATGAAGAAAAACAACAATGTATTTCTCACGGTTACGGTTAAACAATTTCGAGGCAACATCCACTTTTTCATATCACACAATGAAAAAACATAAATAGCGCCGAAATGGTATTTGTAGCATTAAGACTCAGGCAAAGAAGAGAAGTGTGTTATGGATGTCTGTTGCAAGAACTTTGATGATATTACTCTGCGTTTCAAAAAATGATCTGAACACCCAGTTTTTCAAGCATAAAAAAAAAGAAATGATACAAAAGAAATTTAAAACTTAGGAATGTTAGAAAATCTCAAATATTTATGTTTTATACAAAATATAATAAAAACAATTATTCGTAGATGAAGAGAACTGCATTTTTCCATTTTTAGGTGTTTCATAATGATATGAACAAAAATACAGCTGACTAAAAATACAGCTTAGTAGACAGCGTATGTTCCAGATTTTTAATTAATGCAAAAACACGATCAAGCTTTGAGCGGACCAAGCCTCTTAATACATTTTGGTAGATTTCTTCCCAGTGAGAGATGATAGCAGTTTTTAATTTTGAAATTGTGACATTGTTTTCTACATGAATAAACTGCTCTAACCATGAGACTCCATACGTTTTTCATTAGATTTAAAACAGGAGAAATTGGTAGCCATGGCATCACATGCACACCATTATTCAAGACCCATTATCAAGTTCTATTTGCCGTGTGAATGGATGCATTGTCTTGCTGGAACATCCACCAATTGCCTCAGCAAAAGGAAACCATTTATCTTCAAGTAAATCTTGGTAGCTTATTGCATTCATTCGGCCAGAGGGAACAAAATGTTGACTTTATCACCAAATATAAATTTTGCCCAAACAATGAGTGAGCCTCTATCTGCTGCCGCTACGAAAATATTTTAGGTTTCTTGAGCAGATCCTGCCAATAATAAGACCAACCATAAGGACTAATCAAATTGAATTTCTTTTCATCAGAAGATATCATTCTTTCCCATTCGAACTTCCAGAACATGTGATATTTCGTCCAATCCACGATATTTTTTGGTCCTTTTTAGACATACGTGGAATTAGTTTTCTTTTTGTGTACTTGAATGTCTTAGAGCTTCTGGCTTCTCTTAAAGTAGTTTTTGACACTGCTATGAGTGGGTCTATTCCAAGTTCGCCTAAATTTGTCTCTTTATAATTGTCTTTTTGCCCTTTTGGACAACTTTGGCGGATGGCCTGGAGATTTCTTCGCGATCATTCTATATATTAAACTCCCCAGCTCTTCTGGACAGCTGGTCAATGTCTTTAACTTAACGAATTTTGCTTTTAAAAATTTCCGATGTGATCTTTCATGATCGTGGCAACTTTACCAACAGTCCCTACTTGAAGGGGTTAGTGGTTCCATCTGTTCCGTGAATAATGGCGGTTGGCACGAACCTGCTGGTCGATGTCTAACTTATGAAGTTTTGATTATAAATTTTTCCTGTGAGAACTTTCGTAATCGGGGCAGCCTTGCAAACAGACAGAAGTTGGGGGAGTGGTTCTAACTGTTCCGCAGTTTCAACGGTCCAGAAATCAATAATTTCGAAGCAGACGCGGTCATCCGACGTATTAACCACCTGGCCTTCCGAAAACCGCTGATCGATGTCTTTAACTTATTGAATTTAACCTTTTATTGTTTTCAGCGAGATCTTCAGTCATCAGGCTACGTAATAGACTTGATTATATTATGGTATTGAAGGGGTCGAGATTCCGTCAGTTCCGCGAGTAACGTCGGTCGAAGTTAATCAGTAGAGCTATTAATAAAGCTCGAAATCGCTGCTGTCGTCCAATATGTTAAATGCCCCAGCCCTCTCGAGCCCGCTGCTTGCTGTTGTTTACTACATTTCCATGCAGTCTTGAAGGGGGCTGCAATTCCGCCTGTTACGCGAGTGACGGCGCGCGGTCGAATACCACCGTTAGTAAAACATTAGACCGACGTTACTCACGAAACAGGTAGAATCGCCACCTTTTCAATACTAGAACTGTTGTGAAAGAAGTAACCCGATCACGAAAGATCTCACAGAAAAAGTATTGAGGTTACTCGCGTTACAGACGGAATCGCGATCTTCGTCAAAACTACGGGGAAGGTGGCCCTCTCCCGGAAGATTTCACAGGAAAATTTTAAATGCGCAATTCAATAAGTTAAAGGCAGCGACTAGCGGGTTCGGGAGGGCTAGGGCGTTTAAATCAATTTCCCTAGATAAGAAAGCCGTGCCACGCGTCAGAAAAACGTCATACCAAGCAGGCAAAACAATGAAAAAAATTCGAACAACTTGCATGTTTCGATTTTGTTGGCTCATAGAATTAATAATTATTGTTTACGACTAATAGTTATTAATTCCACGAGCCAACGAAATCGAAACATCCAAGTTGTTCGATTTTTTTCATTGTTTTGCCTGCTTGGTATGACGTTTTCGTGACGCGTGTCACGGCTTTCTTATCTAGGGGGCGTTGGTTTAATACATCGGACCACCATGGTAGCTTCGAGCATATTCATTGGAATAAAATGAAAAAATTCAATATTAAATAATAATAAATTCAATGAATAAAAGGACCGTCGTCACTCGTGAAGCAGCGGAATCGCGGCCTCTTCAAGACTAGGGCAGTTGGGAAAGAGGCAGCTTGATCACGAAAGATTTTTCGTAATCAAACGAAAGATTTCCAATAAGGTAAGGAAGTATTTCCTATTCAGCCTTTAGCCGTACACAAATGACAATTAAATATAGCAAACTAACGTTTTCAATCTTATTATTTCTCGGTATTTTGATTTTTATGGTGAATACAGGTACATTAATATTGTAAAAAGAAACGTTTGATTTTTATAGAAAATAAATTCTGAAACTAGTGAACTTTAAAAAAAAAGTCTTCCACTAAACTATAGCTTATAATCAGAGTTCCCAAATAGACTGCAGTGTATATGTTTTCTTATAAGGATGTGGATTCAAATACGTTGCAATGATGATTTGAAATTTACCGGGCTTTGAACTTGTTTATTGTTGTTAAATTATTTTTTTCATAATTAAATTAGTTTAAAAATATTCTATTTTATTATATTTATGTTGCAAATTTTAAATCGCTGTTTTAATATATATATATGTATTTTATCGCTATATTGATGACATTATCATTTTTTATTTTAATGATATAAATTGCACATCACCACTCAATTTTTATCCTAATCAGCTTACATTAAGCGAAAATGATTTGATTAATAATAATATAAATTTTCTTGACTTAAAAATTAATATTAATGATAATTATAAATTAATATATATTTATGATAAAAGATTTGACTTTCCATTTAAAGTAAATATTTTTACCAATTTTGCTTCATGTTTACATAAATCAGTTTATAAAAATGTAATTATCAATTACCTTCATCGTATAAAATATCTATGCTCAGATATAAATAAAAAATATTAGATTTATACGAAATCAAGAAAAACTATATGGTTATCCTATTTTTTTGATAAATTCAATTATCAACTCTTTTAAATAACATTTATTACATCATATAAATATAAACATATATAAGGACTATTATTAAACTGGTTGAACATTGTTTACACTTTATATAGTCATGGTGAATGTGCGTTGCCGATCACCTTTATATTAAGTGATACTAATAATCATTTATAAAAAGTCTATAAAATATGCATTGTATTAAAATAACTGTAAACATAACATATACAAAAACACATATAATTATACATGGATAACATTGTTGATTATAAATCACAAACATAAATATATGCACACACAATATATATATATATATATATATATATATATATTTCTATTTTTTTTTTCTCTAATTATGTCATTTGAATGTTTAATTTCAATAAAGTCTTTTAAATAATGCATTGCATTATAATGATTGAAATACATGTGTAATCTAAATATTATGTAATATTTATTAATTAAAATTTTTTAAACGTTTGTGAAATTTTAACTTGTTTATGTTATATTAAATTTGATAATTAAATAAATCTCTATCTTTTTCCATCTTTCTATATATATATATATATATATGTCTATGTATATTATTATCTATATATATATATAGAGAGATGTTTTATCTATTACGAGTAGCAATTTTCCAGCTGGACGAGGGGTGTCCGGGCCGGGATTCAAGCCTGGGATCGCTTGGCTGGGGCCGCCACGCTCTACCACTGAGCTATCCCGGTCGAATCTGAAGGGCATAATTCATCCAGTTAACCTTATTGATCAGAGAATCTGGTCTGATATTTTAATCAGCTCAACAGAAAAGATCGCTGGTAAAGGAACTCCAGTAAACGCTGGATACGTGATTACAGCTCAGTGGTAGAGCGTGGCGGCTTCAGCCGGGCGATCCCGGGTTCGAGTCCTGGCCCGGACATTTTTCGTCCAGTTGGAGAATTACTACTCGTATGATTTATTTACCAATTTGAATTAATTGTGTTGGAATTAATCTAGTTTTATCTATTCCTTACAAGTTTTTTATTTCCAATTTTACTATTTCCAATTGTTTTCTGGTAATAATACAATATACCTGGATGAATATACTGATCTTAGCATAAATGCCAGTATATTTATGAAATACTGTATTATTTTTTAAAACACGTGTGGATACATCCAGGCTGATGATTATATCTACACGTGTTTTTTCATATCCAATTCTAATTTAAATCTCTTGTTATCCAATTTTCCATTATATTTGGTTCATATTTCATTTCAAAATCCATCTGTATTCACTTGATATCAACTTCAAATTATTAACATTTTATGGTTTATTATATAATTTTTCTCTCTCTCTCTCTCTCTCTTTATATATTCTTCACATTTTTTTAGTATTTTTGGCCAATTACCATTGAAGCAAATGCTATGGTAATATTATGATTGCACTTGTTAATTTATTAACTATGTGGTATTCTGTCCACACTTATTACTAATTATCTCTTAGGGGATTTAATTAGAATGTTACAAGAACTTGATATGTTTTTTTGAAATTCAAAGATATTATAATTATATATATATACACAGGGTGTTTCACAAAGGTCCACTAACTTTAAAAATCAATAACCTGGAAACGGAGATAGATAGAATCATGAAACCAGTGGTATGTTTATTAAAGAAATTGTAAGAATCTTATACGTAAATCTCAAAATTTAGTTAAAAATAGCACCGATAGATGGCGCTGGGAGCGTTAAGAACCCTTCTAAAGAGAGTTCAGAAGCATAGAAAGACTAGCCGTCGAAGATTTCCTCATTGAAATCTGACCGCTATTTTCGTATAGTGAAAATATTTCGCATCGGCCACGTTGCCTGTCTGTTGAATTTTTTTGAAAAGCTCACGAATTGTTTTTCCATCTGGGCCTTTTGCGACTTGAAATCGCGTTTGAAAACTTCACCTTGTGGCAGTAGGACTCTGATTTAATCGGTGGTACTCCAACACAATAAACACACGTTCCTCCACGGTATACACCACTTTAGGAATTATTTTCACTATACGCTAATAGCGGCCAGATTTCAATGACGAAATCTTCGACTCTGCTTCTGAACTCTCTTTAGAAGGATTCTTAACGCTCTCAGCGCCATCTATCGCTGCTATTTTTAACTAAATTTTGAGATTTACGTATAAGATTCTTACGATTTTTTTAATAAACATACCACTGGTTTCATGTTTATAGCTATCACCGTTTCCGTTGATTTTTAAAGTTAAGGGTCCTTTGTGAAACACCCTGTATATATATATATATATATATATATATATATATATACCAGGTGTCATAAAATGAACTGACTGATTTTAAAAATTCAGTAACATGTAAATGGTGACAGATATTAAACAAAATCTTGCAGGATTGTTATGTAAGATGTCAGGAGTTTTTTTTTTACTGTGATTCCTGATTTTAGTTCAATTTACCAGCAATAGATGGCTCTACGAGCAATAGACGTCTAATCGAGGCAGAAACAGTAATCACGCCGCATTGATGCGAAGGAAGAAGGTTAAATATATGGAGTATGTCGCATTCACCAATACAATCTTCATGCATATAAAATCGTCTGCCCTCTCGAATACTGTTTATTAAACCCATGCCCAAGGTAACAACGCATTTCATTGAAATCATACCGACTGAGCTCAGAATTGGGCCCTAAGAACATGATTTTATTACTGAATGAGACCCACCCCATATAGGGTATAAGTTCCAACAGCCGGCCACCCTCCCAGTAGTCGGCCACATTGAAATAAAATGCCTTACGAATAGCTTATTTTTGGTTCTGAATGAAATATTACAATTTCTCGACATGCATCCAGCTTTTATAAGTTATAAACTACCACCAAAGAATGCGTATTTTTATTAATTAGTAAGCAACAACTTTTTTTCAAGATTGAGGTCAGATAACCCTTTTTCCTATATTTTTTTGTTAACTGATGCATTTCTTTAAGAGGTAAGTATTATTTTATTTTTTATTCTTTTCCAAAATTATAAGGCTCGACTATTAGTAGGGTAAATAAACTAATGTTTTTGAGCTTAAAAAGTAAATAAATTTGTTAGTCTTAATTAATTTTAATGTGGCAAACCATTGAGGTATTAAATTTTGCTTACATGTTCAGTAGTCGGCCACCATGATAGTACTAGCTTATATTACTTTTTTTAGTTTATTTTTCATAAATTGGTATAGATATAGCTTTATATCTATTTCTATACTAATATTCTGAAAAAGAAATTTTTACGTGCTTGTTTGTTTGTTTGTAGGTGAAACTACTGGAACTACCGAACCAATTTCAAAATTAAAGCTGCAAAATGAGGGTGACAATCTCTACTCTGACCTAGACCATATTTTATGTCAGGGCCACTTCCCCCAAGTGGGTGGAGGAGCTCAAAAATTCTAAAGTTGCCCTTTTTGTGATATTGAAGGAGCTAGTAACTGGAAATTTTGCCTGGTGGTTGTTTTCTATAAAAATTCGAAATTTAAAGGTGCTAAATAAGTGGAAAATGCTCTAAATTACAATTTGTGTATAATTGTTAGGAATATAAACGTGAAATTTCACATGTCTATTAATTTTAAGACGTAAACGCTGGATCAGGACAATTAAAAGGAATTTTAAAAAATGAAAAAAACTGAGAACATTTTAAATACGATTTATATGGAATTAACTAGGGATAGAAACTTAAAATTTTCCAAGGTTGTTTTAGTATGTAAACGCTCGTACAAAATAGTTTCTTTAAAGAAATGAAATTTAAAAGAGTACAGAACCAAACAAACTTTATAATGTTTTGAATTCTGGGATATTTTTGGTGCTGGAAATTTAAAATTTGGCATGGTGATTAATTTTAAGACTAAATGATCGCTAAGAAAGGTTTTTAAAAAATTGGAAATTTAAAAGGCTGAAATGAGAGAAAAACGTTCTAAATTACTTTTTTTTTAAATTTTAGAATATAAACTTGAAATTAGACATGGCTAACATTTTTAATACGTAAGTTGTCTGATCGCCCCTCGCACCCGAACAGTTTCTAAAAAATTCAAAATTTAAAAAGGAACTAAAAATTCTCTAAAATTGCAATTTCTGCGATACTGTTGGGTCTAGAAACTTCCAATTGTGCATGGTTGTTTCTTTTGAGATGTAAATTCTTGCTAGGAATGGTTTCTATAAGATTCAAAATTTAAAAAATTTAAATGATCAGTAATTTTTGTTTATGATTCTAAATTATGATTTATTTAGAATTAATAGGGATAAAAGCTTGATATTCGACACCGGGGTTACTTTTAAGTCGCAAATGCTCGCACAGAATAGTTTTTTTTAAACAAAATCTAAATTTAAAATGGGAAAATGAATAGAAAACTTTCTACAATCCAAATTACTTTTGACCCACTGAACCGAATCCGAATTTCTTTCAGGATAACACTGGCTCTCAGGAACAAAAAACACATGTTCTAAATTATGATTTATGTGGAGTTAATAGGGCTATTGCTAGACATTTGAAATTTGGCTTTTACTTTTAAGATGTAAATGCGCCGGCAGAACATGTTCTAACATAATACAAAGGATGTGAATTATCACTTCACTTAACAGCGAACAACCAAAAGAGTGAAAAAAAAGTCCAAACCGAGGTAAATTACTGAAATACAAAGGATCCTTTGTATTTCAGTAATTTACAGCGTAATTTCAGTTCTGCTGAAAAATTAATTAGTATATAAATATTCACGGATACTGAGCTTGATTTGTCTCATGTATGTCAGTAGGTGTTATGCTCATGATTGACGTTCCATCTTGTGCTGCAAGGTTATAGCCTAGCCATATAATAATGAGAGAATTCTAGACAGAATGTCGTCCCGATGACTTAATTAGTAAAGCACTTGGTGCGCTACACCAAGGGATCCGGGATCGAACCCCGGTCTGGAAATTTTTTCACTCTGTTGGTTGTTCGCTGTTAAGTAAAGTGATAATTCACATCCTTTGTATTTCAGTAATTTACAACGTAATTTAAGCTCTGCTGAAAAATTAATTAGTATATGTTCTAACATATTCGAAATTTAAAAGAGTGTAGTGAATGGAATAGGTTTTAAAATCACAATTACTTTTGTACTACTGAAACGATTTCAAATCTTCTCTTGCAATAATAATGATGACGTTCTCTACCTAAAAAATAGGCTATATTTTATCTCTGTACAAATTGACCTCATAGGAGTGCAAGAACGAAAAATATTCTAAAATTATTTATGAGATAATATATAAAAAAAATGTTTATGATTAATGATTTTGATCGGCGTTACTTTGAAAAGTAACACTCATGAGAAATAACTTCAGATTCCCAGAAGAATTCCCAAAAGTATGCATTAATACATGACACTGTTTAAAATGTTTTGCTGTTTTTAAAAAGTTCTACATTAAGTTATTTACAACCAACTGGGAAAACCGAGCTATGCTCGTTAAAATTATCTTTGTGTTCAACACGATGTAACAATAAATTCTCTGTACAACATATAACAATCAGTTCAATGTACCCTGATTGGTTAAAATCTGTTTTTAGAAACTTCTATGGACTCTGATTGGTTGAATCATGTATGTCGGCTCCTAATGCGAATTTCTAGGAAATTCCTTTGGATTACGAAAGCCAATTTGTTCGCCAAATTTCGCCATAATTTTGCGAAAATTCGGAAACTTGGCACATTCTTTCATTTCGCGGCAAGCGTGTGCTTTGGCATTAGTAATCTTGAAAGTCAATTTTCCCGCCACATCTCGTCAATGTCGCAAAACTTTCGCCAAATTTAGCGATAGTTGGCGAAATATTGCAAACTTTTAAACTTTGTTTACTGCCAACTGTTCAACAACTGTCTCAACTTTCATTCACAGTGAAATACATTGACACGTAGTGACCCCAAAATGACCCACTAATTGAGTATGTGACCCAGCCTAATTGTCTTCTTGTATCCCAAAACGGTAGGATACAAAAGTTAGTCAAAATCGTTAAAGCCATTTTTCAGAAAAAAATTAGCTTAACCCATAATAAATGACCCACTAATTGAATTTTTTAAACATGTTACCCAGCCCAATGGTCTTTTCGTACTCCAAAACGGTAAGATTCAAAATCGCTTGAGCCGTTTTTTAGATCAAATTAGTTTGACCCATAGTGACCCCTAACTGACCCATTAATCGAATTTTTTCGAACATGTGACGCAGCCCAGTGGTCTTCTTGTACTCCAAAACGGTAGGTTACAAAAGGGTCTAGCGGATAAGCATAGCGAAATGGCCCCCATGGCTGATGCTTGAAATAACATATTTGGAAATGAGGCTTACCATGAGAATACAATATAGAGTGTTTTTATTCCCTGACCTTCAACTGTCCTTGAGATAATCAGGAAAGCCTGTCCCGGCACCACTGTTTTTCAAATGCGTTTTTCTCAAAAGTACAAAAGTAAAAAAAATAAACCAACGCCAATTATTGAAGAAAATATTAGTTCATATTATAATATTTTTCACATTTTTACGCAATTTTTAACATATACAAAAATGTTTAAAAAAAAGTTTATTAATATAGTAATATTATATTTACACGAACCAAAAAGTTACATAATAATGCTCAAAGTATGTACTTTAACCAAAAAAATTTCGTTAAAATCAAAGATGCGCTTTTTGAGTTATAATAAAAATAATGCTAACAACTTGTTAAAATGTTCCAAACTTTTCCTGGTTGTGTTTGCAGAAATACGCTGCATCTATTGATTGGTCAATTCGTGATATTTCTACTCGGGCAGAATGCGCAATACGCCAAAATAAAATAATGTTTCCATACATACCACTTCCTTATATGATTGTTATTGCGTTTGTAAGCATTGTGTTATTTTAGCGTACTGCGCATTTAAGTGATACAATTTCAGAGTACACGAAAAGAAAAATAAATGAATCAAATTCATTAGGAGATGAGGTGGGTCACCACAGTTGGAATAGAAGGAAAACAGCTTTCCAACAACTAGTTGCATCAGATCATTTTGATTTTCCGAAGTTAAGCTAGATCAATTGAAAGTTTTGTTCACCGGATCATATCAGCTTTCACTGGCTATTTCGCACCTAGTAGAAATGTTTGATCACGATCAATACGCCCTGCTGAAATATTAGCAAATATATTTTCGATTGATAATATTAATGTTGTGATAAATGAAAATAGTGATGATGATGATTGAAATATTTTCGAAAAGTCTCTTTCTCTGAAATGTTCTATAATTACTTCTTTTATAGTAAACTCTTAATCATAGCTGATTAAAAATACACTGTTATATAAAACAATGTTAGTTAATATTGTAATGTTTAATCCATTGTTAAAAAAGGGCCTTTAAACATCGCCCCTTTAATGAAAAAGTAACACAACTTAAAAATCGTCATTTTTGAGATAAAGACAGGCTTTTAAGTCCTAAGCACTGATATTTGTATCTGGAAAAACGGCACAGGGCAGTTGCTGTATTATGCCGTCAGAGGGGGAAAGTGTAACTATGCTTTTCCAAAATATTTACATTATTCTTTGTGATAAAGTGACACTTTTGAGTTGTTATTGCTACTGGAATAACCTAAATAAATCTATTAACCTAAAAAAAAAATCACAGGAAAAAAGTATACTTAAGAATCTTTTATTAATGAACAAAACATTGTTCAATTAAAAATTTTTAAACCAGCTGTACTGAAAATTTGTTAGTTTTGAGTTATGTCATTTTCTATTAAATGAGCGAGATATATAATTATTTACAGACTATTACGTATTTACTTACAACCCACTTATTGCATTTGTTATGCAGTAACAATAATACGCGCGTAATTGTACAAATTCAAACAGGAAAAGATAGGAACATTCTAACAAGTTGTTAGAATTATTTTTCTTATAACTCAAAAAGTGCATCTTCGATTTTAACGAAATTTATTTTGCTTAAAGTACATACCCTTGAGCATTATTCTGTAATATTTTGGTTGGTGTAAATATAATATTACTATATTAATAATTTAAAAAAAAAAATTTTTTTTTTACTTTTCTCTGTTAAAAATTGTGTAAATATGTAAACAAGAAATATATAATATAAATAAACTAATATATTTTGCAATAATTGGCGTTGGTTTCATTTTTTTTTAACTTTTATACTTTTTGAGAAAAACGCATGTGAAAAATAGTGGCGCCCGCGCATACTTCCCCGATTATCTCAAGGACATTTCAAGGTCAAAGGCTAAAAATACTCTATATTATATTTTCATGGTATGCTTTATGACTAAACATGTTATTTCAAACATCGGCCGAGGGGGCCATTTTGCTATGCTTCTCCGGCTAGACCCTTTAGTCAAAATCGTTGGAGCCGTTATTTAGATAAAATTAACTTGACTTGTAGTGACCCCAAAATGACCCACTAATTGAATTTTCTCGAACATGTGACATAGTCAAATCGTCTTCTCATAACCAAAATGATAGGATGCAAAATTTAGTCGATATCGTTAGAGTCGTTTTTCAGGTAAAACAAAATTCTAAAGTGACCGACAACTGGTTCAGTGATGCCCGAACACTAGATTTTCGTGGCCGACTACTAGAGAACTTGCCCCTTTTGAACTTAACTTTGCCGAAAAAAAACTATTATCATATTTTTTAAAAATAATTGCTGAAACATAAGAAAAGTATGTTTTAAGATATATCACTGTTAAAAATGTGGTTCCGTTTTTCAAAAATTCTAAAGAATTTCTACTTAAAAATATACTTTCTAAATAATTCTCTACTTAAAAAAAAAGAAAAATATATATATATAAAAGCACTAAGTGGCCGACTATTGGTACTTTTACCCTATTTAACCTCCTTCTTTCGCATCAATACTGGGTGATTTCAGTCTTGGCCTCGATTGAGAGCCTATTGCTTTCTGCGCCATCTATCGCTGCTATTTGAAACTAAAACCGTGAATCCGGTAAAAAAAACTGATATCGTACATTACTGTCCTGCAAGAATTTTATAAATAGCTGTCGCCGTTAGCAAGTTATTAAATTCCATTTTAAGACACCCGGTATATATGTATATATAATAATTGTTCATATATTGCCAGTAGTAAATATAATTAAGATTTTATTTCAATCGCATTTTGTTTAAAGGCTTTAGTTTCTGAGAAAAGCAATTAAAATATGAAAAAAGTATAAACAATCTTGAATTATCTTATTTTTCTATCTTAGCAAAATTAGAGAGTTTTGGAGAGATTTCAAAGGCAACACACACATGTCTCACGTGTGATTTAATGTCCAACTAGAAAAAAATCAAACAATTTGGTAATAATTTAATAAATCTTTAGTAATTTCAAGGTAATAAATTTTTTTAAAAGACGCAAACTGTCATAAATGCATTTAAGAATTACATTCAATACTGCAAACATTTGCCAGATATTTGTAAAAATAAGCGTAGCCTGCGTTTTAATAAGGGTTAGAGTCTGAAAATTTTCTGAGATGTGTTTTATTGTACAGGGTGTCCATAATTAAACGACCCTACTTTAAAATTGTCTACAGACGAAACTATTGGTCAGACAGTTGTGAAATTTTGTGAAGGACATAATGAAAGAATGGGAATTTGTTTAAAAGAAAAAAAAAGTTCAAAATATCGGCACCAGATGGCGTTTTAATGAATTACACATTCAGCATACATTTACGATAGTTTACATATTTTATTGCAACGAAACATGTTCCACAAAATGGCCATCATTTTCAGCTACTATCTGGAATCGCATGTTCCACAGTTGACTGCAGTGTGTTCTGTGAAATGCTAAAAACATGTTGCTAAAAATGTTTTTTTCGCTTAAACAAATTCCCATTCCTTCATGATGACCGTCACAAAATTTCACAACTTTCCCACCAATAGTTTCGTCTGTAGACAACTTTAAAGTAGGGTCGTTTAATTATGGACACCCTGTATATTCACAATTTTAGCTTACACACTACATATCAACATTTTCACACTAAAGCAATATATTTCTATTTTTCTCATGTTCAACATTACAATTTTCAGATTTATTTCTCTAGTATTGCCATTGGAACAGCTGCCACTATATTTAGAAATGTTTTACTCTTGTACAAATAAAGATTAACAGCATCATTGTAAATGGACGAAGCATAAACTAACTATTTTAGATGGAACTTCATATTTGTTTTAAATGTTAAACTTTGTTATTAAAATAGTGGCGTAGCGTCAGGGGACGCCGCATCACTTTACTACCAGTATTATTATATTCTAAATTTTTTGGCTTTATTTAATCTTTGAACGTTATAATGCGATTAAAACTAGTCGTTGGGGGCCAATGTAATACTTGCCCATCATGGATATGCATAATGTAAAATATTAAAATAAAAATGTGTAAACTACTTATAAAATGCATTGCAATTCAAACTAGTCGTTGGGGGCCACCGTAATACTTACCCATCATGGATATGCATAATGTAAAATATTAAAATAAAAATGTGTAAACTACTTATAAAATGCATTGCAATTCAAATAAAATCGTGGCTTGATGACGTCACAAACTTTAAAGGCTCGATTACTGAATTGCTTGAAAGAGGTTTTTCCTTATAACTCCAAAAATAATAATCCTATTAACTAGCGGTTTATTGCATCTGATTAAGCGTCAAATTTCCAATTAAAATATATCTTTGAAGTGAAATTTGGATGAAATACAGGGTCATGAAAAATCGAAGAGGGTGGAAAATAGGATTCCAAATATCTCGGCAACTCATTATCCGATCGACTTCATGCTTTATTCAAAATTTATGTTTTTTTATTGTTTTTTATATTCATTTCTTAAAATAAACAATTTCGAAAATTTTTATATACCTTTCATCAGAACGAATATTTCGAGAGTCCGAAAAAAATTGTTCCGGTTAATCGAGGTTATTGAAATGAAATAGGCTTCTTCCCATTATTACATACTAAGTACATACCAAATTGCAAGTCTCTATCTCAATTTTTTCGGGAGATAGAGCGTTTACAGACACACAGACACACACACAGACACACAGACACACAGACGGACGGCAAATTTTTTTTTCTAAAAATATGTTTTTCGGAATCTCCAGTGCCTGAAACGTGTAAATCCGTGAAAATTTTTTTTTTCGATTTTCAAAACGATTACAAGACTTACCCTATACTACGTATGATGGGTAAGTAAAAGGCCGAATTTAGTATATAGCAATAATGGTACTAACTGATGCAGCTGACGCAATCTCTGATGCTACGTCACTTTATTAAAATTCTATAAGTTATTTTTTACTAAATTTCCAAAAGTATTTTTCGATAACAAAATCAGAATGAAAGGAAATATGCTTACCATATGATTTTACTCCACATCCAATTAAAAATAAGCCCTACTTGTCGCAATGGCTGTAAAAAAAGAAGTAACTGTTTGTGAAGCATTATTAAAAAACGCTTTAAATTTTATAATAAAAATTTGCGTCACAGATTTAGTGTATCAATATAATAAACTTTTCTTACCGTGCGTAAAAAGGAAGCGGGTCCTGATGGTGTTATGATATCAATACATATAGCTTGATAATCGTAAAGTCGTACTCTAGAAGTAAATATCAAATTCGAATAACAATAGGAGTATTTTAGAACTATCTTAAATAATGTATAAAGGATAATCATAAATTATAACAAATATATTTAAAAATACAGAGTTGATCTAAACAATTGCAGGGCTGCCACTGGCGACTATTTTTTAATTCTATCTCGCACCACTTTCTCAAAACAAAAATTTTTCACATAAACTTTGACAACATGTGCAAGAGAAATATACTATAAAATTATTTTTTTAAATAGTGGTGCGAATAGAATATAAAAACAGTCGCCAGTGGCAGCCCTGCAATTAGTAGGGTATTTAAACATAATTTCTAAATTTTTAATTGAAACATACAAAATTATATAATAAAATCAATTATTAACGTTAAGCAAGAGATGTAATTAATGCTTAAAGTGATAAAACATTATACAAAAAGGCTTAAAACTTGTTTGGAATTTTTTATGAAATATTTTTAATTGGTTTGTATTGGTTTAGTGATAGACCTTAACTAAAAGCTCAATTTACACATAAGCTAGTTACAAGGTAACAAATATTTGTTATTAAAAATAAATATTTTTACTTTTCATAAACTGGAAATATTCACAATCGCATAATTTGAGCTTATAATATGAGATTGTTTTAAATACTCAATATGAAGTTTTAGCATATAGCTACATTGGTGACACATTTGATTAGTGATATTCATTTTCTTTATTTTATCTTCATAGCAGCCATATATTTAAATGCTACTTTTATTAACTATTATACTGCTCCAGTAAAATACTTACAAATGTTTTGTTCTCTCTCACACTTACAAATGTACAAATGTTCGTCGTTTATATTACTCGAAGTAAGTGAATATATGTTCCTTTTTAAATTTCTTTTAATTTTCATAAGCAACTGAAATTTAATCCCATTCTTTTATCCAAATATTATGTGTTGTTCGTCTCTTCTCGGATATTCTGAATAACATTTCAGTCATAAATTTGTATTAATCTAATTTACGATAAAATAAGTTGTTTATAGTTTATCCACTACCTTCAATATGAAACTCTTGTGGCACACTATGAAAAATATTATTTAGTAGCTCACAATATGGTAAAATAGGTTAAGAAACAAGATACTGTATACGATGTTCGAAATATTTTTCTACAGATTTATATATATATAAATTTTACCCTAGTTTTTCAATTGCTGTCTGTGTCCGGTATTAAAAGTTTCCATTGCCAATATTGAAATTATACACTATATAGATAATATACGTTATAATAGTATACTATACATAATAATTATACACAATGTTTAAAACTCACTTAGTTTATATTGAAAATATAAGTTATAAAACGAATATTTTTATAGCCCAAGTTGAATTTTAATTAGTCGGGGAAAATATCACAGCTAATATTTCATACAAATGTAAATATCGTATTTTTCGCTTATATTGCTTGTCTGATATTAAAACTAAATTTTTAGTTTTGCGCAAAAGCTATTTTACAAAAGAAAATAAGATTTAATTTCTTCGTCAAAACTTTGGCTTAGATAGGTAAAATAATCGGTTTACAAATAAAATTTTAAATTGATTGTTTTATTCACACACTCTAAGGCACCAATTTTATACCCTCCCAATCTTAACAAGGAATCGTAGTACACAATAGTAATCCAATCTAATATCCATAAACGTAAACGCAGTAACATTCGGACTGCTGATCCCTTCACACGTAATATGCGACTGAAGATTCGATAACTGATCGACATCTTACAATAAAATACAATTACATAATTCATTTATTCTTGGTGAAAAGTAGCTTGGTGAAAAGTAGTCATTTGCGATTCTATATAAGTGGGCAATTTAATTTATTCTAAGAGTTTTCTTAATTACCAATTATTCCAATGAATGACTGGTAGTTTAAAACAATTTATGATTTATATTACACAAATTCGTATATCAAATGGTATAAATTAGAATAGATAAAAGATGAAGTTATTGTCGAAATATTTTTCACCGAGTAATATTCAACGGTTCTTTTTATTTCCGCTAATTTGTTCTAAGGATCATCAAATATGCTTACCTTTAATTGAATGCCTTAAAATTTGAAAATAAATCACAGTCCAAAATATATGGAAGATTTTGAAATTATACAACCTTAACTAATAAAGATAAAGAAAATTTCTGAACTTACCTTCGATATACATTTCCTTGTATCATGGATTCGAATAAGGTATAATCTATCTCTCCAAAAAATTTCCCCGTCTGTCAAATAAATAAATAATATTTCAGAAGACTGCGCTATACACTCAAACATATTTACTAAAATTTGACAGTTAAATATAAATATGATTGACATATTATTTTATAAAGCAATTTAGATTTTATCAGTTGACGGAAAACGTTAAAAATATATCGTTATTAAAGATAAAATAGTGAAACAAAACTGTTTTTGCGAAATACGAACTTTTATATTTGAATCCACCACATGCACTATTTAAGTTAAATAATTCACAAAAGCTTGTATATAAAAATATTAAGTAACTAGTTTCTTCGAAATAAAATAGGGTAGTTAAAATTGATAAAATCAGCATATAAATAAAAAATTTAATCTGGCTAAAATAATTAATTGCGAAATTCTTAGCAAAAGTGGATGTAAATGACTTACCTTTATACCCACCGAGCAATAAAGGACAATAGTAATACTTCCACATTAGTAATAAGTAATAAAAAATTCATTCAACTTAACTTGTGTGATATTCTGTACAATTTGTTTTAACATTCTGTCCAGTGCATTGTCCATAACAATTATTTTTACTGAGGATTTATTATTTTTCTACTATATACTTACAGTTTTTACCTACTTTTCTCTGATCAATAAAATCTTTTGAAAAAAACTTCTTATTTTATTTGAATAAAATTTCTTATTTCTCCATATGAATAAAATTTACTAATTGAGATTAAAATTTTAGTTAAAAAACAATACGAATGAAAATTTTCAGCAGCAATATTTTTTTCTGTAGTAATTGATAAGCGGACATCTCTTATTTTCAGACAAGTTATAAGCACAGTGATAGAATTTTAAAAAAGTTATTAAATATATCCCTTATCTTATCCTAGAACACTATACTATTTCTCAGAAATTTTGGACGTTTATTTTGGAAGGTAATGCTGGTAAAGGAACTGCGGGTATTATGGAATACTATTTACATTTTGGGCAAGACAACATCCCGACATTGTTTAAAACACGAAAACCGAATACAATTACACCTTTCAACTATCGACGAATAGTTTATAGACTTTTTTTATTACTAATTTACGAAACTGCATCACCTGGAAACAATTATTAATAATAATAAACTTATTTTGAGGGTATTGTGAGATGGACGGAAAATATGGAATCAGAGGTTAAAATGAAGAAAACCAACAAAATTTGACAAAAAAACAGATTTAATGGTATCAAGAGAGCATTATCAAATTATTGTGTCTAGATAGATAGCCAATATACTTTAGTTGACACTTCAGATTTGCACAAATCACAAATATAAGGATCTGTCTGTGCCACCATAATCATGGAGTATTATGAGATATTCGTATACAATAGAACTCGACACCACCGGTTTGGGAAAAAATTACTGTATGTTTATTGGTGTGAAACGCGAGCTAAAAAACGAATATTGCCTCTTAAACTGTTAGTATTTTGGTGCTCATTATTCAATGTAAAAAGATAATTTTAATAATGAATAAAACATTATTGAAAAATTATCTCCTGAAATTTTCAAACACGAAAAACAAATATTTATTCACACAACGCGCCCTGACGCCGACCGACGAACTTCGCGTTCTGTTAGGCATTCTTAAAACGTTCTTAAGTAGTTTATCATATTGCCGCTTGGTGGCAGCACTTTACCAGACATAAAGCTTGGTGCTCCATATTACCGGAGTATTCCATAATACCCGAAGTTCCCCTATTTATATTACTTTATATTCTCAGCATCTCACAACACGAAGTACTTCTAATTTGATGCCTCATTGTGTAATCTTGTAGTTCTTTTTCTTGTCGAATATTACGTTCAGGTACAACCATTTTACATAAATATTTTGGTAATCAGATACTAAAGCAATTTTGCGATAATAATTGTGTTTCCATTTTTTAATACTACTTAAAAGAAAGATTTTATATTCTTTACATTCATTTACTATTAATGAATTTTTCCCCCGAAGATGCGATTAATAAGGGATTTTCTTAAAACGTGCTATAAGGATGTTGGTCAGTGAGGATGTTGGATGTTGGCCAATTCTTCTCGCTAATGTTAAACCTATGGCCGTGGAATGTATTCGTATTTTTAAACTATCTTCTCAGGAAATTAATATTTTAAACTTCTTTTTTCTGTGTACTTTTCTTAAAAGATGTCTTTCTTCTTTTTTAGTCGACAAGATATTTCTAAAGTATATGCTTAATTGACTTTGTACTGTTGCATGGAGAAAATCTTTCTAAATATAAGTTATTTGACCCAGGGACCGTATAAAAATTTCAAAGGTGCAATATTTTAAAATTAATGACAGGACTATTTCATAAATATCATTTTAATTCCTAGTTTATTTTTAACGCTTTTGTAGTTCATTTTGCCTACGTATCACTAACAGATAAAAAATTAAAGCTCGTTTCAATCTGTTAAGGGACAAACTGTATTTCGTCAAATAGAGATTATTTTATGAGAATTCTCACTGTTATTAAAGGGTCTGGCAACCAAATCCGTTTTACTGATGGACTGAAAAGTCCTTTTACATAGTTAAGCAAACATAAGTTTCCTTATAATTAAATGCCTACATTTAAAGTTCTAACGACATGTTATACAAAAAATATCATCATATATTGAATTTAGTTCATGAAATACGATACATTATTGACGTTCTTGTCATGATAAAATCACATTTTTTTCAGAATGAAATTTTGTAACTTAATATGGATCTGATTCAGAAACAAGATTATTAAACCATCGTGGAGCAACTTTATCACAAAATATCTCAATCTAAAAATAACATACATGGTTGTGAGAATCGTATTTTGAAGGAAAAAAAAATGACGACTATTGTTAAGTACAGCAAAGCAGATATACCGAGTACCACAGGAGGAAAAAATTCTTTAAGTATACAAATCCTGATTATGTAAGTTTTACCAGATGCACTTATTGTACGTATTCATTTCCGTAGATCAAAGATTTCGAACCACAGATGTAAAGGAATATTTGAATTATACGTCATCTAAAACGGAGTCTAGGTCATATGCATATTTTTCTTAATCTTCGGTTTACGACAAGGAATTTTTAGTATCAGCTATTCTTAAGGTCTTATTTTTCACACAGTATGTCAGTAGAATTTTCAATATTTGAGTAATGAATTATTAAAATCAAATTTTCTGCGGTAAAGCGTCTTAAAATTACGATTTCATTTAATGTGATTTTGCGGTGCTATGATATAAACAATTTTAATCATAAAAAAACTATTTTGTATAGTGAAAGTTTCTTTCACATTTAAATACACGAATGAAACAATAAACCCCAAGAATTTTCATTTTAGGAAAAATGCGCACTTTTTTTTTCAGATTTCTTTTTAAAATGTGATACATAAAATATTTCCAATCATAAAAGGTATTTTCTGACATATTTCTGTATTTCTACAAAATAATTTAAATCTAAATAAAATATGTTATTTGGAGTAACTTTGATGACAACGAATTATGTAACAAAAACTTTGTTGTTACATTTTATTTGTCAATAGGTAACATCTCTAAAGTTTGACATATTTCATCGAAATGCAAGAAAAAAATAAATGTAGAAATATTTATAACACACGAGCTCAGATTTATAGGAGAATATTTCAGACATACGATTTTTTTTATTTCCAGATGTTATGTCTTTATAGTATGATTATGTTCTTCGATTTAGCTTTCTGTAGATTCCTAGTTACATATAATTTTCGAAATATTTTAGCCTTGAGAAAATATTCACATCTTTTATTTCCATAACTTCTTTTCAAAGAATTTTCAAACCAGTTTAAGCCTTATTATTAATATCAATCGTTTAAAGTTTTGATGTTAATGAATTAATTATTTCTGAGTATTTCATCGTCATAAGCATTTTTTTATTTTCAAGTCAAACATGTCACTTAATTTCAGAAATCAGAAAATTCTTTTAGTATTTTACAATAAAAAACTCCCCGAGTTCAGTTTTAAATCTTGAAAAACATTTTTTTATTTATACCATTTTGAATGGAACAAAAAAACCGCATGAAAATATTCAATTTACAACCGGGTACATTTGAAATTGAAGATGCGTACTGTAACACTGACTGCAATTGATTTTTAACTTTCCAAGTGCCTTTCCCAAAAATATTTTTACTACTTGCACGCACTATAAAAAATAAAATAAATAAATAAAAATAAAATCGTTTGGAGGCAGGTCATTTCTTTCGCACTGTTGATAATGCGTTTTACTTAGCGCTATACATCTTAAAAAAAAAAAAAAACATTTTAATTGCAACAACTAAAATTTGTGCCATTTAATTTACAAAGCAGTAGGAAGGGATTGTAGGTATGATCATTTTATATATATCTGTGCAAAAAAAATTAAGTCTCCAAACAATCTTTCGTTCTTCTTTTGTTTTTCTTTAACAGAACACCACAAGTAGCAAAAACACAGGTTTGTGGAAATAGTTTTGGAAATTTAAAAATCAGTTGGAGTTTATGATAAAGTACACATTTTCAATTTAAAATTTTTCAATCATTTTCTAATTTGAACATTTGTTTTGTTAGATTCATAATTGTAATTTTCTTTTTAATTATGAAAAAAAAATAAACTTTTTGTTGGTTTAAAAAGTAATGACTATCCTTAAATTAAACATTGTTTAAAAAAATATTTTTTTTTTTTTTTTTTGAAAAACGAAAAAGGGAGACTTTATTTTCCTTAAAAATTTATAGAAAATGTACCGAATCCCAACAATTGGAAATGATCAAATATTAAAGTACAGATACGTTTTGTAAACTATTGTCCGACGCATGCCAGTGTTAGTGGAAATTTTGCAAATGGAGCAGTGGGACGTTTTTAACGCGCTTCCTTCAACACGATGAGTATTCAAAACATAAAAAAGAATTCTAGTTTTGAAATAATTTTAAAAATGTTGTATTTTAAAGAAATGAAATATTTAGTTACATGTGAAATTTAGCAACATTAATTTGAATTACTATTAAACTTGGAAAAACAAACACATCTACACTATTCACAGGATTTACGTGAAATGTACTTAAAATTCTCCTTCCCTCAATGTTTGTAGAAAGCGTAAATATCCGTAAAACACCAGAAATGAGAAACAAATATATGTAACAAAAAATTTATGTTTTTTAATTTATGTAATAATCACACCTGCTTCCTTTAAAAAGCTTCTTTATGTTAATTTTTGAAATTTAGTGATGTTCCCTTTTGTTTTCATTTCTCATTTTCTGAAAAATACTTTCATGTCCAATATATTGAGGTTTTACATCATTTTGATATACGCCGCCGCATATTTCTGGTTATGGGGTTCAATACCCCATACTTTTGAAAATAATTTTTGCATGAAAAGTATCAGAATTTAAATTAATAAAATAAATTTTCATAGAAATTTCCTACAAACTGCATATGACAAGAAAATGCTCATTTTTCAACCTGCACAAAAGTCAGTTTTTAGTTTAGATTATTTCTGCGATTCGAACACAGTTTATTCGTTTTTTTTTCGCTATTTTATTTTTTAATTTCCATTCCCTAAAAGCAAGTGCATGTGGTTATTGTAATATATAAGTTATATGATCTATTTCCTGAATATTAATAAATGTCTGTTAGACTTTGACACTTGATAATTGCTTAAATTTTGAACATCTGTATATTTAAAACGCAAAGAGATTCCCCTAAGAGCGATTTGGCTATACTGAGCATGCGCAATAAGGATGTTTTTCTGTCTCTAAACGAAGTAGGACACCAGTTTCGAACTGGTTTCATTTCAGAAGATGATTGAATGAAGACGAGATGGCCGAATTTTTCAAAGTGCCAGAAACAGGAATTCTGGTTCTCTAAAAATGTAGCGTCGGTTCCAAGCCAGCTCCGGGTATAAAGAGTTTTTCAGATATTGTTACATAATTTGAAGCGAGAAAAATTGATGCGACTCGTCAGTTTTCCAAACATTTCATTCGCTGTTCAAGGAAAGGCTTTTCCCTCGTCAGTTTCCCAAGCATTTCATTGGCTGTTCCGGGAGATCCTAAAACAAAAAAGCACCACAGGCGACAAAATTGCTCCGACAATGAAAAGTTGCTGGGTTTTCGAGCAACTCTTTTGAAACCATAGGTTTAACATGGTGTCGCCCAAAAGTAGCGGCAACTTTGACACCGCGCGTAATTTCACTATAAGTGTTCTGATAACTCAGTTAAATAACATAAAATATATTTTATTTCAGGAGGTAATGTTACAGATTTTTTTTTTTTTTTTTTTTTTGCATTGTTATTATGGAAAACATACCATTCTCAATATATTTTTTAATTAATGATTTTGTATTTAACATTTTAATTTAAGTTTTGGCATGTAATTATAGATTAAAAAAATTGAAAGGATCTTCAATTTTTGGTATATTTTTTATTAGAATTCATCGATAAGGCGTATAGACTAAGAAAAAGTGATTATTTTCCATAAAATAAAGAAACAAAAACAAAAAGAAGGAAAAATATTTATATAAAAATGTAAATAGGAACAATACTACTAACTAGTCTAATAAACGTTAAATTATATAATGATTTGATGTTAAGTGAAGCAAGCTGTGGGGACGAATTGAATTCATAGTTGAAAATCTTCATTCACCTATTGAACCTGACACAAGAATACAATTAATTATTGAAAAAACAATTTTTTTCGTTCACTTTTCGTCTTATTCCGGAAGATGGTATATATATTTTTTGTCATCTATTGGCATTGTAATGTTTATATCTGAGAAAACTAATAAAATTTTAACTTCAAGAATTTCTTTTGTAAAATGTTTCAGAAAAAAGCTTGGAGTTGGTCTTTTTTTCATTCTGAAAACTGAATTTCCTCGGAAATGTTCTGTTGCTAGTATCTGTGTAAAGAGTTAATATGCAGCCGATCCCCAAACCCATAATAGGAAAGGCTTTATTTCTTTTCACTATTGCTAAAAAATATTCTGTAAAAAATTCTGATATTTTAATGATGTTATGAACTTTTAAACTATGGAACCTTTAAGTTGTTTACAGTCAAGTTTTGACGGTTACTATATATAAGTTGTAATTTTCCAACTGGGCGAAAAGTGCCCGGGCCATCATTCGAATCAGGGACCTCTTGGCTGAAGCTGTGAATGCTCTGCCAACTGAGCTATCCCGGAGGAATCTGGAAGACATAATACACCCAGCTAACCTTATTGATTATGTTCTCCAAATTCGTCCGGGATAGCTCAGTTAGCAGAGCATTGGCAGCTTCAGCCAAGAGGTCCTTGGTTCGAATCCTGGCCCGGACATTTTTCGCCCAGTTGAAAAATTAAAACTTACATGATTTATTTACCAATTAAAATAAGTGTGTTAAAATTAATCTAGGTTACTACATAGTTAAATTTATAATACCAAAGAAAAAATAAAAGTTTTAACTATAAATTTAAACTTAGAGAAGGCTACTTTACTTTAAAAATAAATAAAACTGGAAAAGAATTTTGTGTATAAGAAACTATTCATAAGAATGTTTCGCAGTTCCATATTTAAGAAATAACCTTAATTAGAAGAGAAACTAAAATGCCTTTTAATTTTCTTAAAACGGCAGATTTAATTGAACGGGTGAATGGAAAAAGGATAACATTCCAACTGATGTAAATGTTGAGGAAGCTTAGAAAAAATTTATGTAAAAAACAATCAATTGTAGAGAAATATTCACCATTATTTGATTGTAGGACTAGTCGATGAGGATTCATCCTATACATTTCAAAGAATGCTGCTTAATTAGTTATTATTAATTAAACTATCTCAGTTTATTTTTCTTAGTTTTGGAATGTTATTATTTTTCCGCTCACCCGTTAAATTATTCTAAATATTCCAATAAAATCCTTTTAAAATGCTATCAAAATATTTTACTAACATGGATTTTCCATTTCTTTCTTTTTTTAAAGAATACCCCGAAAAAAACATTTGACCCTTTTTAAAAACACTCATCTAAAATTAATTTAAATTGCAAATCGCTCTATTTAATACAAATTATTTATTAAACTATTACATCCGTCTTAAAGATAATGATTTATTTTGCTTAATTTAGTTGCAGTCCACAAATAAGGAATATGTAGGAATAGATAAACAAAATCTCGTATTTTTTCGTATCTGATTCAAAGCCCACAATGAAAAATTTCAAAACAGAGTGTGAAAAATACACAAGTAAATACCTTAACTGCCAAACATCCTGTTTGTTCAGGTCAAATAAATATTATTTTAATTAGAAAAGTATTTGATCAAATGTTTCTCGTTTATGTGATTATAAATTAACTGCTTTTATTTAATATAATATCTGTTTTTAGTTGATTAAAAAGAAACGGAAGGATAGAAGCTATGAAATACGGTATATTAATTTGATATTTTATGGTATGCTGAAATCACAGTTATTAAAGACTGAAAATAACAAATATTCTAAATTTTACATCAATTCTTTTAAACATATTTTACTGTGAAATAAATTTTCTTGAGGCGCCATTAACTCAGCGGTATTTAAAGTCGTTGCATATCTGAGAGAAAGAAACATGAAAATAAATGTACAGACTGTGGAAGACACGCGTTTAAGAAGGCATGAACTGCATCAGTGGATAACTTTATGCATCAGTGAATGAAAATTCATGATTAAAGTTTATTCAATTGGAAAATATTTGCTTAATGTTAGCTATCACGAGCATCCCTTATATTTGAATGTTATCAAAAGGTCATCTGAAATATAAAAAAAAGTAAAATAAACGTCTATCTTTTTATAACAGGGAATGTTTCTAATACAATGCAAAATCTATTGATAAAACATTCAAGTATTTTTCTCTCTACTCTTATGCAAAAATACATAATTATAACGGATTTCAGCATTTTTTATATTTTTTTCTAACAGTCTTTGGGTTGTTTAAAAAATATGAATTATTTAAATGGAGTTTGTACAAACAAAAAGATAAAAATTGAAGAAGATAGTTGAAAGAGCTGTAGAAAAGAGAGAACTTGGTGTGAAAGCGTTATTTTGCTTTCCGACTGTCAGTGATTGATACACAGGTGTTTCTAAAAACACTAATAAAGTCTGAATTTATTTACTAAAGATCACAGGTTTTTTGAAAATGGAAGATTAGTTCTGAGTTGCCATGTTTCCGAAATCACTAAACGCAGGATTACACAGGCCTCCAACAAAAGATCGAAAGTAAACTGATTTAGAACCAAGCAATTTTAATGTAAATGTGGATATGTTAAAATTAAAAAGTGAACATTTAAAAAAATGATAAAATCATTGTGTATTTGTTTTCATTTAAATGCATCTTATCTGTGCTTGAAAAATTAATGTGACCCCCCCCCCTCCCCCATATTTTAAGGAAAATGTACTAGCAGCAAATTAAAACTAATGTGTAGACATTACATTTAACTGAAAATTGTTTTAAAACTCATTGTGTATTTGTTTTCATTTAAATGCATCTTATCTGTGCTTGAAAAATTAATGTGACCCCCCCCCCTCTCCCATACTTTAAGGAAAATGTACTAGCAGCAAATTAAAACTAATGTGTAGACATTGCATTTAACTGAAAATTGTTTTAAAACACAAGTTTGCTTATACTTGAAAACCTCGTAGGATTTTGCTTTGTAGGCTGGTAAACATAAGCATGAATCTAAAAACAAATATAATGTGTCAACGAACACAGCTCGTTAAAATTCACCTGTGCTACTCATAATTTAGTATCGAGTTCAGATCTGAAAAAAATCGTTCAAAGTGTTATCATATACGAAATAAAGATATCAGGTATTTTTATGCCGTTCTAACATTACATTTAACTAGCTGATCCGTCCGGCGTTGCCCGGAAATCAGTAACTTTCTTTTGCGGTTTTGATAAAAGTATTCATTTTCGGCACGTATTCTGTTCTAAACAAACCTCTTTCCGAACTATAAAATCCAGCACTCGTCCCCCCTGTCTACGGCATTGTATAGCAGACGTGCTACGCACGCGCTGCAATATCATTTAGTTTCAATTTCCTCCGGTCGACCACTTTCAGCCACCACATCTCCCACATCCCTACAGGCAACTACCATAGTGCACGAGGGGACACTCGCGGCTATAAGCACACACAAACACCAGTGGTCTGCGCTGAGTAGTTGTGGCTGCAATGTAAAATATAGGGACACACACGTCTATTTATATATATATATAGATATAGATTATGTAGAAGTAGTGATAAACCATTTCGCCCAGGATTAAAATATAAGCGAAATCTGATGTTGATGTTGGACGATATTTTGGGGAAAACTTTCAGACCGAACAAAAATGTTTTACTAAAACGCGTAGATTATGATGGAATTTCTACCATTGTGTGAAAAAATATATACCTATCGGTTGTAATTGCTCACACTTTCTTGGCAAATTTTTGAGACAAGTGATATTCTGGGCACTTAATTTACTTACTTGTTAAATTAATCGCCCAGATAAACTTTTAAAATTGTTATTAAAATATTTTTTTACGTTATACTAATTTTATTTTGAATATTTCCATTACTATTTTTGGGATAAATGCTTATACACTTTTTTCTTTGCTTCAGATACAAACATGTTTATTTCTTTTGCATTATTTAAAGTGCTCAGATTCACACACTTATATTTCTTTATTTCATAAATAGTTCTTGTTCATTGTTTCTCTTTAAATGCGTATTTACATATATATTTCTTTTCAAATGCAAAATTTGAAAAAAAAAATTAAAGTTTATCTTTTAATTCAAAATTTCAAATTTTAGTCATGTTTAAAATTTTTTATCCATCTTTTGAAGGAACAATACTTTTTGCAAACATTTTTCAATTTTACGTACAGACAAGAATAATATTCATTTGTCTTCGGAAATCACAAAAATATTAATTTGTTTTTTAAATTTAAAGGAAAAAGTGTTTATGTATGTTTCACTACGAGAATCATATTTTAAGGGTCTTAATCCCCTCACGCGAAAACCTCCGCGAGCTAATGTTAAACCTATGGGACAGTAATTATAAAATATCTCGTTTGCATTTTAATATTTTTAAGAGATATCTTTTGCATCGGATAGCTGTGGTCGATCTCTATAACTGCCATTTTTTAATTTTTCGATTTTGTTTGAAAGTTTTTTTTCTTATAAGGATACTTTCACTTTTGAAACCGGTTCCAAAATTGAAAATAGCCTAATAAAAAACCTACAAACAAAATCGAAAAAGTAAAAAAACGACGGTTGTAGAGATCGGTTTTATCGATCTCAGCTATCTAATGCAAAAAGAAAAAAGTCGTTAAAAAATATTGAAATGCAAACGAGATATTGCAAAGTAACTGTCCCATAGGATTAACATTAGCGAGCGGGTGTTTTCGCGTGAGGGGACAGGACCCTTAACTTTTCTCTTGAAACTAATAATACCGATGAGAGTTTAACCCATTAACGCCCAGTGGCATATTTTTAGATCACTAGACTTAGTGGCAAGAATGCGTCTTTCACACCAGTAAATATGAAGATAACTGTATACTCTATTTCACAAGACAAATCCCTTGATAAAATAATATAAAAAATACCCTTCATTTAAAAGTGTTGGGAAATCTAAAATTTAAATTTTAACGAAGAAAATAATTTGGGCGTTAATAGGTTAAAGAACATATAACTGAAAAACTTTGAACAAACTGTCTCAATTTTATCTGTCATCAGAATTTAAATTTTTTAATTGAAATACGACAAATCTTAAAAAAAATGCATTCTGATATAAATACCTTGAAGAAGAGGAGTCCGTCACAGAGATTACAGCATAGAAAGCGTTATATCTTTCTATATAATTTTCTTAATTACATGTGGTTTGCGTTATTCTAAAAGCTCTTCAATATCTGTTAAGCTAAGAGTAAAATTAAGGGTTGCCCAAGAAGGACTGCTGAGACTAGGAAACCAAGTCTGTAGAGCATAGATGTCCCCCCGGTCCCTTTATTAAGGTCTTAAAAATACAAAATTCAACGAAAGCTGAGCCTACCGGTAAGCACGACAGAGGGCGGAGTGGTGAACAGTAGATAAATGAATATCACGAAAATAATATTTGTGAAAAATACAATATTACAAAAAGAATTGCTGCCGGAGAAGACAAAGCTCCGATCCGACAATGTGCAGTGAGTAAAAGGAAAACCCGAGTCCCAGGCTCAGTGATGGATTAAGATAGAAGATGTTATAACACTAACACAGATGACGTTACACAATACTAAAAAGTTACTCGTAAAATGAAAAAAGACTTCTATACACGGATGACCCACGCAATGCTTTTATGGTGTTACGTCGTGCTGGACCACATTATCTAGTGAAAGGTCATAATTAAAAAAACGGGCTTTCCAGGTTACAGAACATAAATTAAAACCACCTTTAATTGAAAATTGTAATGGATTTTTTTACTTAACAATTTTTTTTTTATTGCCCACTAGCAACAACAAAAAGCAATTTTTAAGAAAAATATCAACTATGCATCCAAATAAAGCTATGAAATTTATTAAAAACTGTGCTTCCGTATTAGCTGCATGCCACGGGTTAGTAGCCAAAGAAATCGCTAAAGATTTTACTAAATACAGCAGCCTTTCTGATTCCGTTTATTTCAGTGTTAGTTCAATTTTATACTAATTAACCTTGTGTTTATTTTTTTCTGAAGTTTTAATTTCTTTAAGGAATATTAGACTGTTTACATTATTTTAAGTGCTAACGGGTTAATCTTCCGTTATCGGCCCGCTTACAATAGATTTTTTAAAAATAATGTTTGGAAACTATTTGTAAATAAAAAAAAATCAATAAATTTTTGAGTCCTCGTAATCTCAAAAATAATGTCAGGTTTCTGACTTTAGCAAGACTCATATTGTATGTTTCTAATTAATTTAAGTAATTATTTTTATTCATTATTATATTACTGTATTCCAATATATATTTTTCTTTTGCTGTAAAACTGCCGTATGGGATTGACAGGGGAATTTCCCCTGATCCTATTATCTATTTGAGGGAGGTTCTCAATTTCTTTGTAAAGTACTAATCTGGTTTTGGACCATTACAAACAATAATGAATATAACAAGAAAGAAAAATTATGCGTCAAGCATAGATTATGAAACACTTTCCAACACATCTAGAGAACTAACGAAACTGAACCGTTAAATAAATGTGAAAGAAGATATGCAAGTAAACAGTTTAGAAAACATATAAAACACATTGAAAAATACTGTTTTCAAAATTACATTCCATGGTCAAAAAAGTAGTCTAATTATTTTGTGAAGCCCTGTATATGATCTATAGATTTGGATATATACTACACAGCATGATAAAATTTAGTTCAGTTAGAAAACTAACATTTAGTAATTTCCGTAAATCGATGGAAATGCACTTGAATTCTTTTGTACAGCTCTTTATATTATCTAAATACTTTTGTTCATACCACATATTAAGCTAAAAGGTAAAAAACGCAACTTTGCGTAGCCCTGTATATGAATTTATTTATATTCCACAAACTTATATTAGTCTACTAAATATATTTCCGCAGGAAAATGCGTAACATAATTAAAAACAACCCTTAAGCAATTCACTCCCATAGTCTGTAATACTTACGAATTTCCTTGTGTAGCCCTGTATATGATCAACCATATTTATACACAGCACGTACTATGAAAAAAATTAATTAAACTTAAAAACGCAAACCAAAGTTGAAAACGCACTTTTCACCCATAGGCAGTAATTATCGCACGTATATTGTAACCGAATTCTTTTGTGTGCCCCTGTAAATGAACGATAAATGCAGTGCACACCATACTTTTAAGCAAGCAATTTATAGTGCACCTCAGTAATGCATATAATTTTCATTATGTTTGAAATAGTGAAATACCATTAAATTACACTGCAAATGATTTTTCCTCGTAGAACAATGTGTAATAAAATTATTTTGTTTGACCCTGGTAAATCAGAAATAAATGCACCCCATATTATACAAGAAGCATGTTTTAATGCGCTTTATAATAATATGTCAATTTCATCATGTTTCAAATGGCGTATCGTTATCAAAATGCACTTAAAACGATTATTTCCCATTGACTGTAAATGTTAACGGAATACTTTTGACTGTCCCTGTAAAAAAAACTATAAGTGCTACACACTTCATTTTCAACAGGGAACATGCTGTAGTAAACGACAATAACATACAGAAATTTCATGCAATCCGAGTATATTTAAACGAGTTAGAGCACGGACGGACAGACTGCAGACAAACAGAAGTCACACTTTTCAACTAGGTTGGAAAGTACTAAAAATGAAGCGGAATTAGAATAAAATATATTAAAATGTAAAATAATATCAAGAGAGTATAATGAGCAATATTTTTTTTATCATCTCTGATAAATGTTGTATAAACATATAATAAATAATTTTATTTTTAATTTATTAGTTTTCGCGTGAGGGGACAGGACCCTTAACTTTTCTCTTGAAACTAATAATACCGATGAGAGTTTAACCCATTAACGCTCAGTGGCATATTTTTAGATCACTGGACTTAGTGGCAAGAATGAGTCTTTTACATCAGTAAATATGAAGATAACTATATATTCTCTTTCACAAGACAAATCCCTTGATAAAATAATATAAAAAATACCCTTCATTTAAAAGTGTTGGGAAATCTAAAATTTAAATTTTAACGAAGAAAATAATTTGGGCGTTAATAGGTTAAAGAACATATAACTGAAAAACTTTGAACAAACTGTCTCAATTTTATCTGTCATCAGAATTTAAATTTTTTAATTGAAATACGACAAATCGTAAAAAAAATGCATTCTGATATAAATATCTTGAAGAAGAGGAGTCCGTCACAGAGATTACAGCATAGAAAGCGTTATATCTTTCTATATAATTTTCTTAATTACATGTGGTTTGCGTTATTCTAAAAGCTCTTCAATATTTGTTAAGCTAAGAGTAAAATTATGGGTTGCCCAAGAAGGACGGCTGAGACTAGGAAACCAAGTCTGTAGAGCATAGATGTCCCCCGGTCCCTTTATTAAGGTCTTAAAAATACAAAATTCAACGAAAGCTGAGCCTACCGGTAAGCGCGACCGAGGGCGGAGTGGTGAACAGTAGATAAATGAATATCACGAAAATAATATTTGTGAAAAATACAATATTACAAAAAGAATTGCTGCCGGAGAAGACAAAGCTCTGATCCGACAATGTGCAGTGAGTAAAGGGGAACCCGAGTCCCAGGCTCAGTGATGGATTAAGATAGAAGATGTTATAACACTAACACAGATGACGTTACACAATACGAAAAAGTTACACGTAAAATGAAAAAAGACTTCTATACACGGATGACCCACGCAATGCTTTTATGGTGCTACGTCGTGCTGGACCACATTTTCTAGTGAAAGGTCATAATTAAAAAACGGGCTTTCCAGGTTACAGAACATAAATTAAAACCACCTTTAATTGAAAACTGTAATGGATTTTTTTACTTAATTTTTTTTTATTGCCCACTAGCAACAACAAAAAGCAATTTTTAAGAAAAATATCAACTATGCATCCAAATAAAGCTATGAAATTTATTAAAAACTGTGCTTCCGTATTAGCTGCATGCCACGGGTTAGTAGCCAAAGAAATCGCTAAAGATTTTACTAAATACAGCAGCCTTTCTGATTCCGTTTATTTCAGTGTTAGTTCAATTTTATACTAATTAACCTTGTGTTTATTTTTTTCTGAAGTTTTAATTTCTTTAAGGAATATTAGACTGTTTACATTATTTTAAGTGCTAACGGGTTAATCTTCCGTTATCGGCCCGCTTACAATAGATTTTTTAAAAATAATGTTTAGAAACTATTTGCAAATAAAAAAAATCAATAAATTTTTGAGTCCTCGTAATCGCAAAAATAATGTCAGGTTTCTGACTTTAGCAAGACTCATATTGTATGTTTCTAATTAATTTAAGTAATTATTTTTATTCATTATTATATTACTGTATTCCAATATATATTTTTCTTTTGCTGTAAAACTGCCGTATGGGATTGACAGGGGAATTTCCCCTGATCCTATTATCTATTTGAGGGAGGTTCTCAATTTCTTTGTAAAGTACTAATCTGGTTTTGGACCATTACAAACAATAATGAATATAACAAGAAAGAAAAATTATGCGTCAAGCATAGATTATGAAACACTTTCCAACACATCTAGAGAACTAACGAAACTGAACCGTTAAATAAAGGTGAAAGAAGATATGCAAGTAAACAGTTTAGAAAACATATAAAACACATTGAAAAATACAGTTTTCAAAATTACATTCCATGGTCAAAAAAGTAGTCTAATTATTTTGTGAAGCCCTGTATATGATCTATATATTTGGATATATACTACACAACATGATAAAATTTAGTTCAGTTAGAAAACTAACATTTAGTAATTTCCGTAAATCGATGGAAATGCACTTGAATTCTTTTGTACAGCTCTTTATATTATCTAAATACTTTTGTTCATACCACATATTAAGCCAAAAGGTAAAAAACGCAACTTTGCGTAGCCCTGTATATGAATTTATTTATATTCCACAAACTTCTATTAGTCTACTAAATATATTTCCGCAGGGAAATGCGTAACATAATTAAAAACAACCCTTAAGCAATTCACTCCCATAGTCTGTAATACTTACGAATTTCCTTGTGTAGCCCTGTATATGATCAACCATATTTATACACAGTACGTACAATGAAAAAAAATTAAACTTAAAAACGCAAACCAAAGTTGAAAACGCACTTTCACTCATAGGCAGTAATTATCGCACGTATATTGTAACCGAATTCTTTTGTGTGCCCCTGTAAATGAACGATAAATGCAGTGCACACCATACTTTTAAGCAAGCAATTTATAGTGCACCTCAGTAATGCATATAATTTTCATTATGTTTGAAATAGTGAAATACCATTAAATTACACTGCAAATGATTTTTCCTCGTAGAACAATGTGTAATAAAATTATTTTGTTTGACCCTGGTAAATCAGAAATAAATGCACCCCATATTATACAAGAAGCATGTTTTAATGCGCTTTATAATAATATGTCAATTTCATCATGTTTCAAATGGCGTATCGTTATCAAAATGCACTTAAAACGATTATTCCCATTGACTGTAAATGTTAACGGAATACTTTTGACTGTCCCTGTAAAAAAAACTATAAGTGCTACACACTTCATTTTCAACAGGGAACATGCTGTAGTTAACGACAATAACATACAGAAATTTCATGCAATCCGAGTATATTTAAACGAGTTAGAGCACGGACGGGCAGACTGCAGACAAACAGAAGTCACACTTTTCAACTAGGTTGGAAAGTACTAAAAATGAACCGGATTTAGAATAAAATATATTAAAATGTAAAATAATATCAAGAGAGTATAATGAGCAATATTTTTTTTTATCATCTATGATAAATGTTGTATAAACATATAATAAATAATTTTCAAATAATTATTGTTTAAAAATAGAATAAAGTTTAAGTTACATACATATTCACAAATTATTTATTATATATTTTTAACAACTTTTTATCACAGGTTTAGGCACTAATACTACTACTTTAAAAAAAAGTAATCACCTTATTTAATTGCAAAATATTTAAATAATTCGAATATTACTTTTCGGAAATAACCGTGTGAGATTACTTTTCGCAAAAACGAGTACCACGATTTTATTATAACTTCTAGTAATAACTGAAGTATTTATTATTGCTTTTAAAATGTTATTTATTTTTAACAATAGAAAAATACATGAACGTTTTGGGGTTTTCAATTTTGAAGTACCTTAAGAAACAATAACTTTTTGGGGCATTTTGTACAAATTTAAGCACGGGATACTATATTTTCATACGAAATACTAATAGTGCACCTGCCTGAAGTAAACCGTTAGAGAATTATGTATTATACTCGGGCACAAGTTAATAAAACATACACAAACACTTAAAAATGAAATGACAAAATATATATTTTAAAAAACGTGCTTCAAAACTGACGAGAAAAAATATAATATCCGATTAATTTAAAGAACTTCTGAAGGTACACAGTTTAGAAAAACATATGTTTCATTCAGAAGTGAATTTAAATAGCATAATTTTCAGGATTAAAATGTTTAAACAGACTTCCAACAGAAGCAAACACGATATTTTTTGTTATTAAAATTTCCAAGCTTATTTTTTCATATATATCATGTTAATTGGTAGGATTAAGTGTATCTTTTTAAATGTTTCCATCGAACTATTAACATACAAGACTGGAGTTTAACACGTGTAAAGATTTTAAATCGTGCATAATATATTGATTCCGTGGATATTTTGGATGTAACCCTTCTACTCATGGGGAATCGCTTAATAGGAACATTTTTTTAAAACTGAGACAAGCCTATACAGAAGGTCATCAGAGAGGAAGGAATGCTTCAGGCGGTTAACTTTTCATCTTTTTGAGTCGGAACGTATAGAGATACAGATGACAGGAAGCAATGTTGGTTAATCGTAATATTAATCAAAATGCTTTTACAAAAGGGAACTGGCATACTGCTTGTCATTCACTTTTTAATGAAAATTTGCCTAAACAAGAAGAGTGTCAATTAGAGTCGAGTACCAAACAAGTCTGCCGCGTCTCTTCAAGAATTTCTAGTGTTTGTTTATGGTGATAGAGGTACAGTTACTATGCAAATGACGTTTGTGGAACCTACTAAAATAACTTACTCTTCATCTTTTATGCATCAGAAACCAACCGAAAGTCTGAGAGCAAGACTGTCTTCATTCAAGATATTTCTTAATGGTCAAATACTTGATTTCAACTATAGTTTTATTAGCCTTAACACTAAAGACATACAAATAGTTTTTTGGAAAAACAACAACAAATACCTAGACTTTACGAACATATTATAAGCTTCTTAGTTTTAAAAGCAAATTGTTTAACCATAGAATGGTTGATTGGTGTTTGTAAAAGCCAGTTGTCTGCTCGAGGAATATTGGGCTGAAAGAAAAGTTGCCCTCCGTGATTGTCTTTGTACGAGAAACTAACCAGTATTTATGCAAGGTTCGTAGAAAACAACAGAAAACTCCAATGAGTAGATGGGTTTGAACACAACACATCCCCTCTATCAGCTTTGAAAGCAGAACGTGTTTAAGTATAGAAACTTTGCAATATAAAAAACAACTCTTTAAAAGTCTTCAAATTTTTGTTATGTTATTTTTAATTTTTAAATATTTCTGAAATCTTCAACAGGCATTGGATAATATACTAAGGTACAGTCGTGGAAAAAAAACTGCACACTCCCCCCTAACTCTGCAACAAATTGTAGTAGAAGGAAGTGACTGGTACCAAACGATTGGAAATAAAGTCTACTTTTAAATTATATATCTAAAATTTGCCTAAGGGGCCATCTACATATTAAAACAAGCCTAAAATTTATTTTTTTCAATGGCAACACCCACTTTTGACATGATATTTTAAATCTTCGGTTCAAACTATGCCTAGATACAAAATTTTAAGTCATTTGGATGTTAAGTTTTCGAGTTATAAACATTCAAATTTTAGAGCCTCTAATGTTAAATTACATTTTCATATTTTTATTAATATCTCCTGAGATTATAATTCTAATGTGTTAATTTTTTTTGGTTATAATACTAAAAAGCCCAAACATAAATATGTCAAATTTGTAATTTTTATAATTTTATAATATGAATTATGAATTATGAAATTAATATTCGAAAAAATTATGAATTGCAACCTACAATTTTTTTGATGGATTTATATTTATTGTGTCCTGCTTTATGTGTATTCAAAATTTTAAATTTTTCTACCAAGTAGTTTTCAAATTACGCTTAAAAAACGGCAAGATGCTGCTTTAAGGGGTCGTCTATGATGTGCATTAAAGCATAGTTTGAACAGGAATGGGAGCGCTCCGACTCGAAATCCCGATTGACACCACTAAATTTTAATAGTATTTGTTACCTTATTCAAGAACAAACTTTCTGAAATTCTTTACGTTGGAGAATACTATTAAAATTTAGTGGTAAGAATAGATATTCGGGTCGGAGCGCGCTCATCCCTGTTTGAGAAAATATTATACTCATAGGCTGGGATTAAAACAAGATTTTCTCAAATCTTGTTAAATTGTTTGCAATATTACACTAAATGGTTGTTAGATAAAGTATTAACGTGAAAGTATTTGTTACTTAAAAATGCTAATTTAAACTTTTATTAACTTTTGTATATCAATCAAAAATTGTAATCTTTACAAATATGTATGGATGTTCAGTTTTTATTCCATTAATAACGAACTTAAAATAAACTTTTTCTTCTATAACTTTCGTATTTAGATTCGATTAAACAGGCTAATTGAAAAAAAAAAAAACAAGTTATTTTTATGGTTTTCTGATAGGCAAGATTATTTCCCAATCGCTAGCAGTGTGCAAAAAAATCTAATAATAATAATAATAATAAATGGCAAACGGTAAGTTTTCTTGCCAAGAGGCATTAATGAGTTAATTGTAAAATTTCAAATAAACTACCAGAATAGGTTTAATCATAGAATTATTAACCCTATTCCGAAGGAGAATAACGAATGTAAAGTTATTCAGATGTCTTTATAACATAGATTTAGTAGTTTTAGGTCTTCAAATAAATCGGAATATAAATCCTGCGACACCCCCCCCCCCCCTCGCTACTAAAAAGAAAGCAATGTCTGGATTTATTTTCAGACTAAAAAACAATTTATCTGCGTTTTTTTTTTTTTACTTTGATTCCTTACGCTACTTTATACTATTTTTTTAAATTCTACATTTTGTATTTGTAACTATTATTCACGTTTCTGACAATAAACTAAAAAAAAGGCGAGTTAAATAGATGTAAAATCTGAGAAACAGCATTATAAAAGCACCTGTAAAATTCCAATAACATTTACATATTCTAAAACTATTTTAATTACAAATAATCTTATGGTTTTTTAACCCCTTCGTGAAGTGCGTCTATTACAGAATTTTTAATAATTTACCACCGGTTTTTTAAAACAGAAATTTTCGTCTGATTGAATCGTGGAAATGCTAAGATATAGTAAGGCAAAGCTTACAATAAAAAATAACTGGTGGGAAAAATCGAGGATTCTGAGCATCTTATGCGTCACGTATACGTGTCACTTGTCCCCAAGGGGTTAAAATCGGATAATTCAACAGTTGTAAACATTATTTTACCGCATATAACAATAACCGAAACTTATTAAGTGAGTAAAATGGTCATATCGGTAAAACATAATACATTAAAAGAAGTGACATTCTGCAGCATTTCAACAATCGAGAACCGAACTTCAATTTGGATACAGCCCCTTAAATATGCTCATTATAAAGTTATTAATTTCTCAGAAACTAATCGTAGGAAGTCATACAAAGTATCACCATTAACCGTATCTGTATGATTTTGGATATTTTTTTTATTAAAATATAATAAAATTGTTATTTTCTCTATTAATGTTACAGTCTTAGAAAAAGACCTACATTTTAATCGCTAAATTTTCGTAAGAGAAATGTAAAACATACCAGTCGACATGGAATTGTGTCTACTTTCCGAATGTAAATACTTTTTATGAAGTAAGAGTCGACTACATGTTAAAAAATGTACTAGCTTTAATTTTTTAAATAGTAACACCCACTTTTGGCACCATGGGTAAAAACAGCACGGATAAAGGTATAGTTTTAAACTTCTTTAATTTTCATAGAGTTAGTAGAGTTCAAAGTTTGAGGATGATAATGCTAAAACCACAGAGCAAACTTTTATTTAAATAAACTGGTTGAATTTTTTAAAATGATGTTCAATGAATAGACTCAATATACAATATGCCCACTGAAGTCCATTGCCACCCTCTTAACTTCGGAACGGCTGCTGCTATATTCATAAAAGTGGTGTCTAGGTATAGTAAAGTAGCCATGCGCAACACAATGAAACCACATACGGCGCCACCTGGTGGAAATTGCGAAGTTAGCATTCCTATCTCGAAAACGGAAAGAGATAGGGAAAAAAGTGATTTACAAAGTTGTAGAACATCATCGATTTAGTACGAAAAGACACCTTGTGGTTATTAATGCGAAGAACAGAACGGTTAAATCGCGCATTTGTTGTTTCGTGATTTCCTACACTGTCACGTGACAAAACGATCTTAGAAAAAAAAAACTAGTTGAAGCAATATACCTTTATTTGAGATGTTCAAACTTCTCACCGTCAGCTGCAATACACATTTGGATCCTTGCTTGAATTTCACGATGCACATGTTGGAGCATAGAGGGTGACACGTTGGTACAAGCGTCCGTAATGTGTCGTTTTGATTGGGAATCACAAGCGATACCACTCTGCCACATTTCAGTGTCGTGTTTTGTCGGAAATATAAACATTTCTCCTTCCGTTTAAGTTTCGTGACGTCACATTGTAGGAAATCACGAAAAATCAAATGCGCGTTTTAAACGTTCTAATCTTCGCATTAATGTCCACAAGGTGTCTTTTTGTACTAAATCGATGATACTCTACAACTTTGTAAATCACTTTTTCCCCCTATCTCTTTCCGTTTTCGAGATAGGAATGCTAACTTCACAGTTTTCCACCAGGTGGCGCCGTAGGTGGTTTCATTCAGTAGCGCATGGCTACTTTACTATACCTAGACACCACTTTTATGAATATAGCAGCAGTCATTCCGAAGTTAAGAGGGTGGCAAGGGACTTTAGTGGGCATACTGTGTATTTCAGGTATTTTATCGATTCAAAAAATATTTTTAATTATGAAAATCATTAATAAATTCATATACAAAACATTTTTTGATTAATGACCTCCATTCATTTTTATTAACATAACGAAAGAAAATCGTCAAAAACATGAGTGAATAAGTTTACACACATTCCAATCACTAGCTTTCGTGATGTAGATAAATTTTATTTTTCGACGGTTTAAGAAGATCATATCCTGTTATTGTTGGCATCCAGAGAAAATTAAAATCTTAAACAGTTACATGAAAAAAATTAGTGATTTTATTTCTTAGAAAGTGAGTTTAATATATATATATTCAGAATTTTGATATAATTTTTCTCGTAAACAACTGAATGTTGCCGGTACTTTTTGTAAGATCTTAATTTTATTTTTCGAAATTGATGGATAAACCTACAACACATTTTTTTACAACACCATGAAAATTTAAGAAAAAGTATGTAAGTTATACTTTTTTCCCAGGCTGCTTTTATGCAAATGATTCAAGTATGGCGTCGAAATTGGATATTACGATTTGAGAATTCAAAGTTGGTACAATTTTTAAATATATTGATATTAGGAAGGTAGACTAATTCGAGTTGAACGGTACTTCCTTTATTTCTCTGCGATAATTAGGCGATTAAAATATAGGCCTATTTTTTACCACTGTATATTACAGGAGAAAATGACAATTTTATTACGTTTTAATAAAAAAAATATAAAAAATCACACAGACGCGTTTAATGGTGAGACTTTGGATGACTTGAGAAGGAGGGGAATTCCACTCTTATAGTTTTTAGAGAACTAGGATTACTAAGCTAACTTGCTGTTCATGAATTTCTTAATGCATGAGATTTGTTAGCATCTGCATCACTATGTATGGATTTTTTTACCACTGTACAGTATTGTAATATGCTTTCTATTTTACTGTACTGTATTGTTTGAAACAGACAAATACTGTAACTTAAGAGATGGGAACCAATCAACTGTATTTTTCTTATTTTTTAAGGGAAAAACTGACAGATTTCTCTAACAATTCAGTTCGCGATCCGTTTTCTGAACAAAATGTGTTCAAGAACCGAGGTAGCACTGTATTTACTCGAGAATTTCTAAAACTAGTTTATACAGAAAACTTTATGGAGGTAAAATATTACTTTATCATTTACAAAATAAGTTGGCCTCTTTCTTTGCGAATTTTAGTGTAATCTAAATACATTAAATAGAAGAAGTCACATTATATTTAGTTCCTTGTAAATATCAAGTGCAATTTTACTCCGATTTCTGTATTTAAAAAAAGACTTTATACTTATACGATATAAAATCTATTTAAGACATTTTTTCTGTTGAATTCCGAAATAAAATTTATTTTCTAATAAGATTACCAAAATACCTAATATGCATTGAAAGAAAAAACAATCATACCACATACATAAATTACTGTTTAACACATTGAAGGAGAACCAGGGCTGTATTGGAGGGTATACGACGTATACCCTCGGATTTACTTTAAGAAGCACCGTACACCTTCTGTTTCTCAAACAAAGCTATTCTTTAGCGTATACGCTCTGCCTTTAGCATATAGCATTTTTTTACGATTACAGCACTGATGAGAATATTTAGTTTTACAAATTGATTTATGCATATTTCTTTAATACCTTGCGTCAAGTTACATGTTGTGTTTATGAATTTTAAGGTAACGTTGGATTGAATAATATTTTTTGCTCAAAACCTTGTAATACAGTAAACGATAAAAGTGACGTTTTACAAAATAATTTGTGTTAGTTATATGATGTCTGTGTGCATAAATTTCAGTTTACATGGAAAAATTAGATAATTTTTTTTTTAACTATGATTCTTAAGATACAAATAGAAAATTTATCATAAAATTATAAATTATTTTGCTAGATATAAGTTAAATTTTGTGTTATTTATAAAAGTAGTGTTTTACCCAATCATTCATTTCAATTTTTAATTCAACAGCTATATGAAATTTGATCTTTTATTGTAAATGAATATTGTTAACGTAAAAAGATGTCCAATTTCATATTTTTTAAATCGATTGTTCTCTTCCATACCCTGAAGTTTAAATGAAAATAAGATATTAGCATATAGTTATGACAAACATAAAATATATGCGAAGTAATAATTTAGACTTACCTTAATAATACATACCTTTAAGAATATTAATCCGTTAAAAAAATAATGAAATCTTACCTCCAGTGTAAAAACGTCACTTTTAACCATTTACTCCAGCATAAAGTTAATGAAAGAATATAATAAATTAAAAAATATATATCGTCAACCCAGAGCAACAGAGACAATAAAAATTTTCAATATTAAGACATTTTATTCGAAGTTTTATATTTTATATTTTCTCTAATAAGTATAATCGATAGAAAATTAAATGTTTTTATCCTGATATAGATAAGAGATTGTAGACATATGTAATTTATTTTATTAATTTCTACAATCATCTAAATTATGAAATCTGATCCATATCAGTTAAATTTCAATCAATTTTGCAATTGTTTTAAAAAAATAGCAAATTTAACTTTTAAAGTAATCAATGTTAGACAAAAAGAGAAACCATCATTAATGGTTCATAAATGCAAGATATTTTAAGAATAAAAGAACATCTCACGTGGAGGTCATTGATTAGTTTGAAGTACCATAGGTTCACAGTGAACCAAAGAAACAAGATATTCTCTAACTAATAAAATAGCACCTTTTTTAAAAGTTTAAGAGTGCATTTAAAGAGTTAGCAGCAATTGACAAGTTTACAAATACTTTTAGTACACTCATGAATAGAAGCTGGTCTTGCTTTTAATTGTTCGTTTCCACCTAGAAAAATTATTCTCTCTTCAGAATTATACTTATTATTTCAATTTCCTTTGAAGTAAGGTATTTGCACTCGTCTCACTACTGCTCTGCAGCGACGGTATAAAATTTTAACTTACCAGAAAAAATTCTTTAGTCTTTATATTCTCAAGAATTAGAAAATAACTGGTCTATTTCCTTCTCCAGATCTGACAATGTCTTTCTGATCCAAGAAATAAAATTTCTGTATAGTCAAGTGTTTATCCGTAAAAAAAAAAAAACATGCAAAATCTTATGTTCGTCTTAGCACAGATGAAATTATTTTGACCACGTATATGTACGCGCTGCTGAATCTCAGTATACAGAATCACTCGAGCAGAATAAATCAAAGAGAAAGTATTTTAAAGATATTAAAGTTTTAGTTAAAAAAAATTATTAAAAATTGCGTTTTAACGCAATTTTTTAATGGAATTTTTTCGCTTTATTTAATCGTAGAAAAATATTATACATTCTGCTATGAAACAAGGCGATCACGAACTCTGCGGTTTAAATATTAAATAGAAATTTTTTGATAAAAAATATTAGTGCCAGACTCTTTGGAAATTCTAAGGAGTGTACACACCTTGTAGATGTGAAGTATACTTTATTAAAATAAGGGACATAAGATGGTTAAAAGGAAAATGAAAGTGGCGCGAATCGAGCAGTCCGACATTCTAGCGCAAACACTGGTAAAAGACTTCAAAATTGCTGATACCTTGAGGCTGAATATTTGATGTCCTGTTTGCTGGAATATACATATATATTTGCTATATTTTCTTAACTTGGGAGATTGGAGTGAGCACTAGTATTACTAAGGAAAAAGAGATTTTTCTTTTTCTACAAGATACGATTTTGTTAATTTTCTCTAGTTCGCTTTCATTTTCCTTTTATGACGCCTCTTATGTCCCGTATTTCAATAAAGTGTACTTTTCATCTACAAACTAGAAAGCGTTTTTACGCTACATTTTATTTTAATTAAAACTTTAATATCTTGAAAACCCTTTGTTTCTTTGAGTTTTTGGCTGGAGTGATTGTGTATACTGAGATTCAGCAACACGTATTTAAACGTGGTCGAAATAATCTCGTTCATGCTAAGAAGAAATAAATGGAAAATATCTCGTCATCCAGGCTACTTTTGCTTGCTTTGTATATTGTTGGAAATGATTTAATACAAGCAAAATTTCTAAGTTTTCTAGCTTAAATGAGTAACTAGAGATGCAAGCTTTTCATTCCAGTTCTAAATATTTGCTTAAATTAGAGGGATTTTATTTGTTTATATACCATCACTACATTCTTGTCCTTTTAATAATGTTCTTCTTCAGATAAATGTTAAAAAAATAACCCTATTTAATCAACCCTGACTTCTAGTTTTTAAATGAGATAAAAAGTTCTTGGAACCATTTAGCCAAACGCTTTTTATTAAAAGACTCATTTAGAGTTACTGAAGACAATATTCTGCCCATCTTTCAAGATATATATGCCTTCTACCTTACAATCATTGCTAATGTAATGAAATTCTTTGGAAGGCTCTTTGCTGTAACATCATAACGGGATTAACGGGAACTCGAATCATTGCATTGCTCAAACTAATTCTTCACACATTCTTCAATATCCGAATATTCTTATTTTTAAAATTTCCTTATTTTCTTTTCTTATTATAAATTCTTTCTATGCTGTTTCTGTCCATTAGGATAACTGAAGCAACATTCAACAACCTCTCACATTTGGCATGCTGAAAGTTTTCAATTTCCTTCTTTTCCCCATATTCTAAAATATCTGTTTTATACACAACTAAAAAGGTCTGCTGAACTCCAAATTTCCAAGTAAAAAAACAACTTCTCTGACTAATTATCATTGAACTTCTTTAATCTATTTTTAACGTTGTTGTATACGATTCTTCAAAACGTAGGTTTCTTTTCAACAGCATGTTTAAAGTTACAGAACAATATAAGTTCCTACAGGTAAACCAAAGAAAATAATTACCCATATCTACAAGAAGCCAATGAATAACAGATGTAAAAGTGCTTAGGACATAGGGATAATATATAACTATGATTCTCTGGGGATAAAAAGAGTGATTTTAATTCACACCTCTCCAGACACTCATTATGAAAAGAAAATTAGAAATTTTTCTCTTTTGATAAAAAAAAAAAAAAAAAAGTAAACATCTTCTAATCGTTTATGCACTTTGGCTGAAGAATATGTAATTTGATAAACCTAGAGTTTCAAAGAATATTTTTCCTTATAGGTATATAAAAAATATACACACCAATTTAATATTGATGAAATAATAGGTAATGTTTTTTCAAGATTTCGAATGTCTCCTTCTGAGTAGGTTCCAGTTATCGAAGTTCGACTACATAGGTCACTTTTCGCTCTACCATCCATTTTTATAACACTAAAATTCTACCAGTTCAATTATTTTAATGTAAAAACAAGTTTTCAAATTACATACTTAGAACTTTGCTTAATGCACAAACTTTTAATTTGCACAAACGTTTATTTTCTTAAAAAGAAAATTAGGATGGGTTTATATGAATAGGATTCCATAGTTATTAATCGGCAAATGTATCTCCAAATCGTTCAATTATTTATAATTTTCTTTATTATTATTTTTTTACTACTGTTTCAGAATTGTTAAAAAAATTTTTTCAATGTTATCATCTTTTAGCAACAAAAGTAATATAAATCCAGTAAGTACAATATTGGCTCAATAGTGGGATAAGATTAGTATGCAATGCTGAGATCCACCATTCACTACTTGTTATCTTACGAACAAAGAACTCTGTTACACTTATTTAAAAAAACATTAATTTTATTAACATTCTAATCTTTTAAAGAGCATCAATCATATGCTTTTTTCACAAAAGCAAAATATATAAGAAATTGACTGATTGCTTGTGAAATAACTTTGTCTAATTATTGATAGATGGCAGCAGTAGCGGTAAAAATTTTAATGTTCAGTTTATGAAACTTGTTACACAAAGTTTAAACCCTCTATTTCTGAAATATGCTGAAGTAAATTGTTTTTGCATATGAGTCAGTCAGTATACTGACTTCAGAGATGTTCATTTTGTTTAAAGAAACGGTCAGAAATAGTTATTTTTTACAATATATTTAATACAGTTAATACGGATAAACTCCCTTCCTATTTTCACGTCATTGTTCATTTGAATCTTGGTTAGGATTAGTTCTAAAAAAAAAGATATGTTTGGTTGTTAAAATTATTTGTTGCTCTCTGGTACAAATTTAGTTATAATAATTAGTTTCGATATAATAATCATTACCTAAACAGTCCTTAAGCGTCAAGACATGATACATTTTATCTTAGTATAAAAATATTTGCAACAATTATTCAAAGGATATTATTTAAATAAAGCAAATAAAATAACATGTTTTGGCAAAAAGAAAAAAAATCCTTCCTTAAAATATATTATAAATAATGCCGGAATTTCTAACAGTAACTTTCATTTCTCTAGCATAAAATGTTTATAATTAGATAATCAACATCATTTTGGAAACGTAAATGTAAATTTAGTCATATTATTAGTTTACAAATGGCGGGCACTGTTAGAAAGGTTTTGTCCCACTAGTGGCCGAGATGTTCTGCTCTTAAAGCTGGTAGACGGGGAGTGCTGCCTTCGAATCCAGTCGCGCCCGACGGCCTAATCGATCGGAGTTTTCGTGGTTTTCTTTGAACCTTGGATTGGTTTTCCTTGCGAAAAGACCCCCCACGGAGGGCACTACCCCCCACTGGTCTTCGTGGTCTTCGTGCAGATAATCGGTCGTCATTATTACGCCAACACCTGTAAAGGTTTTTTTTTTAATAAGATCAATTAATACACTTCAGCACTTTCAATTTTTTAAAAATATATATCGAAATGTGCAGTGTCTTTTATTATACTCAGACATTCAATGAATCGGTTTCTAAACATGTAATCTTTTCCAATAAAAATAGAGATTTGTGCGTGTGTGATTATGTGTGTCTCTGTCTGCTGTTTTCTGAAAAGACTGTAATTCGTAGGGCTACAAGATTTCGCATGAAGATACAAGTATGTCTGAAGATATGTCGCTGAAATCCAATTTTGGATTTTTTAATTAGATTTTCTTCATTTAAATTTTTATGGGATTCCACTTCATGAAATTTTATCATCTTCTTAGAAATACTTAAAATTTCAGGAGACAATTTTTAAAAACGCGCAACTTCGGCATCGGACGTCTACTTTGTGATGGTGAAAATCGTATTTTAATAATTATATTATGTAATGAGTAATCGTGCTTCTAAGTGTTTCCATAGGTTAACATGGGATTTTTGTGATCGGGAAGTTTCAGTGAAGCTGCCCTTTAAGCACTCACAGCCATTATTTCGGTGTTTTTTTTCTAGTCAAGAGAAAAGTTAAACATATGGAGGAAGGAAAGGGGAAAATATGATTAGCTTTCGAATTGCCATTCACCCACTTTTGCTCCTTCTTTTTAACTAGATTCACTGGTGCAGAGGACAGATTACTGAATTTCTGTCGGTAAAATGCAAAATTAATTACAAATAGAATATCAACCCATATTGTGCCTTGGAGAAAGGCATCCGTATCTGAAATGGAATTCAGAAGCAGAAATAAAACACATATCCTCAAAAGTATGATATTTTAATGCAAAAAACTACGTAAATTATACTGGTAATATTTTTTGTAACGCTAGTCTCAGTAAGATTAAAAATTAAAAAATCTTTAATAAACATTTATAGAAGTTGACAATCAAATTTTATATATTTGATATCATAATAATACATTTTAAAATTGTGGACCAGTTGTCTTGACAGTAATGAGGTAAGTACTGTACATAATATGCTACTAAGTTAGATAACAGAAGTAAGTTATTTGAATTGGGTCAAGTTTTGGTCTTTCTGCTAGTAATGATGTGTCTTTCTCTTTAAGAAGGACTTTTGATGGAAAAATGAATAGAATTCTTATTTTCGAACAAGGAAAACTTAAAATCGTGCTATACTATCTCGTTTTGTCTGTAAAAATTGAAGGCTTAAACTGCAGGTTCCAAATTCTGATATTTGTGGTTGGTAGACTAACTACTAAACTCGGTGGCCCATAAGAACTGATAGAAAATATTATATGTTATTAAGTATATTACTAGATGGAGAATTGTCATTAAGTTAAGAAAACGCAAACACTCTTCATCAAAATCTTCAGGTATTTCAGAATTTATAGACATTAGTTTTTACACACATTCATTCATTATTAAAAACTCTACATTTTTTTGTTACGAGATTACATTAAATTTTCATTCAAATTGAATTTTAAATTATTTTAACAAAAGCTACTAAATATCTAATTTAGAACAAACATTAAAAGTTATTGTTAAATGCACAAGACAATGAATATTTTTTCGAAGAATTTCTCGAACAAGAACAAAATTGTAACCTGATGTGCAACCAAATGATCTCACTGTTATTTTCTCCTTAATTCTTCATGCATTCCATTATGTTCAATAGATGGCGACACTAAATTCCTTCAATTTAGGGAATTTGAATTGGGCAATACAGGGACACAAAATTAAGTTTTTTTTTTTTTTCATTTATAAATATTTTCTACTATTTTTTTTTTCTTGAAATGTGTGTACATAATATAGATTACTTTTCATTCCTTCTAAAAAACTAAAATTTAATTTTTAAAAGTTCTGAATTTTAAATTGTAGCGATGTTTAAAACTTGACATACACTGTTAAAAATTTGCAGCAAACTGTCCAGTCATTTGACCGTTTTTATAGAAAACGGTTACATAACCATAATTTAACTCTATTCTGACCATAATATGGACAATAATATGGTCAGTATGGAGTTAAATTACGGTTATGTAACTGTTTCCTACAAAAACGGTCGAATGACTGGACAGTTTGCTGCAAATTTTTAACAGTGTATCTTCTCAACAAATAACTCGTTTTGCACACTTTTTTTTTCATTTTTGAGCACAGAAAAGAATAAAATATAAATTTGTCTTCGGGATTAGAAAAATATTTATTTTAAAAAAAATTTAAAAGAAAAAAAGGCTTTTGTGAACAGTACTTTCGACTGGAAGAATCATTTTTAAACTTTTACTCAAAGCAAAAGATACCGAAGATAATTCAAACAATATATTACTGAAAAACACTATATAAAGTTTCATAAATTTATCTTTTATAGCAATTTATCTCTACACATGAAAGTCACTGTGTATGTGTTCCTTATACAAATCTACAATTTTTGAAAGGTATGTACGAAACTTGATGTAGATTTGTTTTAGAACCAATGCCGTAGCCATCTGGCAAAGGCAGGGGGATTTTGAAATTTTTCTGGCGGGGCTAATTGATGTCTGCTTTTTTCTCTTCCATTTTAATGATAAATAAGACAGACGATGATAAATTAACACAGACAGAAGTAGAGGGCAAATTCACCGTCATAAAATCTTCCATTGCAAAGTATAAAAATTTTAAAATATAATATGGATGCTATTTATTTTTTTTAATTTTTGCATGAGGAAGGACTAAGCCCCACCCCTCTGGTTACGACCCTGCTTAGAACCCGAATGAAATTACTGGCTACATTACAAATTTTAGATCACACTTCATCCCATTTTTCAAGAACATGCCACAATTTATCTTTATACAAATGTATGTTTTTTATTTTAAAAATGCATTTTTTTCCCTGTTGCCATACAGAGAAACTGCGCATGGATAATATTTTTATAAGAAAAATCAGACTCGCAGGCTGTATTTTCGCATTCGAAATTGACATCATTCTGAGAAATGCTGCGCATTTTTCGTATATAAAATTTAAAAAGTTAACTATAAGTTGTTAAAATAACGTAGCACCTCCATTTAAATTTATCTGGAATTCAAGCATCTACTCAAATACAAACATTTCAATTTTAGGGGGAAAAAAATCTAAATATGACGTCACTGTCGATGAAAGAAACAGTACATATATTCAAATTTGAATCCTCACTAACTAGAAAAAATGAAAAGCAAATGACGTCATTTTCATGTAATCATTGTAGATTTAATTTTTATGAGTGAAAGCACAAGTTTCCATTTTAAAAGTATGTTAATCATTAGAGGCATCTTGCTCTTTTGAAATCAGCGTCCATAATCTATAAAGGGGTTTTATTTTCAAGTCATTCAAAAAAGTATTTCAGTAAATACTTTGAGATTTGGATTACTGCAATTTGTTTTCGGTACTGTCCTGAAAACCGTATTTTCTGTTACACACGCCAAAGAAAACGAGCATTCTCATTTGCTGAGGGATTTTAATTATGATTGAGTGAAAATAACGTCATTATTTTCTTATTGTAGTTATAAGATTTATGGGTTCGAATTCACAGAGTTCCGTTTTTGCAATCGCCGTATTTTTATGATAATACATTTTCGATTATTTTACCTGGAAGGCGTGGAAGGTTAACACGGGTAACGCTGGGTAGGGTTTCCTAGTATATAAATATGACAAATCTTCAAAAAATACGTTCTGAGATAAATGGAATTAAATCCTGTAAAACAACGCGACTACCACAGACAGTACAAAGTGTTTTATATTTTGATATAATTATCGTACTTACATGCGGTTTGCATCATTTTATTTTAAAATTCCTTTACACTTTTTAAGCCAAAAAAGCAAAACTAATTTTTTAAACATTTTTGTTTCGCAGATCATCTTCCAGAATACTTTTAAACCAAAAAAGTTGAATTAACTTTTTAAAGATTTTTGCTTCTCAGATCATCTTAAACATGATCTCTTGTATAAGTTTTACATCATTGAAAGTTAATCATAAGCAAAACTCACGACCAGAATATACTATATTACATTGCAAGCAACATCACAAATCTAAAAAAAAATGTCATTTGAAAAGTATTAGTAAATTTAGAATAACTAGAAGAAAATTGAAACGGACAAACACTGATGTTAGTGTAATTGAGTTTCAGCAACTTCTTTTTTTTTTTTTTTAATTTAAAGGGAGATTTCATTTACTGAAAGAAAATAAATGCTTTCAACACATGTACAGTTGAACATGCAATATTGACAAGTAATATTGCCAGTTTCTATTTAAGAAGTATAAAAATAAAGGCTTAGCATGTTTATTTTCATAATATGAATTTCGAAAAATACTAAAAATGAATAAATTACCTGTGATGTTCTGCAAAATCTGTAGATGGTGAAGACAGACTTAGGATAATACGTAGTTAAACAATGTAAATTGAAGGACAAAAACGATATCACGAAAAAAATGGACTTTCAAAATATGTCAGTAAACAAGCATAATTTCCAGGTTCAGGAGAAATTAATTAATAACTTTCTTTAGTGGAGTAGAGAAATCATTCTTCATTCAGATGGAACATAGAAATTCCATATATTGTAGGATACGTTCTATATTAAGCAATGAAAAACGTCAAAACATAGAAAATTTTAACTGTGGAGGTAATGAAGCTTTTCTTTTTCTTTTTTTTTGTGTGTGTGTGTGTGGGGGGGGGGGGGGGGAGAGTTATCTTAGAGAGATTTTTCTTTTTTTGAGAAGGCAAGATTTTTCAAGGTTTTAAAAACAGTAATTATTTTCTTTGTATCCCAAATCCTACAAATGAATAAATAAAATATCTATTGATTTCCTTTCCACAATCTAACATACGCTCAGTAACATCCACAAAATGAAAAAGAAATGTATAAAGCTACAAAACTTCTAGATTGCCTAGGAAAACAAAATAAAAAACGAAAACTACTATTTTTATAAGAGCAATTATAACTAATAAACGCATTTCCTCTTGTAGAGCAGAACGTATACATGCCTGTAAGGTTAAAATACACTGACGCGACGGAATGTGGGACCTTTTTCGGCTTGTTTGATGTGGTCATTCTTTTGTCGTGCGACAAGAGAACGCGGTCGTATTGGATGAGGGGTTTTGATATGTTTATAAGCTCCCCTGGGGAGAATTTCTTTTGTTAATTTTATGCGCTATGTTTGAAGAGCAATAAAATAGATCACAGGACACCTCAGAGACCTTGGAAAAGAAAGCCTAAAAGTCCATTTAGATCACATTCTGAGACGGCGGCTCTTTTCTCGGCTTCTTTGATGTGTGTAATCTTTGTCGGACTGCAAGAGAGGAATATCCTTTACACGTTTATCACCTCTTATCACCTCCTGAGGGGAATTTCTTTTGTTGATTTTGTGCACTTTACTTCCAAAACTTTGAAGCGCAATAAAAAAGCTCACAACTGACCACAGAGCTTTTGGAAAAGAAATCTCAGAGAAATAATTTATGACTTCTCGTCACATAATGTGATCTGAATGGACCTTAAAGAAACAATTTATGACTTTTGTGTCGCAGGATTTGGTCTGTGTGCAACCTTGGGATAAGAACGAGTCATTTGCGCAACTGCAAACTGTTTCTTTAATACGTGATTCAGCTAACTGTGCAGTGATTCAATTGTGCGCCAGCTTACTGCGTGTAAAACCAGACCTACAGAAAGCTCCGATTTTGTTAGAAAACAGGTATACTTGGTATACAGGTATACAGGTATACTTGCTAATAGAATGTGTTTAGAAATAAAATATTTACCGTAATATACTTATGAATTACAAAATGTCATTTTTTTCATCATTATGCAAATTTAATTACAAAAAATACTATACATCAATACAGATAAAATTATTTTGTATTTCTAAAAATAGCTTTGAAATGTCTTACGTTAATTTTTTTACAATTTTTGCGTTCATGACCTTTTAACTGAAGTTCTAAATGTCATGTTACTCAGATTGGAGATATTTCGACTGCATTTATTTTGACGATTTAAAAAATAATATTTATATAAGCATTCTTAAAAGAATGACAGATTTGCCAGACATTTTGTACCTTTAAAAAAATTAAATGTAAATATTGTTTTACCTCTTTTGAAAAAACTAATTAAAAGATTCTTTTGACATACTTGTTTAATGCTTTAATGCATGCTTCTATAAAACTAAATAAATTTTCCAATACACACAACTATTTTCACGTTACATCTATGAATATAAAATAGCTAATTGCGCTACTTGCTTTTTTACGAATAGTAAATCTGTTTCATGTTTTTTCCCATCTCATTTTCTATTCACAAACAAGCAGTTAGCGACGAAGAAGCTTATATGAAGCATATAATTCTAGCAGAATAATTTTAAGAAAAGTAGGCTCTTTTTGATTTTAAATTCCTTTATAAAAATGCTGGAATTGTTAATAAAGATAATTAGATTAGATATCATCCTAATTTAGTAATGATGTCGAAAAATTACTTAGTCATTCAAAAGAATTTCGACAAAACATAATTTTTTTTTGTTGCCGCACCATTTTTGATTTTTACCATACTTTGTATGTGGAAACCTATATAGAAAATAGACTAAAATCCATTTTCAAAACAATGGATGGGGTTCGTAGAGTGCGCAATTTTGAACATTTTTACAAAATTCAAATAGGTTTTTAAAATCTTGCATAATTTTTTAACTTAGAGATAAATGGAATTAAGAGAAGATCTGAAATTTGCACACTTGTTTCTATCAGATCACATAATTTTTGTGGATTTATCTTTTTTTTTTACATTGAGTACTTTAAAACTACTGAAATATTGGTTAAAATGACATTTTTTGAAAAAAAAAAAACTTCTCATGAAGGGAAAGAGATCACCGTATAAACATTTTATATGTGATATTGCTACTTCCAAGCATGCCCAGGAAAATTAAGCAGGCTATTCTCGTTTCCCTCCTGAAAACAATTTAAATTTTGAAAATCCCCAAAAATATGTATTTTTGACAGCTTGTAACTTAAAACGGACAAGCGGTATTTATAAGCGATATAGCAAAAAATACCTCTTTCTGTAATGTCTATAATGTGCAAGTATCATTCTTGCCTTCTAACTAGTCTGTTAGATATAGGGTCTTGTAATTGGAGAAATAAGAGTGAGCCATGAAGGGAAAAAACATTTAGGAACAAAATGCATTAAATTAAATAATTTTTTAATATGTTTAAAGAAATATTCCTAAGATATACTCTACATTTGGGCTATAATTAAAAGTTCAAGAGACAGAAGAATGTTAACAACGGATTTGAATTCTGTATTATTATATAGAATAGACCAAATTACTACAGTTCAGTTATATCCTTATGTTCACACCATAAGAGTCCGTGAAAACAAATATTTTCCTTATATATTAATTAGTCATTTTTGTGTCAATAAAGTGCTTCAAAAGGAAAACCTCACGATTGTATGGACATAAGGGATATAATTGTGGTAACTTCGCGTATCCAAGTGTCTAATACATAGGAATCAAACCTGTTAAGAAATTCTTCTGTCTCTTGCAATTTTAAATATAATTAAAAAATACAGTTGATTCCAGGTATATTTCTTTAAATAAACATAGAAAAATTATTTAATAATGTGTGTTTTGTTACTAAATTCCTGTTAAGAAATTCTTCTGTCTCTTGAAATTTTAAATATAATTAAAAAATACAGTTGATTCCAGGTATATTTCTTTAAATAAACATAGAAAAATTATTTAATAATGTGTGTTTTGTTACTAAATTCTCCTTTTACTTTGTAGCAGACTCTTATTTCTTCAATTTCAAGAGTATATCTATCACAGACTAGTTAGAAGGCAAGAATTACACTTACAGATTAGCATCATTATATGGAGAGCCTTTCCTTGCAAATTCGCTTGTGCATACCACTTGTTCCTTTTGAGTTAGAAGAAGTCAAAAATGCAGATTTCCAAAATTTAAAAATATTTAAATTGTTATAATTGAGAAGGGAAATGAAATAATGCTCTTATTTTTTCCGGGCATGCTTGGAAATAGCAATAACACTTATAAGAAGTCCAGACTGTTATTTCTTTCCCTTCATGAGATATATTTCTTCAAAACTGACATTTTGATCAATATTTCAGTAGTTTTAAAGTACTCAAATCTTTTAAAACAGAGATAAATCCACAACATTTATATATGATATGATAGAAAAAGTGTGTGCATTTCAGATCTCTTTAACATTTTTTTGTTTATCCCTATTAGTTAAAAAAATATACAAGATCTTATAAACCCTTTAATTTTATAAAAACATACAAAATCGCACTCTAGGATCCCCTCTAGTCAAAAAGATTTTTAAGATAGACTATTTTGCAAAATGATTTTATCTTTTTTTTATTTATACGTTTCCACAAACAAAATATGGGGAAAATCGAGAATGGGCCAGCAATTCCTTGTCTGTCGAAATTTTGTGGAATAATCCAATACTGTTTTCCAAAGAATATAGTTTTATCTTTACATTTCAATAAGATACAGGACAAGTCAAAATGATTGTCCCGATTACAAGTGACAATAACTTCGTGGTAAGCAATCGTCGAAAAAAAAAAAAAAAAAAAAACGCTTCAAGCCCAAAACATTACAGAAGGAAGCTGAAAGTTTTGTCTATGTACTTCATAACTGTTGTCATGTGGTTCTTATTGGTCAAACAGAAAAGATCCAAATGGTAGTCTCTTTCACGCCAGATATTGTGAATGTATTGTACATTGTTGTTACTGCTTTGTAACTCTCAGTCGGACGCAGCTGTCCTGAGAGGCCTTATTTAAATTTATATATATATATATATATATATATATATATATATATATATATATATATATATATATTACTTTATTTGAGGTTAACAAATTTGGTCTTTCGTGCTTTGCTTAAACCAGTGAACAAACTGAAGGTGCGCATAGAGAATTCGCCGACATCAGTGTCTATACGAGCATGCTTCACAATATCTGCCATGAAATGATCTTTTATATGGGTATTTTTCATGTGACTAAAATGTGTCAAAAGAACAGTTATGAAGTACGCAAACAAAACTTTGAGTTTCCTTCTGTATTGCTTTTAAAGCACCTCTCCTGATCATAGCTTACAACGAAATTACCGTTATTTATAATCAAAGCAATCATTGAGTGTTTTTACTTTAGAGGAAAATTTTAATCCCAGTTCTACGAGATTCTCGCTGATTAACCCTTTCAGGGGCAGTGGTATGTTTATGAAACCACTTAAGTTTAATTTCCAAACGCCACAGTGGCACCAGAATTTTGCTAAAATCTTTCCCATTTAATATGTATATGAAATATAGCCTTTCTCTTATTTCCAAATAAATGTTTTCGTAAATTCCGGCGCCAGTCATTTATTTCAACATTTTAGTACTGAAAGTACATTGTCCCTGAAAGGGTTAAAGGAAAATATTAAGTTTTTCTGACGTAAATTAAGACGCGTCAACGATCCTCGCAGATCGCGAAGTCTTGCGTTAACTCAAGGAGAAATTATTTTACAGAAATACTTATTACACAGCACACTATTTTGAATACTTAGTTTCCATAATCAGAAAATACCAACGCCGTACATTGTCAAACAACTGTATTTAAAAATTTTAAGTTTTATTATTATTTTTAATTTATAATTAAAAAATCTTTTCTTAATTACTATTATTGCATAAAACATATTTAAAAATTTATAAATCATTGTTCGAAAACTTACTTCGTCAATATGAGGCTTTAATTTTATAATGGTAATAATTGAAATTTGGGAAATGTATCAAATTTAATAAGTAATTATGCAACGAAATTTCTCATGGGCTAACATGAACAGTCATGATCTGTAAGGATCGATGGCACGTTCACTTAACACGTTGACCGCCTCACGAATCTATATGGTATCATGCGTGACTTCCATTCCGCGCACCGTGAGACCATACGGTCTAATGCGTAGAGTGCCATAGATTCGTCTCTGATTGCTTCGTAGCGCCATCTGTCGGACAATTGACTGAAGTACGTGCTTCAAGACTGCCACAGGGTAGTTTGGGAAATTTCTAAAAAGTAATAAATTTCAGGCTGGGTGGTCAACGTGTTAATTTGTCGTTATAAATAACCGAAAAACGAATGTTTCTATTACAAACATTTTTATAGAAGAAAAAATTGTTATACTGACCTGTTCATGGATTTCTGAAACTACAACAAAGCCATTGCTATCCAGCAGCCAACAATCCATTTGCTAACGGCAAACAATTAAAAAAATGTTAGTTTTTAATAATGTAATTCTTTAGTATGCATTGTATAATCCTATATATAGTCTATCATAATGAAAGAAAATTTAGTCAGAAATCGAATAGAGAAATTAAAAACAAGCAAATAGGATAATAGTAGTTTAGGGGACTCTTTAGTCACGCGAAGACGCTCGCTCGCTAATATTAAACTTATGGGTATGGGTTCTTTTCAAATTCCTCGTTTGAATTTAAATATTTAAATAAGTTTTTTCTTGCATAGAATAGATGAAGCCGATGCGGCTGTTTTTAAATTTTTTGATTTTGGTTGCAATTTTTTTTTATAAAGGTACTTTTACTTTCGGAACCGAAAAATTCGAAAAGAACCTGTCCATAGGTTTAACGTTAGCGAGCGAGCGTCTTCGCGTGACTGAAGAGTCCCCTTAATAACAAATTTCAGGATATAATTATAAGCATGTAACATAGAAAAGAAAACAGAGCTCAAAATTTTCAACAGCAGAATTTAAAATAAGTAAGGTGATTAGTTTCATTTACAAAAATATAAATTAGAAATTATCAAAGATATACGTGATAAAGTTTAATATTAAGTCTTATTAAAAGACCGTTACAGAGATTAAGATTTTTTTCAATTTTCTAAAGATGAAAGAACCTATAATCATCTATATTATATCGCTTTCCGAATCATGTTTCGATTAAGAATATTTTTTAGAAATGAGCGATAATTATTAAGAATTTATAACATGTTTCAGTATAGAATATTGTATTACTGAATATTTGAAGCAGTAGAGATAAGCCTAGAATATTTTCTTTAATGGGATGGTGGACATTTAAATTAAGAATTTTCTGTTTAAAATCGCTAAACTATTACTTGCATAAAACAAACATTACGTGCATAATTCCTATTTTTTAAATCAAATGTAAACGTTTTTTAAAAGTATGAAGACTTTTTTTTTAAGAACCAAAATTGAATCAGAAATTCATATTATAAACTGTTCGATGCTATTTTTGAATGATTAAAACTAATGATTATATTCAACTCCTAAATATACACATACGGGTTTTTGTTTTAAGTTACATAATCTATTACTGGATTTATAGAAATATTTTCTACAAACTGAACAAAATTCCTCCATTTTGTATTTAAATTTTGAATTTGATAATTATAATTTTGGTAATTATTCTTTGTTTTTCATACGTACGCCCATTTGTTTAAAAAATTAAGCCATTAACATGCTTCAGAAATTTGAGAGGGATTAGAGGAAATAATTTACGTGGGGCACTTTAATTATTAGTTACAACTGAGATCGACAATTAAACTCCAAAATGGAAAGAAAATTCGTTTTGGAAAGTTTTTGAGCGTACTAATTCTAGTTGGAATAAAAAAGTACATCTTCCAATATTAATATCTCAAAAATAACTTTTTATCTGTATAATTGATTAATAATTCAAAAACAATTCAAAATTTGTTTACACATTCTGCTTGGGCTGTTACGTTACTATGTATTGAAAAAAAAAAGTAATTTATTTTGTCTGCTATCTCTATATAACCGAAGTTTCTCTTTAAAATTAATTGCCTTCAATTCGCAATAAATTATATTTCACTAACCATCGATACAAAACGGTTGACATGTTTTATCTGCAATGATTTTTTCCCTCACATGTTCAGCTTTAATGCGTAAAAAAAGAATATAATGTAGTTGTTGAACCTTTAAAAGTTAAAATCAACTTTAATATGTAGATGATCTCCTACGATAAATTAAATCATACAAATTTATGAAGAAAATGCGAATTAAAACTATATATTCTTTTAATTTCTTGCATCAATTGGAGCTAAAGCTATAACCTCCGTTCATGTTTTTCTTTTTTGCATTCTCTGAATATCGTTAGGGAATCTTCGGCTTTCTGAGTAGTTGTTGTTGTCGTCGTGTCCATGGATATGAAAAAAGTCAATAAATAAAGGATCAGATATGGTCAAAGGTCCAGAGGACCACTGCCGCCAGCCCTGGTGATTCAGGACTGTAAAGGATCTCTTGAAGTGGATCCATTAACGGTAACCAGCCGAGTTTTAAGATATCTGCGGTAATGGATGGGCACTCGAAGATGTGTCTCGGTGTGAGCTGAGTTTCTGGGCAGTTCCTGCACATGATATAGGTTCTTGTCCCATCAGGAAGGATCTTCATTCCTTTATAGTGATTTGTTCTTAACCTAGCCAGTGTAGTTGCTACATTTCTAGGGCAATCAAAGTCAGTGATTAAAGGCTTCCTAGAGGGCTGATTAAAAAGTCTACATCTGGCCACTGCATTTGCATCTGCAAGTGTGATGGTGGAACTAGGTTGGTCAAGATTTCGTGCCTCTTTGGCTAAAGCATCCGCACACTCATTTCCCTCGATGTTTACATGTGCAGGTATCCATTGCAGCACACAAGATTTCCTCTTGTAACACAGCTGATCAAGTAAGTCATTTATAGAGGAGGTGATGTTTGTGTCTCCGTTTCCAATGGCCTCTAAGGCTGATTTAGAGTCTGAGAAAACAACAAGTCCTTCAGCAAGATCCATAGCATGAGAATTAGTCAGGTAATAAGTTAGGGCTTCTTTGATTGCCAAAAGTTCGCTGGTGAAGTTGGAGGCAATCAAATCTGTGTTAATTTTAAGATTGACTTTTTCACCACTTGGAAGAATGAAGAGGATGCCTGCTCCACCTCTGTTGAGGGATTTATCTGAGGAACCGTCGGTGAAAAAAACTGCCAGGTTCTCCTGGGAGAGCTTTTCTATAGTTTCAAGACCCTTTTGTCTGAGTATTATGGGGTCCTCTTTTTTAGAGCAGGGTTGAAGCAAGTTCAGATTAATCTTAGTGTTCGCCGGTGGTGTTCTTGGAAAGAGAGGTTCCAGAAGGAAATCCAGGGATGAATGTTCCAGTTGGGTCAGTCTTCTAATATCTCTGTCCAGCTGGAGAGTTGAAGATCTTTTAAGTCTGGTTGAGCATTTCCAATCATTAAAAAGTCTGGTAGCGATATGATCATTGCTATTGCAGCGAAGTCTATTGGTGAACTTGATGGTGGCTAGGTTGCGTCTACTCTCTAAAGGGGGTAGGCCACATTCCTGTTCCGCCTATTTCATTGTTAGTTGATGAGACGGCACCTATAATAATCCCTCGGGGGAGCCTGTAACCCCTAGAGGGCGCGTCCCCGGGTGGCGGATTGGGGAATGCCTTCCAATGGTTACCATTGGGTGGTAGGAGGGAAATAAAATACCTCCCGCGGACCAACAGGTAGAAGTCCAAACTCTCTGAGGCAATGGCAAACCCCTTTCTATGGATAGTGCAATATTCTGAGTAGTTAACGTCGATATGTATTAAAATTGCAGGTTCCCAGTCAGTAAATACGATTGATTACTAAACGAATACTCTAGAACCGTATACTTAAATTCTTTACATGCAGAAACGAATATATTCCAAGTAATCAGAGGTATAACAAATAAATCAAGAGAACAGCGTGATAAAATTCCGCAAAGAAAAAATAACACTGAGTCACACTTCAGATTCAAATATATGTCGCTTTTCACTCAACGGACTCTCTATAGAGATCGGTCTTACTTAAATAGCCTCAGCTGATGATGACTTTATATGGCTTTTCTCATGTTTTCCAGATAATTCGGACTTCATCCTAGAGGAGGCATAATTTCTAGATTAGTATTTGGAGATCAAAATGATCTGAAAATTCATCAAATTCGCCATCACGGTCGACTTGTCAATAGTACAGTATATGGGCTTTCCAGTTCATATGTATCTTCTCCCTTTTTTTAACCTTTAAACACAATTTTCCCTTTATTTAAGGAATTTTTTAACCTTGATCCTCTCTTGTAGAACTGCACGTCCCGGAATATTTATTTATGGGAATTCATCAGTAATGTGATATGGCGTTAGCCGACTTACGCGAATCAGTCGGCTTTTAATTTACCAATGGTAATTTCTGAATTCTAATGACATAAAATAGTCTCCTCATTATAGTGCAAGGCCTTTCACTGTTTTGCTGTAGTTTCGGACACAACCCTTAATGGCTTCAAATGGTCTTCTTTTGTCCTGATATCAAACCATGTATTCACTTGATCGCTGAAGAGATTGATCTCTGACGAACTGGTGGATACTTTCCAAACGGGCCTACAAATTACCAATACAAATTATTATGGTATATGGAAATGTCTGCCTGTCTCGTGTACGAGTGTGAGTGGCACAAAAGATTCAGCGAGGGCCGTAAGAATTTTGAAGATGATAAACGCTTTGGAAGACCTTGCAGTTCAAGAACTGAATAAAACGGTTATCAAAAGGTGTAATTTTCGCAGTATGGGTTTCAGAAGGAACAACAGTTATCCAAGATTATTACAAAGAAGTTTTCAAAAAGTTGAGAGAAAGAGTCAGAAAGAAATGGTCACAAATGTGGAAAAATGGTTTCATTCTTCACCAGGACAATACGTGCCTGTTCACACAAAACTTTCTGTGAAGTAGTTTCTGACCTACAATCACATTACTATACTTGAACATACTCCATATTCTCCCGATTAGACACATTGTGAATTTTATCTTTTCCCAAAATTTAAATCGGTTCTTAAAAGGGACACATTTCGAGTCAGTTGATACTGTAAAGAACAAAACGGCAGATATGTTACAACGTATCTGCATACATGCACTGCGCAAAAATTGATTTCCTGCATGCCTTCAACTAGTAGAAAGCAAAGACTACAGCGATGTAATAGTGCAAATGGAGAGAATATTTAAGGAGACAAGCATTGCATTTGTAATATAAATAAATAAGGGTGAGCTATTTAATCAGTTTCGTTATTTAATAGATATACCTACATTCGTTGGGTGGTAAAGTCATGTCATTCGTCTGACTAAATAAAATATCCCAGGAAGAAGGATGCGTCTGCCGTATAAGATGGCAGACCACCCAGTTGTTTCACACATCGCACTTTTCTACGTGAGAAGGAACAACGGTAGATGGGAAACCCAACCTGTCTGATTTTTCGAAACAGACGTGATTTAGAACTGTTCAATAAAATTTCTCCACCATTTCAACAGATTACGGATACCAGGCTGAAGTCCGAGTTTTCTGTATTACGAGGTATATGTAAAGTTCTGTAAATAACGCAGAAATGAAATCCGTGCCTTGATCTGAGTGAAGTGTCATGGGAATTCCAAAAGGTAATACCTAATTCTGCACTACAGCCGCAATTGATGTTTCCTGATCTGATATGGTATAGCTTCAGGCCACAAACTTGGATGCACGATTTTTTTAGAAGCCCACGCTAAAAGTCCTAATGTCCTGAGCAATCTTCTTGGAAAGTATGCCTAAGTTTTACCGCTGCAATCCTCTATCAATTGGTCCTTTTCGTGTTCTGCAAGGATGACACTATTCGCTTTATTCTTTGAACTAACTTTGAAGTTGATCCCAATAGAAACGTTCTTGTCTTTTACTTAGAGTCTTCATGACTTCGAAATGGTATTCCCTGAGATTGTAGTTAAATCATGTAGAAAACTCTCGGGAGAATCAACTGTCATCGAAACGATTTTATCATCATTGTTCCCCCCCCCTCCCTATGGTATAATACTCCATCATTCTAAAAAAGGACTAAAGAATATCACAGGGCTTTAATACTGTTCTGTTGCTGGAATGTATGGGGTTATTACTTGTGAGAATTTAGTTTTCTCTCAGAAAACGGGTTTTACGTCCGGATAATCTAGCTGTGTTTTTTGGAATTCGTGTGAAGACTAAAAATCTACGGTCGTTGAAGTGTTCACATTTGCTTGATTCTATTTCTTCACCAAATTTCTTTTCAGAATTCATGCAGTGTTTACATTTCACAGGACAATGCGGCATAGAGAGAGCGTCTGCGGCTTTGTAAGTTGTTTCTTTGCGATGGCTATCGATATAACTTTCATTTTCTTTGACACTGACCGATGAAATCTACGTACTCATTTTTGGCAGCCAGGCGTTCCGTCTGTAAATGCGTAACTGCCAACTACTATGTTGTTTTAAATCAAATAAATATACTTTGAATCAGAAAATTTATTTAATAAAATGTTTGATGAATTTATTTAAGTAAATGTAGTAGATATTTTATTTTATTCATTAAGGAATATAACTGGTTCAAATATGTTTATTTGATTTTAAAAAAATCGCAGAAGTTGGCAGTCATGTAAACGTCCCGTTTAATTATATTTAAAGCGTGTAACATCGGAGTTGCGACAAGTCTGTTTTCTCGAGTATTATTCAAAACACCTTCCAAATTCTAAAGAAAGTTTGCATGATCTTCTCTAAATTTGACTCTGTTTATCACTTCTGCTGTCTTTATGTGTTCAGAAGGTATGGAGAATGATTTAGCAGCTTCGTGCTTTATGTTACGTGCTAGTGCGCTTTTAAGGACATTTAGTTCATTAAACATGTCAAATGTTGTGTATAAAGTCTTTAATTGTTTCGATAAAATACTGACTTTAACCGATCGATGTTCAGATAAGTCTGAGTAGACCAAATTAAAAAATCCCAAACATTCAGACTTTCGTTCGTTCTGTGTCTTAAATTCTGTCCAATAAAAATGTATCAGATGATCAGCTCCAAATAGACATTCCAATACCTTTCTCAAGAGTGGTCAAGTCAGTTATCTACAGGAATTCCTTGAAGAACATCTGCTGCTAGCTCCTTGAGAACAGCCACTAGCTGTCGTTGCTTTTACTGTATCGGTGCATCGATTTGTAGCACTAACTATGTCAAATTGTGACGTGAAAACAGTTGTTAACGGCTATTAATGTTAATAACAAATGTGAACAGCATTACATGTGGACAAATAAAGTCAGTTTCGGTGTTTAATCCCTTAGCGACGAAAATCCCGTATACTTCTTTTAATTTTAGGGCACCCCTGATGGTGTATGGGTCTTTGTGAATAGTAATTTTCGAATTATTTAATCGCTGTTATTATGTGATTAAATAAGTTGAAAATTACTGATCGAAAAAAAGAGGTTCACAGATTTTTTGCATCTATTAATGGACTTTCAGTTTAATTGCCAAACTTGAAGGCCACATTTTAGGTTTTCTGTGCATAAAGTAGATTCATGATAAAAAGGCAGATTCTCAGTCGATGACTGTCGAATGTTTAGCAGAAACAGGACGTACGGACTACAAACCGTATCACAAACAAAAATACCATGCAACAAAGCACCAAAATCGGCAAATCACAAATAACGCCGACTTACATTTCGCATTCAAGTATATGTCACCTGTCATTCAATTAAAACAATTCTACTAATTTTTATTCTAGAGTTTTAAATTTGCGAAATTTCTAGATAAATACTTTGCGACGAAAATGGTCTGAAAAGTCACCAAATTCGTCCCTAAGGTCAATCGGTCAATAGCGCAGTATTTGGACCTTCCCGTTCCTATGCAGCTTTTTCTTTATATCTTTGGACATATTTTTCCGTATATTTGAGGATTTTTTTTTACATTATTGATTAAATAGTAATGTTGGAAAATGAAGCATACATTTATTTAATTATTTATCTAAATGAACTCAGTTTTCTTTCACGGTTATGGTGTAACTAAGAGTGAGATATATCACATAAGACCTGACGTTGCCTTTACATTTTTGAAATGATGGTAGTATTCAATGAAAAGTAGTGTTTCATAGAAAAATTATCTGTAACATTTCAGCATATTATAAATAACTACAATATAGCTCCAGTCAATCACTATCCTGTATGTGCATAATTTTAATAATAGGTTTAGCCCACATCCCATTTTTGCCGAAATACATGCAAGTTTTTAGGCATTTCAATATATTTTATCAGATACACATATTTTGCTTTTTAGGACAATTCCAAGACAGTTAAATATATTTCTACATCAGGTTAAACAAAAAAATAATACTTACATCGTCTGTACATTTGTATTTGCAAGCTGTCATGCACTGGAAAAGAAAAAAAAAGAATAATATGAACAATTATTCTTGCTTCAGTAGTTTCATTATCTAATAAAATACATGCACTTATAATAATAGAAAAAATGTTAAAATCATTTGGCAGCAACTGAAAATCTTCAGTTACATTATCAAATACCTATTGGCTAAAAATATTATTTTAATTGCTTTACGATAGACTATTTTTTTTTACGTAACTATTACTAAAAGAAAAAGAAAAGTGTTAATAGTCTTAAAAATTGAAACACTTGTAACACTTTAGTTTCAATTCAGTCGAAATACAAGTTAATTATGTATTTTTTAAATTAAAAGAATCTTCTCTAAAATTATTTCAAACACACTTCGGTCCATTTTGAAAAAAATAATGATGATAATTGAGAGCTGTTTGGAATTAAAATAAAAAATACGATATGATCGAAATAAGCTTAAGAATGAGATATTTCTACTAAAACAATGCTTAAGCTTGGCACGGCAGCTAAGGGTTTGAAAAGTAAAAATTGAGATAATAAAATTGAGATAATAAAGTACAAGCTTTTTGAATATCCGCTAAAGTATTAAAAGAAACAACTCGTTTTGAAAAAAGGAATTCTTCATGCTAAAGTACTGCAACAAGAGCAGAACAGCATACACAGATGATCTAAATACAGATTTAAATTTAATCTAAGAAATAAAGTTATAAATAATAATAACCATAAGGGTTTCCTGAATAAATATGAGACTTATCGTAGTGCCTTTACTTACATTAAGAGAGCTTTGTATTTGTGCTAATAATTTTCTCTGTATGTATGGAAGCGTACTGTAGTATGCTGTTTGCAAGCCGCAAACAACTTGGAAAATTAAGATCATTGTTAAAATTCGTAGTGTTGATGAATTATTTGACACTGTTTGGACATTAATTGTACAATTTTAACGAATAATACATAAGAGTCGTCTAAATGAAAGTGAGACTGCCGAAAGTGCACCCGCGTTTGAAGACGCAGAACGTTATACGGAAATACAGGTCTGAGTGTGACGAAGGTAGGCGTTATCAGCTGAACGTGGTAGCTGGCTGTGAGCCAGCGAAGAAGCAAGATGACTGTAGTTGTTCGTATCCCAAGGATGTCTCCAAACATTCTCAACTCTACCTGCACCACCTTAGAGAAACCGAAAACAGCAATTAAGAATAGTCGAAGTAGTATTCAGTCCAAAGAAGTTATTCTTCTGCATGTTAATGCACACCTTCAAGTGGCTACCATGTACAAAGATTTGTAGCCGCGATTTCGATGGGAAGTCCTGGAACATCCCGTATAGCTCTGACCTCTTATCATGCAGTTTCCATATTTTTGCATCACTCACTCTTTACGAACAATGAGATCCGGGCCACAGTTGAAGAAAGGTTCCACACCCAGCACCGAATTTTCTTTGCTCAAGGTCATGCACAATCTCTTGGACCCATGGGACGCCTGTTACAACCCTTCAAAGTTGAATAGGTATCTGTTACAACCTTCAATGTAGCCATTATTTTCCGTATATAGCAGTCTTTATTCTGTATACAAAACACATCGATACCATTAAACCATTTGTCAAACTAACACTAGTCTCTCTTTTCTTTGGGCGATATATTTGTGTAGCCGATATTTATAATTTGATAACGAATACATATGGGCACTAACAGGAAAATAATACAGGCCCGCATGTGGCAACAGTTCATCTCGCAGTGCTCTCACTGGGAAGTTCTTGATCGCGCTTCCTATACCCTCAAGTACATATAAGAAAAGTTCTGGACAGAAATGAGTTTGGTGATGATTATGACATCAGGAACATCATTAAATACTTGTTCCATAGCCAACCAAGGCCGTTATTGACCCAAGATTTCGACAATCTAGAATACTTTCTGGAATTAAGAAGTCAATTATGAGTAAGGGTTGTGTAGCCTTTATACGACTTATAATTTATGCATGTTCAGATTTTCAAACCAATAAATCATTCCAGAAGAAAGAAGCAACAATCTAAATTAAGTTTGGGCAACCATTATAATTTCATTTCAGTTTTTTAAAAGAGAAATGTAAAAGCTACGAACCTTCTGTTTTTTTTTTAAGAGATTGAAAAGCAGCTGATATATAAGCGTTTAAGATAAGTTGGAACCAAAGAAAGCTTTAGAAATAGTCTAAAAAATGTGAAACGGAACTTTTCAGAATAATTAATAATATTATTTTCATTACATTAAGAAAGAAATTTCCTCGATTAAGAAAGTTAACATGTTTAGTCTGGAAAATCTAGTAATTTAGGAAGTAATATAATCATAGCAAAAAACAAACTTATAAGAAAGTACACAAAAAATTAAAATAAAAATTAACAAAACAATCATAAAAAATAAATATCAAGAGATACAAAATATGCATTAAAGTACTTACCTTAAACAATAAAGAAAACTGTACATGAATAACGAGAAAGAAAAATCACAATGGCAATAAATAATTAAATACCAGAATGAGGGTAACTGCAACAAAATAAATTTAACAAACTGAGGCAAACTCACATTCAATAACAGTTCAAACTTCTTTGAAACAACTTAAAAGTATAGGCTCGAAAACAGAAGCGCTTCAAAAGCAACGCTTTTTAAAAGGACGAATTTTTCAAGATAAACATATGCACAACCATTACATGTATAGAAACAGAAAGGTTTCTGTCATATGTAAAATAAGACAAAATTTTTACTTATGTTTTTTAATTTGTATTTAAGAAGCATGATATTTTAGAAATTTGTACTTTATTAAGTGAGTTTTGAATGAGTGGTTTGCAATTTATTTTACTGAAATATTTATTTTTAAAGCGAAAGAAATCTGACCGAAATAAAAATTTGAATGATGATATTGCTAATATATTTCTATATATTATGTATTCCATATTCCAAATATTTAATATCCATAATTATATAATATCCAATCCTTTGCATATTTAATTAAAAATTATATAAATGTTGCAGAATTTTTTTACGAAACTTTCCGAACTGCAAAAGTTTTTATAAGAATATTTTTGTTCAGACAAGACTCAAATAAAGGTACTTTTCAGAGCATTATTTTGAATTATAGAGAATATTATTTATATTAGATAATTATATTATTTTGAATTTTTCAAGATATAGAGAGAAAAAACCGTTTTATAGCACAATACTATTTTTATTTAATTAAATATAAATGTTGTAAATCTTTAATTTAAATGACAAACTTTTCTAGCGTAAAATAGTTTAATTATTCCATAATATTCCATTTCTGTTTTAACTTTTCAATTTCGTTCATTAGAGCATAGTACAAAAAAATTAGCTTGGGATGAAACTCTAATTAAATCAAATGAAAAAGCATATCTGGAATTACATTGTGACACTATATAATGTACCATGACACTGTTGATATTTGTATTTTGGTAGTTTTGAAGTGAAAAAGTCTTACACGACTATGACGAATCAGAAAAACCAAGAGTTGCTAAAATGTAAGACGAGAGAGATTAAATACTTATGATTCCTAGCAGAAGATATGGTTTTACAAGCAAGGAATCCTGGGATCGAATCTCAAACATACTTAAGTTCCATGGAATGTATTTGTCAAATATTTTTATAGACTTATTTTTCGATGGATAGTGTAGTGACTTTTGAATCGCCAGAAAATTCCATTGACGCAAGTCAAATCCAGCTCTAGGAAACGGAAAAGCCTAAGTTTAATACAGTCTCAGCTATTTCTAAGTGATATTTTTTGCTAAAAAAGGTTAAATTTCACCCATGCCTTTATGTGCGTGGGAACACGATTGTTTTAATGTCACATTCCCCAGACTTTGACATTGTACAATTTCTTCTGTTGCATAATAATGATTTTAATAGAAGCATATATATATATGTTGACATCTTTAAGCGTCCCTCATAAGTTTTGCAAAGCAGTTTCTACATTATGCACTTAACAGACTGGCTGTTTTGGCTGAATTTTTATCTCAGAGTTTTATGAAAGCTTTTTTAGACTTTGGTTGCAGCTTAAAGCTTTTGATGTGCATTTTTTATAATAAAATAGGATGAATGAGTGAAAATTGCATCGATATCTATGTAATTCTCTGTATAAACTCTTCTAAATTCATTGATGTGTCTATAAATTAAATTTTTCGCTGATTTTTACTTTTACAATTGTCTTCACATAAAATGAAAATCTCTACAAAACAAATCTTTAAAAACTCAACAGCAGCTCATATGATTTCAGCGAAGTCACGTTAACACTCTATCTAGTTCTATTCTAACATTATAAAACAAGTCAAGCATATTTACATTCTCCAAAAAGAACATGATGATCTTATATTATGATTGGATACTTAGAACTATCTGTCAATTGTTTTTTTCCAATGACTTATAGATGCTAAGTCAAGAGAAACTGCAGTTCTTTAGGAGAAGTGAGCCAATCCGATCTTTTTTGACTTCTCATATTACTCTGGATTATAAATGTAAGAATTTACCCAGTCTGAAATCTATTTTGTGGACAGTTGTTCTGGAAAATGACATTTGCATTCATATTTAGAGTGCGGATTTTATATTTTAACATATCTGTACTTCAATTATTTTACGTCTATTTAACTAACAAAACTGCTCAATCAAATAGTTTACAGGATCACGCACCCATGAGTGTGCTCCCCAACTCCAGTTTTTGCATCCACGAAGCCTTCTATAAGTTTATATATATGAAGATATTTATTTTTGTATCATGGAATGATCAATGTTAGTTTTGAATGTAAATATAGACGGTTCTCAGTCTTTACAGTTTTCTCTTAAAGCAAAATCTGCGAAACTAATAACTCACTCACACTGAAAAAGACAACTTTCAACATTGGTTCTATACTCTGTATCCTTGGTAGGTACCAAAAACCTTTTTTACCTTTTTTCCATGATAATTTTCTAAATATACAGCTTTCATAAATATATCCAACATCAATACATGTGATAATGTATCTTTATGCAGAGTGCACCTGACGCACGAACATATAAATAAACCTTTTAGTCAAAATATTAGTTGTCATTTAACTTTTAATTATTTTCTATAATACATTATAAAATTAACGTGTTATTGCAAACTTATGTACATATTACTTTCAGTGACACAAGCGTGCGCTTATTTAAATAGTTCAAAAAATGTTTATGTTCAAAATTTAAAATTGTTCTGAGTAATATTTTTAAATAATAAATCGTGTTGTTAAACTGAAAATTTACTCATCAATTAGTATACGACGATGATAATATTAATTTTTTCCGGAGAATACATTTAACACATTCGAAACCAGCGACTCATTATAGGAGTATATTACGAGTAGCCGATAACTGTTATTAAAGCCCTTTGAAATAGCCCATTTTCACACAATTATGACAGCAACAAATGTCAGAATAATATAAATATTTTTCTTATTTCTTTATATATATATTTTTTCAATTTCATCTACTTTTTATTCAAACTACACAAACACTGTAGGATACGGCAGATAATTCTGATTAAGATGCTGATATCGAACGTGTTAAAGAATATAAAGACCTATTATTAAACGTAGAGTAAGCAACGATTTAAAACAAATCAAAATTTAAATAATAAAAACTAAACATTAAAGATGACGAAACATAAATAATTAGAAATAAATAAGAAAACTAAATAAGTAAAGAAAAGAAAAGTGTCATTGGAAATGTTTATATATTTTACAAAAGTAATAAACATTTCCTCTACCATATGCCCTACCGTTCCAGTCGTGTTGAAGAACCTCTCTACAAAAACATCATGTCGAAACTGAACGCCAACAACAGCAACCGGTGCACGTTTCTGGCCTTTGCCTAAAAAGATAGCTTGGCTGGCCGTTACCAGACTCGTGTTTCGAGTACCTAGAAGAATGAAATAATTATATAAAGTCTGAAATTTTCATTATTTTCTAAAAGCTTTTTTAAAACCATTGCGGTCACTGACTGAATGGCTAGTGTGGAACTCAACGCCGGTGGGCTTTAGTTTGATACTCAGCTGTTGAAACATTGATGCGTGAATAACTGTTAAAATGAATTTAGTCCACAGTCCCAGGAAAAAAAGAATTGATCATCCCCCTAATTACTCTGCCTCATTTCATCACATAAAAATATGACTGTTACCAATCGATAGGTAATAACGACTTCTAAAGTAATGCTATACCTAAATTGTGCTTAGAAGTCGTCTACATAAATAAATTTCACCAAACTTGAACATTTTCTATACTAACACAGAATTGTGAAATATTTGGATTTTGCGCTAAATTTTACCTTATCAAACTGCTAGTAATTCGGCCAAGTAGTTTAGGAATTACGCAAATTTAAATATTGGAAATTCTAATGTTAAATTCATTTTTAATTCTTGCAAAACAGATTACAATACGGGTAGTACGGGTAGTTTGAGCATAACTCGGAAACTACTTGGCGAAATGGGCTATGATTTTGGATTCGCATATTTAAATCTTCTAAAAATAGATTTCTTTGAAAAGATTCATATGTTACTTAATATTCTTCTTGAAAATTAATTTTGGATTAATTTAGAAATTCTTTTTCAAAAAAATATTAATGGTATCCTATAATTTTTTTTTCACAGAAATGTATTTCTAGAAGCTTCAAATATGAGAATATAAAATTATAACTCATTCCGACAAGTAGGTTTTGAATTATGCTTAAGGAACTAACATCATTGCAATATGTTTTGCAATGATTAAAGATTAATTTAACATTAGGAGTTACAATCTTTAAACTTGCACAATTCCTGAACTACTAGACCAAATTACTTTCCGTTTGGTATCTCAAGGTACAACTCGCCGAAAAATTCATACATGTCAAAATTGGGTGTTAGTATTGAAAATTTTAAGTTTGGTAGAATTTCTATATCTAGATGACCTCCTAAGCAAAATGTATGTATAGCATTAATTAGTAGATGTTATTACTAATATATTTGTACCAGTCCTGTTTTTATAGAATGATTTTCCGTAGAGTCAGTACGGAATCATCAATTCTTTATCCAGGAGTGTACATTTCATATACGCGTATGTTAAATCTGTGGAATAGAAAAGCACTACACAAAGAGCGGTTGTTAGGTTTGGGAAGGTTAAGGCATCAGGTGATTCCCGCATTATCGTAACTATCGAAATTTTACAAAACCTCCACTCTGAGGTAGGGATTTATCTAAGATATATCAGATATAAGCAGACGATGGTTGATCTCACGTGGCCCTGGTTCATCCAGATTCTATGCACTACGGTGAGACAACAAAGTGGGTGATTTATAAATGTATAACTAATCCACTCCATATTGCATTAGTTGCATTTCATCTTTACAACTGATAAATTAAAATACAGTGGATTTCCTTTATACAGTGGATTTCCCGTAAATCTGAATAAACGCGAAACTCCTAGTGAAACTGAAGTTTTACTAAAAAATCAAAGTTACAAATATTTGAAATATTAATTTCAGTTGAGAATAAAAAAATGGCAGTTAAAAAATTATTTTAAATTTATTGATGAATTTTCATCTATGTATTATTGTTGCATTCTCGCGATAAAAAATGGGAATATAAGAAATTTTCTTATAACATAATTTATTCCCAACCGAAGTAGTCAATATTTTGGCATTTTTTTAATTGTCACATCCTTTAAAGTTTTGATTATCCTATATTTATATTGCTTTTATTTTTGTATGACTTCTTGCTTGGAGTATTCATACAAATCTGCAAATATCCCACCAGTGTAGATTTCAAACAGAACTGTTTCTAGTAAGATAATTTTACTTCCAAATCCACTTTATTTGAATAACTTTAAATAGTATGTGTAAAGATAACATTAAGCCTTTTTAAACAGTGGAACTTTGCTGAGATTGGTAATTCCCGTGGTTTGATAGGAATAATCCACTTAAATTCAACAGTTTCACTTAAATAAACTATTAAGTGTTATAACTTACTATAATAAATTACTTGATTTATTGTTTATTCTCGAATTTAAAGAGTCACAGTAGTCGCTTGTTATTAAGTTTCTGTTTTTACAGGTATAATGCATTACAAGATGAAATAACCTTTAAATAATGTTCTGTAAAAATATTCAATATATCAGAAATATAAACATGGAAAATTTAAAACGAAATATGCTCTGTAAAATCGCATTACTGAAATTTATTTAATAATTGATTACTTAAATTGAGATCACAAATGTTGGAGTGATTGGTGTTATCGTAATTCAGGGTGTACATAAATGAATATTCCAACTTTACAGGGCTATTAATAGAAAACAAAAAAGTACAACCTTGTTGTTCATCGGAAACCAAAAATAACAGTTGAAAGTTTAAGAAGATGGCGATAGATGGCGCGACTTTGCTCTTCATCAATGGCCTCCTCGAAGCCCTGAAATAACTCCAAGTGATTTTTTTGCGGGGCCTCGTCAAATATCAGGTGTTTGTTCCACCGTTACCAATTGACGTTCACGAACTTATGAAACGCATATCTGCAGCTATTCAAAGAGTCACACCGGGCATGCTGAAAAAAGTGTGATATGAATTATCGTACCGTCTGGATATCGTTCGTGTTTCTGGAGGAGCTCACACGGAACACTTATAACTGTGTTGAATTTAAACTTTCAATTGTTAATTTTTATTTCCGATGAACAACAAGGTTGTACTTTTTTTGTTTTATTTTAATAGCCCTGTAAAGTTGGGATATTTATGTATACTCTGTATATTCAAAAGAGAATATGTAATGTGCTTTACTAAAGAATTATTTTAATTAAAAATCAAGAAGTTGTGGTAGAAAGAAATGTTTTTCTTTAAATTATGGTTAGTCACTTTAATATATGTTGATTTAAGAGAACAGTTTCTAGATGTAACATCTTTACTTTTCTCAATGTACTCATTTTCACTCGGACACTTATCAGTTATCGCAACATTTAAAAAAATAAATGCCAAAAATGAGTATATATAAAATCTATAACAAAATATTTCACGTGCTTTATTCTTATAACCCTCTACAGAACTAAGTTTAAATTCAAACATTTTGTTTTGTGAAATTATTCAAATGAAATATAAAATCTTGCAAGTTTGAATATAATCATGTTTAAATACACTGAATGAAAACTAGGCGAATAAAAAGTTATTTAACAGCAAAATTTGAGTTATTTCTATAAAGTCATATATAGATTTTTCTAGATAGTTCTACAAAAAGAGAGAGAAGCGGTAAAGGACTACTAAATTTTGATCTACATCTCCTAAGTGCAATTAAAATGTAGCTTTTTATTTTAATTTTATTAACTGCATATTTTTTTTATGAATACATAAGAAAAGTTTGCTAACATATCTCTGATGAATCAGTATGTTCTGAGATTGTTTGAAAAAAATTAACATACAACAAAGTTATAAAGCATAATTACCAGCATCAAAGGGTACAGCAAACACGAAGGCTGAGCTGTTGACATGATAAAAATCTACTGCTCTTCTATAAAATAATTCATCTGTTGCTTTGGTATGAGTTTCAAAAAAAGGCCTACAGGAAAGAAGTCCCACTTAGATTCACATAATAGCACGAGAAAAAAGACACAGTTTCGTAACAAATTTCAGTTTTATTCATAGGCAAAAATAAACAATAAATGAGTTACTTAATGCAAAGCTTTAAATAGTATTTTCATGTTAAGTAATGCTACATATAATTTATGTATTCTACCGGAAAATCCAGTCGAAATTTCATTTATTATATAATTTAATAGCGTCTTGTAAAAATTAAAACATCAATTGAATCATTATAGCAGAAGTGCTTATAGAATAAGAATATTTAAGAATTCCAATTAAATCGAAAGAAAAATTCCCCGTTACAAAAATTGTTTTCCTATCCAATTTTCATTTAAAATCTTGGAGAAATTACGATACGTATTTAAATGATATTTCAAACAGAAAAAAATTCCACAGCAACTCTTATGAGAAATTTGATTAAATAGTGCACCATATTTTGTTTCTGACTTTCTAAATTTACATTCATACAAGATTTGTGTTTGGATAAGAAAGCAAATCCTCATGTAATGAGAACGGTTTACACAGCCACAATGAAACATGGATACAAAAGAAAGTAAATTGCAATGTGAGTGCGTAAACGAGGACATAGTTGGTCATTTTGAATTATATTAAGGTAACCAAGTTTTAAAAATGTTCAAACTTTAACCTCTTCAGTCCCGAGTACCAAATAGGGACCATGATTCTTTTCCTCATAAAAATTAAACTGCGTGATGTTTTTACATTTTAACTTCACATATATAGCTGAGTGTTTCTGCTTTAAAACAAAACCAATAAATGGCAGCTTCGATGCTTATTTCCTTTTAAAATAAATGTTATTTTGATCAGAGCTTCCAAAATGCCTTCAAGACAGTACAGCCAAGAAAGTAGGTGATTTTCATAATTATATATAACATAAACACATTAAAATACAAAAGTTTGACATTTGTTGATTATTCCCTTATTGCACTTTTTTTGTGTAAATTTAGGTTATTGATAATTAAATTGATATTTTTGGGAGATAGTAATTTTAGATTCATATTTGTGAACCTAAATTACCAGCCCTCTAAAGTAGAAGAATGCATTTTACTCTCATCTATAGTAAAATTATTTGTCTATGCAAAAAGGATTGAATGAGTATTTGTAGTATTATTTTAACTTTGTGTCTGAAGAAGTTAAGATAGTTCAAAACATTAAAATGTATAATCTAGGCTTTAACTATTATTTAAATTTACTAAAACTGTGAACTTAATAGATTTTTAAATCAAAAACTGAGTTTGGTCTGTAAAAGTGAACTGCGTCCCCCAAAACTATGGACGTTTGGTCAGTATAAAGTTAGACATCATCCATGTAATGCGTGTTTTATTCAGTGAACAGCATAGTTGCAAACTTTTACGCATTTTTCTCACCACTAAATTTTAATATTAACTTTTGTCTTATTTATTTGTCAAGATTCTCGATTAAACAAGGAGCAAATATTATTAAACAGTTGACAGTTGCTGAATTTAATATTGAATTTTATCACATTTTGGGATAAAGTGGAATATTCATCTTCAGAAACAAGCTGAATGTTTTAAATTACTGAAATTTAATACGTACATATATACTTAAAGAACATGTCCTGATGACTCATAATCAACGCTGAACCTCAACCGTTGCTCCTAGGCCAATGGAATTTGGAAGACAAGTTCCTTACACAATTCAGGCATACACTAAGAAAAGATTTTAGACATTCAACCACTAAGGGGGTTAAATGAGGGGTTCAAATGTTTTAGGTAACTTCGCCATATCTCATTAGCAGTTTTAGGTAGGAGTGTGAAATTCAGAATAACAAATCTACTAAAAAAATTGTTGAACACGCATTTCAGCGATTTTAGAGCTAGCGATTTTGTCACCAACATCGACTATGAACCCATTATGGAAAATTAGACGAATAAAACAACTATTGCTGATTTATATTAGATATTTTGGGTGACATTTTTCAAAGTAAAAGTTTTTTTTTTAATTTCATATTTTATAAATTATATTTGTGCTTTTCTTCTTTAGCGATTGGATTTCAATTTTTATACAAAATATAGTATATTTCCTCCTCTTCTCACAATACATTTTTTGGAAGTAAATATTTGCGATTTAAACACTGATTGCCATATTTATGGGCTCGGGTAAGCAAAAGGCGTCGTTATAGTGATTGCGGTATAATCAGTTTATAGGCGTGAATCCAACAGACCTCTGTTAAAATGATTGTCATTTTAATGATTTATGCACGCAAAATTCTCAGGCCCCGTTATAGGGATCGCTGTATTAACAATATATGGCGTAGAAACACACATGGCCCCGTAATTGTGATCACGGTATTAACAATTTATGGGCGCGAAACCACAGTGCCTATTTACAATGAACGTCATGCATTTCAGGCACTCCCATTTTGTTTATTTTATATGAAATATCTCCCTTTCCCACACGCTGGGCAGAGCGGGTCTTTGTCAGGGGGCTCATGAAAAAAAATATGTCGCGAAATCTTTATTTACGTGCTTTATTGATATCATTAATTACTTTTGTATAGTTTAAAATAAAGTGTTTTATTTATATTTTTCTGTATGCATGTCAAATGTACTTTCTGGGCTCCAAGCAAAGTCCGAGCTATACGCTGCAGAAGGCAACTGGACTTCACACGGAAGCGAATTCTGAATAAAGACATAGTACAACTATTAAATTTGACAGGTAATCTCATGAAAACGATCTACGTTCTAAAAGACCAGCACCGAGTAGAACACGGTAAAATATTGAAGGTGAGCGGATTGTAATCAAAAGGATCCATGATTTACAGATAAAATTAAAATACTACATAAGAATCAGTAAATTAACGTGTATGAAAACTTTAAGAAATATTTTGGAATGAAACTCATTGTGTCAGAATTTGTTCAACGACAACTGTTACATGAGTAGAAGAAACATCGTCTTTCGACACTGAAGTATTCTGAAATTAAATTTTAAATAGTCTCTGAAACAGGAGAGATTCCTACACGCTGATGATATTTAGTTCAATATGACGAGATAAATTTCATATTGGCCTAATTCACAATTCCAATAAAGAAAACAGCATAATATTTTATCAATGTAAACAATGTATTTCTATAATTCTATTCTCTGTACTAATTTTTTTATTTATAAGAAATGGTATATTTTGCCAGATCTTGCGTATCTTTGAACCTAAAAACATGAAAAGAAAAGTTATTAATTTGGGAACTTAAAATTCGTTAAAAATGTTCGATGGAAGAACGTCTTTAAAAAATACTTACTTTAAAGGGAAGACACACAAAATTTAAATGTCTGGTAAGTGCCATTTAATAATAATAATAATAATAATAATAACCATTTGTGTCAAAAATTTCATTTCAGAAAAGTAGCCGATTCTTTTATGCTGCAAAATTTGCCACATGATTTGTATTTTGTTCTTCTTTTATGATTTGTGTTCGGAACCTGATTCAAAAGTGAAAATGTCTGCAAAAAACTGCAACCAAAATCTAAAACGTAGAAAACCGTTAGACATAGACCACGATATCCTATGCCAAAACAATCGTTAAAAAATAATAAAATGCAAACAGGAAATTTGAAAAGAAAGCTGCCATTGGTTTAACATTAGCTTGCGAGTGTCTTTACATTACTAAGGTAGGAAAATGAATTTGTCTATCATGTTTGAAATACAGAGAAGACATTTGCATTCCTAAGGTTTATTGTAAATCACAACATTAATTTTATCTTATATTATGCTTTGTAAAATCCAAATCAAATGAAAAATATGCTTGCGACCGGCTAGTGCCGTCAATTATTTTTGGTGGATGTAGCTTTGCAATTATGTCTTGTTCATCAATGATTGAACAGTCATAATGTACTTTTACATACCTTTTTAAATAGTGTATTGCCATGTAAAAATAAAAGTTCCTAGTTTAATTATTTCAAAACAGTAATATTTTATTTAAAAAAGCTAAGAAAATTGATATTATAGAAATAAATATAAATATTTAGTACTAATGGTTGACATTGATAAATAATGCACGAGTAAGAAAAGAAAAATTTGCACTGCTTTAATTTTTGAATGTATATTTGTTTTTTAAAAAATCATGAAAGTAGTTAAAATTCCTTTTTAACTTGCAAATTAATAAGTTTTATTTGTTACATTATTCAATTCCAAAACAAGATAGTCTTAAAAAAAAAAAAAAAAAAAAAAAAAAAAAAAAATGTATGTAATTAAGCATTATTATTTGGATAGATATATTATTTAGGAGGGATGGACGTGTCCCATCCCTCCCTTCGAGCAATATTTAAAAAAAAATAGGCTTTTACAAAAAGCTTGTGGCTTTTAATCTTAACTGTTCATTCATAAAATATATATTGTTGAGTTTACAAAACATTAAAAACAAATAAGTTAGCAACAAAGAACGAGACTGAAAATTTACATTAAAAATCTGAGCAGTTAGTTATTTTTGATACTATAAAATAGTCTTTTTAATTCACAAACTCATAGGTGCTTGCAACTAAAAAGATTTTCAGCAACAAGTATTATGCAATGATTACTCCATCTAGAGTAAAAGTCAACCGTTAAAAATAAAGCTTATTTTAAGCATTACTATAGCTGTCCCATCCTTCCCTAATCTCCCCTACCTATCAATGCATTGACGCTTGAAATTAGAGTAAAATTTTGAAGTAATCTCTCTTTGTATTGTAAATTAAGACACGAATTAAAAAAAATTATATCATGAGCTGTTTGGTTTTCAATTAAAGATTAGAATTACATTTTTAGAACTGGAAAAAATCCAGATTCACTTATTTGCAGAAAGAGCAGTTTTTTTAATTGTAAATATTTTTTTTTATGAAATAGGTTTTTATTAAACCCCATTCTGTTGTTTGGCTGTATTAAGCAGCATAAATTGTATTTGTTTTTATAATTCAATGCTGTATTAAGGCATTTTATGTTTTGATTTAGCAGTTATTTTCCAGACAGGTTATTTCTGTGCGGATGCAGCAAAAATATATTTTAATAGTGTGTTATTGTCTATATAAAAAAACTGTGGATAAAAATTTAAATTATTTTGTTGGCAAATTAGAAACCATAAAAGGATAAGACAGTTTTACAATTTCAGTTATTAAAATTCTACAGGGTGTTTTTCTAAATGAATATCGGGGTTTTAACGCTTGGTAGTATTTATTACATACAACTTAAAATTATAATTAATACATAAAATGAAAGAGCAACTCAAACAGTTTTACCTAGAAGCTTACAAGTGTTCAATGTGAACACCTTTCGTCACACAGCACACATGAAGTCGATAGCTCAGTTCTTCCCAAACGTTAATTAGTGTTTGTGGGGTAATTGTTGCAACAGTTGTCTCAATCCTGTTTCTTAGGTTGGGTAGGTCAGCTGGTAGTGGAGGCACATACACTCGATCCTTTATGAACCCCAACAGGTAGAAATCACAAGGCGTCACAAGATCGGGTGAGCATAGAGTGGCGTTTGGGAAGAACTGAGCTATCGACTTGATGTGTGCTGTGTGACGAAATGTGTTCATATTGAACACTTGTAAGTAAAACTGTTTGAGTTGCTCTTTCATTTTATGCATTAAGTATAATTTTAAGTTTTTTATAATAGATATTACAAAGCGTTAAATCCCCGATATTAATTTAGAAACACCCTGTATTTGGCTCCAACAATTACTCAAAAATGCCTCACTGATGTGGTTAGGGACTTTAACCATAGCACATACTATGAAAGTACATTAGCTGTCTATCAAACAGATTCTCATTAGCAAAACTATTATCAGATTGTAACTAAACTAAACAAAATAGCAAATTCAATTAATAAGTAATTAATATTTATAGATAACCGACATGTAAATATTTTATTCCCAGTCCTTATCTAGGATTTCAGTAAGAAAACTTCAACATGTTTCTGAACTATATACGGTATGGGGGAAAAAAAGCTTGATTGTAATAACTTCAATTCTAAAATTCGCAGAATAAAGCTGTTTGCACTGAAGTCCTTGTTTATGATTTTCTATTTTTGCCCTGTAGTAGAATTTTCTTCAGGATCCGTACACATATTTATTCAAACTATACAAATTTCAATAGAAACCTCTATAATTTTTTCTTTTGTTTGATTTTATTTAATTTCTCATGCCTCATTTACTCTGAAAAAATTTCATTGCTTGAAAATCATCTTGAAAAACACGCTGAAAATGAAATAAGGTATTCAAATGCGTTTGTCACCATTTTTTTTAATAGAGAAAAAATAATTTTGATGCATTGTTTTTTAATTTTACAAATTTAAGGAAATATAATATAACATTGCTGCTCACCAAAAATATCCTCAGGACAAATAATGATAGTTTACCATTTTTTTAAATGGATATACAACTTTAAATACTAAGAATGTATTGGACTATAATATAAGCTATGAAAGAAAAACTTCCATAGATATATGCATTCTAATTATTACATTAATGATTTTTCTTTTAATGATACTTTCCCTATGTTAATTTATAATAACAGTTGTAAAACTTTAGAAAATTCTCAGATATTTAAACCGATGTTTTATTACATTTACTACATACATAAATTATAGGCGATCATTTCTATATAATTAATGGAGATAGAAACGTTTTAACGTTACTGATTTGTTCGTAAAAGTTATGTATTTTAGAAAATGACTTTAAGGGCAGGTTTACTATATTTGGCCAAAAAAAAAGAAAGTTCTTGGGAAATTTTTATACCATCATTTAGTTTAAGAATTTGATCATTGACAAAATAACGGTTATTTGTAAAGAAAAGTTTTATTTTATGATTTATTTTGAGGTTTAATAAAAAAAATATCAAAATATTAAAAGTTACAAATTATTGGTATAAGCTTCAGAGAATATCACAATATTTTAGAATATAACCCAAAAATTGGTTTCAGATGAATGAGCCATGAGAAAAATGACCGCTTGATTAGAAATGCACGGTACATGCTCTCTGTCATATGAGGCAAAGTTTCAAATACTTCAGATTGAAAGACTTTGAAGAACTTTTCTAAACATCAATAAATATTGTGTAAAAATCCTTGATTTGATACACTAATGTCCAAATTTTAAGCAACAAACACAAAATGCTGCTGTTAATTGTGAGTATTCAAAAGAAATTGACATAAACATGAAGCGTAGGAAATAAGTACTTCCCTACAGCAGCACCTGTCGATAGGACGTCACTTTCACATCACAAATAGTCACAAATGTCAGAGTAACTGCGGTGAACCAAAATGTGATATATTTTAATCGTCACATTATTCGTCACATATTGCTATTTTGTATACGAAGGTAAACTTTACCGAAGAATTCAAGTATATTGTCAAAATTATGTGTTAAATATTTTTATTGTTAAACATGGGACAGTTGAGGCTGTATTGCGTTTTAGGAAAGGATGCCATCAGGTAGGACTCTTATAGAAAAAGTGGCATGAGTTATCGTTCTCGTACAAGGACAACCCTAAAAATTCTGCACAGTTACCCCACCCGAGACCACGCTGGTTTCAACCCCCTTAACATTTTGTGACCAGAATTCTTGTCACTGAGCTTTGTGGGTCAGAATTCTAACCACTGAGTTTATTGGGCCAGAATTGGATGCTATATTTGAGACTTTCAAAGTTTGTTACATTTTCAATTTAGAGACGGATACCTAAGCTCAAGGTTGTTTATCAAAAATGTGATGTGTCATGACGGAAAATTGATATTTTCAGATTCAGCTCAGACAAAATATAAAATTCAGATATCGGCGTTTCTGTTCCAAATTTTTTTTTCAGTTTGTGCACTAATGTAATTATAAATTTTAGATTTTTACCTCTCTGTATTGTTTTCTTTTTCTTCTTTAGATCTATAGTCATTGAATCGAAGAAGCCCACTCCGTGTTGCAACAAAAGTAGTCACGATGCCGTGCATGTGTATCATCGGCTCCCTGGAACGAAGACTACAAAATTAACGACAAAAAGTACAAAGAGATAACTACTTAAATGCATGGCATATAGTGGCAATATCTTATGAATAACCTTTCGATACAACTTTCAACAAAAAAAGAAAATTTTATTCTTAAAATATTCACCACCGAAGTAAAAACAAATACAAATTTTTAATACTTTTCACTTGAAGTTCAGTGAAATGATGTAAATTTAAGAATATAAATAAAATTGACTGCATAAAATATAAATGTTCAATAAAATTAATGTACTATATTATCATTTGTGAAATACTTACCTAAAAAGCTAGAGAAAATGGGTTAAAAAAGTACATGTTGAAAAAATCAAATATTTTATAAAATATTGCCAAATTTAGCAGATAAAAGGTCTAAAGGCTTCAAATGATTAAGATTTTACATGTAGTAAAAACTAAGAACAATTTACTTAAAAAAATTTTAATAACAAAAAATATACACCTCTTATTGAAAATATATAAATGGTACGATTTTTCCTATGATAAATAAAGATAATGGGTAACTATTTAAACGAAAATAAATACACAGAACATTTTCATCTTGCAATACTGAAAGCTAACAATCAGATTTGCGCAGTGATAGTGTATTGAAAATATAATAAAGATGTTTTCAGTTACTTTGATGGCTCTATCCAAGTTTAGAAATGTCGGACTGTGATTATATATTTTGAATATTAGTAAAACTTAAACATTTTTTACATATTTAAAAACTGAAAGAAACGCTATACAAAATCCTTCAGGAATTCTGTTTTAGAAAAAGAGTAAGCAAAAAAATAATCATCAATTAAAGCAGAAAAATACTCATTTATCTGGGGAGAACATTTTAAATTTTAAGATTTTTAAATTTAAGATGTTTAGATTTAAGAATTTCATTGCTCATTAATAAAAGAATAAATCTGATTATTGATAAATATTTACTTTAGAATGCACATTTTCCATAAAACTTTGGATGGATAACCTAGTATTGAAGCTTTTGGAAAATAGTACTCAACTTTTAAAAATCTTCTGCAACATTTTTTTTCTGAATGTAAAAAAAAAATAATAATAAAGTTTTAGCATTAGCAAATGCGATCTCTTTACATGACTCTCTTTGATCTTTTTCAAAGACTGTTTGCAGAAAACAATGTCAATGTCCAGTTCACTTTGCAAAATGAGGCCTAATTTTCTCCACATCAAACTTTTATGATAATAAAAATATTTTCGAGTGTGTAAAAGTATTAATAGAGAAAATGACATTACTAAGAATTTCTTTGAAAATAATGAAACAAATATTCATTAATTTCTAAAGAAATTTCATTTTGCTACTTCACGCGTATCCTGCCTTGTTATTTCGTTGATAGAAAATGCACTTTCAAGTTATGAAATCTTTTTCGGGGAAAGGGGGGGGGGTGTGCCTGCGAATAAGTATTGACAGATCTTTCGCAAGGAAAAAAAATCAGGAACTTTGTTTTCAATTATTCAACACTTTAAAACCTGACCTACACAATTGTGTAGGTGATCCTAAGGAAAAGAAAAACAATTTCCTGTATCCCTGTGATTTAGAGCCGAGCCTGCACCATACAATTGTGTGGATCCTCTTTGACATAACCTGATAACATAATTTTTTTCAATCAAATATGATCCTATTAATTAAGGTTAAAAACCAAGCTTTTAATTTCTACAAACTCTTCAGGTGTAAAGGGTTAACAGTATAAATAATTTTCAACTACATGTAAAATATTAGTTTGAAGTATGGACTGTAAAAGTTATTAGGTAATATTCATTTACAATGTGATAATTGTTTTATTTTTTTGAAAAAGCAAATTTAATTTTCATAAAATACAAAACTTATTATTTCTCTTAAATTCTATAATTGCAGTAGATAAAATATTTTGCCATATAATTAATTTATGAAAGATTTTCTCAACTTCGATAGGACTTTTGTTATATAGATGATCCAAGAGTCTTTGAAATAAAGTTTGAATAAAATTAAACCATTTGTAGTTCTTTTTTGGAGGTTTCATAACAAACTGCAATGATAAATAAGTATTACATAAAGTGCACAGCAGCGAGTTATATAAATAATTAACTAAAGTTCCACCCAAAATTCGTTGGTCATGGAATATTTGACGAATAAAAAAAAAATTAAAAGTGGTAGACTTTAAAATTGAGGATAGTTGTAATATGTTCTCTATACGTACACAAAAGTGCATCAGATAATCACGAATTTTGATTAATCTTTCTTTGCAGACATTTGTAATATGACTGATAAATTGCGATCCCACTAATTTTAATACATCTCGATGTCGTAGACCATTATTTTGACCCGAAACGATGCGTTCGATTCCTATACATCGAGTCCAACCAATACAAGGCGAACACCGAGAGAAGATTTTTATGTCCAAAATTATTGTCTTATATTTAATTCTTAGCTTAATTTGGCAATATCATTTTTACACAAGAACATATATCTGTCATTTACTTAGTAAAATATCTTTGTTACAGACTTTAAAGATTTTTAACTAACAAATAATTTTTTAAATTTTATTACAAAAAAAATATTTGGAGGGATATTTTAAATAAAATATGAATATATTAAAAAGAACTTCTTTTTAAATAATACACATCTAATTCAAGCACTTACTTTTCTTTTCTTTATTCATAAAGGATGTTTTATGAAGCGAATGATATTTAAAAATTAATACGGATGATCATAAATAAATTAATGCTAGTCTAAGACATGTGTCGCTCGATCGAAAACCCAAAATGGCCGAGATATTTGGTAGGTTGACTAATCAAAACATGGGAAGGAAAATGAAAAACATTGAGTTTCAAAATTTGTTCTTAGTGGTGTGTGGCGCTTTCCAATGCTCAAAAGCTGTAAAATGGATAGCAACAATTCTGTGTGTTGGCAGTCCAATACATATAACTGAAATTTTCAAGACCAAACCCTAAGACTTGCAATTGACATCAGACATTTATTATAAGCGGTGCGTTTCATTTAGTGAACGCAAATAAACTATCGTGGCGAACAAGCAAATAGACATTTTAAACTATCATTCTTTATGAACATTGTAAATGGACATTAAAGAACTTTCCACCAGATTTTCCAAACCGTGGAATAAGTGATTTGCATTTTATAACGAACCTTTTATAACGAGAATTATTCGCTCAGTTTTACTCAATTTAGATTAGCACTTCAAGACTCATTTACAATCTACAAAAATCACCTTACTTTAAAAATTTTGGAATTAAAATTTCTTGGCGAATCGCGCCGTGCCATATTTCTTTTAGTCTTCGAACCAAATTTTGTGGTATTAGAGTTTTATGCAGACGGATTTAGCTCCAGAGGGTTTTGTGTAGTATCAATTTATTTATGGTCTTTTTGTTTCATTTAAAGTAGCTCGTTTAAGTATGCTTTATCTTTATTAAAATACACTAAATTGTCTGTAAAAAAACATCATTTTGTGTACTTCTACCAAAAAGATGAAATGTATTTGAATTAACCGCCTGACTGTGCAATTTTTAAATCAAAATCGCTTCGATGATTGTTTATTTTTTATTACATATTTCAAATATCCACGTACTTCAAAAGAGGTAGTTATGTCATTAAAACATTATCATTTGCAGTTTTACCTTCTGAACTAACATTTTTGAGGCAAAATCGCTTGAAAACTTGTGTATATTTAAAAATGTTGCTAGTTTTGTATTGCCCCTGGAAATCGTGGGATACACAGTCAGATGGTTAAGAGCCTACACTAGTCCTACGAAACACTTGAAAGCTAATGTTAAACAAAGGGCAGTGTTCTTTTCAAATTTCTCGTTTGCATTTTTTTTTTTTTTTTTTTTTTTTTTTTTTTTTTTTTGCATAGGATAGCTGAGGATGATCGCTACCCTGGTCCTTTCTTACTTTTCCGATTTTGGTTGCAGATTTTTCTTTACGATCTCACTTTCTATTTAGGAACCTGTGAAAGTGAATGTATCCACATAAAAAAACTGGAAGAAAAATCGAAAAAGTAAAAAAGTACCCGGTTAGAGACCGATCTCAGCTATCTCATGCAAAAAAGAAAAATATATTGTAATGCAAACGAGAAATTCAAAAAGAACGCTGCCATTGGTTTAACGTAGTTTGAGAGTGTCTTAATGCGTCTAGTGTCGGCTCTTAATATATGGATTTTAATTTTAAATGAGATTTTCAGAAACCATTTCATATTAAAGATTACAGTTCTACTAAAAAATACTTATGATACTACATTAAAACTATACGTTATTTGAAAACAGGAAAACAAAGAAACATACTTACCGAACCTGGAAATAAAAATTGTTATAAAAACAGAAAAGAAGGTGGCATTTTAACTAAAATAAAACGGTTCATTTTCTACATAGAATGATTAGATACTGAAATTGATAATTGTAATATGGTGTGGATAGTTACAACCACATTTTTTAAAGACGACAAAACATTTTATGTGAAACTCCAAGTCAAAGAAAAAAAATTTGAATAGATATTGTAATAACTTTGCCCAATTAATAAATAATTATATTAAAACAATCTTGTCTAAAATACGCTTTGATCACAAAACGAGCTTTAAATTAAATTAGTAAATAAGCTTGTGATTGAACATTTATTTTTTTCTTGGTTACTCCATTATGGTAATACAAATATGAATTAATTTCTTGTATGAATAAAAAAAGAACGAATTATCAACATCAAAAGGGCTTAAAGTATCTAAAAGCACTCGATTTCAACACATCACCTTCTTTTCTTGTAGTACTTTAAAATTAATAGTAACCACATTTCTTAAAAAATACATCCTTTAAATTAATAACTCTGTGCAATTATTTCTTTCCACTCGTTATAAACTGATTTCTATGGATAACATTAAAATCTTTTACAAGAAATTCAGTACAAATATATATGGAATTAGCTTAGAAATATACATTTAGCACATATCGTTTAAAATTTGTAAATCACTTTCAGAAAAGTGAAAAAAAGAACCCTTTTACAGGAATTACTCTAAAAATACTATCATGTTTAAACAAAATATTTTAAACTCTCCAAAACACAAATTATACAGATATATGTTCTTAAATACATATAATACAAAATGAAATATATTTATTTTCTTTATCATTTCAATCCAAACTCATTAAATAAAATTATATTTTGATTTTACATAATCATTTATATACATATAAATTACCATTTTTATTTATTAAGTCATTTAAGCAACATATTTAATTTTTCAAACATATTTGGTTAATATTCTCGTTATTTGTACCCGATAGATATGTTATATAAAAAGGAAAAAAATTCAATGAAAAGTTACTTTGATTCATATAATGGAAATTCCTGGAGTTTTATTTTTAAAGTAATGAAATTACTTTAAAAATCTAATTCCATTAAGCATAAATAATAGCATCTATTTTATTTTTTATGTAAATTAAAGAAACAAATCAATAGATGATTTTATTTCTCCACTTTGAAAAATATTGTACTTCCACGCTTCCATTCCATAATTACACAAAAATGTTTAATTTTCAGATGCGACTGCAATACATTTTTAAATTTCGCTTTTTTGGGAAGCAAAAGAAGAAAAATGAACAAAATTTAAATGCTTCTACTGCGACATTTTAAAGCCTACAAAAAGGAATGATTGAATCAAAATAACGATTACTAAATAAACATTGGATAAAAGAATAGAAAAGATTAAAGTGTCATATTTTATAAGAATATTATAAGTTAATAAGAATAAGAAGAATAAATATAATAAGAATATTGTAAGTAATATTGTAAATTGAATAACATTGCATCCCAATACATATACAATCACTGAAGAAGCAAGCATTATTGGTTGCAAAACACTCCCAAGAAGTTAATTTCATCTTTAAAATAAAGAAGTTTACAAGTAGACAAATTTAGAAACAAAATTCTATTTATACCCTAGGATAAAAAGTTCATTAATATAAATCATAAATTTATAGCTTGTACCATTGATAGCAGGCAGAATCAAAAGGGTTTCTATTGAGACCAAGTTCTGTTATAAGTATATTTTTGAGAACAAAGGAAATAAATATATTTTATTCAAATTTATACACCAGTTTATTTGATAAACACCATTAATATATGCTGATGCCTATTTTTTATAATTTAAAAAAGGTTTATTGTTTATTTATTTTTTTTACTGTTCTTGAAATAATATTCCTATTATGTACAACAAAACAAATTGCATCAATTATTGATTTCTTATATTTTCATGTTATATAAATTATATGAAATATATATATATATAAAAAATACACACATAGAGAAAGCGATTTCTGAACATGATTCAAAATAGTTTGTCAAAAGTTTATTCTGCATTTAAATTAACACTAGAACTACCGGAAATTTTACTCAAGTTTTTTAAAGCTATTTCACTCCAGAAATTTTATTTAAAACTACTTCACTTATTAATTTAACGTATGTCTGCGAGTTTTATATTTAATTTATTTTAAAAAGAAATTTCTGGTTCGAATCGGAATATATTAATTTGTTAACCGTCAAAATGACGGCTCATGGTAGTTCTAGTGTTAAATTATTTCAAATATATCAAAGCATAAATAAGAAAAATCCCAGGAATCTTCGTACAATATTTTTTAGTTTTCGCATATTAGAGATATAAGTGTAAAAAAAAACTAAACCCATACCTAAATCTAACTATAAACAATAAAAATTATCAAGGTACAGTGAATTTTTTAAACATAAAACTTGTTTTAAAATAGTTTATAAGGTTTTAAAATCTATTGCCATAGATTTGAATTCTATTTCACAAATAAATTTGTATATATTTTCTCTCGAGGAAACACCAATTTTTCTGTAAATTTTAATCTGTTAATACATATTAAATTTTTATACATTGCTAAATATTTTCCAATAATTTAGTTAAGATCATCTATCTCGGACAAATTACATTACCTGGGTAAAAGAGCCAGCAGCAGACCTAATGGGCTTTAGCAATAAATAAATACAAACATATTAGTAGTGAAATTAGCAAAAGTACAAAGAGTTATTCCTTTATGGAGGCTAACCGTCAATCTTACAGCACGTATAGATTAATTTCGCGAAACTGTTTTTAGTGTTATTTTATTATTGGGCCATTAGTGTTATTTTATTATTGGTCAACATATACTTTGTCATAGATAATTTTCTATGGATATCTTTTTTTATTACTCTATTTTTCAAAAATATATAAGTAAAGTTGAAGTTGATTAAGTAAATTATACGAAAACGATAATTTCGTTGAGATATAATTATGACATAAATGTGACACATGGTTTTGTTATATGAAAACTATTACTTTTCTTGAAAATGATGTTTTAGAAAATCAATGCTTCTGATCAGAGATAAATAATTAATTTAAAGGTATGGGTTTTAAGTTCTTGAACCTTCCAACGCCCATTGTCACCTCCAGGTGACGTGTCTTTGAAAGATACCCTGGCTTAGATTTTAAGTGAATATTTACCATGGCACCTTTATTGGTATCTGGAAGAGTTTACCAAATAATCGAAAAAAGTCCCATGTCTCTCGGGAAATTTTTTTCATATGATACTATAACCTTCCAAAGTTTGTATCTTCTCCAAACAAGCAAGGACTTGAGTTGGTCTGGGATAAAAATGTCAAAAAGCAGTATATCGCATCTTTTGTTTTGCATGAATGTTAAAGTTAACTAAATGGTGAATTAATATTTGGAAAATTTCGAATGTTTGATTTTTGTTGCTGTGATGCGATCTTGAATTTATCTGTCACTTACAGGATAACATGTACTTTGATAAAATTTGTTTTTATTATTCTATTTTAGTGAAAACAGTACAATACAAGCTATGAATTTGATAAAAAAAAGTTTACTTATGGCTTTGGAGGGTTAATAGTAAATATAGTTTACGTGTATATAAGTGTCAGACACGACCTCATTGATTGAGTGAGTACTTAAAGCTATCGATTATTTGTGTCTTCATAAAGTATGTTTCGCTTTCAAAGCGTTTTGGCAAAAATGTAAGTTTTTAGATTTAAAACGTTGCTTTTACGCCATGTTTTGTTTACGTTACCTTTTAAAACAGAAGTATATTTCCCCTATGTGTTCACAATATTAATAATTGGCGTATTTTTCTGTCAATATTGCTTTCTATATGATGTTACGTGCTTGCTAGATAAATCTGTATAATTCATCATAATAGCTTTTAATAGTTGTTGTGTTGATAGTTATGCTTCATTTCGGATTTCTTGCATATGTCCAGTATATTTATGGATGCAGAATATCTTCGAAAGATTCCCGATTCTTTCTTTTGTTTCTTTTCAGGTTGTCTACAGTCTCTTGCATATATCGTATGGTATTAAATACTTCAACAGTGTCTCTTACTATCATTTGTATTATTAGCGTATGTCTTATAAGTCAAAAATTTGTTTTTGTCATAGAGATTTATTTATGAAAGTTCTTACATTTCTATTCAGCTGACTAGTAAGAAAGAAATGGAAAAATTGGTTATTACCACAGAGATTTTGTTTCTTGCGTCAACAGCTCCAAAATTAAAATAATTACGACAAGAAATAATATGTGGTTACACAGATTTGACCCATACCATAGAGGCCAATCTCTAAATTTTCATATTAGTATGCATCAGACGAAATGAAAAAGAAATCGTTTGAAAGTAAGACATATAATTATTCTGAGGTTGAAAGCTCAAAAACAGTTTAAGTGCCTTAATTAATCTGAAAAATGTATTTGAAGCATCTTGCCTGAAATCCCATGACAGAAGGGCTTTTCTTCTTTCATGTATGATGGCAAATTGAGGGGGTTAAAATGACAGTGGAGTAAGTCAAAAATTTGAAAAATCTAGATAACCATCTTTTCTTTGAACGATATTAATTTCTATACAGTGTGACAGTCAAATAAGTCATAGTTCACATAGGGAGTCGCTAGAAGAAAAAACAAGTTGGACCACTTAATGCAACTGCAATACAAGTTTCACAAAACCCTTCATTTCTCAAATTACTAAATATTGACTTACTCCACTGCCATTCTAACCCCCTCAATTGTCTTTTATAATATGTTGGAATGGACTCAAAACTACTATTTCATTTTTCAAAGTTTGAAATTGTATTCTCAATTACAGTTATTTTCTCCTTTTCTACATGCACATTCAATGAGGGTTAAAACTGCTTCGTCATGGAAGATTTTTTATTAGAGCTTCTAAGCAAAATTATCTCTCAATGAACAAAATTATCTCTCAGCGAACTGAAGTTCATCGTTTCATCATGATAGTGTCATTTTAGAAATGTCCTGCCTATTGATGTAAATACAAATAAGATGAATTATTTATCTAATTCATGATAGGTATTATACTTAATCAGCTGGATGATATTCTTTTCTCCGTTTTTAAGATGGTAGTTAAAACTTTTTTTAATGGTATCAAATGTGAATTTTAATATAGTGCTGTTTTTAAAAGCTTGAACACATAGGGTTATGTAAGAAAAACATTTGACCGAAAACCCATGAAAAATTGTTAAAATTTTCAATGATATCCCACTTTTAATCAATATTTCATTATAATTTATTCAATCAGTAACCACTTCACTGGTGTTTTTGAAATTACATGACGCTTTTATCTTCTCAAGTTAATCTGAATTCACACAGAAAAATGATTACAAATGTAAAAAAGGTTAATTTACTAATGTTTGTTGTTATCATTCCATATAATTTTGCAATCAAAAAGCTATTAAAATGCACTTAATATATATTATGTTACTTTTTATTAAACTTACGCTGATTATAATTCAAATCAATTAATTTTTTGTCAAAGTATGTGTAATATATATAGTTTTTCAAGTAATATTTCATGTTAGCTAATCATTAATCTGTAAAAGATTTAAAATGAATTATTTGATAAAGAATGGGAAATCAGAAATACTTACGAAAGTATATACTTAATACAAAATATTACACGACATAAATGTTTTAAGAAAAAAAAATTACAAGCTGCTTCAGATTGCAAGTTAAACTTTATTCCATAATACGTGCAGTAAGATATAGTCTAATTGATATTCTAACCAAATTAATCCTTTTCTGTATTTTTTACTAGAACTAAAATCTACATACTTACATGATCCAGAATGCTAAAAGTCATAATATATATGGGCACAATTTTGGGTATTTTCTATATCATTTACAATCTAAATGTATTTCAAGATCCTAAGTCGCTATTCTATTTGAAAAGTCATTTCAAAGGTATTTGTAATTTCAAGAGAATATTTAATCCACAGAAAAAAAAATTGTGCATAATAATATTGATTTTTAAATTATCGTACTTTTGTACAACTACATTAAAATATACAAAAATAATTATGTTTTTACAAAATATATAATACAAGTTATCGCTAATTACACCAAAACACAATCATAAATGGTACCTGATTCAAGATCTTTTTAGTACAAAGTATTTCAATATTTTTAAATTAAGAAATATACAAGCTTTATAATCATAAATTTTACAGAAGCTAGTGCTATAATATACTTTAATGTAGTTGTGGGAGAATATTTCATGAAATAGATTGCGTATAAAGTTTTAGAAATCTATGTCAATGCATTGGAAAAGGCTGAAATAAAAAATGAACAAAATCATTGCATATCATGTGCGATTTTAGAATATTTCAGTATATATTTCTCAGTGTATTTAAAGGTACATCCGGAAATTATACCTTTACATAAAATTTCTAGACTTATCATTTACGGGGATATTTTTGTAATAATTTAGAGTACAATTATAATTTAATTACGAGCACATTAAATATTCATAATATATATAAAAACATTAAATATTTCCTAAATTAGTACTTATAGACAGGTAATTTTAATAATCATGTTTGATACAATGGTACAAAAATATAAGAAACTGGACAATATAGAAACACTGTTGCCCAAATTTAGTGTTTTAATTAATTTAGCGCGTTTTATTTATTAAATTTTATTTTGTATTTTATAAATGCCAGTTTTAAAAAAAGGAAGATTTATTAGTTATTTTTTCTCCATCTTAGGCGAGCTTTATAATTTTATGAAAAGTTATTTAGAATTAATATCATATTTGTAAAAATTACCCTTTGAGATTTGAAAAAAGAAATCTGGATTAAAAAGGAATAAGAAAGAATGGCTTCTATATTCCAAGGCGGAAAACGATGATTCTAGATGTGTACGTTATACAAGATCATTCAAATTTAGCAGCGAACTGCTGATAAATAAATAAATAATATAAATTGAAAAATATATATATTCCCCCAAGAGAAGCACTCTCAGAAATTTGTCGAGTATTACGCAGTTCTCACAAAATACACGCGACTTTCAAATATTGTCAAAACGGGTCTTTAACGGGTTTTTAAATTTGCAATTTTTTTCCGACTGCAACTAGTGAAATAGTTAATTATTTCTTATGCAAGTTTATATAATGTATGCAAGTATAATTGTAATTATTTAATTTTGTCGTTAAAGTAACTTTCTCTATTATTTTGAAAGTTGCAAAGCGCTTTAGATTACAATTTTTAATCAATTTTCATTCTCTTACTGTTTATCTGCAAAATTAAGATATTACTTTACTTTTCTTTAAACAATTTATGAAGTTACGAGAGAAAATAGGTAAAACATTGTGTATGTGTTTTACAAAATATGTATGAAAAATATGCAACTGAAAGAACATTGAAGGATAAACTTAATCTAAACATACTATTGCCAAAAATTTATGACAGCGTCATTGTCCGAAATGCATTAAGGTGTGCGAGTTATATCATCTTAAAATTTTCTTCCAATTGTGCAAAAATATTAATTTACAATGTTATATTGAACAATGCCAAATAAAGTAATTTCTTTTGCCAAATTGGTTATTTTATTTCTCATCTGTTTGAGAAACTAACATGGTTGCCATCTTTCTTTGTCATTTTTTTGTCTGATCTGTCTGAGAAACTAACACAGTTAACAACTTTCTTTTTCAAAATGTTTTTAATTTTTGATATGACTGAGAAACTAACACTGCTATTTGAAATCATGCAACAAAAATTTAATTATACATTTTTAGTTAGTTTAATTAACTTAGATATTTAGTTTATTAACATTATAAAGTACCTTTCTTAGTAATATTATTAGAATAGAAAAAGTATCCCAAAATAATATAATTTTAATTATTTTTAAACAATGTTTTTACCAATATGTATTTTTTCCAATTATGTATATCCACACCAGTAGAAATTTCTTTACTTTTGTAAAATTAATTTGATACGTTTAATGAAAACCTTCCTAGTAATATATGAATCAAAATTAAACTCCACATTTATGCAGTTTGAAATGGTTGGAGGTATAAGGATACAATGCAGAGGATCCCTGAATAATGTTATCATTACTTATGCTATTGAATGCAAGTAAAAGTAATAATAGCTGAGATGCATTTACATAATGTTTTTATATTTTAACCAATTTTAGCCAGTTTTTCATGTAGATGTTCCCGTGAACTTAGAAAAACGAAACATCACAATTAAAAGCCAATAAACTTAGTTTTAAATTAAAAGTATTAAATGAAGCACAGACCCTTATTTTCATATTTTATGGAAAACCAAAACAATCACACATAGATTAAACGTCAGTGCGGCTAAAGATATCCTTACAATTTTTTAGATATTACTACAACCATTAAAAGTTAATAGGAAATGTTTCAATACTCTATCTTTATCATCAGACGGTACAAAAAAAAAGCAAGATACTACTATCCCAAGACTTTAACAAAAATTACTTCTTATCAAAGAATATTGGAATATTGTTTGAATTATTCCTGAAAACAAAATCTAAATGTTAATTTCTTTTAAAATATTCGCCAAATGTAAATTTAGATTTATTGAATGGCAAAAATTAAACAATTTTAATGTTCAAAAGCATGCACAATAATGCAAACACTTCAACGAATTTAAACGAAGATACACAATGAAAGATGACAATAAGTATAAAAAAAGAAACAAAACATAAAAAATATTGATTGATGTTCATTTAATAATACGAACTCATTAAAAATATGAGAAAAAAAATGATACACATGTCTGTTGAAAGCCAATAGTGACGGAGATTGAGTACGCATGATCTTAAGGAAGCTGTTTTGATTTTGAATGAAATACGAGAAACTTCACGTCAGCAAACACTATTTTAATGTCCTTTTGAGGTAACCTGTATAAAATAAGTATTCCGTTTCACGTCGACGCATATATTTAAGTTATCTTTACTGAATTTTATAAATATATACATATAAAAATATAATTTTCTGTAAAATAAATGTTTAAAATAGTTAGTTTTTACTGCCTTCTTAATTTATAACAATGATATTAAAATGATGGAAATTTATTATGTTAAACTCATATGTATGCAATGGTGTGCCTGAGACCACATGTCTCATGAAGGACAGAGGAGATAAAGTTGAAGAGTTTAGTTAGGCGAAACTATCGCATCCATTTAATAAAACAGAATTATTTACGTATTATTACCATTTTCTCAATCTTTGCAGCCGTTTTTAACAGCTAAACATACTTAAAGACATGAGGCAGTCAAACTCAATACCGAATGCTAGTTTAAACTCGAGATTTTCTTTTAGCATAGAATTATTAGCCTTTTTCCATGACAGGATATGTTGGTGGACAAAAAAGAGACCAAATTAGAAGTTAACTGTAAAGTGTTTTATATGTGAGGTGACTTCTAAATGCATCTCTAAAAACGAAAGAACTTTTGAAACCACCTAATAATAAAACAAAATGCGCATCCAAAATATTTTGCACGAAATATTATATAAGTGAATTAGTGGAGATGAAGACGCATTGTTCCATTGACGTCACTTGCTTCAATTTTAATTTTTACTTTCCAAACAGCAAGAGAGACAAAAAGAAAGTGTGTTATTTCATTTGATTTCATGCTACGTAAACAATTTTTACAATAAAACTTCACAGAAATAAATGAAATCTTATTAAAATTTCTTAAATTAAACGCAATTGATGAAACATATTTCAATATTTAAAATTTTTTTATGGCATCGAAAACAGTTTATCAAGACAATTTTAAATACAAGATTAGCTTTCAATTAAAAATAATTTTTAAAATCAGATAAAAACAGAGATAATTGCATTAACATAAACCGAAAAAAAACCTTGAAACAAAATACATTGTTTTTTCTTATGGAAAACCATTAACATAAATTATAAGAAAACTTGCATCAAAGATATTTTCTATATTCAACTTCCATCACTGTATTCTTTTTTTTTTTTGCAAGCAAAGATGCTGCATTATTAAACATTTACATGTGTATTCATAATAATATTAAGCTAAGCATTCGCGTTCAGAATAAATTTTACATTAGTTGTTCCATAATTGTTTGTGTTATTTATACTACAAGTTCCTAAACAATAACAAAAATAAGTGAATGGCTAAATATCGAGTTATTCATAGCGTAATTCTGCAAACATTATGTATTAAACCGGTTACCATAGCGTTTGTAATGTCCCTAAAGCATGCAGCAAAATGTTGGCTGACCATGATTTATCTGATCTTTTTTATAGGCAAAAATTATTTTACAGCTTAAAATTATTAAACAACGCTAAAAAGAGTAACATGCAATAAAAATTTTAATGGTTAAACTGCAATTTCATCTAATTTATCATTGTACATAAAAACATATTCATTTAAAATACGGATTAAATCATTCGCAGATTAAGCTGGAAATTATTTAGAGGCATAAATATTTGCTGATGTGACTTTTTGTTTGCCAGATTCATTTATATTGATTTATTATATTTCAAAATAGTCTAAGTGGGTCGTTAGAAGAAAAGATAACAAAACAAATGTAAAAAACGTACTTAATTATTTAAGTTTTCATACATAAAATTGTCTAATTTCAAACGGTTTTAATTTCCAATTCTTGCTGCCAAGTCTTCAGAATTTTTGGTACCACTCTTTCCGAATAAAAATATTCTCTTTATTTAATGACAAATTTTCATTTATATAAGATGAAAATTATTATTCAAAAATAGTGGTACTCAAAAATTGGAAGATTTGATAGCTTTACTTTTAACAATAAGTTTGAAAAATTCCTAATATTACCTTACAGGCTAAAAATATTAAAATTCAGAATTTTAGTTATTGAAAGACATGAATGGCTACAATGCTAAATCTACTGTATCAATTACTTTACTATTTTGAGAACTGAAAATATCTGTAAAGATCCTCTAATTGTTTAATTTTAAAAATCTCAATTGTAATTTAATTAAGGTTTGTACAAATGAACTCGAGTTTTTAAATATTGAAATCTTGTAAAAAATTGATAAACGCTACTGATTTTAAATAAAATTTGTAAAAGGTTTTGACAAAAAAGTTTGTTTTCCATCAATTTTTAAATATTTTAATTTTAAGATTAAAGAAAGCAATTTGGATATTTCGGATATGTAAAAGTTTTCTGATTAATTTGAAACTGGAAATGCTAAACATTTTTCTAACTGAAAAAAAACATTATTTTATTATACAAGGTGGCTATAATTAAACTGACAATACTCAGCGTGTTCTGTAGCGTGATCTAAATGCGAGAATGGAGCCAAATTTTGTAGGATGATTAATCAAGACGAGGGACGAAGGATTCCGCGAAAAAAACAGCGACACATATACCACTAGCGGCGAGTTTTAGAACTATTTTTTACAGAATCCTTCATTTTCCGTCTTGTTTAAGCATCCTACAAAATTTGACTTCATTTGACTGTTAGTTCATGAATACTGTCAGTTCAATTATGGCCACTTTTGTATATTGATTTTCTGTGTTTTAAACAAAGTAGATATCATGCAATTAGAGTTATAATTTAAGGATTTTCTTTTTGAGTAGCAATAATTATAATTTTTACACTTGCTAATACGTGCAATTTTTTTACTGTGATTTTAAAATATTAAACGCATACTTCTCAACAAGCGACAGACGAAATTTAATTTCAAATAATATTTGTATAGAAATGGAAGAACACACTATTAAGCAACTTACTCAATTTTTTTGGGCAGCGTGTCACTCGAAACTTGACAGGCCTTAACATCCACGTCAGTGGCTTTTGCATCGAACATCAGACTCTGAACGAGAAGTTTGTCACCTACACGAAAAAACGCTTAGTCTTCGTCAGAAAGACACAATATTATTTGGATTAAAGATAAATTAAGCTGAAGCATGCCACCTCAAGTTAAAATAGGGTTTTGTCCTCAAACTATAGTAAATTACGAATGCGTTTTAGTGGAAGTTTGATCGACCGAGAAAAATTCTCATGCATCCTTACGCCAAACTTTGTTCAACATGCCTCAATTCTGAAAAAAAAAATGAATCTCACTAGAAAGGAATTGTTTATTTTCTTTTACATAACAGTATGATTTCTCTTACAAATAATGTTTCGATACAGTTCCTGTACACATTTTATATAATCTTAGAAAAATATACACATGGACAAGCTCAAAATAAAATTATTTTAATAAATAAACAAGTTTTCTTTCAGAAAAAAAGTAAATGAGAGAAGGCATATACATCCACACATTATATCCATAAAAATATGTAAAAAAAATGTATTAAGTATGACAAAATCTGCGTTTAAAATAATCTAACTGGATTCTGAATATTTATACTTGTTAGATTTAGAAATTTTAATACGGTTGAGAGAATTAATAATATTTTAAAGAAATGTATGGATACTTGTCGCACAATTATAAGGTGATTACTTTTTTTTGTCTGTAACACATTAAAAAGCCAACAATTACTTGATTTTAATCTGAAACGCCTTTCGTTAGTTAACATAACGCCTATTTGTTGATTCACTAGGAAGCAGAAGATACCATCCTGCCCTGCTGTTGATTCAAACTGATGAATGGATATGATGAAAGAAGCATTGTGTGTGGGAGCTATTGACAGTTAATTTAAGGTCAATGTTATACTGGCTGGTAGAATGGCATTCAGTACTCCATGAACTATGTTGGATTTGTGACAGGATGTTTTAAAAATTGGTTAGATTCGGGAATTAAATGAATTGTTTTTCTCAATTGGCTGTTCTAATAACACTTCTTGAAGTACCTTGTCGGGATGTAGATTTTTACTGGACCAATCATCGACACACTCATTGCACTGTTGCATATTTACATTGACATGCCTTAGCAATAACTATTATGGATGTGCCAGATGTTGGAAAAGGCACCATTGTCATCTTTCAAACGAACTTATTTGAAAGATTTGACTTCAGCTTCATGTCTTGATTATAAAACCAACAGTGGATGTTTTGCTCAAGTTCGCTTTCACTTTCATCTTCATCTAGCTTTTTATTTTCAAAAACCAATGGGGGGGGGGGGGACCGCCCTGGGAACTCAGCTTTCGCTTTAAAGTATAAGTGCAAAACAGAGGGGAATTATTAAAAAAATATATACAAATATATTTAGGCTGGAACACAACTATCTCAAATTATATATAGTTACAGGAGTATACCCAACTGATTTGAAATTTATGCCCTTTTCATGTCTCGGGGTTTATACCTTTAGTAAAATTTCATCCATTTCCACCACTTTTCAGGGTGTTTTTATTTATTTATTTATTTTTTGCATAATTCTATTGAGAAAACAAAATTCAATTTCAGAATGTCCACCATAAGAGTATTTTTAAATATAGTTTGCATCCTTAATGCTTTCAATGAAATTACATCTCAGCGTATCCAAGACTTTCTCCCAGTGTCGCATTTGAATACAATAAATTAATACAACTAAAACAAATAATCTCATTGTAAAATAATTTTCTAAGCTAATACATTTTGACATAATGTAAAAATGTAAACGTTTAACGTCCAAAGAGTGAATAGCCAATGTTTCATTACAATTCAGCATCAAGAAAGTATATGCAAAGAGAGAAACTCGATTCCAATGATAATTTCCCGTTTGATTTAATTGCAGCTACCTTATTTCGGCTGCAATAAACTCTCTCCTATGTTTGCATTAATCAGAAGATATTTTCAATACTTTGTAAAGCTTGGCAAATAATAGAATCACTCTATACTTGCTTCAGAAAAATCAGTTGATTAGGCGATGCTGACAGGAATTGTTAAGCAACAACAATCAAGAGTCAAGAAAACTGCAGTGAATCTCGAGCGGTACTATATCAAACATAATTACTGACAGAGCGTCCCTAATAGCACAGTTCATCTCTTAAAATCTCAATGTATTATCTGCACAGAAAAGAATGTCAAAACCATTAATTGGTAACTCACACAACTGAGTCTCTGCTTACGCCTTCCATTACGGCACTAATCTCTCAAAAATGCATACTGTTAAGTACAATTCCATGGTACCCTACTCGATTGACTTAGAACGACACTGACTGGAGATAAATTGCCTTAAATCGCAAGTTTCGTTTTGACGACCAGTACGAATATATTTGGAGGCATCCAGAACGACGTTGGGACCATATCCTTAGTGTTGTTTGTCAAACAGGTCAACAATAAAGAGTTAAGATCTCAGTTGATATTTTTTTTATATCTGCACCCGCACCTCCCTCCTCTTTGATAGTCGTACTTAGAGCACTTTCAGTACAGATGTAAACTGAAAAAAATTCTATGACTTATTTTCTTTCCGTTCTTTTGAGTCAAACATGGGCTATTGTTCACCAGCATTATACCCAACATTACAAAGCACGCTTTTATTTTGATATGTTTCGTATTTACCAACCATTTTCTTCAACAGATATAATCAGACACTGTACGCTGGAACATATTCGCTGGTTTATGAGATGATGCCTCCGACAATCCTAGAATAGAGATTGTCACGCAGTATCGAAAACACATGTATATAAAATACATTTGTATTTTGTATTTTAAACCGAAAAACGAAAGTATTTTAATAATGTATTTTGAAATGCTTTTTCCAAGTATTTTACATTTTCAAAATACCCAAAATACATCTTTTCATGTTTCAAACTGCTATATTTAAACCACAGATCAGCTATTCACAACAGGGAAAGCCTATATTTTCTATCTAATCTTCGAATTTGTTTATGAAAGTTAATATGAACACGCTTTCAACTATTGGTATGATTAAAGATATTAATGAACCTTCTATTAATGTTTACCTTCTGCCGAAGTATTTTTCGCCAATTGTTGACAAATATAGCATTTATAATTAATAACACTGTTATGGGAATTACAAAAAAAATATTGTGTTGTAGAGGGGAAAGATCTTTCAGAGTTTTGCTGCAAGTTTCATTTGTAAAAAATTGCCGTTAAAATATCATTACTAATTATGCCGCAAATCGTCTAAAAATGAGACTTGTACCAACCGATTAGTAATAATATCTACTAATTATTCATCTACTATACTTGAATTATGGTTCGGGGGTCGTCTACACATTGGAATTGTAATAAAGTTTCAAATTGTCAATACTGACACCTAATTTTGACATCATATTAGTAAATTGTACCTCCGGATATCAAACGGGATGTCATTCGGTATAGTAGTTAAAGAATTATCCAGATGTAATATTTGAAATTCTTTTCATTTTTAATAGTTTCAAAACAGATTGCAATGCGGGTATTTTTGAAATCATAATTCAAAAACTACTTAAGCGGAATAAACTGTATTAGCATATTTAAAGTTTCTAGACATCTATTTCTTTTACAAAAATTTAATAGTTATAGTTAATATACATTTTTAATATTAATTTCAAAATATATATTATTTGATATTAATATTCAAAATAATATGGAATTGTAACTTAACTATTTTAACGAAAATCGATTTTTAGAAGCTTAAAATATACGAATCCAAAATTACAAATCATTCCGCCAAGTAGGTTTTGAGTTACGCTTGAAAAACTACTCACATTACAACGATTAAAAATGAATTTAATATTAAATTCAAAATGTTACATCTATATAATTCCTAAACTACTTAACCGAATGACTGCCCATTTGGTATAAGATGATAAAATTTTCCGAAAAAATCCAATTTTATATCAAAACTAGATGTTAGTATTGAATTTTTTATTTTACAATTTCAATATGTAGAAGATAAATTGTATAAAACAAGTTGTTTGGTTATAAATTCAACTTTTAAAGATACAACAAACTTTATAACTTATTTAAAGATAAGATTTTAGTTTTGTACATTTATACATCGATTTTAATTTTTTTTTCTAGTCTCTTGGTATTCAATAAATCGAGATTTCCGGTATGATTTGCCCTTGATATTCGTTTGATTGGGAGAACTTTTTTATAAAAGCAGTTTTATTTATTATTAGTATTATTTATATAGAACGCAAATGTAATTGTATTTACCAATCAGTATATTAAATGTTTGCCTTTAAGTTACGGACTTGTCCTTAGTAGAGTTAAATATTTACACCGTGACTTTGCAATTCAAAACACTTCGACTCATTTCATTTTTTATTTTATATTATTTATAAAATAATTAACACCTTGAAGATATAAACTAGTGTGTGAGGAAGACAAGTGCTCTGTTCTTTTACAAGTATCGGCCGAAAACGAAATTTACTCAGACGGAAATTTTAAACTATTAATATATACATACATAAAAAAAAATATTATTGATACTCATATCGCCTTAGAAATACACTTATAATTATCCATATTCTGATATGTGCATGTTTTTTAAAATAAAAGCTATAAATCAATAAAAAATAATTTCATATTAACTAATAAACTTATAACAAATAAATTATAACTAATGTCTATATTAACTATGTAATTATTTATGTATTAAAGTTAAAAAACTGAGTACAATGTTCATTATACAGAGAGTTTGAAAATGTTTAACGTTTACCTTTTAAATGAAAAAAGAAACAAAAAATTCGTTCTTTAAGATAATAATGTATCCATTCTGAGAAAAAATAAGTAGCCACAGTTAATTCACAAATATTATTTCAGCAGAAATTAATGAAGTTTTTCAATATATTGAAGATATTAGTGTGTTATGAATGTTTAAGTAATTTTAATATAGTGACTTATTCATGATTGAAGGGATTATTTATAACAGAAGATAATTCAAAGTGATGCATAGGTGGGAGACCCCCGTGTTTTAATTTGTTACAGACGAAGTGCATTATAGAAAAGAAAAAAAATAACATTTCAGAAACAATATTATTCGGTGTTGTACTTCTGTACATCAGATTTTGTATATACGAAATCTCGATGCAGGGATATCAAAATTGATTACATATTATATAATTGTAGCCAATTTAGCGGATTTTTTATTTAAAAAAACACATATAAAAAAACAAATTATACAATCACTGATATTATAATTGGCTAAAAAAACAATGATAACAGTGTAGCCAATTTAGTGGATTTTTTAACTCAAAAAATACATATAACTTTTTCCGATTAGTTTTTGCCTTATTTAAGGACACATATTCCGTGATTAAATAAAACAAATATTACTATTCGGAAAAATGGTAAATTTTTAAAATAAAATTATCCACTAAACTGACACTACTGCATGCTATTCGTGAGACTTGTAAAAAAAAATACAGCATGTCATTTATTTTATATTTCTCTTTATATTATTGCAGCAGATGATAACTATAGCTCACATATAACGACTGAACAACATCTACGTTATATCTGTAAAAATGCTTTGTTTACTATATAAAATGCGTTCTGACTGCGTTAACCTGAAATTATTTTTTAAAAATTAGTTTTGCTTCTTTACTTTGGAAATTTAAGATTTCAAAAGTTATTCAGTTTTGAAAAACACTTTGAATTGGACTGGTGCAATTTAATGCAAAATAAGTTTTAAATTTTCCAAATGTATTTTGAATGAATCTTGATTTTTTTTAATTTCAAAAGTTTTTTGTTATTAAGGCTCTCAAACCAATGTAATTTGTATAGAAAATGGTTTTCGATTTAATTTACCCAGCTCTGCTAGAACGTTAGATAATTAACGGGAAAATTAGAAAGGCTTTAACCAGAAATCTCGTAGGATATCATACATGCTTTATGTCACATTGCTACTTTGCACAGTAGAACAAACGACTAGATTTTCTGGTCTTTATCTAGGACAGATAAGTTTTAAAATTTTAACAGTTTTATCCAGGGCTCGCAGAAAATTGAAAAAAAAAAACTATTATTCCTACCAATCAATTGTCATCAAGTACAATTTTTTTAACATATCCAATTAGAAACATATCATGAAGTTAATTATTTCAAAATAGTTGGAGTAACAATAAAATGTTTCTTATATTCTGCGAGGCCTAGTTTTATAAGAACCCAAGGACCGTGTTATTCTCTTATATACAGTAAAAAAGAATAATTTGTTGAAAAAATAGTTCATTGTGTATGTTCATTGCAAATAAATAACGAAAAAAAAACGCGGACGAGAATTTTCATTTATGCATTTACCAACTAATGTAAAACGACATTGAATTTGTAAATGTTTCAACACTTATTTAAAGTTTCTTGCCAAACTTGAAAAATAATAATCATTTTCTGTATTTAGTAAATTTATTTATATAATCTTTATACAAACTAGCTTCATAAATAAACATTTTCGTATCTGTTGTTTAATGCAGAGAAAAATTATTAGTTTGTTGTCGTACAACAGTTAATTTTACCATCAAATTAAAAAGCGTACATTTCAGCGAACAAACAAATCTAAAAAATATCATCGATTTAGAAGGGTTCCTTCTTACGCTATCATAATGTCAGATATGTGAAAATGAATTCCGGAATGCTAGTCTTGTGTCCACATAGGATATTATAAGCGGTGACTGTAAAAAGCCTTATTTTTTAAAAGTTGAATAAAGGTTTTACTCATCGTGAAAATGCAACAATGATATGCACTGTAAAAAAAAAAAAAAAAAAAAAAAAAAAAAAAATCCGTGAAAAAACAAGAGATTTTCCGTAACATTTTACGGAGAAGTTTCATTTTTCCAAAATAATAGTAGAATTTCCGTAAATGACTTTAGTTCCCTAAAGCAGATTTCAAATCCGTAAATATGCAGAGAGTTTTCCGTAAATGTAATGTATTTTTTCCGTATTTCTTTCAAAAAAGTATAATGCCCGTATTTCTTCCAAAACAGTGCAATTTCCGTAAATGACATTTAGAGGTTTGTTTACAGAAATAGCCCTGTTTGAAATACGAATTAAGATTGTTGCATTTGCTACAGTTCTTCAAATATCTATGCCTGGCCCGGCTCGACCCGCTTGTCCCTTCTAACCGGGGCCATGTGTGGACGGTAATTCTTTGTCAAAATAATAGTAGTATTTATATATTTTAATGAAATATTTATAAATTTTCTTTTTATAAGTTACAGAAAAATATATTTTTTAAATCTACCTTTTTTTTTCTTGATGGTGCTTCAAAATTATGTTTTTTTTTTTTAACAAATTTTTTAAATTTTAATTTTAATTTAATTTAATTTTAACTTATTCTAACGTGAGGTAATATTGGGGTTATTTAAAGGTCGCATTACATATTATCTCTGCAAATTATCGCTATGTAAATTGGTATTAAAGCAAACTGATTTGGCTTATAAATTTATGAATTAAACTAAAATTTATTATTTTATAAATTATAATTTTACAAAATTTATAATTTTTTCCTTAAATTTATAAAAATAGTTAATAATTTTTTCTTTACTTTTATAAAAATGAAGTTTATAATTTTATAAATTAAACTAAATTAATAAGTCCAAATTTAAACTTACTTATCCCAAGGTAATTAACTTCAAAATTTTCTCTAAAAATATATTTTTTTGTTTTAATATTTTAAAACTATTCAGTTTAACAGAACCGTACACAAAAGCTCTCAGCATAGCTCACATATAATAATTTAATTTATTAAAAAATTGTTTATTTACACAAGTTTTTTAAAAATAAGAGATAATAAAAATTATTTTAATAGCAAAGGAAAAAAAAGTCTGCTTACTTAAGATATTTATTATTTTTTTTTATTGGAATTGTAAAATAGATCATCAGACAAATAATTAAAAAATATATCTGTTTGAAAAAAGAAAATGTTGCTTCTATTGCAAAAAGAAGAAACATTAATCTTAATACAATGTTTTACGCATATGTATTACGCACAGTGATGTACATAATAAGTTAAAATTTATCTGGTATAAAGCAAAAAAATTAAAATCATGAAAAGAAAATATTAAAAACATTGGAACTCTGAAAAAAATACATCTGACGATGAAACCTTAAAGTATTTGCATCATAAAAAGCGACTAAAATAAGTAATAACATTTGAGAAAGCGGCGTGTCCAGTCATAGCGTAGCGGTCGACTTCGTCAGTTTAGTACATGGAAGATTGCGGGTTCGATTCTCCTCGTGGCAAGGGTTGGGTATTTACTGAAAACACTCAAAGAAAAGAAAAGAAAAAGCAGACATGTATCTATTCTTGAGAGGTATTTTTTTAGTCCTTTAAAGTTTATTTTAACGACATAAAAATTTCTAAAAAATACCGAAGATAACTGTCATAAAACGGAAATTTAAAAACGGATGTTTCAGAAATCACGGAAAATTTACCTGAAATTTACGGATTTTTTTCCCGTTAAAATACGGAAATAGGACTGGCGTCCCGATTGCTAGTACAATCAGTTTTTTTTTCAGGAAATATTTTTTACAATGTGGTAACCGGAGAAAGACGGGGCATGAGAAAAGAGATGACGACTCTTCATGTGTCAGTTTTCCTGAATAAATTGTTTGAAAGATAAAACCAGTTCTAAAATGTAGAACTTATAGTTCATTAATAAAATAAATATGGTTGCCTAGTGAAATAACGCTAAAACTAGTCACAACCTTAAAGCATTAGGAATTTTTTCAGCGCGTGCACATTGATGGATTTTCACCATGTGATGTTAGTTGCAGGTCTATAGAAAAAATTCCAATACACGTGAAGAATTTTTCAATAGGGCTTTGTCACTGTTTAATGAATAGTCTTTTTTGTAATTTACATACCCGCTTAAATGTGGCTGTTGTCATCGTTGTCTATAATATCCATTAAAAGATGAAACCAGAGTTAAAATGAAAAGCTTACAGATTTATGTTAAAATATACAGTGTTGGCTTGTAAAATCACAGGATGATCAGAAGCAAGCAAACAAAAATTAAGGACATTATTTAGAAACTTACATAGTTAATTATTAAAAACCAAAACAAACTCTAAAAGTACAAATTACAGATCTATTAAAAATTATATCGTTACAAAGCGAAATCCGCATGTCATAAGTGGGCAACCAATCAAAAATAAGGCCACTTTTATAAACTTGCTTAATTAAATGTTTAAAAGCTGAAACCCAGCAGTATATACTTTAATAGAGAACTATAAGCTTGCATTTTACAGCTGAGTTCATCTTTTAATTATAAAGTTTCTAAAAATAGCCCTACATTTTTTTTGGCAAGATTCACATGACGTTTTAAGTAGGAGACACTATATATTTTATTACAGATCTTCTAACTCTTTATTTTAATGTTGAGTTCATATTTTAATTAATGAAATAACCAGGTGTTCATATAATCAAGTGTCCATTCAAATACCTCTAATTTCCATATGGTTACCACTAGTTGCATTATAGTTTTTTCAAGATCCGAAAATTTCCCGTTTAAGAACTGGCTATATCTTTTATTTAATGAGTAAAAAAAATGCTCATAGATGGTACTAACCGATTGAAATGCCAGAGAGTTCGGAAGATGAGAAGTATTTTTTTTTATTGCTATGTTAAAGGAGCTGACGCGAAAACAAATAAAGAAACAAAAAAGCGAGAAGGAACCGTTTCTTTTACAACTAGATAACAGTATTTTTTCATGAAATTTTTACACGGGCTCTGAAACCGTCCTTTTTATCACCAATAAAGATTTCAAAGAGTTCGGACAAAAATAACTTTTTATTTTAAAACCATGAAACGGCCCTACATAAAAAAAACAAGAAAATGAGCGCTTTTATCACTAAATATCAATATTTTTTCGCGAATTTTTCATTTAAAAATATAATTTCATACAAAATCCGGTTAAAGATATAAAATAATAAAAACTTTATTATTTTTTTTTAAATTTATTATCACAGGCTAGGGCAACGCCGGGCGGTGGTCCGCTAGTATTGTTTAAAGTTGTAAAATCGTGTTACCAAACCCGACAAGAGTCAAAACAAACACGAAACTGACCAGAACCGCAATAAAAAGTTATTGCCAACCCGACCCGGTCTGAATCACGGGTCAGGTCGTGTTCGCATAAAATACGGTTACCTAACATGAATCAAGGCTCTAAATCAACATTCATTTTAACTGTCGTTGTTAATATCGTTTATTTTGACGATACGATGACTATTTTTAAAATGTAAAGTAGTGCTGTGTACTATAACAGAACATTAAATTTCGTGATTATTGGTCTAGTTTTAAGAATGTTAAAACTTGTTAAGTAAAAAAAAAAAAAAAAAAAAAAAAAAAATAATATTTTGTATAAAGTTTAATTTATATCTAAAATGACTATATTATTTTATTGATTGTAATTGCGTGTTTTCATTATATTCCTAGTAAGATTTTTATTTTATTTTCCGAAATTTATGGATATTACCCCTAATACATTTTTTTAAAAATCTCTATAAAGATGTAGGAAAAAGTATATAAACTATACCCTTTTCCGGGCTGTTTTGATCCTAGCAACTCAATAAAGGGTCAAAAGTGGGTGTTGTCATTTGATAATTCAAAGCTGGCCCATTTTGTAATATGTAGATGAACCCATTTAAAAATTTCATTCATATTCGGAAATTACACACAAATCAATGTCGCATATTTCTGACAAAATTCAATGATAAAATAATTCCCCCTTTTACCTACTGTATAAACAATAACTTGAATTTCTTACTTGAAAAAAAAACAAGTTGGAAATTGTGCGTCAAACGTTACAAACGAGGTGCGTTCGTACGCACGTTTTAGAATTAAATTCATGATATCCCGTGCGTAGAACGGGTTAAACAGCTAGTTAAGTATATATTTTATGACACTGTTCATACAAATATCTTAACTAGTTATATAAATATTCAGATATATATGTATCAGCTAGTTATATAAATATGCAGATCTTGATGATTTTTAATTCTGTGAAATGAATTATATCGTCTGCAGATTAATTTCTGTCATAAAATAAGTATCTCGGTCGCTTGACGATTAAAATTCGGAAGCTCCTATAACAAAAAAAGCACCGATTTAAAAAAAAAAATTCAAATTTCTTAATAAATATTTTTATTAATATCTCCTAAAGTTTTGATTCGATTTTAATAAAATTTGAAGTGTCTCGACAAAATTCTGCAAAGATAATATATTTTAAATTGCAAACCATTTGGTTGGGTAGTTTTTGCGTTGTTATATGCGGACAGACAGACAGACGGACAGACGGACAGACAGACAGACGGACAGACGGACAGACGGACGGACCAAACGACGACTATAGGTGCTACGTATTTATATAATTACGAACGCACCTAAAAAGCATATCGACAATTCATTAAAAAAAATTAAACGCGATTTGATTCCAAATCCTTCAAAGGACAGTACTATATGCAATTCTGTATATTCTTTTTTGATTTCAATGTTAAAACAAAAACAGCATATTTTTTATCCACACAAGTAACCCAGTATACTAGAAAAAAAAATCTTCATCATAAAAAACGAATGTGTAATATTTTTGTATTCAATAAAATTATTCTACCTGAAATTTAAAAAAATACATATATAACAACATAAATATACACTGTAATTTAAATATTTCTGAGATAAAAAATAATTAATTAATAAGTCAATTTAATGAGAAAAATGAATTAGCAAATTTAATTGGGATTTTATAAATGCTAATGAAAAGTAATAATTAATGATTGATAAAAATAATTTCATGAACTAAATAAAAAATATTGATAATTATTCATAGAAATTTGATTAAATCGCTTATCAAATTGTCATAAAAAAGCATTTCGCTTTTATAGAAAAAACGATTAAAAGATTTCAGTAACAGTAGAATAAAAAAAAATATATTTTTCCATTTTTTAAAGAAAGATTGCAGCATACTGGACTTAATAGAATTAACATTTTGCCTTAATCAAATCTATGTTTCAAAATATGCTGTACTATATTATTTTCTTTAAATAGGGTTACCTAAAATATATAACAAGTAATTTTTAAACAAAAAATGGAAGGAACTATCTCTTAATCCACGACTTGCTTTCAAATGTTCGAAAACACTCATATTATGAGCATTGCCTTTTTCTCTATTTGTAGCGGTTGGTGTGGTTTAGCGAGAGTGGCTTGGTACAACAGAGTGTTCTTTGTGATAACGTTTTGTTGTTATCCACATTAAATTAAATTTACGTTGTTGCTACTGAAGTGCCTTTATAGAGTAATATTTTTAAGAGGGTGGTGACAGAAAGCCCCACACGGGATCCTCGAAATGAAACTTTTTGTACAAACTATGGTAACCCACATTACAGAACTTGGCAATACTTGTCTGGATCAGTCCAATTAGCCAACGTCATAGAGTCTAGACGTTATAGAGTCCAGTAATGCTTTAAAAATGCTAAAAAGTTGAATCCCATAATTCTTGAACGATGCTGAACGATAAATGTCGATCGCAGTGACATCTGCTAGCGTTTTACCAACCGAAACATTTTCTTAATTCAATCATTTTACGATGTTTATGTTTGAGTTACCAGATGTCACTATGATCGAATTTATCATTCAGCATCGTTCGTTAATTATTAGATACATTTTTTAGCACATTTATAACAGCCGTTGGCCACACTAAAACTTTTGTGCTGCCCTGTATATCAAATACAGAATTTACACACACCAAGTGACAAAAAGCGAGTTAAATTTAAAATCGCATTTAGCAACTTAAAACGCACTTCCAGGAATTATTTTTAACAGACAGTATAGAATTTTTTGTGTGTCCCTGTAAATGAACGATGACTGCTATACACACACTATTCTGTAGTAAGCCTCTTGTAATGCACCTTAGTGATATATATAAATTTCAATGCGTTTAAAATAGTTAAACATTATTTAATTAAACTACAAACGATTTTTCTCCATAGACGTAATGTAACGGAATTCTTTTGACTGTCCCTGTAAAGTAACTATAAGTGCTATGCGCACTCTATTCCATATTAAGCTTCTTGTAATGCACCTTAGTGATATATATATCAATTACAATGTATTTGAAATTGTGTAACATCATTAAAATAAACCGCAAATGATTTTTCCCCCATAGACTGTAATGTAACTGAATTCTTTTGAGTGTCCCTGTAAAAAAAAACTATAGGTTCTACACACTTCAGTTGAAATAGGGAACATGCTATGGATAACGACAATAACATATAAAAATTGCAGGGCAATCTGAGCATATTTACGGGTGTTAGAGCACGGACAGACTGCAGACGGCTAGACAAACCGAAGTCATAAACACTTTTCAACTAGGTTGGAAAGTGTTAAAAACATCATTGACTAAGGGCATGGCTTCTACCTTACAGAAAATGCATTTATACCATGTTGTCCGTATTTTTGAGTTTGTTAAATATTCTATATTAAATCCGTACATTGAAAGACCTTTACTTTTACACGAACTTGAAAAGCCTATCTAGTAAACCATTTTACGAAACACTTTCAGAAGAGGAAAGACCTTCTACTTGTTTAAAACCCAGACTTCACAAACAGATACTGTCGGCAATGTGTTAAAATTCTAAATAAAATAATTAATTTTTATTTATTTATATTTTTGTGTGCAAAATATAACTATTACGAAATATTTTTTTTTTTTTTTAACAAAACCCAGCAAAGTAGTATTAATGAAAATTACCTTGAGCTAAACCAAGAAAATGGATTTTTAAGGGAACAAGGGACGTTTAAATTAAAAATTTTCATTTTATATTATTCAGTTCATAAACTTTGTATTAGCTTTTGTATGCATATAGAATGTTTTGAAAGATAAACATTTTTAGGAGATGAAAATTCATTTTTATGGAGACAAGGGACGTTGAAATTAAAAATTTTCATTTTACATTATTCAGTTCATAAACTTTTATTAAGCTTTCGTATGCATATAGCTTGTTTTGAAGGATAATTTTTTTAAAGATGTAAATGCACTTTTTTATAAGATAAAAATCTATAAATAAAAATGTCGTTCGCACATTCCTGTTAATACAATTAAAAAATATATATATATTATCAGTGTTAGCAACCTTATTATTCACAAAATTGTGCATTTATTTCGAAAACAAGAAAAAATGTCCAGATTTATAAACTCTCGAAATCAATCGCATCGTACAAAGTCAGATTTTCTGCCCACCATAAGCAATGCATATGCATCAATTCGAGTGTTTACATGCGAGTGCAAGTGTATTGCTGCCGATGGTAAAAACATTGAGACAACTTAACTTTGTTTTCTTATTAACACATTCTTGACCGGCATTGTTGCTAATTTAGAATGTTATTTTATTCCAAATATATACTTGAATTCTACAACAGCAATTTTCGTTTTATTTAATGACAGACATTTCGTGATTAAATAGAAAATCTCACTGCTAAAAAATTCTGGTAGATTTTTTTAATAAAAAAAGTGCTAAATTAGTGATGAGAATACTCGTCACCGGTCAGTAAAGTGTATAAATTGTATGTTGTTTACATGTGTTATATTTATTAGTAATAACTATAATGCCATACTTCTGCTGTTCGTGGGTTCGATACTACAACCCCATGGGTGGGGTGACCGTGCAAGGTTTCTAGGGTTTTCCTCATACGAGAACGATTATCCAGGTTACTTTCCTTTCAAATGTCCTCCCTAAAAGCACCCCTCTTATAGCAATATAGCCCAAACCAGCTGATGCTTAACAAACCAAGCCATACTTCTCTGCGTGATTAATGACGTATTTAAGAATATGATTGTATATGGGAAAACTTTTAAGCTTCTAAGAAAGATACATGTAAGATATCATTTCATACTAAATTGAGTCTCTCTATGTTTTTGTAATGTACTTTTTTCGCTGTCTCTTATACTTATCGATATTTAAGTATTGCGCGGCAGCGCAATACTTATTTATTTCCATAGTGACATCTTAATGTTAATTTAACACAGCAAATCCCATTGAACGAGTTAATTTACTAGAGTTTTTCCCACTTTTTGTACGCGTTGCCACAAAATTTTAACTGTGTGCTAATTCTAATAAATTTTGAAATTTGAAATGGTGAAATTGTTTGGCTAACGTCAGGATCAAAACGGATGATTAAATGTCATTGAATATAGGTGGATTATAATCCAGGAATTAACATAGGATATGTTTTATTTACGTTATTCAAATATTTTTCTTAATAATTCAAAAATTTCATAATTTTCATTGGGAATCAATGGACGTTTTTCCTATAAAATTTAACTATGTTTCTTTATTGTTGCCAACAATTCGAAAAACGTAATAATAATTTGACCACAGCAATAAATTTTCAATTGAAAGATTTCCATGTTCAAAAATGGAAGAACACGACGTCATACTCTAAATAAATGGACATTTTCAAATATTTGGTTATAATTCAAGCAAAAAGCAGGTGAGTATGTCGCAACATTTGTAACAAAAAAAGCATTTTCTTAGTTCAGTATACATTTGTTCGTAATACAAGGAGCATCAATATGAATATATACAGGAAGCAATTGTATATATGACGTCATATTTATAACAAATAATTGAAATAATTTTCACCGATAGTGATTAATAAGTATGAATATTAGTTACATACAAGAGAAAATTTTCTGTCAAATAGTTTATAGGAGATTTCGCTAGGGAGAAAGTTGACGTCTTATTATATATTAATGGCATAGATGGTTATTATGAAATAGATTGTACTGGTTCAACACAATTTGCTTTTTCGTTTATAGCGCCCCCTGGGAGGAAATAAGGTAACCAAATTTAAATAAAATTGATTGTTTTAATGTTTCATTGTATAATAGCTATATTGAAATTAAAAGTAGTTGGCACAGATTCAACACAATTTTCTTTTGTGTTTATAGAGTCTCCTGGCGAGAAATAGGATAACTAATTTTTTTAAAACTTTATTTTTTACGGGTTTGTATAAATTATTTGAATAATGCCATGATCAAATTTATGTTTAATAAACATTTTCGCATGATTTTTTACACTGGTAGCGCCCATGGTGGAATATTGCCTAGCTAAAACTTTAAAATCCATTTTTCTTACGTTTTTTAATATGCCTACCATGCTTCAAGTTAGAATTAGGTATAATACTGATACAATAAAAATTATTCTTGCATGTATAGCGTCACTGGTGGAAATAGCGTAACCAAATCATATATTATAATACGAGCAAATCTTGTGTGTGTATTAGAGATCTCTTTTCGGAGCCCGGGCCTACTCGAGCCCGACGATTTTAAATCCGAGCCTGCCCGAGCCCGAAACATTTTGCATCTTTAGAGCACGAGCTCGGCCGATCCAGATACCGAAAAAATTGTATAATATTTAAAAATTGTTTTAAAAGTAATATCTCATTTTTAAAAATCTTCGTACAGAAAAATAACTGTTAATCCCGTGCACATAATTAATTTTATGGAAATTTACATTCAATTTTATCAAAAGAGAAGTTTGGTATGAAATAAAAATATACTTCTTTAAAAGGATCGATGTTCCTATTTTTCTCTACCAACAAGCAAATCTGATGGTCATATTAACGAAGTACATTTTATGAATAAATACATGAAATTTGCAAAAATTACTTTTCTATGCCGAAGAATCTAACAACGGTTTCTATTTCCTATAAATAGTGTATATCGTAAATTAAGCCTTGCACAGCAGCGCAAGGCTTATTTATTTCCAGCGCGACTTTCCCATGCTATTCTAACACAACAAATTCCGTTGAACGAGTTATTTTACTAGAGTTTTTCCCACTTTTTGCACGCGCTTCACTAATTTTCTTCAAAACACCTAATTCTGTAAAAAAATTAATTCTCCAATCCAAAAACTCTAAATTCTGGTGTTGTTACTTTCTTTAGAAACTTGTCAGGTTTTGACTAGCGCTTCGACCAGGAAGATAGATTATTTTCGACTATTCATCCAATCTGTTTAAATTGCATCATGGGTAAATTAAAGCCTTCTATTACAGTGCGGGCGAGATATTATGATTTTAAGAATTAGGCCGTGTAAAAAATTATGTGGAGGAGGGGGAGGGGTGGTGCTTTTCGCCCTTTCTGGAGGGGAGGGGGAAGGGCGCGAACATAATTTGGAAATACAATAAAGCGATCTGTTTTAAACTTTAAGATATTTTATAACACATAACATAATTTTTTTAAATGAAGCCGCGTCAAAAATTACGGGGAGGGGTGGGGGGAGCGCGTTCTGCCGACACGGGTGGGGCGATTTTCAAAATTTTGCCGACACCACTCATGTGATATATCGTTGGAAAGGTCTGTGACCGCTTAATCATATTATGCATCTCCAGTGTCCATAACCCCCACTTCCCCCCCCCCAAGGGGGCACTTTTCTAAATTTTGCCGATACCCCTCATGTGATATATCGTTGGAAAGATCTGAGACCGCTTAATCATATTATGCATCTCCGGTGTCCATCCCCCCACTTTGCCCCTCCCCAAGGGGGGTACTTTTCTAAATTTTGCACACATCCCTCAAGTGATATATCGTTGTAAAAGTCTGAGACCGCTTAATCATATTATGTATCTCCGGTGTCCATCCCCCCACTTTGCCCCTCCCCAAGGGGGGTACTTTTCTAAATTTTGCACACATCCCTCATGTGATAAATCGTTGTAAAGGTCTGAGACCGCTTAATCATATTATGTATCTCCGGTGTCCATCCCCCCACTTTGCCCCTCCCCAAGGGGGGTACTTTTCTAAATTTTGCACACATCCCTCATGTGATAAATCGTTGGAAAGGTCTGTGACCGCTTAATTACATTATGCAGCATGTGCGCAGCACGACTGCTACACTGTGCCTCAGGCAGCGGGGACCCGAGCCGGAGGTTCGTTCAGTTAGAGGTTTATACTATTTGATGTGCAAATTAAAGGATCATCCTGTGTCGAAGGTAGCGGGGACCCGGGTCGGAGTTTCGTTCGGTTCGAGGTTTTACAAGATTCGAGGCACCGATGTAAGTTAAGGGCGCGCTAGTTGGCGAAGACAGCTAGTTTTCTTATTATTTGCATTATATAACAAAAATTCTTGACACGTTCCCTGTTTACAATTATATCCAAGAACATTCTGCTCATATATACTCGTTATTATTTTTATACTTCTTATTATGTGATAAAACAACATAAGATTTTATCGATAGCTTTCACACACCACTTACTCTTCCACTGTTTCTTTCCAAAGTGGTTGCAAACGTATTTTGCACAATGGAATAAAATTATTTGCAAAAATAAACATGATTTGTTTATTATTATCATTATGAAGATGAGAAACAATCCGTTGAAGTCCGTTATATTTTTTTTGTAAAAAGTTACTTTTAATTTTTTCAAGAATAATCAATGTTTGAACTGTATATTTCATATTACCAATACTGATTTTGATCTGTGCAGTCTTTTACATACTTGCCTCGTGTGAATCTTATCTGCTTCATATTAATTTGTTATTAAAAAACTTGAGATATTAAAAGAAAAAGGAACTTGCAAAGCAAATTAAAAAAATAAATTTATTTCTATATTGTTAAGCCCGAGAAAGGACTAAAATTATTTTATTTAGTCAATGCTACAATAATGTTGCATTTTTATATTAAATCTTGCTCAGTCTATTTAATCTTAAAAAAGTAAATTTAAATTTGAAACATGATATTAAAGCAGCTTTTTAACATTTCATTTAGTTGAAATGAAATCTAAATAAATCTTCAACTTTCTTTTCAGTTTTACATGCATTATGCAAAATTTGTACTGTAGCAAATTCTAACAGACAAGAAACATGAGAAGTTCAAATAATTTAAAAAGTTGAAGATTTATTTAGATTTCATTTCAACTAAATGAAATGTTTTAAAGTTGCTTTAATATCATGTTTCAAATTTAAATTTACTTTTTTAAGATTAAATAGACTGAGCAAGATTTAACATAAAAATGCAACATTATTGTAGCATTGACTAAATAAAATAATTTTAATGTCTGTCCCTTCTCGGGCTTAACAATATAGAAATAAATTTATTTTTTTATTTTGCTTTGCAAGTTCCCCCTTTTTTTATAAGGAGTATAACTTCTAAAAATTTTGCTAATATACGTTCTGCTATTGGTTGCGATAGATAGAGCGTATTCACTTTACTACCCTTGCATAGCTGTAGTTCTCATTGTTTCAAGATGAGGGATTTTCCTATGTACCCTGTATACAGGGTGTCCCTTAAATGTTGAAACGGGCTTTAATTTGTATCTGTTAGAGTTAACTAGGGAGTGGTAATTGAAAAAATGCTCAAAGTAAGGTAGGAAATGGGATCATATTAACCAAACCGCTTTCCCATTGATTTTCAAAAAGTTCTATTTTTTAAATTTTTGTAAAACCCTCTAAACAAAATTGGCAAAATTGGTTACTTATAAAATTATTCCGTTTACTCCAACAAGATATTTTCAAAAAACTTCATACCTGTATCTTTAAAATTAATTGGATTGTAAAGAATTGAAAAAAATAACTTATATCATTTTTTCGTACCATTTCAAAGGCTATTGCATCAGTAAAAATTAGGGACCATTCACAAATGGACGATGCCATTATTTAACTGAAAAATACGTTAAAAAAGTAGGGTAAAAGAGTACCATAAATACATCCAAATAAAATATTACATAAGCGGAAATCATGTAAAATAATAAATAAAGTTTTAAATCGTAAAAACATAATTAAAAAGAGCAATTCACGCAGAATTTTCAAAGTATTTTCTGTCATTTCAAATACATTATTGAGCTCTTCTATACTGCTTTTGTAAATATTTTGGAGTTATTTGCTATTAATATTGTTACAAGCATCGATTATCTTTTGTTTAATATAACTGGATATCATCAGTGTTTCTTTTTCTTGCAATATCTCACAGATTTACATTGCAACTAGAAACACGAAATTCTACTACACCTAAATAAGGCGAATGGGCGCATAAATACAGAGAAAAATCTAAAAACCATACTGAACTAGATTTCCAGCCAAATCAGCTAAACTAACCATATTCCACATATCTTTTTTCAAAGTTGTTTGCTACGTTAGGTGCGCTACACTTCCTAATAATATTATAAATGAGATTGTGTGTGTAAATGTTTGGCTGAAGTAAACTTCAAAAAGAAGGATTTAATGGCCCTGAATCTTTGCATATAGATGAATTATAACCCCGAAATGAATATAGGGTAGGTGTTATTTATTATTTTCAAATATTTTTCTTAATATTTCAAAATTTCATTATTTTCAGACAGAATCAATGAAAACTTTTCCAGTAAAATTTAATGAATTATTTTAAATTCATAAGCATTAGCTTTGCCAATAAATACGAAACCTGGAATAATATTTTTTCCGCAACAATATTTTTCACATGAAAAATTTTCACGTGAAAAATGAAAAAAAAAAAAAAAAAGAAGAATTGCAAATAAGATTAAATGACGTAATATCTATATATATAAAAGCTGCTCTTGGTATGTATGTTCCTTATACAAATCTGCAGTTTTTATGAGATTTGAACGAAACTTGATGTACATACTTTTTAGAACACGAGTAAAAGTACTCTCAAGTTTAAAATTTTCTCAGACAATTCTTTTTGAATTTTTTTTCCAAATATCTCCCATAGTTTATCACTACAGATTTTTTTTTCAATTTATAATGCAATTTTTTTCCCGTTGACATAAAAAGAAACTGCGTATGGACAGTATATTTATAAACCAATAAAAATTTAGATTCTCTCACTATAATTTGAAATCTGAAACTGACGTCATTTCTGGGCAGTTAATGAGATTACAAAAATTACAAAGATTACTATAAGTGCGTTTAAACGACATAGTACATTTTATTTAAATGTGCTTGGAGATAAAAATAAATAACTTAGTTCCTAATTTTACAAAGGTAAAATGTTTCCATGAGTTTGTTAATATTAAAGTAAATTTTCCAAAAAATAAAACATTTTTACGTATTTAAACTGTATGATTTAATTTATTCTACATAATCAAAAATCGTCTGTCAAATATTGACATTTGGAAATCGTTACATGGTAACTTTTTTCAGCTTGAGCTTTAACCAAGGAGTCATATTTAAGCTCCTTGGATTTAGGTGGATAATAATTACCCACTATTAATAAAATTTGGATTTAAAGAAAACAAATACAAAATTTTCGAGTAATTATTCTTTTAAATTGGTGTTAAAACAAATGTGATTAAAACGGTTTATCGAAAAAAAGACGTAATTTTTTTAATGTAAAACATTCATTTTAATTTTAAAAACTAATATATTTTTTATAAGTTCAACAATGTGGCGACATTTTCTTTTTCCCAGCTTTGAAATTATTATCCAATTCGTAAAAGAACAATAAATTTTTTGAAATAATTTTTTGCATCAAAAATCACAAAATTTCAAAACGTAATTTTAGCAAATTCTTTTTAAATTACATTGTAAATATAATTTCAAAGTTAAATTTAATATTTAACAATATTAATGTTTAAAAATTTTCTATGAGTACAGTAGTATTGGATTTCTTTAAAAGCTTTCGTGTTTTAAATAGATAATGTGCGTGTGACGTCATACACTCAAGCAAAGGCTTTTCCTTAAGAATAAAAAGTAAGAATTTTAAAAGTAAGAATTCTTGCAGAGTTAGTAATTCATAATGTATTATTTTCTACACATAATATAATGTATTCTAACTACTTGAAATTTACGCGAAACTTCAAACAATTTAACTCAACGTTTTGCCTACGTTAAGTTGACACACATGCACATTATTTATAAATATAAATGCATATTTGTACATGATTCATGAAGTGAAAGAATTTTTTCTTTAAAAAACATCGGTTCGTAGGAAAAACTATACCCGGTGAAATTGTTGTCATACTTTAAATCATGTACCGGTTTTCAGTAAGAAAATATTAGTATTTTATACCAGTTACAAAAAGTAGCGTAATTTGAACAGAATGTATTAGTCGCCGAAGCGTACGTTTAACATTTTTTTACCGTACAATCTTCCAGAAAAATAAATTTCGATAAAATTTAATAAATATATTAAAGTCTATGCAAAAGTTGTTAGCATATGCAATTTTCATTAGATAATGGATTTTGCATTTGACATCGCTCACGTGAAATTTGAAGAAATTTTTAAAGGCACCATGATTATGGAAAAGCCAATTAAAAATACAGTTATTATTAGTTATCTTTCTCGGATACTTATATAATTCCTTATAATTTTAAAATATCTAAAACTATAGTTAAAACTATCTCTGCAGGATAATTTTTGCTTCTCCTTGGAATACATTCCTGTCAAATTTCGAAACTCCCATAGTCCTAAACTACAACATAACAATCAATATGACAACGCTTCATAATTGGGGTGCTTTTTCAGAATGTTTTCGCCATTTAAATAAATAAGCAACAACTCTATTGTTTAACAAACTAGTCGTTGGGGGCCACCGTAATACTTACCCATCATAGATATGCATAATATAAAATATGAAAATAAAACATGTGTAAACTATTTATAAAATGCACTGCAATTCGAATAAAATCTTGGCTTGATGACGTCAAACTTTAAATGCTTTATTACTGAATTGCGTAAAAGAAAAATCCTTATAGCTCCAAAATTGATAATCATATTAACTAACAGTTTACTGCGTCGGATTAAGCGTCTCATTTCCAATTAAAATGTATCTTTGAATTGAAATTTGAATGAAATACAGGGTCATGAAAAATCGACGAGTGTGGAAAATATAATTAGAAATATCTCGGCAACTAATTATCCAATCAACTTCATTCTTTATGCAAAATTTATGTTTTCCTTTTATATTCACTCCTTAAAATAAACAATTTCGAAAATTTTTATATACTTTTTATCTGAACGAATATTTCGAGAGTCCGAAAAAAATAGTTCAAGATAATCGAGGTTACTGAAATTCAACAAACTTCTTTCCATTATTACATACTAAGTACATACCAAATTTCAAGTCTCCTATCTCAATTTGTTCGGGAGATAGAGCGTTTACTTACTTACACACACACACACACACGGCAAACTTTTTCCCTAAAAATGTGTTTTTCGGAATCTCCAGTGTCTGAAACGTGTAAATCCGTCAAAAATTTTTCCCCGATTTTCAAACCGATTACAAGACTTACCCTATACTACGTATGATGGGTAAGTAATAAGCATTTCGGCTTTGAAAGTTTTTGAAGCCTTACCAAACATTTTGATTTTATTGGTAGATCTACAGCTGCTAAAAGTGTGGCACTGTGAAATAAAATTACCATAAATATATGACGGTTAAATGTATTTTTCTACTTATTTTATTTATTTTTAAACTTTTATGCTCCACACACATTTAATTTCTTTTTTAAATATCATATAAATATCATATAATAATATCCTATCATAAACTGTTTTGGAACAGAAACATAATTTATGTTGATTTTTAGATTATTCTAATCAAATAAAAATTATATCTAAACTGACATGTTAATTAACAAATTTCCTCAAAAATATTTACTAACATAATCACTTTGAAAAATATTCTTAAACACCAAAAACTTAAATCAATTTCTATGAACGAAATAAATGTAAAATAGAATAAATAGAAATGCTAAAATAGGATAACAAAGAATAAAATGTGTTCCACGCTAATCTTAGTGAAAGAATATGAAATTTCAAGTTCATGAAAGAAATTTAAATGATCATATATATATAAACAAAAAATAGGAATTATCAGAAGTATTATCTACTATAAAATATGATAAAGAGTTTGTTAATTGTATATGTTGCTTAATTAATTTATTAATTTTCTTTAAATGTTACGTGAACGAAGTCACGGGTAACAGCTAGTAAGTAATAACGTAATAAAAGTGGAATTGAAACAGCAAGATAAAAATGTGGTATGAAAAAATACTATAATAAAGTTAACACAATTAGTATCCGCTATTTAATAAGTATAAAACATTATGATAAAAAAATTCTACAAATAAAATCACTAGATTTTCTTTGATAAATCAGACTTTTGTTAAATGGAATACAAAATCTTTTTATCTCTTAAAATATAAAAATGTGTAATGCGAATTTAATTAATTTTACATTATGCTTGATTAATGTTGATAATTAAAAATTATATACACCACTGTAACGCAAATAGGATTATATGTCAAAAGAAATTTCTAGCAAGCAAATGACATTTAGGATGTTTAATATAATTTTAAATTACTTTAAAATAATAGGGTAGATTTTGCCTTCACATACAAATATCTTTAACAATAGTGAAGGTCTTAAATCACCTTTTATTGCAAATTTCAAATTTTTATAGATGTGGATTAATGATTGTGTCTCGCGCTGTAAATAATAGGTCAACGAGCCACATGTGGCTCGGGGGCCGCAGGTTGAGTATGGCTGAGCTAATTCAAAGGTACTTAGTGTCATAGCCGCGTATGGAAAAGACTGTATTGGGTTACTAAAAAAGGTGGTATTTTTTTTAATACACCCCTTAAAAATAAATCTAGTCTTATGAAAGTAAAATAAAATTCAAAATGGAATGATTTTAGTACGGGTAAACTAAGATTACTAGGTGTAAAATAATCAAATTTTTAAATATTTTTTTCTATTCATGATTTCAAAGTTGAAATCAAAATGTATGAGAAAAATATGGAAATTTAATATATATTATAGATATATATACACTATCAGATCAAAAGTTATCAGAAAGGACACTTTCGATTTTAGATGTTTTATGAAATATCTAGATAAATACTTGAGGAAATCTTTTGGACTAGAGGAATGTACAGAACATGTATGACTTTTTTTTCAGCGAAGGTTTAGTTAAGAGGGCATTTAGGGGACCATCAACAAATTGAATAAAATAATTAATATTTGCGACAATCCTGTTAAACAAAATGCTAGAAATGATCTGTAGCTGTAGTAGATGACTATGTGAATCATTTACAACATATGAGTAAGAATAGCTCGAATATTCATATAGATGTAAGAGTGTCTTTAAAAAATTGAAAAAAAACATCCGTATGTTTTTCGTTTATAGAATGAAGGCCAATCAACTAAATTTTACGGCACTTTCTGCAAACTTGTCAACGTTCAGTAGGAACAATATACCACAATTATATATATATATATTAAATATTTTATGAAATACGAGTATTTTCATGAAAAAAATTAACTGCGCATGTACGAAATATATTTTTTTAAATAATTTAATTGTTAAGTATATAGGTCAGCTTATATAAAATTACTATTTGAACATTGCGAAAATTCAGAAAGATATCTGTGATATAAGGATCTCGATTCCAGTTGTTTTCTAAAAGTAGCAAAATAATAGAATTTTCATTGCCATTTTTATTGCCTTTCTTATGGCTATCTTAGTAGAACTATTAGAACGAGCCTATTCCAACAATAAAATATTTACGAATTCGAAGCATCCGTTAAAAATCTATGCATGGACATATGTTAAATACACACTCTTTTTTTGGAAGTCGTTAATAAAAAAAGCAACAATTTATAGAAAATTACTTACCATCCAGCTACTTTTAGAAAACAATTGAAATTTAGCTCACTATATTGTTGATATCTGTCTAAATTTTACCAAATTGGACTAGCCTTTTTATACGAGTTGACTATAGAGTTGACTACTAAATTATGAAAACACAAAATGTTATCGCTCGTGCATGCTCAGTTAAAAATTGTTTCATACAAATGTTCATATTTCAGATATTTAATATATTTATATTATTACTGCAGTATACTGTTTCTAGTGCATTGTCCTGCATTCTAGACACAAAAAACATGCAGCAAAATTTCTTAGATTTTTTTTTAAAGAAACTGTTATAACTCCATAATTATACTTTTATTCTTTCACAAATGAACACAAATTTTATAGAGGAAACAGAGTTATCTTTCACAGTTGCAGATCATTTGGAGCATTTTATTTTACAGGGTGATCGCAAATATTTTTTTCAATTTGTTGTTCGTACCCTAACTGCTTTCATGACTAAACCTTCGCTGAAAAATATGATGTCAAGTATGTTCTTTATATTATTGGGGTTCTAGAACAATTTGCTAATTATATCTCTAAATATTCAAAGTGTCAGGATACTTCTAATCAGATTGTGTATATATACTCACCGGAGAAAACATTAGTCATCCCCTGGAGACATACAATCTCTGGCCTTGATAACTGCTGGATTCGGCGAGAAAAAGAGTATGAAAGATTCTGCAGGTATGCCACATACAGCAGACGTCACTATGATGAGACAAGGCCACAAAATTGCAATAAAGCTCTTGTTGGCGTTTTTCACGCTGTTCCTAGTAGTCTCACATATTTTCTGTGGGGTTAAGATAAGAGGATTTAACTATCCATTTGATTTGCCATAGTGTGCCTGAATAAATCAGCCTTTATACATAGTCCTGCTAATGAGGCTGTTGTCATCTTGGAAATCTGAGGCGTCTATAGCATACTCATGCAGAAGCTTTTGCGTGAATTTTATCGCCTGATCATTGAGAATGTTGAAATAAATAGCCTAGTTCATGTTCGCTTCAATTAGTAGGCTAAAATCATATACGTAAAACATCCTGAAATTATAACAGAAACACCTCCAGCCTGAGCTATACCTTCCACGTATTGCTGGTTAAATGCTTCATTTGGCCGTGGCGGGAAACGAAGACATGCGTCATTCGATAAACGGCGATATAGCTATTCATAGGCCAACAACACCCGCTTAAAATCAATGTCAGTTACGATCTGTTTCGGCCCATTACAGGCGTGCAACTGTATGTGCCGTTGTGAGCAATGACGTCTTGCGAGGTACCAAATGATCCTTGCTTTCAATGAACCCTTCTTTCTGCAATGTTCTCTCGGAAACTGATTGCAATGGACCTTCTTTCAGCAACTGCAGCTTTCTTGCCAGATTTGAAACTATTTTTACTAACAATGCGTTACACTCGTTTGAGGTCCCTCTGGGTTAAGATATTTTTCCGCAAACAGTTCTCTGATGTCATGTTTCATGCCCCTCCCCACTACTAGTAGTACAGCATTCCTTGTCCACTTCTGGAAAAAAATTATCAACCCCAACTCTTCCGCAAATCATCGTATAGAAATATGACTGGTACCACTCTATTAGTTATAATGTGTACCAATTAATTCTATATGATGTCAAATTTATGTGTCAAAATGTGATGTCAAAATTAGGTGTTAGTGCTGTTCAAGTTTAGTAAAATTTCAAAATGTGGAACATTTCCTAAGCAAAATTTAAATATAGTATTTATTCGTAAACAAAGTTACTATTACGTTATTACTAACGATTGGTACTAGTCATATTAGTGTACAATGCTTTGCGGTAGAATTAGTAGTGGTGGGCTCTTATGTTCCATGACTGTACATACGCTGGACAGTGCACATAGATACTCCAACAAATCGTTCAACTTATCCACTCTGTGGTCGTATGTACGACCAAACACCCGACACATCCCAAACCCATTTTTGTGACAGTGTCACATCCTCGTATTTACCTATTATAACTCACTATTTCAGTACTTCACGTTTAATTACTCACTCCACGTTATTGCTTTTATCAAATAACAACAGTCCTAGTTCAATTAACCACGTAACGCCTCTGCAACGGCACCTGTATATAAGTATAACGTATTCGTTGCTCCTCCGCCTAAGGATGACTAATTGTTTCTCCAGTTAACTTATATAATAAAAGTAATACAGTACAGTACCTCTAATCCGCAAACCTGTAATTCCCAAATGCCTGTAATCGACACAGCATATGTGAATGTAAAAAAAAACAAATTTAATTTTTAAAAATTACTTTCCAATAGCATTATGTTTTAATTTTTTCCCCCAACTTCAATTTTACTTCTGATATATATTGTTATATATCATTTACTCTTTTTTATAGTTTAAATGATAGTACCTATAAAAGTATTTTATTTAATTAATCATTCATACGGTAAAATAAAATACAAAATATTTCCATTTAAAAAGTATTTGTCTTAAAAATATATTTTTGACAATAATTTGCCAAAAATATCAAAATTTCTAAAAACAAAATTTTATGGTTCAGCAGACAATTATGGTCATTTGTAGACTGCTTTTTACTTTCTTCTATCTTTACAAGAAGAAAGTATTGAGTTCATGAAAATTTTCGACTGCCGGTTTTTGACGGATTTATACGTTTTAGAAGGTCTTGAACACGATTTGACTGTTTCTAGAAAACATCTGTCTGTGACTGTCTGTCTGTATGTGACAAAAGTTTGTGGGCACTCTATCTCAAGAACTAATGCACGAAATTTAATAAAACTTTATATTCAGTTAGTCCCTGGTATAAATTGGAGCTGATTAGTTTTGGGTGAAAATCGCCCCACAGGTGGCACTGCTATGCTGCATTTTTCACGATATCCGCAATAGCTCTATCTCAAGAACTAATGCACTCATTTTCATAAAATTTCATATTCTGTTAGACCTTGACATATATAAATGCTGCTTACGTTTTGGTGTAAATAGCCCAACAGGTGGCGCTGCTATGCTACTTTTTTCATTATTTTCACGATAACTACATCCCAAGAACTAATACGCGGATTTTCATCAAACTTCAGATTCAGTTAGACGTTGACATAAGTTGTTGTTGATTAGGCTTTGGTCTAAATCTCCCAACAGGTGGCGCTGCTATGCTGAATTTTGCAGAATTTACACGATTTTAGCAATAGTCATATCTCAAGAACTAATACACGGAATTTAATAAAACTTTAGATCGAGTTAGACCTTGATATAAATTGACGCTGATTCTTTTTAGTGTATGCGAAAGCTGTGTGAGATAGAAGAAAGTTTTGGGATTGACACATCCGACTAGTTTTGTAATGTTTTAATACCAACAATACAAAAACATAAACCAAATGTTTTAATATCAACAACTATCGATGATAGATTTAAAATACATAATGATCATTAAATTATTTTTTAAATAATTCTTACATTATTTATATGTTTAAGTGTGTAATTTGTTTATTTTTAATCATTGACAATCTAAATTTGTCCAAAGTATAAAAAAAAAAAAAAATGCAAACAAATATTAAATAGACACGACGTGCAATCCACAAAAAATCTCAAATCTGCAAAACGCTTGGAACCAAGCTGTGCGGATTAGTGGTATTCTACTGTAGTAATAATAATAAATGGATAAAAGGACCGAAAAGATTAAGGTACTGGATATATAAAAGAAATGTGGAAATGGATACATTTTAGCATTCTATTGAGGTATTTGCTGACGTACAACAATAATACTTGCGTGCACAGACGTGTCAAACATTCACTAAATATGTAGCTACGTTTGGAATTAACTCGCCAAATTAACCAAATTCCTGTAAAAATATTATAGCATTGTAATTGTTTTTGTTCATCCATATACTGTTTTCTAAATGAGTCATTTTAGTAGGCTGATTTACAATTTAGATTATTAAAAACATGTATCACTATATCAAACATAATAAATCGGATAAATAAGTAGGTGTTTATTAAATTTGCAACGATTCTTACGCACAAACATTTAATCGCATATAGTATATAGTTTAGATTACAAAAACAAATGACCTGGTACACGTTGAATCACAACTAAATATTTAAGTGATAAGCAGCATTTGACTCCCCGTCATTTTTTTGGCTTAAACTACAATAATTTCATACGAGCTATTCAAATTTTCATATGATTTTGTTTAAAAGTTTGTAGAACAATATATATATATATATATATATTATTAAAAAATAAAGTAAAAAGATAATATTCACAATTATTTTGTTAAATATGACATTTTATGCAAATGTATTTTCACAATTTAATAAAATAAACTTTACTTTTCGATTAACCATCTCGCGACAAGCGTTCCGTACACAATGTTTAATTTTTTATGACCAACTTTACCTAATCGAAATTTTTGATTAATTTACTTGCAGAAAATCAGAAATTAAATAGGACAAAAATTTCCATACTAAATTTCTGGTAAGAAAAATTGAAGATTGTACGTACCTTATACGTCATATATACTCGACGCTCAATCGCGAATGAGTCAGTGCTTGGTCAGTGCTAATGCTTGATATCAAACGTAAATTTTGGGGGGAAATCTAACAAGAAATACGAATAACAAACTATATTTTATATTAAAAATTTTTAAGGTAGTTTTTAAAATGACTGGCATATTTTTTCTTTCTTTTGAACGACGGCAAGCATACCGTCATTATGGTTCTTCGTTTCACCTGGGAACACATGAATTTATTCTCTCATTCACGACATTGATGATAGAAAGGTAAACTTACAAGATTCCACATTTTGGCACTTTCGAAGAAACCTATTTGAATTTAAAGTAAACCATCCTTTTTTATACGTTTACAGTTTTGGTAGCTAATAATAGTGGAAATGGATTTTTTTCCTTACTTTATAAAATTCTCTCGATTAACACTACAACGGCAGGCAATTTTGACACCCTAAAACAGCAGCCGGTGTCATTTCGACATCAGTAATTTAATTATGCAAAAATGGATGCTATAAGTTCTAATTTAACACTATATTTCGTCATTGTACTTTAATTAAGCTTATATCCTTAACTTTTCACAAAAGAGCGATGTTTTATTTTACAGAAAAATACATTAAATCAAACCGGCGGACATTTTCGACATCCGAAAACAGCCGCCGGTGTTATTTCGACACCACTAATTTATTTATGAAAAATGGACGCGATAAATTCTAATTTAACACTATATTGCGTCATTGTGCTTTAATTAAGCTTATATTGTTATATTTTCACAAAAGAACGATGATTTATTGAAAATTCTGCTTGGTGTCGAATTAACACCTGCGGACATTCTAAGTAAATTGGGCTGTAATTTAAAAAAAAAAAATCGAATCGCATAATAAAAATTTCGATAGTGTGCTTATTGCGTAAAATGATTAAAATTCATACAATTTGAAGAATATAGGTAAAAAAATGTGATAGAAAGATAAAGCTAAATTCGGTTTGGTGTCTAAATAACACCAACGGACGTTCCCGTGTTAAATTAAAGTTAGAAAAAATCTCAAGAAGTATAATATAGCTTTGATACTCAATTTTAATAATTTTCTACTTTAAAAATAATAAATAGCTAACATTTTTCAATTTAAAGAATTTCAACGATGTTATTTTTTTTTAAATTAAAGATTTAGTTAAGAGTTTTAAAATAATTTAAAACAGAATTACAGCTAATCAAATATTTCACCGAAACATAGTAAATAAATTTCTTATGAACATCAAATTTTAAAAGAAGGTTTCAATTTCTATGCCGCAATAATAAAAATATAGGCAGAAAAATACAAATGATATCACAAAATTCTTATCTAAAATGTTATTTAAAATGTCGCGATATTTGTAATACTTAATCCTAGCAAGTCTAAAAGAAATTTAAGTTTGGCTATTGTTTTAAAAGTATTGCTTATCTTACAGACAGGCATGAGACTTTCATAAATTATTTTAATCCTATCAGATATTTTTTCTTTCGTAAATGCTCAGTTCTTTCAGTCCGCTTCATTGAAACAAATTTTTAAATATTCTAACCTTCATGAAATTTCTCCATATTTCGGGAATCTATCTTGATGAAGAATTATACCACTAAAGTATTTTAACTGGAATTTATTAATTATCGTCTGCTTTTAATTATCCTGTCGTAGAAGTTTTAAAATTGAAATACCGATAAATGAGAAATTATAATTACGATTATTCTTTCAGGAGAAATATGTTCAAAAATTACTTCTGTGGAATGAAAATTGAAGATTGGCTGCACATTTTGAATTAACCTTTTTAGAAAATACAAACATAAAATAGTTCACGGATTTTTAAATAAATTCGTTGTTGACAAAAGGCAGTCTAGAGTATCTTTACTTATCAGAGTAGCGACGTACGTAATGGCGCATGCGCTGTTTCGATGCAACCTTCATTTCAGAACTTTGCTATACTTACCTGGATCAGTTCGATTAGATGAGCGAGAAAAATCAGCAAACACTATATTGGCTATAATGGCAGGTTCGCCAAATTTTTGTTTAAAATCCTCTCGACCAATTGAATTTTATTGGCCGAAGATTGCTAGTCTGTTAGGTATAAAGGCATTATAGAGTAAGCAAATATCAGCTGAGTGATAATCGCAGACTCACCTAATATGATTTTGTTCAAAATCCTCAACCAATCAAATTTTACTGATCGTGTGTTACTAATCTAGGGTGTCTCTATATGAGAGTGGCGATATACGAACAGGACAATAGCCAGATCGTGCTCAATAGACGTTTTTATCTAAACTATGGTAAATCTACTCTTCAGAACTTGGCGAAACTCGCCTTTCGACTAGACGAGTGAGACAAATTAAGAAGCATTAGCTTGGCGATAATGACAGGCTCGTCAAGATGCTTTCAGATTCCTTTTTGCCCGAAATCGTCCCAACCAATCAAATTTTATGTACCGTATGTCGCAACTCTCATATATATAGACACACGAGGCTCCACTTATCATTTTTTACAGACCGCTAGAGTGACGTGATGCTCTTTTCGTACACTTGCATTGGTGCATTCGAGCATCACGTGACTCCTGCGGTCTGTAAAAAAAGATACGCGTAAAGCACCGCGGTAGCCTTTCTTTTTCGTTAGCTTCGTAGGCACATTACACTAATCTTAAAGTATTCTAATGCTGCCTTTTTCCTCAGCTATTTTATTCGAAATAACTCAAAATGTGTCACCTGATTTAAATCTCACAATATTAATTTAGATAGTCCTATTTTTTTCCTAGCTTCCTTAAATATTTTAAAATTATCAATATATATTCCCTATATGCATGAGAAATTATGACGGCATTTAAAAAATTGAATGAATGAATTTAAAACATATTTTTAATAGGCTATTTCTTAAGTTAACTAAACAAGGAGACAGGTAAATAGAGGGGAGTTAAATTCACCAATTTCTAAATATCTTTTGTAAAAAGAAAAAAAATGCACGCTTTTCTAATTTTCGACCTTTTTCAGTCGAAATATGCCAGAATGAAACTATATTTATTATTAGAGCATTTTACATACAGGCCTTCACGTTATTTTGTTTTCAAAGCATTGATTCATATTTAATGAAATAATAGTCTTATGACGGTTATAGTAGGTATTACTCGTTAGGATTCAAATTTTCAAGATTTTGTGTACTCTCACTTCAAGTTTTTGCAATTAAAGAAATAAAAAAAGAAAATGTACCTTACTTCTTGAATACAAATACATGTTTTTCAAGAGACTTTAGTATGCTGCTTGTAAGTAATCTCTACCTAATTGTGTTTATAATTTAGGTGTGACGTCACGGCATATTAACCCACCCCCTATCCCTATCAAACTGTGTCACACCCAACACTCCTCCCCCACTTGAAGTGCGATATAATTAATGCATGATCCCTTATAAAATATTATAAATTTTTAGAATATGCATAAAATAGCATGTTGAAAGAAAATACACTTAGTAATTTTAATATGTTGATTTTTTTTTTTTTTTTTTTCTAAAACGAATGATTTTTTAAAAGTTTTCCTTTTGCATAAAATAACGCAAATGATAGTGGATGTTTGTATATATTTCAAAATTCATTAACATATACACATCAAATTCCTTGTAATTTAAATTATAAATTTATTGTATTATGAGCTTAATCAAAAATTTATTTCCTATACAATACAAAGTAAAAAGAAAGTATTATTTAAAAAAAAATTCTTTGCTAACTTTACTGAAGGAAAGAAATAGTACAGAATATTCATTTATTTGAAAAGTTTTTCCTCTAAAAATGAATTATTTGGAATACAACTTTATATTTAAGAGTTTTTCAAAACTTATCTGTTAATAAGAAATTTCTTCTCCCAACACTTACCTACAAACATTGTTTTTGAATGACAAATCTTTTGATTAAATATTCACTTAATTATTTTTAATGACACTTGTTTTTACAATTCATTATTCATTTTTACTTTCTTCTATCTATAACAGAAGAAAGTATTGTAATCGATTTTTTTTTTACTTCCAGTTTTCGACGGATTTTTAGGAGTCAGAGATCCAGAAAAACATGTTTATACAAAATTTCTGTCTGCCCGCCTGTCTATCCTCATTGTATCATCGAAAAGTGTATGAAGTTATGCATACAACTGAACCAAATTTTACGAATATGCTTGCAGGTCCCAGTTGAATTTGAAGCTATTGCGACGGAAGGAGACTCTGTGATAGCGATGTTTGTGCGAATTTCTCGATTTTTCGAAGTTGCGTTGTACATCGGCGGATCATACAGAGAAGGGTCCTTCGCATCCAGGTAACCCGGCGTTGCGTTTCGCAAGTAGCTGGTGTACAACATAATAAAGAAAAATACTTTATTTTATTGGCGCTGTGATAGTGAATTTTGAAGTATTAACATGTATGGGACAGAAGAAAGTTTTGGGATTGGCACATCCGACTAGTTTTTGTATGACATCGATAATCCTTTTATGTTATATTTTCACAAAACTACAAACACAACTTTTTTTAAAGCACTAAATGCAATTATAAAGTGATTGTTAGACTTACACTAAGGTATTATTGGCATGCTCAGCTTTTCTTCTGTTAGAATGAAAATATTACTTACATAACAATTCCTCGTCCTGTACAAGTTTCTGTGGTTGAGTGGAGGGTCTTCTCCATTTGACTCTTTTTGGTATTTCCGATTCGTTAATAAATTTCCTAATAATATCTTCGGGGCTCATCGCAGGATATCCCTCGTTTTTAAGGGATTCGCAATACACCCTGGAACAATCAAGAAATAAATTATTCAACTAACACCTTAAGTTAGCATAAAATTTCAAACGAGACCGACTAGACTGTACACAGTGTAAAAAGAGAAATGCTTCTTGATCTAGGAAGAAGGTTTACGGAAACATACTAGAACCTCTTCCAAATTACCCACGATTCCACAACTCATTCCTTTATCTTCAGAAACTTCAGTACCAAGAAGATTTCTGAGATTTAAAGAAGCGTATCTGAAGCAAGTATTCTTTTGCTGCCCGTAGTTTTCGTAAACATTACGAAATGGTTTTTGCATTGTTTTAATCAGTTTTCTCAACCCAGTATCAACACTAAATATCCGTTTTTTGGACGCTACCAATTCTCAAGTAAACATTTTCATGTTCATTAAACATGTTCAGCAGATAGACATACTAAATTACGAGCGTAAAATTAACATTATTTTATTACTCTTGCATGAGTAACTTCCGTTACGCAGATGAAAATGTTTACATGACAATTGATATTATCCGAAAAAGCGATATTTCGTGTTTCATCAGGTTCAGTAAACTTTTTAATACAATGTTAAAACCAGTTCGCAACGTTTCAAAAAATTATGGTAGCACAAGAGACTTGTTTCAGAGATGCTCCTTTAAATCTCATTAATCTTTTTCTGAGGCTAAGCTAAAGGTACATTTTCTGAAATCATGGGCATCTCGGAAGAGGTTGGATTATATTTTTGTAAACCTTATTCCATGATCAAGAAACATTTCTCTCTCCCCCACCCCTTTTACACAGTGCCAGGCGAATGGACATGGACAATATATTATCATGATACTTAAAACTTTTGTTTATAATTAGATAATGAAGCACACAAAAGCTTCGATGGAAAATATACATAAAGCAATTAAAAATATTAACAGCATTTTACGAGATTATTCCCCCGTTCAATTTCCTTTCCAGCTTTAACCCCTTTTCAAATGCATTTACGTGATATGTACTGCACCCATTGGTACTTCTCTACATATTTTCCTAAGGACACTTTTAAAATGGGTCAGTTTAGTGACCCTGTATTTGCTTATTTCGGATGTAACCACATGCAAAATAACCCAGTGGGTTTGAATCGGGGGAGGGAGGGGGGTTGAAAAGTCCATTCACCTTTGTTTTAAAAACATCTAAATTGCCAGATCGTTATTATTGCACTATTTTTGCAGTGTTAACTGTGCCCTGTCTTTTTCATAACGATGGCAGCCCTCCATAAACATTTGTCCACCAGTGGGGTGCTATATTTTCTCTAATATATGTTTTTATATTTAAAAATATTTTTTCCCCTTTATAGCTCAACGATACTAGTACTATAGTCCAAAATATAAAATTCATTTATCACATCGATTGCTATTAATACAATTTAAGATGAGTTATAGATACTTTACTTTATCATTATTCAAAAGCATTATTCGTTGTACAAAGGAAAAATATTTTAAAAGGAATAATTTATTTTCTAATTATAACTGTTCAGATTTCTTCATGTTGAAAGTCATGGAGAGAAAAGTTTCATGTCTGAAAAATTTTTATATTTATATTTTCAAGCCATTAAAATTCATAGATTTTCTAATTCTTCAAAATATTAAAAACAATATTTAACAAGTTGAAAATTGTACGTCAAACGTGACAAATGGGGTGCTTTCGTGCTATAACTAGTTTTATAAATATTCACATCTTGGTGCAATAGCTGTTGCACTCTTATGCAAAAGTGCATGAATACAAAATTTATTTTATGTGCAGATTTTCATATTATAGATATTCATTTTATTTTATGAAATTAAGTTTCAATACACTTTTACAAACAGTTAATTACAATTCTGTTACATTAAAATTATAATATGCGCAAATATCCAATACAAGACAATGTAAAAAAAAAAAAAAATCATCGTTATTATTTCAGTGAAATGAATTATATCGTCTGTTATAAGGATATGATTAATTTCAGTCATAAAATAAGTACATTTTAAGTTGGCAACATTTTATCTTTTGTTGACATTTACTGAAAATTCCAATGGGAAACTTAAGCCTAGCTTTGAAATCCACATTTAGACTCTTTTCCATTTAATATCTATTTCTCCGGAAATATCTATCCAAGAAACTGTCGGTAGATTATATGATTGCTATAATTAAACAATTCTAGCATACAAATTCTGTTTTTAAATTCAGTAATAAGGAAATAATATTTCCATTTTAAATATGACGTAATCATCATGGCAACCTAGAATCATTATCTATCATTGGATATCATTGAATTAATTACACATAATAGGATTTAAAAAGATATTAATAAAAGTTTTCTTCATTCTGTTCAGTTTTGATTAGATTTTCATAAAATTTGAAATGAATCTACAAAATTCTACAACGATTATATATATTAAATTTCAAACCATTCGGTTGGGTGATTTTCACGCTGTTATGGACGGACGGCCCAAACGACGACTATAGGTGCTAAGTATTTATATATTTAAGAACGCACAAAAAAAAATGATATGTGTCGAATTGTATATAGTATTTCACAAAACCCCTATAAATATCAAAATTGCTTATTAATTTTACTAAGTAATCTTAATTAATCTTTTTTAAATTCTAATGACTGCAAAAAACATCTATAACGTCTTTTCAAAAACCGAGTAAAAACGTTTTGGAAGTGAAAATTTACGTTAATTCATGATTTGGGATATAATGGGATAAATTGGAAAGTTATATGAGAATATATTGTCCAATCTGTACACTGCGAAAAATTACAAAAAAATAAAAATAAATAAATCATGATATAAAAGAAAACGTTTACGGACATTTAGTGTGTTCCCCTATAAATCTACTACCCACGAACTTGAAAACGTTTCCATTGTCTGTAGAAACCATTTGGAGAATTTATCAAAATACCAGAAAAAATGTGTTTCCGAGAGTTATGGTAACGTTTGTGAAATAAAAGTGCTCTTTATCTAAAAGACATTCATATTGTTTTCGGAAACCTTTGATTTTTCATAGGCTATTCTACTAAAAGTTTCTGAAGATAAGGGAAAGGTATTCGGAATCGTGGGCAAGTAAGAGTTCACTCAATATTTCGTAAACTTTTCTTCTACATCAGGAAACATTTTTGCAATTTCTTACGATGTATATTCAATAATAATAATAAAAAAAGACATTTTTTAAGTTTTAAGCGTATTATGCCAATGCTATGTATTTTTAAAGTTGCCAAAATGCCTAGTCTAAATAAGAAAAAAATAGTTTTGCTTAAAAGAGCCCCATATTTCGCAAAATACGCATGTTTACTAAACAGTTATGTGCATTATGAAATAAAAATATGAGAAAAATTGAATAGCTTCAAAATTTTGATTCTCTAACAGCGGTTTCCAACAAAATAACCGAGGGCTGCACAGCTCCCATATTTTTCGTATGGTAAAATTCATGTAGGGAAATTTATTTCAAATTCTGCGATTAAATATTGTGAGTATTATAAGGAAATACTGGTACCTCTGCGGCCGGCAGTTGAGATGATGGGAACCCTTGGTCTATAAGCCACATTTTCGTTTTTTGATAAAACATTCTAACAATGCAAAAAGAAAAATACTTCCAGAAATCCGACTTACAGTTACGTGCACTAATGTAAGTTAAAGTTTTCAAAAATGTAACTTAAATTTCTTAAAGTAGTCAAGAAATTTATTTTTAGAAGTATAAAATAAGTATAAAGAAATAAATGAATATTACATTTACTTTTATTATAGCTTAAACAAATAACGCCTAATCTTTCATTGTCGCTAAATTTTAGACCTATTTAAAATGACCATTTTTTTCCGGTTTAAAAACCACTCAAAGGCTTTGGAATCGTTGCAAACTATTTGGAAATAGGGGAACTAAAAAAAAAAAACGGGATCTTCGTAATGTATATCACCTATGAGGTTTTAAGTAATTTCAACTTACCAGTCCGGGTGTACCCTCCAATTGTCTCCCTGAAAATATGATTGTACTGAAAGAAAAAAAGAAGGGATAATCGTTATCATAATGGAAGTTTACAAATATCAAGAATTACAAGTTTTTGAAAAGCACTGATATAAGTAATTGATTACATAATATAATTGGCTATTCACATAAATTAAAATAATGATCCCAAAATTTATCTTTCTGAACAGGTTTTGGCATTTGGTGCAAGAGAGTTTGATGGACAGGTATGTCTCAGATATCTGTGCCGAAATCACGTGAAAAACCGATGATATTTAAGTACATTTGTCTCGGGAACTACTGAAGCGATTTTAATATTTTGTAATATTTTTGGCAGTAAGTAAACTAAAAATTGATTGTTCGATAAGAAATAGTAATAGAAAATAAACAGTTACACGATTTGGTAAAAAAAAAAAAAAAAAAAAAAAAAAAAAAAAAAAAAAATATCTAGATTTTTATTATTATTAACGTTAATAAATGGCATTGATTTCCCAGTAAAACAAAACGATTGAAGTACAGCTAATTATAATATAAAATACAAGATATTGAAAGAGCTTCAGTAGTTCCTACGATACGTTAATATCGGCTCCTTTTCGTGAGATTTCGCAACTGTTATTACCCTTTTAACCTTTAAAAAAAATTCCAAATTCAGATTCCAAAATAATTACGTTATTAACATATTTACTTCACTTGCTCTCTTTTCACACTACTTACCACACTTCTTCATTTTTACTTCAATGTTCAACCAATGTTTAAAGTTGAAACTAATTTTTTTCTACTCTCTTTCAGTATTTTTATTGATATTATTATTTTCACCACTGGCGTACGGAATACGCCGCTCATGTATTTGTGAAATTTACTCCTTTTTTTTATTAAAATATTTTTTTTATACAAGGATTGCCTTTTAGGTTTTTACAAAAAGTAGGAATTAAAAGAATATTTTGGGAACAAACTGTTTTATTGCTTTGTAACCCATTCGGGACCATGGGTGCATATATGCACCCTCAAAAAGACCATACAGAATTTGTTTTAGACACCAGTAAAAAAATAAAAGTAATATTTGATTTGTCTAATTAGAGCATTTTTGTGATAGTTTAAGTAAAGGTAGCTTTTTTTTAAAAAGTGGTTCAACCGAGAAAAATTTGTGTAAAAGCCGCCGGTTCCGAAGGGGTTAAAATATTCTCCTTGAAGATTTATATACTTTTCCATCCGTTCAAACTAATTCTTGAAACAGTTTTTCCACTCTGAAGTTGATATTTCAGAAACATAGTTTTGGAAGGCATCAACAGCTTCTTGAGGGGATGAAAATCGCTGCCCACGCATTTTTTGTTTGACATAAGGGAACAAGAAAAAGTCGTTAGGCGACAAATCAGGAGAATATGGGCAATGAGACACTAATTCGATATTTTTATCCTTCAAATAATCAATTGTTTCACGTGCTGTGTGGGAGCTGGCGTTGTCGTGAGGAAAAATGATGCGCCGTTTTTTGTTGTTTTTCCTGATTTCGTTGAAGACTTTTGGAAAACAAATTTCTGTATACCATTTAGCGTTAACAGTTTTTCGATCCTCTAAAGGTATGGTTGTGATATGTCCTGTAAGGCCAAAGAAACAAGCAATCATTTTCTTGGAAGTGCTTTGGGAATAAACAACTTTCGCAGGATTCGGTTCATCTGGAAACACCCACACAGTGGATTGTTGTTTAGTTTCCGGCTCATACGAATATATCCAAGTTTTGTCACCTGTAACGATGTCGTATACGGATTTTGGAGTTCCAAATTTGAATTTTTTTAGCAATTCCTTACACCAATTTGCACGAGCCTCTTTTTGAGCTTCTGTCAAATTGTGCGGAATCCATTTGGAACAAATATTTTTAACAGCTAAATGTTCGTGCAAAATCGAATGTATTGCAGTCTGGGATATTCCAAGAGATGCTTCTATCTCACGATACGTGGCATGCCAATCTTCTTCAATCATCTTGTGCACAGCATCGATGTTGTTTGGAATAGCTACCGATTTTGGTCGTTCTTCACGAGATTCATCACTGACGGACGCACGACCACAACGAAATTCTGCAAACCATTTGTAAACAGTCTTTTCTGATGGTGCTTCATTACCAAAAGTTTCACGAAGCGATACTAAGCATTCTTGTCAAGTGAGGCCTTTCTTAAATTCATAAAAAATCATCCAACTGAAACCTTCACGAGTTATTTACATTTTTTTTTCACTTTCTTCTTCTCACTGTAAACAAAATTCGCAGACGATTTCTAAGATTCCGCTGATTCCTGCCACTGATCCCAAGATTAAAAAAAAATGTAAATTTTACGAATATCATGAAGGCAAATTTCAAGTAGTGCCTTCTATTGGTCGTTTGTAAAAACATAAAAGACAACTGTAATATGAAGTTCTTGGTCGTGGTAAAGTGGATTTGATACGATGAATATTTTGATAACTAAAATCATCAATTACCTTCCAAGAAATCTATAAATTCATGAGAAATGAGAATAGGCACTTTTGGAAGAATAAGCAGACATGAGTAGATGAAGGTATTTTAATAATCCCAGGTTCTATAGATATTGCACATAAGTACAGGAAAACGTTGGCTGCCCATGGCAGCGCAGGGCACCCGGGCCCGCAACACAATTCGTGAAAGAGTTACATGTTTAAAGGAAGATGATTAACGATTGTTTCTTGTACCATGACATGAAGTCGAATGAAAATTACATTTCGCCAAAAGGTTACAATATGGCGATCATTTCTCCAAACAGAGCATAAAGACAATTAAAAATTTAGAGAACAGAGCCATTTTTGGCATAAATTATCCTAACGAATATATTGGCGGTAGCCAACATGCATGGGAATGCAAAACCACACAAATGGGGCTCGGAAAAGTTTTCGCATTCTTGAACCCGCGAACCTTAGAGATTGTTATGACTTCGACATGTACGTTGGATATTTTTGGACCAGAGTTATTCAGATGCGCTTGGGAATCATTGTAATTAAAAAGGGTGTGTATGAAGAAATCAGTTAGCAACAGAACTTTGTGACCAAATAAGGAGATGGCAGATGGTAAATCTTATTTGAAAGGGTAGATGTAGCGGTTTTCCTTTACATAGTACAGAATAGAAATATTTTTAGTGTAACTGAATTAAAAGGATATTAGAATAAACGGAATGAAATTTGTTACATTGAATTTAACAAAATGGTGGGAAAGGAAAATGAAAAAGTATTTTTGTAGAACATTGAGCGTTAAAATAATGAAAAAAGGGAACAAATTTGGAAAAGGGAATAAAATGAGAGGGGAATAATTACTAAAATTGAATAATATATGATGCGACATCATAACAACCCTCGTATTTGTGCTGATATCTATTATATTTATACAATTACTAGACATTAAACGCTATTTTTCTTTAGCACTAAAAGTTGATATTTAGACTATAAAAAGCGTTGGTAGATGGAATACGCCGCCTATGTCTTTATGTTAGTACAAACCGTCCGTATTATATTAATTCTAATTAAATTAGTCTTTTTTTAGAATTTTTATGTTTATTACTGAATATTGTTTTAAACAAGCATATCATTAAAAGTTGTTATTTAGCTTTCAAAATATCTTAATTATTAACTAAAATTTCTGGGTCGAAACATAATTGTTTGATCAGCGGATTTTAGGCCAGAAATTACGTTAGATAAGACTTGTGCTGATTTAGCTTATTTTTCCTGTTTTGAATATATTCAAAAGATAACGATGCAATTATCTTCTATCAATAGTTATAAAACGACATTTTTGGTCTTGGGTATAAAAAGGGGGTTTGTTTGGAAAACTTCCTTAAGGGGGGATGCCGGTATAAAACTTTTAGAAAATCAATTTTTTAGCACAAAAATGTCTACGTTTCTTTCCGTCTACAACATCTCCAAGCTCAGTCTCCAAGCTGGGAAAGTTAATAATTAAGTTATCGACTTCAAAATTACAGACAAATTACACGAGATATAACTTCTGGTAAACTATTAAAATTATTTGTATAATTCATTATTATTCTCATTATATATATATATAAATGATTTCTAAGAAAATCTTCTGTATTATTTGTCCCAAAATTTTGCTTTAAAATATTAATGTAATTTTCTATTTGAAAATTAATATTTTTCGAGATTTTTACATTCAGTTTAAAATTTTCGAACCGTTATTTGTTTGTTTTTGGACCAACGTTACTAAGCAGCAGTGCACATCGTTGAAAAGGATCCTGTGGTGGAGATTACTAATCATTTTCTCATTCATTCACCATCTGTTTATAAAACACTTGAGAAGTTATTTTTGGTCTCAAATTAAATAAAACATTCATAAGATTATTTTACTTTATGCTTGGTTCTTTTGATATCTGTTATTTTGCGATGGTTTGTTTGGGCGAATTAACAGAGACGTTGTGTCCTGTAAAGTAAGCAGTTAGCAGTCTGATGATTACTTCTTGGCGTTTGTTCGTTTGGTGGGCATAGTTTTTTTTTTTTTTTTTTTTTTTTTTTTTTAAGTTTGGCTTGGCAGAACGACCTTTCTGCTTGATACTCTATCATGGTACGTTTTCTAATTAAGTAACTTTAAAGATGTAAATTATGAAATTAATATTCCAAAAAAAATTTGTATTGTACCCAATAAAAATTTTAACTTAAAGAGATTTCTAAAAGCTTTAAGTATGCGAATCCAAAATTCTCTAATTGGGTCATTCAGACAAGAAGTTTTTAGGTTATTCTTAAAGTGCTCGCTTTGCAATCTGTTTTAAAACAATTAAAAATTAATTTAACCTATTTTTGCATGACTTTTTTCCCCTTAGTGCTTTGTTTAATAATATAAAATAATATATATTACATTATACTAATCTGAATATTCTGTTTGTAAATTGTATAAAATTATTGTAAAAAATGAAAAAATAAATCTATCTAAAATTATATTAACTTATTTCTGAAAAATAAAAAACGTCCCAATTTTGGGACGCTAGGCATAAATGGTTTTAACTTAACTTAGGTGTTGAGAATTTTAAACTTGCATAATTCCTAAACTAATCTACCGAATGACTTTCCGTTTGGTATTTTAAGGTGCAATTTACAGAAAAAGGGCAAATATAATATCAAAATTGGGTGTTCGTAATAAAAATTTCAGAGTTTGGTAGAATTTCAGTATGAAGACAGTCCCTAAGCTTATTTTGTTTAACGTAAATTTAAAAAAGACAATTTCCTGTCGAATAACTAGTTTCGTTTTTTTTTTCGGAATAATTTGGAGATTAAATTGTACGGGGTGTTATCTTTTTTTTTCTTTTGGCTGACAGTATATGAGGAAATATTTAATATTTTACGTTGATGATTCCTTCTGCATATTAGTAGTACAGAAGTTTGAAGTTAAATTACAAAGAAATGTAATCATTTAAGGTCAAGTACGTTTGAAAATTACTACTGAAAATTACTTTTAAAATATTTGTCTTTTATTGTGAAAGAAGGGCACTGCCCTGACATGAAAATGAAGATAGGTATACAGGGTGCCTAAAAACATTGACCGCGGCTTTTATTCCTTAAATATTGATCATAGACATATTATAAATTACAAAGTTACGTAAAAAAAGGTAGAGAATTTTATGGAGTCGGTTAAAATTTTCAGGGGATTAAATTTGAAAAAATACAAATTTAAATATTTATACTGCCCACGTACAAAAAATTTCCCAGTTAGTAAAATGTGCCCCATACACTAATAAGGTCATGTAAAAAATTTCGGCATTTTATTATAAAAAGTCGCAGAGGTATGTTTAAACAAACTTGGTGAGGGTCTGATCATAAATTAAAATGTAAATGTTTACAGCAAGAGTGCAGATGACGCGACGCAGAAATGCAACATAAGCAAATAAAATATTGCTCTCATCTTCCCTTTCGTAATTTGTGTAAGACCCCTGATGATCCGACATGATTCTTCCTCTTAGCGAACTCATATCCATTCATCGAAAAGTGGCTTAATTCAGCATTTATATATTTTCATATCTCTGCTACTTTTTATGATAAAATGCTGAAATTTTGTACATGACGTTATTAGTGTATGGGGCACATTTTACTAATTGGGAAGTTTTTTGTACCGGGTTTTATAAAATGTTTAATTTTGTATTTCTTCAAATTTAATCCCCTGAAAATTTTAATTAATTTCATAAGATTCTGTACCTTTTCTACGTAACTTTGTAAGTTATAATATATGTCTATGATCAATATTTAACAAATAAAAACGGAGGTCAATGTATTTGGGACACCTTGTATACAGTTGTACTTGGTTAATACGAGAAGCGAGAAAATTACAAAAGTACTCGTATTAACAGTTACTCGTCATACCAAAAGATAATAAAAATCTTAAAAACACAAACATAATTAAACTAAGCATTACTATTAACCGCTTTAATTATTAGTATTTCCAAAGGATATGAATGAAGTATAGTACTGCAACTAGTTACTTCCCTTTTTCCCGTAAAAATCGACAAACATTACAATAGACTGTGCAGTTGTCGAGCTATTAATATCACACATCCTTTTCATTTTAATAGTGCAACAAGGGACATGAAAAGTCTGGTTAATATGGCAGCGAACGGATTTAAAGAAATAAAAGGCTTCCTTATATGTTCCTTCTTTTCCGTGACTCAGTTGTAAAACTTACAAAAGGGGCAGTATCTTTCTTTCATTATTTCGGGACATTCATTTGCCTTTCCTTGGCTTTGGGGGGGGGGGAGAGGAGGTTGAAATTATATCTGGTAAAGCTAATAAATTACTACATTTCTAAAGACAGTTCTAATGCAGAAATATTATCACTGACAGAAAACAGTGTTCGATAAGAAAGTGATCTCTTTCTTAATTCTTCAGTATTTTTAACCGTAAATCATACTGAAATGAACAGATGTTTTGCTCGTATTAGCCGTAATCCCGATTTTGTTGATCGTAAAAAGCGTGAAAATCTTAATTTTGTTTAAATGATGAACCATTTTTAACGTGCAACCCCCTCGTTTAAACCGTGCTCTCGTTTTAGCCGTGCTCGTTTTAGGCGACTTCGACTGTATTTGGAAGGCATGCAAATACACAACCCAGGAATGGAAATTGTGCGGGACTGCGTGCGCAATTGTGCAGTGCTCGAATGAGTCGTACATTTCAATAACAGTATTTTCTTACAGTAATATTCCCTTGTTTATTCGTAGAATTTCTGCGATAAAAAAAGAAATCGAAGATTACTGTATTGAAATACTGGTTTTTAAATGTAGAAAGCGTCTGGGCCTTGCGCATAATTCCCTTCCCTGACAACTGTAGTTATAATGAATCTTTTTTGTATAATAAGTTTCAACAAAATGTTCGATTTTAATAAGTGGAAACAATACCATATTGTTTAAAATATTTGTATCATAAAATTAGCTGAATCGGAAAATAACCGAACTGAATAAGCGGTAGTTTCTGTAAAGCAGAAAAACAAATAAGTTTAAGATTACAAGACAATTGCTTTGAAAAAAAAAAAAAAAAAGTAGAGTATGTACGAAAAACGATCATTTTTTACCGAGCAATTTTGAAACAAAACATCTGGGAAGAAAATCCGATTATTATGCAAATTATGATTTAAAACTATGCAAATGTAATTATCAGAGGGTTGTGCAGTTATGGTCTGTGAAAGATGACTTAACATAGTAACAGAATTTATGCTGTTGTTGAGAGAGTTAAAAATAATAGAATGAGAAAAGCCAGAACACGATAGTATTATTTAATAAATAAATAAGAAAAGTTAAAAAATCGCAGTGTGTTGACACGGGAATTGTTTTATATTTTGTAATAAAGGGGCAATACTGAGATAGTAAATTAAAATACAAAGTGTTCCACTGCCAGTCAAACACAGATTTTTTTCTTTAACAGCTTTCACTAAAACAAAAAAATTAAGACACCGCATGGCTGCCAACCTTCTATATCTTTAAGCAGAAATTACAAAGAAACAAGAAACATTTTATTAAATAACTTTTCTGGTTCAAATTATCTTTCTTTGACTTGAAAAAAATTAGAAGTATTTTGGGTAACATAATAAAACTTTTGTAGTGGGTTGAACCAACTTTTGGTGCTGCAATAGATACATCGATAAGATGGTGAAATTTCTCTCTAAAATTTGGATCTATGGGTCGATCGGAGTTCCAGATGTTGGAACGGGATTTAACTATTTTATGGTTGCAGCTACTGTAGCACCAAAAGTTTGTTCAACCCAGCACAAAATTTTTAACAGTACATGATATCATAACATCTTAAAAAAAGTATTGCTTTGTACGGAACGAGATGAAATAATTACAAGTAAAAAAAATGGAAGAAGCCACCAATGCAATAAAATACATCCAAGCCATGACAATAAGCATAAATTTTATAAGTAACGCCATGGGTCAGTCAGTATATAGCACAGTATAAGTTACATTTTGTATGTATGCAAATATAATAAATTTGTCTAACCTCTTCAATAATAAGCAATGTGATACACAAGGTTTTCCATTATGTTAGTCTTTTTTTTCATTTGAGTTTCATAATTGAAAGAACGTCCTTGATATAATTTAACAATTTGGTTCGACATCTTCTATATGTGGATACAAGGATATTTCGTTTGGCATGTTTACCTTTTTCATTGAACTTCTATAAAAGACTGAATGCCCTTGACTAAAATCTTCCACTGAAAGATATTTAAAATTAGGATCTTTATGGCATGGATCTGTAGCTTGGAATGAAAGAAGCTACCATCTTTATCCAAGCAATGCTGAATTAGAATCTTCGTATATCGGAATCTGAATGCCAATACATACGGTGTTACTGACGTGGTTGGTGGCCACTTGTAATATTTGTCACGAGGGCATCGGATTGCACTTAAGACACATTTTCAAAGAATTGTTTTTAATTTTTTCATTACAATACCATTGATTTTGTTAAACTTATTGACAAAAACCTGGGTTCGACTAGAATTTCGACACCCTGTACAGCAGGGGTCGCCAACCTTTGTACAATTACGGGCGCAATTGAATTTTTCAAAAATCTCCGCGGGTTCATCCCTTCCCCCCCCAGACGCACAAACGCATACATATTTATTTTTTGTGTATAGGGTAGACGCTGCATACACATACACAATTGCACATGCAGATGGATATATATTTATATTTGATGGAGAAAAAATATGCAAAGGGTAAGAAAGCTTCTTTACATAGTACACAAGCTTAAAAATAAAGAAGAAAAACAGTTCATATAAATGTATTTTCCAATGCAAGCGTGTCTTTCAACGTTTCATGTACAGCAGATATCATTGGAAATATACTGTATGGAATGAAAACGTTTTCAATGTTTCAGTTGAAATCAAGAGTGAAATTCATGAGTGCATTAATACACACAAAATTGCACTGACTCGTGAGCTCAATGAAGAGTTCAAGAGCGCTCACGGCGCGTGATTGGCGACACTTGGTATAGTCTTACATATCGGCAGCTATGATTTCTTCCCCTTATAATCGGTGTTAAACCACTATAAAAGCTAATATTTGTTAATGAATATTTTCTAAAAATTCATTATTATTATTTTCTTTAAAATGGGTATGATTATTTAAGAAAAGGAGAAAATAAACTAAAACGCTTGCAATTCAGCGACATGATTAATGCTTTGGTTAAAATCAATGCATGGCAACCAAACGATCATAATTTTTTATGTCATTATTTTCTTGGCTGTATTTTGTTTGTTGTTTAGTTCAAAATGGAAAGAGAAGGAAAGTGTTTTGTTAAGATATGTTATTTAAAATAGCTTCAACGAAAATTCCAAAAATATTAATTTCATTTATTATATTTAACAGTTTGGGGAGTTAAATTTTAATATAATGGCTGATGAAAAATGACAAAAAAAATCTAAGGAATTGCCAATCTATTTGAAATCATTATATATGTAGTATATATTCTCAGCATTTAGCACGTGGTCACCTTTTCGAAAAGTACATTCATTGCAAATGCAGCATGGAAATGGTCAATGTATCATTTAACTGCTGTAATCGTCATATATATTATTTCGGAATACAACATGACGGTTTATATGCATATACAAATCGCACGACGATGAAATGAAATAACGTATTAGGAAATCAAAGATTGCAGTGTGAGAGTCTATCATGTGTTTACAAACATTTCACTAAATTTGAAGTTTAAATAAATAAATACAAAACCCAATGAATATATAAATTCGTAATCTGTTCTTTCGCGTTCTTTCCATGTTTTTAAAATGACAATTTTTATATCCGATTCATAAAGTGCCAAATAGACATTTCAACAATATGCTAGTGGTAAAGCACGCTTAGGCCGAGATATATGTAATATTTAACATAAGATAAAATGTTTCTATTTTGAGTAAATTTGAGAAAACAAAAATTTGCCACTATTTTGTAAGGATGATACTTAAAGTAACTTTCTTGCAAAAAGTAAAAAGCTTCCTATTTATTCAGAGCATTTCCAGAATTTTTCGATATATTTTCACTATTATGAAATCATTATCCAGAATTTATGACCTCCAGACCCAAAAACCTATCCTCTGTTCAAATATTCATATCTATCTGATTTTACTTACCCATCATGCTTAGTATAGGATAAGTGTTGTAATCATTTTGAAAATAGAAAATTTTTTATTGATGAATTTACACGTTTTAGACACTGGAGATTCCGAAAAACATATTTTTAGAACAAAAAATTTACCGTCCGCCTGTCTGTGTGTCTGTAAACGCTCTATCTCCCGAACAAATTGAGATAGAGACTTGAAATTTGGTATGTACTTAGTATATATTAATGGGAAAAAGCTTATTAAATTTCAGCAACCTCGATTATCCGGAACTATTTTTTTCGGACTCTCGAAATATTCGTTCTGATAAAAGGTATATACAAATTTTCGAAATTGTTTATTTTAAGGAGTGATTATAAAAGACAATAAAAAAACATAAATTTTGCATAAAGAATGAAGTCGATCGGATAATTAGTTGCCGAGATATTTGTAATCCTATTTTCCACACTCTTCGTTTTTTTATGACCCTGTATTTCATTCAAATTTCAATTCAAAGATATGCTTAAATTGGAAATTAAGACGCTGAATCCGACGCAGTAAATCGTTAGTTAATATGGTTATAAATTTTGGAGTTATAAGGATGTTTCTTTTACGAAATTCAGTAATAGAGCATTTAAAGTTTATAACATCATCAAGCCACGATTTTATTCGAATTGCAATGCATTTTATAAATAGTTTACACATGTTTTATTTTCATATTTTGTGTTATGGATATCCATGATGGGTAAGTAAGTATTATGGTGGCCCCCAACGACTAGTTTTGTGATGCGATAGCAACCGTATTTATAAAAAATATTTTAATCGAATTGAGCATGCATATAAGACTTATAAAGATCTCGACCTAGTTGATGGTCAACTTTAACCGCCATCTTGTTTAAAAATGGCGGTTACTTAAATGTTTAAAACTTTAAAAAACACATAAAGAATTAAAAACTAGTCGTTGGGGGCCACCGTAATACTTACCCATCATGGATATGCATAATGTAAAATATAAAAATAAAAATGTGTAAACTACTTATAAAATGCATTGCAATTCAAATAAAATCGTGGCTTGATGACGTCACAAACTTTAAAGGCTTGATTACTGAATTGCTTGAAAGAGGTTTTTCCTTATAACTCCAAAAATAATAATCCTATTAACTAGCGGTTTACTGCATCTGATTAAGCGTCAAATTTCCAATTAAAATATATCTTTGAAGTGAAATTTGGATGAAATACAGGGTCATGAAAAATCGAAGAGTGTGGAAAATAGGATTCCAAATATCTCGGCAACTAATTATCCGATCGACTTCATGCTTTATTCAAAATTTATGTTTTCTTATTGTCTTTTATATTCATTTTTTAAAATAAACAATTTCGAAAATTTTTATATACCTTTCATCAGAACGAATATTTCGAGAGTCCGAAAAAAATTGTTCCGGTTAATCGAGGTTATTGAAATGAAATAGGCTTCTTCCCATTATTACATACTAAGTACATACCAAATTGCAAGTCTCTATCTCAATTTTTTCGGGAGATAGAGCGTTTACAGACACACACACACACAGACACACAGACGGACGGCAAAATTTTTTTTCTAAAAATATTATTTTCGGAATCTCCAGTGTCTGAAACGTGTAAATCCGTCAAAAAAAAAATTTCGATTTTCAAAACGATTACAAGACTTACCCTATACTACGTATGATGGGTAAGTAATAAGAAAGATTTTTTTTTCGAGTTTTAGAATTTGGTAAAAGAATTCAATAACATTTTTTGTTTCCTCTCTATCTTACAAAATGGCTGAGAAATGGAAGTTTGAAGTATTTAAGGGACCGCCATTTTGAAACCAGACAGTTAATTAAAAATAGGGGAAGTTCGAACTTTATTAACCATAATCGTGTTCACAGTCAATTTGTGATATTTAGAAAAACTTGACACCAATTTTGTATATTGAGAAGATAATGGAAGATTAACCGATTATTCATCGACTATTTATAAAATTGTTTCACAGAATATTTACATAAATGACTTGATCTGAAAATTTAATATATTGGCGAAGGTTGACGCCAAACGTGAAAGATGCTAGCAGCAATGTAGTTTCAAGTGTATCAGAGCTGTAACCTTTTAAACATTATATATATTAATAATTATAAATAATAATAATAATAATAATAGTTTAAATGATAATCTTATTATAAACTCAGAAAATCTTTGTCAAAATAAATAGGGAAACTATCGTTTTCTCCCGGTAAATGTCGACAAGACATTTTAGTGTTAAAGTGAGTATACCGGAATATGCGGATTTTCGTATTTTTTTGCGATTATATAATAATATTTAGTGTCAGATAAAATGTTTTACTTTTAGGTAAATTTAACCTTACAAAATATTTGCGAAGAGAAAATGTTTGGTTCAACGATAATTTCTATACAACTGTAAGTAAATTTCTTATGAAAAATAAAGAAGTATTTTTATATAATTTCATTTTAGCGTAGAAAGCACGAATCAGGGAGTAAAATATTGTAAAAACCTTATTTTTACATTTAATGTCTATTTTAATCACACTATAGGATATTTAATAACAGAAACTGAGTTTTGAAAATATTTTTATGTGACCTATTTAAAAAAAAAATTCTTTTAAATTCATGCATTAGATATGAAAAAAAGTCAAGTCTTTTAAAATGAAATTTTAGCTTTAAATTAATTCTTATAAAACTCAACTAAAAGTTATTTGCAGTTTCTCTGAAAAGATATTATGCATGAATAAAACACACACATGCATATATGTACGTATATTTGTGAAAAAACATGTTTCATTGAATACTTTTAACTTTATAATATAAAAAATTGAATTGCTGCTTAAATAATTATGTAGTTTAAATTTAGCTTTAAACGAACAAAAATGTATGTAGTATTTTGAAGAAATATTAATTTTGCTTTAAATTCACATCTTGTTTAAGATAACTATGCGGGGAGACATATTTAATTAACTTTTGACATTCTTAAAACATGTTTTTTGATAGTTTGCAATTTAAGTGCCGTTTTCATAGACGAAAGTAAATATTTACCAAGTGACATTTTAATTTCGAGGTATTTTTATAATGAAACTAAGTAGAGAAGAAATGGGGCTCCGACCCCAGGAGGTGGAGTGTGGAGGAGGAGGGAGGAGGGCTCCTCCTCCCGAAGTGCCCTCCTCCTCCTCCTCCTCCCGAAGTGCCCTCATTCACCACCTAAGATAAGGGGACTAATTAAGGATTAGTGTTAATTAATTTTAATTAGGGAACTTAGAAATTTTTTGAAGCAAAATTATTTTTTTTTTTTTTTTCAACGAGAGTATGCAGTTTGATTATGAGTGTATGCAGTAGAAGTGAATGATTAATTAATTAAAAATATTAATTAAAAATAGTAATTAATTAATTTTAATTGCAGAACTTAAAAAATTTCGCGAGATTTTTTCAACGAGAGTAGGGTATTCGATATACATGTTAGAGGAGAATTTTAAAAGTCAATAATGGTTTAATTAAAAAGGGTGATTAATTTTAATTGGGGAACTTAGACATTTTTCGAAGCAAATATTTTTTCAACGAGATAGGCTATTTGTTATACATGTTAGAGTATATTACAGGTGAATTTTAAAAGTTAATAATGATTTAATTAAAAAGGGTCATTAATTAATTTTAATTGGAGAACTTCATGAATCACTTCCAACATTATCGAAATGTTATGTGAATAAAATATAATTTTACCATCTAGTGCATTAGTTAATTAAAATAGTGAACAGTTACAGATCCCCTTTTTAATAAAAAGGCCCAAGGCCCTTCACAAAAAATCCAAAGAATTCAAGAAAAAGCTTTACCCAACTGATAGCCAAAACATATAGGATTCTTAAATGGATTGAAGTATACAAATAGGTTCTACAGGAATACATTTATTTAGGTTAGCATGTAAAAATAGTTAAAAGTTATAGGGAAGCCTTCGAATGGAGTGATTATACGTTTTGGGGACCTTTCAAAAGAAACTGGAAACAGTTATAGATATTGAACCCTTCACAAAAAATTGGACAAATCCCCTTTTTAATAAAAAGGGCCCCTTCACAAAAATTCCAATGAATTCAAAATATGCATAAATACTAGAACCCTTCATACATTCAGTTCGTCGATCCCCCCTTTTTTTTTTACCTTTCGAAGTGTGAACTCGCATTAGACTAAAGGACCCTTCATAAAATAAATGAGATACATGCCCTATTCAATTAAAAACCACCCTTCACAAAAACTGTAGGGGTTCCCTTTTGGAATAAAAAAGCATCCTTCACAAAAATTCCAATTATGCATAAGATCCCTTCATAAAATCAGATAATTTACACTTTCGCCTTTTTTTTTTTCAATTCAAGTTAGGCTAAAAGTACAGCTTGCGCTTCGATATGTTCAAAACACATAGTTATAGATATTAAGCTACCTTCACAAAATAAATTCAATAGATTCATGTTATATTATGGCGACAGAAATACAAGGGATACTCACCTTCCATGAAAATGCAAGGTCCGCTGTTTGAATGAAAAGGCCTCCCTTCACAATATACCCTGTAAAAATATTATGATTCAACAGATATTTTAAGAAATAGAGTACTAATCTCAAATGAATACGAATTCATGCAATGTAAAAAATAGGTTTTACACGAACACATTTTTAGTATAACGTTCAAAATATAGTTTTTAGAAAAAAGATTCATGTTTCACCAAATTTATCATACAAGTCTGTAAAATAGGGTAGATCATTTCATGAAAAATAATTGAATTTTCGAATGATTGTGCTTTAAAATACATATTTATAACTGCAACTAAGATTTGAATGTTACCCCCTCAACATGCATATCGCTGAATCATAATGAGTCATATTATCAGATAAGCGAAGATCTTGCTTTGATTTCACCCCGTATGCGATAATGAGTCACTCCGCGATAAGAAATACCTGAGACTCGTAATTTCTGACACATTTTTTGTAGGTAAATGAACTATTTAAAACCGTTAATGTATACGAATTATTTCGTGTAGTTCTATATAGGTGCTACTCTTCATATATACATATGGTGATATATACTAAAATCTGTTAAGTTTTAAAAGGCTTCACTGTGTATTCATTGTAAAATAAGAAATATCCCTTAAGAATTTTGAGTATAAGAGACGGGTTTAAAGGAATTTGAATCTGTTTAAATGTACCTGTGTTTAAATGAATTTGATACAGCTTAGGGTAAAAAATATACAGGAGTCCCTATAAAATATAGGAATTAAATTTTAAATAATATAAAACTAAATTACATTAGTCTATGCTTTTTTTTGTACAGAAAAATTATACTAAATTGAGTTTTTAGTATTTTAACTTAAAAACTTCTTTTGAGGAATGAATAACTAACCTTTTGACTTTGTTTTTATAAAATATATATTGTATTATTTAGTTAGGGCATTATTTAAAAAATTTTTGTTTTTAATATTGAAAAAAAAAATGTATCTTACCTAAATATTTAAACCATAATGTACTGGAATTCATCCAAATTTGATCGACTGCATGCATGTCTTAAAAGAACTAAACGTGTTCGCTTATCTCTTAAAACCACGGGATATTATAACGTTATGGATAAAGCATAGGGTAGAATACAGAATGAATAGGTATTATAAAGCAGAATCATAAATTTTGCATACTTTACACTTGTAGTATGTGAAATGATTGCTACTATTGACTATATGAGAAAATGAATCATCAACGAATCTTATTAGTGTATGTTATATTTAACCAACAGGCTTGAAATGCGTGAATTTTGACTAGAATTAATCATTGAATGTAAAAATGATTTATTTTTAGATCTAATATTTATATCGTTTAACATTTTAAAATATATACATAAATTAATCTTACCTTATTCACAAACTTGCAATCCCGTCTTCAATATATGACTACAGCATGAAAAAACATGTGTGCTATACTTGTATAGCAACAGACCAGAAATGATTTCAGTACAAGTCCATTATCTTATCGTTAATCTATAGATTAGTAACATCACGTGACTGATTGCGATAACATTCTATATAAGATTTACTGATATGAATACATTTCAATTCATTTCTCCCAAAAGCAAGTGTATGAGTTGGTTGTGAAATCTAGGTAAGTATCCTTACTTTATATGTTTAAAGTTATAATATATGAATAGATATAATATTAATGTATTTTTTCAATATGTATGGTAGGCAAAAAGGAATAGGTAGGCAAAAAGAATAGGTATTATTGCATGTTTCCTCTAATTTATTTTTAAAATAATTATTTTAAAAATACATACTAACAATTTATGCGATGAGTCACACAGCATGATGGGACGATATATGAAATTTATTTTTATATTATACAAGCTCCTATATACAATTCATATGGGTGAGCAAGATTATTTTTAGAATTTTTCACTCTTACCCTCTATAGGCTATACTTTTAAAATAGTAGTATTCGAATACTCGTAAAATGTAATTATAGCTTAGTAATTTTCTAGTCTTTTAACTGTGCCGTTGAAGGAGTATTGTCATATTTAACTAACAGGTTCGAACATGCGTGAATTTTGACTAGAATTATTCACTGAATGTAAAAAAAAAAAAAAAAAATGATTTATATTTAGATCTAATATCGTTTAACATTTTAAAATCCTATTGGAAGTATATACATTAGTATGCTTGTGAAAGGACTATTGTTAATACGAAACGTTGTGTGAAGTGTCCTGTTTTAGGGTTAAAAGTTTCGTGAAGGGGTCTGTTTGAAGGAGCCTGTTTCGAAATGACTTAAGAACGCACAATTTATTCCTAAACATTCAATTCGATTCGTTATATATGCTTTATTAAGTATTCAATAAAAAATAATAACTAAGAAATAAAATTAAAAATAGTAATTAAGAGATATCCTTAAGAATTCTTGCGACAGGAGATTGGTTTTAATTAAATAGGTTAATGAATCTAATTCGATACAAGTCTTGTTAAAACAGAGATTATAGTTAAAATACACATTAATTATACAGCATTACACTGTATTACACAATGCGCTACCTCACCTATATTATCACAGAAATACCTTCGATAAAATTTAGACTAACAATACGCACCTAAAAAATATATACAGAGTACCCAGAAAATGATAGGAATGAATGAAAAATTTTAACGTAAATTATAAAATAGGATCTACAATAAGTGACAATAAATAAATATGAAGGAAAAATCATGAGTCATGGTATACTTTATGAAACACTTTCCAATGCTATGTGACTATCGTTAAGAATTTGAAATAAGTGAATTAGATTTAATAATTCATACTGGAAATGTATTTTTAAAAAAATTAATAGCTTCGTATACTTTTAAATCATTCAAGACATATGATGAAGATTTAACCGCTGCAGAACGACTAAAAACTAGTATCTTAATGAATCGACCTATTTACGTCGGGTTCACAATTTTAGAATTATCTAAATTAGTTATGTATGATTTTCATTACAATTTTATAAAGAAAACATACAAAGATCATGCAGTTTTACTCTTTACGGATATAGATTCCTTAACTTATCATATTCAAACACATAATATTTATAAGGATATGGAGCACCATCATGATTTTTTCGACTTTTCTGAATACTCGAAATCCCATCGTCTAAACCGCACAAGTATCGAACCCACAAACATATAATCAGACTTGACATTTTATAACCAGGATGCTAACCACAGGGCTAAGTGAGCCCCCGCTTATTTTATAGTCACCACGCTGACTATTGGACTTAGTAAGCCCCAGGCTAATTTATATCCACCACGCTAACTATTGGGCTTAGTGAGCCCCTGCTTATTTTCTAGTCAACATGCTAACTATTGGGCTTAGTGAGCCCCAGGCTAACTTATACCAACCACGCTAACTGTGGGGCCTAGTGAACCCCCGCTTATTTCATAGCCACCATACTAACCACAGGGCTAAGTGAGCCCCCGCTTATTTCATAGTCACCATGCTAAGTATTAGGCTGAGTGAGCCCCAGGCTATTTTATACTCACTATGCTAACTAATGGGCTGAGTGAGCCCCAGGCTATTTTCTACCCACCACGTTTACTGGGCTTAGTGTGTCTCCGCTTATTTTATAGCTACCACGATAACCACAGGGCTGAGTGAGCCCCCGCTTATTATATAGTCCACACGCTAACTACTGGGCTGATTAAGCCCCAGGTATTTTATACCCGTCACGCTAACTACTGGGCTGAGTGAGCCCCAGGTTATTTAGTAGCATGAATATGATTTCCAAGGTATATGTCCTAACATGATTTAGACCATTGACTATGGTAAGATAAAGCTAGGAAGTAAATTGGTAAACTATGTACCTCGAAAACTTACTTGTATTTTATTAAATATCTGCAGAAATTAGCATAGTTTATTAAAATTATGTACATTCTTATTAGTTTATGAATCTACTAACTTATAATATCTATATGGTAACTTGGATTATTAGTATTCCCACTTAAAAATTTCTTTTGTAGATTTAATATGATAAACACTAACATGAGACTGACTAAACTTTTACCATTTTCATTTCAACTTAGTTTTAGGAAATTTATCTACATAGCTTTAAATTTTACTGTTTAGTAAGTCTATTATTTCAAAGTATTATTTTTTAGTTCTAATATTCAAAACATATTCATATCGTTTTACATAGCAGGTATCAAATTAATTTAAAGTCATATAAAAAAAATATATATATATACAAATACTATTCTTACCTAACACGCCAGCTAGCTAAGCACCCAACCATCTCACACCAAGACTCTGAGAAAAGTGAATGCTTGTTCAGGGCCTTATCAGCTAATATAATCACTGATAAGACTTGATCACGTGACATGTGACATCACTGTTTAAGTGATATCACGTGATCATGTGGTATCATTCAATACGTCACCAATGACGTCAGAGATCACGTGACTAGGTCATAAAAGAACCAATTGCTAATTGCAATTAACAATTAACCTTTAATTGATTTGTATAATATATATATAGATAAATTAATACCTGATTTTTCTATTATTTCGTAAAACAAGGTACATGTGCTATGTATTACGAAATAATACATAGAAAAATCAGGTATTAATTTATCTATATATATTATACAAATCAATTAAAGGTTAATTGTTAATTGCAATTAGCAATTGGTTCTTTTATGACCTAGTCACGTGATCTCTGACGTCATTGGTGACGTATTGAATGATACCACATGATCACGTGATATCACTTAAACAGTGATGTCACATGTCACGTGATCAAGTCTTATCAGTGATTATATTAGCTGATAAGGCCCTGAACAAGCATACACTTTTCTCAGAGTCTTGGTGTGAGATGGTTGGGTGCTTAGCTAGCTGGCGTGTTAGGTAAGAATAGTATTTGTATATATATTTTTTTTTTATATGACTTTAAATTAATTTGATACCTGCTATGTAAAACGATATGAATATGTTTTGAATATTAGAACTAAAAAATAATACTTTGAAATAATAGACTTACTAAACAGTAAAATTTAAAGCTATGTAGATAAATTTCCTAAAACTAAGTTGAAATGAAAATGGTAAAAGTTTAGTCAGTCTCATGTTAGTGTTTATCATATTAAATCTACAAAAGAAATTTTTAAGTGGGAATACTAATAATCCAAGTTACCATATAGATATTATAAGTTAGTAGATTCATAAACTAATAAGAATGTACATAATTTTAATAAACTATGCTAATTTCTGCAGATATTTAATAAAATACAAGTAAGTTTTCGAGGTACATAGTTTACCAATTTACTTCCTAGCTTTATCTTACCATAGTCAATGGTCTAAATCATGTTAGGACATATACCTTGGAAATCATATTCATGCTACTAAATAACCTGGGGCTCACTCAGCCCAGTAGTTAGCGTGACGGGTATAAAATACCTGGGGCTTAATCAGCCCAGTAGTTAGCGTGTGGACTATATAATAAGCGGGGGCTCACTCAGCCCTGTGGTTATCGTGGTAGCTATAAAATAAGCGGAGACACACTAAGCCCAGTAAACGTGGTGGGTAGAAAATAGCCTGGGGCTCACTCAGCCCATTAGTTAGCATAGTGAGTATAAAATAGCCTGGGGCTCACTCAGCCTAATACTTAGCATGGTGACTATGAAATAAGCGGGGGCTCACTTAGCCCTGTGGTTAGTATGGTGGCTATGAAATAAGCGGGGGTTCACTAGGCCCCACAGTTAGCGTGGTTGGTATAAGTTAGCCTGGGGCTCACTAAGCCCAATAGTTAGCATGTTGACTAGAAAATAAGCAGGGGCTCACTAAGCCCAATAGTTAGCGTGGTGGATATAAATTAGCCTGGGGCTTACTAAGTCCAATAGTCAGCGTGGTGACTATAAAATAAGCGGGGGCTCACTTAGCCCTGTGGTTAGCATCCTGGTTATAAAATGTCAAGTCTGATTATATGTTTGTGGGTTCGATACTTGTGCGGTTTAGACGATGGGATTTCGAGTATTCAGAAAAGTCGAAAAAATCATGATGGTGCTCCATATCCTTATAAATATTATGTGTTTGAATATGATAAGTTAAGGAATCTATATCCGTAAAGAGTAAAACTGCATGATCTTTGTATGTTTTCTTTATAAAATTGTAATGAAAATCATACATAACTAATTTAGATAATTCTAAAATTGTGAACCCGACGTAAATAGGTCGATTCATTAAGATACTAGTTTTTAGTCGTTCTGCAGCGGTTAAATCTTCATCATATGTCTTGAATGATTTAAAAGTATACGAAGCTATTAATTTTTTTAAAAATACATTTCCAGTATGAATTATTAAATCTAATTCACTTATTTCAAATTCTTAACGATAGTCACATAGCATTGGAAAGTGTTTCATAAAGTATACCATGACTCATGATTTTTCCTTCATATTTATTTATTGTCACTTATTGTAGATCCTATTTTATAATTTACGTTAAAATTTTTCATTCATTCCTATCATTTTCTGGGTACTCTGTATATATTTTTTAGGTGCGTATTGTTAGTCTAAATTTTATCGAAGGTATTTCTGTGATAATATAGGTGAGGTAGCGCATTGTGTAATACAGTGTAATGCTGTATAATTAATGTGTATTTTAACTATAATCTCTGTTTTAACAAGACTTGTATCGAATTAGATTCATTAACCTATTTAATTAAAACCAATCTCCTGTCGCAAGAATTCTTAAGGATATCTCTTAATTACTATTTTTAATTTTATTTCTTAGTTATTATTTTTTATTGAATACTTAATAAAGCATATATAACGAATCGAGTTGAATGTTTAGGAATAAATTGTGCGTTCTTAAGTCATTTCGAAACAGGCTCCTTCAAACAGACCCCTTCACGAAACTTTTAACCCTAAAACAGGACACTTCACACAACGTTTCGTATTAACAATAGTCCTTTCACAAGCATACTAATGTATATACTTCCAATAGGATTTTAAAATGTTAAACGATATTAGATCTAAATATAAATCATTTTTTTTTTTTTTTTTTACATTCAGTGAATAATTCTAGTCAAAATTCACGCATGTTCGAACCTGTTAGTTAAATATGACAATACTCCTTCAACGGCACAGTTAAAAGACTAGAAAATTACTAAGCTATAATTACATTTTACGAGTATTCGAATACTACTATTTTAAAAGTATAGCCTATAGAGGGTAAGAGTGAAAAATTCTAAAAATAATCTTGCTCACCCATATGAATTGTATATAGGAGCTTGTATAATATAAAAATAAATTTCATATATCGTCCCATCATGCTGTGTGACTCATCGCATAAATTGTTAGTATGTATTTTTAAAATAATTATTTTAAAAATAAATTAGAGGAAACATGCAATAATACCTATTCTTTTTGCCTACCTATTCCTTTTTGCCTACCATACATATTGAAAAAATACATTAATATTATATCTATTCATATATTATAACTTTAAACATATAAAGTAAGGATACTTACCTAGATTTCACAACCAACTCATACACTTGCTTTTGGGAGAAATGAATTGAAATGTATTCATATCAGTAAATCTTATATAGAATGTTATCGCAATCAGTCACGTGATGTTACTAATCTATAGATTAACGATAAGATAATGGACTTGTACTGAAATCATTTCTGGTCTGTTGCTATACAAGTATAGCACACATGTTTTTTCATGCTGTAGTCATATATTGAAGACGGGATTGCAAGTTTGTGAATAAGGTAAGATTAATTTATGTATATATTTTAAAATGTTAAACGATATAAATATTAGATCTAAAAATAAATCATTTTTACATTCAATGATTAATTCTAGTCAAAATTCACGCATTTCAAGCCTGTTGGTTAAATATAACATACACTAATAAGATTCGTTGATGATTCATTTTCTCATATAGTCAATAGTAGCAATCATTTCACATACTACAAGTGTAAAGTATGCAAAATTTATGATTCTGCTTTATAATACCTATTCATTCTGTATTCTACCCTATGCTTTATCCATAACGTTATAATATCCCGTGGTTTTAAGAGATAAGCGAACACGTTTAGTTCTTTTAAGACATGCATGCAGTCGATCAAATTTGGATGAATTCCAGTACATTATGGTTTAAATATTTAGGTAAGATACATTTTTTTTTTCAATATTAAAAACAAAAATTTTTTAAATAATGCCCTAACTAAATAATACAATATATATTTTATAAAAACAAAGTCAAAAGGTTAGTTATTCATTCCTCAAAAGAAGTTTTTAAGTTAAAATACTAAAAACTCAATTTAGTATAATTTTTCTGTACAAAAAAAAGCATAGACTAATGTAATTTAGTTTTATATTATTTAAAATTTAATTCCTATATTTTATAGGGACTCCTGTATATTTTTTACCCTAAGCTGTATCAAATTCATTTAAACACAGGTACATTTAAACAGATTCAAATTCCTTTAAACCCGTCTCTTATACTCAAAATTCTTAAGGGATATTTCTTATTTTACAATGAATACACAGTGAAGCCTTTTAAAACTTAACAGATTTTAGTATATATCACCATATGTATATATGAAGAGTAGCACCTATATAGAACTACACGAAATAATTCGTATACATTAACGGTTTTAAATAGTTCATTTACCTACAAAAAATGTGTCAGAAATTACGAGTCTCAGGTATTTCTTATCGCGGAGTGACTCATTATCGCATACGGGGTGAAATCAAAGCAAGATCTTCGCTTATCTGATAATATGACTCATTATGATTCAGCGATATGCATGTTGAGGGGGTAACATTCAAATCTTAGTTGCAGTTATAAATATGTATTTTAAAGCACAATCATTCGAAAATTCAATTATTTTTCATGAAATGATCTACCCTATTTTACAGACTTGTATGATAAATTTGGTGAAACATGAATCTTTTTTCTAAAAACTATATTTTGAACGTTATACTAAAAATGTGTTCGTGTAAAACCTATTTTTTACATTGCATGAATTCGTATTCATTTGAGATTAGTACTCTATTTCTTAAAATATCTGTTGAATCATAATATTTTTACAGGGTATATTGTGAAGGGAGGCCTTTTCATTCAAACAGCGGACCTTGCATTTTCATGGAAGGTGAGTATCCCTTGTATTTCTGTCGCCATAATATAACATGAATCTATTGAATTTATTTTGTGAAGGTAGCTTAATATCTATAACTATGTGTTTTGAACATATCGAAGCGCAAGCTGTACTTTTAGCCTAACTTGAATTGAAAAAAAAAAAGGCGAAAGTGTAAATTATCTGATTTTATGAAGGGATCTTATGCATAATTGGAATTTTTGTGAAGGATGCTTTTTTATTCCAAAAGGGAACCCCTACAGTTTTTGTGAAGGGTGGTTTTTAATTGAATAGGGCATGTATCTCATTTATTTTATGAAGGGTCCTTTAGTCTAATGCGAGTTCACACTTCGAAAGGTAAAAAAAAAAGGGGGGATCGACGAACTGAATGTATGAAGGGTTCTAGTATTTATGCATATTTTGAATTCATTGGAATTTTTGTGAAGGGGCCCTTTTTATTAAAAAGGGGATTTGTCCAATTTTTTGTGAAGGGTTCAATATCTATAACTGTTTCCAGTTTCTTTTGAAAGGTCCCCAAAACGTATAATCACTCCATTCGAAGGCTTCCCTATAACTTTTAACTATTTTTACATGCTAACCTAAATAAATGTATTCCTGTAGAACCTATTTGTATACTTCAATCCATTTAAGAATCCTATATGTTTTGGCTATCAGTTGGGTAAAGCTTTTTCTTGAATTCTTTGGATTTTTTGTGAAGGGCCTTGGGCCTTTTTATTAAAAAGGGGATCTGTAACTGTTCACTATTTTAATTAACTAATGCACTAGATGGTAAAATTATATTTTATTCACATAACATTTCGATAATGTTGGAAGTGATTCATGAAGTTCTCCAATTAAAATTAATTAATGACCCTTTTTAATTAAATCATTATTAACTTTTAAAATTCACCTGTAATATACTCTAACATGTATAACAAATAGCCTATCTCGTTGAAAAAATATTTGCTTCGAAAAATGTCTAAGTTCCCCAATTAAAATTAATCACCCTTTTTAATTAAACCATTATTGACTTTTAAAATTCTCCTCTAACATGTATATCGAATACCCTACTCTCGTTGAAAAAATCTCGCGAAATTTTTTAAGTTCTGCAATTAAAATTAATTAATTACTATTTTTAATTAATATTTTTAATTAATTAATCATTCACTTCTACTGCATACACTCATAATCAAACTGCATACTCTCGTTGAAAAAAAAAAAAAAAATAATTTTGCTTCAAAAAATTTCTAAGTTCCCTAATTAAAATTAATTAACACTAATCCTTAATTAGTCCCCTTATCTTAGGTGGTGAATGAGGGCACTTCGGGAGGAGGAGGAGGAGGAGGGCACTTCGGGAGGAGGAGCCCTCCTCCCTCCTCCTCCACACTCCACCTCCTGGGGTCGGAGCCCCATTTCTTCTCTACTAAACTATTCTCTATGTATGATTGGGAAATAGTTCTAGAAGTGGAAATGACTAAACATGATGCTTCAGCGATGGAGGTGGCTTCAGTTTTTGCCTATGATTTTACAAACGCTCAAAATGGGAAAAAAGTATCATTTGATAAATATTTTTATTACAGTTGCTATTACAACGCCCTTTTTTTTATTATTTATCTTTAATATAAAATGAAGAAGGTCATTTGCTACTTCAATTTATCATATTGTGTAAACTTCACTCACATATAAATAGTTTCAGAGGTGACACATATTTGAGGACGTGAGTTTCAAAACTCGCCTTATCCAAAAAACAAATTCGAGAAAATCGTGAAAAACCTCCGACTGCTTCCATTGGTTTTCATTGTAAAGCAAGATTTTAGAACGCTAGAAATACATGCTAAAAATAGTTTTTCTGCGGATTGTAGTGTTTTTTAGTGAAGGTTTTCCAATAGAATAGACTCTCAGAGAAAACACGATTTTTTAAATTTTGGATATGGCGAGTTTTGAAACTCACGTCCTCATTTGTAATAGAATATATTCTTAAAATTTACTTACAGTCTTCTGATCTAAGTCCGATTTCTATTTTACCAGATACTCTATAATGTCCGTAAGGTTCCGGTAAGGCAATTAATAAACTGTAAAAGATAAAAAAAACAAATAGATGCCATTAAAGTATAAAATACGTATATGCTTGTTTACAGTGAAGTTACTTGCAATCAATTTAATAAATTTCCTGAAAATATTCTCTCATTATTTAAATCTTATTTATTAAATCTTGATTAAATATAGTTATTAAAAATGTAACTGATAAAAGGAAATACAAGAGTAAAAGTTAGACCTTCAAAAATATGTTTTACAAAAGTTAACTCATAATTAAAACCTTTTTATTACGCTTGTAAAAGAATAATACTTAATCGACTAGAAATACAAAAGACTTAATTTGAAAAAAAATGCAGAAACCTTCCTTTTTGTATTTTATAAAATATGCTTAAAAGTCTATTTGGTTTTGTTTAGATAATTCTATGAAATTATAACTTGCATTTATTTGAAATATATTTTTAATTTAATGAAAAACGCTTAACAGGGCATAATAGAGAATCCCAAGTGACAGTTAAATTTAGCTTTATGGATGTATTTCTTTCTATTTATAAAAGTATAAGAAACACATTGTTTGAAAAACATAATTTAATTTACGAATAATACTAATTTATCCAATTCAAGTTAAATAATTCTTTTGTTTTATTTTATATAACTGGGCACATTTTCCACAAAAAGTGCTAAATTTAAAAAATCGAACACATCTTTTTGTACTTATTAGAATTTAAAAAAAATATCAAATTTGTTATGTATTTTTCGAAACATGTTATTCTTAATATTTTATTACAGAATATATATATATATATATATATATATATATATATATATCGACACTTTACCTTTCAGGTAGTTGTAGATAATATTGTTAATATTATATTTAATTTAACTATAGAGGGAGCTATTGATTGTATATTAATTTTACTTTCAGGAATTAAAATTGGATGGAGTAATATATATTCACGGATATAAATTTGTTATAAGTGTATTAAAACCAGAATTATTTTGAGTGTTTTTGAATCATTTTGTGATTGGGTGTCATTTATGGGGATGTGTTTTAAAAAAAGTGTGCTCTCAACTTGTCTTACAAATCATTTCTCTCAACTCGACTTAGTTAACATGTATGATGCATTGCCATGTGGATGTGAATATTATGTAGACGTTGTGACATTTTAAGGATTCTGTATAATTATTGTGAGTAAAATATTTTATCTACACTTTACGCGTTCATATTTACAATTTTATTATTTCAAAACTGTTATCTCGTGGTAATTTAGTGAGGTGTTAATTACAGTTTTTTGGATAATCGATGTGAGTGAAATATATTGTATATTCTTAATGGTTTTTTATTTCCTATTTAAATATTTCCAAATTTTAATATTTCCAATTGTTGTCTGGTAATAATTCAGTGTACCTGGATGATTCTACTGATCTTAGCATTATGCCAGTAGAATTATGAAACACTGAATTATTATTTAAAACACATGTGGGTGCATCCAGGCTGATGAGTACATGTGCATGTGTTTTTCCATGTCCAATTCATATTTAATTCTCATGTGGTCCAATTTTCCATTGTGTATGGTTCATATTTAATTTGTTAATCCATTTGTGTTTACTTAATTGCAACTCCAATTTATAATTTTTTTTTCCCCTTTCTCTCTATTTCTTTTTTCAATATTCTTTTGGTATGAGTAAAATTTGGCCAATTACCATTGAAGCATCAGCTATGGTAATATTATGTTTGCACATGTTAATTATTAGCTATGTGGTATTCTGTATACACAGTATCATTGATTATCTCTTTGGAGATTTAAGTAGAATAGAACTTGATATGTTTTTTGAAATTCATAGATATTATAATTATATATATATATATATATATATATATATATATATATATATATATATATATATATATATATATATATATATATATATATATATTCAAATTAAAATAACAGGTGTATCTGAAAAAGTGATATATATATATATATATATATATATATACACACATATATATCACTTTTTCAGATACACCTGTTATTTTAATTTGAATATATATATATATATATATATATATATATATTCAAATTAAAATAACAGGTGTATCTGAAAAAGTGATATATATATATATATATATATATATATATATATATATATATATATATATATATATATTCAAATTAAAATAACAGGTGTATCTGAAAAAGTGATATATATATATATATATATATATATATATATATTATCCAGTTTCAAGATAGAATTATATGTTCAGAGATAAAGCTAAGGAAGGATAATAAGTAGGTCGCTTTATCATTTAAGATCAAGGAGGCAGAGAGTATAGTTTCAGTGAAAGTTATAATTCTTATGAAACCATTATGATTTACGCCACTGAAAATCTATATCATTAAGAACTTATAACTCGCATCTTCAAATCTACAAAATTTATTTATTATATCTATTTCTAGAGCTACTAATTTTATTTAGCAATTTCAATACTTACGAAAAGGGGGTTTTGTCGATGGGTCCAAAATAATACGAAATGTTTCTAGTGACTACTCGTTTCTGTAAAAATAAAAATATAAATTTAATGAAATTTAACAAAAATACTAACAAAAAAATGTGAAAGGAAAAACAACTAAGATAAAAATACTTACTAAACTATCTAGGTGCATTTTTACAGGTAAATGATTGACCCAGCCAATTGTACGATTGATTATCGAACCCCTCATCTAGAAAAAAAAAATGGAGAAGATTTTATAATTTCACACTATAATCACTTTTATGAAGATTGTACATGACAAAACTTTCAGAAGTATAAAAATAAGTAAAATAAGATACAGTATTTTCCAGTGTATAAAGACGTACTTCTACCCTTAAAATGCACCTTAAAAATGTTGTGCGTCTTGCACAAAGAATGTACATATTTTTTTTCTGTCCTTCCTTTGGTATTTGTCATGTTTGTGTGATGTATATTGCACTTTTATGTACTTTATTGAAAAATGAAAGAAAAGAAATAATTACCGTATATTCTGGCTTATAGCACGCACTTTTGATATCAGAAAAGTGATCAAAATTTAGAGGTGCGCGTTATATGCCGGTTACAAAACTACTATATTGAAAAAAAAATTACATAAGCATAAGAATTGAGATTTCCACATTATAGAGTATGCAACTTATTTACAAAAAATTATAAACGTTATGACTTAATAATTTTGACTATCGGATTACATGAAAAATACTATAGTTATGCTTTTTAATGTCCTTTAATAATTACCGTATATTCCGGTGCATAACACACACTTTTGATTCCAGAAAATGGATCGAAATTTACATATGCGCGTTATCGGTTACAAAAATTAAGAAAAAAATTATGAGCATAATAATTGAGATTTCCACATTAAAATGCATGCAATTTATTTACAAAAAAAATATATATATATAAACGGTATGAATTTATTAATGTTGACTATCGATTTTCATGAAAAACTACATGTTCTTTATTGTATTTTTTACTATATATATCATGAAAATTTATTTGTGAAGAAGGGGGTGCGCGTAATACGGCGAATATACCTAAAAATCGAAAAATGTAGTCTAAAATTTTAGGTGCGTAATAAACGCCGGGATATACTGTAGTTACATTGACTAACGTTATTTATATACGAAGAATTATATTTCATTTTAGAAAATGAATGCTATCGTAGATTAATTCTATTAATTAGATATTTACCTGTTACTGAAGTTCTAACATAAACAAATTTTAAATGCAAATTCAGGAAATATTATATTTGCATTTTAAAAACTCATTTAATTTAATTTATTAAAAATTAGTTCCTAAGTGATATTTTTGTCCTTTATACGTCTTTTCTTATAAAAATGTATTAAACTTTTAGATGCGTCTTATACGCCGAAAAATACGGTATATTATATGTCAATGCATCAATCAACAATATGCGAAATATACTTTAGAAATCCAAATTTTGAAAAAGCAATCTAGTCAAATTCCACATACACGGTAAGAAAAAAATACATCTGTAAACTGCCAGAAAAATAAATTGTCAGCTGAGATGATAGTAAATAAAGATTATTTTACGAAAAACAAGCTTTTCTTTTTAGGTACTTAATGTTTTTAACAGTCAAATACTGTTTTTACGATTTAAAAATATTTTTAAAAATAAAATAAACAGTTTACTATTATTTCAGCTATCAGATTAGTTGGCAGCTACCAGCTGTCGTTCACTTTCATCTGCTAAAGTTGAAAGTGCTCTGCAATAGTTCAAATAATTCAAAATTTTAGGAGGAATTTTCCATAATTTATTCGAGATGTTTCCTTCAACATTAAAAAATAAGTTAAATATCAAGTTTCATGAAATATTCTATATTTTCCCCTAATTTATTTTTCGTTATTTTATTTGCGTTTATTATACTTTAAGTTAAAAAAAAAAATTATTCATGCTAACGCATAACCGCATTAAATATTTTAATAATCTTTTTTTTTTCGTAATGTGAGAGACAAAACGTTATTTCTAATTTTTTTTTTTTAAATATTATTATTCAAAAGTTAATAATTTCAAAATATCTAAAGATTTTCCCCAAATTAATATTATAAACTGAGAAACTATTGCTCTTAATGCAAGAAAAATGTAGCCAGGAAAGAGAATGAACGAACATTGCCGTTACAAATATTTTCATTGCATTTGTTTTTCAGAATTCTAAGGAAGATGTAAATTTAAAATTTTCAATATGACAATCAACGTAATATTGGCAAATGTACGTTAAACCATTCACGCTGGTATTCACCATCTACCTCAACTCTCGGTTAAGTACGAATAGCTTGGTCTAACGCTTACAAATTGTATTCACCATTAAACCGATTCAACTTCTGCTGGAATTAGGTCCAATTATGTTAATAGTGAATACGATTTGAGCAGTCGACCGAGGCTATTGCGTTTAACCGGGAGTTGAGGTAGATGGTGAATACGACCGTTAGAGTGCTTCGCGTCCATCATGATGTTAAGCAAAATCACATTACCTAAATAAAAAGTACCCCTAAAGTATCTATACATTTTTGGGAAATAAGTTTTAAATGCAATATTTTTGCAGGTGATCCGATTGAATATATTCAGAAGAAGCAATAATATACATTGTTTTTGCTCTTTACATGGATTACCCTACGAAAAGTTGCGGGATGACTTCGTCCACAATAAGTTCTCACTCTCCACAGCTTTCAGCAGATGGTAACACATAGCTTGTCAAGCAACATACCTTCAGTTTCAAGCTTAAACACAGTTTGAATGTGGTATGCTTGTGCTTGTTTAACTGAAAACGTAGAGTATCCTAAACAGTAGAATTCTGAATAGTGAGATTTCGTCTGAGTCTTTGCGTGGATGACTTGCGGTTAAGCGTAACCACTTCTTCTACTCTTAGCAAACATCTTATGATATAGAGGTGTGTTTGATTGAGCTTCATCTTTAACAATACCAGTTCGTTTGATTTTGTTTACCGAGTTTTTAATACATGTAGTAATTTTCCCATCTGAGCGAAAATGCGTCCGAATTTGGACTCGAACGCAGAATCTTCAGTTTCAATTGTCAATGCTCTTTCAATTGAGCTGCCTGGACTACATCCCAGCCAACACAATATTAGCTCAGAACAAGCATTTTCTCATGGCATCTGGACTGTTATTTCAAACAGCAAAAAATAATAAACTGGAACTAAAGTGACTCCCCATTAACCTATGGATGCGTAATTACACTGTTTTGAGTTTTCACGATATTTCACTGGTCTTGTTATATAAGTTGGCCTATAGTATTTGCTATTATATCATGACAAAAAACCTTTGCTGTAGTTCGCGAATGCGCAGCTAACATTTTATAACAATACCTGTATCTCATCAAATATTCAATATATTGATATTTTAATCACAGTATACTATTTCTACAATTTTTTGTCAAGTTTTTGGAAAGCGGTGTTAAATTCGGTTGAAAACTCTGTAGGTTTTTAAACAAACCCTTTTGAATTTTTCACAGAAACGTAAATATCTTCACGAATATACGCGCAATGCTTACACAAATGTTGAACAGGGCCTACATAGTCATTTGCTACAGTGACAGACCATTTTTAGCATTTTGTGTTACTTGGGTGATCGAAACTATTTTATTATTAAAATTATTACTGCCCCCCTCTAATTGTCTTCGCGACAAAATCTTCACTGAAACACATGAAGTCAAACATGTTCGTTACATCCTCAAAGTTAAAAGGTATTCCGGGCATTTCCTCACGAGTTTCAGTAAGATATTCGACGAATAGTCTGAAATTGGTCACTGCCCCTTAATTTCTGGACACCAGTATATATAAGTCAAAATTTGAACAAAGGGGGGTTTGGGCGTCATGATCTGTGAAAATATAACAAAATTGTTAAATATCACCAAATTTGGCGAAAAAAGACATCACCGTAAATGAAGCGAACTTCGCGATACCCGACTAACTTTTTGAAATTCCAATACAAATTCAATACAGACAAAAATTACGAATTATGTATTATCCAATTTCATTCATTTTAGACGTTTGTTTGAGTAAAATTATCTGAATTATTGAAAACAAGGAATAAGGAAGCTACCATTTTCTCCCCGTATAGGCCGGATGGATTTTTTTCCAATGCTAACCTAAAATTGATAAAACACCTATGGCTTTTGCCTATAAAATGAATGATATTTAGCCTTAAATATGTTTTACGTTACATATTATTTTCGTGACAAATAATTTTATACCAGCACATAAGGCTTGGATACGATATTGCGAGAGTAAACATCGATATCGAAATTAAAGAATTCTTCTCGCTAAGTTTTGTGTGGGGAAAATAACTCCATATTCAATAAAAAATTTCAGAAATTACAAAATGATTTAAGATTGGGTAATTCTTTATTATCTATTCTCTGCTATATTTGTATGCGTCAGTTCGCCGAAAAGTTCTTAAAACTCTAACTTAAATGCCGGCGAACGTGTTTCAATGACACTTCTTTTTAATCGTTAATTATTATTTTTTTGTAGTGATCTTCACATTTAAAGCGCTGCAGAAACAGAACAGGACCCTTTCTTTTTCGATGACTTAGTTACGTGGTTCCATCAATAATTTCAATACACTGCTTACAAAAACATACAGAATGGACATAAATTAATTGGGAAAAAATAGTGGATTATTATGCGTAGTTATACTGATGAGTCCATATGATTATAAGATAGTGAAACACTGAAAGTTTACAATCTAGGGAATCATACCCGGACTTTCCTGATTACAGAATATAGGTGAAAAGATCTATTTCTTTTATTTAACAGAATTTTTTACATTTAACATTTTTTTATTGTCTACTAACACCACCAAAAAGCATTTTTATATGAAAAATATCAATTATGTATTGAAATAAAGTTTAGAAATTTATTAAAAGCGATAATTTCGTATTAGCCGCATGCAAAGAGTTAATAGCGATGAAATCGCCAAAGATTTCATTACTTACAGCAACCTTTTCGATTCTGATAATTTCAATGCTTTAAGCGCGTAGTTCAATTACATGTCTGTTAAATTTTTGTTTTATTTATACTATTTTATTTATTTATTGATAAAATTTTAATTTTGTTATAGAATATTAGCCGAAAACAAACTCTGAACTATTTATATTATTTTAAGTGCAAATGGGTTAATCTTTCGTAATCGAACTGCACACAATATTGATAGATTTAAAAACCCATAAAAACCCCTAAAAAATCAGTAAATTGAGATACTGTTTCAAACAAATTGCATATGGAAGGTATTTGTTTCCCTATTTGACAATGTAAAAATTGGAATTATGCATTTTTTAGGAGTTAAAAAAATTGCATTAAAAGCGAAGTTAATTCGTCAGGTATTGCCACCGTCAATATGACATCAGCGTTACTCACTAACATACTTTTTCTTTATAATATAGATGTTTGATGTGGCTACCTATCGTTACTCTGAAAATGTCCCATTGGTAAATCAGTTCTTACCATATGTTTGTGACCATGTTCACGTTGATTAAAAATAAGTGAGGTGCTGTTTTGTCATTTCAATTCCGGAATTGATTTCGGAAGAAACAGACAGTAAAACCGATCCTTAACAAAAGTTATGTCCTAGTTAACCCAGTTTCAGCTAAGCCATACACTGAAATCTAAAGGTGAAAGATCTGATGATCGCTGTTGTGACCATGGAACAATACCCCGTGATCAATCCAAACTGTGATTTGAGTATCGAGCTAAGCAGCATATCAGCAAACTTGGGAAACATTACTTCTAATACACTATATTGCCAAAGGTGATTGGTCACTTACGATTTTAGACGTTTTGTTAACTATCTAGAAAAATACATGAGGAATTAACCTGAAACTGCAGGTGTGTAAACAGTATAGTATAGGTTATATATTTCCGTGAATATTTTTTCCCGAAACCCCATAGGGGACTGTCAACAAATTGAAAAATAACGAATATCTTTTGGATTACCCTGTAAAATCTAACGTAGCAAAATTGTTCAAACTCGAGAATATTAATAAGTGGTTTATTGTAATATACTGTGTTAATTTTTATGAGGATAGCATTAATATTCGAAGAGAAATTAAGGTTTTTATAAAAACCGACTCAAATTTCGCCAAGTTTTTTTCTTATAAATTTGCAGAGTTCTTAATATATAAAAAAAAGTTATTTTGAGAAAATATGTCAAACAACATTGTACATAATACTCTGCAATCGAAATTAAAAAAATAATAAAAAATTGATGAAAAATGAGCAGGTTTACTAAAAAATGTTGCACTGCGCATGCGCGAATGCAATCAAAATATAATATGCATAATGTATTAGCTAAGTATATAGAGCAACTTTTATGAAAGTCTCAAAATCATAGCTTGAAAATTCTGAAAATTATCGTCGATAGAAGAAGCTCGAAATCCGTTGTTCCCAAAAGGAAGCAAAAATATGAGGGGTTGTATCCAAATATAGTAGTACGTGCAATATTGTGTACGCTATCTTGGCACTAATCAACAGATATTTGATACAACCCCTCATCTTTTTGCTTCTTTTTGGGAACAACGGATTTCGACCTTATTCTATGGGCGATAATTTTCAGAATTTTTAAGCTATGATTTTGAGACTTTCACAAAAGTTGCTCTATATACTTAGTTAATACATTATGCATATTATATTTTGATTGCATTCGCGCATGCGCAATCAAACATTTTTTAGTAAACCTGCTCATTTTTCATCCAATTTTTATTATTTTTTAATTCCGATTGCAGAGTATTATGTACAATGTTGTTTGACATATTTTCTCAAAATAACTTTTTTTTATATTAAGGACTCTGCAAATTATAAGCAAAAAACTTGGTGAAATTTGGGTCGGTTTTTATAAAAACCTTAATTTCTCTTCGAGTATACATGCTATCTTCATAAAAATTAACACAGTATATTACAATAAACCACTTATTAATAATCTGGAGTTTGAACGCTTTTGCTACATTAGGTTTTACAGGGTAATCCAAAAGATATTCGTTCTTTTTCAATTTGTTGACAGTCCCCTATGGGGTTTCAGAAAAAATATTCACGGAAATATATAAGCTATACAATACTGTTTACACACCTGCAGTTTCAGGTTAATTACTCATGTATTTTTCTAGATAGTTAACAAAATGTCTAAAATCGCAAGTGACCAATCACCTTTGGCAATATAGTGTATGTCGCCACCTTACAACTAATATTTCCCAACTAATTCAGTTATTAAATTGGTAAACAAAATTTTGTTCACTGAGTATTACTCAGACAAACGATACATTAAATGAACATACGGTTTTTAAATTCGGTAAGAAGTTTAAAATAACTAAAGTAAAACTCAATAAATATTGAATAAAAGTTTTACGTACTTTTAGTAACTCCCCCGCAAACTCCTGAAAAAAATAATCAAGCATTTGAATTAAAATCGCAGCGTTAAGAACATAACATGATACATGAATATAGTATATGAAATATGATACATAAATGTATGTTGGAATTGACATGTCTAACTTACCCTTGGACCATATTTGTCGTCATCTACCAACTCTACTTCGGCCATATCCACCGTACTATATTCCGGCTTTAACATATCTTGAAACTAAAATTAAACGAAATATTAAAATATAAAGTTAGCTTATATACAAAACTATTTGTTATCTCTACAGTTTTCCCATTTTTATATATTTCATTTTTTGATTATAGCGTAAAAATAAATAAAACAAATGAGAAATTTTTTTCAAAATATTAAAACTATATTTTTTTCTCTTAATTGTTGCAATACTGATTAGTATATACATATAAAAGAAACATTTTAAAAGGTATGCAATAGCACTGCCCCTCTTCTAATCTAAAATCGAAAAACTAATATAAACCTACGGGTAAATTAAAAATTAACACTCATTGTAGTATTACACGATTTGCCACACGAATTGTTACATTCTACTGCATTATCCAGTGTCCTATGTGGAACAACTAATAATATTATCCACAGTACAAAGTAAGCGAAGAGCAGAAATATCTAACCTGTATCATAGAAAGATAAAAAAAAAAATGTTGAAACCTTTAACTATAAACGAAAATTGCTAGATATCAGCTTTGCTGCAACCATCAAGTATTTAAAAAGAAAAAAATCCTCACTGTGCAGTGCCTGCTTACAAAAATTTTAAATTTCAATAAAAAACATTTTTCCGAATTTGAAATGAAACTATTCTGTGCAAGAAAAACTGTTCTAAAGAAATGTACCTTTGCGTATTTTTAAATGTCAAATAGTAGTAATAATGCATAGAAGAACACAATACAAAATATATATATAATTTAATCTATTGTATTTTAATTAACTTCTTTGATTTATGCGGGATAATGTCATATCGAAATACTTCATCAATCATACCCAAGTCATGTACTATTACTTTAGCTAACTATAGCTTATACATAGATGAAATCGTATATTTTTTGTGGTATCTGTTGTAATTTTAGCCTAGAGATTCTGCTGCAGTGCCACAAATATTTCAATATTTCATTAATTTACTTTTCTCTTTCCCCTCCAATCTGTTTTATCTTATATTGGTCATATATTTTATGTTTCTCTACATTTTACTGGATATTATTCAAACAGGTATGTGTTCATTTTTCAATTTCTTTTTATTCCGCCATTTGTTGTATGATGTTTCTGTGTTGTCTTTTACAGTTTTATATATATATATATATATATATATATATATATTATTTTTGATCTTTATTATTTTTCTCGTGTTCTACATCAGAAATATATATATATATATATATTATTTTTGATCTTTATTATTTTTCTCGTGTTCTAGATCAGAAATGAAAATCTATCTTGTTTTCGTCTGAAAATAAAAAGAAATCATGCATTATAGGGTTCAGATGACTCACTACCTAACATAAATTTCAACATTTCATGTTCACTATCAGAAAATCGATATCCGATACCGATGAACTGTATTTTCAAAAAAATATTTTCTTTAAGTACTTTTAAAAAGTCATTAATATAAAATTTTTAATCGAGCAAAATTTTCAAAATGTACTGTTATTTAAGATGTACTGAAACTCTAATGAGACACGTTTGGAAAGCGTAGTACGTTGCTATCGGACACCAGCTTTTTTAAATCCGAAAACCTAACTTTGAAAAGTGTATTAGAGATAATTATTCCGGTTTTCAATTTTCCCTATAAATTAACATGGGATTTTATTATAGTTGAAAATCAATGAAAGCACGCGTTAAATATAACGAGCAGGGAAGACCGAGCTATGCTCGGTCAAAATTAAATTTGAGTTCAAATATCATGACCCATGACCAAAATGACCCACTAATTGAATTTTATCGAACATGTGACTTAGCCCAACAGTCTTCTCTTGCCGGAAAACCATAGGATGCAAAATTTAGTGTAAATTGAGCCGCTTTTTAGATATTGACCCACAATGACACAGAAATGACCCACTAATCGAATTTTCTCGAACATGTGACCTAGTCTAATGATTTTCGCGTGCCCGAAACTCGTAAAATACAAAATTTAATCAAAATCGTTAGAGCCGTTTTTTAGATAAAATTAATTTGACCCGCTTTGACCCAAAAATGACCCCCTAATCGAAAGTTCTCGAACATGTGACCCAGCCCAATAGTCTTCTCGTGCCCGAAAATAGTCGGATACAAAATTTCGTCAAAATCGTTTGAACCGTTTTTTAGATACAATTAGCTTGACCATGACCCAAAATGACCCAAAATGACCCACTAATTGAATTTTCTCGAACATGTGACCTAGCCCAACAGTCTTCTCGTGCCCGAAAACCATTGGATGCAAAATTTAGTGTAAATTGAGCCGCTTTTTAGATCTTGACCCACAATGACCCAGAAATGACCCACTAATCGAATTTTCTCGAGCATGTGACCTAGCCCAATGGTGTTCTGGTGCCCCAAAACGGTAGGATACGAAATTTCGTCAAAATCGTTAGAGCCGTTTTTAAGATAATTTTTGCATATATATATATATATATATAACCACCCACAAGATTTGCTCGTATTAGAATATATGATTTGAAGACTCTAAATACAGCTAACTTACATTTCAATTCAAAAGAATCACATACATTGAACATATACTTACTAATGGCCGAAGGTCTGGGTGATAGAGGACAAACCCGTTGTTTGTAACAACAAACGAGTATGCATTGACTCCAAGCTAACAGAGAAACAAAAATATGTTTAATTTTAATGCTTAGTGAAAATATCTAATTATGTATAATTATAAAAAATTATATATGCGATATATTATGTACAGTAGAACTTCACTAATCCGAACTAACAAACTCCGTTACCTATTCGGATTAGGAAAATTTTAGATTCACTGGTCGACATCAAAATCCAATCTGTAAAAATGGTGGTTGATTCTTATAGATTTCAGCTCACTAAATCAAAATACGGCATTGAAATTGCTATATTACCTACCATTTTTAGATGGGGTACTTGTTCTTAAAATTAAGGTTATTTATGCCTTACCAAAATATAACTGGAAATTTCTTAAACAAAAATATGTATATGCTAATATGTAAATAACCTATAAATAAATGTTTATAAACTTTAGCGAAGTTGCAGTGTCAAAAGGAATTAAAATATATTAGTGGATTACAGTTGGACGCGAAAGAACGGGAGACACTAAAAGAACAATGCACGAGACAAGTAAGAACAAAATACATTTTATTGTTTTGTTATCTAGGTCAGTGAAAATATATCTTTTCATGGTTTCATTTTTATCTAGCATTCTAAATTAATATAACAATCCTTCATTATTTGTTATTCTTAGAAAACTGTTTCTCATAAAAATGGTACGTGTTGGAAATTTGGATGCAACATTTATATTTAGGAATGTCAGATCTATGTAGTTTACATATTTGTTTAGCAGGGAGGTAAAATTTTTCTTTTTTTGCCTGTCATTGTTATCGAAGATTTCGATATAAACAGAATAAGAGAAAGAGAAGGCAAAACAGATTGGAAATTACAAGTAGACAGTTCGTGAAACATCAATTCAAAGACAACAGAAATAGTATCTCTCCTATTCCGAACACCAAAATTATTTTTAACCTAAAGAAATTTATGAGGCAGATAGTGTTCATGTATCACATTCTTTTACTGCAAATACTCTAGAAAAAAACACTTCGCTGTACAGATTAACAGTGAAACGCAATGTCTACTAACGTCATATTCATGAGATGCTGGCGTAATATTGCTTCATAATCCAGATTCACAACACTCTGTCAGACAAATCTAAAAACAATTTTCTCTCAAAATCATTAAACGTATGAATTTTTTAATGAATTGATTAACCCTTTCGGTACCGAATTTGTTTAATGTTGGGTAAAAATTACTTTTAGCTGTAAAAATTAAATTTACCTATCTAAATAAGAAAAGTTATGGTATACTAATTTTTAACGTATATCTCATTTACCGTAATTTAATGAATGTAGTTATTTCGAGAACTATTCATATTACAGTTGGCTAAGGAAGAATTTGGGGTGACGGTTGAAAAATGCCGTATTATAACAGGATTAAATAGATTTAACAATTTTCTAATTTTTAAAAAAAATTCTTATAATAGTTTATTGGTTATGAAAAGTACCACCTTTTTTCAATTTAAAGAATGAAACTTACGGCTAAAATAAGAGGATGACCAACAGTGGAAATAGATTTAAGTAAACGTTTTATTTTTGTATTTTTCCTAAATGATTAAATATAAATGAGATGATAATAGTAAATGTATAGTCATATACTACATACATATAACAAAAATACTCGTTAAGACAAAATAAAAGCAATTTAAATTGACTGGTAATTTTAAGTAGCGTTAATCCCGAAAGGGCTGATATATATCTTAACGATGGTTCTTTTTCTATATTTGTTTTCAAAATATTGCAATAATTTGCGCGCTAAAAAAGATTTTTAATTTTAATTATTTTAATTCCTTCTTAACAGACACATTTGCCTTTTAAATTTTCAAATTACAGTTCGAATTATACGAACTTTAAGACTACCTGGGTTTAACGGTATTCTAGTGAATTACTTTAAAATAAAAATAATTAAACGTGAATGGTTGTGCGAATAGTTGAGATTTTTACTTATTGTTATACTCTTTCAACAAATTTGAGTTTCCAAATTTTGATTTTTTGAAAATTTATAATGACTTTCATTTTACTGCCACAAAACTCCAATTTACGAACAACATATAATTTTATTTGACAAAATGCACTTACCAATGCTAATCTGTGGCAAGATTATTTATTTTCAAATTTGTTATTTAACATAACAGAAGCTTTAGAAAAACTAAGTTATGCAACCCGGGCCTCCTATATTACGGAATGTAGGTTAAAACAAGTTTTTTTTTTTTTTTTTTTTATTGAAAAGTCAAATAGATTTTTTTACATTTAATAATTTTTTTAGATATCCACTAACAACCCCCAAAAAACATTTTTATATGAAAAAAGCCCATTATGTATTCAAATAAAGTTTGGAAACTTATTAAAAGCGATACTTTCGTATTAACCTCTTGCCAGAAATATCCGAAAAATTCGCCAACGATTTCAGTACTTACAGCAACCTTTTTGATTTTGATTATTTTAGTGATTTATGCGTTCGATTACATGCCTGTTAATTTTGTGTTTTATTTTTTTTTATTTATTGATGAAGTTTTAATTTCGTTATGGAGTATTAACCGGAAAGAAATGTTAAACTATTTATATTGTTTTAGGTCCAAACATGCTACTATTTTATAATCGGGCTGCACACGATAGAGATAGACTTAAAGAAAATGAATTATTGAAAATTAATTTAAAACAATAAAAAATGAGTAAATTGAGACGCAGTTTTCAAACAAATTGCATTTGAAACATTTTTTTTCCTATTCGACAGTGAAAAAATTTAAATTGTGCAATGTATAGAAAATGAAAAAATTGCAATGAAATCTAAATTGTTGCCACCGTGAATATGACATCGGCGTTATTCACGGACATGTTTTTGCCTTATAATATAGATAGTACACATTTTGCGGTAGAAGATATTAAATTTGATTACATAACTTGATTCTTATTTTTTGTTCCCCAGTACAAACATTCTCAGTGCTCCGTTCAGACAGCACATACTCTGCAAAGTTTTGTACTTTTTTGGATTATCTAAAATAAAGTCCAACAACTCTACCTTGATAAATGAATGCAGAATAAAATTAAACTCTAGAGCAAGGATTTTGAACCGCTGGCTGTGCTGTTAAAGTATCTCATGTGAACATTGAAACATTTCAGTCACATTCCATTAAGATTTTACCAAGTATATTTTATTTACGTAGTAATTCAAACTACGCGATTTTCTTTGTGATGAATTAATGTAACATGTGCAGCTGAGAAAATCATCTTCATTTAAAGTTAATGCTTAATGAGAAAAAATATTGCTCTAGTAAGTACAGAGTTAAAAATGCGGCAGAAGTATTTCAACTGATGTTTTTTATTCAGTGGAAATTGGATAAAAACCATCAGGAACATATACCGGGTGGTTATAAAATAAGTATCTCTATTCGGAACCAAAATCGGTACACTTACTATTCAAGAAGGGGAAAGAAGAATGGAATAATAAAAAAAATAATTGCAATAATCGCCGACAGATGGCGCTATTGAGTGTAAAATGTAATGTCTAATACAAGAACAAAAAATTAAGGCGTCAAACCAGATGGAATACCTAATTTGTTGGAAAATGTCACAGTGAATGTGACTACGCTTTCGCATTGCGGTGCCGATCATGTTCAGGTGCCACATTGCCATTTTGTTGTAAGACACAATCCAGGCGGTACACGACGTGCGCAACTGCGGAATGTAGTGCATCAGGAGTGATGTTTCGCACATGTTGTGATATGCCGTAAACTAATTGACGTTTGTGACAACTCCACGGTACACAATATTACACATTACAGGTCACACTCAAAAGCGCCATCTGTCGGCGATCATTGCAATTATTTTTTTTATTGTTCCATTCTTCTTCCCCCTTCTCGAATAGTATGTGATACCGATTTTGGTTTCATTCCGGTTATTCCTTCAAGCTACAGACAGTTCCAAATAGAGATACTTATTTTATAACCACCCTGTATAACAAATTTTATGTTTATATTACACTAATTTGGATTAAATTTAATCCCACTTACATTTCTTCGTATAAAATATACGATTAAATCTATGTGAAGTTCAATCTTCAGAAGCAGACATATTCTAAAAATGTCAACCTCAGATATAAGGAGCAAAAAAAAAAAAAAAAAAAAGAATTTAATTTTTATTTTAAAATACCACTTCATAATAAAATGTTATGTTTTTATTTACTGTGATGGTGCATTCTGTCAGTGTTTATAAATAAATTGAATATTCCTTTCATTATTTTTTTTATCATCGTAATTTAAGTTGACCGCTTTGTAAAACTATGCACTCAAGTGTTCCGCGAAAGTGTAACTAGACATTCAAGTGTGCCGTGACATGAAAAAGGTTTAAAACTCTGATCCAGGAAAAATGTGAATTAAACAATATGGTGCCACACCAGGTTCACGGAAAGTGGGAACAAGCGAGGAATTACACAACATATGAGGGAGAAATGGCGACCCCATAGTTACCACCCTCTAATTCAGTTGATAGTCATGAGATTAATACACACAGCCGATTGTCGACTTAAGTTCACCACATAGCTGCCAAAGCTTCCGATTTTTGAGCACCACTACTTCTAAATAGAAACTAATCTACGTCTTATTTATAGCAAATTTCTGGCATCATATAAAGCGATTATTTCTATTCGGAAATAGTGGTGCAAAAGTACGCTTCAAAAGGCCGTGGGAACCCTTACACGGATTACTAGTGCCTTACCAAAGTGACTAAAAAATTAATTAACCCGGGAGCACACGCGCAATAAAATAATAAGCAGGGTTTTCAACCAAATTTCCCGCCATTATCAGAAATTTATTTCATTGTTCACATGGATAGGATAAATAGTTGTCTGTAAAGAAAAAAAAAATATATATCCGATACTGATGCAAGAGGTTTTGTTTATGAAAAACACCGATTTTGCCAAAAACTGCAATGGGATTTATTTAAATTTATACAAATGCAATTCTATCAAATCAGAATGCGACCGTACGCAAATATGAAGCAAAAACTGTGACGTAGTACAAGCGTGGAAAAATGGAATCGTCTGTAACTTTTGTTTTCTAAAAAAAGTTTTTTTTTTAAAGCTAAAGCGCTTTTAACTGCATACGCGAATGTCTAAATTTTTCAAAGAAATCAATCACCTGCTATTAATTATTATTCTAAAACGAAATAGCGCGCATTGGTTTGGGATATTTTTGTCTGTGCATTCGACAGTTTATCGTATCTGCGTGCACAAGAATTCTTTATATACTAAATTGATAATGCTGTACAACTTTGTTATTGAACGTTTTACCTTATTTCGTATAGTTTTCGAACACAATCTCTTATTTCGGAATTTTCCGCTAGGAAGCACTGCAAAGTACCTAATAACCGTTTTACTTTACCTAGATACCACATTCATGGCTGGACTTAATTCGGTTCACCAGTTTTTTGGATGGAATGAACTTAAGGAATCGAACTGTATTTCCCTGTCACACAAACAAATTTAAATTAAAAAAGCGCATAAAATATTAACGACTTTTTCTATAAAAGAAACATACTTTTTAAAAAGAAAATAATTGTGAACATTCGTTGATAAAGCATATTTTATCAAGCTTTATTTGTTAAAAAAAAGTGATATTTGCGATTTCTTCATGTGACACCAACTACTGTTTGAAATTTTGCATGGGGAGTACTTTTTTTCAACACACTGGTTCGAAAGGGTATTAGGTCTCAAATAAAAAATACATAATACATACGATCTCTAATTTCGAAATTTGCTGCTAGGAAGCGCTGAAAGGTACCTAATATCCGTTTTACTTTACAAACAAAGATTAAGTTCATGCCCTGTTTACATATACCCTATAATCATTTTATTTGATTCAGAAATGCAAGTGAATAAATAAAACTCAGTTCGTGCGTACTCACATGCAATGCTAAAATTACCATGAAGGTTAGAAATTTGTGTTAAGTAAATACGACGCGCATTAAATCTAAAAAATATTCATTATTAATATTGATTTTCAGTATCATAAAATAATCTCAAATGCAGAGTCATAAAATTTTGTTGGTAGTTTTCTTTGCTATAACTATAATAAAGTATTAAATATCCATATTAAAATTTTCAATGACATTGTAATCTTTATTTACAATACTTTTAATTTTTTATTTTAAATGCATCCGCATAATCTAAATAACCTTCGGGATCCTATCAGGGCCATAGGAAAGGGAGTGCTCAACTCCCTTCTCTTTATTGAAATGAAGATCATTTCTTTTAGGCCACATGAGCTGTTGCAAAAGCATTATTTTTTATCTTCACTGTTTGATAATTCATCTCTGAAAAAATCGCTCTGTACATACAGAAGCAAGTTAAATATCGATTACATTTTAACAAGTAAATATGCAGATCAGAGACTACAACAAATATTTTATAAGAAGACGCACTTTTATTTTGAATACATTTTATTCCATATTTGAATAAACAATAGTTTCATTATTTCCAGTATTACTGCAAGTAACTTTGCAAACAATATCAGGAGATTTAACTCAAATAAATTGGAACAAGAAATAAGATTACATACACACATTAAGATTGTGTATATTCTGAGAAAATGTTTTTAATTATATGAGAGGGGGGAGCTCTTTCCCTCTCAACCCCTCAGTTTTCTCATCATTTCATAATCTTAACTCTACAATTTTTAGTATATTTTATCTTCTATCTAAAATAAAATATTGATTTCGTGATCAGCTCATTAATAATTATTTTTAACGATTAATTATTCCCATAAACATTTTAAACATTTCATTAATTATTGATAATCACAAATCTTCAATTTACTTGAAAATGACTACTTGACGTCCTACCATAATTTTTAGCTCACAGGCTATCAAAGCCTGCTAATGTGAGCTAATGTGCCCGCCCGTTCTGTATGTATGTATGTATGTATGTATGTACGTATGTATGTACGTATGTACGTATGTATGTATGTACGTACGCACGTATGTATGTACGTACGCACGTATGTATGTACGTACGCACGTATGTATGTATGTATGTACGTACGCACGCACGTATGTATGTACGTACGCACGTATGTATGTATGTATGTATGTACGTACGTACGCACGTATGTATGTACGTACGCACGTATGTATGTACGTAACGCGATAACTCTTGATAGAAATAACCGTTTTGATTCAAATTTTGTTTTTAGGTTCATTGGGATAAGACGCTTCCTTGATTAGTTTTGGTGGTTCATGGGTTAAGTATAAAGGGGTAAACAGGGGCTAACCCCCCCCCCCCTCAAATTTCAAATTAGATAAATGGGTTTTTCATGCAGAATTTTCCTATTTCCTTTAAATTTTGTATATAGGTTCATTGTGGTAAGGAGTTTTCATGATTAGTTTTGGGGGTCCATTGGTTAAGTATAAAGAGGGGAAACCGGGGGCTAACCCCCCCTCAATGTAGATAAATGGGGTTTTCATGCAGAATTATCCGATTTTCTTCCAACTTTGTGTATAGGTTCATCGTGGTAAAGCACTTCCCTGATTAGTTTGGGGGATCCATTGGTTAAGTATAAAGAGGGGAAAGTGGGGGGGGGGCTACCCCCCTCAATTTAGATAAATGGGGTTTTCATGCAGAATTATCCGATTTTCTTCAAATTTTGTATATAGGTTCATTGTGGTAAGGCCACAAATTTAAAATAAGAATGTAATATACAATTAGTGTGAGTTCAACAAGGCACACTAATTGTATAATATACAATTAGTGTGCCTGTGAGCTCAATGCCCTCAGTTTAACTGGGCAGTTTTCTTTTTATTGAAATACTTTGTCACTGAATTCTATCCATATCTTTATGCAAGGGCGTATGATATAGCTATTAGTTTTCTTTCTATAGAAATATTTCACATTTCATAAAAGATTCGTTTTGTCATCGCAAAAATTAGCTCGAGATATAATTAAACAATTTCGTAGAATAAAGCAACGATACGTTTTCATAAAATGTATGAATGAGATCACTTTCAAAGAAACAGAAATCTAATTAATAAGTATATAAAAGAAACTCACTCGATGCGGGGGAGTAAATTTAATGATCTCTCTAATTGGAACATCAGTACCTGCTACACCTAAAATATTAGCTACTCTCATCTGAAAGAGGAAATTAACATAAATATGAGATTTTTTTCTATTTCCAGATAAAGCATATTAATAGATGGGGAAATATTTCTTACCTCTTTAGTTTTTTCGATCCATATATTTTTACTGCTTCTAATTCTTTCTGTTACATTCTAAATAAAATAAAAAAATTGTAAATATTAAAAAATTAAATAAATTTATAGAAAAGTAATATATTTGTGGACAACTACACATTTTCGAGCTTACATTTTTAATTTTAAAAACAGATTTTACTTATGATAGGAGCGAAAGAAGATATGATTGCCGTATACATAATTTTATATTTCAACTTCTCAACTATTAACCAATCATGTATTCCGATCTAATCTTGGATTATAACGTTTTATATTAAAATGCTACAGAATAAAACGTTTTGTTTAGATAAAAAAATTAGTTTATAAAAACAGTATCCATTTAAAAACCATTTTATTGCATTTAAGTTACTCCGATTAATCTAATACGGACTGTAATTTAATTTTTTGTAATATAAAAAGATGGCACAATCATCATGCATCCCAGTACCTGAATGACCTGACTAATAGGGAGTGAAGTCATGACGCACAGATCTACAAAACCAGAGAAACCACCATCTGATATTTTTCAAAGTGAAATAAACGTATTTGAATCATAAAACTTATTTAAAATTATGCCTGTTTTATGTGGTATTTATTTTATTTTACATATTAAGTAAATTTTTTGGTTCAAAATATATTTATTTGAGTTGGAAAATAATTGGAAGTTGGCAGTTATGCAAGACCGAAAACAAATCCTTATACGGTAAGTAAGGCTGTCCATAAGAGTTGGGCAAAAACAAATGAAGACGAAAATATTTGATGTGTAGAAGATCTGCAAGGAGTTTATAACTTCTCCGTGGTACATATCATTTTAAGATCCTCCGTTACACACTAGATCTTAATTTTTGTCAAGCTTAAACTCCGCCAGTTGTCCACCAAATATATAGATTTTTTATAGCTTTTCAACTGTACTTAAAGACCGTTTATTAATTTTAAACTAGGAATTGTTTTTAATAGATGCAAATTATTTTAAACAGGACTATGTTTTCAAAAATGTCAGTTTTACTTAAAAGTTGCACATAAAATTAAAATTCTTTTGATAAATTAAAATCTTAAACGGAATTGCGGTGACCAACTATGGTTCTAAAAAACTGCTAAAGAAGGTGAATAGTAAATTCTATTCGAGCATGCCAGCTGCTCCCAAAAGCATTCGAGATGGCCACATGTTTTGGTAATTGGGTTGTTGTGAAAGATTGAAGCTCATACTTTGATAATTGTAGTTCTAATTTTTATATTGCAAACATTTTACACCATGCAAAAATTAATAAAACTTTGTTACAATAAAATACAAAGATTACTTTAACCCTTAACTGTTGTGACAAAATATGTCGCATAGACACTGCGAGCAGTCTCCGAGACAACTTGAGATCTAAGAATGAATAAAAGGATCGATTAACTTATAGTACACTGTTTTCGACTATTGTAATTAAAATTCACCTATTCAGAAATCTCTGGAGATAGTACTAAGGCTGCCGGAGTACAGTAAAATGTGAGCCATTAACTATTAGCTTAGACTTCGTAGATATCCTAAAGTCAAAAATACCTGCATGTAAAGTAAAGATACCGAATGTCTTTACCAAATTTCATTCATGTTAGTTGTTGTGTTTACATGTAAACCTATTGGCTAATGTCATACGAGCATCTGAAGCAAGCAGCGAAATGAACGCTTAGGGGTGCAGTGCAGTGATCTGCTAGGTTGTTCACACGAGCGTTAAAATCGCCGGGCGTCAAAAACGACGCAGCGCGCCACGCCGAATTCCAGCGTTTCCCCCTAGACGTCGGCGTCTTCCAGCGTGCTGGGGAATATTGTTTACGATATCCTGTTCACACAAGCGTTAATTTTCACGCTTCAGTATGAGTTCTCAGGTAATTTTTATTGCAGTTCCGTTCATCATTCTTTTCTTCCAAATTAGGTTCCTGCATCGGGCCGGATAACAAGATTTTTCCAGGTCGGGTCCGATTGACGCTAGTTGTTTCTTCGTTACGGGTCGGGTTCCGATTGACGCTATTTTTCAAAAAAGTCCAAACTGTTTTTTTAGAAAAACTGTATTTGAAAAAGAGGATTTGGATTTTAAAATTTAATTAACTAAATTTCTTTTACCTATGATGATTTTGAAAAAGAAGGTAAAATTTTTAATTAATTTATATAAATGACATAAAATAATTAAACTCAGAGAAAGAAGAACTAAGAATTTTTCGACTTCTAAAACCCCGTGCATAGCAATTTTTAATTGCTTTTCTTTTTACGTTATATGTTTTAAATTTATCTTAAACAGGGGCGGTGCTTCAGTGGACCAGAGCCCTTCTGAAGAATTAAATCGTACTTGTTATTCTGAAGGCAAGCCTCAGAATTTTACGCTATGTTAAAAAATTTACTTGTACGAGGAGCTCTGACAAATACTTAGTTTTCTGAAAAATCATACCCTACTTATTACTCTGAAGACAAGCCTAAGATTTTTACACTATGTATAAAAATTGTCTTGTACAAGGAGTTCTGAAAGTACTTAGTTTACCTTTTTTTACATATTTATATTCTTTATTTTAAAAAAAACGTGCCCGGGGATGCGAAACACTGGCACGTCCGTTCCAAAATATTGCCCCTCCCTAGATTTCTTCCTGTCTCTGCCTATGAAAGCTTTTTAAATGAATCTCTATTTGTATGTAAATGTCTGAGTTATCATCAATATCGTTAATCCGTATTCCATGTGTTGGATATATAAAATTTTGAAAAATGCTATACAGTAAAATCTAACACAGAATCGCGTACGAGAGGAGAAAAATTCCATTTTAGAGAGGTTCTCTTTTAGCATGTATATCTCTATTCTAAATGTATTATATATTTTCGAACGAATCAAGGCATTTTTCCGTATAAAACAGAATTCATTCACAGACAGTTTTTTTTTTTTTTTGCAGACTTTACTGCATTTTAATTTTTTGCCTTCACCTTTTCACGTAATTAATTACATGATGCTAAAATCCGCTCCTATCGGTTACTCAGCACCACATTTAGAGCATTAATATATATATATATATATATATATATATATATATATATATATAGTTGTGATGGCTTTTTCATGGTAATAAGAGTGTTTAATCACCGCCTTAGAATAAAATCAAAATCCTTTTCAAAACTTCTTTTGCAAATTTATTGTGCCTTACATGAGTTTCGATTAATAAACTCTAAACAGCGTTGCAAAGTAATTCGTTAAATTGCAATTTAACAAACACTAGAATTCTTCTCATAAAACCACATTATGCGCAAAAGAATCATTATTAATATCTATAAAGAGTTAATTATATAACTTACAGAAAAATTCCGTCTGTCAAATACTGGTGTAGCGACCGTCGTGAGTAACTGTACTGCCTAAAAATTAAAATAAAAGACATGAATATAATTTATGAATATCACGAAAATATTAGAGAATAACTTTATATTATAAGACAATTATAGAAGCAAAACGAAAAGGCAACATATATGCAGGGTTCACCACTTATTTTGAAACTAGACTCTGAAATATAGAATATATTCCTCATTTATGTACTTTGTAGAACAAAGGGGATGAAAACCTCATGCGTAAGACATTAGTAGCGTAGGCTTTTTTTTGGGCCGGGTTGGACTTCTTCCTAGAGCGTCTGCAAGGGCAGAAATTTCCAGGTCGGGTATAAAAGCTAAAAGTTCGGCCCAGGTTCGACCCAACGACGAAAACAATTATTGGCCCTACCGGTGGAGATATCTAAATTCTTCCTGTATTCTAATGTCGGGCTGGAATTTATTTATTTATTTTAAAAACTTATAGTGATGGTTTAGCGATATCTTTAGAAATTTAATTTTGTTTACTAAATTAAAAAGCTTTATTTTTTTTTTAAATCTACTTATTTTCTTATAAGTGTTTATGTACGTGAGGTTATGTAGTAGTCATTAATATTGTTGTTTTTCTGTAATCCACGAATTTCAAATATAATCTGAAAATAAAATCTATTCATAAGTGAGCTTTAAGAATAATTTTAACTGTAAGATAATGTTGCTTCAGAAATAGCGCCATGTTTTGTAAATATTCTGTAGGGTGTCAATTAAGTTTTTATACGGACCGAGTCGGACGCGGCACGAACTTTTTGCTTTTATACCGAGGCGGGCCAGTAAAATGTGTACGGTTCAGGTCTGCAAATTTTGGCCCATTCTGACCTCTAGTTCAAGGAATTTTTTCTACTGCGAAAAGAACTACTACAGAACTGGTAAGAATTAGCAAATGGGCAAGCGATGGAACGTACAAATGTGTTGGGCTGTACGTTTCGGTGAGCTTAACATATACTCTGTGCTGTCATTGACTGTGGATTTTTATTATTATGTGCATATCTTCGTCGCATTTATTTAAAGGATAGACGACTGAAAAATATTTTGATCATGTAATTAAAAATGAAGCCTAGGAGAACATTCTTATGCTAATCAACAATAGGTAAAAATTGCATTATGGATAAAAGTGAATTTACAAATGTGTGAAATGCAATATCCAATGACAAATATTTCAATACCAACAATCATGTCATTAGCTTTAAATTTATTATACTAACTCTTCTATATTCCTATTCTCATAAAACAGAAAATAGAGAAATACATAAAATTAATATATCACTCATGTCTAGAAAGACAATGTTTAAACTTTGATATCAACGGCAGGGCCGTATTCTGAACACGTGCAGCATGTGTAAACTTCCCCCAGTGAAAAAGAACAGTAATTTAGTTGTATTTATCTGCGATTAAATAAGTAAAAAATCACTGTCATTTTTTACTGGTGGAAGTTTGCGCATGTTCAGACTACGACCTTGATCAAGAGATTCATTTGTGTTATAAATTATATAATACTAACCAATTATTCAAAATTGTTGAATTTTTGTATTTTCATTATTTCGGGATTATGGACTTAAGTATGCGGTGAAGCAGTAATTCTGTTATTGGATTTTTAACAACTTGCTTCAGTTTTAATAAGTTTATGACCATTTATGGGAAAATTAAATATGAACATTTCAAAGGAACCTTCCATGGGTTAAAAAGGTTTTTGTTTTTCCTTAAATCAAATAGAAAAGAGGATATAATGGGTATATATATATATTCTCTTTTTAATATTTTTTTGTTCATATATATTACTTTTTTCTATTATTTTTGGCAGTGTATTCGCAACTGTATTCTTCGATGAGTTTTACCATGGCTGATTAATACTTTTGATAAGTTAATCCATCGGTTTATTTTATTTGCTTAAAGAGAAAACTGCACTCCGATAGCTAGAAAAGTGTCTGCGTTTTACATTAGATAATATATAGAGATGTGTTTATAAATTTGAAATGAATATCAGAAGTAAGGTAACTGCTTTGGGGTTTAATACTCTTCATTACAGCCAAAAAAAACGCTAGATAAAATATTTTTGGACTTTTTTTGTATGATCTCAAAATTCACGGCATGAGCTAGCCTTTATCCTTTTTCAAAAATGCATTTGATGTTTTTCATCTATTCTCAATGCATAGACATGAGAATTGACATTTACGATCGAAGTTATGCGTAAATGCCAACAGTGTCCATTCAGTGCAGCGAAGTATGCAAAAATTATTTTTTGTAAAAGTTTTATTTATTCTTCCAATAACTGTATGTGTTAATGTACAGCAACATATCAATATCGGAGAAATAACGATATTTTCTCCCCAACATATCGATATCCATACATAAATATTTCACTTGTGAAATTTATAGATATATCGGACACAGAATATCGACACTTCTTGAAATTAATGTTTTTCGAAAGAAAGTATTATTAAGAGCTACTTTCAAATATAGTTCTAAGCAATCCAAACTTTATTTTACTCCTGTTTAAATGGTCAAATTTCATTTAAATATATCATTCAAGACATTTACATGTCTACACCTCTAAACCCTTAGACTCCCAGTGGGACACTATGTCCCAATGCAACTTAAAGAAATACCACTGGACACAGCAGTCCCTGAAACGCTTGGAAAACCATGTCTGCTTGTCCCACTGGTCTCTCACATTCATTTGGGTTCGTAGTTGACCGTTTGCTCGGAAGATGGCAGCCCAAGGCGCTTAGCGCGTTAGCGTAGCAAAAAAATTGGTAGTCAAGGGGTTAAATACGGCCGAGTTAATCACGCAATGGAAGAGAAAAGACAAATTTTGTATTAACTGCATACAGAAAAATGTTCTGTATAAATGAATTCAATAAAAGTTTTTACTTAAATACAATATTTCAAAAATTATGAAGGTTTAAAGTTTGGAACACCTAATGTTAAATTAATTTGTAATCGTTGCAAAAAGGATTGAAATACGTGTAGTAGTTTAAAGATATTTCAAGAACTTACTTAGCAGAATGAGATATAATTTCGGATTTGCATATTTAAAGCTTCTAAAAATAATTTTTTTTAAAACTTTATAGGTTACAACAATTCATATTTATTTTCGAAAATCATTTTAAAAACAATAAATTTCCGAAATAATCTTCCGAAAAAATTAACAGAATTCGATTTCGAGAAACGTCTAATATAGGAATCCAAATTTGCAGCTCATTCTGCCAAGTAGTTCTTGAATTACGTTAAAAAGACTACCCGCAATGTCATCTGTTTTGGAACGATTATTTGGAATTTATTATTTGGAATATATATTATTTGGAATTTAACATTAGGAGTTCCATACTTTAAATCTTCATAAATAAGTAACTGACCAAAAAATTCTAAACTAGTTGACCGAATGGAATTCCCTTTGTTATCCAAAGGTTATATTTACCGAAAAATGCAAATAAGACGCCAAAATTAAGAGTTCGTATTGTAAATTTTAAAGTGTGGTACAATTTCAGTATGAAGACCACTTCCTAAGTTTATTTTATTTAACTTCAATTGAAAGAGGACATAATTTGCAGTTGAATGACTATTTTCATTTTTCTGGGATAATTTGGTGATTAAAATATATGGGGTGTTGTTCTCTTTCTCTTGGTAGCTGTACATTAAAAACATAACATATCGAACATTTGTAATATATCATTTGTCATCAGTATATGCTTTCGAATAAAATTTTATGAAAGCAAGAAATGTCTTAATTGTCAAACAAGTCGATAAAAGGTTTTTTCGAAAATTGTTCTGCTTTTGGCATTTTTGGATAAGTTATTGTCCGGTCCCTAACAATATACACTTAAAAAAAACACGCCCAAAGCAATCTTTATATTAATAATGTACAATAAATGAAATGTTACTTATGATAAAATTTCTTGCATCCAAGTACTAACAAAATCAAAGAGTTAAAATTATTTTTAAGAAATATTTTGTATTTGCTATTAGAAATCTATCGAAAAAATGAATGCAGTGGATGTGCAGAGCCGACTTTTTATTTAAAGAGGCCGTACAGTAAGAAACGATTTTGGGGGACGTATATTTTTTCAAAGGTAAAAATAGGTCTTTAAGTCACGTTAAGATATTTCAGAAGCACGGTGCTAAATACGGGCCTGGGTACAAACATTTTTAATTCCATATTTCTTTTTTAATGTAAAAATGGGCTTTTGGCTTCATGAGGTCCCTGGTGCATTATATCAGCCACACCCTCTTATGACCAACCCGATAGATATGAGTTATATCTTTCTACGTTTGCAGCTGTTTAAAGTGTATGCACTTTATTTTAATTGAACTCAAGTAAGTAGATTCAAAGTGGCTTTTTTTGTCGATGCATTAAATGTCCAGTCCCTCCCAAACCTGCCCTTAGTTGTTTATTACTTAACGAATATTTCTTAAAAAAATTTCCGGTGTGTTTTTCTTTTCTTGCCCAGGTACCTTCCCGAAAGTCTTCTGAAGTCAAGCTACGCGAACGACGGTGTGTATAGGCGTCTGAGAATAAATATATAAGATGTAGATTTTTTTTCACATCATTTCATAAATGATACTATTTGGTACTATAAATGAACTATTTGGTACTATAATTTAAATGTGATGGCATTAAACTTACCCCGTTTGACTTTGGAGCGCTTGGTAGTGGTGGTGGCGGCTGTAATGGCTAAAGAAACGGATTATTTGAGAGAGATAGAACGGAAGGTTTGTTATAAGTAAAAGTGGAAATTTCAAATTGGTTGAAGGTGCTGAAGTTCAAGGAATTGATGCATAGGTCTTCAAGTGCTCGAATTATCGGAAAAAAGCTCGTGCGTAGCAGCAATGCAAAAATAAACTATTTTAATCCATGACATAATAGCCAGGCAATTACTTTTTTGTGAACTATTAAGCAGGAATGGACTATTAATCTACGAATAAAAAAATAGATGTGCAAAATACAAAATGAAAGACTAAGACTGAAAACTATGCAAAAAGTGAGAGACTAGATATTAAAAAATCTTACTGTTGTTAAGATATTTATAATACTATTCTAATTCTAAACTGCATATACAATAGTGTAATTTATAAGGTTTTATTCAGGAATTCATATACATAAACATAAAAATGATAATTCTTTACAATGAATTATGGATTCAAAATCTTTGTTCCATATATATTTGTATTTCCTATGTTTCAGATAAATTCTGTATTTCAAAAAATAGTTTGCAAAGTTATATTAAAACAAATTTGCCATTAATAATCGGGTTTCATAACTAACACTTATTAATATGAATTACGTGTGTTTGATTGAATATTTCAAACTCATCAAATCTTTTTCTTATATTGTTGTCACTACGATTTCTTTTTATTAAAAAAATGAAAATCAGTTAAGTATGCACAGGACACTAGATATAGTCGTCAATTCTTCATAGAATCCTTTAGAAGCTAATCAATATTCAAGTACAGAAAACAGGAAATACAGTAGCGTAATGAAAAGTTTTCTTTAAGTAACGAAAGTCAGACATATTATGCAACAGACAACTTCTCTTACACTTAGCTTCAACACTGCAGATGTCAAGTTGGTACGTTGCAACTTTTGACAGTGAAAGAAAGTTTATAAATTTTCGGGACTATATAGAAAGGGATGACAGACTATGAGATATTGTCCAAAAATTTAGATTTTAATTCATTCCTGTTTGGAATGGGTACGACATTAAACTAACTTTGTTTAACCGTCCAGCGGGCGCGCCGTGCGCCAACGCAAGTTTTGTGACAAATCTGGTATTCCTTTCAGAGTTCTCATATTGAAACTATTCAATGTTTCTGTTATATATCAGTCCGTTTCTTCCCTACGATTTCAAAAGATTCCAGCATCTGTTGAGTGTTTTTTTAACGACTTTCGTAAAATTCAAGACTAGTGTTCGCTAATGCAAGTAGATAATTATTTCATATTTTAATGAATAATTTCTGAAATAACATAATTTATATGTGTTAGGCTGAGTTATCTAACATTTGTTTTTTACATAGACAATTATTAGAATTCAAATTTGTAGAATTATTCGGTTATCGATACTCAAATAACGATCGAGGTGAATTAAATCAAGATAACAAAAATTTTATTGGTGAAGATAAAACTACAAAATGAAGCAAAATAGAATATGTCAAGACTCAATAACGAAACATCTTTACACTGTAAATATTTTGCCTGGCACTAAGAATTTTCCGAAAGATGCAGATGAAAAAGCTGGATCATTTTTTAAAAACATTTTCTTATTTTATGTCTTCTTACATTAAATCACGCATTATATATTGTTTACAAAATATTTATATTCTTTCATCATAAATAATTGTTACTTATCTTCTTTAAACGTATATTTCTGGATATTTTTTTATGTTTGCAAATATTAAAATTTAATAAACTCGATTGATATGTATAAAGACTTGTCTAACTTACTTATTTTATGACTATTAATTTGTAACAGCGTAACTAAATGAAACACTTCTATCGTAAAATGTACGATGCGTGTCCGCTCGTGAGAAATACAGAGTGTATAAAAAAACATTCAAACATTTAAAAAATGTATATAAAAAATATGCAAGATAGAAACTAGAAATTCACGTATGTGTTATTTTAGATATTGGAGATTTTTCTGTGCCAAAAAAAAAAATCAACAGATGACGTTAGTTGTTCCGTTATAGCAACATTTACAGAATCCGCCAAGCTTTTTCTCGTAGCCCGCAGAAATCGGTGCACACTGCCGCAAGGCAATTATCAATTCCATTTTCAACAGTGCATCGTGTGCTTCATAAGAAACTTCGCCTTCATGCGTATAAAGTGCAGGTACTGCAAAATTTACAAAGGAATGACAAACCTCGTCGTTTTGACTTCGCTGTACTAATGCTCAATTATCTGGAAGATGGCGATTTTTTAAAAAACATCAATGTCACATATGAAGCAAAAGTGAACAGTGTTAAAGAACTGAAAACACACACAATTGCTGCAATTTCATGTGTCACGGAATCGATGTTGGGATGCACATGGGTCGAGATAGATTATCGACTAGATGTTCTCCCTGCCACGAAAGGTGCACACATTGAAATTTATTGATTATACTAAAAAAAACTAATATCTCATGTATCACATACGTGAATTTCTAGTTCCTATCTTTATATTTTGTTTTATAAATTTTTAAAATGTGTCAAGGTTTTTTGATACACCCTGTATTATAGCGTGCCCACTGAAAAATTAAAAGGTTTTTTTCATTGCTAATTGTCAACAAATGAAGATCGGTTTTCGTGTCCCGAAACGTAGCTATTTTCTTTGTATTTCTTAAAATTTTAGTCGATATCTTAAAAGCAATGAAAACAATAAACGGGTCAAGTCTATACCAGTAAAACGGTGATCAATATTTCATTGACGTGTTTTAAAATGTCTATACAGATGTGTGATTTAGATATTTTCCTTCCCCTATGTTTTGTATTTATTACAAGTGTTTTCACTTTAATATTTAGCCTTTAACACATAATTTCATTATATAAAGAATTTGGTACTATAAATAAAACTAATTTGGTACTATAAAATGAAACTATTTGGGGAGTATAAAATTAAACTATTTGGTATGATTTAAATTTGATGGCATTTAACTTACCAAGTTTGGATGACCGGGAGTACCGAGTCGCGGAGCTAGCTGTAATGGCCAAAGAAATGAATTATTTGAGAGAGATTGAACAGGATGCTTGATCTAAGTAAATGGTGGAAACTTCAAATTGGTTGAAGGTGCTGAAGATGAAGGAATTGATGCATAGGTCTTCAAGTGCTCGAATTGTTGGGAAAAAGTTCGTGTTTATATGGTGCAACATGCTAGTATCTGAAACTACTGATGGTTCAAACGTGTATTATGTGTCCGAGTGCATATGTTAGTTGATTCTTTATCTCATATTTAATCCTTTATTTTCTTTTTTCATAATTTTTATTGTTTAAAGACATAAAATTATTTTAATAAATATTTTGCTTTCTTTATTAAGGCTAGATTTGATATAGTATTAAGTGTTATTAGTGTCATTAAAAAAAAGCAACTTTTATGAAAACGATAGCTTAGTAAAGAGATGTGAATGTCAATCTTATATGAATATATGTATATCTACTTAAGTAAAATTAGATAGAAAAAGAAGTGCGGTGAAATTTTAGACTATATTCAACTTTAGTAAATCTATAATACAATATTTATAAATCTAGTTTATAAGTCTAAGACTACAAAGGATCTATTTGAAGTTCATTTGTATTAACCTAATCATGCAAAGTTGTACTCCATTCTTTCATTCAAATCAAGGAGGGTAAATAATTTTAAAGTTTAGTGACCATGCATAAAAAGTGAAAATAATAAAATAGAAAGAGAATGCAACAAATTTACAAAACTTTATATTAATAGTATGAATTTTTTTCATTTTAAATATTGTTTTCCAAGTCATTTTCCCAAGTTTTTTTCATTCTTATCCAAATTAAAATGTATACGATTTATACCTTTATTGTCAAACACTCTATCCAATTTAAACTAATTGAGGGTGTAGGTATTAGTAACATTTGAGATATTCTAAGTAACAATATGGCATTACTTTAATGATATTACTATTACGTTTTTGTAAATTAGCTACCTTCATAGGGGGCATAAAAATCTGGGGGCAAAAATGAAACCTGTCACATAGGCTGCCACCAAGTGACATTAGAAACAAATTATATATTGGATATTATAATTTACAATATTAAGCCACATATTACTACAGTGTTAGATTTATTTTACTATAAATGTGGCTTGGCACTTTCTTGCCCCGACCCCCTCAATTGTAAATGAGCCTAATACAATATTTCGTTCTGTGACTTCGACTCCGATTAGGGTGTAGCTGTTTAATAAATTACATAACTACGAAGATAAATCAAAATATAATTTTCCTGTATTGGAATCAGCTTTTTATTTAATTCTAAAATTTAATTCATTTAAGTGTCATGTACTGTAATAAAGAAAAGAAAATACAAATTTTTATTTTAATATTTTTTGTTGCCTAAAAAGTATCAATAAATTATTAATACAATTTTTGCCTTTGCATGTGCGTTGGAGAATGCTTTATATCTGTTTCATATTTTGCTACCGCATACAAACATAGTGAACTTAATAGTTACATGCCGATACATGATAGAAAAAGAAAAAAATTTAATGTGTTAATTCATGCAAAAATAATTGCATTGCTTCTGATAGTGTGTACGCGTTAAATAAAATTTTATTTATTAAAACAAAAATAAGTTTTATCTATGTATTGATTACTAAATTAAATTTTTCGCGTGGCAGAGAAATTGTTGTACGTGTCACATCGGGCTGGTATGGCTAAGTTCGCCAACTCTGCTCTAGTAGAACAGTTAAGGTAAGAGAAAACAGAAAAGTTCAGAAAAAAGTAGATTCTGAGAAAAATTCAAATGACGAACATTAAAAGAAAAGGCTTCTTCAAAATCGTACAGTTTTAATGAAGTTAATTAAAAATATAAACAAATGAGAATAGCTAAAAATATCAGAAATTCAACATTCGACATTTAGTTAAAAAAATTAACATGAACAAAAAATATTTAGAAGATAAAATATCTGCGATTAACCGTTTAAAAATTGCAAACAAATACTTTTTTTAAGGAAAGCAAAAATGGTTCTTGTGCGACGAATGAATTCAAGTTATCCACACAAGTGTTCAATGATTTTGTAATGGAGTTGTAAAGGCACATTTCATTGGACTATACACAAAGAAGAAATTTCAGGTCTATTCGATATTATGGAGATATTATGAATGTTAAGAAGAGTATTTCTCTCCATAACATAACGTTTCACAGCTCCGTCTTTTAAAATATGATAGGGGAGAGGCTCCCCCCCAAAGTTGATAAATTCTTTTAAACTTGGTAAAAACAAATGCTTAATCGACAAATTTTTTAAAGGTTTTTCGATCATTTATAATATACAGTAAAACCTATGAAAACAAAATAAACAGGGAAAAAAGTATCCAGTTCTAAACAGTTTTTCGCCTCAGCAGGTTAAAAACCATGTAGTATTAATACCGTTAAGACCGTGAACATTTTCCGTTATCACATGTTTTATTGCAATACATTTTATGCCTAAACGTTCACAAATGGCAAACGCAAATATGTGACTTGGCAATTTTAAGCGCCCCGCCCACCCCAATAATAGGTCACAGCAATGGCTCTGGTTCTATTTAAAAGTAGGATGATTTAAATATATTTTTTAGGAAATGATTAGGTGGGCCTAATGTGGAATGAAACAGTACGACACATTTCGAATGTTATAACTTCAAAAGCAATTAACGCAATATTTTTTTGCAAAGTAACAAGCAATTATTTAAAATTTATTAAATGTAACTATTTGGTAGAAGTCACGGTCCGCAGATTTGTTTCAAGGTGAAAGAAGCATTTTTGCTGTTCAAACTTTTTCGATGACTGTAACAGTTAAGAGCATAATCCTGCGCCATATATGGGCTTACGTACTGTGTACCCACAGTGATGATATACGGTGGAACCGCATCACTCACTCCTTTAACCACATTGTTTATTGAATACATAAATTCAGACAAAATCTTGTTAATAATTTCTTTAGAAAGAATTATTTATCGCTAATTTGTTCTTTCTATTAGTTAGCTGTTAGCTATTAGTTAGCTATAAGAAAGGCTGTAAATTCCCAAAAACTTAAATTGTGAGACTCATTAACCCATTCGGGACTATGGATGCATATATGCACCCTCCAAAAGAGCATAGAAAATTTGTTATAGGCACCAGTAAAAAATAAAAGTAATATTTGCTTTCTCTAATTAGAGCATTTTTGTGATAGTTTAAATAAAGGTAGCTTTTTTCAAAAAGTGGTGCCAACCAAATAAAATTTGTATAAAAGCCGCCGGTCCCGAAGGGGTTAATAGTGCGGGTTCACTATTTGCGATTGTCGGCTAAACCAGATTCTGGTACGCAAATTAAATAATTTTAGCTTTTCGTTAAAACTACGATCTATGAGAAGTTTTTAGACAGTAAATTATCGCAGTCATCGACAAACATTCAATTATGTCAGAAGTTAAGTCCGATTCAGCACCCCCCTCCCCTTCCAAAAAAAGAATGTTGAATCTGAATTAGTACCGAGCGTATAATAGTACCCAAGCCGACAATTAATGAAGCGTTTAGTAATATTATTTTATATCGTTCTTGTATATTTCTGCCTATTTCGTCGGTACACTCCTGAATTAGAATAAAGTTTACTTTTATACTGTATGCTGTGTGTTCATTTAAATCTAAAAAAAAAAAAATCGGCGTTAAATTTAACAAAAGTTGATTAGGTTTCACAAACATTGGCGAAGCTTCAAAATTCGTTAAATAAATTTTCGGCTTGATTTTGATTGCGCGAAGATTGAGTCTGCGCAGTCAAACTTAATGTTCTGAGCACAATGTGAAATAATTTTAGTTTGGGTGAAGAATTGGGGTGTGTGGAAGAATTGTTTAAATCCGGCTGCAAAACAGTTACATCTGACAAATGTAGACTAATTTTGGAGTACTTTGCAATGAGAATTATTGCGTTTATTCAATTACTTTTGTAGTTAAGACTTTTTAAAATGAGTCCAACTACTTTTTATGTCCGTGTACTTTCGGAGATGCTGAGCTTAAAAATTAGGTATTATTTTGACAACTTTTGTCACGTCAAAAATATCAGAACCCCTCATTGCCTACGCTAATTATAAAAAGAACATGAATATTCTTTTAACTCTATAAAAGAGTCTTGCACCGCTCGGATAAACCAGTTTTAGAACTTTATCCGTGGTTCGTGTTTGCGCTATTTTACTCACTGCGAATCGGGTTCGAGTCAGGTAAACTCTGTTTCGGGCTAGGTTGGGTTTCCGATTGGTTTTGACTCCATCGAGTCGGGTTCAGGTTAACCCGAATTTTCAAAAGAAAATTCAGACTATTTTTTTTTCAGCTAAAAAACAATGTATTTGAAAATATAAATGAGTATATAGGGTAGATATTGGACAAAAAGTAATGGCCACCCTTAAGGAGTTTCTTTAAAAAACATTTTTCAATTAATAGTTATACTTATTATATTCCACTTTTTTAATATTATATTAATCTATCAACAATATTTAATTAGGCTCATAGTTACATTTCCCAATGTTAATCAAAATTTCATTATAAATAACAGAAGTAAATCAAAACGCCCTAAATTCCAGTAATGGACACCCTCTGTTCCAGTATTGGGAATCTCTCTGTTCCAGTAATGGACACCCTCTGTTCCAGTATTGGGAATCTCTCTGTTCCAGTAATGGACACCCTCTGTTCCAGTAATGGGACACTGCTCCAGTAATGGACACCCCACCAAAAGGTAATAGATAATTGAGAATTATGACTGTATTTTAAACCAGAATTTAATGAAAGCATATTAATGAAATAAAATAATCATTTTATAAATTTAACAATTAGAATATCAATAATTAATAAAATATTTATGAGAATAATTCACTGTTTAAATTAATTATTGTCATTATCAGAAGATAAATGTATTTTAGATAGAAGATTTAAAAATATTAAATTGCAAAGAATTACATTTATCAAATTATTGAGACATTTGGGAGGGGAGGGGGGGGGGTTAGAAGTGTAGTTTTTAAAAAAAACCTAAAAAAAGGTCTTCGAGTACTAGTGGATGGAATCTTATTTCCTATTATTCTTAGCAGTTAAACTTCCCAAAATTGCTTGATATATTACTTTTAGTAATTTGTATAAAACATATCAAATAACTGAAATTGTGGGTTGATTGTTTTTTTAAATACTAAATATTATTATTTCAAAATAAAATTGCAGATCTGACATTTGAGCCCCCTGATCTGCAGATTTACTAGTTTCATATTGCTGCTATAAATTTAATTAATATTATAGTTTTTTTTTATGCGCGTAGTTGTTTTGTCAGAGATAAATAATCAAACATTTAAGACTGAAAATAGATTTTTAACATCTTTGTGCGACTTAAATTTTTTTCTTTATTTAAATGGAGAGAGCTTGAGCTCCATAAGTCTCTCATTTTCCAATGCCCTTAAACATTATTCCCTGCTTCCTGATTGGGTGTTGATTGCCACAATATAAAATATGCAAGGCACGGTTTAAAAAATAATAATTTGATAATCTTAAAAATATATAAATTACGTAACATTAATAAAAACAGCTATTTATATATAAAATATATATATATATTATTATAAGGATCGCCCAAATGAAAGTGGCATTGCTGTAATAACTCCGCCATTTGAAGAGAAAGTTGACTGCGCATGTTCCTATAGAGGGCGCAGAGTGCTGGTAATGCATGAGATATCGTCAGATCCCGCCAGATCCGTGTGTGATAGCGTGGGAGCACGTTAAAAGGCATAGTTCACATCATGGATGCCTCCAAACGATGTCAACGCGCGGTCGTGCAATTTTTAATAGCGGAAGATGTGAATGCTTGTGAAATCTATCGTCGAATGCAAAATGTGTATGGCACGGAGTGTATGTCACGCAGATCCGTATTCCGATGGTGTAGGGATTTTCGTAGGGGAAGAAGCAGTACTGACGATAGGTCACGACCTGGTCAAGCGCATGTGGTTATCACCAAGCACCTACAAGATGACAACCTACAAGGTCTAGCCTATCTGTTACGTCTGTATTACTTCTTTCTTTTGTATACTAATTTATATTAATACCATTAAACCATTTCTCAAACCGACTGTAGTGTCACTTTCATTTGGGCGACCCATATACATTCTGGTAAGTGCAATTTAAAAAATTAATTTGATTACTTAGCTTTTTAGTTAAATCAAAAAAAATTATGCACTATGGACATTACTGAAATTGCTTTCTTAGTAATGTCCACAGGGGGTGTCCATTACTGGAAATTGTCTAATTAAGCATTCCAGTAATGGACCATGGTCCTAAAACCTGAAAAATAAACGAACTTTTGTAAATTGCTATTAGGATATAAAATTCAAACTTTTCTTTTTCTATCAAAACAAAAACATGCAATTTTTTCAAGAAAATAAAAAAAGATATCAATTAAATAAGTGAAGCCAGCTCTTAGCATGTTCATTAAGATTTTGAAAGAAAAACATTGGAATTGTGAAACATTTTTTTTTGTTTCCCGATTGGTTTGACTAGGAGTGTCAACAATAACCCAGATTATAAAACATGCAAGTGGGAGTTATATATAAAAAAAAAGCTAAATTTTTGTAGGTTATTTTATTTTTTATAAATCAAAAATTTTTTGAAGGTGGCCCATTACTGGAAGGGGTCCATTACTCGCACATCTACATTATATGTTTAGTTTTCTATATAAAAAGATAAAATCGGTATGAGACGTATAATATAGACTACTTTTTCATAATTGCATAGCTCTCACTACTTACTCCTTTTTGTCACTACTATTTCGGAAATAAATGTTCGCATTATTTAATGACAGAAATTCTACAATTAAATACCGCGAAGACTACTATTCAGAAAAAAAAGAAGTTGCCAGCCGTGTTATTTCAATTAAATATGTATTCATTATCTTTCATTTCAGGCTGATGAGCGTCGGGTTCGGTCGGATTCAAATAGAATTTTCGAGTTTGGGACGGGTATGACTCGACCCGCGTAAGACTAATCTTTTTAGTAAAAGAACATATTTTTACTATAATGGCTTATGAGGGTAGAGAAATAGTACGTGAAATTGTTAATATATATTCAGCAAAATTAAAGGAAATTGGGAAAAATTGCTCGCACAATTCCTATTCAAATTATGAAAAATATCAAATTTTTAAATTGTATATATTTTTATATTTGTAGCATTCTCTTTCAAAATAAAAGATGTTTAGTAAATGTATTTTACCTTTTTCTTGAGTGTTTTTTTAACTTCTGGTTCTGGAGTGTCTTCAAAATCGGTTGGGGGTAACCCCACATAATGCATAGCAGAAATGTTGCCCTCAGGATTTGGATATTCGTGTAATAAATTATCTTCAGCTTTTTGGCGCTTTTCTCGCACTTTATATAAAAAATTTCGTATTTTGGCCCTTTCTCTCTCTTGCCACAGCCAATCTGACAACTTCACATCCTAAAGAATTGCCAAAAAATAATAAAATAAACAATAATATTAATATTTCAAATAGTTCTTCAGTATGAACAAATAATATATAGACTTGATCAAAACTATTAAGCACCTCCATATTGTTAATGCATTTTTGAAAGTAATAGTCAGATACAAATGCTTAACTACATACAATTATATATTTTTTAAGTTATTAAAGTTTGTAATAAATGACAGCAAACGAACAACTCAACTTTTAATAAACACTTTTCGTTTTTAACATGTTTTAATCAAAATAACAAAAATCACAGATGCATTTTTAAAACTTATCTTGATTGAACTTTAACATAAAAGAATTTTCTTTATAATTTTCATTGCTGAAGACCATGTTCGTTATGTTTTGGCATTTTCTGCAAGAATTATTCTCATTTTCATGATTATCTTTAACTTGCATAACATAAAATACTTCTAGAAAGTCAAAGTAGTTTAGTATTTTTTTAAACTCTTAAACTCGTCTTTTAAAGCAAAAGGTTTAATTAAAAGTTGAGTTGTTCGTTTGCTGTCGTTTTAAACAAACCGTAATAATTTAGAGAAATTCATACTTGTATGCAGCTAAGCAATTGTATCCAACTATTATCTTTAAAATATATTAAAAACATGGGCATGCTCACTACATTGATCAAGGCTTCATTTTATCAACATTAATGGTTCTGAGAATAAATAAAGCTTTTAGAATTAAAGTGGATCAAGCCCATTTCTTTCGTATAGCAGAATTTGAGATGAATTCTTGCTCAACAGACAATAAATTGTGCGGCGAATCAAGTGATTTGTTCGTAACAAACCACGTCACAAGTCAAGCAACAATGATAATAGTCTCTTATGATTCTGAATGGAATGCAGGACATCTGATTAACTCTTTCAGAGACAAAGTAATTCTATCGCTAAAATTTTCAAATAATTGAATGTCACCAATTTAAAAAAAAATCTGGGTGACAATTGGCACTTCTAATTAAATTTAAACGATATAAAGAATACCTAAGTAGAACAGATTGTTGACCCATCGTTGGTAGATTTTGGAAGTAGCTGAGTAATGGTAGGGTTGGGAATGGTAAAGTTGTGAAAGGAAAGGTACAGAAACCCTTCTAGTTTGAAGCGTATTTTAGCAAGATTTTAGTAGAATTAAAGTGGATCAAGCCCATTTTTTCGTATAGCAGAATTTGAGATGAATTCTTGCTCAACAGACAATAATTTGTTCGGCGAATCAAGTGATTTGTTTGTAACAAACCAAGTCACAAGTCAAGCAACAATGTAATAGTCTCCTGTGATTATGAATGGAATGCAGGACATCTGATTAACTCTTTCAGAGACAAAGTAATTCTGTTGCTAAAATATTCAAATAATTGAATGTCACCAATTTTATAAAAAATTAATTCTGGGTGACAATTGGCACTTCTAATTAAATTTAAGTGGTATAAAGAATACCTAAGTAGAACAGATTGTTGACCCATCGTTGGTAGATTTTGGAAGCAGTTGAGTAATGGTAGGCTTGGGAATGGTAAAGTTGGGAAAGGAAAGGTACAGAAATCCTTCTAGTTTGAAGCGTATTTTAGTAAGATTCTTAGCAGTTATCGGTTGAAAAATTGTTGGGGCTTTGTTGACAAATGGTTCATGGTACGGCAAGGCGGACATTTCTTACTGTAGTAAAGTGTGGAAGAACAATTAGCCAACATTGGCACACCCATTTTGTGTTACTTGGGTTTACCAACGCCCTTAAAGGGAAACATCTGCGTATAACGTTGTGTGGACTTGATTTACTTTGATTCTGAACGCCTGAAATGCGTGCGATTTTCACAAGAATTTTCATGATAAGCATATTTTTTTTAATATACAGAATGAACAACAGACGCACTATCTATACAGAGTGTTTGAAAAGAACATCTGAACTGTAAAGTTTAATAATTTATTAACTAAAATAAAGATGAAATATGTGAAAAAAATATATTTCTCCTGAAAACTGTCATATGACCTTTCTTGATATCAATTTTTAATTTACAAACGTACCTGTAGAAGAACCACTAAACTGACTGGAATCTATGATTTAAGAGTTTCACTATACACTAATATGGAAATGAAGAAAACCCTCTCCCTCACTAGATTGTGTGTTGAACAAACAATCTTCATGTTTATTGATAAATTCTACAAACAATCAAATGGCTGTGTCATAGGCTTCTCTATTTGTATGGTTCTCTGTGTCATCTATATGCCTTATTTCGAGATAAATTATTCAATATACTTAAATTTAAATGCAGGCTAAGGTATGTTGATGGCACTTTTATTTTAATCGATAATTCTATTAATACCCCTTGTCTTTTAAATATTTACAATTTCACTGATATTCAGTTCACTATTGAAAATGAACATAACAATCAGCTTTCTTTTCTCGGCGTTCTAATTACGAGGTTCGAATCCCATTTCGAAATTCCCGTATATAGAAAGAACTTTGTTTTGCTAATTCGTCCTGTCGTTTTGTCAAACCACCCTTTTAAACAAAAAACAGCAACATTTTACACATATGTGCAACGCTCGCTGATTCTTTTGTTTTGTTACTGAATCCCTCTCTAATGAATTAAATTATTTAAAATAGGTAGTAATAAATAAATGTTTCAAATCTTCTATATGGAAAGCTGTGAAAAAGTTTAGCAAGTCTTCTCTCTACAGTCTTGTATTATTAAAAACAATCTTCATGATAAAACAGTTGTTCTTGCATTTTATCGACATAACATATAAATTGGTCCTAAAACTTTTAACGTTATTTTTAAACCAATTGATAAAATTAATTTACCTTCTAAAAATCTGTTATCACAATGCGCCATAAATCGGAGTAATATATAATATCATAAATAATATCATACTCCTTGTAATAATTGTAATTTATCTTATGTCGGTCAACCTAAGCATTCCTTAATTAAAATAATATCTGAGCACGAAAATTGCTTGGGAAGAAAGCATTTTTTAAATCCACCTTTTCAAAACTTTTTGCGGCAAAATAATTATGTCTTTAATTTCTCTAATACTAAAATTATCTACAGTTCACGTAATATAAGGAATTGGATTTTCTAGAAAGTCTACTTATTTAAATGCAAATAAAATTGTTAACGAAAAACATGAAGCAAATTATGTCTTAAATGCTTGGAAGAACTTGTGCAAAAAACCTCTTATTCATTAGAATTCTTGTATTCCTTTCTATTAAATATTTCCTTAATCAGAAAATCTTTAAAATAAATAAATAAATTAATTAATTTGCATTATTATCCTCATTTTTAAACACTTTCTTACCTAGTTGAAAAGTGTGTATGACTTCAGTTTGTCTGTCCATACCATAATTCTCGTAAATATACTCGGATTGCCCTGAAATTTTTGCATATTATTAACGTTTACTATAACATGATCTCTACTGAAAATGGGATGTATAGCATTTATAGTTTATTTACAGGGACAGTCAAAAGTATTCAGTTACATTACAGTCAATGGGAAAAAATCGTGCTAAGTGCATTTTGATAATGTTACGCCGTTTGAAACATGATGAAATTAGTATACAATTATGAAGCAACTAAACAATGCATTTTGTAAAATATGGGGTGCAAAATATTTATTATTCATTTACAGGGTCACACAAAAGAATTCTGTTAAACAATATTCTACGAGAAAAAATCGGTTGCAGTGTAATTCAATGATGTTTCACTATTTCAAACATAATGAAATTTATATGCATTACTGAGGTGTACTATAAATTGCTCACAGGAAAGTCTGGTGTGCATTGCGTTTGTCGTTCATTTACAGGGACACACAAAAGAATTCGGTTACAGTCTTAGTCCGATAATTACAGTCTTTGTGATAAATGCGTTTTCAACTTTGTTTTGCGTTTGTAAGTTTAATTTTTGTATAGTACGTGTGGTGTGTATAAATTCTGTTGATCATATACAGAGCTACACAAATGAATTCGAAAGTATTACTGACTTTGAGAGTGAATTGCTTAAGGGTATTTTAATTGTGTTACGAATTTTTCTGCTGAACTACATTTAGTAGACGAATAGAAGTTTGTGAAGTCATAAATTCATATCTGTGCAAAATAAATTCATAAAAAAATCCACATCCATTCATATCTGTGCAAAGAAAGAGATACATTGTCGTTTATGTTTGGTAATTGATGGAAGTGAATTTTTTGTTGCCTTATGCGTTTTTTACCTGAATTAAAATTTTAGTTTAATATTTGGTACGTACAAAAGTCTTTAGATAATATAAAGGGATGCACAAAGGATTTAAAGTACGTTTCCATCGATTGACGCAAATTGCTAAAAATGAATTTTTTAACTGAACTAATTTTTATCATGCTATGTAGTATATACCCAAATCTATAGATTATATACAGGGCTGACTAAGTATTTCGACTACTTTTTTGACTATGGGAGGTCATTTTTAAAACTGGATTTTTAAGTGTGTTATATGTTTCCTAAATTGTTTACTACATATCTTCTTTCACCTTATTTAACGGTGAAGTTTCGTTACAGTATCCTGGATGTGTTGGAAAGTGTTTCATAATTTATGCCTGACGCATGATTTTTCGTTCTTGTTTACTATTTAAACTTTTGTTTCTTTGGTACTTCCGAACATCTTATTTTTTTATGTTATCATTAATTGCAAAACATTTTTGTCTCTTTGTTATGTTCTTCTTTCAATAATTAATAACTTTTCTTATCTTTCAATAATTATTATTATTATGATCTTTATTATTTTAACATGATTTTATCTCCCCCCCCCCCTTTTGTTACTTTATTCTTATTTTGACGACATTTCAATACGGCCACTGACTCAAATTTCTAGTGCATTTCTACTACTTCGTCTGTGTTCGTGGGTGTGAGAGAATATGTTCCCCTTTTTCGCGTTTCTTTCTCAAATCTCTTTCCATTGACATCTCTTAGCATTCACCGTACCTTCTATCTTCGGATTTGATGTTTTAGAATAAAGAATCAAAAATCCTTTTTCAGAACTTGATTTCCCTTTGTCCGGTTAATAAGTCAGTTCAAAGTTGCTTTGGTCTTCCGATGTATTAAACGCCCAGGCCCGTAACATATCGCTGATCGAAGTTTTAAACTTATTGAATTTAGATTTTTAACTTTTCCGATGGCATCTTCCGTGATCGGGTCTGATACCGGCAGTTTTGAATTAAAGAACCGCTGACTCCGCCTGTTCCGCGAATGGTGGCGGTCGCCTCTGCCACTAATCACCTGAAGAGTGCCGATAATCATTATTTGCTCTCGAAACTATAGTCGTGTTCTCTACTAATTATGTGTAGTATAAAGAAGATTTTGATCTACGAACTTAAAAATTTCAGCATGGAAATATTTTATTTTCGCGTTTCAACAGTTAAAAATATTTAAAAGTAAAGACCATATAAGTTTTGATGAGGCATTTTCGCAGGAAAGTTCACTACCTATTGACGAAATGTTTCACTACTTATTAAATTGCTGCATACTTTATAAACAATTTACTTATTTCTGCCTTTTAATGGTTAATGAATTGCTGATAATAAAATTCAGTAGTGTAAAATTCAATAAAAAAAAAAGACTCCTTTTCGGGATATGCTGCACATACTAAAATATCCTCTAACACTCATTTAACCACAGCAATGAATATTAACCCCCTAACAGCAAAACTTAGAAAGAAATTCACGTACAGTTCATAAAAATAATCATTGTCTAATGAAAAAAGTTAGAAATATTCTGGTCAGTGTTCCGTTTAGAATGCTTTCACAATAAGCTTGACTAACATTTTTTTAAGTATATTACAGAAAGGTACAAGATGCATGTTTGACTGCAAAGGAGAAATAGTATAAAAAACATATTGCTGTTCAGTTACTGCTAATAAACTGTTATTATACATTATATGTAACCAATAGAAAAAGAAGCTACTCCAAGCTTGGGCAATAAATTACGCAAGTGTTTACTTAAATATATTATTGTTGCAATTTCACTGAATTGGCCTGCTACTAAAAAATTCACCTTTTTGACGACTTATTTTTGACGCCAAAGTTGGCACACGTGTGCGTGCATGTTCGTGCAGCCGTGTGTGTGTGTGTGTGTGTGTGTGTGTGTGTGTGTGTGTGTGTGTGTGTGTGTGTGCGCGCGCGCGTGTGTTGGCAAAGGGTGGGAATCGGGGACTTCTATATGTATACACACCTTCAAACCCAGGACGCACACTCAACCCAGGACGTCCTGGGTTAGAAAAAATTTTTATTTTGCGTTTTTATTGTTAAGTGATGCATTTTTAGTATAAAGACATTAACAGGGGCAATTTTTTTGTAGGTCCTCATTTGCGGGTATTTTAGAGAAAAGTTCCTAGCACAAATGTGTATCGCAGAGACGAGTGTGTATGGTCGAAAATGGTAGGTCCCCATTTGTACAGTAAAATTACATGTTATCAGATTTATGAAGGAAAGCTGTTAAACAGGTTTCGAAACGAGGGGAGGAAAATACTATTTACTACGTTCGAGTATTTTATAGTAATTTGTGCCCTTTTTTGCACGTATTTTCTCAAGTAGTTTTTAGAACACACATAGTTTGGGGCTACGTCGATTTCTTTCCTTTTTTTAATTTATTATTTTTTGATTTTTTGCAAAGAGTAATCGCAACGTAAAATGGTTAATTTAATTTAATGATAAGTTATTTATAATTATTTGGATAGTTTTTATGAAAACTAGGTGAAAAGAAGGAGGAGGGGAGGGGAAGGGGGGGGGGTCCTTCCTCTTAATTTTGCGCTTAAACACGTTTATTTCTCAAGATAACTAAATTGATTAGCTTCCAATTTTGTGTACCTATAAATTCGATAATGATGTTTCCAGAATTAAATTTCGGGCCCCACGATATAGTATGTTTCATGGATAGTTTTTATAGAAACTAGGTGAAAAGAATGGGGAGGGGGGGGGGTCCTTCCTCTTAATTTGGGGCCGTAAAAGTATTACGTAAGCAGCAAAGGGGGAGGGGGGGTCCAGAGTCTGCTTATTTTCTCTGACAAGGGGGAGGGGGGGGGGTCACGACAGTTCTTACGTAAGCATTAAACAATGAATTTGGTGGTTTAAACAATGGTTTGTTTAATGCAATAAACAACAATATATTAAAACCCTTTTGTATTTTTTGATATCACAATCCCTATATGCCTATTTATATAAATTTGTATGATTAATAATGTAATTTATTGGTAACTTTTTATCTGTCAAGAAGTCTTGATGTATAAACTGTCATAAAATCTCACGTAAGCAAAGGGGGGGGGGGGTCTAGCATTTGCTTATATTTTCTTACAAGGGGGGGGAGGGGGTACAAAATGACTAAAAATATGCTTACGTAATACTTGAACGGCCCCTTTTGCTTAAACACGTTTATTTCTCAACATTATTTACCGATTAGCTTTTAATTTTGTCTCTGCATTGATAAAGATCTGATTCGATAAAGATGCTTCCAGAATTAAATTTTGGGGTCCCACGGTATAATGCAATGGGGGAAATTTGCCCTTTTAATTTTACTTAAACACGTTTATTCATTGATATTATTAACAGATTACCTACAAATGTTGTGCACGTATATATTGAGTAAAGATTCTTTACTGAATAGTTTATAGGGAAAATAAGTGAAAAGAAGGTGAGGAGGGGGGGGGGCTTCATCTTAATTTTGCTTAAACACGTTTATTTCTCAACATAACTAACCGATTAGCTTCCAATTTTGTGTACGCATAAATTCGATAATGAGACTTCCGAATTAAATTTCGGATCCCTCGGTATAGTGTAAGGGGGGGGGGGGACACTTGTCCCTTTTAATTTTACTTAAACAGGTTTATTCAGAGATATTATTAATCGATTAGCTTCAAAATTTGTACACGCATATATTTAGTAAATATTCATCTATGAATAGTTTTTAGGTAAACAAGGAAAAAAGAAGGGAGGGGCAATGATTTAGTTTATTCAAAAAAATTAAGCTGCAGTGTATATTTTAGATAAATTTTACACAGATTATCATTAAAAACAAGCTTACATATTTTAACTTAAGATTGTCTGAAAAATTAGGGATATTTTAATTGCAATAATGAAAAAAAAATATTTCAATGATATAGAAAGAGTGATAATTATTTTGAAGAGAGTCGTATTAAAAGAACGAAAGAAATGATCTCATTTTACCTTACTCTGTAGCAAACCATTATCTAAATAATGCATTTTATTATTATTTTATTTTTAATTTTTGGTTAAAAGCTAATAAAGTTCTTTGTGTTGCTTTCAACAATTTTAATGGTTTATTTGATGGTGGAATTTTGTTATTTTATATTTTCTAATATTACTGTCTTTTCCTTCTTTATCGATTTCTGTAACTTGTGGATTGCTATTGCCATATTAAATGTAAATAAAATAAAATAAAATAAAACCTTATTTTTAATAGGGATTTTTGAAGATCTTCTGCAAATAATATTATATTGGAATCTTTTAAATACAATTTAATACAGAATTTGATATAGAAAGTGATTCGGATGATTTAGAGTACCAGATTTAAAAATTTTAAATTTTCATTTCAATTAAAATTTTAAGAATGATAAAATTAATATTTTAAATAACAATCTGAAAATGAGACTTTTGAAAAAGAAGACGACTTTGAAGATAATGGATAATGAATCGAAACTTATAGATATTAAAGTTTCTGTTTGGAAACAGCTGAAATAAATGAAAATACATAAAGGAAATAATTTATCTCAAGTTGATGTTAATCCTATTTAAATTCTTTATTTAAAATCAGAATAGCTGCATATCCGAACTAATATTGGTCCCAGTCCCAATTTCTTGTTTCTGGAGCTTCCGATAAAACCAAAATAGTTTCTACTGAAAAATTCTTCGAAAAAGCAGGAAAGGTGAGTTCAAAGGATCCGTTTTCTTACTGCGGTCACTAAATGATCAGTCAAGCTGTCAAAGCGATCATTAAGCAGGGAGATAAGGTAGACTAGAACTTAACAAGATTTCCAACAGTTTTAAACGTTTTCCAGATTGAAGGAAATTTTATTATATTTACAAATGGCTTATCCACAGACATACTAAAGTGTTGGGTAGAATTCGTGAAATTTTTATCATATCATTGAGACGCTTCGAAATATTTTAAATTGTGACATTTTCGTGACTCGTTGTGCATTTAAATGCAGAAGTGTATTATTCATCCTCTGCTAATGGGAAAAAAAAAAGCAAAAGAATAATTCAAAACTAGCGAGTATGCGTTTGAAAGAGATAATTTCACATTTTTATTGAATGTTGGCCCTGCCCCTACATACAGCGTATAAATATTAATCGACCATTCTGTGCAACAGAATGAGAAAAAAAAAAGTATTTTTTATTATCATTTATTTATTGCTTGACTGAGTGTATACTTTTCTTTATCTTTCATAATATGAAATGAAATTTTTAAAAAAATTTGAAAACTCCTACAGAAATTTGATTCAAAACGTCAATTTTCGCAGCATTTTTTAAAAGACCCCTGCCTTTGTAGAAAAATGGATAAACTATTCGATTTAGAGTTTCTGAGTAAAAGATATCACGAAAATATTACATGTTTCCGAACAAAAATTATTTCAGAAATGAGCAATGTACTCTTTTTTATTTATGCCAGTTTCCAACGTTGTTCAAAATATTATGCATTTCTACATGGCCAAGTTTCGAGGCAGCCCGCAAAGTTTGGATGTCCCAAATAGTTGCAATTTTATTATTGTTTACTTTTTCTTTTCTCTTTTATTCGAAAAACATGTATATTTTAAAATACTTCATTTCACAGCTGTTAAATTTGGCATAACTATAATGTTCCGTATTGAAACAGAAATAATAATAATAATAATAATAATAATAATAATAATAATAATAATAATAAATAACAATAAAAAAGTCAAACAAGATTTTGATGGTGTAATTAATCATTTTGCCAACATCATAGTAGAAAAAAACATTTATTTAAAAATATTATATATACATATATGTTAGAATAACTGTAATGAACGTTGCCTCATTTTTTAATAGCAAAAAATTTATAAAAAAAATAAAGAAAAATAGAAAAATATATAGAATATATATCTGAAAAAATTGCACAAAGTATCATAATAGCTTTTCTTTGATAGACATTCAGATATATAATTTAAAATGCGACGAATTGAACAACAACAAAAAATAAGGACTCTGAGATTAATGGATTTAAATCGTGGAAGGCAGCACAGCAACTACTTTACAAAATAAACTTATAATGGTAATGTCTGGTTTTCAACCAGACATTGTCACAAATTAATATAAAAAAATATATTTATATTTCTTTTCTACTTTTTTGCATATGGTAATAGTTTAAATTATTTTTCTAATAAATACTAAGCAAAACTAGTGTCGTCAGGTGTCTCAAGTAAATCGGGGCTCCAAATACTTTGGACACCAGTATTTTAAAGTAAATTTCTTCGCTTTATATAACAGCAGATTTATCAGCAATTAAAGATAGCGAAATATTATGTAAGAAATTAAGAAATTAGTGGTGTCCAGAGGAATTGGAGCCCCGATTTACGCGGGACACATGGCCATAGGTGCAGAGTTTTGAAAATTATTGATGGGGCTGAACTCAAATGTAACTATTTTCCACACAAATACGTATATGTGTGTAATATAGATTGATTACCAATTTAAGACAGTTCTCAAAGAAATATTTTTCCCTGCTCAACAAACTTTCTAAGAAATTTTCTGACTGATGTTTGAACATAAAATCATTATACTTACAGGTTATGATTATTGACGTGATTTGAAAGTAAACAGTTTTTTTTTTTCGATATTTTTCCTTTTTTGCGCTATCAGTTCAGGTATTCTTTTCAGAGAGCCAATTTTGACAGATTTTCTGAAAGATCGTGTGCCTTTACCAAAAAAACGAAGAAACCAGCTGGATAACATAGTATCTTAATAAGAGCAAGTTTTAATTTCATAAGTTTGCGAACAAAAATGAATTAAAATATTTGACAGAAAGTAGCCTATTTGGATTTGAGAACAGCCTTAATGTTGGTTCTTAATTTCCCTTTAAAAAGAAATTAAACAGAATTATATATCGTCAAATAAATCACAAGTTGAATAAAACGTTATGACAATGTAAAATTTTTAATGTATAGTTCTGTTTATAAAAAGTATATACTGGCTGCTATTTGCTAATCGTTTATAATGAAATCACAACGTAAGTTGACTTTGAATAACATCTCCTTTCGGATTATGTTTTTTTTTTCCCTTCTGTCTTTTATATGGCCATTTGACTATACGAATTCAAACGTTTAATATTTTACTTTAATATAAAAAATATATATATAACTTAAAGAGAACAACAACAACAACAAAAATCTAATGTCGTTTATCTCTGTAACAACAGAAAAAGAATATAAAAGACGCATACAAAAAGAATCCATCTTTGAAATTATTGGTGGGGGTCAAGCCCCATGACCCCATACAACTCTATTCCAATGCACCTGGCAACACTAAGAAAAACTTAGCCCGTAAAGATCTTGGTTATATTAAAATTGTTAGCCTTTAAAAGTAATCAAAATTGTTTTTATTATAAAAATAAACGAAAATATAAAACAAAAGTTACTTCTAGAAAGAATAAATAAATTAAAATCCCTGCCGGCTAGACCTATCATTCACAGGTAGATTTCGAAGTTATATACTAATTTCACCAATAGAAATTAAATCAAAATTAGAGATAAATCCAGTTTAACAATTATCTGATTGCTCTTGAAGAATTTTTCCCCCCCATTATACTTCATTTAAACTGTGTAATGATTGTTTCATTAAATGAGCCATACACTATATATTAATTTCTGATTTTTTTATTTTTTCATTTTTTTATTTATTTTTATTTATTTATTTATTTATTTATTTATTTATTTATTTATTTTATTTATTTATTTATTTATTTATTTATTTATTTATTTATTGAGACACGCCGCTTTTAATAAATTAAGACGAAAATGAACAAGTTTATTGAAAGTAATAAAGCCAATACGGGCATGTTTAATAAGTGAGGCGAAGAAACATTCCTTTTTGTTGTTTATTAATTATTTTTTTATTATCTTTTAGCAACCAGCTGCACCTTCACAGAAGTGCCATCAAGTTTTAAAATAAGTGTTTTTTGATTAAAAGGTTACTTCACTCACACGAAAACCTTCGCTCGCTAATGTTAATCCTATAGAACAATTCTTTTAAGGTGGTTCTCAAATGACCTGCTCAGCAAAGCGAAACTTTCTGACACATTTTCAGACGCATTTTTCAACGCAAAGGCATGAAATCGACATGCCTGACTATTAAAGCGATTTGAAAGCGAAATAAGTTTTCCATTTTTTGAAAAATAAATTACTTCTCGTTATAAGCTATTCGTGTCACGTGGCAACGCATTTTTTTCCAGGCTCGCCTAACAATATACAGATATATGTCTAACATACAAACAGGAAGAAATATCGGCCTGAATAAGAATACATGAATGTTTTATATACATAATAATATTGGAGTTCTCGAGAGTGTGGGCAAAAACGCTTTTTCGGGTGAAAGGAAATGAAGAATTTAAAACTTTATTCATTATTTTTAGCAAATGAAAACAGTTTTTTTAATATAATATCAGAGAATTCTTTCAATCTGTGGAAAAGTAGCATAGTAGAAACTTTTTTACAGGCACAAAATAAAGTTATCGAAAATATTACAGATTTTAAGGAATTCCGAGTCGATAGTAATCGAAATATAAATATTTAATGTCATTTTCAAAAAAAAAACATATGATATAAAAGCATGGGCACACGAGGTACTTGTCTAGGGCTCATAAACTTGGAGGCCCCCAAATCTATATATTTTAAATCGATCAACAGATGAACTGTATCTAAGTGATACGTATACGTGGCTCTGGTAGAGGACCTCATAAGTTTGTCTGTGTGGAGGGGGGGGAGGGGGAAGATCCAAATCAGTCGATAAAAAAAAAAAAAATAAGTTGTTGAGCTTTATTATTAACAGAGTTTTATATTGTATAATAGAAAGATTATTAACCCGGAAAACCCGTTGTTAAACGTCTGTGCTTGTATACTTCATAATGCATAAAATTTTGACATCGCGACTTACTGGGATCATGAAAATCACGTCTGAAAATTTATCCAATCAAACATGCATTTAAAAGTTATAAGGGTATTGTCATGTATTTTCTTTTTGCCTTGCAACTGGCAACTCACATCTTTCTAACACATTCACAAGGAGATTATATATTTAAAAGTGTGCAATTTGTATTTATTACTATTTAAGGTGTCATGGATTCGAACAAAGGAAAAATTAAAGGAATAGATTAAAAACTTCTTTTTATAAATTTATTTTGGAAAGGAGGGGGAATACCAAAATTCCTGCTTACTCCGAGTGAGTATAAATTATATTTTCTTTCGCAGTGAAGAGAGAATGGAATAGGGTGAAAGGATTCTTTCACAATTGGGGGGGGGGGGGGGGAGGTATGACTTTTTCGTTACTTTATTTACGTCTCAAACAATTAAAAAAGTTGGAAATTGTACGTTAAACGTGGAATATGAGGTTTGTTCGTCTTATAACTAGTTTCACAATGTAAAAAAAAAAAAAAAAAAAAAAAAAGAAAAATCACCCTCATTATTTTAGTGAAATGAATTATGTCGTCTGCTAGGAGCGAAATGATCATGCTTCTTCTTCTTATTATTATTATTACGTATGCCACGTTTACAAATGCGAATTATTACCTCCATGGCTTAATATTTGTATGACTCATAATGAACGAATCTCCTGTTTTTATTTACTCTAATGGATTGAAATATTCGGTTAACCTAATTTCCACCGAAGTTATCTCAGAATCTCTATATTGTTGAATGTAACTCATTCACAAGCAAACAATTTTTGTGGACGAGCTTTCTAAAAATGTAACTTTTATGTAATTTTATTCGAAAACAAATTTTTTGAATAAAAATGGCCGCTTGGCATATGAAAAAAGATGTGGTTTGCCCGTATTTGTTTTCATCAGTCTCATGACTTGCGCTTTTATTATATACATTACGTATGGTAGGATTTAACAGAATAAAGAAAACTTTTATTAATAACTTTTTAAGTTTTGATTCGATTTTCATAAAATTTGAAATGACTCGATAAAATTCTGCAACGATTATATATATTAAATTTCAAAGCATTCGGTTGGGTAGTTTTTGCGTAGTTTGTAATTTCCAACTAGATAAAAGAACACGTCTGGTAGACTAAAAAATATATGTTTCCAATCTTTAAAAATAAACAAATAAAAAATATATAATTCAGAATTTTTTTTTTTAATGTGTTTTGTGATATGAGTGATAATAAATGTGATTGTAATGTTAATGATTATAATATTAATGTATACTGAAAAAAAGGAAAAAAAGAAAGAAAAATAATTAAAGATATAAAATTGACTGAGAGTTTATAATTCAATATTGTATCTATACATGCATGATATAGTGAGTAGCACTCTACATTGTAAAACTATCTTTTCTCAATATTTGCTTCAGGCATATTTTTCTCTTACTTTCCCATAATGGACCACACTGAAAAAAAAATCTAGTTTCTTATTTTGTTATTAAAGTAACAAATATTTTGTAAAATATCGTCAAATTTGCATTTTGAATAGAATTTTTTAACATGACAATTACGAAATGATGGTTATCTGCGAGCAATATGCTATAATTGAAGATTTATTAAATGTGTAAAAAAAGTATAAAATCTTTTCTATTTTTTGTTATGTAAATGCTATTACTTTTAATATGTGAAACAAGGTTATTAATGTACTAGAAATTTTGTGTGGTTGAGCTGGTTAAAATTAATCATTTAAATTGTCTCTAAATGTGGCCATGATTTCGTTTGTCTGATTGCTTTATTCTCAAAAAGTATATATATATATATATATATATATATACATCATACATGTATCATAAAGTTTTTTTTTTTTTTTTTTTTTAGACTAAAGGTGAGACATTTTGCTACACTATGAAAAGTACCTAATTGAATATTGAACACTCTAAATTATTTTGTAAGGTTTTAACTGAATCAGTATTAAGAAATGGTTTATAGTTTATACTCCGTTATATATTTAGCTAACTATACATTTAATACAGTACATTTGCTTTCATTATAGAAGGATCGTTTAATACTGCATAAATAAAATTCATGAATAAATGTGAATTTCATTCACAATTATTTAGGAATTTAAATTTGACAATCCATAGTTAAAATCAACACAGATGGATTTAAATTATTCGCGAGTAATAATTTGTGTTTCATGTTTTATTCATTTTATTGTTTAATTTTTAACCATTTCAATATTTTATTCTTTTAATTAAGAAATACATCCAAAATTCTCATTGTGAAAAATATAACAAAAAGTAAAAGTCATGGAACCATCTACAATATCATATAAACAAAAAACAAAAAAGATTTTTACATATGTCACTCTCTTGGATAAAATTTTAAACTTATTTTAGCCTGAAGCAGGTTGCCCCCACTCCCCACTTGACACGAACCTGAAAGTCTACTCGTTAAAGAATTTTAAGGAAAGCATTTGGAGAAAAACTGGATTATCCACTTTATTCCTGGTATAGTGAAAGGGGATGCTGCATTTTCATTTGCCGTTTCCGCAATGGTGTATATTTGGTTATTATCAGTAGAAAAACTTCTTGAACCTGCAAAATGTACTTTAATTTAAATATTGAATGCCTAATCTACTAGAATGAATTGAATGTAAAAACTCTGTATTTTATTAATTTTTTTTAATCTGTTTTTTTGAAACACAAACAAAGAATAAAGTTATAAATAAAAATATTACTTATTGCTACACCCTTCAATTAGCATAACTACCCATTTTTATGAATTTTCTATGATTAGTTTCAAGAATGTTTAATATTCAAACTGGAGTTGCGGTGGGATTCTGGGGGCGGTTACAACAACGAAATCTGTTTTCAGGTTTAGATTGCGAATACGAACTTTACAAACATTTTTTTTAAGGGAAACGAGTGTCAGTAGTGTCATATAAGAAAAGTACTAAATAAATCAATTACATATTCCATCGAATACACAACTAGTTTGTGTTCCATTGAAATATTAATATAAATTGAAATTGGTCTAAAACAATGAATTTCCCATAGTACAAATCTTCAAAAACTGTAACAAAATTCCCAGTTTGAAATTGAAAGCTAATCGGTGTGCTATTAAATATTCAGTGGGGTACAAGTTATGTATCCTTCTCCATAAAAAATTTTACAATACAAATATTTTAAATATATATATATAATGATTATAAAGATGCAAAACTTAGAAATTCTGTTTATTTATTTATTTATAAAAAATAATATTTTATGTAAAATTTAGATAAAATTATTAAACAAATTTATATAAACTTTATATAGTTAATATTTATTTAATATAAAAAATTTTACTGGGATACTTAACAAATGAATATAATATTTTCTTTATTCGCCCCTTTCTTTTATTTATTTATTTATTTATTTTAAACACTCATTGAAAATTATTTTATTGATTTTAAGTTCAAGTTTGATGTTAATGATATTAATGTATACTGAAATAATAAAAGAAAGAAAATAAATCAAATAAAGGGATAAATTGGACTTAAAATATAATCCCAGTTTTGTTTGTCTATTACAAATAATATTGTTTATCTACATATATGTCGCGTACAGAAATTTGATTCAATATGCCCACTTTGACAGCATTTTCTTAAACACCCCCTTCCTTATCGAAACATGGAAAAAACTATTCAGTTTCACAATTAATGAATAAGAGCACTTGCCGATTCCATGTGTTTATGAATAAAAAGGAATTCATTTATCAAAAATTTGTGTTTCGCAGGTAATTTTTCTACGTACCTTTTCGCTTAACTTTTCATTAAATAAACATCATTCTGCATTCAAAAATTTTTAAGATTTTTTTTTTTTTATGTGTAAACAAATTCAGTTATTTTCCTTTTTTCTTTCTTTCTTCTTAACCCATTTCTCACATGAGATTCGAACTCAGCAGTGGAGTATCAAGTATTTTGAATTCGTGGAGGAGGGAGCCTGAAAATGAACTAAATCGTTCCCCAAATTAGAATAAAACTCACATTTCGGGGTAATAGACTAAAGCTTTTCTGCCCCTAGATTACTATACTATCATGGTTCCAAAAGGGAAGTATCAACATAAATTAAACCTGCAAACAAAATCGAAAAATTAAAAAGTGGCGATTATAGAAATTGATCTTAATTATCAAATGCAAAGAAAAATATTGCTTCAAAATATTAAAATGCAAACGAGATATTTTAACGCTGTTCTCAAATTCAAGCTTGCTACTTTATGACATATTTTTTAATTCATGTTTGAGCGGAAACGCATGAAACTGGCAGGTGTTATTATTCAGAAACTATGTAATTGGAAAATATTTCCCAGTTTTTGTTAACCCTCTAAGCGTGTGGAACGTAATATTCCGTTCACTAAGCTCCAGGTTTCACTGCAATATATGCAATGTTTAAGATAATATAATTCTTTAGATTTAATGAATTTTCAAAACATTGAAGAATGATTAATACTCTCAAGGATTACATTCATATTTGTAATTAAGTTCTATTTATAATGCTGAAAGAATCATATTTTTTTAGCATTTAAAACAAAATACAGAGAATACAACTTTACAATTTTACCCTTTTTCAAAATGCTCAGAGGGTTAAAGGCAGAACATTTTTTAGAAAATGCTGTCAAATTCGACCTTTTGAACCAAGTTATTGCTGTGCTTGCGCAAACCTGAAAAAAAAAACGCGTTCCCACGTAACACGAATTATTGCGATACGACTTTATTTTGTGCCAGTAAAAAAGTTTCTACTATGCTACTTTTCCACAGATTGAAAGAATTCTCTGATACTATATTAAAAAAACTGTTTTCATTTGCTAAAAATAATGTATAAAGTTTTAAATTCTTCATTTCCTTTCACCCGAAAAAGCGTTTTTGCCCACACTCTCGAGAACTCCAATATTATTATGTATATAAAACATTCATGTATTCTTATTCAGGCCGATATTTCTTCCTGTTTGTATGTTAGACATATATTTGTATATTGTTAAGCGAGCCTGGAAAAAAATGCGTTGCCACGTGACACGAATAGCTTATAACGAGAAGTAATTTATTTTTCAAAAAATGGAAACTTATTTCGCTTCCAAATCGCTTTAATAGTCAGGCATGTCGATGTCATGCCTTTGCGTTGAAAAATGCGTCTGAAAATGTGTCAGAAAGTTTCGCTTTGCTGAGCAGGTCATTTGAGAACCACCTTAAAAGAATTGTTCTATAGGATTGATGGTTTGTTTGAGAACTGATGTAAGAGATATTTAACTAATTTTATAATCTTTAGTTTAATGCAATCTGAGTTAAAATATCAAAAACATTTGTTACTGTATTTTAAAATTATTTCCTAACTGTGACATAAATTTTAAGCGGTATCTATGAATATTTAATGAATATTATTTTTTTATGAGCAATTATAGTAAAATTGATATGCATTTTCTAAATAAATAAATAAATATAAGATTATTATTTCTATTTTCTTTTTCTTACTTCTTTAAAAGAATTTAAAAGAAAAAAAATATTTAAAAGGAATTTAAGGAATTTCTTCTGTGAAGGTAAAAAAAAAAAAAAAGAAAGAAAGAAACAACACAATATCATTTTCTTCATTGGAGAACCCCTTTGAACAAGTATTTATTTATCACTTGAAAATATCCCTGAATTTTTGCAGATGTTAAACAGGTGTTTTTTAGTATCTAGAGCGATTTGCACACCTTCCCAGTCCTTTGTTTAAGATTCTTGCTGACATGTGGCCAGGTCCCCGAAAGCTGGTCAAAAGGTGCGACGCGTAAATGGCTATGGTAAAATTCCGCTGAGATGAATAAGAAAAGTATACTAGACAAATTATTAGAACAGATGTGTCATTAATCCGAGTTTAAATTGCAGTTTTTTTCTTTTATTATTATTATTATTATTATTATTATTATTATTATTATTATTATTATTATTAAACAATATAATAAATTTATTTTATTATGCGTTGATGCACTAACATTTCTCTTGCTTTTAATATTCCATTGCAGAATATATAATTAAGTTTAGAATATTCTTTTTTTTTTCTTTAAATATGAATGAATAACATTTTTAATGTTGATTTTATAACAAACTAGCGGCCCTCCCTCACTTTGCTTCGGGTTAACCTTGAAAACCTTCATCTCTTTGTGTTTTCTGTAGACCGTTTTAATGTGTACAATAATTAGTTCATTATTTTGATAAATCTTGTAGGGTTCAGCCTGCGTTTGCAATGTATAAGCGGAAAAAATGAAATTATTTACGACATCACATTAAAAACCTCAAAAATAACAGTATTTCTCCACTATTTAATGGATTTTATTATACATATAAACCTTCCTCTTGAATCACTCTATCTATTAAAAAAACCCACATCAAAATCCGTTGCGTAGTTTTAAAGATTTAAGCGTACATAGGGATATAGGGACAGAAAAAGCGACTTTGTTTTATACTATGTAGTGATAATTAAAAGTAGTCTCAAACTTTTCTATTAAAAATCTGATAACATCGATTTTCATAAAAATTTTAATTTTTAAATGTAATAAAAGTTATTGCAGCTAAACAATTGTAAAATTTTAACCAAAATAATATTTCGATTTAAGTATAACTAGCGGAGTTTCGCGCTTCGCTGTTCCTTTTATTCCAAACGGTCCCGAATTAAACTAACTGAGGATTGCACACCAACTATTGTAATTGTATTTTCTTCATTTCGCCGGAACAGTAAAAACATTCCGTTTAAAGAAGGAATATGTTGTATACATGCATTAAAAGATGTTGAGTTCAGATTATTGAATATTGATTATACATATCCTTTAAAATATGATAAATAGCTTGGTTTAAGCCATTTTTTAAATCACGAATTTTAGTAGATTTGAGATTTTTAATATTTTTCAACGCATTAAAAAATATGATAACTTCAGTATATTTCTGTGGTCACTAAATGATCAGTCAAACTGTCAAAGAGATCATTACGCAGGGAAAGACTAGAATTTAACAAGATTTGCAACAGTTTTAAACATTTTCCACATTGAATGAAATTTTACTATATTTACAAATGGCTTATCCACATTCATACTAAAGTGTTGGGTAGAATACATAAAATTTTTGTCATATCATTGAGACGCTTCGAAATATTTTAAAGTGTGACATTTTCATGCTTTAAATGAGGGGAGGGATTTAATAAGGAGCACACTACAAAATATTTAAGAGGGAAGAATGAAGTGTCGTATCATGTTTTCATGTTCATTCTTTAAAACCTGTAGTAAGGCACAGGAGTTAGAGGTGGGATGGGATGATTTACCATCATGAGACATGGATTTTAAGATTTGTTGTCAAGACAATGAAGAGAGAGAGAGTCAGCCTGTGAAAGAATATACTATTATGAGATTTTCTTTAAAGATATAATGGGCTCAGAATAATTGTAATCACTTTTTACCAATAAAACAAACTTTTGAAAAAAAAAAAATTCGCTGTGCATTTAAATGCAGATGTGTATTATGCATCTTCTGCTAAAGGAAAAAAAACTGTAAAAGAATAATTCAAAACTAGCGAATATGCGTTTGAATGAGATAACTTCCCATTTTTATTCAATGATGGCCCCTGCCCCTACATAGAGCGTATAAATATTAATCGACCGTTCTGTGCAACAGAATGAGAAAAAATAGCATATTTTTTATGATCATTTATTTATTGTTGACTGAGTGTATACGTTTCTTTATCTTTCATAATATGAAATGAAATTTTTAAAAAATCCTGAAAACTCCTAGAGAAATTTGATTAAAAACGTCAATTTTCACAGAATTTTTTTAAAGTCCCCCTGCCTTTGTAGAAAAATGGATAAACTATTCGATTTACAGTTTCTCAGTAAGAGGTATCACGAAAATATTACATGTTTCCTAACAAAAAATATTTCAGAAATGAGCAATGTGCTCTTTTTTTTTTTTTTTTTTTTTTTTTTTTTTTTTTTATGACAGTTTCCAACATTGTTCAAAATATTATGCATTTCTACATGGCCAAGTTTCGATGCAGCCCGCACAGTTTGGACACCCCAAATAGTTGCAATTTTATAAATGTATACTTTTTCTTTTCTACTTTATTCGAAAAACATATCTGTTTTTAAATAATTTATTTCACAGTTCTTAACTTTGTTTTAACTATAATGTTCCACATTGAAACTGAAATAATAATATTAATAATAATAAATAAATATCAATAAAAAAAGTAAAACAAGATTTTATGGTGTAATTACTCATTTGGCCAACATTATAGTAGAAAAAAACATTTATTTAAAAATATTATATTATATCATATTTATGTGTGACTGTAATGAACGTTGCTTCATTTTTTTAATAGCAAAAAAATAAATAAATAAATAACACTCTCTCTCTATATATAGAATATATATCTGAAAAAATTGCACAAAGTAACATAATAGCTTTTCTTTGATAGGCATTCAGATATACAACTTAAAATGCGACGAATCGAACAACAACGAAAAATAAGGACTCTGAGATTAATGGATTTAAATCACCGAAGGCGACACAGCAACTACTTTACAAAATAAAATAACCAGACATTGTCACAAACTGATATAAAAAAAATATATTTATATTTCTTTTCTACTTTCTTGCATATGGTAATAGTTTAAATTATTTTTCTAATAAATATTAAGTAAAACTAGTGTTGTCAGGTATCTCGCGTAAATCGGGGCTACAAATGCTTTGGACACCACTATTTTAAAGTACATTTCTTCGCCGTATATAACAGCAGATTTATCAGCAATTAAAGATAGCGAAATATTATGTAAGAAATTAGTGGTGTCCAGAGGAATTGGAGCCCCGATTTACGCGGGACACATGGCCATAGGTGCAGAGTTTTGAAAATTATTGATGAGGCTTAACTCGAATGTAACAATTTTCCAGACAAATACGTATATGTGCGTAATATAGATTGATTACCATTTTAAGACAATTTTCAAAGAAAGATTTTCTCTGCTCAACAAACTTTCTGAGAAATTTTCTGACTGATGTTTGAACATAAAATCATTATACTTACAGGTATGATTATTGATGTGATTTGAAATTAAACAGTTTTTTTTTTTCTGATATTTTTCTTTTCCTGCGCTGTCAGTCCAGGAATTCTTTTCAAAGAGCTAATTTTGACAGATTTTCTGAAAGATCTTGTGCCTTTACCGAAAAACGAAGAAATCAGCTTGAAAACATAGTATCTTAATAAGAGCAAGTTTTAATTTGATAAGTTTGCGAACAAAAATGAATTAAAATATTTGTCAGAAAGCAGCCAGTTTGGATTTGAGAACAGCCTTAATGCTGGTTCTTGATTTCCCTTTCGCAGAAATTAAACAGAATCATATATAGTTTAATAAATCACAAGTTGAATAAAACGTTACGTCAATGTAAAAATTTTAATGTATTTTAATGTACTCTTTATAAAAATTATATACTTGCTGCTATTTTCGAATCGTTTATAATAAAATCACAACGTAAGTTGACTATGAATAACATCTCCTTTCGGATTGTGTTTTTTAGGGTTTAGTTCATCTCGCGAAACCCTATTACTCCCGCTCCGTTGTCTGTCTGTCACAGAGCTATTCTCAGAAACTATGTAACTTACAGAGTTGGAACTTTGTGTATATAGCTGAATATCAGCTATAAAGAGCTCAAAATATTAAAATTTGAAAAATTAGTATTATTTTAATAAATAGAGATAAAAAACCAAAATTCCAACATCATTTTCCTATTAAATTTAAACATTTTTCGTTATAGCAGATGCCAAAAATTAAAAATCCATGATGAAATTCTTTCTACTATAATTAATTTTCAAATCCGACGATTTCCACGTGAAAAATGTAAATGAAATTAAAAGTTTCATCAATTGAAAAAAAGATTAATATGAAATAAAAATGATTGACGTCATAGTGGTAATTAAACTGACATTTTCAAAGATTTCTCAATACTACAAGGAGTATGAGTATGTGTATGTACACAAAGCAGATTAATATCACGTCATCAGAGAATTAAAAAGAAAATCTGACTTCAAATTCGAAGTTTAACGAATTTTTCAGATGTTTGAGAATAATGCAAAGCGAGTATCAATATGAGTAATAGAGAATAGTAAATATATGAGTTTGAGAAACATATTGAATCATGATAAAAATCCAATTATGGAAATATTCGCATATTTTAACATTTTGAAGGTGTACAACATGTTTAATTTTGAAATTATTTTTTTATATCGCATTTAGCCCGCGTGACAGATGTTATTATGACAGAATATAATTGCCGGCTTCGCCCGTTATCGGACTGGTTTGGATACTCGAAAAAACGAAAAAATAGACTGGTAAATATTTACTTTGTAAAAAAACAAAAAACATGAGGATTTTTTTTTTTTTTGGTTGCTAAATGAAATTTATTTGGATTTATTAAAGAAAGGATAAAGTGTTTTGAAAGGAATATTAAACGAAACCCTTTGAGCGATCTTCGATCACACTTACCCACTTGTTTTTTTTTTCCTTCTGTCTTTTATATGGCCATTTGACTATACGAGTTCAAACATTTAACATTTTACTTTAATATAAAAAATGGAATTTAAAAAGAACAACATCAACAACAAAAGCCTAATGTCATTTATCTCTGTAACCACAGAAAAAGAATATAAAAGACGCATAAAAAAAAGAATCCATCTTGGAAATTATTGGTGGGGCTCAAGCCCCATGAGCCCATACAACTGTACACCTATGCACCTGGCAACATTAAGAACAACTTAGCCCGTAAACATCTTTGTTATATTAAAATTGATAGCATTTAAAAGTAATCAGAATTGCTTTTATTATAAAAATAAACTAAATTATAAAACAAAAGTTTCACTTCCAAAAGTTACTTCTAGAAATAATAAATAAATTAAAATCCCTGCCGGCTAGTCCTAACAAGCACAGGTAGATTTCGAAGTTATGTACTAATTTCACCAATAGAAACTTAATCAAAATTAGAGATAAACTCAGTTTAACAATTTTATCTGATTGCTCTTGAATATCTTTTTTTTCCATTATACTTCATTTAAACTGTGTAATGATTGTTTCATTAAATATACACTATATATTCAATTCTGATTTTTTTTTTTTAAATTGAGACACGCCGCTTTTAATAATGTAACCCTATATACACTATCTCTGAGAGTTGTCAAAAAATTATATCTTTCCAATGATACTCTTTTACTGCCTTGGTGGCGATTAACGGAGATGTGGTGTATTTTCTTCTACAACACCCCCTTTTTTGCTGTAGAGTTTGTTGCTATCAAAAACTTGTCAATATAAAAGTTGTAGATAATAGTAAGAAGATTTATAAAAAATGAATTTAAGAGGATTTGATGTCTTGTGAATTGATGAAGTTGCGAATTTTGTTCTTCTTAAAACTCAATTTTTGGCCTCTTTGAGACCATTTTTAATGATATAAAAAATTTGTCATATATAAATTTTTGGCCCTTTTGTTAGATGTAATAATAACTTTAAGCCGATTAGGTATGTGTCATAATTAAGAAGTTACGGAGCTCTTTCTGTTTTCGCAAAACCTCCCCCCTCCACCCCCTCCCCCCCCGAATTTGACCAAGAGCTTGACCGAGACTTTCTACTCCTTGATTTTATGTGTCAGTTTGGAAGAGATTCGTGCAAAATTATGGAAGTTATGTCCATAAAATAGTTATATTTATAGATAAAGTTTTGAACTGGGGGTGGTTTTGGGTTCTAGGGGTCATGATCGGCGTAGATCTGCAAAAATGATTCAGAAATTCTAACATAGGGGACATTGCAATAGGTAGGGATTCTTGCGAAATCTACCTACAATGCAGTTAGATTGATTTTCACGAACAATAAATTCTGAAAAAGTGTTACAATTTCCTTATTGGCACTGACTCTGATAATAACTGAGTTTCTTTAAAAAAGTGAGCATAAATAAATTGTGTGAGCTTTAAATAAATTTAAATCTAAAAAAATTATCATGACCAAAAAAAAAGACACAAAAATAAATTTCTGAATCGAAACTGAGAATTTAGTCTGTAATATAAATATTTGTTAGGCTATTATCAGTTTTTTTTCTTTTTCTGCGAGCGAAGGGGAAGAGGTTACTGCTCTGATATTATAAAGTATAAACGAAAAAAAATGACGTCTCAGTTTATTTTTATATCAGCAATTTTTTATATTATATTGGGCTGTATTCATAATTTAATTTAAAATTAATGAACCCCTCGTGATAATAAATGAACTCTCGTGAGTAAAAGAAATACCTATTCGATTTCAAATAGCTTCAATATAGTCCTTCCCTCAATAAGCAATCTTTTATGTTACATTGGGCTATAATAATAATTTATTTTTTAAATAAATAAGCCAATCCCCTCATGAGCAATAATAATAATAATAATAACTATTCAATTTCAAATAACTTCAATAGTCATTCCTGCAAGTGGCATGACATTTGCATATTAGTTTGCAAAGGTGTCAGAAAGATCATAGTTGTTGAGTGAAGGAGTGTTATGGAGTCGACTTCTATAACCAAGAAATTTATATCCGAAATTTTATATCAAAGCATCTTTGGACAACCATTTTTATTTCTGCTGCGCGTTGCTTTTTCTCTTTCTTTTTTTCTTTTCTTTTTTTCTTTTATAGAAAAGATACGTTACGAAAGGCGCAGATTTGGGCAATTGAGAACAGGCTTTAAACATGTGTCTAACGTATGTTTTGTAAATGTAGTCAACGATAATCATAACATTTCCTTCAATTCATCGCTTCAACAATCACTGAGCAATCTGTTTTGCGGATTATATACTTTATTTTCAATGCAGTGAAGGGATGAAGATACTTCTATTCAGCTTTCTTTCGACCCATGGTTCGGCTTACATCAATGGAGAGAAAAGTAGGAGGGAAGACGATTAGGCATTTTTACATGTTTTTTATCATTTAGCTTTGTATTTTTTCTTGAGCTTTTTTTTTTTTTCTAGAGATTCTAGTCTTTCTCTTTATTTATGGAAGGCTGCGATGAAATATCCGTTTTAAAATTTTATCTCATAGCAAAGGATCAAAGGATGCAGGAATAAAATAACAAGTGGGTAAGTGTAATCAAAGATCGCCCAAAGGGTTTCGTTTAATATTCCTTTCAAAACACTTTATCCTTTCTGTAATAAATCCAAAAAAATTTCATTAAAAAGAAAAAAAAAGTCATGTTTTTTATAAAGTAAAAATTTACCAGTCTATTTTTCTCGTCTTTTCGAAAATCTGAACCGGTCCGATAGCGGGCGAATCCCGATATTATACTCAGTCATAATAATATCTGTCATGTGGACTAAAGGCGATATTAAAAAAAAATCAATTTAAAAAATTAAACATGTTGTATAGAAACCTTCAAAGTGTTAAACTATGCCAATATTTAAAAATCGGGTTTTCATCATGATTCAATACGTTCCTCAAACTTATACATTTACTATTTCTCTATTACTCATACTGATACTCCCTTTGTTTTATTCTCAAACTTTTGAAAAATCCGTTATGACATCAGATTAATTTTCTTTTTAATTCTCTAATGACGGCATATTAAGCTGTTTTCTGTATTTACACATACCCATACTCCTTGTATTATTGAGAAATGTTTCAAAATTTCCGTTTTATTTCCAATATGACGTCCCATTAATCTTTTTTTTTTCAATTTGTGAAACTTTTTATTTCATTTTCATTTTTCACGTGGAAATCTTTCAATAGAAAATTAATTATTGTAGAAATAATCTTATTGTGGATTTTTATTTGCTGGCAACAGTTATAACGAAACATGTTTAAATTCAATAGGAAAAGACTGTTAGATTTTTTTTTTTTATCTCTAATATATTAAAATAATACGATTTTTTCGAATTTTAATATTTTGAACTAATTAGTAGGTATTTAGCAATAAGTACACAAATTTTCATGCTTGAAAGTTATATAGTTTCTGAGAACGGCTCTGTGACGGACAGACAACAGAGCGGGAGTAATAGGGTTTCGTGAGATGAACGAAACCCTAAAAATGAAAGAAAACACTTAGTGACAGATTACATTTACGTGTTGAAGTATTTTCGGAGCAACATTGTGTTTTAGTTCTTTAAAAGTTCAATGACTGTTCAAAATAATGAATAAGTGCCAATAAATTTGTTAATTTTGTAAAAATCCATCATAACGAATCATAACCAAAAAAAAAAAATGTATCTTAAGGATGTTATCAAAAAATCCTGGAAGAAAGGGCACCTGCAATTTGAGAAAGATACGCAAAAATCCAAAAAGATTTAATTCCTCATAGAAACAACATGGCACAATGATTTGGCTTTCACCCACGTGTTACTTGTGGCAAAAATGCTAAAAAAATTTCTGGATAGAAAGAAGGGAGTAGGAGGAGATACGAGAAAAATGTCTGCGCAGTTCATATTCTTCACACATCATACCTTTTTCCCTTTCACATAACACTTTAATTTTTTTTTTCTTTTTAATGTGAACTTTTTTCTTGTATTTTGACACTTCTGTAATAAACAAGTTGGAAATTGTACGTCAAACGTGACAAATGAGGTGCGTTCGTACAATAGCTAGTTATATAAATATTCAGCTCTTTTCAGATTTTTAATTCTGTGAAATGAATTATATCGTCTGCAGATTAATTTCTGTCATAAAATAAGTATCTCGGTCGCTTGACGATTAAACTTCGAAAGCTCCTATAACAAAAAAGCACCGATTTAAAAAAAAAAATTCTAATTTCTTAATAAATATTTTTATTAATATCTCCTAAAGTTTTGATTCGATTTTAATAAAATTTGAAATGTCTCGACAAAATTTTGCAAAGATAATATATTTTAAATTGCAAACCATTCGGTTGGGTAGTTTTTGCGTTGCTATATGCGGACGGACAGACAGACGGACGGACCAAACGACGACTATAGGTGCTACGTATTTATATAATTACGAACGCACCTAAAAATGGATTCATTACAGATTAAAAAGTTATAATTTCCTCTTTCTTTTTAGGGTTCCGGAGCCAAATTGGCAAAAACGGAACACTTATGATTTCGTCATGTACGTCCGTCCGTCCGTATGTCACAGCCTTGTAACTAATCCGTTATTGCATGAATTGCGATGAAATTTCATATGAAGGTGTGCCATGCTGACCGCCAAACAGATCTGTAAAAAAATACACCTGAAAAAATTTTCTTTGCATATCAGATCGAGTATGGTATTGTTCGAAAGATATTAAAAAATGCAATAATTTTTGCAATAGAACATATATTATCATATTATCAGTAGCGTATTTTGCGAGACATGAGCCCCCATATTCGTGAAAAAATGTGTGTGTCCCCCACACCCCTCTAATTTCTAAACCTTATAAACGAAAAACCTGAAACAATTCATGGTTATGACATTTAATAAGGTCTTTCACCGAAAATTGTTTTTATCAAGATATAGTCACAATTTCTTTAGAATTTTAGCCTATTACCAACAAACGTAATTTGTATTAAAAAGCTAAGGAAGTAAACCTTTAACTTTTTATACTATTTTATTCATATCTTCCAACCTTTCTTTTAAGCTATTTTAAGCTATAATTTGTTATTTTATCTTAATTAGTCCAAAAGTTATGAGAATTTAAATGTTTAATGTTAAGTCTAAAAGCGAAAAAGAATAAATAAATTTGTAAACAATCTACGTGTTGCCATAAAATTATAACAAACACTCAATTTTTACGACTTTTTCCAATTTATTTTTCGATTCACTATTTTAACCTTTTCAATAAACTAAAAATGCAATATCGTCTGCTATTTGATTTTAATAGAAGGTTTTAATATAAGTTCTAAAAAAAGAAAGAAAAATTACGTTATTATTATTTAATTAGAGTAAAATATAGGTTTTTTATGAGTGAAAAAGCACCTTTTCTTTAAAACAATTCTATTTTAATCATCAATAAAAAGCCAAAGTGAATAAAATTACTTTTCTTCTAAATATGACGTCATTTTCGCAATATTGGATTGTTCGGAAAGTTGTTTTGTTTTTTATCACAGAAAACAATGCTATAAAACCAAAAAACTTTCTGAACGATCCTACAGACAAACTTTTAAAAGGAAAAACTTTTTCCACGAAACTCGCCAAGGATTTTAATTTTAATTGTTGACTAAAGATATAATGTTATAGAATTACATTAAAATAAAATAACTAATAAATAAAGTATTAACATATAAAATAATAATAATAATGAAGCTATGGAACCCTAAATTGGGCGTATTCCCATGCGCACCTACCCAATTTATTTATTTTTATAGACTGAACTATTTGGCTGAATTTACGAAACGTTGTACATTCATTATCTATTAAATTAGAAAAAAAAATAGTGTGAAAATTACATGTAGCACAGAATGGTCAAATTGTATTAGATGTAGCTGAGGGGGGGGGGGGGGGAAGGTAAAGTTTTTTTTTACTTGTACTTAACATTGAACCAAAGCGAAAAACGCATTCTGTCAAATCAACATGAAAATCATCTCTTTACGTATGCGTCAACGTTTTTTTTTTTTTTTTTTTTTTTTTTTTTTTTGAAGGCTTCTACCCTCAGAAATGGGAAACATGATTGATTAAACCAGCCCTCACCTGTTTAGCCTAGGAGGATTGAAAAGGGTTGATTGAAAACGGATGAAGCCGTATCATTGCACTGAAAGCACAGACCTTCTAATTTATTTTTGCTCTGAGGTTGAAAGCTAAACCTTTTTTTAAAAAAAATTACTCATGTTTTCACAACTACATATGCATATTTTTTCGCGAAATTTTAAAGAGAGCTTGGACACAGTTATATTTAAACCGATTAAAATGCCAGAGAGTTTGGAAGATTCGAACTTTTTTCTTATAATTATTGCTATGTTAAAGAAGCTGACGTGAAAACAAATAAACAAACGAAAAAGCGAGAAGGAAACATTTCGTTTACAACTAGATAACAATATTTTTTCAAAATTTTTTTACATGGGCTGTAAAATCGTTTTATTTATCATCAATAAGGATTTCAAAGAGTGCGGACAGAAATAACTTTTTATTTTAAAACTATAAAACGACCCTGGGTTAAAAAGAAACAAAAAAAAAACCAAGAAAATAAGCGTTTTTATCACTAAATATCAATATTTTTTCACGAATTTTTCATTTAAAAATATAATTTCATACAAAATTGAGAGTTAAAGATATAAAATGATAAAAAATTGATGTATTTTTAATTTTTTATTATCACGGGCACAGGAAACGCCGCTCGGAGGTCAGCTAGTTACTTATTAATTTTTTAAATATACTGTGGGAAGTAGGAGGAAGGAAACTTTGTGCATTTGTAACTTACTACTACTAATATTAAAAAAATACTTGGGGTTTAAATATAGTTGGATTTTTACTGTGAGGAGGTCAGAGGAAAGCATTTTAAAAATATATATATAGGCATTTTTATATCCTACTTTACAGCTTTACCTATTCAAATACTTTCAACAAAACTTAAACGTATGAAATTTTCAGGTATATTTTTTTTAATAGAAAATCAAATGACGTTTTCGTTTTCTATAAAGACAGTGGTTTTTGAGAAAAAGCGTCCAAATGAGCATTCGAGCCAATTTTTAGCGAAAAGTAATGAAAAATTGCACGGTTGAAAGACCGTCAGAGGAATCTTGAGTTTTGTTATATTGACAGAAAAATAGAAAATGTCATTCGACTTTTTTTCATTTAAGTCATCATGACTACAAATTTCATTCACTTTCGTAAAAGGCTTGAAAAGTTCTTTAGAAAGTTTTGCTTCATTCAGCGTGTATTTGAAAACAGCCGTAATTATTTTTTTTAATGGATGTAAATTAAGCCTTGTACAATCATTTCCAGACAACTTAGAAAAACCTTTAATATTTTTAAATGTACAAAATGTATTTTTTTGTGATGAAAAAAATGAAATCATACAAGTCTTACTTACAAGTGAGATGCTTACTATTAATAACTTAAAATTTCATTTGATTTAAAGAAAAGAAAATCAAAAGGCGGAAAAGAAAAGAAAAATAAATACATTTTTCTTCTACTCTGCTCTTTTTTTCTCTTCCCCCTTCTCAGTTATATCTAAATTCCAGAGTATTTTTTTAAGTGAATAAGTAATAATTACACAAAATTTGGTTGAAATTGAAAAAAAGGAAAAAAATAGAGAAAAAGAAATCCCCCCTTTCCTTAGGTATTCAGCTATATTTAAAACTCCCTACGGGCACGCACAGTATTTTTTCTAGATATTTAAGTAATATTGTACAAAGTTTTGTTGGAATCATTAGAATAGTTAAGTATGGAAAGAAAGAAGGATAAAATGCGTATATTTCCCTGTGCATCCCTAAATACCTGTGCATATTTTGCTGCCATTCCTAATGAAGGAGGATTCAATGATACTGAATTTCTAAAACATTATCCATATTTGACATGTAGTCGTAGTGTCTGGTGCGATAAAATGCGTATAAAAATGAGGTTTTTCAAGTTTGTATGTCGATTGCAGAAAATCATATTTGATTATATGTATTTATTTTTCGGATTACTTACATCATGTTATTTGGATGTAAAATAAGCCATAGCAAATTATTTTCCAATTTAATAAGTTTATATTCATTTTACCTCACCAGACCCTGTATTCTTATATGTAATTTTTTTTAATAACGTCTTGCAAACACTTTAATTTTTATATAGAACAGTCATACGCTACAAGTAGAACCCCCCCCCCCCCCAACCGTAAACCATCGACTTAAGGAGAAGGGCTAAAAGTTAAATTCCTCTCTTTGAAATAAATTTACCAAAAAAAAAAAGGGGGGTTCTCCTCGTCCAGAGTGGAAAAACAGAATAATGAGATAAAAATTTTGAGCGGCCCGTCTGAGAATAAAAGATGTTTCTACATTAATATAAATGAATGTTACACTTTTCTTCTTTTGCGAAAAACAATTAGCAATTTATAAAAAATCTGTGATTTATTACAAGTTTACTAACATTTAAGAACGTTGAGATGTAATTTTTCTTGGGAGGTTTGCTTTCTTTATTATCGAAGCGGCTGTACTTTTGAATACGTCCCTTCTAGAACACTGGTATCCACAATACTGCCAGAGAAACAGTTCGAAGGTTCCAACGCTCTTTACATACATCATTCAAGTAACATATGTTGTCAATCGTTTGCAAACAGTCAACAAAGCTTTTCTCCTCTCCCTCTTTCTTTGAATAAAAGGTTGTTTCAAAGAAGAAACGATCCTAAATTGTTTGTTCTTACCATAACACAGGGACCAGATATTTAGATGTTTACTATTACAAAAAAAAAAAAAAAAAAAAACATGTTTGAGTATCTTATATTAAAAGAACTGTTATCCTCAAAGTATGTTCTGTCAAAATGAAAGTGTCATATCCCCAACTACTTCGACAGTTATCCTCCAGTATTTTAGTTTTGGATTGTATTCAATAACTAGAGGGTTATCCATAGATAAATAATGACATTTATGTTATTTAATGGATTAATTTAGTAGTGTGTTGCTAAGTAAATGCACGTAAAGAATAAAAATGAATTTAATTAATAAAGTTTCAACTGAATAAAATTTTTAACTCATTTATCTCCGTTCGTGATTATTAAGATTTTTGATTTCTTCAAGATGATAAATCTTTATCAAATGAGTATGGAATTGGTTTAATTTCCTTCAAATAAAAAAATATATCATATATAAGAGATTTAAGGATAAGATATTTGCAATATTTTTAATACTTTTTTGTCTAAAAAAACATGACATTATTCGTGTACATTATTTAATGTTTTTTCATGTAAGATTTTGGTTCAATTATTTTTCTTTAAATTTATTTACGTTAAAGAAAATACGATCCTTAAGTTTGTTGAATAAGTTACTATAAAAATATATACATAATTAAGAAAAAACTAAGTGTGGGATTCAAATATGCATAGTAAATATTCTAAATTTTTTCAATTTAAAAATTTAAATTTCTGTTTTTGTTTTTTAAAATAATTTTTATGTGTGATTAGATTCATAATAACGAAAAAATTTTTTTAACATGAATAATAATAATAATAATAATTAATAAAATTGAAATTCCATGTCCCCACAAATATATTATTATTATTATTATTATTATATAATGAAATTTCTGTAATCCCATTAAATGTTATATGAAATTTCCATAAGAAAAATAGACAACGATTTATAATCAATATATTTTATTTTTATTAAAGTTTAATTTACTTAGCGAATAATTTAAACTTCTGAGTGGCTGAGGAACAGTACATCGGAACATATTTCGAAACTCTAAATCATACATTAGTGTGTAAACATAAAATAAAATTTTAAATGTGAATTTGATAGGAAAAAATTTGACAAAACGTCTTATATTTACAAGATTAGTACCATTTTTGCTGTGAAATAATTTTTTGACCTTCCAGGGCATCCAACCTCTTGCCATCTCTGCACACCAACTTCAAAAATAATATGTTGAGTATATTTAATTTAAAAAAATGATTAATATCATCAGAATTTTATCATTCTTCTAATTTATTATTATTATTATTATTGTAAAAAATGGGGCAAAAACGTGATTTTCAAATTACTTTTAATATTTTAATTTAAATCGACATTTCAATTATTTTTGCTTTAAAGTATTACAAATACAAATATCTAAAAACCAATTTCTGGAAATTTCAAATTTCTTTCCCCCAAAAAGGGACTGAGGACGAAAACGCGATTTTCATGTATCGTTTCGCATTTCAAACAAAAATAGGATTCATAAGCTTCTTGCTTAAAATTATTAAGGAGACAAATACCAAAACACACATTTCTGGAAATTTCAAAATTTGCACTCCAACGAGGGAGGGGGTGGGGCGATGCAGTTTTTTACATTTTTCTTTATATTTCAATTAAGGAATGATATAAAATTCTTGGATTAAAATATCGTAAGGAGGAATACCTAGAAAATAAATTTCAAAATCAATTCCTAGAATTTTCAATATTCCTCTTCCAAGGGAAGGGGGGGGGGGCAAGATTTTCACATACCTTTCTGAATTTAAAAGAAAATAGAGATTCGTGAGACACTCTTGCCTTAAATTATTCCAAACATGGATAGCTAAAAACCAATTTCAGAAAATTTCAATTTTTGCCGGGACAAAAAAAAAATACTATATTCATATACCGCTTTTTTTTTTTTTTTTTTTTTTTTTTAAAGAAAATTTAATTATTCATAAGATTTTTGCTTTATTTTGGAGAATTAATTCTTCATAAAAGTTACAATTATTGTACAGAGTCTGCATTACGTCCTTGCTAGCCGATATGTATTTCGTCCTGGCTCTCCGGTGTGTATTTCGTCCTCGCTCTCCGGTGTGTATTACGTCCTGGCTTGCCAGCGGATCATGGCTTACTTATGTGTACGTCTCTGTTTGCCGGTGTGCATATTTGTTCTGAATTCTCATGTGTAATATGTCCTCCCTTGACGGTGTGTATTAGCCCTGGCTAGCTAATCTGCATTAGGCCGTCGATTGATGGTGTTTATTGCTTCTTTGATTGCCAGTTCGTTTACCGTTTTCGCTTGTTGCTTAAGTACCTGCTTTCTTACATGTATTTGTTAGTTTCTCACTTTGAGAATTGCAAAGCGTCTTTATTTACTAATGTTTAAAGTTTTACATATACAAATACCAAAAAACTAATTTCTGAAATGTTTAAAATTCGCCTGCCTCCCTCACATGTGAGAAGGTGCAATACTATTGTTCCCATTTTTCTTCATATTTCAATTTATAAAAAGATATTCATAAAATTCTTGGTTTACAATATCACAAGGACGACTACCTAAAAATCAATCCTTGGAATTTTCGAAATTCCTCCCAAAAGGGGTGGTGGTGTGGGGGGGTGAGGAAGAGGGAACGCGATTTTCAAATTGCTCTTAATGTTTCAATTTAAATCGAAATTTCAATTATTTTTGCTTTAAAGTATTACAAATACGAACATCTAAAAAGCATTTCTGTGAAATTTCGAATTTATTTCTCCCAAAAAGGGATTTAGCTTTTTGCGTTTTTCCTTATATTTAATAAAGAAATGATATTCATAAAATTCTTGGTTTAAAATACCGCAAGGAGGAGTACCTAAAAATCAATTCCTACAATTTTCAATTTTCCCCCTCCGAAGGAAGGGGGGGGAGAGAAAACAAGATTGTCACATATCTTTACGTATTTTAAAGAAAATAGAGATTCATGAGACTCTTGCATTAAATTATTAAAAACATGGATAGCTAAAAACCAGTTTCAGGAATTTTCAAATTTTGTGGGGGAGGGGACAAAAAATCGATGAAAATATAATTATTCATAAGATACTTGTTTTATTTTGAAGAATTGTTCATAAATGTTAAAATTGTGATAGAGTTGTGTATTTCGTCCTCGCTTGCCGGTGTGTTTTAGTCCTGACTTGCCGGTATGTGTTACGTCCTGGATTGCCGATGTGTATTACGCCATCGATTGTCGGTGTGTATTACGTCTCTGTTTGCCGGTGTTCGTTTGTTCTTACCGTTCGGTGTGTAATATGTCCTCGCTTGTCGGTGTGTATTAAGCCCTGGCTTGCTAATCTGCATTAGGCCATCGATTGACAAAGTTTATTACGTCTTTCGTTGCCGGCACGTATACCGTTATCGCTTGCTGCGTGAATTACGGCCTTGCTTACCAGTATTTGTTATTTTCTCACTTTGCGAAAGGCAAAGCGTCATCATTTACTGATGTTTAACGAATTATAGATACAATTACCAAAAAACTCAATTCTAAAATTTTTAAAATTTGCCTCTCCACAAGGGGGGGGGGGGGGATGGGCCAATACTATTGTTTCTATTTTATAAAAAGATATTCATAAGATTCATGGTTTGCAATTTCACAGGGAGGAATACATAAAAATCAATTCTTGGAAGTTTCAAAATTCTTCCCCGAAGGGAGAGGGAGGGGTTGGGGGGGGGCGTAATTTTCAACCGTAATTATTAACCGTAATTTTCAAATCACTCTTAATACTTCTGTATATTACAATTTAAATTGAAATTTCAATCATTTTTGCTTTAAAGTATTCCAAACACGAATATCTAAAAACCAATTTCTGGAATTTTGAAATTTCTTTCCCCCAAAAAGGGGCTGGGGACAAAAACGCGACGTTCATGTATCGTTTCGTATTTCAAACAAAAGATCGAATTCATAAGTAAATTATTACGCAGACAGATATTAAAAAACCAATTTTTGAAAATTTCAAAATTCGCACTCCAACGAGGGAGGGATACAGCTTTTTACATTTTTCATTATATTTCAATTATCAAATTATATTCATAAATTTCTTGGTTTAAAATACAGCAAGGAGGAATACCTAAAGATCAATGGGTAGAATTTTCAATATCCCCCTTTCAAAGGAAGGGGGGAGAGAAACAAGATTTTCACATATATTTTCGTATTTTAAAGCTTGTAGACATTCATAAATGATTAAAAAGTTACTTTATATATAAGACTCTCGCCTTAAATTATCACAAACATGGATAGTTAAAAACATATTTCAGGATTTTTGGAATTTTGCATCCCCCCCCCCCCTCCCGAAGTGAGGAAAATGACAATAATAAGATTTTCATATATCGTTTTTTATTTGAAAGGAAATATAATTATTCATAAGATTCTTGCTTTATTTTGAAGAATTAATTGTTCATAAAAGTTAAAATTGTGATAGAGTTGTGTATTTCGTCCTCGCTTGCCGGTGTGTTTTAGTCCTGACTTGCCGGTATGTATTACGTCCTGGGTTGCCGATGTGTATTACGTCTTCGATTGTCGGTGTGTATTACGTCTCTGTTTGCCGGTGTTCGTTTGTTCTTACTGTTTCGGTGTGTAGTATGTCCTCGCTTGCCGGTGTGTATTAAGCCCTGGCTTGTTAATCTGCATTAGGCCATCTATTGACAAAGTTTATCACGTCTTTCGTTGCCGGCGCGTATACCGTTTTCGCTTGCTGCATGAATTAGGTTCTTGCTTACCTGTATTTGTTATTTTCTCACTTTTCGAAATGCAAAGCGTCATCATTTATTGATGTTTAACGTAATACAGATACAAATACCGAAAAACTAATTTCTGAAATTTTTAAAATTTGCCCCTCCACAAGGGGGGAATGGGTGAATACTATTGTTTCTATTTTATAAAAAGATATTCATAAGATTCTTGATTTACAATATCACAAGGAGGAATACATAAATATCAGTTCTTGGAAATTTCAAAATTTCTCCCCAAAGGGCAAACTCGCAATTTTCATATTACCCTTAATATTTCTATATATTACAATTTAAATTGAAATTTCAATTATTTTTGCGTTAAAGTATTCCGAACACGAATATCTAAAAACCAATTTCTGGAATTTTTAAATTTCTTTCCCCAAAGTAGGGACTGGGGACAAAAACCCGATGTTCATATATCGTTTCGTATTTCAAACAAAAGATCGAATTCATAAGTAAATTATTACGCAGACAGATATTAAAAAACAAATTTTTGAAAATCTCAAAATTAGCTCTCCAACGAGGGAGGGATACAGTTTATTACATTTTTCATTATATTTCAATTATGAAATTATATTCATAAATTTCTTGGTTTAAAATACAGCAAGGAGGAATACCTAAATATCAATTGCAAGAGTTTTCAATATTCGAGAAACAAGATTTTCACATATATTTTCGTATTTTAAAGATTGTAGACATTCATAAGACTCTCCCCTTAAATTATCACAAACATGGGTAGTTAAAAACATATTTCAGGATTTTTAGAATTTTGCATCCCCCCCCCCCTTCCCGAAGTGAGGAAAATGACAAAAATAAGATTTTCATATATCGTTTTTTATTTGAAAGGAAATATAATTATTCATAAGATTCTTGCTTTATTTTGAAGAATTTAATTGTTCATAAAAGTTAAAATTGTGATAGAGTTGTGTATTTCGTCCTCGCTTGCCGTTGTGTTTTAGTCCTGACTTGCCGGTATGTATTACGTCCTGGGTTGCCGATGTCTATTACGTCTTCGATTGTCGGTGTGTATTACGTCTCTGTTTGTCGGTGTTCGTTTGTTCTTACTGTTTGGTGTGTAGTATGTCCTCGCTTGTCGGTGTGTATTAAGCCCTGACTTGCTAATCTGCATTAGGTCATCGATTGACAAAGTTTATTACGTCTTTCGTTGCCGGCGCGTATACCGTTATCGCTTGCTGCGTGAATTACGTCCTTGCTTACCAGTATTTGTTATTTTCTCACTTTGCGAAATGCAAAGCGTCATTATTTACTAATGTTTAACGTATTACAGATACAAATACCGAAAAACTAATTTCTGAAATTTTTAAAATTTGCCCCTCCACAAGGGGGGAATGGGTCAATACTATTGTTTCTATTTTATAAAAAGATATTCATAAGATTCTTGTTTTTTTTTTTTTTTTTTTTTTTTTTTAATACCGCTAACCAGGCTCCTACCTGCCCAACATGTATGCCTAGCTTAACGGGTTAGTAGCTCGGTGCGGGGCGGAAATCGCCTGATCACAGCATGGCTGTGATCCACCTGACTATAGATTTGTTCACATCGCTGCTGTGCTTGCTCTCTTGTGATTTGCTACCGTTATCTTTGTTTGCCTGTTCAAGGTTTCTATTTAACTTTGTTGAATTGACAGATTTAATAGGTCTCGTAATTTAGAACCTTGATCAGGTGACAAGACCCTCACCTTACTAGGCACCCCCAGAGGTATAATTCACAGGTAACTTGGAGGTCTTTGCACACACGACGGATTTTACATGCACCAGGTGCCATTAGCGTACATAGATTTACATATTTACCATGTCTGTTGGCTTGTCACGTTCATGGTGGGTTGTCGCTGTAAAGATTCTTGGTTTACAATATCACAAGGAGGAATACATTCTTGGAAATTTCAGAATTCCTCCCCAAAGGAAAGGGGGGGGGGAATCGCAATTTTCAAATTACTCTTAATATTTCTATGTATTACAATTTAAATTTAAATTTAAATTATTTTAGCTTTAAAGTATTTCAAACACGAATATCTAAAAACCAATTTCTGGAATTTTCAAAAATATCCCCAAAATTTCCCCAAAAGACGGGCTGGAGACGAAAACGCGATTTTTATGTATCGTTTCGTATTTAAAAAAAAAAATAGAATTCATAAGCTTCTTGCTTATATTATTATTACGGAGACAAATACAAAAAAACTAATTTCTGAAAATTTCAAAATTCGCGGGTGTGTATGGGGGGGGGGGGGGGAATACAGCTTTTTACATTTTTCATTATATTTCAATTAAGAAATGATATTCATATATTTTTTGGTTTAAAATATCGCAAGGAGGCATATTTAAAAATCAATTCCTAGAATTTTCAATATCCCTCCTCGAAAGGGAGAGGGGGGGGGGTGGCAGAAACAAGATTTTCACATATATTTTCGTATTTTAAAGAAAGTAGACATTCATAAGACTCTCCCCTTAAATTATTACAAACATGGATAGCTAAAAACCAATTTCAGAAATTTTCGAATTCTGCATCCCCACCCCCCCCCCCTCTGGAACTGAGGAAGGGGACAAAAATAAGATTTTCATATATCGTTTTTTATTTGAAAAAAAATTAATTATTCATAAGATTATTGTTTTTTTTTTTGTTTTTTTGAACAATTAATTGTTTATAAAAGTTAAATTTGTGTATTTCGTCCTCGTTTGCCGGTGTGGTTTACGTCCTGGCTTGCCGGTATGTATTACGTGCTCGCTCTCCGGTGTGTATTATGTCCTGGCTTGCCGGCGTGTATTACGTCCTAGATTGCCGATGTGTATTACGTCTTCGATTGTCGGTGTGTATTACGTCACTGTTTGTCGGTGTTCGTTTGTTCTTACTGTTCGGTGTGTAATATGTCCTCGCTTGTCGGCGTGTATTCTGCATTAGGCCATCGATTGACAAAGTTTATTATGTCTTTCGTTGCCGGTGCGAATACCGCTTTCGCTTGTCTGCGTGAATTACGTCGTTGCTCACCCGCATTTGTTATTTTCTCACTTTGCGAATTGCAAAGCGTCATCATTTACTGATGTTTAACGCATTACAAATACAGATACCGAAAAACTACTTTTGTTATGTTAATTTTTGTTATGTAGTCTAATAAATAATACTAAACAAACAAAAACTTATGCGTCCGTAACATTTTTTTTAATTTTCGACCTTTCGAAAGTAAAGAAAAAAAAAGATTTCCTTCACGTATAATTAGAAAAAAAAATTATAGTATAAAAAATTAATTTCAATATATATTTTTGTCATTAAAAAAAAATGCTTTTTTTAAATGACAAAAGTGTAGATATTTTCTCATTTTAAAATAATTTTTAGAAACATTTTTTTAATGTTATTCATGACAGTTATGTCTTAATTTAAAGAATTAGATGTATTATTTATTCAATCTAGTACCTATGTTATGGCTATAACAATATTTTTCTCTATATAAATGTAATATATTAATTTAGAAACATATTTGAGTTATTAATTTAAAAACATATTTGAGAGCACCACCTCTTGAGTATACATAATCTGATGCATACATAAAAAAATGAATGAGCTTACTTTCTTATGATAAATAATTCGTTTATTAAATTTCATGTAATTTCTCCAAATAGATCTCGAGATGTGTGAATCTCAGTAATTATGAAAAACCAGTGCAGAATTATAAGGATATATATAAACACAAATGTCATTTCTTATAATGAGCATTTCGTATGTTATTTTTTGTGTAATTCCATGCAATGTAATTCCAAGCCTTGATTTGACTATCGCAAAAATGATAGAAAAAAGAACAGTATAGCAGCACCCCTAGTAACTTATGCGCACAAAAATTGCTGCAATGGTTTTTTTAATTGAAAGTACCTTGTATGCAAAATGTTGTGCAATTCCATACTATAGAAGCCGAGATCTGCCTATCCCAAAAATTCTGGAAAAAGGTGGAACAACAGCGCCACCTGTTCAGCGATATTCACCAAGATCTAATCAGCTACAATTTATATTAATGTGCAACTAAATGTAAAATTTCCTGAAATTCTGTCCATTAATTTTTACACTAGCGATGCTGCAAATATTTCTGTCACACACAGACACACACAAAGACCCACAGATCTACAACAGACAGACAGAAGTTTTTCCAAAAATAGTTAAATTATGTTAAGGATAACCCAAAACGTATAAATCCGTCAAAAACCGGAAGTCGAAAATTTTCGCGATTCCAATACTTTCTTCTTATGTACATAAAAAAAGGTAAAAAAAAAAAAAAAAAAAAAATTAAAATAATGAATTTAATGAATTTAATGATTAAATACTGAAATATATTTTTTTACACTTATAAATTTTCAGAATGTCCGGTGTTGATTGTGTGTATCATTACAGTAAATGTCCTCAATTGACTGTAAAATAATGAAGTAATTGATTGTGTGTATCGAGTTCACTGTGTATGTAGGTATGTATCAATGTCCCCATTTAAATTGCGAAAATACATTTTGTGAAGTTTTGAAATTTTCTCAAAAATCAAAGTTGATTCAGATTTAATGGAGTATAAATAATAGTTATTCACCGAAAATAAACACCGGAAGTCGAAAATTTTCGCGATTCCAATATTTTTTTCTTATGTACATAAAATAAGATAAAAAACATTAAAATGAATTTAAAGGTTAAATGTTGAAATATATTTTTTACACTCATAAATGAGCAACGTGTAAATTATGCAGTAGCATAAAACTTTTTCAGAATGTCCGGGGTTGATTGTGTGTATCATAACAGTAAATGTCCCCAATTGATTGTAAAATAATGAAGTCCTGAATTCATTGTGTGTATCGAGTTCACTGTGTATATAGGTGTGTATCAATGTCCCCATTTACATTGCGAAAATACATATTGGGAAATTTTGAAATTTTAACAAAAATCAAAGTTGATTCAGATATTATGGAGTATAAGTAATAGTTATTCGCCGAAAATAAACTTTTAAGTCTGTTATTTTTGAAGTCCTTAATTGGCGGTGTACACACAAAGTCCTGAGTTTGCACGTCTTGCCAACCTGTGTGTGTCTGTATGTCTGTGCACATGCAATTATGGTAGAACATTCATAATTGAGTACACAGCCAATTGGCATATATTCGCGGGTATTCGAAACGGAACACTGTTCATAATATGTTTTCATCAGATAATGAATATGGATTGGAGCAGTAGCTCTTATACGGCTGTAACCACATTGTTGCTAGCATCGTTATGATGTCAACATTACTTATGCACAATATTATGAGTAATTTTTCAGTTGTGAAGATTTTAAACACTGTAAAAATTGTAAGATCACAGTCATTTGAATTTCTTACCGACACGTCAGCATAAACTGAAGACCAAACGATTGGATGTTCACCAGAGAGTACGACAGGGCGGCTCATTACGGGAATATATTTCTGAAAAAAAAAATCAATCTTTTAAAAAACTATTCAAAAATTTTGTCTTAAAATAGAATAAATGCTTTTGATTCACGGCTCATTAGCAACACCGACAAAAAGAGTACTAAATTTCACGGTTTCAAATATCTTGTATTTTTAATTTGTTAGCAGTGCAAGACAAGTTTTATTTTTTAATTTCAGTTCAAATACATGTATTTAGGAGACTCGTTAGCAAAACAGCATTAAACCAAAAGCATTTAAAGGAAAAATCTTAACTCACAAATGGAATTTGAACTTCCAAACATTAAAATAAAAACAAGTATTTAAGAAAATAACACTTACTTGAACTTGCTCCCTAACTTCTGCAAGAGTCGTCACATGGGTGTAATAGCCTAAAAATATAAAATTATCAATTGTTTAGGGGAATCAGAAGAAATATTTAAAGGAATAGGAGGGCGCATTAAGACAAAAAAAATATTTTTTTTAGTGTCAACTTTTAAAAGCTTGTTCTTGACTTATTTTTAAAAACATGGTAAAATATATTTTTTTAATTTGAATTATTTTATCAAAATAAAATAGAAACATTTTTTACTAATTTAAAAATGCTACTCTTAATTTATTTTCATTTATAATTTTTTTCTTGAGTTTTTTGTTGTCAATTTTAACAAATTTGTGCACAGGATTTTGTTTAACAACAATTGTTTTTAATGATTTAAAATTCAGCCATATGCGAAAAAGTGTTAAAACCATGAATAATGAAAATTTTTAATACTTGTTTCGGAAATATTTCAATTCATTTCTTATATCCCATACGTGTGGGTAATGTTCAGAATAATTTTCAAACAATTTCAACTGTATTTAACAACACCTTAGAATTTTGAATGTAAAAAAAAATGCTTAAAAAGTACAAAATGACATAAGGCTAATTCCTTTATTTTCATTCCTTTATGGTGAAAAGTTCACAGTTATAGCTGTAATAAGAGTATGATTCGAAGACACTGGCGACTTATCAGTAAGAGCGGTTTCGAATTGCACCGATATGAATCGAAAAATCTGTTTATACAAATTTTCGCGAAATAGCGATATTTTTGAAGTATTGAGATACCTTACTTAACTACATACTTCTTAAAAAAAAATTCATTGTTTTACAAAATCATACAATAGTAAGGAATTGTATCAGGATAATATAATAAAAGTTATGTTGGTGTATGAAATTTTCCATAGTGAGTCTTTAGAGATAAAGATGCTTGTTAATTACTTTACTAACAACCAGGATGAAGTTCGTTTATCATTATACTCAGATTTTTCATTTTTCTCAAAAACTAAATGACCGTAGAGGTATGATTTTTTTCATCATTTTTTAGGTATTCACGATACAAGTATTTAACTACATACTATTATGGTTTTTTTTTAAATATTAATTTTCTTAAAAATAACGACTAATGAACAACGCAACTTTTATTAACTCTTAGCTAAAATCATTTTTTTAAAATACGACATTTTAGAAAAATTACTTTACTATATTGTATTTCTGAAATATCTCAATTTTCATAACTATCTATTAGTTTGCAAAACCCAACGACGAAACTTTTTAAGACAAAAGTAATATATTTTTAAAACTTATTTAAATCCAATGGTTTACATTAAAACGTTAATTAAAAGTTGATATTTTTAAAAATTGCAAAAAAAAAAATCAACTGTATGTAGCTAAACATTTGTATCAGTTTTTTAGGCGAAAGTTGTCCGAAATGGGGACGCTAACGTATTATGGCCTACCGAAAAAAAATAATATATAACTGAAAAAAATCGGGCAAGCTATTTCACTTTCAGAATAACTCCTAGACCATCAGAACTCAAGGCTGTTTGCTAGAAAAAACCATTAGGTTAGACAGGAAAAATATTTTTATGGAAAATGTTCGAAGTCCCCGTTTTGGAAGTCCCCGGTTGGGTAAAATGGGGTACTTATATGAAATAACATAAAATAAGCCTAATCCGAAATTTCATTAAACAAGTTTATTTGGAAAACAAAAAAATAAACTTATGAATACAGAAAAATAATACAAACCAAAGTATCATTGTTATTATTTGTTTAAAAAACAGTTGTTCAGAAAAGCCCCACATGAAATTATCATTCCCTTCTTCAGCACTTTAACAGGCTTAATGTGCCCAACCTCTACAGCTGCTACACTGAATTCAACCTTCTTTGTCCTTTGAATTTACGTACAGTTCATTGCAGAAGATGCAAGCATCATCGTTATCATTTTCTGCCACATTAGATGATATCACTGATGCGTCAATTTTCTTTACTTCAGTTTTTGAGTGTTAGGAGTTGTGGGATCAGGATTATTGGGTTTCTTAAATAATGCCCCTTTTTCTTATTCTGTTTTTAATTTTTCTCCTGCTCTGTAGTTTTCAGTTTTGCTTTATAAGGAGATGTTACTATAACAGTTTTACCTCTCTTCCTGTCATTTTCCTTTTTTTTCAGAATTCTTTTTTACCCTTTATAATCAGACATTATGCTGAAATAAAATTTTGTACATCATTAAAGAACTTAATAAAAATCATAATACCACCGATTTGTCCAAATATCCAAGCATACAACAACTTATTCCGTGGTGTCCAAAATGGGGACGTCCCCGTTTTGGAAGACCACTAATGTTCCCGTTTCAGCAGACAATGACGTATGGTAAAATATATGGCATCATCCTGTATAGATGTAAGCTAATATATTAAGCAATATGTAACTTAAATCTAGAAGAATCATTGCAGCGCTTATCAAGTTCGAATGTTCAAAGATGACTTGATCAGTTCCAATACAGTCCACGACGAAAATCGGAAAGGAAAATTGCCAAAATTTGAAAACTTTGTGGAAAACCACAGATCAGTGAAAATTGTCAATAGCACATCTCAAAATGGCATATTGGCAACCATGAATGATATTAAAATGTTGGATCTTAAGATGGCAATTCTTATCAGTGTGAATTCTAACGTCCCCATTTTATTAGCCGTCCCCGTTTTAGACGACTTTCCCCTACATTTAAAGTTATATTAAACGTACGTGAGTGTTCAGTACTTTTGCCTTAAGTCGTTTATCTACATTTCAGTAAGCTAAAATGAACTTTGATAAAATTATGCATGTTTCAAACTCTATTTTCCCGAAATTAATATCCTTGACTTTTATGTGCAATCCGACGATTATATATACGACATCAAAACCCATTATTACGCACCAAAAAGTGATATTACCTCTATTGTAACAGGCCATCCACTGTACTTCATCCATATCTGTGACTTCTCTGCCTATTAAATAAGTAAAAACACGAACCTGTGAATGAAAAAATACATTTATGAACAAAGCTGCCATATAAAACATTAAAATTATTTTAAAATGTAAAAAAAAAAAAAAAAAAAAAAAAAAAAAAAAAAAAAATTACCGGTATATTCGGCCAATTATATTGTTGAAAAATTTTTTCATATGTATAGGGAGCTCCATCGGTTATAAGCATAATAGCTTGATTGCACTGGCTTCCCTCATTATTTCTAGCTACCTACGAATAACAAGAGTTAATCAATTTCATTATGCATCTAAATAACTTTTCTGCATGGAGTTTGATTGTTACACATCATCTATATCCAAGATACAGCAAAAGCAAAGTTAACACATTAAAATAACAAACCATTGTAAAACGAATTAAAGTATAGATACATATTATTTTCCGTCTATTATAATGTCAAAAAATAACCACGGAAAGTTAAAAAAACCGTTAAATATCACATTAAAAAATTCGCGAAAATTTTAAACTTTGCAGAAGGCAAAATTTACTATGTTAGCCTAAATTAAAAGCTGATTCATTTTACTATTGTTGAAAAATTGCCGCAAAATGCGAAAAACTCTAAAAATCGCATAGAAAATTAAGTTAAAACTATCTAATATAATAAATCCAAAAACTGGCTTCATGGTGCATAATTTCAGATATACAAGTACCTTCCTGCGAAATCTTGTAGTTCTGCGCCCAGTGGTCGCTTTAAAAATAGCACACATACATACATACATACACACAAACATCGAAATTTATTATTACAGACAGAATTTATAAGAAATAAAAAGCATTTCATGAAAAAGAAAATTTAAGAATATCCTCAATACAGAAAAACTAAGTTAATTTTTAAGTTATATAATTTAATTTTTAAAAGTCGATGCGTTACTTATGGAAGTTTTCTGAATGTCAACATTTTCGCCCAATCTATATGCAAGATATGGATTTTTTTAATCCGATCTCACTATGACGCTTCGCACCCATGAAAATCATCGGTGGATTATGCTAACTTGTTGTATTATAATCTCTAAATATGACATTCTTTATAGTCGGCATCCCTAAAACGCGGGTATGAGCACTTCGCACCCATGAACACAACACTAAAATTATAATTCAACTAATTCGTTGTATTGGAATCTCTACAAATACGAGATTCGTTAAAACCTCATCACTATAGCCAATATTGCAAAAATCCGCAGTATATAAGTTGTTAATATTGTTTTTTAATTTTTTTATAAGTTAAGCAAATATGTTGAAAAATAAAATCTTAAATAATAACCAGTGAATTTTTATCCTGCTTTTTCCAAGCATAAACAGACAGAGTGAAAAATGTCCCAAGCAGGGAATTGAACCCGGGTCCTCAGAATAGCGCTCACTGCTGAAAATAAATTTAAAAATCTTAATTTTTCCAAACTTTCCGCTGTCTGGATCGGTACCGGTTTCTAAAGAGATTGAAACATATGACATGCAACTGATCCATACATTAATTCATTCAGAGATAGCTTAAAACAAAATTTTAAAGAAAAGCTAATGCATTCTTCCTTTCCCCACCTGCAAAATAAATGGGTATGATACAAGTAGTAGGAAAAAAAGAGTAGAATTGAAGTGTTAGTAAACGAACGACTCTGTGTAGGGCTTACAGGCGCCCCAAATCAAAGTTTTCTATTTACTAATACCATACTTAAGGGCCCTTATTCGGATCGCTACCAGGGCTCGCAAATTCTCTCTGCTGTACTGTCAGTATAACGAAATAAAACTTTCATAAAGAATTCAACACCAGGGGCAATATACCATACAAAATCGATAGTATTTTATTGTTTACATAGACGTAATATTAGATTGATTTATGTGTAAAAAAATATAATCACATAACATATAAACACAGTATAAATATAAGGTTTATGTTTACAATATTTAAAATAAAATCCAATTAAACTCAAACTATTATTTTTCAAAGAATTAAACATTTTTAAGTTCATCTTATTTTTATGTAGATATATACAACAAAATGAATACATTTCAAACCCAATTAAAAAAAATTCACTGGTTCAATGATTTTTATTTATTTATTTATTTATTTTACAAAAACTGCGGTTCAAATTACTGAAATTGTGATAATGAAACATAAATTTCTCTTTTAAACTAAGGATGAAAAATTACTTTCTTTTTATGCATGAAACTTCGAAACCCTTACTCATATTAACCGCATAAAAAATATATTCTGAAATACTACATCAGGCGCACTCAAGCTAAAATAAAAGGCAATTCTAGTTTTATAACGGAGTAACATTCTCCCACTCCTTCTGAAAAACATCTGCGGTATTCTTAAAAACAAAACATTAGCATACGTTATGTTTTAAGTTTTCTTAATTTATTTTACTACAGCTTATTCCTCTATTTCTTTTTATTGTTTCAGTTTTTTATGTTCTTCGGTTTATTTTATTTGTTTTTGCATTTTCAGAGTAAAATCTTTTGAAATCCAACATTTTTATAACAAGTTGTGAAATAAAGATGGTTTTTCCATGCAAACTAATTTTTTTTTACTATACAGGCTGTCCACTCTTATCTTTGTTCAATAGTGAATATCTAATCCGTTATAATTTGAGGTATTATTTCAATTGGGAAAATGTTTCAAACGTTGTTCTTAATGATATTAAAAGCCAGTTAAGTTAAAATAGTTCATTTTTTAAAAAGTTACAAAATTTAAATTTTAATACGATTCCTAGTTACACAAGTTATATATATATATAAACTTTTTCTATGCTCTAAAATAAATATATTAATTTTTGTGCGACCAAAACTCATCGAATTATAATAATTTAAATTTTACGAATTTTCAGCGTTTTCTGTAACTAAACGAGAACGATAAATCATGCGTTAAACATAGATTATGAAAAACTTTCCAATACAATAGGAATACTAAAATAAAACTTCATAGATTAATAAGGTGAAATATGATATCTAACTAAAATATTATGGAAAACGTATAACATATTTGAAAACCCAGTTTCAGTAATTAACATTAAATCTTTTGTGCAGCCATCTATATAATCAATAAATTTGTATATATACTACATAATATGCTAAAATTTAGTTCAGTTTTAAAACGCATAGCAAAGTTCAAAATTTTCATTTTTCAATTTCAGTCTATGAAAGATAATGTACTTAACATCTTTTGTGCAGCCTTGTATACGATCTATCGAATTTATACACACCAAGCAATATATAAAAAAATAGTGACATTTACAAACGCGTGCCACAACGGAAAATTCGCTTCCAGAAATTATGTATATCAATTATTATATTAACATCACTAAAATACACCGCAAACGATTTTTCCCCATTGACCGTAATGTAAAAGAATTCTTTTGAGTGGTTCAGTAAATGAACTGTATGTGTTACATACTTCATTTTCAATACCGGACATGCCATTGTTAACCTAAATGACATATATCAATTGCATGACAATCCCAGTATATTTACGCGAATTAGAGCACGGACAGACAGACAGACAAACCGAATTCATAAACACTTTTCAACTTTGCTGGAAAGAGTTAAAAAGTGCTTTTTCCGTTTTCAGTGCCAGAAAACAATGAAATTTAATAAAATTCAATGTATCATAATTCGGTAAGTTTTGGTCGCCAAAAAATTTAAACTTGTGTAGTTTTATTTGTTAGATCACGAAGAAAGATTTTCTAAATATAATTTTTAGATTACACTTACCGTATAAAAATTCCAATTCCATAACTTATGAAAAAGTAACGTCTTTGACTTAAAAGACTTTTATATATGACGGGCAACATGTGAAAAAAACTTTTCTAATTGGAACTATACCTCTAATAATAAGGTTTAAGCATTATCTATCGGACAACGATAGGTGTGTTTCTATTGGGCTATCGGAAAAGTCATGAAACATAGCTGCCAACTTTTACACCCTTTTATTTCCACTATTTACGAATAGTAATCTTTGACTTATCTAATCATAGAATTTCTAAAATTAAATAAGGCTAAGATTACGATTCGGAAATTGTAGTAACAAAAAAGTAAATGATAAGAGTTAAGAGATATGCGTCATAACTTTATCGACAACCCAATAATAAGTGATTTTGGGCAAAATATACAAATATTGTACTTGTTTTTTTCAAGGAATAATAAAAGTGAAATTTTTTGAATGAATGTACTTACCTTTTGAAGTAATTCAAAAGCAGTTATTAAACCTAAAGTAAAGTTTGCTATATTCACCGTGTTTAAATCTTTTAAAAGTTCACGAAATTCCTAAAAGAAAAAGTAAAACATCATTATTTTTTCTATAGAAAGAGATTATATATATATATATATATATATAAATTTATTTCAAACTGCCTAATTTTAATTTTAGCTTAAAATAACACATATAAAATAAACTATTTGCATGCGTGAAATAAAATTTTATTAAAAAATTTTATTTCAATTATATTTAGCCGCTAGCTCAAAATATTAAATATTTTATAATAGAACTTCGTTAGAAATTTTAATCCGCCAGTTGGAAAAAACATCTTTTCCAAAAGAAGCTTCCTATCAAAAAGCTCCAACGGATTATTTTAAATAGATGGAGGTTTCAGGTAATTCTTAAAATACATAGCCGGTTCTGGATATGACAGAATAAATGTTTTACCCTAAAAAAATTACTATAAAGGATTGATTCTCAACTGTTTTTTGGAGTATCAAATGTGCTAAATTAAAAAAAAAAAAAGATTAATTTTTGCCCCCGGAGAAGTCCAATTTTCAAAATGGCGTCCAAGATGGCCGTCAAATACCAAAACACTACAGTTTTTATCCGACAAAAGTACTGTTGGTGTCTATTCCTAAGTTTTTAGGTTCACAGAATACACTTAACACATCTAAATTATCAAAATAATTTCTCCTGATGGCTGTCAAATATGTATAATTACTACAATTTTCATCCTACAAATGGTAATGTTGGTGTCCTGTGTTTTTAGGGACACAGAATACATTTATCAGATCCAAAAAATACATTTAGAAGGTTAAATATATTTTTACAGCAATATATATACAGCTAATTGTGGAACTTGCACACTCATTTAGTCTCGTTCCGAAGATTAAGCAATGCTGAAATTCTAGTCTTACATCATGTAATATAGAAGTTGGCTAACGTGTCTTTTTATTTACCAGTATTGTCACCTGTTTTTTTGTGTGTTTATCTTCTATTTCACATTAGTTTACTGTTAGTTAATTGACTGCCTTAATAGAGCAGACGTAAAAGGGATCTTTAAAACGAAGTAGTGACAGATTGATCGAAAGTGGAAGTGGAATGACTGAACAATGCGTGCTTTGTAGTCCATGTCCATACCAATCCCATCTCAGTACAATGATACCATGGAGAAATTCAATTGCCTTAAAGAACTCAATCAGTCATTTGAATCCAGAAACGAAAGTGTCAAAGGTAAAACGTGACTACTGTGATTTACAGAAAATCAAGGAAAATCTTGCAACCTGTAGACCATTCTCACCACACCAATCTTTGTGAAATATTGTTACAGGTGTAATAGCCAAAATTGATGTAAACGTGCATATTTAAAGATGGTCGGGTAAAATATTCTACGAAATACGTTCGGAAAGTCGATTTTTGATGTACCATTTAAAGTTAAAGACCGAACAAGGATTATTGTCGATGAGTCCAACGTTAAAATAGACAAAGTCACTGATCATGATATCCACTAACAACAAATGTTGGTTTTGTCAAAAACTAGAGATTTTTCTCAGAGCACGAATTTAGCTCATTCCATTCCCTCTAGATTTGTTTGAATCTGAAGAAAACTTTCGCAAAAAAGTGACAAAGTCTATCAAGGAATCCAAAAAAGCAAGCATGGTTTGGTTTCAGCCCCACCAAATGGGCATTGTATGTTAAATAATGGTTCCCTTTTTTTATCGTTTGCCATGATAAAAAAAGAAGACAAAGAATCATGAGAGTTGATAAGCAGAATTTTACGAAACAATATTATAGAAAAGTGACTGTTCTGTTTTATTGTTATGAATTGGTCCTTACATCTACGATAATAGGCATGGGCTACCTGGGCAAATTAAAAAACCGAGCAAGGATTATTACCGACAATTCCAATCTTAAAATGGAGAAAGTATGAAGTACTGATCAAAATCTCCACTAACAACGAATATTGAATCCAAAAAAGCAACCATGGATTCATCCCCTACCAAATGGACTTTGTGTTAAATATTGGTTCCCTTTTTTATCGTTTGCCATGGAAAAAAGCGACAGTTATAGTAACATGCACGCTGCTACGCAGAATTTTACCAAACAGCATTATAGAAAAGCGACTGTTCTGTTTGACGATTATGAAAACGTTCATCTATGATAATACGCATTAGCTTACGTGAGCAAATCATCCACTCTACCGTCATATTCAATGCAGTAACAGGGTTTGTGGGAAGAAAGGATTATTTTCTCACTATAATCTTGCTATAAACAGGTACTTATTTATGTGGTAAGAGAAGGAGAAGGAAAAAAGGAGTCTGTAATGTTGTCTGTGTGTCAAGGGATGCACATCTGGATATCGCCAAGGTCGTTGTCAAGGTATCAGAACAACATCCAACGATGTTGATAGGGAAGGATATTCATCCTTCTCCATTAGTAAAGCTAAAAAATAGAGACCTACATTTTCTTTCGGCGAAGTCAACCCTTCATAAGATACGAGCAGGGAAGACCGAGCTATGCTCGGTCAAAATTAAATTTGAGTTCAAATATCATGACCCATGACCAAAATGACCCACTAATTGAATTTTCTCGAACATGTGACTTAGCCCAACAGTCTTCTCGTGCCCGAAAACCATAGGATGCAAAATTTAGGGTAAATTGAGCCGCTTTTTAGATCTTGACCCACAATGACCGAGAAATGACCCACTAATCGAATTTTCTCGGACATGTGACCTAGCCCAATGATTTTATCGTGTTCGAAACTCGTAGGACACAAAATTTAATCAAAATCGTTAGAGCCGTTTTTTAGATAAAATTAATTTGACCCGCGTTGACCCCAAAATGACCCACTAATCGAAAGTTCTCGAACATGTGACCCAGCCCAATAGTTTTCTCGTGTCCGAAAATGGTCGGATACAAAATTTCGTCAAAATCGTTTGAACCGTTTTTTAGATATAATTAGCTAGACCATGACCCAAAATGACCCAAAATGATCCACTAATCGAATTTTCTCGAACATGTGACCTAGCCCAATGGTTTTCTGGTGCCCCAAAATGGTAGGATACGAAATTTCGTCAAAATCGTTAGAGCCGTTTTCAAGATAAAATTTGCATATATATATATATATATATATATATATATATATATATATAACCACACACAAGATTTGCTCGTATTAGAATATATGATATAGCATCAGTGAAACGAAGCGGGTTCTTGATAGTAAATGTGTTTTCGCAATTGTTGTTCATTCATGCTTACACAGAACACGATTTAACTGCGCCCATATTTAGTATAAGGGAAACGTCAGCATTCGTAACACATTTATTACCAGTGAAAAAACGATACAAAACTGCGTAAATATGTTTCTGCACCCACAAACGTGTTGCAGAGGGGTTAGGAAGCAAGGTAATGACAGTCTTGTGTGGGGCCAATAGTACTGATTCGCTTATTTGCTACAAGCTTTTCATTAAAAAAATGTTTCTGCCACGTCATTCGTCACTTCAGAACGTTTTTCTTCTACATTCAACGGCTATAGAGTACATTAGAACACCATGGTTTGGATTTGAAGGACAGTGATATGAATGCGGTCGATTGGTGGTATAACCTATTGTACAGTATGTACCAGTTATGAGTATATACCTTTCGAACCAGAAAGCCTTCTTCATATGCTCCATTTCAATTGCACAACTACCTGCCAAACAAAATGGTGCAGTTGCATGAGATAAAGATTGCCATGCATATCAGTTTGTGGACTGTGCCAAACAGAAAATTGTGAAAATCATTTCAATGAATCTGTTTGGGAAGAAGAATGCGACAATAAATATTTGCAAATACGTTAACAATAACAATTTTTAGTAAACTAAGAATAAATAAATAATTTTTATAATTCAGATGAGATAAATGTATTCTATGACTCTAAAAACATAGCAGTAGATACAAACATTAATTTTGTAGGAAGAAAACTATGGGAGTTATGTATATGATGGCCATCTTTGACACCATCTATAATATTATCCTACTAAAGATAAATAATTTTTATAATTTAGATGTGATAACTATATTCTGCGATTTTAAAAACATAGGAGTAGACACCAACTTTAAGTTTGTAGGATGAAAACCATAGAAGTGGAGTATTTGATAGCCACTTTGGATGCAATTTTGAAAATAGGACTTTTCTATTGGTCAAAACTTAGTAATGATTAAGCATGTTTTTCAGTACAGCTGATACTACGAAAGACCGTTGATAATTTTTTGTAGCAATATTTTGAAGGTCAAACTGTATTTTCAATCGCCTAATAAAGGCCCACAAATAAATTTGTCCAATTTCTTTATATTATGCTACGTTTTTATACAATTTGATGAGCTAGTTCTAAAATATTACTTTAGATAACTTCCATATAATAATTTTTTACACTCCTTATCATAATGCATTCCTACTATCAATCTATTCAGTTTACCGAATTTTACATTTTGAATTCCGTCAGTCGGGACCAATATCATGCGTATTATAGAGAACTTCTGAAACAAGATTAGCTTTAACAAATGATATTCATATTATATCCAGAAAGTCAAGACACTTTTTTATTGACTTATTAAAATATGGATAATATGCTTACTCTGAGGTTCCCTTCTGTTGCCTGTACAAGTGTATTATCAAAGCAAGGGACCACGGCTTCTACGAAATCAGAAAACTGAAAAAAAGGTTTAATCCAAATAAGGCAATAATAGAACAAACAAAAGATGAATAAGATATATAGAGGGTGAGATTTTACATTTATTATGTTTAGATACTTTTTTTAAAAATAACTTTCATTAAAATATCTTCTTTTAAAGATTACGATTTTGTAAATTACTGTTTTTAATTTTAAAATTAGTATCAACATTTTTTTGCCAGATATTTTAACTTTACTTCTTCATATTAATAAAACTACACAAAGGCCATATATTTAGGAGAGGTCATTTCGGAACACTTGAATTCTTTTTGTACATTTTCTTTTATGCTCAATTTCTAAACAATGAATGTTACGCATTTCTAAATACCTTGGATTAATAATAATAGAAAAAGGTGACTGGAAGAGGTAACTTAGAATTATTTTATTTAAAAAAATGTACAGGCCTTCAAATTAATTAAAACGGAATCCTCCAACTATTTTATTTCCAATTAGACTCGGAGAACAACGAAGATAGCCCTTCCACTGGGTATCGCACGTTCTTTAAATGCACGTTAAAAAATAAGTTTAGGGGGCTCTCTTCCCATTGAAATTATAACTTACTTTAAAATTTTCAATACGTACACTCCATTTTGTACACTCCATTTTGATTTGGATTCTTTGTTAAACTTTACTTTGGGATACCAATCGGGAAGTAATCCGATTAAGTACACTGTAAAAAATGACCAATGTTTCTTATTTTATGAAAATATGCTATAACCACGAAAGAAAATATAATATAATCTTCTGAGTTATCCGAAATTCCGAATAGCATGTTACATTGTCTTTTGAATCCCCAGTAACGAATACATTTTCAAAATTTAAAGAATAATTTATAAAAACAAATTATTTTTAGCTGCCCGCATTTTTCAGAAACGTTTCCGAAGGGTTTTTATAGTGTATTAATTAGTGTGCTCAGCCTGGAATACCTGTTTTTCGAATGTTATGCATTCTCAAGTACACGTTTTCAGCCGCATAAGTTAATTTATACATGAAAGAGTAAAGAAATAATCTTAATTTGAATGTTATTGTTAACGCTGTTAATTTTGCATGTTTGTCTGTTAAAAATTTTTTTTGAGCATGAAAATGTTTACTTCAGAATTGATAGCATTCGAAAAACAGGTATTCCAGGCTGAGGACACTAATTAATACACTATAAAAACCCTTCGGAAACGTTTCTGAAAAATTCGGGCAGCTAAAAATAATTTGTTTTTATAAATTATTCTTTAAATTTTGAAAATGTATTCGTTTCTGGGGTATCAAAAGACAATGTAACATGCTATTTGAAATTTCGGATAACTCAGAAGATAATATTATATTTTCGTTTGTGGTTATAGCATATTTTCATAAAATAAGAAACATTGGTCATTTTTTACAGTGTAGTCTGGGAATCATGCAGGTGTAAAGTTTGGAACTCCGTAAGTTAAATCCTTTTTTAAAATTTTCAAAACAAACTTCAATGCGAGCAGTTTTTAAACAACTTTTAAAAACTACTAGACAGAATGAGCTGCAATATTCGATTCGCATATTTAACCCTCTCGGCACCGATTTTTTTTCCAATTTTGCGAAAAATTACTTTTACGCTAACAAAATTAAAAGTATCTATCGAAATCACAGAAGTTACAGTTTACTGAAATTTAACGAATGTGTTCTTTACTGAAATCTAACGAATGTAGTTATGCTGCGTGTTTTTCCTATGAAAATAGTCTAAGGAAGAATTTTTTAAGACGGTTGGAAAATGTCGTATTACAACCAGATTAAACAAACATAAAAAAATTAGTAGTATTTTTTATCTTTTATCACAAATTACTAATTCGGAAAAGGAGTCCCTAATTTAAATTTAAAAAGTGAAACATATGTTTAAATTAAAAGAAACGCCAACGGTTTACTAATAATTAATAAAACTTTTATTAATATTATTATTATTAAATGCTGAAACATAAGTAACGTCATAATAGTAAATGTATCGACATATGCTATCACTATTAGGTGCTGGAATTAACAAAAATAATTTTTTTCTTTCAAATATTGCAATTCGAAGTAGGAGCCTCATATGAGGCCCAGGGTGACGAGAGGGTTAAAGCTTCTAGAAATTATTTCCGTTAACATTTTTATAGGTTATAAAACATATATTTTTTTTAATACTAATTTCTAAATATATAAATTATTAAAATTATGTGTTCGTATTGAAAATATCAGTTTGTTACAATTTTAATTTAAAGACTGTCCCCTAACCGTATTCTTTTAACAAGCATTTAAAGAAGATATAATTCCAATTCGGGTGGCTATTTTAATTTTTCTCTGCGTCTATTTTGGCAATATAAAGATGGAATGTTTCTTCTTTTAATCGATCGTATATCCTTTCAACTGTCGCAACTGCCCCACCAGGTGTGGCAAGTTGATGAAGGTATTTAGACGATCGTAGGCGGGCATTCCTTCTACGACGATATACGATAGAGATGCTATGGAGAAGAATTCCATCATCGACTTTGTGTGTGCCTTGTGGGCAGAGGAGACCATATGGACATTTTTTAACCTTTCGTCGAAATTTTTGTATAACTTTGTAAAATTTTTTACAAATATTTTGCAGTTTTGTAATAAATTTGTACATTTTATGTTAAAATCAACAATGAACTTTGAAATCGCATGAAGACTTTCGAGTGAAGATTACCGAGAATACCAAATGTCATTGGATGAAAACACCCGGTAGTTTCCAGAACGTCAATTGAAATGAAAAAAACCTAAATTTGATATAGGCGCAACATTTCATACAGAAAGGAATTTTTGGTAATTTTTTAAAAACTTTATTACATATAAAACATTGTGTTCCAAATACGTGCCTGATGTTTGGAACATTTTACTTTCTTTCTACATTTTTTTAACAAACTGAAGAAGTTTTTACGTGCAAAGCTATATTTTTGAAAATGGTCTATTTGCTTTAGGATTTGCATTAACATGTTGGATCCTGTCAGATCATGACGGTTTTATAAATAAATGTACAACTTACGATTGAGAACCATTGTCTTTTTTTAATAAATACTTTTTCAGGAGAGTTGTAAGCGATATAAATGCATGCAATTTGAAAAAAAAAATAGTCGACAGATTATTACTAAATATGAAAATTATAATATAAATATTGAGAGAGTGACATTGAAAAGCTACTATCGGACCGATAAAAAAAATATGACAGAAAAAATTAGTCGATAGAATATTGCTAAATGTGAAAATCGTAATACTGATAACAGCGAGAGATAAAAGTGACTATCGGACCAATAAAAAACAATTATAACAGTTTATCGTATTTAAAAACGAATGAAATAATATAACTTCACACCATATAGATAAACTAATCACTTGACTGAGCAAGCTAGGTCACGCAACACTAACACGAAAAGATATAGTTAACGTTATACAAATACATCTTTCTCATCGAAGTTACATTGTACAAACCATGCGACTAATAAAGGTAGTTTTAAAGGGATAATCAAGTTACAGTGTAATAATTTCATGACCTTTTTTTTAGCAATAAAAATGATCCCAAAGAGAATTTTATTTTTATAAACATTTTATTAAAATTCAAAAATTATAAGTAATAAATAATAAATTATTTGTTTTTAATTTATAAATTCATTATAAATTAATTTTTACGAATTATTTTTATAAAAATAGTATATGATAATTAAAACAACCTCGTAAGTAATCAATTGATTCAATTAGTAAATTACATTGAAGAAATATGAATTAAATACTTGCGTTTGGATTCTTAAAAAAGAAAAATAATAAATATAAAAAGTGACAAAAAACACCATCAAATGATCACTGCTTATACGTTCGCCGAACTGAAATTTTACGCATTGTTGGTTATGAAAACGTCACAGATTTATATACACTTTTCTTTTTTAACATATTCTCATATAAATATCTTATTATAAATCTTATTTCTTATATAAATATTGAATCAATAATTACATGCAAAAGCTCTTAATTTAAATACAGAATCAGTAATTTTTATACATGATGTTTTAAAGGAGATTCTTCTTGAAATAAAATATTCAATTTATATTATTGATATGAATTGTCTGATCACCAATAGTATTCAGAAGCATCTTGATGTCAGAAGTGGATTTTGAACTTATGTTCTCTTTCGAGAACCAGATCTTAAACCCGGCCCCTTAGACTACCCGGCCATCAAGGCTGCGTGCGTCCAACTTTACCCTAAAAGGAAAGAAGTTCAAAACTTATTTTGCGCATGCGTAGAACTACTGATTTTGGTCTCAAACTTCGGCTTTGCGTAATAATAATATAGATCGGTTATAATATATTGCGTTTTAAGAACATAAGTGTTTTACTTTTAATAGCAGTCACTTGATATCGGTAACCAATATTTACATTTAAAAATCATAGTTTAAAAAAATATTTTTTAATATTTTTAAATTATTCCGCTGATATTCCGCTTATATTCCGCTGTACAATTGGAAATTTTAAATAGATAAATTTCAACTGACGTCATACCTTAGCAACTAACGTAGCAACGTGGTGTGCATTTTGTTTGCTCACTAATTTTTGTCTATTTTGATTAGCTGGGCGATCATAATGGCTGAAAAATTGACGATTTTGTTTGGCTGAATTGAAATTGGAGGATTGTGTTCATAGGGTTGTGAAACTGTTCGATTAGGTTCTGCTCAAAAATGAACTTTCTATATGTAGATAGCAAAAGTTAGATAAAGAATAGAATGTATAAACACACAGTCATTCCTTACATGCAAACATTTTAAAAGACTCAGTTATCGCTTACCCTAAGAATGGTAACAAAATCATTGTCGCTGAGTGTATCTAAAATATTGAGGACTACATTTCTGGCGATCTCTTTTCTAAGTCCTGTCATAGAACCACTACCATCCAATAATATCACAATGTCTTTGGCTGACGCAGCGCCCTGGATGTACCTAGAAAAGAAAGAAAAATATTTTCGTTTTAAAATAAAATTTAATATCAAACAAAACTTCAATATTATTAAATCACTGGAATTTTTATTATTTATTTGCAAGTGAGGATCTTTAATAATAGCTGGTAGATATCTAATATTAATTGACAGATAAAGCACAAATTAATAAAGCACCGATTTCTTCTCTTTAACACCATTATTTCAGAAATTCTCAATGACGCACATACAATACAAAAGAAAACAATCTTATTTCAGATCATTGTTGGTAGTTCATTTGTGTAATTTTAACCATGTGGCTCCCAGTGTTGCCTATGTGCAACGCTTGAAATGTCTCTTCTGTGCTCAGCGATGCTTGCTTGCAACGACCTGAGCAAGCAAGGCTCACCTTCATAGGTTTTACGTTTAGCTTTTTGGTACTTATGAAGAGTATGCTGTAACTTGCGGTTACTTGGACCCAAAATACGGTTATTGGACACAAAACAGGTTTTTACCAAGTCTTGGGTGTACTGTGTTACTTGTTTGTGCTATTATTTGTAGGTGTAGAATATTGGATATTACTCCCACCCCAGTAGATACAGGATTGATTGAAAGCACATTTTTGATTTAGGTATAAATAGTAACACAGTGTCAGTATGACAAAATAAAAGTATTTCTGTAAAAATCCGATTTTATATGAAATTTTTTATGCATTAGGTGTAATATTAATATAATAAATGGGAATACAACGTTTCACTGTACTCAACAGCACTGGGCTCATCATAACATTTTATTTTCGACAAGCTGGTAGCGAAAGGGCAAGAGCGGCAAAAAAGAAATTTCTGTTTTGTATAAAAAACAAAAAATATATTCATCTTTATTGAAAAAAATATATGAAATTGTGAAAATTAAAGAGAATTTCCAAGAAACATTACATAAATATACATATTTCGACAATATAGTGCAAATAAACATGAATCGAAATTCCGAGAAAGTGACTAACTTTTGATAGCATCCTAAATTACTTCTCGTTTCACATTTTTATTTCTTAATACGCAGAAAATCCTTGAATTTAATTAAATTGATTATATAACAAGGCCTTTTGCGATATGGTGGAGTGGCAACACAGAAAAAAATGCGATTCAGTGTAAAGAACGTTGCTACATTCAAAATAATATTAACGCTAGAGCATTAATAGCTCTAACTACCTAGAGATCACGGTTAAAAATTTGTCACTATGTTGTTACGCAGAGAGCGCATGCTCAGAATGAGGTTTTTGTCCAAACTATGGCAAACCTACATTTCAGAACTTGACGATACTCGCCTGTAAGAGTTTGTTTATTCGAGTGAGACAAATCGATTAACATAAACTTCGCCACGATGCTTGGAGATTTGTTTTTGTCCAAAATCGTTTTGACCAAACAAAATTTATCCGAGTCCGCCGTTGCCGGGAGCCTTATTAGGCGGCAGTGATTCTACTGCAAATTCCAGCTTATGAACGAAATACAGGTCTGGTTCGCCGGTCCTAATGTTTGCGACCTGGGAAACATCACCGGACTGAAGGAATTTGTGTCTGGCAAGTTCGTACTGAGATTCCTCACAGGTGCAACGTAGCGATCTCGCCTCCTACCGCTCGATCTGTCTCGTCCTACCGACATTAGGGAAGGTTCTAGACAAGATGTGAGCAACTCGACTGGTGTTCTTTCTAGAAGCCAATGGTTTGCTTGACGCTCGGCAGTACGGCTTTCGCAAGAATGTCAGTACGGTGAAAGCGCTCCGTCGCGTGCTGTAGTTCATAGCCGAATCAAAGAAGCGTGGAGAATTCACACGTCTTCTCCCGCTGGATATCAAATCAGCGTTCAATAGTGTTACTAGAACTGATATTTTTAGTTTCCTCGAAGAACTCTGTGCTCGATCCCTATCTCCTTGGATTGATAGACGCCTACCTTTGGTACCGTTCTGTCAGCCTATCAAATGGGAAACACTACTTTAACCAGGGCTACACTAGGTTACTACTACTTTAACCGGGCTTGATCATTCATTATCATGACGTCACAAATGGTGGTTGGCTGCGACCAAAGACATACAGCGATTGGAGCAAAACGATGGGCGCGCCGCTTTGTACCAATCGCTGGACACGGTCAGACACTATATGTGCCGTCATGAGAATGAATGAGCAAGCCCGGTATCTGGTGTTGCCATGCTTTAACGTAGGTGTGGAATAGAATTCGGTGCGTCGGCAAGTACCTCGGTTGGTTGTAATTGAATTCTTGCTGAGACGATTAACCGAAAACAATGACGTGGACTGTCCAGGTCATCGCTGATAACGTCTTCGTGGCTGCGCGAAGTCCGGCTGTGATGAGGTTTGCCGCTATCCTCGTCCAGGTTCTTTCTGAGATCCACGGCTGGACGATGAAGTGCAGCCTTGATTTCTGATACGGTAAGTGCCACAACACGGTTGTCAAGCCCAAGGATACACTCAGGTACGCACCACCCGTCCCTATCTGCATGGAAGGGAATTGGATAGCATTAAAATGGAACATCTTTAACTTGAGCGTTACGATCGATGCGCACCTAAGCAGGATGCCCACCTAAAATCGTTTCAGGAGAAGGTATTCAAGGTCCTGCACAAAATGAATAGTCTCACCGCAGCCAACTGGTGTCTGAAGCCGAAACTCCGTAAGATGCTTTATGCAATCATTTCGGAACGTATCATAGTTTACGCGGTCCCTATTTGGTAAAATAGTAAAGTAGTGGAAGCGAACAGGTTGCTCAGCCTCAGGAAACTATGTTTTAGTGTTTATGTGTGTTAAATCCTGTGTTCTGAAAGAACGGCGTCTTTCTTTCTTGAGAATTCTCAATATTCTTGCTATGGCTTCGGCAAGTTTTGAAATGAGAGAATATGTGGTCCCATCGGTCAGTGGGGGGATTTTTATCTTACGTCAAGTAGCCCAGGAAATGCCCAAGGCCTGGACTCATCCAGGTGGCCGGCCAACGACACTCAGTCGTTGGTCGAGATTGGGTCGCAAACAGAGAATCAGCTAGGTTCCATCGAAATCCCCGTTTCGGAGATAATGGACCTGTCAGCTGCATTCTTCGAGGATACGCACTCTTTAGGTGCTAAAATCCTCACCGAGTTAAACAAGACTAATCAATTGACGGCTTCGAAGAAATCCTTCTTTGGGCACTCCATTGCTCGTTTGAAAGACTTTGTTGTCCGTCAAAATGCTTGGTTGGTTTATCTCAGCGGGAAAGCGTCACATAAGGGTAGTTCTTTCACTGGAAAGAGGTCAACCAACGCTGAAAGGCAGAAGGATAATCCAAGAACAGAGGACTCCCGGAAGGAGGGGGAACCACCTGGCGGTCGTTTCTCCGACGTCGTCCGCAAGGACGGCGATTGGAAGACCGTGATCTCTGAGAGTATAAGGAAGATACTGTTGAGGAGGAAACGTGAGGGGAATAGGAGAACCCCTCCCATGATCCCGAACAACCCTGGTGAAGGCGTGGCTGTTGGTGCTAAGAGAGCTAAGCCGACAGAACTGCGTCCTCCTGCATGTCGACATGTGCTCATGATTCAACCGAATGATGAGACGACCTCTTCCGATGTTACTCAAAAGATAGCAGCCAGTCAGATCGATCCTAGGAAAGTCAAACAGAGTTGAGAAGCATGCGTAAAATCTTTTGTGGAGGTATGCTAATAATTTCAGATAGCGCCGTAGATCTCGAAAGGCTGGAGAGTGAGGCTAATCGATCTGAATTCGCGAAGGATCATACGATCTCTAAACCAGGAGAGCGCAAACCAGAGATTACAATTTTTGGCGTTGACCCAGATATCGGAGGGGACGCATTAATCGATGCTCGCAAAAATAAAAACTCGGCTCTGGTCGGAGATGATATTGTACTGAAAAAGGTGTTTCAGTTTGGGGGAAATCGCAATTCGCCTCCTTTGATCTGGAGTCGTAGAGGAGACTTACCGGTAAGAAGAAATTGCACGTCGATTGAAAGGCAGCAAGATTCGCGAGCAGTCGACAACCTCCCCTTCAGTGTTATAGCTGATGGAAGTACGGTCATATGCCAACGTAGTGCCGCGGTATTTCCTGTTGCAAAAACTGTGGTAGTCTGGACCATGTTCAGAAAGATCGCACCAACGATTCTGTGTGCCCGAACTGTACCAAAGTCAGATGGCCCGAGATAGCACCCCTCCCCCCCCTAAGGCTTTGCCTACATTTCATGCTGCGGGTTCTACTATGTTTCACATCCAAAACGAACAGGCATTATTGAGTAGAAGAAATCATGGGGAGGAATCCTAAATATCTTCACCTTAATGTCAAGCGCAACTTTGCGGTTGCGTGCCAACTCGGCAAAACGAGGCTATCATATAGCATCGACGTGATGTTACTGAATGAACCGCATGTGCGTGATGGGACTATCATCAGTAGGTTTGAGGGTTATTCCGAAGTCATTTCTTCGGATAGACACAGCAGATCAGCTTTCTGGGTTAGTCCTAGTATGAAGTACTGTGCACCCTTGATGTAGTGGCCATTCCCTGTACTATTTCTGATAAGAGAGTGTTAATGGTGTTATGAAAATTGCTGTCTGTCAGAAGTTATACTTCCTGTCTTGAACCAGTAGGACGGGGTGAAGAGATTACATCTTTCACCCTTCATGATTTCGAGATCTAGTTCATATCCCTCATATCTTGCCGAACGATCCATTTATAGCTTAGCTATGGCCAAAACTATTAAAATAATTATTGGAATTGTTTTAATAGTTCATAGAAAAAATATTGAAATATCAGCTGTTTTCCATAGGATTTCGCAACTGACATATAACCACGGGTTCTTTAAATCCTTCGCGACGAGCGTTTTTTACAGAATTTATAATCTTTTGTCACTGGTATTTCGAACTAGAAATTTTGAGTAATTGAATCCCAGATAATCTGCAATTAAGTGAGGCAAAATTTTCTATTCAAAATTACTGGTAGGCATAATCAATGATTGCGAGCTCTATGTACGTCACGTATACAGGATGCTCGTAAATTGGAAATAATTAAAAAATTGTCTGTTTCTGCAAGCTCTGCCATGATTTAAAGTTTGTAAAAATTTCTTTCATTTTCTCAAGTCAGTTAAAGAAATCTCTTAAAGTTTAAGCTCTTAACAATTTATGTGAATTCTAATCGTATGCAAGATAAGAGCTTTGTTGCGCCACATTTCATTGTCGATTTTTGCTATCGACAATTCTGCTTTAACAATACTAAACAAAAGTAGAGCATTTTGATAAATAGCTATTTTACATCTGACTTTATAAAAGCAAAATTGATACCATGTGCATTTACAAACATTGCGTCTCCAAAGCTAAATTTTAAGAAGTTAATATCTTTGTTTTTAAATTAGAACACGTGCGTTATCGGTTTAAAAAAGTTCTACCCGCTTTCATTGGAAGACGTTAGCTGAGAAACAGTAACGTTTGTAGAAGTAAAAACAGCTGATAGTACTTTAGAAATAGATTACGTGCACAATATATTAAGTTTGGATTTAATTAAAAACCAGTGCTCTGTATTTGGCGGATTAAAGGGGTGGTGGTACATTTACAAGCTACTGAAACCTGGTGAAACAGTTTCTGGCGAACGATCCATCCTTCAGTAAAATTGTTTGTCAGAAAAAATCCAAAATACATCTTATACTGGTCATGGGCGATTATATTACCAATGTCAGTAATATCTCAGCAAGACAATGCCAGAGTCTCTAGAAAGTCGAATCTGCGAACAAATATCGATCTGCAAAGGGAAATTTCAGCAAATCAGACGCGTTCACCAGAAATTCCACCATGCGATTACCATCTTTTAGCATCATTACAAAACATCTTAAAAAAGCAGCAATTTTAGACTAAAGATGAGTTGCGATAAACAATGCAAGAATTCATAGCGTCGAAGTAATAAGCCTTTTTTCACCACGGTATCTATCAGCTACCTCAGCATTGCCAAAAGGTAGTAGAAACTAATGGTGACCATATTGATTGAGGTTTTATGTTATTTTATATTTATTAATAAAATTAATTTTCTAAAAACGGGTAGAACACTTTTGTATACCTAATCCAATGAAGGTATTTTGCTAAGGAATAATATTGAATTTTTTAAAATATCTCAAAGTGTAATTATTATGTACTTGAAACTATAAGTCTTAAACGCCTTGTTAATGACCATAGTAATAACATTTTTAAAGTTATGCCTATTTTAGATCTAAATGATAATAATTAAAAGCTTATGGGGTACGTATTGTTAAAACAGTTCCAAAGCTTATTTTATAATACATTCAGTAAATTTAATTATTAAATATGTACCTAAAAAAAAAAAACTTGGTGATGACATATTGGGCAACCCTTGATACATATACTATATATATTTACAGCTTTTCAATTTTTTAAAATATTGACTTTTCTTCATATTTAAACAAGCGCACAATGTACTGCTTTAAAAGAAATGTTGGCAAAATATTTAAACATTCATGATTGACTTTCTTAATTCGCATTTATTTGCCAAGGACATAAAATGTACCATTACCTGAGAATGAATTAGTCCTGTACAAACCCGAAATTTCTGCTTAAAGTCAACCCGAATCCCGACCCGAAGCAGACCAAAACATGTCTGTTATCCTAAAACCAGACCCCGAATCCGAATGAAAAAAAAAATTCATATTTTAATACAATTACGGAAAAATAGTCTAGAATTATATCTCAAATATAAATTTTATCTTTTTTGTATTAAAATGAACACATGTATACTCATTAATATTCAAATATATAGTTTTTTTGCATTAAAAAATATTCAGAACTTTCTTTTGAAAAACTGCTTCAAAATCTAACCTGGACTTGAAACATTTAAAGTCAACCCGACCCGCAACGAGACTAGCTGCGGTTGGGTCCGTCTAAAATGGGTTTACCTGACCCGATTCATGACTCTAGACTGAATCTAAAAGATAGAATAAATTCCAGGATCAATTGAATTCATACAAAAGTATTCGGCTTTTATGCAAGCCAAGTTTAATACTATACAACTATAATCCCAAAACAGCTTACTGGAATTACTTCACTCCAACCCCTTCTCACTTCCTTATTCATGTTATGTTAGAATTTATTCTGAAATTAATCTGTAGGTGACATCCTTATGTATATGTACCGGTTTGGACAATTTCTAAATAAGTAGTCATTACATATGAAATCTAATTTCCTCTGAAACGGATATATTATATATTTATTATAATAGTGTAACAGCAATACAAATGTCTTAAATGAATAACATAATTACAATATTTTATTTAATTTTACATAAGTATTTATTTATTTGGAAAATAATTAAATTCAATTGAATCCAGTGATGGCACTAATTATACTACTCCATTTTTTCGAAATGATTTTTGTTGATGCAAATCTATCCTTGAAGGTAGGTTAACACGCGCAGGAAAAAAAATAGACAGGTCTACTAATCAGTTGCCGCCCAAACATGTCACTTATTTCAAAAATAATATTAGTCAATATTATTAGTCAATATTGTTAATATTATAGACAATATCAAGAATAACAGAATAAGAAGAAATTCTGATAGAACACGATAATGAATATGACTATGATAATGAATATGAATGGGCCTAAAAAGCTTCGTTCCCAGATGTAAGTAACTATGTAACATGTATCCACTAGTGGATAGAATGGGAGCGAAGAGTTTAATGAATAGTTGCCAAGTTTTACGGATTTTGTATACGATTACTTCCGAATTGTAATATTCGCCTTATTTAAACACAGAATTCTGTGATTTATTAAGGCGAATATAACTATTAGAAAATAGCGAGATTGAAAATCCGTAATATCAGGCACCTATGTACTTTGTGTTTCTGTCATACAGACAGAAATTATTTATCTTTATTTTGTCAAATATCAAATACAAATATTATTAACATCTTTTTGTGTAATTTGTGGGTCACTAACTCTCATTAACTGCAAAAATAACATCACAAGTAGAACAGATTGTTGGGTCATCAATGATAGTTTGTGGAAACTGTTGGGAAATTGTAGGGTTGGAGAATGGCTGGGAAATTGTTGGATACAGGCTCTTCTAATTTGAATTGTATTTGAGCATATAATGTTCGAACAACTGTAGGGCCTTTTGTTGGCAAATGGTTCGGCAAAGCTGCCATTTCTTACTGTGGTCCAACGTTAGATAAAAATTAGGCAACAATTATCCAACGTTTGGCTCAACCACTTTGTGCTACTTATGATAAGTCCAAAAAGTTATTTATTTTACAAGAATGGAGATTAAAAAAACAACAACTGATAATGGATATACATATTTAAATATTTAAGAAATACAGTGAGAACAGAAATGTTATATAAATATCTAGTATTTATGTACAGCACAGTTTTTATTTATTCCTAAAAGGGTTTAAATCTTGGACTGCATATGGAGTTGGTAGTGGACTTGGTAATGTTCTTTTTTCAATCAAAGATTCAATTATATTATAACAAAAACTTAACACCTTGTTACTGCTATAGGTGGAGCAGGCCATACTTAGGTTACATACGGTGGAATGCATGTTGGTCCGGTTTCTATGACGACCTCCCCCAAAATAAAAGTGATTTATTTATATTCCCTTTTGAACAACAACAACAACAAAAATATATGGAAGCAAAACGATCGGCACCTAGGTTAGCACCCGGCTTCCTCACTTGTAAAAAGGTTATTAATAAAATTAAAATGCCACTATTTTAATTCGAAAAAAATTACCGCCTTCATAAGTTTCTTGCATTCGAGTCACTCCAATCCTTTATGTCCCAAATTAAGAATTAATTAAAATTTCACATACCAAAGAATTTTCCCTGAATGTTTGAAATAATGCTAGATGATCTGTACAATCATAAATCAAGAAAGAAAAATAATGCTTCATGCATAGATTTTTAAACACATTCCAACACATTCAGAAAATTGTAACCCAATTTCAGTAACTACCATCTATAGTCTGAAAAGTATTCGAATTATTTTTTGAAGTTCTATATATGTTCTATAATTTTGTATATATACTACATAGTATGTTAAAATTTAGTACAACACAGTTGAAAATTCCCTTTTAGCAATTTCTGTCGACAAACGGAAATGTACTCTAATTCTTTTGTACAGCCTTTTATATGATCGATAGAATTCACACAAGTAATATACACACGACGTAATATGCAAAAAATTAGTTAAACTTAAAACCGTATGCCACAACTGAAAACACAATTCCAGCAAATTTCACTCATAGACAGTACTGTAACAGTGTTATTTTGTGTGTCCCTGTAAAATGAGCAATAAATGCTCATTAACATGCCATCTTCTGCAGTATGCATAATGTAGTGCACCTCAGTGACGTATATCAATATCAATATTTTTGAAATCGTGTAATATCATTAAAATACATTGTAAACAATTTTAGATTTGTGTTAATAAAATAATCTTTATGCTGAAATTGTACAAAATTCTGAAATTTTCAATACGAGCACCTAATTATTATACCCTATTTGGCCTTTTTGGTACATTTTACCATAGGATACCGAACGAGAAGTCATTAGATCAAATAGTTTGGAATTGTGAATGTTTAAAAATTGGAGGTACTAATGTTAAATACATTTGTAATTGTTGTAAAACAGATTGCAATGCGAGTAGTTTTTTTTTAAAGGATATTTCACTTCTAATCAATTTCGGTTTATCAACTTCGTCATATTGTTTTCGAAAGTTAATTTAAAAATATATATCTTTGAAGTAAATTTTCGAAAAAATTGTGACAAATGAATTTTTTTTTAGAGAAAACTATTTCCAGCTTCTTCAAATATGCAAATCCAAAAGTACAGTTCATTCCACCTAGTAGTTCCCGATTTATGCTTAAAAAAAGTTTGAAACTATTGCAAATGAATTTAACATTAGGCGTTCCAAACTTTAAACGTTCATTACAAAATTACTTGATCGAATGACTTCTATTTGGTATCCTAAAGTAAAATTTACCGAAAAAGCTAAATAAAACGTCAAAATTAGGCGCTCGTATTAAAAATGTCACAGTTTGGTACAATTTCCTTATGAAGACGACCCCTAGGTTTTTTAAAAAATAAAATGAAAAACACAATTTCCAATCGAAGGGCTATTTCCGGTTTTTTCCAGGAACAACTCGGTGATTTAAATGTATGCGGTGTTTTGTTTTTTTAGTCTGTATCTACATATAGGCCTTGCGAAACCTGTTTTAGAACAAATTTTTCATCCTGTCTTTCAACGTAAAGGGAGCTGCACAATAACGCTTTAGAAACATGATAAACTAAAAATATCTACAAATCATCATGAATTGTTTTACTGCTAACTGATATGTTAAATGGATTTTTTAACAAGTTTTATCTAATGTAACTTTAAAGTACCAACGGGGAAAATGAAACATGGGCATCATCAGTAATCAGGTTCCCATTCATTTAACATTGTAGAGGTGACGCGCGATGTTGCTATAGCAACCACCCCCCGCTGGTGCTCCAGCTGAATGGCAGTTTCGTTATCTATACCATTTAATCTATCATACATATTAAAGTCATCGACGCTAAAATTGGTTGCAAAAATGTGACGCTCCATCCGGGCTATAAAGGACATTAATTTTCTAAAAACCTCTTTTTTTGCAAGATTTATATGTACTGCAAGATCATTTAGTGCTGCGGTGCAAACCATGATGTAAAATTTATTGAAAACAGCCTAGACGTGTGCAGAATAACAAAGGTTGATAAAATTGAGTATGAATTATGATAACCATTTTGTAATTTTGTTTCGCATTTGTGCAATATTATCTTGGGATCACTTTCAGCCTCAGATATCTAAAATATATATCATTTCCTCAGCCGAACGAAAGAAATGGCGAAATAAACTTCTTTTTCAGCTTCCAGTACATACAGTTATACACTGTTTCTTTATTCTCCAAAAAGCAAAATTATGAACTAGTGAGGGAGTAAATTTTGGAGAGGTACCAAAACAACATTAATTATTATCGCAATATTTTCGCTAAAGTGTATCTCATTTTTTTAAAACAAGCCCCAGTCTTGTAAATGGAATTAAAATAGACGAACACATTTCTTTTTACTAATATGTTTACAAACATTTTGTTGAGTATTTTATCAGTATTATATCCTAATGGTTTTGAAAATTATATTAATGTTGTGCCCTGTGATAAGTCAAAGATTAAGAACGAATATAAGTTTTTTTTTGCTCAGGATTTACCATATATATTAAAAACCTCTGAGCGGCTGAGGGATTTCCTGCATTTTCATAAAAATATTTGTAAAACTTAAAATAATTTAAATTTTCTTTCCCCGTTTGTTTCTAAAATACATTTCATATCTCCTCATTTTACATACATTTTAAAATATAATTTTGTTAAAAATATTTTTGTCTAGAGCCGATTTAAGTTGTTTTTGGGAAACGGAAAAATACGGGCAAAGCGCTTAGATGGTTAAAAGCTCGATAAGATGAGAATCCTGCTATTACGAGTCATTTAAAATAATGCAATGATAATGCATTTTCAGTCGCTTATAATGAATATTCCGTTATAACAACAGGGCCATAAAATGTCGTTACAACGGCTGTTTACTGTATAGAATATTATGGGACCCTTAAAGTATTTTTACGAGGGAAAGTCATTAAATAAGTCACAAAAGATAATTAAGTAATTACTTACAATGATATTCACTTCAAAACTATTTTTATTTCTCAACATATTCTCCACCAATATTTATGCACTTATATCACCTTTTTATCAGTGTCCCAACACCAGCTGCATAACATTCTTTGGGTTGCAGCCCCAGCCACATTAGGACTTCAAGTAGAACACAGGAGACAGTTCAAAAGTTTGGTTGGCAATTTCAACATCCACCATGCAACTTCGACTTAGCCCCAAGCGATTTTCATCTGTTTAGTCCACTAAAAAACCATCTTGGAAGAAAGATGATGTTCACAGACGATGAAAAGGTTCAACTTGAAGTCCTAATTTGGCTGAGATAGCAACCCAAAGAATGTTGGGGCACTGATAAAACGGTGATATAAGTGCATAAATATTGGTGGAGAATATGTTGAGAAATAAAAATAGTTTTGAAGTGAATATCATTGTAAGTTATTATTTAATTAACTTTTGTGACTTACTTAATGACTTTCCCTCGTATAACTAACAACATATGACAATATTTAAATAATCTTTTTTGTGAAAATTTCATTTGAAGTGTTAAGTTTCATCGATTTCCAAAGAATCTAAAAATCTGAAAGATCATTTCAATTATTTTGAGAAAAATGATAATTATGTTATATACTTGACAAATTTAGAAATTTATTTCCCATGTTCAGACCAATCCAGATGAAAAATCCTCTGGTATTCCTAGTACTGACAGCTAATATATATGCGAAATTGACATTGTTATAAATAGGTTTAAAGTACTTGCCATTTAACAATATTAAAGAATTACTGATGTCATCTGAATACATTTCCAGACAAATTTCGCATTAATTTGAATATACTTCCACTCAAGCGTAAATATCCAAGCAAAACTGGCATTACATTTTAAGTCAAACACTAATAAAACTTGGCATTAACTATGTGACAATATAAATCACCAGTGAGGATATCTCTAGATTGTTTAGAAGCTCAAAAGATCAATTCTGTCACACTAAGATTTTGATTTCTTAGGAAATTCAAATGAACAGATAACATCTCCTGTATTCTAGAGACTATTAATGAAACAGATACATTAATGCATGAACTTTAGAAAGAAAATGTATCCCATATACAGGAAAAAGGTCGCTATACGGATTATTAGAAAAATATCTTGTGCTTAACATAGACAATCTCTCATTTTTGTTGTTGCAATAACCAATAGCACCTCTGCGTTTTCAAAAACTAATAAAATAATACAGAAAAGAGAGATAAATAAATAAAAAAATACATAATCCTTAAATTTATCTGTTATTTTGTACCAGGGATGACCACGTCAGGAAACCCGGCCTAAGCCTTAGAGTTTGTGTGCAATCCTGAGGGGCTGACACGCCTCTATCACCAGCGAGACCACAGTTACAGAATTATGTATGCAAGTTTTAAAATATAATATTACAATTTTTCTTCTTCTCAGAAGTTTACAATTGATGTATATGGAAAAATATGATGCACACATACAGTTATTATAATTAATTCGATTATACAATTATACAGTTTAGACCATTTCCAGAATATGACTATATACAAGTACTGTGCAGACTTCATATTTAGGATTTTTGGTTAAATGCGATGCAGATTCTTGGTTAAATACTTCTAATACAATTAATAATATACTAATATGAATATACAGATGCGAATACACTGAAAATTTACAAATAACATGCAGATACTAATAATATACAGACAGTGTGATGTTAACTCTCATTACAACAATTATTATATTCAAATACAAAATACAGTTATTTATATACATATGTACAGAGAAAACAGGACCCCTGCTAGATTGGACAAGCGGGCGCCCGACTACAGAGGAAGAGGATTTGAAAATAAAAATTAATTTTTTTTCAATAAATTTCATGCAGTTGACTATGCGCTGGAGAAGAACCGGACGGTCCAGGAGATATTGTAGCCAGTTTTTAAGTGACATTTGTGGTGATTTTTTGACATGGAAATGTGAAGTTAGAGTGCAATTTATTATGTAGTGTAACGATGTTGCTTCTGATCCACAGCTACAAAGTGGTGAGTCACTTCTGTTAATTTGGAATAGGTGTTGTTGAAATGGTCCATGATTTGTTAAAAATAGGTATAGATATCTGTTGTGTATTTCTAGTTGTTGCGAGACTTTCGGAAGGAAGTTTCTTGTGTACTGACCCACTTGTGCTGTAGACCAGCGTTGTTGCCAACTGTCTGTGATTTGTTTTTTTAATTCTCTTTTGAGTGTGGACGGTGAGAAATACTACAGAAAACAACTTATTCTCTCGTACATGTTCTTGAGAATCACTGAAACGATTTCTTATAACTAAACCTGCGGCGCTATTATTCAATAAGGATCATGGCCTACAGAGCCCAGCCCTGTTTTCTTGACCATTTATCCTGAGGTGCTGTACAGCATATGTCCTGGCCAGGTGGTCAGTCTAACGCAGGACCCAGTGTTTAGTTCCGAAGCAAGCTTGGTACTCATTTTACCGACCCCGAAGTGATGAAAGGTTGAGTGAACCTTTCTCAGCCCGGAGTCGAACTCTGGACTTGTAGCGTGTAGCGCAACACGTTAATCACTAAGCTATTGGGCATGATTTCTGTATATTATTATTTTTTAAATATATTTGTTTACATTTTTATCGCTTTCTTTTTAAGAAAAATCTATTCTTTTTTAGAAACGTTATTTTGTTTTTTAAAAAGCTACATTTTTTTTTTTTTTTTTTGCAAAATTGCATAACTACTGTTTTTATTTTCTTCACCGAACGATCCATATAGTTCAACTACTGCCAAAACTAGTTAAAGAATATTGAGATCGTTTCAGTAGTTCCCGAGTAAAAGGTACTGTTCTGCTTCCCATAGGATTCTGCAAGTGTTGTACATTTAACTTATATGATTGAATATTGTAGTGCTATTGAACAAAACACGTACCTCTTTTTCTCCTTGCCAATTTTAACCATTCTGTAAGTTTCTCAAACAATAAATAACCTTAAATTATATTTATTTCTCAAATCTGTTTCTACTGTTGCGCATTAGTTTATTTATTTGAAAAGTTTCACAGTATTTCATCCATATTTTTAGCGCATTCGGATAAAATCTGTCATCATTTGTTGCGATAAAATTAATTACCGTAGTTTAATAATATTCAATGAAAACGTATTTTGCATTGTTCTTTTTCCAGAAAATAATCCTTTTATTGTATTAATATATGCAACAGAAAATTAATATTATTTTAAATGATTTCACTTCTTAGATTTTTAAATATTTTTTATCAAAAACTATACTAATAAAACGATAAAACGTAAGATTCAATATAAAAGTGGTTTAAACAGAAAAAATAGATAATTAAAAAAATGTTTTTCTCAAAAATGCAGTTTATAAATTCAAGATGCTACCAGTTGCACTGGTTTACAATATTAAGATCACAAACACAAAACCAGTGACAGCTGAGAAAAGTATTGATTTATTGCGGTGAAAAAGGATTTATAAGGCAATTCATACTATGAGACATTATACAACATTATAACAAGATAAAAATAAATTAAAATGTTTATAATATATAGGTGAAGGTGGCCTAAAATGATCCAAACGGGCAAAACGATCCACATATGATTTCTTCCAGACAGGTCACGCTATCTACAGGGTAACACACATAAACTAGTTGGGATAAGTGAAGAAGAATCAACGGCGGTATTCAAGCAATCGCAGTATTACGCGTCTGAATTTAGTAACTGAACGTCTGAACGTCAGTATTACGAGTCTTTGAAAAATAGGGTTTTATAACATCTGTTTAAGGTAAGCACTAACTTTTATACTTATTTAGATATACAGTCTTTCATGTACAGAAATATGACTTGGTTTACTTAATGGAGTATGTTTGTAGATGTGAATTACACTTATGTATTGTTATAATTACTTGTAAATCCTTTATTTTGCCGACAAAAAACAAAAAACAATTATTTTTAAATAAAGGATCATTTGCCCTTTGGTGAGGGTAAAATGATCCTTTGGACACTTTTTAAAAAATCTATCTTTTTTCATTACTCAATTTGGGTTTTAAATATTATTAAAATATGTTTAATATGGATAATACTGGCTAACAAATATCGAAAATTTTTGTAACACCTGGTCAGGATAGTTTCATCTGGACCGGGGTGGATCTCGGTCTGAAAGTTTCGGCCCATGCAGACCTCTAACGTGGCATTTGTGAGCGGGCGATCAGTGATCAACCAAATGCCAATGAACATACAGCATATATATGCACATATTAACATATATATGCAAAATATATATTAACATATATATGCAAAAATCAAGCAATTATTAAAACAATTTGATGGAGAAAAAAGTTAATTCGTTTCTGATGATTTAAACATAAACATAAATAAAAAATAATGGGTAATATGCATGTATTTGAAAACGAGGAGACATATACGTTCCACGGACCGATAGCAGGGCAGCCACAGTCGAATATTTATTTATTTGGTTTGTGCTATTTTAAAAAAAATGTGGTAGATTTCTCTTGAAATTGTCATAGACGTGCACGACAAAAATTATTATTTTTTTAAAAGTGCTACGAATCAAATAAAAAAAAAATAGCCACCAGTGGTAGAAATTTCTATTAAAAAAATTAATTTGTAGTGAAAGGATTAGTCTATTAAATTACTCGATGAGTCATCGTAACCTGTTTAACGTTTTTCATTTAATTAGGAAATATTAAACATGTTAATATTTTTAATTTAATAAATGAATTTTAAAATAAGGGAAAATCTGAATCAAAATCAATATTTCCCGAACTTTTCTTTTCTCTCTAAGAATCTATAAAAACTTAACCTTTCATAACTTTCGGAGAGTTTAAATATTCAGTTTAGTCTTGTGGTCTGGGGGACGGGATTCCATCTCTCTTGCCTCCCCGACGTGTTTACTCGATAAGACATACATATGCGTGGGATGAGGAACATCATATTCGTATAATAAAAAGATAAACTTGATTGTACCAGAAGGAAAGCAAATCAGTGTTATTGTTACATTACAAACATTCATTAAAAATAATAGCGAGCAGTTTGTCAGAATTATCATCAGCACCGATCACTTAACAATTCACATTCCGTCGATGCGCCTGTCTAGATTTCTTGTACGGGTACTGCCTAGGCTAGGGTATAATAATGCTTGTAGCTTGAATATAAGCTACAAAAACTATTCTCTTCTCGAACGTCCACTACTTGTCCGAACATTCTCTATTGATAAAATATTTTATATTTTATAAATAAGCATGTTTACACATACAAATTTTATTACGAAATAAATATTCAACAAAGGCAATAATTAGTATTTAGCTATTTGTATTAAATATTGTTTTTTTGGGCGCGAGGCCCTGTGCAGCCGCACCTGTCGCACACTCCTAAGGACGGCTCTGTGAAACAATATTAGTTAATATTGTAATGTTTAATCCATTGTTAAAAAAGGACCTCTGAACATCGCTCTTTTAATAGAAAAGTGACACAACTTAAACATTTTTTAAAGATAATGACAGTTTTTAAGTCCTAAGCAAAAGTGTCACCATGCTTTTTCAACGCATTTACATTATATTTTGTGATAAAGTGACACTTTTGAGTTGTTATTGCTACTGGAATAACCTAAATAAATCTATTAACCTAAAAAAAAAAAAATCACAGGAAAAAGTATACTTAAGAATCGTTTATTAATGAACAAAAGATTGTTTAATTAAAAATTTTTAAAACAGCTGTACTGAAAATTTGTTATTTTTGAGTTATGTCATTTCTTCTATAAAACAAGCGAGATATCCAATTATTTACAGACTATTACGTATGTACGTACAACCCACTTATTGGATTTGTTTTGCAGTAACAATAATACGCGCGTAATTGTACAAATTTAAACAGGAAAAAGTAGGAAAATTCTAACACGTTGTTAGCATTATTTTTGTTATAACTCAAAGAGCGCATCTTCGATTTTAATGAATTTTTTTTTACTTAAAAGTACATACTTTGAGTATTAATCTGTAATTTTTTGGTTGGTGTAAATATAATATTACTATATTAATATATATTTTTAAAAATACTTTTGTTTACTTTTCTATGTTAAAAACTGCGTAAAAATGTGAAAAAAATATATAATACAAACAAAAATATTTTTCAATAATTGGTGTCGGTTACATTTTTTTTAACTTTTATACTTTTTGAGAAAAACACATTTAAAAAATAGTGGCGCCGGCGCATATTTCCTCGATTATCTCAATGACAGTTCAAGGTCAGGGGCTAAAAACACTCTATATTATATTCTCATGGTATGCTTTATTACCACGCATGTTATTTCAAACATCGGCCGTGGGGAGCATTTTGCTATGCCTATCCGGCTAGACCCTTTCTCCAAGTGGTTTCATCTGAATCCAATGAAACATCTGAATCTCTTATTCAAGTTTCATCTGAATCCGATGAAACAAAAAGCACATTAAAATATCATAGCAAGGACCGGTGTGTTTTTATTTTTTTATTTTACATTTTTAACAAAATGGAGGGCTGTCAAACTTAATGCATCAGTTTTCAACAAAAATAAGACTTTTTGTTTAAAAAAATTGAACGAATTAAAAGAGTGACAAAGTCTAGGAAAACCTATATGCTTTCATTTAAAGAAAAAAAAGCAAGGAAATAGGTTCATCCGTTCTCAAGATATTTCTGGTACAGATTTAAAAAACATTGTTTCGAGTAGACCATGTTTAAAGTTTTGTAACAAGCACCGCTTGCTATTGTAAACAGCTGGACAAGAATATTTAATTCCTATGTGTTTCAAAATCGATTTCTAGAGAACATTTATAAAATGTCAGACATTCAGAGAATTAAAACAAGCGAGTATTTTAGTACCGAAATTCTCATAATCATTTAAAGGACTTTGTTAACCCATTTTAGACCAAGATAAAAAAAAAAATCAAAATACTCAATTTTATTCTTATTTACGTTCTATTTGACATGTCTTTATAAGTACGTTCAAGATTTTTGAGAATTATAGTCAATATTAATAGGGATTGGACCACAGGTGCAAACATTTATTTACTAATTCCATGAAATTCTGACATTTGTATTCAATCGATTTATATTTTTCTGCACGTTTAAGATAACTATTGTCAAATTTGGAACGTTAAATGTTGATGTTTAGCTATCTAAACAATGTGAAATTAATTTTTGAAAATTGTACTATGTAAATACGAAAAACCCTAATTGTTGCATTCCTGTACATTGAGTACTGTAATAAAATTTATAAAGATATTTTTCTCCTTTTTCTCTACATACCTTCCAAAGACAGACATCATCATACAAACCCAAATAAAACAATGCAAAGAAAAAAAAAATCAGTCATGGGTCGGACACGAAAGACGAGCCTAAAACGAGTTAATTCAATAAACAAAAATGTACGCTTTGGGAAAATTTATCTCACTCTTTCATCGGATTTAAAAATTGGATCAGCATTTTAAGTATTATAACGCACAAATTGCAGATCGTGTTTTTTAACACTTTCCAACCTAGTTGAAAGGTGTTTATGACTTCGGTTTGTCTGGCCGTCTGCCGGCTGCCCGTGCTCTAACTCCCGTAAATATGCTCGGATTGCTCTGCAATTTTTATATGTTATTGTCGTTATCTATAGGATGTTCCTTATTTCAACGGAAGTGTGTAGCACTTATAGTTTTTCTACAGGGATACTCAAAAGAATTCCGTTACATTGCGGTCTACGGGGAAAAATCATTTGCGGTTTATTTAAATAATGTTTCACTATTTTAAACGCATTGAAATTTATATACATCACTAAGGTGCATTAGAAGAAGCTTATTATGGAATAGGGTGTGCATAGCACTTATAGTTACTTTACAGGGACAGTCAAAAGAATTCCGTTACATTACGTCTATGGAGAAAAATCGTCTGCGGTTTATTTAAATAATGTTTCACTATTTTAAACGCATTGAAATTTATATATAATCACTAAGGTGCATTACAAGAGGCTTACTACAGAATAGTGTGTGTATAGCAGTTATCGTTCATTTACAGGGACACACAAAAGAATTCTCTACTCTATGTTAACAATAATTCCTGGAAGTGCGTTTTAAGTTACTGAGCGCGATTTTAATTTTAACTCGCTTTTTATCTATTACGTGGTGTGTATAAATTCTGTAGATCCTATACAGGGAAGCACAAAAGTTCGCGAACACATTTCCGTTTATTGACAGAAACTCCAGCCGGAGAATTTTAAACTGTGCTACGCGTTTCCTAACTGAACTAAAATTTAGCATCCTATGTAGTATATATACAAATCTATAGATCCTATACAGGGCTGAATAAAAGTATTTGGATATTTTTCCGAATATTGTATATGTTGGAAATTCCTGAAATTATATTTTTAAATATGTTATGCGTTTTCCAAATTGTATACTTAGATGTTATCTTTTAGCTTATTAAACGGTATGATTTGTAAAATTATTTTGGAAGCGTTGGAAATTGTTACATAATTATGCTTGACGCATGATTTTTCTTTCTTGTTAAATCTAGGTTTGGATAGTCACATAACGTGCAAACTGTTGACATGAGATTTTTTAAATCTGATGGTAATCCTGGAATAATTTTCCTTCCGAAACTTTTGTCATGGTTTCTGAAAATGTAAGATTTTCTAAATATTTATTTATTTAATATAATTTTTGTTTATGTTATTTCATTTTGCAGAATTTTAAAAATTAAGAGTGTTGGAATAAAAAAAATGTCCATTAAAATTTTAGCTCACAAAATACAGTTTATAAAACTTAATTAACGCGTTCACTACCGGATTAAAATTAACGGAATTTCCTTTTATTCAGAAATTTCGAATCCAAACCAGAAAATACTAAGGACAATATTTCCTTTATTTAATTACAGTCATTTCGTGATTACATAAAATAAAAATTCTTCTTTCAAAAGTTCCGGTATAAATTCGTAATTTTGGATTAAAAATGGAAAGTCAGATGAGTGAGGAGACGACGCCACGTACGCGTTTCTCGGTAGCGAACGTGTTAAGTTTTATTGTACAATTGCATTCAGTAGTATCCTTTATTGCTTTCATTATTGCATGAAGATATAGATTTAATTTCCTAAACCTGCGGAGTTGGGGGATTTTGAAGTTGTGTTAATCCCTCTGTTTATATATCACTACCTCCCCAGCCCCAAATTTTGTACGCTATATGCGCTCATTTTCTGAAGCTGTGACATGCTTATGACATAACTTTATTATTTTACATTTTTCTACTTTTTTTATAACTGTATTGTTTTCTTATTTGTTGAATATTTCCCCAAAACTATAGCTATATAAAGCAACGATTTTATTTCATATTTTATGAGTAACAAAGATTTATAGCCATTTAGCATCAATATTATACCGAGATTAAGATCCTGGCTGTGTGTCAGTTAATCTCATTTAAATTTGGTAGCTCTTTACAAATGAACAAACTTTATTTAAATCACTCAATTGTGTTTCCGAAATTAAATCAATCTATTTGATTCAATAAATGACAGAAATATGTTAACCCTTTCAGACACGAAGTACGTCTGTTACAAAAATGTTGAAATGATTGAATGACACCAGTATTTACGAACAAATTTATTTGAAAGTAAGTAAAATCTTTTCTTCACGTACTTTATAAAAGGCAAAAATTTATTTAAAATTTTCTGGTGATGTTTTGGCATATGAGGATTAAAATTATGTGGGGCAGAATTAACCCACCATGCCGGAGAAGGTTAAATAAAAGTGTTAAATAGTTTTAAACAAAAATATTAAATAGTTTTAAATAAAAATTCTGGTGTAAAATATTTTTTATAAAACTTGAGTAAAATTCCCGGCATGTTTAGTGTTAAAAAGGACATATTTATTTCTTATGCTTTTTCATCATCGTAACTTTAGAGCGCCGCAGAAGTTTGACCAAGGGTTTTAGTGTGGCGTGAGTTAAAGGAGGTTGAGAAAAACTGATTCAAAACAAATTATCAATATTTAAATTTGCTTGATTTGATAACATTTTCTCATTAAAAGTGATTTAGTCTGAAAAATAAATTATTATTTACAGTTGATAAATAAGTTTAAATACATTTGTTTTATATTTTAAAATATGGTACAATATACGACCCTTTTCTTTAAAAATAATTGAAAGAACAAATGCATTCAAAATTTAAGTATAAAGAAACCTATTTAAAAGTGAGTTTTAATGCAAAAATGTAATGAGCTAACAAATTAATAAAAGCATTTATTTTAGAATTTTTATAATAATATACTTCCTCTAAGTATACATAGATGGCAGCACGTAATCTATCAAGATTTAAAAGGATAAGGAAATTTCAATCTTGTTCGAGTCGGAGATTTTCTGTAATATTAAAGTTTCAGAAACATTTTTTTCCTTTAATTGTCACTTTAATTACATTTTAATTATCCTGATAATAATTAAAGTTTTAAAAATTCAGATTACATCATCAATTATGAAAAAAGGAGGTAAAACAACGAATAAAAAATATTATATGTCCGATTAATATTTGTTTCTGAATTTTGCAAATGAGTTATAGATTTATGTTTTTTAGTTTAAAAATCATACTAAAATAAATATAATAAAATATTAACATTTAAAATATACTTTTAAACAAGCTTCTTTTTACTGAAAGTTTAAAATGTCAGTTATTCAACTATTTTTTAAGCAAGACATATTTTATTATATTTTAAAATATAAAAGAAATGTATTATGTATCTAAACTTATTTACAGACTGTAATTATTTTTCAGGTGGAATCACTTTTATGAGGAAATATGTTTTAAAATCGTATAATTTTTTATTTACTACATTTATTACATTTTTTACGAGAACACAGTCTATAAATAGTCCTAAAAGCAAACTTTATTATTTCCCCACGGAGGAATCCAGAAATTCCCAAATACTTGAAAAGGCTTTCTATAACCAGTTAATTTTCTATTTCTTCATGCGAAACTGTTGTTAATGAATTATTATAGCAACAATTATCAGTGATGAAAAATAAAAGGATTTTTTTTTTGTCACTGACTTGTCACTGCTCAGCACATATACAAAATACTGCATAATGGATGTATACTCTTTAAAGAGTATGTATATTACCCATTCGTGATAAGAGGCACGTGTGCCCTATACAGTGCCCGAAATCCTTGGATTTCAACACTATTAATTGCGAAAAGAAATTTTCGTTGTATTTAATAGACAATTTCAACAATTAAAAATGACAATTTCTAAACGGTTGGTTGGTTGGCCGATTATCTACTCGAGGGATATAGGCCCTATGAGGGAGTGCCTTCCGTTGGGGGGGGGGGGGGTCTTTATAAGGGATCCTAACCCGTTTTTATGGCAAGCAAATTCTAATCGGAAATAGTGGTGCCCAAAGGTTACAACTTATAGAATGATGTGGAGAAAACATTTTCAGACACATCCTGCATTTTACAAAAAATACATGAAATGATAGACATTTAAATAATCAATAAATAGAAGAGTGATAAATTAAGATCCGGTAATTATAAATAGGTGAAAAAAGGCTATTTACTGCATCCATTTTCCTTTAAATGGTTCAGAATTACAATCTTTAAATTTTTGATTTAATCTTCCGTTTCTCAGTTTGTGTTTTTTTTTTTTTTTTTTTTTTTTTTCAGTATATTTAAAGTGACAAAACTTCAAATATATTTCACAATTTGCTAATTTTTACTGACGCTCCTTATGGTATGCTTTATAAAATTAAGGATCGGATTTGCAGTAGTATAAATAGTTTATTTTTTAAATTTATTCTGTGGGTAGTTGTAACCTTTTTTTATTACTCTTCAAAAGGTTTCACAGCAAAGAAATTCTCTTCATGGGATGTCATAATCCTCTCAAGAACACTCTTTCGTGACAGTCGTAGCTTGTCGCGAGCGACATCGGAACGACTATGGCAAATTTAAGTCTTTTTTGCTGTATTTTTACATATGTCATGACATTATATTTTTTCTCTCTTAAATTAGTTAACTTTTCGTAAATGTGATCCTTATGGTTATGGAGCCTACTTTAAGAAAATAATAAAAAGCAAAGTGCTGCAAAATTATAAGTTTTAAAATTTTCTTAAATAAAAAAAAAAAAAATTAAAATTTTATGAACAGAATAGCATTTTTTCTTGTTTAAATCATTTTCCTTCATAAAGCCATTAAATAATGGCAAAAATATATTATAAAAGACTCAACTAAAGAAATAGTTCAAAGGGTACCCAGTTTCTTTAATAAACAAAGACTCCAAACAAGAAAAGGTACTTTTTTAAGTACTGAATGGAACAATGTTACTAGTCCTGATAAGGCAATGATAAGACATCTATGTTTTGACTGAAAAGAAATAGGCGTTGAGATTACGGGATCACACTAAAAGCAGTCCTTCTCCTCTCAGCTTGGATGAAAGGGATTACGAGAATAAAGGGCTAGGAGCAGCCAATAAATCGTTCCTGGTACTTTACACTGATTTATAGCTACATTATCTTGGAAGAGGATGAAGCATTGAAATTTATATCTAGAACTCATAGAGCGCAAACTATTTTATAAAAATGAGCTCAAAACTTCAGTGTTTTTCATATTTTGCAAACAAAATTTGAAGAGAGGAAGAATTATAAAGAAAAAGCATGGAAGAGAAAAAAATTCAATATTATTCAATATTAAATTCACATGGAGCTTAAACTCAACAGGCCGAATGGTGGAAGGGATAAGATATCCACAATATATGAAGAAGCCGAAGCCGGAAGATTTGATTTCATCCGTACTGAGTGGGGGCTGTGAACGGTTTTTAGGATGTGGACAGACCGAAAACGAAGACTCTAAATTATTTGTCGGGTTGTATGATGTGGTTATATGATGACAGTGGCAAGTTGTGCGCTATTGTTGCATTGCAAAGGAAGGAAACGGCACATGTTTATCATATCCCCCGAAGAGAATTTCTTTTGTTGATTTTACTTATTTTGCTTTAAAAAGCAATAAAAAAGGTTACAAATGATCACAGAACCTTTGAAAGAAAAAAAAGCCCAAAGAGGTCATTTATGACTTAATGGTGCAGTTTGATTTGCACTTACTCTGTGGGTAGTTGTAACCTTTTTTTATTACTCTTTAAAAGGTTTCACAGCAAATAAATTCTCTTCATGAGTGTCATAATCCTCTCAAGAACACTCTTTCGTGACAGTCGTAGCTTGTCGCGAGCGACATCGGAACGACTATGGCAAATAACCCGACAACAAACTCCGATGCCACTGCTTTCGGTCTGAGCTCAGCTTAAGTCTGCGTTTATATGTTTTTTCAAAAATCCTCAACAAAATCTCACAAATTTGGCCTTTAGACAAGCTAGAAAGGCTGAAAACATTAAAAAGGGCGAATGGCTACATGAAAAAGAGCGCCTTACCTCATGACAAGCACCGCTTAAAAAAGCGTAGTGTGTGTTAACTTTAAGGCTGCATACAGACAACACTCGCTTAAAAACTCGTAAATCATTCCCCTGGCCCTTTCTTTTTGAAAGGGTCTATGATCATCAACAAAAGACGGGAGTCTCAACAAAAAGAGGCGTAGAAAAACATGTCAACGACCTCCACCGCTGACCTCTGGACTCCTGACAGAAGTCATAAAACATGAAAGGGCGCACAAGAAAGGTTCCGCTTAGCAAACATCTAGTGTGTTTTACACTGCAAATAGAGGCGTCTTAAATTCAGACACCTAAGTATCTGAAACAGTAATTCAGACACTTAAGTGTCTGAATGTGAAATTTCAGACATCATAGATATCTGAATTTAAGACACATAAGTGTCTTAATATAATCATGGCATAAACAAACTAAAAAAATAATGTCTGAGTACTGATGAAATGTCTGAAATTAAGACATTTAGAAGTTCAGACACATAAATGTCTGAATGTGATCATATTGTTATGCAACATAATGTGTTATGCTATGATAAAATCTTATCCCTATATAGGGAAGCGACATCAAAAAACTGTTTTCAAATAGATGAAAGGTGTTTAAAACCCACTAAATTTGGATTTACTTTAAAAAGAAAAAAATTGATTACATCATAGAACGTGTGCAAAAATTGCACGAGTCCGCTTATCAGGTCTTGGAACTAAGTTATTTTCGGTCCATTAAATAACTAAAAAAACGCTTTTTTCAAAAAAATAAAATAAAAGCTACTTGCAATTGTACGTATATATACGGGAAAGTTTCAGAGAATCCCCTTATTCCTAAATCTAAATTCGGAAGTCTAAATGTACGAACACAACGTTTACGAAATAAGACTTATAATAATAAATAATAATAAAGGATTTTTATATTAATTTGCATTGCTAGATAAAATTGAAAAAATGAAACAGATATTTTCACAGTCTTAGATAACAATCAATAAGAACTATCTTGAAAAGCTGGTTTGTTGACTTTTATTGTCTTTATGGTGCCCCCCCCCCCCACCCCACTGCCTAACTGTCAACCAGTATCCGCTAACATACTTTCATTATTTTTGTTGCTATATCTCGGCTAATGTTTTACAAACATTTTTTATTGGTTATTTACATACTATTGCACATATTGCGCATTAATAACTTATATTTATGCATTTTACACTAATGCTTTAGTTAGTAAAACAGAAAATATAATTTTAAAAGCACGCCCTCCCCAATAAACGATAGGTGATAGAATGATTTTAGTGCGATATTTGGTTTAGTAAAGTTAAATCTATAAAAACAAAATCAGGGGGATTTTGATGTCATCCAGTGTTATCTGGTTCAATGGAATTAATCTCATCTCTCTCTTTTTTTTTTTAGCACTTTCCAACCTAGTTGAAAAGTGCTTATGACTTCGGTTTGTCTGGCAGTCTGCCGTCTGGCCGTCTGGCCGTCTGCCGTCTGTCCGTGCTCTAACTCCCGTAAATATGCTCGGATTGCTCTGCAATTTTTATATGTTATTGTCGTTATCTATAGCATGTTCCCTATTTCAACGGAAGTGTGTAGCACTTATACTTTTTTTACAGGGACACTCAAAAGAATTCCGTTACATTGCGGTCTATGGGGAAAAATCATTTGCGGTTTATTTAAATAATGTTTCACTATTTTAAACGCATTGTAATTTATATATATTACTAAGGTGCATTAGAAGAAGCTTAATATGGAACAGGGTGTGCATAGCACTTATAGTTACTTTACAGGGACAGTAAAAATAATTCCGTTACATTACGTCTATGGAGAAAAATCGTCTGCGGTTTATTTAAATAATGTTTCACTATTTTAAACGCATTGAAATTTATGTAGATCACTAAGGTGCATTACAAGAGACTTACTACGGAATATTGTGTGTATAGCAGTCATCGTTCATTTACAGGGACACGCAAAAGAATTCTCTACTGTCTGTTAACAATAATTCCTGGAAGTGCGTTTTAAGTTATTGAACGCGATTTTAATTTTAACTGGCTTTTTGTCTATTACGTGGTGTGTATAAATTCTGTAGATCCTATACAGGGCAGCACAAAAGTTCGCGAACACATTTCTGTTTATTGACAAACTCCAGACGGAGAATTTTAAACTGTGCTACGCGTTTCCTAAGTGAACTAAAATTATCATCCTATGTAGTATATATACAAATCTATAGATCCGATACAGGGCTGAATAAAAGTATTCGGATATTTTTCCGAATATTGTATATGTTGGAAATTCCTGAAATTATGTTTTTAAATATGTTATGCGTTTTCTAAATTGTTTACTTAGATGTTAGCTTTTAGCTTATTAAACGGTATGATTTGTAAAATTATTTTGGAAGCGTTGGAAAGTGCTATATAATCTATGCTTGACGCATGATTTTTCGTTCTTGTTTAACTGTAAAATTATTCAATATATATTGAAGAGGAGTGCATGAAGTATACGGGTAACAATATATGACTTGTTTTATTTAGATTGGAGTTACTCGTAGAATTAATGAGTGAAATATACAGGGTTTGAAAAAGAACAGTTAACCACTTCCGAAAGTGTGTTGTACACCTCCAAATTTGGAGACATTTAAACTACAAATACAACAAATCATACACTAGCCAAATATTAAGTAAAAATTTTGTAGTACAAAAATTCACTAATAAATGCATATGCAGATATGAAAGAAAGTATTCGTCACGATTTTTTTTTCTATATTTGGTCAGACTCTCTGCACTTTGCTACAGGAAATATGACTTGAAGATAACAGTACGTTGTTAAAGAAAATAGCCATCCAAAGCCTATTAAAAGGATATTAAAAGGATTAAGCATATTAAAAAACCTCTTAAATCTTCAAAAAATTCAATTTTTGAAAAAAAAATTATATTAAAGAATAATTATTTATCAATACTTTAAAACAAAATGAACAGCACTCTTAATAGTTGTTAAATATGGAATATTTTCAAACAGAAAACTTTAAATTCATTTTTCTCAAATGTGAATTTGGGGCATTGCACGTTAGGTATTTAAAAACTTTTCAACATTTGTTCATGGAATTTTCAGATATATAGTGTACAGTAGGCTCTAATAAAGTGAACCTAAATTTTCCTTTTGTTTATTTATTTTTTTTTCTGAAAAATTATATTTTGCTTGGTATTATATTGCTACAATTTTGGAAAAATGTTTTATAATCAAGATACAGTTTGGTTTTTAAAACATAAATGTTGTAAATAAACATTTTTTAAGCTGAGTATAACCACAAGACTTAAGTATAATTAAATCCAAAATTTTTCTTTTATATGCAGAAATTCTTTTGCGATCATGTGCAAAACATGAGATTCCAATTTTCTGCTTGACAAATGTCTAAAACTTTCAAAACTCTTATAAAAAGTAATTTTTCCTGTTGTAATCTGAAAAAATATGAAATGAAAGAAGAAACGTATCTGTTACTGCCTTTAAAAATTGTGTTTTGTAATGTGTACTTTTAAGATATAAAATAATGAAAATGGTCATTTTTTCACTTTTCGACATTTTAACAGTCTTAAGTCCAATTAATTAGTTGTGTTGAAGTATACTAGTCATTAAAATATATAAGTCTCCTGAATACTTTTTTGAATGTTACAGCGCGATCAATCGATGAAGTTTCTACAGATTTTTTTGTTTTAATTTATCATATGACAAATGTATCATTTGAGTTATCTGTTGATCAAGTGACGTCAGATTTGGAGCACCAGAATTCACCCTTGAACTCTTTGAAGAGAGTGACATTTTTTAAAATTACTAACCCTGCATGTTATTAACTATAATCGATTACTTTTAAAAAAGGTCCAAAATTAGAAATTGGTACACTAAATTGGAGTTTCTATTGTAAATTGTAAGATATTGTAATAATTTCCCTCAAAATCAGAAGTAGAATTGTAAGAAATACTGTTTGTCTCTTTATTTTTATACTTATAAATATTTCATTGTCACACACAGATATTGCAGTCGCTATTATACGGCTACTACATTGAGTTTTTAAAAGACACTAGCTTTTTGCAGCATTAAATCTTTTTCTCTACACATAAAAAGCTTTTACAAATGAAATCCTTTAAAGTTTCTTTCTTTCTTTCTTTCTTTTTTTTTCAATATCTAATCGAATAACATTTACATGTAAAATGAACTATACTAAATTAACATTAAAATAGTCTTAAAATAGTTTTCAAAGGCGGGTTTGTAAATACTATATTTTTTAAAGTATATTAAAAGTAAATTATTATGTGGAAAAGCTGAAAAGATATCTGAAAATTAACAATTGTAATTGTTAATCTTCATAAAACTAAGTTCAATTAAACTGTTATTTTCGCTAAGACTTAATTCTTAAACTACATGAAAATTCAAATTAATACATTAGAATTCAATGGCTCTACAATAGGGTGGCTCGGTTATAATTAAAGCCTCTGTCTCTTCTGGATATGGCAGTTCCTTTTATATTTGAGTTCCATTATTCAAACAGCTTTGTAGTTGAGAGGGCCATGATTCATACGTTTAAATCCTTTAAGATCTTCCAGTACACAGTTACGCACGTTCACCTTTAAAGATATGAGATTTCAAATCCTTTTGGTTATTAGACTTCGAAAATATTAAGCTACAGGAAATAATGTTCCATCACCCAGTTAATCCATCTAACAGCGTAGGTGACAAAGCATGCTCATTTACCTCAAATAATTCGCTTTATCTATGCATTTGGTACTTCTTAAAACGCATGGGCTTAATTTGTTTTAATGATGAAAGGAAAAAAAAACTATAATCAATTTAATGTACAAGATAAAGTTTAATCTTTTCTATATATTTTCAATTACTTAAGAGAAATGAAAATTTTAACTGAGATAAAATGATAAGAAATAGGGCAGTACAAAACATTTTAGTAAAAAAACTCAGGATTATTATTATTTTTTAATGGATAAAAAATATTTTGCACTTACAATCGATTTAAAATGGATCATTAAGTACAAATATTTTCTTAAAAATCTCACATTTATTACAAAATAAACCTTATATGAGATTTACAAGTACTAAATAATTAATAGAGCAAGCACCAAACAATTAATAGTTGTTAAGCAGTTTTTTTTGTGATACATTAAACTTTAGTTCATGAACACAAAGTAAAAATAAAAAAAAAATAGTCATATTTTTCGTTAGATCTAAGAGCAGAAATTCTTTGAGAAAAGCTTCTCTCGAGAAAATTTTCAAATTAATTTTTTGAAAAGAAAAAAGTTAGTTCATACAGCTATTTCTGTATTTCACATGTATTATTGAGCTTCATAAGGTTTATTTATAATAATCTATATATATATTTCTCTTACGTGGCGCGTAAATAAGGCTGAATTTCTAGATTATCGTTTGGCAACAACCGTAGTTTCCAGCTCCAATATGGCGGAAATTGTGAGAGCAGTGAAACTCAAACTAGCAATTATTAAAAATAAAATAACATGTACGTAATCCAAAGCGTTTGAGATGATTCCTCATTTTAATTAAGAGTAATATCGTTAATTCCAAATGAATGCTCAACTCTTATTTAGAATTTATTTACGAATTTCACTCACACCAAAACCAGAGAGAATAAAAATATCAACTGTCTAGATTGTACACCTGCTGCCATCTGTTTCTGTCTTAATGAAATAAAAAATAATTTTTTTTTCAAAAATCTGTAATCAATTAAAACGGTAATATGTCGAACGAAATTTAAACAATGATTGATAATATATATAAACTATCTTCCTATCACGTAGTGTTTTTTTTTTTAATGAATTTAAGCCGTGCTGTATAATGTTATAGAAGCAATGAGTTTTAAACTAATTGTTTTACCAAGATCCTTTTTTTCACAGTATTTAAATGATTTATGCCCATTGGTAGTACCACTATAAATGTATTTTTAACTGTGTTTTCAACAAAGTTTTCAATTACTTTTTTTTACGTTTAAAAAAATTATCAATTTCATATGTTAAAATTATTTATGGTAGTACTCATTCCAGCTAGAATTGCTTGGGACCGCGTAGCGGTCTAAATGTGAAGCGAGCGTTAGCGAGTAGGGGGCTGAGCCTCCTAGTATATAAAATTGGAGTGTCAGAGCGATTTTTAGAAAACACCTATATATGAGTTTATTCGAATATTTAGATGACGTATAGTAAAAAATAAACCAAATTTTTTGTCTATCTGCCTGTCCGGAATAGGCTCAGAAACATTTGCATAACAAACACTAAACTTATCACGGACAGATAGAGACTATTTCTGGCTAAACTCTTCCGTTTGTCGTATTCCGATATCTATAATAGTCTTTCAGAAAACATGGAAAACACAGGAAAATCAATCAATCAACCAATCTTCCAATGGTCAGAAACTCGGGAACTAATTGATCAACTTTAAGGAATCTTACGGCACACAGTGTAAGGTGGGGATCATCAGGATTGATGATCTAGGTGGAGAAAATTCATTTTTCCGATTATGTCGAAATTTAAAAAGACCGCGTATACTGGTAGCTGAATGTCTCTTTTGTCGAGATACGTACGAGTTTTGTCTAAAAAATCCGATGTGTCGATCAACTACTACCATAAAGAAGGGATTTGGTTTGAGGGAGTTTCAAATGTTGCACTATTTTTCTGTAAGTTCGAAAGCAAGTCGTGACTTTTCTGTTTTATTTGAAAGCAGGAGTTTACTGGACATGTGTCAATTATTTGTCACAAGATTTAACCTATTATTGTTTGAAAATAAGCGCCATCTTGTTTTCAAACTTCGTCTTGACTTTTAATGCAGTATTAAGCATTATTAAGAAATAATCATTTTTTGAAATCAAAGTGCCATTCCTAAAGCATTGGAAACTTAAAAAAGCTCTTGCGAAAGTTTGCTAATCATTAAGTTATATTAACTTGAAATATGTGTATGTATGTTTAGTTCAAATCTTGCAAGACAATTTTAAACACTTTTAATTATCCGATTGAGCTGAAACTTTGAATACATGTATAGTTTCAATGACAATACAATATTATAATATAAATAAATAATAAAATAATATAAATAATACTAATAATATAAACAATTAAATAAGCCAAATATTTATCACTGTTTGATTATTTTATTACTGATATATTCGAAAACCCAGCAAAACCTAATTAAACTTCAACGCAATAACATCAATAGTGCGCAATAATTGTCCACCTAGATCCTCAAAACGCCCCACTGTGCGGCGATTCAATGGCTTAAAGTTTATGAATGCCAATTCTCGATACAAACTACAGTTTGGCACAATTCGATATCTAAAATAGTTTTTGAGAAAACAGAAAAAAAAAAAAACCCGAAAGAATCAATCTACCAATCTTTCATTGCTCGAAAATCGAGAGCTTTCTGATCCATTTTAAGGAATCTTATGGCGATTGAAAGATCCAATTAAGATTTATTAGTGGTAATTACATTATAACTTATGAAATATGCATTTTAAGTATTTTCCCCCAAAACTCGATAGAGTACAAAATGCAAATGCAACACAACGGGTTGCTACGCAGCTAGTATGTAATAAAGTAGCAAAAATAAAATATTCACAGTTCTCCAAAAGTTGTTTTTCAATTCAACCTCGTTCGAGGTTTGTATCAGAAAGTTCAAAGTCCTATCACTTAAACGTATTTTATATTAAGAAAAATGCTCAACTTTTTAAAACATCATGTTAAAGACGTTAAAAATATAAAGGAAATGTTAAAACTGAAAAATTAACAACTAGCTTTTCTGAAAGCATTACTTCTCAGTTATTACAACATTATTTCTCAAGTCCCACCAATTTATATCAAAAAGTTTTCTAAATAAATCCCATTTACTGAAAAACTTCATTAAATTTATTTTACGTTTTTCAGGTTCTTCAAAATTGAAGATTACCTTTAAGAAAAATATTAGATCGGAAGCGCTTTCCTTTTCATTTTTAGGATAAATGCTTTTTCTAGGAAGTACGGTTTCTGGTTCACAGAAGTATAAATTTCCTCCTCTAACTTTACCCTCGAGGTAAGGCGACATCAACTTTTAAGAGCCTCATTAATGATAAGACGTTCAAGCACAAAGTCTTAAATGTGTATTTTATCGGTTACTTAAGTCATAGTCTTTTATTAATTTAAAGTACATTATTTTCAACAAAGCATAGACTGTGTGAAAATTTTTTTTTGGTTTAGGCATTTATTTTCGCAGTTTGAAGGGAAGGTAATTTTCAAGCCAGTTTGAGATAATTATAAGAAATATTGCTATCAGATTAACGTTTCCAACGAAAATTTCTGCAGTAGCTTATAGATATGACATTTTCTCATTTCTTAGCAGAAGTTAGCACTCGTTATAACGACCCCATTCGTTCCACAACAGAAAGGCGTTATAATAGAAGTTTTTACAATTGTATTTGGTATTTATACATACACGATATCAAAATAAAATATATTAAAACCACTGTATGTAGATCTACAGATCTTGATAGTAAAACCTTTCTGCTTAATTATGAATTAAAATAAATTGCTTGTGTCAATAGAAAGTAGAATATTTCTAAATTTAAATTATGTAAAATTTGAAATGTCTGAAAATAGGAAAAATTTAATATAAGAAGATAACTTATTTCTTTTGGAAATAAGCAGAAATCGTCTATTTATTTTTACGTAGCAATATTTTAATATTTGAGGTAAATAATTTTCAACAGACAAATGTGGGTAGTGTTTAACCCTTCTTCGGAGCAAGTAATTGTGTTGCTTAAATGTTGAGTTCCCAAAATAATTTTCAAAAAACTTCAGTTGAAAATAAACAAATGCAATTTCAAGCATTTTTTCGCGCAAATGGTAAAAACAAAGTTCATTCAAAAATTATGGTACAAATTTTTATTAAAATTAAGTGGTATAAATAATATACCAACGCACGCTCTTAAAGTGTTAATGAAATCAGAATGCAGCTATAAAAAATTTACCATTGACTTTAATGTCATCTTACAAGGTAAGGTGTTCAAACATGTGTATTCAATTTATGTAAAAACTTGTTGATATAAAATATATGTGTAATTAATTTTGGACAGAAAAGGCCCATTGTACCCGTTACAGGTTTTTACGACACAAATAAAATATTTTTTCAACAATGAACGAGAAAAAAAAAATGGCAAAAAGAAAGTGTACGGTATTTTTTTTCCCTATTTAGAATAACTCCAAAACTTACTTAATATTTTGTTTTACCCAATTAGTATGAATAACAAAATTAGATGGAAGAACAATATATTTTGGAATAGATACGATTTTCTTTAATTATGAATTTTTCTTTATTTTATTAATTACAAAATATAGTTATTTTTTACTAAGCAGATTTAGTATCATTAGAATTACCTTCCACCTATCCAGTTAGCTTCCGAGTACTTTTTTCTAATATATAGACGCGTTGGGTCTTATTTAGATTTCAATCCAGCAATCTGTACTTGGTGCGGAGTGTTGTTTAAGTAACCAAAAAGTACCTACATATTAGTTCCCTCATTTCTCAAAAGAGTATACTGTTTGTTATGCTTCACAATGACTCATGTTGCTGTCATGTTCTTCATATTTTCTGCTTTTATTTTTAAATTTTTATACATTAGGTTGATGCAAAAGTTCTGTTATATTTTGATTCCTTTAATAGCGATAAAATTTTAATACCTGCTTGCTTTGAACCGATAGGTAAAATTATAAGGTATTAAAATTTTACCGGCATTAAAGCTATTAGAATTTGGTGTTTAAAAAGGACAAAACTTTTGCATCAACTTAGAAGATTTTCATATATTGTTAGCTCATATCAGTGTTTTCACACAGTGTTAGTTTTCGCAATTTACGAATGGTCTTCAATTCTTTCTTATTTAGCACAATTTAGTCACTTAATTGCTGTAATTTTATATTTGCATAATAGTCCTTTTGACCGGAGAATAATAATAAAAAAATATTCGCGACTATTTTTCTTTATTTTAATAATCTCTTTTTGGATGCTGTAGATAATTTAAAACAATGCATAAATTTATGGGTCTTCTTTTATAATGCGGTGCGTGTTCAATTTTGTAATCAAATTTTGATTGCTTCACAGATTATTCATCCATAAAAGCGTTTTTAAGGCTTCGTCAGTAGTCAACGAATTATAATTTTTGCTATGTTTTGTTTTTGTTAACAAATAAATTACTTTAAGACAATTTCACTCATCAGAACAAAACCATAACTTTCTAAATGCATCTGTTATAAAGAAAAAAGAAACTGAATTCTGCTGAATATGAACGAATTTTATCCATGATACGATAAAATTTCTTTACAAGGTTATTGCTAAAAAAATGTGAAACATCACCGTTCAAAATTATTTCCATCTGGAATGAACAGTTCGCAGTAGCATTAATTCTGCTAAAGAAAAGCAAGAATATATTAAACTGTATAAAAAGTATTTTCGTTTTTGAATGCTTTTATACCAAAGCATGTACTAGCTGGCACTTTCTCACCCCTATTGTTGAACACAAACTATTATTTAAGGAGGATACATGTCCCTCTATATTCTATAATCGTACAGGCTTCTTTCTTTATTTTTTAATTCATATAAAGAGGATACAAATGTTGAGATTTTATGCATCTTAAGGCAATATTTTAAACTAAAACTTAAAACCAATAAATGTGTCCTCAAATCTCGTGCAATTAGAGGCCAGGACAATAATAGTGTCTGGACAGTTCAAAACAAATCCAAACGTTTTAAGAAAGGGGTCCTCAGCATTGAAATCAAACACAGAAACGACAGGTGAATTTTGACCAGTTGAAGAGAAGAAAAGAGGAGAATCCCTTCTCCACAATTAATTTTGATGCTAAAAATGAACAAAACTACACATTGAAAAGTTGTTAAAATATTGAATGTGTAGTTTTGCAAATTTTAAGCATCAAAATTGATTGTGGGAGAATGGATCCTCCTCTTTTTTTCTCTTCAACTGGTCAAAATTCACTTGTCACTTCTGGGTTTGATTTCAAGGCTGAGGGCGTCTTCCTTAAAACGTTTGAATTTGTTTTGAACTTTCCGGTCACTACCCTTGTTCTGGTCACCAACTGCACGAGTTTTGAAGACAGCTTTGTTGGTTTTAAGGCCTAGTTTAAAATAATGCCTTAAGATGCATAAAATCCCAACATTTGTATCACTCTTTATGTGACCTAAAAATGAAAGAAAGAAGCTTGTATGATTATAGAGTATAGAGGGATATGTATCCTCCTTAAATAAATATTTTGTGTTCAACAATAGGGGTAAGAAAGTAGTGCTTCCCTATATGCTTTGGTATAAAAGCATTCAAAAAACGAAAATATTTTTGATACAGCCTACTAAATCAAACTTTACACACTTTTATATAAATATGATTATATTTAAGTGTTTTTTAAAGAAGTTAAAACTGACCAAGAAAAAGAACAACTGATAATATGAGATTAAACATAATTTTATTCAATGCCTTGAATTATTTTAAAATCCCTAAAAGTTAATTAAAAAAATTGAAAAAAAAAACGCAAACAGTAATTATTTTTTGTGGCACTATTAAGGGGATGTTTTTCTGTTTTTCCCAGATAGTGAAATCCTATGTGATCCCATGGGAAAATTTAATTAGTTGATTACTGATTACTCAATACAATTATCGATATACTGTTTTTACCATCAGAAAATAGACGTCCGATGCCGATGTAATACGCTTTTAAAAACAGCTTTCTTAAATTAAGGATTTTTAGGAAGACAAATTTTGAAAACTTTGCTCAGGTGGAAATTTCAAAGTTAAGTTTTTTTTAAATACTTAAATTTAGCAAAATAATTTTTAAAAACTCACTACTTCGGATTCGAACGTCTACTTTCTGATACTGCAAACCGTATTTAGATAACTATATTAGGTAATGAATAATCAATTAAATAAATTTCCCCATAGGCTAACATTGGATTTAGAAATCGACGAAAGAGAAACCTTTATTCGGTGTAGCATCCTCTAAATTAATAGAACTAGCGCTTGAAACGGTCGTGATTTTTCTTTAATAATGTTAAAGAGAAATAAAATGAGAGAGTGTTTAGTGTCTTTTATACATACCTCTTTAGCAATCATACACGAACATACCAGTTAGACGCCTTGCTTAGTGGCAACAGTCTATGTAATTAAAACGCCATTCATTAACCTATAACCTCATTTCCTTCAACTTTGAAGAGTTTTTATTAACAAAACATGTTCTGTACCATAATGTACAGTCGACCAAAAGGAAGAAAAAAAACATGCAACTACCTTACATTTTAATCATCATACTGTCCCAAAAAATAAACGGAACTAGACATTCGACTAGAAATTATGTTTTCTTTCAATTTATGTTAAGGAAAAAGGCTTAAGGGTCGTCTCCATACTAAAATTGTACTAAACTCTATTATTTTCAATATTAACACCCAATTTTAACAGCATATTTGGCTTATTCGGAAAACTTTACTCTTGGATACCAAAATAGAAATCATTCACTGAAGTAGTTTAGGAAATATTAATGTTTACAGTTTGGAACTCCTAATGTCAAATTCCTTTTTAATCGTTGCAAAACAGATTGCAATGCGGGTAGTATTTAAAGAATAAGTTAAGTTTTTCTGATATTAGATTCGCATATTTAAATCTTTTGAAAATTGATTTCGGTTAAAAAATTATAGGTTACAGTTCATATTTTATTTCGATTTTTTTAGATATGTATTTTTCGAAATTAATTTTCGAATAAATATGACATGTAACCTACAAAAGTTTTAAAAATAAATTAATTTTTAGAAGCTTAAAACATGCGAATCCAAAATTTCAGCGCCAGGTAGAATATCCTCAGTTTGAACTTTGACCTGATGTCTATAGTCAAATATATATATATGAAGTTTGATTCAATTCTATGCATAACTTCGTACATTTTCCGATGATACAATAAGGAAATTGTTACAAAAAACACTATCACAACATCTAATTCAGAGAGAATATTCCCATTTTCAAAGAAGAGCTGCTGGCCATGGCCAAAAACATATATGAAGTTTGATTCAATTCTATGCATAACTTCGTACACATTTAGAAGATACAAAGAGGACACACACGGGCAGAAAGCGATTTTGTAAAAACGTGTTTTTCGGGATCTCTGATCCCTAAAACGTGTAAATCCGTTGAAAAGCAGAAGTCGAACATATTTCGATTACAATACTTTCTTCTATTATACTAGATAGAAAAAAGTAAAAATTGAACTTTTTAAAAGCAACCGTGAATATTACAAACAAAGCTAATACATATGTAAATAAAAGCATCCATTTGTTTGTTTACAGTTCATATAGCCTTTTATTCATTAGGAAAATTTGTCCAAAACATTTCAACATGTATATTTTTATTTAAATATTGCATTTATTTCTGGTATAAAATGCGAAAAATATTTTTTCCAAAACGGAAAATTTCTTCTTAACGACTTTCAATACTACTTTAAAAAATAACATTTTATTCATTGAAAATTTTGAAATATTCATTCATTTCTCTAATTATCCAATTTCAAAATTTTTAAGAAAAACAATATAGAAAAAACATCCACAAATGCATTCTAAACACTTTTATTAAGAATTCATTCGTTTCAATTGTTCAAGCATTTATGGAAGCGAAGTATTTTATTAAATCTGGGGTATATACATCAAAGTAACAGATTAAGATCAAAGAAGATAAAGGTTCTTTTACCTTATTCTTGAATATTATCCAATGTAACCTGTCTTTTCGATCTCTCATTATAGATAACTTTGCTCATCGCATAAAGTCAGAATGACAAAATGTTTCCATATTGATTTGCCTAAGCTCAGCGTAGAAAGCTGAGGGTGAAATCTTTCCAGCCTTAGCTTTTTATTTAAAACTTCCGCTATTACAACAATATATATTCGTTTTTTCTGCGACCCAAGGAGTATGCCTGAATATAAGCTATTACAATTAACTGCATGTGAAGAAAATACCGTATCTGTATGTCGTACTTGAGGTTTATCAGGGAGCTAGTGCCGACTATTTTCAATGTTTTTAAACTAATTTTCAACATGGTTAACGTATTTACAAAAATACACATTACATTGTGCTGTAGTTTACAAAATTACAGGCTGTTGTACAACTTTTTCTTTACTATAGAAAACATTCCCTCAATCTCATTGTACTCAATGCATCTAAAAATCGCTCTCATGAGAAGGTTACGCCGCTAACAAATCAAGAAGAAGCCCATAGTTTCGCAATTCTCCAATTTTGGGATAATACTTTATTCCAATATAAACCAAGATGTAGGCAAATTTCTGCAAATGTTGTCAAAAACCATAGTCTGTGCCAAAAATATTGCTTTTCTAAAACGGAATATTTCCGTATTTGAACAACTCATTTATTTCTTGTATTATATGTGAAGTATGAAACTGTAAATGTATATTTAAAGACGTCCAGTGTAAGTTCAAAAAATACCCAGTTTAAAGAATACCTAAATAAATATTTCAATTCATAATTGCCGAACTAAAATTTTCGTATAAAGAAAAAAATGTAAAAAGGGACCTTATTAAAATAACAGTCGATTCATTCGTTTTTAAAGTACTTACGGTAACGCAGTAGTTCTAATAAAATTGGAGAATATATAGGTGTTCCGTTGAAAAAAGTACATTAAGAAGAAATCGTCAAAAATTGAGAATTAGCACTGCGACTACTTAATTCGCGTAAAACGGCGACCTAATGTGTGTATTTTACGATGAAAGCATGAGACAGCGATTGCGGTCATACACACATCAACATTTCCGTAAAAAAAAAGGTTTCTCCTCAGGAGAAAGAGCTTTCTGTTCTGTGGTTTGCTGAATATCGGTCGGTGATTTTAACGCAACGGAAGATCAGGAGTTTAATAAGGCCCCATCTTCGAGTAAAATGTCACATGGGTAGCGTGATACATTTTTGGCCACAGGAAGTGTGCTGAAATCGTCCGGCTGTGCTTGTAAATGTTTTTCCAAACAACAAGTGGAAACAATACGCACGACTTTCGCTAAGTCCTACGAAAACGATGAGGCGGGCATCACTGGACGTGGGACTTCTTAAATCTACGGTACATCGTTTGCTGCCCAAGAAACATCGCACAGTGTGGTATTTAGTCCCAAAACCTGGCCAAAATTATTTTATATCTCTAAAAGCTACACATCGACGTTTTCATTAGCTCACACGCTATCAAAGCCTGAGAGCTAATGTGCCCGCCGGTTCTGCATGAACGTACGTATGTATGTACGTACGTACGTATGTATGTATGTATGTATGTACGTATGTATGTACGTAACGCGATAACTCTTGATAGAAATAACCATTTTGCTTAAAATTTTGTTTATAGGTCCATTGTGATAAGGCGCTTCTCTGATTAGTTTTGGGGGTTCATTGGTTAAGCATAAAGGGGGGGAATGGGGGGCTACCTCCCCCTTAATTTAGACAAATGAGTTTTTCATGCAGAATTATCCGATTTTCTTCAAATTTTGTATATATATTCATTGTATTAAAGCACTTCTCTGGTTAGTTTTGGGGGTTCATTGGTTAAATATAAAGGGGGAATGGGGGGATGATCCCCATTAATGTATAGTCGATTTCCTTATTTTTCGAGAGGCAAGAGTATAATATACAATTAGTGTGATATCAATGTCCTCAGTTTAACTGAGCAGTTTTCTTTTTTATTTGAATTGTAGAGTGAAAACGGTAAAATAAAGTCTTATTTATAAATGAAAGCATTTATTCATCAGTTTCATCACTATTACTGTCTTTAAGAATATTAACATTTGTAATATCACTTTCTGATAAAAGATGTAAAACTTAAGAAGATAATGGCTTTCTTTTCTAGTTTGTGTTGCATTTCATGCCAGTTATTAGGGGGTTAGCAGTTAAAAGAAGCCTATTCAGGACATCAATGTACAGGCCACTCTCGAAAACTTTCTTCTGTAGTTTAATTTAAATGACCTAATATGTTTATTGCGATCTTCTGCAGCCTCTTCAGATAGTTGGCCTATTGACAGAATAGCTTTTTTTATAACGTCTGCTCCTTGACGAAGTATCTTGTGCATTGTAGGGGACATGGGATAAAAACCATATAGCGACACATACAGTTCAGCCGTCTCTTAGCAATATTTTTCAAATTCTTCTGTATTAATTTTGTATTGTTTTCTCCAAATATTGTCCTTGTTTTTATGAGTAGCAACCCATTTTTGTTTGAACTGATTTTTAATAACGGAGAGCTTTTGCTTTATCTCAGCTATCCTTGGATCACCTTCAGAATAATTTCTCAATAATTCTTGTCCATAAATTAATGATTTCCATCAAATGTTGACTCATTTGAGCATTGCATGATGGTATACAACTCATTTCGAGTCATGGATCTCATTTCAGAAGGCTCTGTTAACAAAATAAATAAAAAAATAAATAGTAGTAATTTATATAAAAAATTGTAGGAACCAACAAAAAAATTCGTTAAAAATAGGTGGGCGGTTTCGGGCGGCTGATTTTTTTATAATTGCCTTGTGTACTAAGTACTGCATATTACACAATAGTTTTCATCGCTTAAATATGTTTAAAAATATAACAAAATCCTTTCTAAACATTATAAATAATTATTTATGCCACTATTAACTATACCTAAGTTGTCGACCATATAGACAAAAAATCCGCAGGATATTCATTAAGTAAATGTAGTGTGTAAAAAATACATACCCGGTTCAGAATAATCCATCACAATAACAATCACTAAATTGTTTAGACACAAAACTACAAGAGATTTTAAAACACTAAAATCTGAGCGCATCGTAAAATCACAGGACCACTGGAAGCGAACGGCAACTTCGGACTGATGGCGTGGCGCGCTGTGTTGTGCTAGCGCATTGCACGTTTTGCCTTTGGATGCAGTAACTATTAAACTTTTTGAGGAATAATATACAGGGTAAGAAACCGATTTTTAAAAAAATCATTTTTGGCCATGTTTTGGGACTAAATACCACACTGTGCATCGTTTGCATGCTTAAAAAGTACAAATTATTCAACACCTACAATTTAATGACAAACCAAAGAGGTTGGAATTTGCTATGCATATGTTGCAATCCATTGAGGATGATTTTCAATATTTAAATTAAATGTGTTTATTTGATGAAGCTACATTCCATACTTCCAGAAAAGCCAATCGACATAATTTGCGAATATGGGGATTGGAAAAACCCCATCATCTGAGGGAGTTTGTTCGTGACAGCTCAAAAGTGAACATTTGGTGCAGCATGTTACAGGATCACATTATCGGTGCTTTCTTTTTTTGTTGAGAAGTCAGTAACAGGAGAAGTTTATCTCGATATACTGGAAAAATCTGCCTTCCTCCAATTTCACGATTCGCGTCCAGCGATTATTTTCCAACAGGACAGTGCACCACCTCACTGGAGTTTACACGTCAGGAAAGCATTAAATGTAATTTTCCCTAACAGGTGGATTGGACTCGATGGCTCTAAACTATGATCTCTTCGGTTCACCAGATATTACTCCACGTGACATTTTTTACTCGGCTTTGTCAAAGATAAAGTTTATGCCACAAAATTAAATTTTGTGGTGGATTTGAAAGTCCGAATTACAGCTGTAATTTCATCAATAACCCCTGAAATTCTACATAACACTTGGCACAAAATTGATTATCGACTGAATATTATCCGTGCTACCAAAGGATCGCATATAGAAGTGTATTGATTATTTGTATTAAATTTGGAGAGTTACTTTTTCTCTTTATGTTTCGAATTTTTTATTTACATGCATATTATTTAGTGCAGTGACAGTTTCAAATAAAGTACTTTTGAACGCGACACCCTGTATATCAAACTAACAGATTAAGAAAGCAGAAGATAAAAAATTTTCTTATAGCTTTTTCTTGTTTATTATCCGCTGCAATCTGTCTTTTTAATATCTCATTACTGATAACTTTTCTCATTGCATCCTGCCAGAATGACAAATTGTTTTTATATTGATTGCCTCAGCTCAACGTAAATAGCTAATGATGGAATCTTTTCAGTAGAATAAAACCACCATCCGCTCTTTTTTACGCCACTGGCAGGTCTAGACGAGACCAATAATTTTGAATTTCCAGGACTCTAATGTTGGGATAAATATTTCATTCCAATATTGGCCAAGATATAGTCAAATTACTGCAACTATTGGCAAATGTATAGCCAAAGCAAACAATATTGGTAAGTACGTAGGTACCCTTATTTGAACATCTTATTTATTTTAAGTACGATATGCGAAAAAGAAACCTGTAAATTTGTAATCAAAGACGTTCAGTAATAGTTAAAAAAATATTCAGTTAATCTTAAAAATTTATTTCATTTCAGAAATTTTCAAAATTTTTTTTATTGAGAATTTAAAAAAAAACTTATTTAAACTACCATTTAATTCATTCGTTCTCAAAGAACTTATGAGAGCGAAGTAGGCTATTAAAATTACAGAACATTTATCAAAGTTAAAGGTTAATTTTAAAGAAATTTCTTATAGCTTGTTCTTGAATATAATCTATTGCAATTGACCTTTCTGATCTCTCATTCCAGATAACATTTTCCTTAGCATACTGTCAGAATGACAAAATGTTTCTACAGGGTGACCCCAAAAAAATGAAACGCACTTAACGTAGTTAATGTTTTATCTGTTGGAGATACGCAGGTAATGTAAATTGTAAAAGTGTTCAGAATAAGATAGGAATTAAAGGTATTAAGACACCAATCAATTTATTTGTTCTCAAAAAAGTTATGGGAGCGTAGTAGTCTATTAAAATTAGAGAATATTTATCAAAGTATTTTTATGAAAATATGTTGGGTTGTTGTTGAACAACATTTTAGGTTGATGAAATAGTCCTGCCATTAATTTTCAAATTGTTACACTTTTTAATATTTTATACGGTCTCTAGGTTCTATAAATTATATTTAGAATACTTTTCTCTTTGCTCTGACAAATAACACAGTAAAAAATATACGACCAAAGCTCACCAAGTTATGATAAGATGAATTTTATGGCACTTAAAATTAGTCTGTCTTTTTTCAGCGCCAGAAATCCCAGAAATTCCATAAAATTCAACATATAACTGTCTGCGTTTTGGTTAACTGTCATCGTTTTACAAGTCAACGTACTCGTTAAACAATGTAGAAATTTTTCTAAAAATAGTATAATTTTATAGGGCCCAGGTACCGCATAAAAAATTTAAAAGTAAATTTTTCAGAATTAGTGGCAGGACTATTTAATCAACATATTCTGAATATCTATATTTTTTGGAGAATTTTGAAATTTACATTACCTACGTACATCCAACAGTAAAAAAAATTAAGTGCGTTTCAATCTTTTTGGGATACCGTATATACTGATTGTTTCAGTTCATTGCAAAGAGCTGAGGGTGGAATTTCTTGAATAGAATAAAATAACTATCCCGTTTCTTTTCTAATCCAGCTTCAGGTCTAGAAGAAACAGATAATTTTCCACTTATTCGGACACTAATGTTGGGACAATATTTTATTCCAATATTGTGTACGAAGTAAACAAATTATGGCCAATATTGGCAAAAATATACACAGTATTAAAAATATTGGTCTAATATTCTTTTGATACTAGGATATATATCATTATTTAACCCTTTCAGGACCAGCAGGACATAAAAGTACCGGACAATTTAAATTTACTTACTTTTGTCTTAACAATTATTTTTATTGTTATCAGCATGTAATAATGATAGTATATGTCTATACATATTTTATTATCACTTCATTTGTGTGTCAGTATTTAGTAATAAAAGAAAAATGAAACATTTGCTTAAAACTCTTTGCAGCGTCGGTGGTTCTTTTATTACAAACATACGTTTTATTCTTAAATTTAAAATAGATGCTATTTTCGAACCAATAACTTATGATAAAAAATTTTTAAACTTTGGAAAGTTGTTAGGTATATTTAACATTGTTGTAATTTAACATTTTCAAAAGTCTTCAAAAATTCTTCCTTAGCCTATTGCCATATTAATAAGGACGTAAAATAATTATATTCGTTAAATTTCATTAAATGACACATTCGTTAAATTCCGGAAAACTTTAACGTTTGTGATTTGGATAGCTACTTGTAATTTTTTAAACTTAAAAATAATTTTTCCTCCACGAAGGAAAAAAAAAAATGTCTGAAAGAGTTAAACATCACATTTCTGGAAATATATGTGAAGAATAAAATTATAAATTTATATTTAAATACCTTCAGTAATAGTTTTAAAAAATATCAAGTTAACCCTAAACATATATTTCATTTCAGAATTTCTTAAAATATTTTTAAAGAAAAAATTGTATAGAAAAACCTTAGTAAAGTCACTAAGTCACCAGCTGATTCATTCGTTTTCAAAGTACTTACGGGAGCGAAGGAGTTCTATTAAAACTGGATAATATATACATCAAAATAAATTATTAATATCCAAGAAAAAAAAAAGCTTCCTCTTGAATATTCTGTTATAGCTCATTCTTTAATATTATCCGCTGCAATCTGTCTCTTCAACATCTCATTACATATAACTTTGGCCATCGCATATTGTCAGAATGACAAAATATTTCTATATTGATTGCTTCAGCCCAGCGTAGAGAACTGAGAAATGAATAAAATCAGTACCCGCTTTCATGAAAGCATACTATTGGTTTAAAACAAGCCGAAAACTTTCCGTATGCTGGGACAATATTTCATTCCAATATTGTCCAAGATATGGGCCAAATATATCCAATATTGCTAAAGGTATCATCAGTACTAACAATATTGTGCCAGCATTGTTTTGCTACTAGAATACATATCATTATTTGATCATCGCATTTATAAGTGAAGAATAAAACTGAAAAATATACATTTGAAAATCTTCAGTAATAGTCTTTAAAAATATCCAGTTAACCCTAAATATTTATTTTATTTTCGAATTTCCCGATTAAAAATATTTCTAAAGGAAAAAATTGTATAAAAAACCCTTAATAAAGCTAAGACACCAGTCGATTCATTTGTTATTAAAACCTTGCATTAGTTCTATCAAAATTGGAGAATATATATCAAAGTAAAACATAGAATAATATTTAAAAAAAAATCTTATAGCTTATTCTTGAATATTATCCACTGCAGTCAGTATTTTCAATCTTATTACAGATAACTTTACCCATCGCATACTGTCAGAATGACAATATATTTCTATACCGATTGCTTCAGCTCAGTGCAGAGAATGGGATCTTTTCAGTTGAATAAAATCACTACCCCGCTTCTTTTCAAAGCCTGGTACAGGTCTAGAAGAAACCAACTTTTTCAATTCTTCGCGGATGCTGGGACAATGTTTTATTCCAACATTGCCAAGATATAGGCCACTTATGGCCAATATTGCAATAGGTACAGACAGTACAAACAATATTGGGCCAACATTGTTTTGCTACAAGGATACATATCATTATTTGATCATCGCATTTATTTATAGAATTATATGTGAAGCATAAAACTGAAAATGTATTGCTAAAAACATTCAGTAATAGTTAAAAAATATCCAGCTAGCAATAAATATTTAATTTCCAAATTTGCAAATTAAAAATATCAATAAATAAAAATTTGTATAGACAAACCTTAATAAAGACACCAGTCGATTTATTCGTTCTCAAAGTACTTACGGGGCTGAAGTAGTTCTATTAAAATTGGAGAATATATATCAAAGTAAAAGATTAAGATCAAAGAAGAAAAAAAAGTTTCTTATAGCTTATTCTTGAATATTATCCGCTGCAATCTGTCTTTTCGATCTCTCATTACAGATAACTTTGCCCATCGCATACTGTCAGAATGACAAAATGTTTCTATATTGATTGCTTCAGCTCAGAGCAAAGAGCTAAGGATGGAATCTTTTCAGTAGAATAAAACCACCACCCCGCTTTTTTTAAGCCGCCGACAGGTCTAGAAGAAGCCGATAATTCTCCAATACTCCGGATTCGTTGAAGAAAATAGAATGAAAGCAAGACTAAAGCTATGCATCATACTCGATTTTTACCTTACATTCCAAGATTATATTGACCCACAGATTTGGGAAATTTCTTTTTCTTTTAAAAGTTGTTTGAGTTTTATCATTAAATAAAGAAGGAGTGCAAATAGACGATAACGAGTATTATATGAAGAAAGAGATGGGAAAACTGATAAATCAAAATTTCCTGAAAATTTTAAGAATACAATTTTAACGGTAAAAAACAGAAGAATGTTTTTATGGTTAAAATTTTTAGTGTAATGTTTAAATCATGCACACATATTTGATAATATGGTCATATGAAAAATTGTATGCTCATCATTAAGCCTAAGAATCATTACTTCCTCTCAACCCTTCCAAAAGCCATATCTAAATAACAACACCATTAATGTAATTCAATTTTTCCTAACGAAGCTATGTAATTGAGATTAAATGGCTGAAAGAAAATTATGCAAATACGCAGTCTTCAAGAAAGAGCATTTCTAATCAAAACATATTAAAATCCAGAATTATTTTCTCGAAAATAATTCCGGTGATAAATTGACAGCTTTAAACCATTGGAGGGCGGTGGGATATTATTTTATACTACTTAATTTTAATGAAGATTTGTAAAAAAATTTGTGAACAAAAACTACTTCTATATGGTGATAAAAAACTGTAAAATTGCATTTCCTTATTTTTAAATAACTTTTTAAAAAAAAATTCTGGAGTAAATTCAGCATTACAAAAACAACAAATCCTTTCACCTGAAACAGAGATTTCAATTTGTAAGGAAAATAAAATTGGCGTTTTTGAATAATTCAAAATTGTTTCAGGCATATATTTTGCACATTTTAGGGATGCCAAAAAATGTAAAAGATTTTTTTTGGACATATCGAAGTCGAAACAATCAATGAAATTAAATCATTTTTACTTCTTGCAATTAAAGTCCTAGAACTATTTCCGTTAATCAGTAATGCAGCAAGTGCTTATTGAAAATATAGTGTTACAAATAAAAAATAGTGGGAAAATTTTAAAACCCACACAGATAGAAGTAAAGTATGCCCATCGCAACTTTTACTTATATTATTTTATATGTAAATGGTATTTGTTTATGTGACGCTGCGATAATTTTACGCTCTGGATAATTACTTAGGCAGGGCTTTCTAACTTAAAATAGATCCGGAACCACTACAAACATCCAAACCCGATCCAGAATTCAAATTTTCATATGCCAATATTGAGCAGCAACAGGATGATACCAACTAATGTTAAATCTAAAATGCGTCAAAAAAAAAAAGGAGTCAAATATGAGCAATAGACCCGAAATGTTTCGTACTTTATCCCACACATTGCATTTTATCATTAGAAACGAATCCACGATTATCTAAGAACTTTCGCAAAGAACGGGATTATACCATTTAATTTTTTTTTTTGTTATGATGATTTCCTTGCGAATGTAAATTAAGATACTACATCCTTACTTTGTCGAAATAATTTTAAAGGAAAATCTTTAAAGAAGATAGTATATTCCGAATAAAAAGTTTGATCACTATTCTGTTTGCGATAGTAAGTTTTATGCAATTATGTCAAATTGTTAGTAGAAAAAGTATGGCCAAAACTAAAAGTATGTTAATTACACCGTTAATTGCATAGTAAAATTTATTATGCAATATGGAGTATATTATAGAGAAAACTTTTCGGTTTTAAAAACGTCCGATTTATGTCGTCAAATAATTTAAAATTTACATTTGCAGTAACTCAGATTGCGAACACAATTAGAGACGAGATCAAACGTTAGTTATCATATACTTAAAATAAAGACATAATTTGACATCTAGGTAACTTATAGTGCATTGAGAAAATTTGCAATTTGTTATTCACATTTTAATAACTAAAGTTGTAGTTTCGATTGTTTAAAACATTGTTATCCAAAAAATGACTAATGCCATCATGCAAAAACAAAACAAAATTCGGATAAATAATTTTTATTATCTAATATCATAAAAATGAAATTTTGTGAAATTCTTGTGATATTTTATGGTTTAACAATGCATGCAGTCTATATAATCGTAATTACCATCGTATTATAAAAAGTTTTGTAAAATTATGAAAACGTTTAAAGTTTTTCAAAGTTAAACGCTTTTTTTTCTTACTCATTGGCATAAAAAATGTGCAATAAATATCAAGTTACACGAATCTTACGATGAAAATGAATGGTTTTGATGCTTGGTATTAAATAAAAAAAGAAAAAAAAAGTATATATAAAAAGCTTATCGTATACATAGATTTCTAAGTGAATAATATGTCTTTTTATATATGACAGTGATAGACTGCTATTACAACTACATTAATTTTTGTCGTATAATGCCCTCAATCTATCAAGAAAATTTGATGGATATTTCATTGGTCTGGCTCTTAATATAAAAGAGCAACATTTTTTCAGAATTTCTGTCAGCTTTGATTTCATACTAGATGCTTCTGTACTATTTAACTCTACAAAAAAAGCACGAGTGTGCACTCAGTAATATCTGTTTATTATTATAGCCTTTCAAAGACGCATTTTTTTTCTTCTATATTCCTTACACAGAAGTATATTCAAATCTTTATAACAAAAGCGTAAGGCATTAGACTGAAAATAATCTAAATTATATTTAAAACAATAAATAAATTCATGAGGCTATTTTTGTTTGTTATTCACTGTTGTGTATAAAATATGTTTATGCGTTTAATAAGTTGCACTTTCGCACGCCGCCGTTACCCTGACAGTGTATTAATCGTGCTAATAAGCTTGTTAGACACTCATCGCCTCACTAGCACAAGATGCAGGCATTACAAACAGTTACAAAAATTTAATTTTGAGAAAAATACATTTAAAATTCAAACGTTATCTAATCATTTATACACAAGACAATAAGAAAGCACATAAAAAATTTTAAAATCAATTTAATAAGATTATTTATTCTTTAGTTACTTATCACGAAAAGCTATTACATTTGCTATTCAGAATCTACGTTTTATTTAGCCAATAACCTGCTTTCAATTGAATGTTTCTTTTAAAAATGAACCACTCTTTATCCAGATAGTGTCAATTATTTGCAACATGCAGACACATTTATGTGTCAAATTATTTTTTTAAGTTTTCTTTTTTTCAGTCTATATTTTTTGTTCGATCATTAGCATAATTATATATGAAAGCTCTGAAATATCAAACGAACTGTGTCTCGTTATTTGACTGTAATGATGTTACTAAATTTTTAAAGCCTTTCATTACGATGTGACATGAGCCATGACAAGCTGAATAACAACCTTATTGAACCAAGAATCGGTGATTGACAAAGAGACTTTAAACAATGTAACTAAACACAGCAACGACTTAGATAAAACAAGCCCGATTATTAAGGAAGCTTTACGACCTTGGGAGGCTGAACCCCCCCCCCCCCCCCTCAGAACTATGTTTCTATTAAATAAAAGAGATGGTAAAGAAATAAAAAAAGGATTTGCATTTTTCAGAAGAAAAAAAAGGAGAGGTTAGATAAATAGAAGACAAAAGTACAAAAATATAATAAATTTTGCCCGAAACATTATATTTGAGGAAAAATAAAAATACTCGCTTGCTATAAACCGATTTATAATTAAAACTAGTCGTTGGGGGCCACCGTAATACTTGCTCATCATGGATATGCATAAAATAAAATATGAAAATAAAGCATGTCTAAACTATTTATAAAATGCATTGCAATTCGAATAAAATCGTGGCTTGATGACTTCATAAACTTTAAATGCTCCATTACTGAATTGCGTAAAAGAAACATCCTTATAACACCAAAATGGATAATCATATTAACTAACGGTATACTGCGTTGGATTAAGCGTCTCATTTCCAATTAAAATATGTCTTTTGATTGAAATTTGAATGAAATACAGGGTCATGAAAAATAGAATTACAAATATCTCGGCAACTAATTGTCCGATCGACTTTATTCTTTATGCAAAAAAATTATGTTTTTCATTGTCTTTTATATTCACTCCTTAAAATAAACAATTTCGAAAAATTTTATATGCCTTTTATCAGAACGAATATTTCGAGAGTCCGAAAAAAATAGTTCTGGATAATCGAGGTTACTGTAATTCAATAAGCTTCTTCCCATTATTACATACTAAGTACATATCAAGTTTCAAGTCTGTATCTCAATTTGTTCGGGAGATAGAGCGTTTATAGATACACACACAGACAGACGGACGGCATTTTTTTTCTATTAATATGTTTTTCGGAATCTCCAGTGTCTGAAACGTGTAAATCCGTCAATTTTTTTTTCAGTTTTCAAAACGATTACAAGACTTACCCAATACTACATATGATGGGTAATTAATAAGATTTTAAAGGAAAAATATCACTCGCAAGAAAATATTCCAAGTACATGAAAAACTGTAAAAATTCAAATATTTGGAAAAAAAATTCCGAAATGGGGAAATAACTTTAAACAACAGCGACAACAAAAATATATTAGTTTATATTAATGAGCGTGGTCTATTCCCTTAAATAACTTTATACACCATTCATGCTGTTTTAACCCTTTAACGGATAAAGCGCTTCAATTGCTAACATGTTGAAATAAATGATTGACACCGGAAATTATGATCAAATTAATTTTTATGTAACAAAAAAGCGATACTTCACATATATAATAAATGAAAAACATTTCTATTAAAATTCTGCTGTCATTGTTGAGTTTCGTAATTAAAGTTTTGTGGTTTCGTGGGGAAACCAATGAACGTTAAAGGGTTAAGAATGATTTTTAAAATAATGTTTTCCGTTGGATGCAGTTAAAAAACTGTTCTGAGAAAATAGAAAAAATAACAGACGATAACATATTTAAACAACTGTAACTAAGCCTATAATATAAAACAGAAATACTATTCAAATGGTTTTATAAAGTTAAGAGATCAAATTTTATTATGTAGTCGAGAAAAACATCAGACTAGATGTGGCGTTTCTAATGTGTACTATATAAGAAGTATTTTAAATTTCCCTTTTAAATAAAGTAAGCCAAAAGTGAAAATATGTCTAAAATGATAATCTTCTGTATCCAGTAAATAAAGTAAGTAAAGCGTATGTGCATGTGCATTCCTTAAGTTTATAGGCAATAACAGAAGGTTGTCCCAGTTTGCCATGCTCGCAAAAATTCTGAAAGATATAGTGGCTGCCATATGCCATCATTACGGGATACAAATATGATATCTTAAGGAGAATATAAATTTATTTCGATGGTGTGAAACTTCAGCACCAGCATTCCCCTTACAAGATCAACCCCCGAAATTTTTAACAGCTCGCAAAAGAGAAGTAGAAGTTTGTCACTTAAACGATATATTTTGGAACACTGATAAGCTTATTCAAATCAGATTCCACATTATATTTAATTAGTAAATTTTACAGACATCAGTGAATTTAGAAAAATGCGATTTTAGAAACTAAGGGAATTTAAAAAACTTGCGACCAAAACTTTGTAATTTGTATTTGTTGAAACGTTTTGCTCTTTCATTATGGAGATATAAAATATTATTTTAGTCTGCTAATGCCAGTTCACAAAATTCCTCACGATTTTTAAAATGATACAGAAGTATTTTTAAAAACCTAGGAAATTAAAATTTACATGCTAAAAATATTTCATAACGCCCCCTCTCTGTTACATACTACTCTTATTATTTAAAATTTTATTTCAGATTCAGATGGGGTGGGCCTAAAAGAGCATTAACAATGACAAGTTATTTCAGAATTTGTTAACTTACCAAACAGATAAAATTTTGCCACAAATATGTTTTAAATGTAACTCTAATTAATGCAACAAAGTCATATCTTCGCTTTTTTTTTTTTATCTAGAAGACATTTGTTTTTTGCCAACTTATATCGATATGAAACAAACAACTCCATTTTTATCTGCACGGAATTATTACTTTCTTCTATCTTTACAGGAAGAAAGTATTGGATTCGTGAAAAACTTCGGTTTTAGGCGGATTTATACGTTTTAGAAGGTTCTGACAACTATTTGACAAAAAAATTCTGTCTGAGTGTCTTTCTGTCTGTCTGTGACAAAATTTTGTGGGCGCTCTATCTCAAGAATTCAGGGAATTTAATAAAACTTTAGATTCAGTTAGTCCCAGATATAAATTGGTGGTTAGTTGTTTTTGGTGTAAATCGCCCAACAGGTGGCGCTGCTATGCTCCATTTTTCACGATTTTCATGATTGCTATATCTCAAGAACAAATGCACAGAATTTCATCAAACTTCAGATTCAGTTAGATGTTGACATAAGTTGTTGATTAGGTTTTGGTGTAAATCTCCAAACAGATGACGCTGCTATGCTGCATTTTTCAGGATTTACACGATTTTAGTGATAGTCATATCTCAAGAACTAATGCACGGATTTCAATAAAACTTTAGATTCAGTTAGCCCTTTACATAAATTAGTACCGATTCGTTTTGGTGTATGTAAAACTTGTATGAGATAGAAGAATGTTTTTGGATTGGCATATTTGAATAATTGCTGAAAGTGCTCAACTTCGGTTTGCGTTTTTAAGTTTAACTAAATTTTTGCATAGAACGCTATGTGCATAAATTTTGTTGATCATGTACAGGGTTACGATTTATAAGTATTACTGACTATAGGAGTGAACTACTTTAGGGTAGTTTTTAATTGTTTAGAGCATTTTCCTGCTAAACTGTATTTAGTATACTTATAGAAATTTGTGAAATATAAATAAATAATTTCATATACATGGCTATGCAAAAACATGATACATTGTTGCTTATGATTGATAAATGCTGAAAGCGCGGTTTATATTTGGTTATGCGTTTTCTACGGGAATTATATTTTAGTTAAATTGTGGTGTGTGCAAAAGTATTTAGATAATATACAGGGCTGTACAAAAGAATTAAGTGCATTTCCATCTATTGGGAAAAATTGCTAAAAGTGAAATTTATAACTGAACTAATTTTTAGCACAGCGGGTAAGCTCTTATCAGGCTAATTCAACCGAGCTAGGCTCGGTTGAAATTAGCTTTGTGTTCAACTGATTGGTTGAATTCTATTTTCGAGAACGTTCTATGTTCTCAGATTGGTTGAATAATGTATCTCGCTTCCTATTGGGTATTTCTAGAAAATTACTTCAGATTCCAAAAGCCAATTTTTTCGCCAAATGATAGCCAAAATTTGGCGTTTTTCAGTTGGCGATAAGCATGTGTTTTGGTAATCTGGAAAGTCAATTTCCCTTCAAATCTCGACAATCTTGCCAACATTTTGCCAAATATCGCCAAATTTAGCCTACTTTGCGACTTCGTTTCGTTTACTGACAACTGTTCAACAACTTAATAACTGTTTCAACTTTCATTCCGATTGAAATGCATTCACCCGTAGTGACCCCAAAATGATCCCTTAGTCTAATTTTATCGAACATGTGACCTAGCCCAACGGTCTTCTCGTACCAGAAAACGGTAGCATACAAAATTTAGCCAAAATCATTAGAGCGGTTTTTTGGATAAAATTTGCATATATATACACACAGAGAGGCACAAGATTTGCTCGGATTATAATATATGATAGGCAAATATATAAATCATGTACAGAGCTGTGCAAAATATGTAGACTACTATTTTGACTGTGGAAGGTAAGTGCTAACACTGGATTTTTAAATTTGTTATATATTTTCTATATTGTTTACTTACATACCTTCTTTCACCATATTTAACGGTGAAGTTTCGTTAAAGTTTTCTAGATGTATGGGAAAGTGTTTCATAATCTATGATTGACGCATGATTTTCCGTTCGTGTTTAAGCTTGATAAGAAATTTACAAACAATTGTTACTTGTTGGGACCAAGTCATCCCACGTTATGATATTAAATTGGATGAAAATAAAGCGAATATTTTAGTTTTTTCAAGAATTGAGTTATTTTTTCAACTGCCGTAATTTCCGCCCTGTAATCTGCGGATCAAAAAAATCATGTTTTGACCCATAAATTTTATTTTACAAAATGCAACTTACTATATAACTGTAAATATTTGACTTCAATTATAAAATAAAATTTCTGGGTCGAAACATGATTGTTTGATCCGCGGATTATATGCCGGAAATTACTGTAAATTCAATTCTTTCTATACATTCATTTTTAAATTATAAGCTGCATATTGTTTTTCATAGATAATTTTTGGTCATAACTTTTATTTTGCAATTCACGAAACATAGTTAAGATAAAATCTTAACTATGCAAATGTAATGTCAAATCAATATTGTGTTGTTTTCGTTTGAAATCGAAAATGAAAGTTTCCAGTTTTTATGATGGGATTTAAAAATAATTCGCAGCGAACTTTAAATAATTCAAAATCGATATTCTTGTTATAAAATTTTCAGAATCTTGAAAGGGAAAAATTACCAAAATATTGCTGTCACATTTATCAAATAATACATTAAGCTTTATTTTATCATTAAAATCGATAGTGCAAATAATTGTTTTCATACAATCACTTTATTTGTAATTATCGTCTCTTTCGAATGTTCAAATATACCTAAAATCTAAAACTTGATATCTACAAGCAATTAAACTATCTTTATAACAATTGATATTATAAGCACAAACGTCATGGAATATTTCTGCACGATGCAAGATAAAAACAATGTCATAATATTTTATGCGACTATCATTTTTAATAATATGGTAATATGATGAAATTTGTATGGATTGTAATGTATATAATTATTTGTACATTAAATACTGTTCTAGTTTAAAATTAAACTCAATAGTATTAAACTGTTAAAAATTTGCATCAAACTGTCCAATCGTACGACCGTTTTTATAGAAAATGGTTGCATAACCGTATTTAAACTCTATTCTGATCTTATTATTGCCTATATTACGGTCAGAATAGAGTTATATTACGGTTATGTAACAGTTTTCTATAAAAACGGTCGAATGACTGAACAGTTTGCTGCAAATTTTTAACAGTGTAGTTTACAATACAGGATAGGTGTATGGACTATATACATACGTGCCAACCTCCGGCGTTTTTAAGATAAAAACATACTTTGAACCGGAACATTTGTTTAATTGAATATGTCTTGCTTCTATATGGTACTCTGAAATCATTTTGGTTTCGTTCATCAACTCAATTTCTGGTTCAAAGTATGTTGTATTTATATTTTAAAAAGCCGGAAGTTGGTATGTATGTACTATATACAATGTAAGTATTGCATAGATATTGGTTTATACACAGATAACAACCAAATATAACACAGATAACCCCCAAAACAACTAGAGACTATTTAAATAACCTATTCGCTAGTAAGAGAAATGCAAGAAACTAAAAAAAAAAAACCTCCAGGTTCAACACTGGAGTCTTATGTTAGCGGTAAACTCGGCATAGAAAGTGGAGTTTAGAACAGAAGGTCGAGAAACGTGCGCCAATGTGTACGTCAAAATAATGTTATTGTTGCATTACAAAAGTTCATGTTTTCAACAAGAAATCACTGAGTGAAGTGAAAAGACTGTTTCGTGAGAAGTCTAGTGAACAGTATGCGCTATCTGACACAAGAATTAAGCGAATAATGCAGCAATTGCGTAATAATCACGCAATAACCTGGCATGCTGAAACGAGTCTTCGTGAACATGATTATGCATACAATATAGTTTGTCTAAAAGTTTGAGGAGGGAAATTTGAACAAATGTTGCATTTTAAAACAAACAAATTTTTTTTTTTAATTTCACTAGTGTGATTTTGGGACAACTAATACAGACAGTTGCTATTACTATATTCTCGTTTATAAAGATATATAAAGATTACGATACAATACATCGAAAATTTAAAACAGATATGAATAAAAATAAAATTTAAAGCCAAGCTCCTTGTTTGTTGTCCCAAGCCACAACACATTTCATAAACCAAGTTTTATTCTTTTTATCATAACCTTCATTATTTCAACAAAAATTCTTGTTTAAGGAGAAAAAATGTAGAACTACATTAAATGTTAATTACATTGATTATTACCAGTGTCATTCAACTATTATTAGAATAATGTAAAATCTTTGAACGATAGGCATTAGTTTCATTTAACTCCATTTAATGAGCTTTTTTACTTACTGCATGGGATTATAAACTTAATATTACCGAGAGTTATAGACTTGTGCAATCTCTACTTGCATAATTAAAAAAATTAACATAAAACGCACGCAGTCTTTTCGATAAAATCTTTCTGATGCGATATAATATTTTTGATATATTATGCGATATTAAATGTGGATATGACGATGGGCCTTGAAGGCGCGTGGTAACAAGTTGACCTCAGCAGGGTTTCCTTGATACGCCTAAGTGGTGTATCCCTCTTTGTATGAGAAAGTAAAAAACTCACGTGTAATTAGAATGTGCAGGCAGTTTGTGGCCTCACTGTTGAGCGGAACACTGCTCAAGACGAAGTGTCCGACCATAGGTCACAGCGATGTCGGTAAGTGTATATTATCTGTATTGTATATAATACTTCATTTAACCTAGATATTTAAGTAATTCAGTTTGCAAATATTTTTACCTCATTTCTACTCACTACATGCTTCAGCAAGTAGCCTGAAGTAATATAAATATGATATGATATGGTATAAGATGATTATATTATATAATAGATATGATATAGAAGAATAAATCATCATTAATAGGATATGATCTTTTAATTCTTCAATAATAATGGCCTGAAATCTTTGAAATAGGAAATAGCAATAAATAAATATTCAATTCAAAGAACTTTATTTTTCTATTATTTTATTCTGCCATTAATTTTTTATGTTATATGCGAAATGAAAATTTCATTTTTTTTAAACTAGACATTAAAATCTGAATTTATATTGTCTATGTAGTCCAAATAAGACATTCCCTTTTGTTTCTTTCTTTTTCTCCCCACTTAGTACACTTAATACTCAAAACTAAATGGATGTCGTAGAGACCTTTTTTTCTTTCTTTCTTATGATGAAAGCAGTAGGAACGATCTTAAAAATGTTCTGCGTTTGTCCATTATTTCCAACATAAATTGCAAACTATGTCAAAGATGCGTGTTTTCCCGGACGTTGTCTACAGAGATATACGCAATGAAATGTCAGAGTAAAATTTATTGAATAAGCCGTATGGAAAAACGTTTAAACTCCAAACAAAACTGCAGAAAATAAATTTTATCAATATATATCTCGATTATCCTAAAGTTTTGTTTATAAAAAAATAAATTATGGAAAATTTTGATAAATATAAGCTTGAATTTTTCGCATTTTGAGAGTATATGGTATTTAGAACAAATTTTATAAATTTTATAAACATCATTAAATTTGTAAATCATCAATTACACGATTGGTGATGACATCAATTACGTCAATTATAAATTATGAATATGCTAGTTTGAAAAAGATAAAAAAATATTGATTGAACATATATAAGAGAAATTTGTTTTTCTTTTTACGAAGCTCCATAATCAATACATTTTCTGTTTCTGCTTAATTACTATATTTTTTGAGTAAAATTATTAAATGATAGAAAACTTAATTCTTAAAGTTTCAAAAAGCGGAAACTTTACTTTTATAAAGGGAAGGTTCTTCAAGAAAATTTTCCAAGAATTGTTTATTTTTCTTTAAAATTTTTTTAACTCTTGAAGTGCCTAGAATACGTCCTCAAAATCGTTTTTTGTACCATCCAATATTTAAGTGGTGACAAACTGTTTAAGAGACAACGTACAGATCAAAAACTGTAAATGCATTTTTGAGTCCGTGTACTTTCTTAAACCGTTCAAGCTATCGACATTTTGTTTTTTAAAAATCAAACGAGACTATTTCGATGACAAACCTCTAAAAATTAAAAAATTATGATTTTTGTTTTTTAAACATTTTGAAAATGAAAACTTAGCGCCAAAAATGGACCTCAAGCTTCAAGCAGCGACCAATTTGCGCAATTTTGAGTCATTTTATCAATTTTAGGTTTGGCCTGTAACTAATTTAAGGGATTTTAAGAATCCATGTAAATATTTTGTTTAAGATGATTATTAAATGCTCGATAATGTATACATAATAAAATAATTGAAATATAACAATTTTTATATGAAAATATTCACAAGCTTAAGCAAAAGCACAATAAATTCAGTACCAAACACCATTTTGCTCTATACGCATTATTCCTACGAAAACAATTTTCCGAAATTGCCTTAAAATCAATCACTATTGGAAGAACCTCCCCTTAAAATTACATGTACAATCATTGAAAAGTAATTGGAAGGTAATTAAAGTAAACATTATTTTACATACAAAATTATTTCAAAATATTCCTCTAGTAATCGGGCATTTACATTTTAGTACAAACAAATAGTTTACCACTATCTATAGACTTTTGTTAAAACGCCAGCAAAAAAAATTGAAAATATCCTCAATGCTTCATCCATTTCGAAGAAATGTTTTGATCCCAATAAAATAGCAATATTTTACAATTTAACTACGTCTAGTTATACACAAATGATTATTAATTTAAAGTAAATAAAACTTAATGTTGAGGAATTATTTATTCCTGACCATTATAAAAATGCATAAATTTCATTCCCCGAAAGGATTATTTACGTTTTTTTTTTTTTTAAATTAAACTTATTTAGATTTATTTTTCTTGTTCAAACTACAGTTGTTTACTCCTAACACATTCTATTGAATGGAATATATTTGCATTTGTTCTCTGGAAAAACATAAGCTTGTACACAGGAAACAGAATTGCTAACTTCAACGGACACATTTTCTTTATTATCTTTTATTCTTAATCTTAAGTTTTCTCGTATTTAGGTAATAAACACATAAATTATTCTTTCATATTGTTGACAAACTAATATTAAAAAAAAAAGAAACAAACAAAATGATCAAAGACCCTTTTTTTAACACTTTCCAACCTAGTTGAAAAGTGTTTATGATTTCGGTTTGTCTGTCGTCTGTCGTCTATCCGTGCTCTAACTCACGTAAATATGCTTGGATTGTCCTGAAATTTTGGTATGTTATTGTCGTCTACTACAGCCTGATCCCTATTTCAAATGAAGAGCGTAGCACTTATAGTTTTTTTACAGGGACAGTCAAAAGTATTCGTTACATTACAGTCGATGTAAAATAATTGTTTCAAGTGCATTTTGATGATGCTACGCTATTTGAAACATAATGAAATTGATATATATTTATGAAGCGCTTTAAAACATGCTTTCTGTAGAATATGCGGTACAAAACATTTATTATTCATTTACAGGGTTAAACAAAAGAATTCTGTTACACATTGTTCTACAGGGGAAAATCGTTTGCAGTGTAATTTAATTATGTTTCACACTTTCAAAGATAGTGAAAATTATACGCATTACTGAGGTGCACTATAAATTGCTCACTTAAAATTATGGTGTGCATTGCGTTTATCGTTCATATACAGGGACACACAAAATAATTCGGTTACAGTATACATGCGATAATTACAGTCTATGCGTGATAAGTGCGTTTTCAAGTTTGGTTTGCGTTTTTAAGTTTAACTAATTTTTTTCATATTACGCGGTGTGTATAAATTCGGTTAATCATATACAGGGCTAAAAAAGAATATTCATAAGTATTACGTACTATGGGAGTGAATTGCTTAAGAGTAGTTCTTAATTGTACTACGCATTTTCTTGCTGAACTATATTTAGTAGACGAATATAAGTTTGTGAAATATAAATAAATTCATATACAGGGCTACGCAAAGAACAAAATACATTGCCGTTCATGGTTGGTAATTGCTGGAAGTTAGTTTTAAGTTGCCTTATGCGTTTTTTAACTGAATTAAATTTTAGCATAATACGGGATGTGAGCAACAGTGTTTAGTTAATATACAGGCTGTACAAAAAATTTCGAGTGTATTTCCATCGATTAGCGAAAATTGCTAAATATGAATTTTCAAACTGAGCTAAATTTTATCATGCTATGTATTATATATCCAAATCTACAGCTCGTATACAGGGCTGCACAAAATAATTCGACTACTTTTTTTTGCAATGGAAGGTAATTTCGAAAACTGTATTTTTCAATGTGGTATATGTTTTCTAAACTGTTTACTTACATATCTTCTTTTACCTTATTTAACCTTGAATTTTCGTTACAGTTTTCTGGATGTGTTGGAAAGTGTTTCATAATCTATGCTGGATGCATGATTTTTCGTTCTTGTTCATATCTAAATTTGGATAAATCCGATAAACAAAATTATATGAAAAATGAACAAAAGCAGTTCTGATTAAAATGATTATGAATTAATGCTTGGCTGTTCACAGGAGATACATCTAAATTTTGCGGATATGAAATTGTAGGAATGAAAGGATTAAGTAATATCAACCGGTGTCCTTCAGACAATGCATTCAAAAAACCATGATTAACACAGACATATATGCACATTAGAATTGAAGACTGCTGTGAGTGGAATAAACGCATTTGTATTTTATGAAAGTGACTATCTCATCCACAGATATTGCATTAGTTTTTCAGAGCAGCGACAAACAAAAAAAGTTTTAATCTCTATCATCAAGATCCTTTTTTGGTCAATCCAAAGCTTTAGTCTACATGTTCGAAGAAATTGAGAAAATATCCGTAATTACATTTAACACGCATGGAAATATCTATTTTTTATAAAGACCTGCTTTGCTTTACCTTTAAAATGGTATGAACATGCGCTCATAAGAATAGATCTTGGTGCAGGTAACCTCGACAAATTTGAGGAAAAAAAATATGAATTCGACTTCCTTTGAATACACTTAGCTTGTAAACAATATAAAGCAGAGTTTAAAAATGCAAGTAATAAACATTAATTGAACAGAAAGATTAAATGCAAACAACAATTTTACTTTTAAATAACATTTGCATGTAGATTTAAATGTTAGTATGTTAGTAAAATATAGTATGTTTACAATCTAAATGGAATATTTAGCACCATACATATAATGAAAAATTGGTGATACTCTACATTAGCAGAGAAAAATAGGTATAGTAAAGTAAGGTGATTTGACAATCAATGGGGTTGAACACATCACAGAATGTGTTTTGAAAGATATTTCTACAGTCCTGACGGTAAAAAGCACAGATATTCAGGATTTCTAAAATATAAGCTGTGTACATGTTGGTTTGTTCTCGCTTATCGGAGTGAATTTGTGATCACATGACACATCACAACATTGTGAAATCACCTCAACATACGCCAGGTATAAGTAGTAATATTTTTATAATGGATAAAACTTACCTCCATTTAAATGCGCTTGTATCAAATACTTATTTCAAGGCCTATATAACTTACCTGCTTCTTTTCCAGAATATACCTTATTACGCTTTAATCAAGCTATAACATCATTTTTTATTTTTAATTAAATATAAAACCATGCAATTACATTTGGCACAAAACTAATCTATTTTAAAGAAACGGTCACTTACCAAGGACGCATACGACAATCATACATATCAGGTCCTTCGGGGACTCTCCATCTTACAGCTAGAAGGAAAGGAAAAATATTTAAAAAAAAACATTTTTGTAAATATTTATTATATTAATTTGAAAATTTATATATTTAAAATACTGTAAGCCTGCTTACCTGGAAAGAGCCGAAGGAATCCAGTAGCACTGCCAAAGAATTGCCATATAAGAGAGGGGTCAAAATTTAGATTGTTTTGGAATGTAGGATTTAAATCCTGGGACCATTTAATAGCGTTTAAAACATCCGGAGCTGTAAAAAAATAATAATAAAATCAGTAACACTGTCAGAATGAAAGTATTAAATATCAAATAAGCTGAGAGGCATTGAATTCATTTATCCTAAGGCCAGACCACCGTCCCCTAAATACTAGGCCTGAGCGCTGATACAAAAATGGCAGCTGTCGTAGGCGGATTTTATAAATTATTTCTACGACCCTGTGAATTTAGACACCAGTATTTTTCCAAAGCTTCCTTCAACTTATTTGATCTCAGAAATATACAATGGAAAAAATGAAAAATATATTGATATTCAATTTCAAGGGATTCTACAAGCGTTGAAAAAAATCCGCATACGATAGCCGCCACTTTTGTGTCAACGCGTAGGCCTAGAATTCAGGGGGCGGTGGCCAATCTAATAGTGGCGTAACTAAATTTTATTGAATGTGATCTTTATAAATTAAATGTTTACGAAGACTTTCAATTAAGGATGTTGGTCAGGGAGATCTTGAATTTCCCTCGCTAACGTTAAACCTATGGGCATGAAATATTTCCCGATGAAATATTTTTAAAATAGGAATGCACTCCACGCCTATAGGTTTATCATTAGCGAGGAGAATGTGAGATCTCACTGACCAAATCCTTAAGGCATGGTTTCTCAGGCATAGTACTTATCCACAATTAATGCCTACCACCACATCAATGGGTGTTTTCAGTAAAATTTATTATTTTAATTTTAATCTCGAACAAAAAGGAAAAAAATCTACTAAGAAACAAATAAATTTTCAATTGAAAAAAACCTAAGCACCAACCCTCAGCTTAGTTCACATTTCATTTAATATTTACTTGTCACAACACTTCATTTTTTTTTATGTTCATGTTTATCAAATAAAGAATGAGGAACTCGAGTGTAAAAGATAATAACTGACTTTTTTTTTTTTTTTTTTTTTTTTTTGATTTTCATGTAAAAATTTTTATTTTATCCGGCCATCCTTTTTAAAGTACAAAGTTTATTTATTACTCAGTATCTGCCATCATAACCAAAAATAAATTTTAGATAAGTGAAACGAGTTTTTTTGTTACTAAAATTCAATACGTCCCATAAAATAAAATTTAGACAAAAAACGTTGCACATAGTTAACTGAATATTCGGTCTAAACATCAGCAGTTTTTTTAATCATAATTTGGTTGGAATTTTTTTGTAGAAATTTTGAATAGTGGAGAATAGGGAGGGATGGGACACTAGAAGGGATGGGGCATCTGCAGTAATGCTTAAAATAAGCTTTATTTTTAATTTATCACTCTTCCACCAGATGAAGTAATCATTGAATTATACCTGTTGCTGTAAATCTTTTTAGTCTCAAGCACCTATGAGTTTGTGAATTAAAAAGATTATTTTGCAATATGAAAAGTAACAAACTAATCAGATTTTTAATGTAAATTTTCAATATCATTCTTTGTTGCTAACTTAATTGTTTTTAATGTTTTGTAAACTCAACAATATATATTTTATGAATGAACAGTTAAGTTAAGCCTAAAAGCCCCATGCTTGTTGTAAAAATCTATTTTTTTAACGTCGCTCAAGGGAGGGATGGGACATGTGCCATCCCTCCCAAATGATATCTATATTCAAATAATTATGTTTAATTACATGCAATTGTTTGGTATTTTATATTTATAAGACTATCTTGTTTTGGAATTGAATAGTGTAACAAAACTTATTGTTTTACAAATTAAAAGGGAATTTTAACTACTTTCATTTTTGTACATGCCACCTCTGATGAAAGTATTGATATCACTATAAATGAGCCTGAAAATGTACAAGAAATAGATTGGTGTAAAGATGAACCAAATATAGGTTTAAATGATTTTGTTTTAGTTAGATTTTTAACAAAAAAATCTTATTCACTGTGTTGGAAGAGTTGAAAGCAAAGATGAGGAAGATTTGAGCTTTAAGATACTACTTATGAGGAGAAATTAGAAAGGAAATTTATCTTCCCGCAAGAAAATGACTGTTCCAACATTGATGAACAAGACATAATTGCAAAGCTACAATCCACCAAAAATAATTGTCGGCACTAGTCGGGCACAAACATATTTTTAATTTGATTCGGATTTTACGATGTATAATATAAGACAAAATAAATGTTGTGATTTACAATAAACAAAAAGAATGTAAATGTCACACTGTCTTTGTCATTTTTTCACCACATTTTTGAAAATTAAATATGAATTTTCATTTTAAAAACATGTCTCATCCCTCCCTGACATGGAGGGAAGGGACATTTTTTCGTTAATTTAATTGGCTTATTAACCTAAAATTTGTACTATTATCATCAAATCTGCATTTTTAAAATATGTTAATATGTTTCAAGATGTTATTCTGAAAATTTAAATTTTGTTCTAGCGAAACATAATGGGTAAAAAATATAGTATGGGTAAAGGCAACGTTAAACAATTTCTAACGTTGCCCAATAGATAATTTTTAAACCGTTAGTTTGAAAGGTAGGGGAAAATTGTAATGATTTGGACTGGGTATGAATGGGGCATTGCCTGTTACGTACTAGCTAAAATGTATAAGTATTTTATACTTTTGCAGGTAAGTGTTTTTTTTGCCCAATTCATACCTTCAAATTTGATGTTTGATTGTTTATTTCGGTTCTGAGTTAGAAGAGGATTAGTGTTTTGACTAGTCCAAAGTTATTTTTTTGAAGTTCTTTATCATTAATTATATATTACATATATAATGCTAAAACAAATTTATCAAAATTAAAGAATGTTATTTAAGTCCGCTGCAAATTAATGCAACCAAATATCTTTATGTTATGGTCATACATGGTATTTAGGGCAGTCTATGTCTTACCATGTGTGCAAGAGTATAAATGGGACAAAATTTTAGAGTACGCATGGGACATTAGTAATATTCCTACATTCAAGAAAATTAAAAGGTTATAATACTATTCTAATCATATATATATAAATTTATGTATAAAATTTTGGCGTTGAACAAATTTAATCTAGTTGTTCATGAACTCAATTTAATAAACGTATAAGGAAGAAGGTACGTACGGAAGCAAATATTTTTGATTTTATAAAGATAGTATTTAACGTAGAAATGATGATTAATGAACTTTTATATATTTATCTGCATATTAATTACTAATTTCCCAGAAAAGAGAGCCATTGAGGTTGTCGGTATGGAAAGACAGCTAAACAAAAGCGCAATACTAAATCTGTAGTGCAAGCATGAAAAGGCAGATAACTACAGATGATGAAGTGGTTTTCAGAGAATATATGATTCACGTACTTGGATGAAGTTTGGACTAAAACCTCATTTCAGATTAATAAATATGATGAAACATCTTTCATTAAGAGGATAAAAAAATTGCACTTATTAAATTACCAAAGAAAACATCTTTTCTGTTATATTGCTAGATAATGCATATTCGGGAAAAAGAGTGGAAAGTCCAATAATGCATCTAAGGAATGAAAACACACAACTGTTCTATTACCCAGAAGTTGCGCTGATCTATAACGTTAATTTTGAAAACTTTGGTATAAAAGTACTCATTCTAGAAATGGTTGATGAAACTGCAAAACCATATTATCAAAAGTTTGTACTAAAATGTACTTAACTACAAGTACTTGTTTTAAAAATGTAGCGACCAGAAACTACTTTTCAAAAGTAGTCACTACTTCGCTTCTTTTAGATTTTGTCAAAGAATTTGCACTCGAGATTACACTCGAAATTGACGACACTAATAAAATAATACAGTAGTCTCTCGTTATATTCCGTCTACTAGAAGACAAATAAGTGCGATCCAACTAAGAACATTAAAAAATTAAGAAAGATAACATGGAAGAAAATGCTAGAAAAAGAAAGAAAATCTACCAAATTGAAGCAGAAGCTCTGTCAGTAACCCAGTAATGGTAACTGTACAAGCAGGTAAAGCATCTTTCCTATCATACATGATAGAAAAATATCCTTTTTTTCGGTGAGCTTTCTGTAAGTTTATGTATAAAGTGGTTTCTAATTTCCGAATCAGTAAAAATCGACGTTACCTACTTTTATAGGTATCACTATTGGATTACTGACAGACATTCCGCTTCAAGTTTTGTAGGTGCATCTTGTGGAACTGCGTATTGGATATGAAAACACTTGCATAATTCTTGCATATGCCCATAGCCTTGTTAAATACATTTAAAATACTCGTTATATGTGAACCAGGACAGTTCAATATTAAATTCTTCTGTCATAATATCAAAAAACAAAATATCTATAAATAAAGCAATTCCAAACGAAGAAACTTGGCATTAAATCACAAAGAGTAATAACGAATAAGTATACAAGTGTTCCTAGCAAGAAAATAACTTTTTTGATAAGTCCGCAGTGGGTTTTATCAGCAAGTGTCAAAGGAAAGATCTATGACGCCATACGATGCGTTTCTGAACACCTGCAGACTTCATCTGATATTTGTCACTTTTCAGAAAAGAAGCAAGTTACGATCACATAATTTATAGAATAGGCTTCGAAATAACGTTAAATGTAGCGTTAGGGCTCGCTACAAACTACTGATTTTTTTTTACTTTGCTACTCGCTCTATTACATTTTTCAAAATATTGCGGGTTACACTACAATCTACTAGAAAAGTTTTGCTACATGTAGCGCGATACTTCCGACCACTGAATGCAACAACTTATAATAGATACAACAAGGATATTCCACGAAATCAAAATAACTACTCTGTTGTTAATAAGGCTTCTTCCATAATCCTGATAAAAAACTTGATAAATATACCTTAAATCAAATCGTCCGTAATAGGCTAGTCTTAAAACTTTTTATAATAATCCTCTTTCAAACAAGAAAATTAACGCGACTGTGCCGCTATTAATAAATGAATTAAATTAAATAAAAAAATGTACAGATGTATCATTTTTCAATTTACCTTTTTTTGCAATAAGAGGAAGATAAGTTGACAATTTTCGTTCTAATATTGTTTCAACATGACTTTGCTTAAAGAACCATTATTTCTCACCATAATAAAGTGTCATTTTTACTGTTCTAAATGGCTTTTGAATGCATATTTTTTCCCTCTATTTATCTATCCTAAACGTATGACGATGCGAGTATAAATGCGACTTCTCCAACATTTATTAATCGACATTTTTCAAAAATGTTCAAAAAGAAAAATTTCAGGATTTTTTCCCCAGTTCTTCTTCCAGTTTTATCTTTAAGCGATTACCATATTCATCGAAGGTCGAATTTTTATTAAACTGAAGAGAAGGTGAAAACCTCACAAAAAAGAATTTTACTTTTCTCTCTCGTTTTTTTCTTTTTCTTTTTTTTTTTTGTGTACGAAATTCTTTTATATATTAGCCGGATTTCCGATTACTGGTTAAATCTGGAGAAAAAAACTATTGTTTCAAAGAAGAAATTTGCTGAAAGTAGTTTCTCCATTTCGTGATTTTTTTTTTTCAGATTGATAAAAATCTGAAATAAACCATCATTTAAGAGAAATGAAAACTATGTGAACTCAAGTTTACATTTTTTCAATTTTAAATTTTTACAAAAATTAATGAATGCTTATCGCAAATAGAACATATCATAATTTACCTTTAAATCTAACGGTTGAAAATTAAAAAAGAAGCCTTACAGTTCGTTTATGAAAAAACTAAGATCTATATCATATTTCCTCTATAAAATCTAAAGAAAATAATACTATATGATTATTAATCGATTGATTATTCACACTTTTCTTAAAATAATAACATTTTCCTGTCATAAATTCAAAATTTAATTTTCGTTTTTCATTAACTTAATTTTAACCTAATCCACATTAAACTTAATTTGAAACTGGAACAAATTTATCATCTACAGCATTTTTTTTTTCTTTTTACGGAATGAAAACTTCAACAAACGTAACTGAATTCTTAACAAATTTTTGGACTGCATTTCGGACTACTTAAAAAAAAAAAGCTTTTTTCTAATTTCTTTTGGGGATTTTAGATAAAATTCTAAATAAAATTTTGAAATTTTATAAAACATTAAAAATATTAACCTTTTAAAAAATTATTTAAGTAAATTTTATTCAAATTTGATTGAAACAGCTAATAATTTATAATTAACTAGCAAGCTACGCCCGCTACGCTGGTCAATTTCTTTTAACGAACCTTTAATCAAACAAAATATTGACATTTCATAAATAACTTTTATATTTTAACAGAATAATAAGGCTACTATAATTTGTGACTCGTGCTATAGCCAATTACACGTCAGGACACGTCGCCCTTATCATTAATTTTTTACGCATGAAGGTTTCGCTATGGTACTCCATTGGAAAATTTGGTAATTTTTGAAATTCAATATTTGAAAAACGGCATAATCATTAGATTAGAAATTTATATCAAGAAAAATACAATTTTTTACCTTTCAAACGCAGTTTGTCTAACAATTTTCTGACAAATACTTTTTGAGCTATCATTTTTTTCAGTAACTTCAAATGTGTCATTTTCCGAGATTAATCTGTTGCAACAATTAGCGAAAAACCCAGTCGTCAGCAACGCATAGTTTTTTATTAAAGAGGCTGTTGGAGCAGGGATTGTCACCACCAATTTGCCACTATCACTTTTGAAATCGGTTCCGTGGTTCCATAGAAATTGTAATTTAGAATGACTTCAGAACGCTTTTCGCTCATTTCACCCATTTAAATTTCGATTTTTTTTTAAATTTATTCTTAGAGAGCATTTACATCTTATAAGTAACAACAATGCTAAATTTCAAATTTCTTGCCCCTTCAGTATAAAAAAATCGCAATTTTCGAACATTTTTCGATCCTGCACCCCATTGATGTTAGTGGCACCGACATAAAATATAGCCTAAGTTGGAGTACGGATTGTCGCCATAAATTTGCCACCATTACTTTTGAAATCGGTTCTGTAGTTCCAGAGATTTCATAGAAATTGTAATTTAGACTGTTTTTAGAACGCTTTTCGCTCATTTCACCCATTTTAAATTTAAATTTCTTTTTTATTTTGTTCTTAGAGAGCATTTACATCTTATAAGTAACTACAATGACAAATTTCAAATTTCTATCCTTCAGTATAAAAAATAAAAATAAAACTGCCCAGTTAAACTGAGGGCATTGAGTTCACAGGCTATTCACACTAATTGTATATTATACTCTTATTTCAAAGAATTTGAAATAAGCCCATCGAAAAATAAAGAAATAAACAATGTATTAAGGGGTTGGGGGTCATCCCCCCGTTACCCCCCCTCATAGTTAACTAATGAACCCCTTAAACTAATCAGGTAAATCTATAATTACAATGAATATATATACAAAATTTGAAGAAAATCGGATAATTCTGCATGAAAAACCCATTTATATAAATTAAGGCGGGATTAGCCCCCTCCGTCCCCCCCCCCCTTTATACTTAACCAATCAATCCCGAAAACTAATCAGGGAAACGTCTTAACCCAATGAACCTATAAACAAATTTTGAAGCAAATGGGATAATTCTGCATGAAAAACCCATTTATATAAATTAAGGGGGGGGGGGATTAGCCCCCCCGCTTCCCCCCCCCCTTTATACTTAACCAATCAATCCCGAAAACTAATCAGGGAAGTGCCTTAACACAGTGAACCTATAAACAAAATTTGAAGGAAAACGGAATAATTCTGCATGAAAAACCCATTTATATAAAATAAGGGGGTATTAGCCCTCCGTTCCCCCCTTTATACTTAACCAATCAATCTCGAAAACTAATCAGGGATGCGCCTTAACACAGTGAACCTATAAATAAAATTTGAAGGAAATGGAATAATTCTGCATGAAAAACCCATTTATATAAATTAAGGGGGGTATTAGCCCCCCGTTTCCCCCCTTTATACTTAATCAATCAATCCCGAAAAGTAATCAGGGAAGCGTCTTAACCCAATGAACCTATAAACAAAATTTGAAGGAAAAAGGAACAATTCTGCATGAAAAACCCATTTATATAAATTAAGGGGGGGGGGGAATTAGCCCCTTGTTCCCCCCCTTTATACTTAACCAATCAATCCCGAAAACTAATCAGGGAAGCGCCTTAACACAGTGAACCTATAAACAAAATTTGAAGGAAAGCGGATATTTCTATGAAGAGTTATCGCATTACGTACGTACATACATACATACAGAACCGGCTGCAAGCTCTCAGGGCTTGATAGCCAGTTTGATAGCTAAAAAATGGCAATTTTAGAACGTTTTTTGCTCCTGCACCCCCTGGGGTTAGTGGCACCGACATTAAATATAGCCTATGTTGGAGCAGGGGTTGTCACCATCAATTTGCTACCATCACTTTTGAAATCGGTTCGGTAGTTCCAGAGATTACCCTCTACAAACAAACAAACAAACAAACAAACAATCTTTACTCCTTTATAATATTAGTATAGATATGTGATTATCTCAATTTCATACATAAATTACGCGATAGTATTATGCAAAATGAGCTAAAATTTTAATAATCTTAGAGGAATTTTAAAATGAAAAGAACATATGCGATTGTTAACTTTAATGTAATGCTTCTCCTAAAATTCCCTGTTTTTGTAACAAAACCTTTCATAAAAAGTCACCAGATTTGTGTCAGTCACATATTCTTTGCAATAAAGACGAGTTAACGAGGTTTTCTTTTAAACATATAATTCTTTTTAATATATAACAACACTGGTCGGCACCAAAATACTCCCTGAAAAAATATTGTTGAACCTTATAAATTTTAAATGACTAAATCAAAATATGACAATGAAATTACTCTATCACGTAGTAATTTTTAGATGGTGTGGCATGTTTGTAAAATTAAAGTTATTTATGACTTACTATCACACATATAATTGGCAAAAATATATAAGTAATCTATTAACAAATGTATATAAACATTAGCGAAGATACAGCGGCAAAATGAATTAAAATATGTTAGTGGATACTACGGCACACGAAAGAGGGGGAGACACCAAAAGAACAATGCACTAGACAAATATCAACAATTATATTTTATTTATTTGTTATCTAAGACAGTGAAAATACCTTTACCATATTTTCATTTTTATTTAGCAATCTAAAATAATAATATTCCTTCATTATTTTTTATTATTAGAAAACATTTTCTCGGAACAATTATAGTGTTGAAACAATTTGGATGCATTATTTTGATTTAGGAATGTCAGAACATTATAGTTCACATATTTAGTTAGCAGGAAGGCAAATTGTTAAATTTATGTGTCTTATGTATTTATGTATTATTAAAATTATTTATTTTAATATTAAGTGTAATTAATTCAACATTTTATTTGGCATGTATACTAGATTAATAAATGAAGTTTTAGATAGAAACATAAAAGTACGCTGCTGGTTAACCTAAGACCATTCTTAACTTCATTAAGGTCTATATTTGTCTCCTACTTTACCGTGAAAAAACTAACACAAAAATTAACAATTGTTTCAAAATTTTGCACTACTAAAGCATATAGATAAATAGTATAACTGTTCTTAGGATAAAAAAAAATTACAATAAATAGATTTAAAATAGTTTTATTAAATATTTGGACGAGGAACAGAAATAGGTGGTAAGAATAGTTTGACGGATCCATTTACATTAAATATTTCAGTTTTTTTAATTGATATTCCATTTAAACCATTCTCTGGATTAAAAAATATCAAAAGAAGTACAATTAAAAAATGTAATCATATGCTTACAGGTGCTAAAAATCCTTTAAAAGCTGTCCAGATATTAAAAGCTTTAAAACTCCAAACTCCAGACGTTTTCAACTGGGACGCACTCGGCCATCTTCTGGGATAACTAAACATTGTTATTTTTCATTGATTTTGATCGAGATGAAATTAACGAATTTTTAGCACCTGTAATCAAATGAGTACATTTCTGACTTTTACTTCTTTTTGAGAATTTTTAATTATTTATTCAAGGGGAATTTCGCACTAAAATTTTAACTTTATCATTCTCTGGTTGTTTCATTAAATTATTTTCCCTATCACCTGAGATATCAAGATAATGATGCAAATTTCATTCAAAAAACAATATTTCGAGAAAAATCCATGAAATTTTCTCAAGTGGTTGTGATGGATATTGACGTCAACGCCACACGTCATTGTATAAAAATTCTAAACTGCTAAAACTTACCGAAAAATTTTATAGAATTTTTTTAAAAAATATATTTATTAATTTTTCCAGTTGTTTATGGATTTAAAATTAAACATTGTGAATGAGTCTATGTATTAAAACTAGTCTCTTAAATCACGTGTTGTCATTCACACGCTAACGTTAAACCAACGGAAGCGTTATTTGCAAATCTTCGTTCAAGCGTTCTTTGCTTTTTAGTTTGCATTTCAATATTTTTAAACGATTCTTTTTTCATAGGATATACGAGGTCGATGTAGTTTTGAGATGCTGTTTGCCGTTTTATTCCGGGGACACGTTCAATTTGTAACCAATCAAGCATTTTTTCAGAAATTGAAAATGGTTTCAAAATGAAACTGCAACCAAAATAAAAAAATCACAAAAGGTACATCATTAAAAATAGACTTTGGATATCCTATGCAAAAGAATAATTTAAAATATTTAAATAAAAACAAGACATTTTTATAGAACGCCTCGATTGTTTTCACATTAATTTCTTATTATCGTACGTTCTTAAAGTGGTTGAAATCCAAAGTTATTGTAAAAAGGCAGCAGGTTGTCTTTTTTAATGAGCTGAGTTAATAGCATAGTGATTCGAAATCAACCAAAATGTGAAAGCACCGCGACCCAAATACAACTCATACTTCCACATGAAGTGGAAAATAAGCCATTGCGAATGCGAAGTCGATCTCTCTCATTTTGTGACGAAGTGAAAATGACTCAAATGAGTAAACTTGACTTCACAGTAGAGTCATGAAGTGACGATCGCTTGAGAGTCATAACGCGACTAGCTATATGTATCACATATTGGTCACAGTTGCGACTGACACTTATATATGACCGTTTGCGACGTCACAGTGGCAGCATAGACAGTATATCGACTGGCTGTATTATTACGCTCTATCTCCTTTTATACTTGTTGTTAAAGCTAAACAAACACTTTTGGAAGCAGAAAAGTTTGAATAATAAGATTTTTTCATTAATAATCGATCCAGAGAGCCAAAAATCGACTTTTCGAGTCAGTCACTAAGTAATTTTGTATGATTATTCTTATGCAAACCTAGTATTCACTTCCAATAAAAAATTCAGAAAAACAGTTATGTAGATATTTTGAATGTATGAACTAAAGATAGAGGTACGTACTAATGCCATCAGTTCGTATTATCAAAATGATAGTAAATGTTTTATTGCATTACGGAAAAGAAAATACTTCTATTTGAACTTATTCTTTACTTACCTTTGTCATATACATTTGTAGGCACATGAACGACACTGTGTTGCGTGTTAACGGCGGTTCCATCGTAACTTTTATGCTGGTTGAATTCCATGGGTCTCCAGTCTGGCTTGTAATCAGGTGGTTTTTCGTATCTGGGATCATAGAGTTTTTTTGCATTGAAATAGTCGAGCTAGAGGGGAAACAATATGAAATAAATAAAAATGTCTTGTAAGAATGCGTAATCCAAAACAACTTTATGAAGAACCAAAGTAAAAGTGAATGTGAAAGTGAATTGTTGTAGTGAACTAGACTTCTATGCCCAGTTCATAGTGCAACTAAAAGAAATACTAAATCAAGTGTCCAGGATATTCAAGGATTAGATTTTACTACGTGATGCTCTAGTTCAAGTTTTATGTGAATATGTGAAAGATCTTGTTCTACAATTTAAGAAGTGATAAAATAGAAAATTGTGCTTATAGTAAGCATAAGTGCTTTTTATATTATAGAAAATGTTTGCACTGATAATTGAGTGTTATACTAATTATGCGAAGCATTTCCAAAGGGATGTTAAAATTTCTTTATCATCGCTGAAATTATACAAAACTAGGTTGTGTTTTAGTACATTTTTAAACAGAAATATATACTCGTCCAAAGGATCAGATTCTATGTTTCGATTACAAACTTTATTGTACAACTTTACACGCTAGTATATTTTATAACAGATTTCATTTTGATTGTAAATTGATTATTCTATAAGTTTAATTGTCTGGCTGCATTCTTTCTGATACTCGTTATATTAATGGAACACATTAAAAGATCTTACAACTCATCGTCTAGTTTTCTGCGCATTGAAATGTCAAGAAAACAGTAAGAAATATCCTTCAATGATAGAGAAAAATGTCTCGTTGAACACAAAAATCACTGTGAAGAACTTACACGATTACCCCGTTTGGGCAGTGCAGAATCGAGACCGTCGAATCAGAGATTTAAATCTTCGTATTAAGCATATACGTTGAACGCTGAATTCCAGATGAAAGGTTCTTTGAACTTAAGAAAACGGAAAACAAATTCTTGGGAAAGCATTTGTTAATCGGCATTCAAAAAGTGAATGTTACTTTGCGTTCAATATACACTATAAAACGTTATGCATTGCATCTTCCTAGTACTATCATACGTAAGATTCTACTAATGTAAGTAAAATATTAAATTTATTTATAGTTACTTTAAGAAATTTATTATCACTTAAATGGATTTAGAAACATAAAAAAATAAAGTAAAGATGATGTGTAAGGGAAAAGGGAAATTTTGATAACTATCGAAACTAAGGTTTATATCATATAGCTATTAAAAATAAAATTCCAGTATACCAGGTAGATTAGCTTTAAATTTCAGCTTCAGTATTTTTCTCATTTATTCAACTGTGAAATTTAGCATCAGTAGGAAGATGTTTTATGGCATGAAGAGAAGCCTACTCTTTGCAATATCCGTCTAAGGGGTGGGAGGTGCCTTTAGAGATTGTCTTTCTAAAGATCTTTTACCCGTATCTACGTTACCTTAATGTACTCAGGCTTAAGTCGCCTAATTTTCCCGTAACCCTTGTCAGGTTTATGCAGCCAAAAAGTTGGAAAAGTAAGAGGAAAGAAAACTTCTTCATATTTCTTCAGTGGACCGGGATAGTCTTCCGGGTCTGGAGTTGTCAGATTAAAATTTAACTAAAAAATTATTAAAATTATGTATAATATTACACATGCATAAACATGAAAATAAATGTTAATAAATTAACAAAATCTTAAATAAATATACTTCAAATCAACCTATAATAAACCGTATTTAAGATGCTGATTTTGATTTAAAAAAATTATATATAATACAGTAGTGCCTCATAAACGAACTAGAAAGACATTTTTAGAACAACATTCGTTGCAACTAAAGAATGTAGGAGAAATATTTTCAGACAACAGAAAAATATATATATATTGTTGTAGAGAAATTCTTAATCATGTCTGACCAAGAAATGGTGAAAATTTATTGTCAAATACATTCTTTTTATTTTGTACATTTATTAAGTCATTGACAAGATTCAGATGTAATTACGAAATATTTTCGAAAATAAGCAAAATGATTTTAAATGAGAAATATTTATACAAAAAATTCAGGTTTCGTTTCTTTTTTTGTTGGGTACGCCCCTTTGGTGAACGTATTTTGTGCATAGGTTCACGAGCAAGCGTTTGAGTTTTGTTCGGTGCAAGTGGTGCGCAACTTAAAAGTTTGTTAAGTAAAAAAAGTCAGAAACTGTACGTGTTTTCGTTATGGAAAGCACTACTGTACATATACACAAATTTTTAAAAATAATAATAATATAAAATAAATGACAAAAAAGAATATAATATAAATGAAAATGAAAGTGAACATTTTTATTTATTTGTGGATTGCTGATTTTCCTTTTTTATGACCACATGGTTATATGTCTAGTTAAATTTTAATTTACAAGAGAACTTTTCCGATTCTGAACTTAACTGATAATCACTAATATATTGCAATTTCTACCATGATTAAATAACTACATTCCATTACACAATTGAATTTTTATGAACATTTTATTGAGAAATGAAGAGATTCAAATTCACAATATGACCCAAATTCACTAGAAACATACGATTTTAGATGTTTTGTCGAATATCTAGAAAATGTGTGACGAATTCTTCTGAAATTTTAAGAAAATAAAGAACATATTTGACCTCATATTTTTTATTGAAAGTTTCGTCAAGGGGGCCATTAGTAAACTATCAACAAATTGAATAAAAATGTTTGCAATCAGCCCGTAAAATAAAATGATTGAAATAATCTGTAGCACAAGGCTATATGGGTGCTGTACAACATTTGAAATATACGTCAGATTTTGTGTTAATTTAAGTAAGAATAACACGTAAATTCACAGAGATAAAAAATTGCTTAAAAAATCGAATTTCCACATGTTTTTTTGTTTATAGCATGCAGGGTTTCCAATCAGATTTAACAGGATACTTGACAAGATACAGTAGAAACAGTATGCTGCAATTAGAATATATCAAATATTTGATGAAACATGAGCATTTTTATGAAATATTTTTAACTACGCATGCGCAAAAATAGTACATTTGATTTTGAAAAATTTATTAGTCAACTATACAGAGCGACTCATAAAAAAAACCAGTCAAACTTCGTGAAAATTCAGGTGAAAATATTGGTGATACAGTGAGCTGAATTTCATTTGCTTTATAAAAGTATAAAAGGATTTAAAGGAATTTTCCACAAATTGTCCTTTTTCATTATGATATTTTATTATTCATGTTCTAGTTCTTTTTGGAAGAACTATCAGAACCAGCAAATTCCAGCCAAAGAATTATCGAAATCTAATTATCCTTTGAAAAGCTACGCGTAGATATACGTTAAATGCACAATTTTTGTTGGAAATCAGTAATTAAAAAATGGCAATTTTAGAAAAATCTCTTAACCAGCTACTTATAGATAGCAACTGATATTCAGCTCTATAAATCGCCAATATATTTTTGAAGCTTTACATTAGAAAAAAACAAAAGTATTTTTGCGATATAAAAGTATTTTTTATTATGCAAAAGTATTTTTGTTGTTAGTGTATAAGATATAAATTATTTTATGTAAATGTTCACCTTTCATCAAATACTTAATATATTTACATTCTAATTACACTATTTCTTTTCCATCGTGCTTTGTCAATTTTTCTGAAAGTGATTTTATCATTTTGTTGAAAACACACAAATGCTATAAACAAACAACATGCGGAAATATCTTAAATATTTTAAAGAAACCTTTATATCTTTATATACGTGTGTACTATTTTTACAGAAACAGATACCAATGTTTTACAGGTCCCACATCATAGTCATGCACTACAGTTACAGATCATTTTGAATTTTATTTTAAAGGGTGATAGGGAAGATTACCTTTTCTATTCCATTTGTTGTTGGTCCCCTAATAGCCCTCGTGACCAAACTTTTATTAAAAAGTCCTTCCGGCCTGTACCGGGAGAAAAAAGTAGCTTTCATAGGCCATAGTCCATGTTTTTAAAAATTCAACTCATTTTACTCAAACACCCTAAGATAAACTGCTTTGAAATCGATTATAGAAGATTCAGTCCCTGCTTTCGTTAATACTGAATTTGAATGCGCATTTCTGCATGAGAGTTACAGCATAACAAAAATCAGATTGTTTCAAAATGTCAGCCAACCTAGAATTTCAAACTATCATATCTCTGTTATTTTTTAAGAAATAGCAAAAATGAAAAATGTTCCAGAATCCCTGTATCACGTTCTAACACTTAACAGAAACATTTTTTTCAAATTATGAAGTTTTTGTACATGTTTTTGAATTTAAAAAAATTAAAAACTTTTCACTGGCCGCCATTTTGAAACAAGATGGCTGATGAAGCTGGCCAACGAATTTGGTTGAGACCTTGGTATGTTCTGTACACATGATCAGTCACATTCATATTGGTTCATAAATACGAGAGTTACAGCATAACAAATATCAGATTGTTTCAAAATCTCAGCCACCTAAGAATTTCAAATTGCCATATCTCAGCCATCTGTTAAGATATAGCAAAAACAAAAAAATGTTTCAGAAACCTTGTATCACGTTCTAACACTTAACAGAAACATTTTTTTCAATTTATAAATTTTTTGTACATGGTTTTGATTTAATTTTTTTTTTTAATTTTTCACTGGCCGCCATTTTGAAACAATATGGCGAATGAATCTGGCCAACGAACTCGGTCGAGACCGTAGTATGTCCTATACATATGCTCAGTTAGATCCAAATCGGTTCATAAAAAGAGAGTTACAGCATGACACATGTCATATATATATATAAATCAACATTTGAACGGAGGCAACGGGGGGACAATCAACATTTGAACGAGTTGATATATATATATATCAACATTTGAAAATGTTGATATATATAAATCAACATTTGGGGTCCGAGGGTCATGCTCGGTAAAAATATACCAAAATGTTTTGGAATTGCTCTCCTCCGAACGGCTGCAATAGGTAGATTTTTGTATTGAAAGCTACCTAAAATTATGAGGTCAAACATGTTTTTAAGTTCTATAAAATTTGTTAAGTATTTCTCTAGGTAAGCGACAAAACATCTAAAATCGAAAGTGTCCGGTGACTTTTGGCCATATAGTGTAAGTATCTTTTAGATTTGATCAAAATGGTAATCTAACTTAGATGTTCTTGTAATGCCTTTCGTTTTGCAATTATAATTACTTTCTATTTTTTCCAAATACAATAATATAATAAAATAAACAGAAAAATATTACTGTAGCTCTTAAAATTGAAGAACTTTTTATAGAGTTATGTAACAGCACATTTATGCATTCTTAAGCAAAGAAAGTGTATATTTGTGTCAAAGAATTCTCGTTTGTCTGCTGAAAGTACCATAATTTATCGAATAAAGGAATAACAATTTGTAATAAAATATCAACAGTCACAATTAAATGTTAATTAAATGTCAGAATTTAGAAGTCTGAAATAAATTCACGGTTGACATGGTCCTATTTTACACGAGCTACTATTTTAGCACGTTAATGCATTAATATATTATATAAATGCTATAAAATGATGCCCGATTCTAACAGATCAATGTTGTTGCTCTTGTCATCATTGAAGTAAAATAATTTTTAAAGATATTTTGTAATAATTTTCCATTACAATTTATCGTATGTCTTGAGATATCCATGGAAAATCCTTATTTCCTCCGCATATATTTCGTTTTATGTCTATTATATTTAGAAAATAACATGTGATGATAGAACATTTAACAGTTCGATAAAATTTTAGTCTCTAAGAGTATAACTAAGAACATACAGGATGGAAAAAAATTAGTTGGGCAAAAACAATGGTTTATTATGAGTAGTTATGCAGCCAAACAATTACATAACATAGTCAAACACTCCAAGTTTACCTTCTTTACATAACGATCGATGTGGCTGCTTTGTTTTACTCTAAAAATGCGCCATCAGTAAATATCTTATCAAGCTGTCTTGCAATATGTTTGTGAGCATTTTCACGTCGAACAAATCAAGTGCAGTGATGATTCGAGATTTCAATTCAAAAATGGATTTTGGAAGCAGCACACTGCAAAACTCATCATTAATAAAATTATGCACTGAAATCTAAATAAAGGTGAAAGGAATGGTGATCGTCGTGATTAACATGATTGCAGTGGACGTCGAGTAACACGTCCGCAACCGATCACAAACAAGACTTTAGCACTTACTTGAGAATTATATCCGCTACACTATTAAAAAAATCTGCAGCAAACTGTCCAGCCATTCAACCATTTTTGTAAATAAAGATTACCTGACCTGCGTTTTGTATTGATCAGGATTAATTTAAATGACGCTTAAGTTATCTATAAAAACGGTTGAATGACTGGACAGAATGCTGCATTTTTTTTTACAATGTAAGGTGCGATATAATACTAGTAATTGGCATTTGAAGTGTTACTTTACAATTAATATTTCTTAAATTATTAAGTTACGAAATTACCCAACTAATTTGTGTCCATTCTCTAAGTCTTCATATAGTTATTTGTGGCTTGATCACTTGCATAAGAATATTTCGGAGAAAGAATGAAAAACTAACAGGACTGGTCAAATATTCAAGAAAACTTTAAGAAATATTTTCAATTAACACATATGATACAATCTGAACATTTTAAAGAGAGAAAATGCTGCTTTTTTTAAACGATTTATTTATTTAATTTTTTTTTTTTTTTGCTTGTCTTTTATTTTAAATATTAATTAACGAGGTGTATTTATTCGTTCATAATGTGGGAAACATTTTTCTTCAATGTTTATTAAATTTTCTACACAAGTAATTCTATATAAAAAACTTAAATCCTTATGACAGCATAGCATTTTTTCTTTCAAGAAAACGTCGGCCATCAATATGTAAAGAATTGATTATAAAAACTGTATTACGCCACATAAGACAAAATAAATTTTACGTTAGCAGTAAGTATCCGCGTGTTTGAAACAAGACGTAACACCTGTCGCTTCTCATAAAATGATAGTATTATTGATTTAGGAACCAAAATAAGAAAACTTATTACATGTAAGAATTTTTTTTTTTTTTTTTTTTTTTTTTTTTTTTTTTTTTTTTTAGAAAATATCTTTGACATAGTTGAGGCCCAGAATAGGTTAAAAACAAGTTAATAAAAATATTTTTCTATTTTTTGTTTCAGTATTATTGTTATGCAAGTAATAAACATGGTTGTCGATATGTGACGAATTATTGCATTTGAAAATGATTTATTTTTCGTAAATGTACAGCGGAATACATTAAAATGCATAATAATCCTAATATTGCATTTACTTTTAAAGAATTCACGTTCTCCCTCAATTTACACTTTCTTTACAACCACTGAAATGTGTAACGAGGGCCAGATTACTCACAAACTCCCACCAGTATTTCTGTACAGAAAATTTGGCCTTATTTAAAGGAGTAATTTAAAAAAAAAATCTATATTATATATAATTAGAAGTGTGTGTCCCTATATTTCACTTTGCAGCCACAACTACTCAGCGCAGACCACTGGTTGTTTGTGTGGTAGTTAGCCACGAGTCTCTCATCGTGCACTATAGGGGTTGCACGTCGGTAACTGTGGGGGTGTGGGAGATATGGTGGTTGAAAGTGGTCGACCTAGGGCATATTCATATTTCCACCAAAGTGTTCTAAAAATATTTGGAATCTTCTTCAACGGAAATCGGTTCATTTAACTTAACATGAACAAATTAAGATATAAATAACTAAACAAGATGATTTCGCGCCCCCTAGCGGTGGAAATTGAGCTACTGCCAAAGCTAATCAACGAAATTAATGAAATGACCTTAGTAATAACTGAGAAAAAGATATTTCTCTATCGGCTGGTTTCGAAAATGTTGCCTTTCTATGACAATAATTGTTATATTTGAGAAATTTTCTTTAAAAATAAATTTTAAGTAGGTAATAATCATATTCTTAGATTTGTAACCAATTATAGTTTTTATAAATGGTGCAATATTACCTGAAATTAAGAAGAGACATATTAAACATATGGCAAAAAATTTAAAAATCTTTAAAATAATCTAATAAATAACATTTAATTTCTCTTGGAAAGCCACAAAAATTGTTTTATAAGTATGAAGTTAATTTTTCATGTGTACAAGTGCAAGATTGTAAATAGATTTACGGGCATCCAAAAATGAAATAATCCTAAACAGACTACTTTACGTCCAGGTGAAACTCATTCCTCGGAGTCGGAAGAAAAGCCTTTTTTCAGCTCGCAAACAACTTTTAGAACATCGCATTCGGATCACTATTCGAGTAATTTTAAAGCCTTTGCCTATTAGTTTTCAATCATTTTTCTTAAAGAGAAAAATAATGCTATTTCTTTATAAATAACTGTAGTATAAGGGAAGTTTT